>JAUIMM010000153.1:8892500-11365000 GCA_031769625.1 Taudactylus pleione | reverse complement strand
CTGCACTCACAGCAACAGGTTTTTATTTTTATTAATTCATACTCTTTCTTAATATCCCATTGAGATGATTTTGTATAATTCCCAACCCCTTTATACTTTTCCCACAAAGGACTATATCGTATATTTGTATATCATAGACCATGTGACTTCTCATAGTTGTCAATACAAGTATTGCTGGGAAATAAATTATGCAGATTAACACGTTTATTTTAACTTATTTTAGCTTGGTTCACCAATCTTTATGTGCTCAGGTGCATGTATGAGGTAATTCCCTTCATAAAGCAGCACTGCACCTTGTGATTGCATTAGTAACTGTTAGTGTGCTCAGTGATAATACTGCACATTTTCATTTCTATCACAGTTTCCAATATGCTGATAATAGTCTCAAGTATATCGCGCTGCTATACATATCTCTTTGTCATAATACACTGGACATCTCGGATTACAGCACTGAAATACAGAATTATTACAATAAGGACATAGTGGTATGGAGCGCCGCTAGACCGATGCGGCGTTCCGCTATATAGCCTTGACAAAGCTCCCAGTTTGAGGCTATGAAATTTTGACAACCATGTCTGTAGATATTTTTAAAGGACAAATGAGCTGATTGAGGAACTATACTCAACTTGGTTAGTGGTATAAAATGCGCCATTTAGAAAATCTATTCATGAATATTGAAACAGTCTCCTTTAAAAAGTGGGAGATCGGTTTATGACATACAACGGAGTTATCCTTCCATGGACCAGAAGGCACTGGAAAACCCTGAAGCAAGCCACAGGAGTGTGGGAACCTTTATTTGGAGTGCAGACATGGCAGTACTTTGCATAGTGCTGAATTTTCTTGGGAAACTTTGTGCTCAATATGGTATACCCACCAAGATTTGAGTCTGGTCTATGACAGGGTGCCCAGCATTAGCAAGTCATGAAATTGCTGTAGAACAACTTTTTGCAAATGAGCAAAGGAAATATACAGCATTCTTAGACAACCCTCTTCAAGGCCTGAGTCCCTTTTAATATAAGCTTTGTTTTTTATAGGCTTCCTAATGCGGCGAGTAGCGACAGCAATACATTTCGTGAGAATGCTGAGCTAACAATTCTACTCCCAGGTAAAATATGTAATATGTTTAAGAATGATGATTGCTACCTTCATTGTCTTCTTTAGACAATGTATCTGCCTTGGTGTTCTTAGAACCTGGTATACAAATTTTAAATTCAGTAAAAACAAAGCTCATCTGGCTTTTCTAGTAGTCAAGTGTTTGGATAATTTATATTTGAAGTTGTGGTGGTTGGTGAAGATGGTTACTGGCTGAACCATACCCTACAGTAAATGTATCCTTTCTTTAAGGGTCAGGACAAGAGCAAACAATTATTGGTCTCCAATTAAATAATTCTGCTTGGCTGCAGTCAGTCCCTTGTTAAAATATGCACAAGGATGAAACAGTTTACACCTTGTTTTGGAGACAGTGCCAACCACAGAGTTGGAAGAATCCACTTCTATGAAAAATACTGTAGTAACTGAGGATCAGGATGGCACAACACCGAAGGGGATTGAAAAGCATCTTTATGCTGATAGAAGCATTTACTTGTGATTCTGGCCACATGCATAACTGATACTTACAAGTTAAAACTATTACAGATTGAAATATTGTATTTTGGAAAACCCCTTATAAGCATCTGTAATAGTTTGAGAATTCAATAAATTGCTGAAATGCTTTTACATCTCTAGACTCTGTCAACTTTGAATTGCTTTCATCTCTGCAATATCCATCTCTATTATATAAAACTCAAAAATTCAATACTATCCATTTCAAAATTACACTTCTCCTACTCATCGTATAATCCATGAATCCAAATCAAAAACTCTGTCTACATGTTTTCAATGTTGTTCTGGATTCCAAGAATAGATAAGAATGTCATCCAAGTAAATTACAACAAATTGATATTCAAGATTTATGAATACATAATTTACAAAATGTTGAAAGGTGGCTGGTGCTTACCTAATTCAAAAGGCAATACTAAATACTGAAAATGGCAATTTTCTAAAAATACAAATTATATGCTCCTCTAAAATCAAATTTAAGTATTTAGGCTCCATGAAACATTAATTTGGAAATAAGTAGCAGTGGATATCGGTTTCTAATAGTTACTACATTGAGAGATCTATAATATACACAAGGCCTTAAGCATCCATCTTTTTGGACGGACGAATAAAGCCCTGCCTAAAGTATCTTTAAAGTGTTCTTTCAAGGTCAGTAATTCAAGTTCAACTAATTATTAAATTCACACAAACAGAGTTTCAGCACCAGGAAAAATAATAGCTGGACACTCAAATTCTGTTTGAAGAAAGAGCTGCCTTTTATCAAAAACATCTTTATAATCTTGACACCCAAAAACAAATCTCTGTTATACTTTCAAGAGTAGATACAAATATTATAGACTTAATTTTCCACACAGGTTTTATCAGCAAAACCAAGTATTTGGCTCTTACTGTTAATTGTGGAGTTATGTTTAATTAACAATAGCATACCAAGAACAACTGGAAACTTTGGAGAATGAATAATGTCCAATATGATTGTTTCACAATGATATTGTATTGTCTGGATTATTATTGGCTGAGTTTCTTGACTAACTGGGTTTGATATAATTGGAACCCATCAATTGTTTCAAGGGATATATTAATCTTCATATTATTCACCAAGACTAAATAACTTTGAGCTAACCCTCTATAAATATAGCTTCCCATGGAACATGAATCAATTAATGCAATTGTAGACATTAAAGTATCTTTAACTGTATTCTAAATAGTTAAGCAAGCAGAGTAGACACATGAGAAGGCAAATAATAGTTTGACCCCTCCCCACCCTCTTCATGTTATTTATTGATGGATATTCAGCCAAGATGTGGGTCGGACTGGAAGAGTTTCTCTGTGGAATTGCCGCTCCTGAAGAGCCAATAGTCCTAGCACACTTACAATGGCTTCTAAATAAGAAGTGTCTGGTTTGGAGAAGAAAATCTGTGATTCACTAAGATTTTAATGTTTTATTGTACATTTCTCCTTATGTCGCTTGGTTAGCCATGAATCTATAGCTATGCTTCGGTCCATAAATCCCTCTAGGCCTGAGGGAGAACCATATGAGCTAATTCATCTTTAAAATCATAATTCAAACCCTTTCTGTATGGATATTATTTGATGACCACCAAATGATATCCTAACAGGAAGCCCTATCTGTTGCCTGAATCAACTGTAAGCTCTAGAACTGAACAAGTACCTTGAAGTAAGTTAGTGAGTCTGGCTTTAACAGTATTATTTTTATTAATAAACTTTATTTATAGGGCGCCACAATTGGTCTGCAGCTCCACAGAGGGCAAAACAATATGACAGTACAGGGTAAAACAGTACAGTACAATACAGTGTATATGTAATAATTAGCACTAGAAATCTCAACAGCCACTGCTGCAAGTAGTGTAATGGAAATATTGAACATAAGCTGAAACCTGTAGCTATTGGCATGGGTGCATAAAATGGGTCTAGGTTGTAGAAGTGGAGTCCGGGGGCAGAAAGCCCAAGGAGAGTGTAGTTGGTGTGCAAAAAACCTAGGGACTGAAAACAGGAGGGGGGAGGACCCTACTCATGAAGCTTACAGTGTAAAGGGAAGGGAGAGACAAACAGAAGACATACTGTAAAAAGTGGGCCAGTGTATGTGGAGCTAAGAGCAGGAGTGAGAGAATTGAAGAGTGTAAGAGGGTGAGGTAGATTATGTGGTGACATGTTTAAGAGGTGGATTGATATGCTTTTATGGCAGTTGGGTATCCAGTGCCCAGGGGCATTTCTAGAGAGGAGAGGGCCCGTATGCAGTCTCCGACACCGGACCCCTCCTCTCCGCCCGGCAGCGCACTGATCTGTGCGCAGCCAGCGCCGGAGTTATAGACTCTGGGCACTAGTGTGCACCCAGAGTCTATAGTGTATGCACAGATCACCGGGAAAATGGCAGCGACGGCCATTTTCCCTGTACTGCGCATGCGCAAACAACGGGAAAATGGCAGCTGCGGCCATTTTCCAGTAGTTTTACAGTGCCGGACGCTAGTGCCGACTTGGGACTCCGGAGAGGTAAGTAATATTATGGGTGCAGGGTGTGCGGTGCGGGGCCCCCCAGGGGCCCATGTTACCTGCACCCATTATAGATACCACCCTGCCACCTGAAGCAAGGCAAGCTGGGGGATAGTCTGATGGAATGAGGGAGATCGTTCTAATGGTGGAGGGGGGGGGGCACAGGGGAAATCTTCTCAAGTGAGATGTGGTGACCAGATGGGAGGTAAAGCTGTAGTCATTGGCCGACCGAAGAGAGCATGAAGAGGTGTGTAGGGAGTTCTATGAGGATCATTAAACATGTTCAAAAAGTGGTAGAGAATTTAGCATGTGGTTTTGCCATTCTAAAATGGAGTTATGGTGCTAGGGCGGTGTTGGCTAACCTTGACACTCCAGCTGTTGTGGAACTATATATCCCAGCATGCCCTGCCACAGTTTTAGCATGCCCTAATAGCAAAACTGTAGCAGTGCATGCTGGGTTATGTAGTTCCATAACAGCTGGAGTGTCAAGGTTAGCCAACACTGTGCTAGGGCCTGGCTCATTAATGTTGTGAACATAATACACACTTTTCAAAGCTTCAGTAGGATAGGTATGTACTGTACATTAGCCAAATTTGAAAAACTAGATTACATTGTTTAATAAACAGTCGGTGTTTGAATCTGCTTCCATCACATTTGTCTGATAATTGAACCATAGGCTCTAAATCAGGATTTTGTATTACAGCTGGCCCTGAAGCACGTACTACGGGGCATTGAACAGATTAAGCTGAGGTTCATCCATTCTCAACTGAAGGGCTGTATGCTGTCCTTGTAAAGTCAGAATAGCTTTAGTTAGTGCTGCTCCAGCACCCTGAGCAGGAGCCCCTGAAGAGTCCATGTCAGACTAGGTTATAATGGCACAGGCAACTATGTAACGTTACCATTTTTTCTCACTGTGGACCCACAAGGCAAAGACACACACACAGATATGGCAAAATGAGGTGAGCAACCACACTAGTATAGGTATAAAGAGATGTTGTTTATCTAAGTTGAAATGTCAGGTAACAAGTGATTTGTAATTGGACAGTCCAGGGTCAAAACACAACTAGCAGAGAAGTCCAATAGCAAATTTGGAGGCCTGATACATCGGATAGTAATAATAGCAGGCAGGAATTAGAAAAAATATAATCAAGACAAAAAAGTCTAAAATTCAGTACACAGCAGTGGGTATATATTTGAAGGCAGGGATGAGATGAAAAACAATCCGGAAACAAAATCCAAGGATCGGTAAAGAGTAGTGGGTATTTAGCAGAAAAGGATTAAGCAAAGCACAGTCAGGTAGAAAGCCAGGACAATACACAGTAGTTCATCCAAGGAGCAGACGGAGGAGTAGACAAGAACCAATTGTGGTAAGAGGGATTGTCTCTCACCCGAATTACCCACATTCTGGTGGAATCAGCTCCCTCCAAGGGGGGCTGGAGTGAAACGGTGCATTCTGCATTAGCAGTGAAGGTGTGGAATTCCAGGTTTTCACATTAATGGTGCATACACACCGTCAGATTTGATGAAAGATTGTTACAACAATTTGAACAATTTCATGAATGATCGATTGAATGACTTCTGACAGTATTAAAATGAATGAAATCGGCAAAATCTGACTTCAAACAAAGTCGATGTCAGAGATTGTTATCTGACATGCAGGAATGCGCATCGTTCATCGATGCATGCCCTACATGTCAAAGATATGAACGATTTTTACAATCATCATTGTTCATATATGATAAGAAATCTGACTGTGTGTATATACCATTACACAGACCTAGCTGGAATAATCAGTGGAGCACAGGAAGGGTTTAAAACTCCCATACACCTGATGATCCTTGCTCCTGATGCTGGATAAGCTAGCCAGGCGATAGGCTGGGGGTAGTGGTTAGCATTAGGGTGCCAGGACCTGGAGGATCCACAGACATTAGCACAAGTAGTGCTGAGACATCTACTTTTATGTTGGTTGCTTATTTTCTGTTATGTGCCTGTGTGTGTCCAGGTCTAACCTCACATATGGGTTGGGTATGAAATCCCGGCTGTCGATGCCGCTGGTCAGAATACCGACAGCGGCATCCCGACAGCGGCATCCCGACAGCCAGAATCCCGACACCAATAGGGAAGACAGGTGTTTTTCTAACCCCTACCCCTCCCTCCAAGATGCCTAACTCTAATCTCCCCCTTAGTGCCTAAACCTAACCTCCCCCTCCCGCACCCTAATCCTAACACTCCCGATCCGGTGCCTAACCCTCCCCCTAATGCCTAACCCCGCTACCTAACCCTAACACCCCGGTACTTTCCTTCAGGATGCCGGCGGTCGTGATATTGGTGCAGGGATCCCGACCTGTCGGTATTACGGTGCCGGAATTCAGACTGTCGGCAATGTCGACTACATCCCTCACGTACCATTAAAAGCGATATGGACCTGCAGTAACTTACTGAAGTGGCAATAACTTGTTTGCTGAGATATCACAACACATACAGTATCACTGACTGTGATGTGCTGGGCCCAAAATATATTGCACAATGTCCTAAAATAATCAAGAGATATAACAATAAACATATAAAATTCACTTAAATCATATGATCATATAATATGAGATATGGTAAGAACTTACCCTTGTTATCTCTATTTCTACGAAGTCCATAGGGTTCCACAGGATACCTTGGGGTATAGGTGTGACGTCAGTCGCAGGGCACCAAAGAGTTAAGCTTTCAGCCTCCCAGGATGCACTAGGTCCCCCTCCTATACCCCGCCCCCGGGCCAAGGCACCTCAGTTAGTTACCAAGCCATAGGCCGGAGGAGGAGAAGGAAGAGAGAGAACAAAGATCTGGACACATACAAGAATCACATTCTCACCAGAGGGAGACGGAAAACCGGTGACCAGAGCAAAGCCCATCTGCAGCACAGGTGCGACAGGGCGGGAGTCCTGTGGAACCCTATGGACTTCGTAGAAATAGAGATAACAAGGGTAAGTTCTTACCATATCTCATATTTTCTACTTCAGGGTCCATAGGGTATCCACAGGATACCTTGGGGATGTCCCAAAGCAGTATCCTTTAAGGGTGGGGACGCTCCTGTGCAGAAAGGAGAATCCGCCGCCCGAAGGAAGCATCCTGAGAGGCGAAGGTGTCAAACCTGTAATACCTCACGAAGGTATGGACAGAAGACCACGTAGCAGCCTTGCAGATCTGAACTGCCGAGGCACCACGTCGAGCTGCCCACGAAGGACCCACAGACCTAGTGGAATGAGCCTTCAGAGAAGGAGGGACCGGTAGGCCTTCATGAAGATAAGCTTCAGAAATAGCCATACGGATCCAGGCTGATAAAGTTTGCTTTGAATCAGGCCAACCCTTTTTACGGAAGCCAAAGAGGACAAACAAAGCGTCCGACTTCCTAAACGAAGAAGTGCGGTCAACATAAGTCCTTAAGGCCCGCACAACATCCAAAGAGGCCTCACCCACGGAAAGACCCGGTGAGTTAAAGGCCGGAACAACTATTTCCTCGTTAATATGAAACTGGGAAACAACTTTGGGAAGAAACTCGGGCCGAGTGCGGAGCACTGCCCTGTTCCCATAAAAAACCAAGAAAGGGGGTCTACAAGAAAGAGCCTCTAACTCAGAAACACGTCTGGCCGAAGCAATGGCCAGAAGGAAAACAGTCTTAGCTGTTAGCCATTTAAGATCCACTGAGCCCAGTGGTTCAAACGGCGGTCCTTGGAGAGCCCTCAGGACCACAGCCAAATCCCAAGGCGCCACAGGTGGAACAAAGGGCGGCTGAATGCGGAGAACACCCTGCATAAAGGTGCGCACATCCGGGATTGTAGCAATCCTATGGTGAAACCAGACAGATAGGGCCGAAACCTGTACCTTCAAAGAAGCAAGGCGAAGCCCATGATCTAGTCCCGCTTGCAGGAAGGCGAGAATCCGAGACAGACGAAACTCCCGCGGTGCATAACCTCTCGGTCGACACCACTGGAAGAACGTATGCCACACGCGATGGTATATCCTCGCGGAAGACGGTTTCCGAGCTCGCAACATGGTACGCACCACAGAGCTGGAAAACCCCCGGGACCTCAGCATGGCCGTCTCAACAGCCACGCTGTCAAAGACAGCCGAGTCAGGTCCGGGTGAAGGCAAGGACCCTGAGACAGAAGGTCCGGTCGTAGCGGCAACCGCAGAGGAATGTCCACGGACAGACCCTGAAGGTCTGAGAACCAGTGCCGTCTGGGCCACGCGGGAGCTATCAACAGGAGCGTCCCTCCTTCCTGTTTGAATTTCCGGATTACCCGTGGAAGAAGGGAGACCGGAGGGAACAGGTATGCGAACCGGAACGTCCACCGGACGGACAGAGCATCCACCAGAGACGCCCCTTCGTCTCTTGTGCGAGACCCGTACACCGGCAACTTGTTGTTGTGCCGGGACGCCATGAGGTCGATTTCTGGAAGACCCCACCTGTCCACCAGTAGTTGAAAAACGTCCGGGTGCAGGGACCATTCCCCCGGATGAACGTCCTGGCGACTTAGAAAGTCCGCCTCCCAATTGAGCACTCCCGGGATGAAGACCGCTGATATGGCCGGAAGATTGCGCTCCGCCCAAACCAGGATCCGAGAGACCTCTACGAGAGCCGCCCGACTGCGAGTTCCTCCTTGCCTGTTTATGTAGGCCACGGTGGTAGCGTTGTCCGACTGGACCTGCACCGGGCGACCCTGGAGAAACCGCTGTGCCTGCTGGAGAGCATTGAAGACCGCACGGAGTTCCAAGATATTTATTGGAAGCTCCGCTTCTGTCGGCGTCCACCTGCCCTGGAACAAGTGTGGACCCGAAACTGCTCCCCAGCCCCGAAGACTGGCGTCCGTTGTCAACAGGACCCAATTTGGAACCCAGAACGGACGTCCCTTGTTGAGGTGGGTCGTCTGTAACCACCACGTAAGGGACAGGCGAACCTCCTGGGTGAACACAATCGTCTGGGACTTCAGAGACTGAGTCAGCCCGTTCCACTTGGACAGGATCAGGTGCTGCAGAGGTCTGGAGTGAAACTGGGCGTATTCCACCATGTCGAAAACCGACACCATGGAGCCCAGTAACCTCATCGCCGAGTGTAAGGACACCCGGCGGCTGTGCAGACAACTGCGCACCCTTGACTGTAAAGCAGAGATCTTGTCCTCCGTCACGAAGATCCTTTGCTGTCCCGAGTCCAATAAGGCTCCAAGATGCAGAATCCTCCGAGACGGGATTAGAGTGGACTTCTGCCAGTTGATTAGCCAGCCGTGCCGTTGCAGCAGTGCAATGGTCAGGTCCAAGTGGCGTAACAGGAGCTCTGGAGAACCTGCCACCAATAACAGGTCGTCCAAATACGGCAACATGCGGACTCCCTGCAGCCGCAGAGAAGCCGCCATGACCGCCATCACCTTGGTGAAAACACGTGGTGCTGTTGCCAGGCCAAAAGGTAACGCCCGAAACTGGAAGTGGTCGCTGCTGATTGCAAACCTGAGGAACTGTTGATGGCGCCAAAGAATAGGGACATGCAGGTAAGCGTCCTGTATGTCCAATGACACCAAGTAGTCCCCAGGTTCCAGCGCCAGAATGATGGACCGTAGGGTCTCCATCCGAAACTTCGGGACCCGCAAAGACTTGTTGAGTGCTTTGAGGTTGAGAATCGGACGATATGACCCATTGGGTTTCTGTACCAAAAATAGATTTGAATAGAAACCCTGGCCCCTCTGGGAGAATGGAACCGCCACTATAACTCCAGCCTGGAGCATAGTGTGCAATACCTTCCGCAGCTCCGTAGCCTTGTTCCGGTCTGATGGGAGACCCGTGGTGAAGAAGCGAGCCGGGGGTCTGTGCCGGAAGGAGAGGGCGTATCCGTGAGAAACCACCTCCAGAACCCAAGTGTCTGTCATAGTGGTCGACCAACACTGGGCGAACTGTAGCAGGCGGCCTCCCACCCTGGGATCCCCCAAAGGGAGGCCCGGACCGTCAGGCCGCAGGCTTGTCATCTGGCTTGGGGGCCGGACGTCTGGTACTCCATGCCTGCTTCCGGGGCTTGACCGATTTCTTAGGGCCAGCCTGTCGAGGAAACGACTATGGTTTGGGCCTGCCCTGGGCCCTAGATGACCGAAAGGACGATGGTCCCGAACCAGAAGGAGCAGCGGCCGACGGGAGACAGGCAGATTTGGCTGCCGCCAGCGTGGCCACAATCTTATCCAGATCCGGACCGAAGAGAACTTCTCCGGTAAACGGCAACGCTTCCAGACCTTTCTTGGAATCTGCGTCCGCCTTCCAGGATCGCAGCCACAAGGTGCGACGAGCAGCTACCGCTGCTGAAGAAATTCTAGACACCAGAGTACTAATGTCTAGAGCCGCCTCGTTGATGTAGGTGGCCGAATCACGGAGATTGCCAATCAACTCCGCCTGATCGGCCGGACAGTCGGATTCAAAAGAAGCCTCTAATGAATCCGCCCAGCGCTCCATCGCTCTGGCAACCCAGCAAATGGCCATAGCCGGCCGTGCTGCCCCCCCTGCAAGGGAATAAGCGGACTTCAGGCAGATTTCTACCTTGCGGTCCGTAGCATCCTTAAGGGAGGACATGGATGGCATCGGCAATGTGGCACTACGGACAAGACGGGTCACGTGAGAATCCCCTGTGGAGGGGATTCCCACTTCGCAAAATAATTATCCGCGAACGGATAAGCCACCGCCAGGCGTCTCTGCGGCTGGTATCTTTTGCCAGGTTGTTTCCACGCCTCCTCTAAATGGTCCACCAACTGACCCGAAAGAGGAAAGACTGTGGCATCGCCCTTCACATCTTTGAAAAAGGCATACTTAGATTTAGCCGCTGGGGGAACTTCGTCCTCAATCACCAAGGCTGTGCGGACCGCCCGAATAAGTCCAGGAATATATACTTTGGACTTAGCATCAGCGTCCTTAGTATGGAGAGGTTCCTGATCGTAAGGATCTAGAATCTCCCCATCATCAGACGTCCCTTCGTCATCCTCATAAGGAGCGGACAGAGACGCCACCGGCCTTTTATGAGACCGCATCACAGACTCCCCTTGCAACACATCCGACAAGTGCTGTACAGAACTCGTCAGGGAGTTAACCCACGCTGGCTCCTGAGAACCCGGGAGCGGGGAAATAGGGAGACTGTGGGGTACCACCAATTGTCGTGGGAACCCCTGCATGGGTGACGACACCACAGACTGCTGGGACAAACCCATCGGAGTAAACGCGGGCTGCGGAGCTAACTGGCCCACTAAAGCTGTTAACGCCTGAGCGAAACAAGCCCAGGGCGGCTCCTGTACCGGTGCTGTAACTGTAATAGGCCGCGCCATGGACAAACACTGCCGGCAAAGGCCCTCCGCGCTACCCTCCCCCTCCGCTAACGGTACTTTGCACGTGGTACACTGTAGCCGGAAGGGAAAATCACTTTCAGACATGATGGCACCACGTATGTGACTTCTCTCACCAATTAAGTATTAAATAGGCGAGAGACCACCCTGCAGCACCGCACCGCAAGGGCTTTAGCAGAAAGAACAGGGACAGTAATAAAGCTGACAGTTTAGATGAAGAAAAGATTACAGGCAGCAGCGCTAGCACAGTCACATACAATGCAGAAAAATAACAATTCCTGCACTAACAGCGCTGATCACTCAACTACACAGACACAGGGCCTGGTAGGACACAGCGCTGCATACACAGACCTGACCACAGCGGAGGAGAGGTATGCGGGGGGACCCAGACCACGATGCTTCCGTCCAGCGCTTCCAGCAGCGTTCACCATGCGTTCTGGAGAAGATGGCCGCCGAGGAGCAGAGAGGAGGCTGGCCTGGGGGAGGAGCGCTGCCACAGGACCAGTCGGCAGCATGCAGAGAGGGCTGTGTGCAGCGGGGGAGGCGCCGGCTGTGAGACAGGGAAGGCGCGCTCCCCTGGCATGCATTTAACCCCTGGGACGCCGCAGCGCTACCGCTCTGCTGCGGTCCGCTGTCCCAGGGGGTAGTGGAAGCGCAGGTTGGTCGCCTGGCTCCACGCTGCAGCCAGTCCCCAGGGAGCCCCCTGCCTGGGGACTTAGGACCATGTGATCAGCGGGGACCCACCGCGGGACCCCGCTGCTTACCTCTGTCCCCCTTGAATCCGGCCATGGTCCGGAGCATCTGGGGTCACCGCTAGCTGTGACCCCAGACGCCCACCAGCATCCCCGGATCAGTACCGGCGTTCTGGTACCGGCGGGGTGTAGGGAAGACAGCATGGACGTCAGGACTGACTGTCCATGCTGTTCATCCAGTTGTGCAGCCACAGCTGCATGAAGAATAAGCTTCAGGGGCTCTTCTAGCCCCCACTCCAACAGGTGCACCCGACTCCGGCCGGGCACCAAACTAAACTGAGGTGCCTTGGCCCGGGGGCGGGGTATAGGAGGGGGACCTAGTGCATCCTGGGAGGCTGAAAGCTTAACTCTTTGGTGCCCTGCGACTGACGTCACACCTATACCCCAAGGTATCCTGTGGATACCCTATGGACCCTGAAGTAGAAAATATAGCTGCAAGCAGAGGGGGGAAATATAGATCATCAAGGAAAGGCAGGCAGGACTCCCAATTATTGAGAAACATAAAAAGTTCTACAATCTTGTGTTGTTTGAAATTATGTTTTGGTATATGAAGCACTATTTGTTTACTACTAGTTATATATGTTATTGGTGATTTATTGCACACCTTTGTTCTCATTTGGCTATTGTGGGATCAATCATTATAATTACTATTTAAGTTTAATGGATTAAGTTTGACTTTAGCATTCAATAAATTTGAATTGTATCTAATGTGTATTTGTGATTATATATTATTTTTAATGCATTGTATTTATGGTATGTTCTTTTAAGTATCTTTCATTAGGGTTTTTTCTAGGTTTGGTAAAACTATTAGTATTTTGGAGCATCACTCATACTAATAATATTTAATTATACAGTTTTGGTTAGTACCTTTTATTCACTTTACAGTATATACAGCATTATTTATTTGATCAAAAGTGTCTGGCCCATTGTAGCAAACACTTCTACTTATCTCTCATTTACTTCATGTTCACAATAAACTAACAAAACAGGGTCATCTTACCTTCCATTTAATGATTTTGTAAATATGGTTCAATTAATTTTCCATGATTGTACAGCATTAAAAAATAGGTTGGCATTTTATGCTTCAAAGATAATTGCCACACATTACACTTCACACCTGGGGACAGTTTGCTAATACAGTATCTTAAAAATATTTTGAGGAATAAAGATGGAAATGTTATTTGAAAAGATGTGAGAAGTGGTAAGGAATACTGCTTCCAAAGGCTTAACAAACCCTGTTTTGCACAGTGCAGCTTCCTGGTCCTGCCGTGAGAGTAAGTGAAGCCAATTTGCTGTTTACTAGTACAAGGAATTTATATTTTAAACTAAGTAGAAAATGGGTACGTTTAAATACGAATCTATGAACAGTACAAAGTGTTCTTTCTTATTGAAAAAAAATAGCTTTTTTTTATGCAATTTTTCCTTTTAAATAGAGACAGATTGTCGTAGGTGAAGTGTTTTATAATTAATAATTTTAAACATATTTGAGAACAAAATCTAAAATAGCACATGGCCTTTTATGAAGAAAAGCATTTGTGTAATATTAATATCTACACTATTATTTAAGAGTGCATTCATGAGATTTTCATGAACTTGGTGGTGGCTTTACTAGTATGGTAATGTAGGACACAGTTATAACTGGGTTGAATGAGGCAGATGCATTCTCAATGTATACTGCACAAAATGTGGCGCTACAATACACAATACCGAACTAAAAAGAAAAGAGATAGAGTCCCTTTAATTCCAAATGGAATATAGACGTTCCTTCACTTTCATTGGCTTAAAGTTCCTTTTCTGAGTCTCCCGTGTTATTTCTCCTCCAATATTCAGGTATCCAGATTTTATAGAATAAACAAATAGAGGTAATATAGTGGGGATGCAGTCATGAAGTCACACTTACTAAATGCTGACATGTTCAGAATGGCGACATGTGAAAAAGGTAAACATTCTGTATGGACCGGAGGGTTAGGGTAAAGCTACGGCAGCAGAGGGATAGGCTACGGGTGGGGAGGTTTAGGAACCAGTGGGAGTTTTGGGCTGCGGGACGGGAGGGTAGGTTTAGGCACAAGAGAGGAGGGTTAGCGGTACTCACCACTGCAGCGTCACAGGATCATCCGGAAGTCACAGTCGGCTGACCACCAGACCCGGAAAACATAGCCAAACCTGGTAAGTCACCACTGGACCACCAGGAACATTTTGTCAACATTCTAATGACGTTGACAGTGTTTAGATGCTTGTTGACATTACAACCATGTAGACAAATATACTGAACCCGATGTAGTATTGTATGTATCAAATATTAAGGAACCTCCATGTGCATGCACTATAATGGAAGTTGTGGAAGGACAAATACCTTTAAACTCAACTGTGAGGAGAAGAAATATGTAATTTTATTTATAGCAAAATGAGGTCATATGTAGCATATGAAGAGTTAATTAAAAAGATGTAGTTTTGCATGCCTTTTATGTAACCTATTAACAGCAAAATTAAGTTCTGATCATAAATCAAAACAAAGACACCAACAATGATATTTGTTTAATTACTTAACCTCAGTTTATTCTTAAGCAAATCTAATGGCTACATGCATTTTAAAGCTTACAATGTATAGTTCCATGTTCAGAAACCATTTATCTCTTACAGCTTAACATTGTCCATCTTGGTCACCCCCCAGAGAGACAATCAGAAAACATGGAGTGTGAGGTCCTCAGACAAATGCAAAAAAAACAGTAATTGGTGTAGGGAAAAAGAAACCTCATTCACACATCAGTCGTAAGAGTGTTGAAACACAATGTTATATTTGTCTTGCTAGCAATTGGCCAATCTCAAACTTCAGTTACCTACATTATAAAAAGTGTATTCCATACAAAAAGTATCTAACTGTAAACAATCTTGTACCAAGTGCCCAAAAACAAAGGAATAGGCGCAAAATGTGGCCATGTATATGAATACAGTGCTGTTTTTTTATTTTCCTAAAACTTGTGGAAAGTAGCCAACATATGGGAAGATAAATTAGTATTTCTGTAACTTTCCAATTTTATCCCCACTCCTCTACCTGCAGGATAAATGTTATTCATTATTATATAAGCAGACCTTAGATAACAGTTAGGGAGCAGGCGGCCCGCTCGCCATCTCTTATGGAGGTCCTTACCTAATCTGTATACCAGTAGTTCTGTCCTCCAGCTGCGCAAGAAAGGTTAAAATCATTATACATGTGCAAAAGATATATTCAACATAGGAAACATATCCTTATTACCATCACCTGAACAATCATGTTCAAAAAAGGCACAAGCGTAGCTGTAGACCCACAAAGAGGTTATGAGCATGGTGCTTCCATTTTCCTCCAGATAAAATAAATCACATTATTAGGCATTATTTCTATGTTGATCAGCACTGCAGCTCACCTCTTTATCAAAACTGAACAGACTGACTCTAGTCATTTAAAAAGACATGTCAAAAAGAAAACAGAAGTGGGTATAAAAAGAAAGACCATTTAAATAGTTTCATTATTCAGTGCTGGAAACTTTGCAAATTTTGGGAAATCCCCACACTTTCCAAAGACCTTGGCCATAACGAGGCTTCTCGGGAGTCCAAGAACAATATACATTTTGTTACCATGGGTGGGATTTTATGGTATATACTGTAAACTAAACTTTTTGGTGGGAGAAATACTGTATTTAATAGCTATACAGTTTTCCCTAAATGTATTGTGCCCATCCACAGCTGATATCTCATTAAAGGTGGATACACACGTAACAATTTTTTGAACGATTTAACTATAACGACGTCGTTAGCGTTCAATCGTTGAAAAAATAGTTCCGTTTGAGTTATAACAATGAACGATTATCGTTAATGCGCGTTCCCGTTTGAAGTTCACTCTGACTGACCAACTGAATGATTTTCATTAAGGGAAGTTATAAAAATCGTTTGTAGTTCAAAAAATCGTTCATTACACTTTAAAAAATCTGACAGAAAATCGTTGGTAACAAAATCGTTGTGTGTGTGTATGCAGCTTTAGTGTTTGAAAAGATATTAGCAGATTTATATAACATGTTCTATATTCCAGTATCACATGGTGCACCCACACATCAACATAAATGGTGTTTTAAAAGTGGGGCATATGTTGTGCATTGAGATGTTTCGGTGGGAGCTTGCAGTCATGCAGAATTACTGTGACTTCTCATTGTGATAACTGAGATCAGATTTCATGCTACAACAGATCAAAAAACTGCACATTTATTTTACAGAGCCTATAAAGAAACATCAATCACACGTGTAAACGTAGCAAAGACTCTTGTTTAATGTGTCACCTCCTCAAGTGATATTTCTGGTATCATTATAATATAACATATGCTATTGGAGGATTGAAAGTTATATCACTATTTTCAACAGAAACAAGTGCATTTTGTACAGTTAGAATCACTGGAGAGAGGTGTGTTTTTTGAAGCCCCAGGAGAGAAGCAGACTGTGGTGGTATCACTCTCTGCCAGTAGTGAGCAGCCTCAAGGCTTTCTGGAGGTTCTGCACTGCCGTGTTCACGTCCTCATACTGTAACGCACTTCCGGCATATTTGCAGTATTTCTGTGCCTTGGCAAAATCTTCAGGTGTCAAATTAGCTTCACCTGAAAAGAGAGAGAACATGAATATATTTTTGAACAGCTGTGAAATAATTTGAGCCCTTATGTGGATTTTGGGGGCTATATAAATGCTGACAATAGCCTTTTGTGCCAGTACTATAAATGTGCAGAGTAGCCTTTTGTGCCAGTACAATAATAATTGGGTTTTTAAAATACAGGCCAGTACTAAACCAGGCTTTCCACCTTCAGACAGATTCACATAAGTTAGTGTTGTACAAGAGGATGCAACTGACAACAGGACAGACCAGTGGTGGCTCCTACCTTTAGACTTGAGAGGAGCTGCAATTGCCTAGCTGCTGCTAGCTGTGCAGGTAAGACCACATACAGATAATCCACTTTAAATCTATAGCTCAGGGGGAGGAGTGGCCAGGACTGGAGCCGGATGACGGTGCAGTGGCAGATTCTTACTTGGAAGGGCTGCAATCCCTAAGGAAAATCTGCCACTGGTACAGACTAATACAGACAGTACAGTGTACAGTAAGCATCAATATGAAGAGAAGACGAAGGGAACTTACAATCTATAGGGGATTGGGTGGACACAATGTGAGAAGAGGGCAGACACTGCAGAGTTAGGTGGAAATGTTATTCTGTTGCGCAGAGTCAGTGGGCTGCCATACAAACATTTTATATGCTCTCTTTAATAACCTCCTTTGTTTCAGTGATATTTTGGGAGCTGTTCACCTAAAATATCTGTAATTAAAAACGGAGGAATAGGAAACGCCACACAAACATTGAGAAGATTAATTATGTACCTAAACAGAAATACTTTGCTTTTTGTAAGAAACATGGACACTACAAACTGCATACAAATGTATTTAACCTCCCTGAACTACACAAGCTAGTGCTCACATAACACAACATTGGCATCAGCAACAACTGAACTAACTGCAGAGAATAGAGGTGCATTTTGTGGGACTAATATTTTTGTTACGATTATGCTACTAATTCAGTATAATATAAACCTGTGACATTTATATTACAGTAGCAGTAGAATGTACAAGTTATTATGAAATACATAGAATTATTCTAGTAAAATTCTGTCTCATCCTTAAATAATAGCACTGTTGGCCGGAGAGGGAGAGGAAGAGAGAATAGATTGGATAATTGGGAACAATGTTATAACACTAAAGCTAGCTACACACTCTCAGATTTTTCAGTTCGGGACGAGAAACGGGGCGATTTTTCAGCAAATTGCCAAACCCCAATATCTGTGCTACACATTATGCATTTTTTTATTAGAAGAAGCTACTGATTTTCCACTGCACCACACTCATTTTGCATATGTACGCCCACAAGGAGGATGACATAGAGGCAGGAAAGCATAGGAAGTATCAGCAGATTATCGATAATGCACACACACTGCTCCATATCGGGGAATTGAGGCAGAGATTTTCGTTCTTGGCCGATTGATCAGATAATGAAAAAAATGCGTTTGTGGATGGTTTTTAACTATTAAAATGATTGTTCATACACACTATACAGTAAATCAGGCCGATCACCAGATTATTGGCAAATCGGCCCAATAATTGTATAGCGTGTAGCTAGCTTTACACTTAAAACAAAATAATAATCAATGTTGTATTTAGCACTGAATTACCCGACTTTGCTTCCAGTGTTAGTTGAAAGATTACATTAGTATATTCTGAAATCCTTTCCATACATATAAAGAGCACTTGAAATCAAGTTTGCTCTGCGTTTTGCTGCTTAGGTGTCACTTTTACACGTTTTTTATACAATTGAAGCAATTGGTTTATGAGAATGAGATTAACACTGCTTTTTCATTTGGAACAGACAACCATACAGTATGTTCTGATCCTTGTAATTAGCTTGCAGAATCAGTTTAAGGCTTGTGCTGGCATTCACTAGATGCATGCTACATTATGAGCACATCACAGATAAGAGTTAGGTAGTATGTGGCCTTCCACCTGTTATGGAACAGTTATGGAAGTCCAAGTAAGTCTGTTTCAACTGTGCTAGAAGGGTTTTGTTTTACTGTACATTTTAACAACTATGTTACAGGTTACATTTAACCTACTGCGCAAGCTATTGCGTATGTATAAAAGATATTACTTCCCTTGGATCAATGTTCAGTTTAGGTATGTGATCTTTGTTACCGTCACCTAGGCAAGATCGTTTTGTCTCTGTGCCACTATCTTGTTACAGAATGACATTTAAAATGTAGATGCTCATATTGTCTGCTTTTCTTTTATATTGAGAAAGCCAATACCTTTGAGAAAGGTTTGTCCTTCAGGTGTGGCAGATGAAGGGAGCTTATATTCTCTAGTAAATGTTACAACCGGCACAGTGCAGGGAAGCTCTTCCACGTGATGAAGACATTATGCCCTGAAGCGGTTTCTCATTCATGTTCTGTCTAGGTCTATTCTCTTATATAAGAGTGAATATTTAGGATGTGAAAAAACCCCAATGTCAATTCTAAACTATAGAAAACACTTTCTGAAATGCTCTATGCCCAAAGCTAAAGAAACAATGCCCAATACAGGGATGTGATTGACTGCTCAGAATATTTGTCATGAATAGACCATTGTGTGCTATGGAAAGACCTCTAGGCTCGTCACCTTTCTTTCTATTTCTTTTTACTACATAATGCTTCTAAAATAAATTAATTATCACCTGTTCTTGGTCTTCCAGACAATGTTTGCAATATATAGTAATGATTTCTACATTGCATCGCACCGTCGGCTGGGTTACACATTGTATAGTGTGTACCCATCTTTAGGGATCATGGGACAGGCGTAGAAGGTAATACCGCCGGCCTAAACCTAACCCCCCGTCTCCACAGCCTAAACATAAGTCTCCCGGGGGGGTGCCTAACCCTAACCTTCCCCCCGGGGGTGCCTAAACCTAACCCCCCCCCCTTCCCCTAGCCTAATCCTACCCCCTGGGAGGGGTCTCTAACCCCAAGTCTCCCCAGGAGCCCTAAAACCTAACCCCCCCTCCCGCAGCTTTCCGCGCCCGGTTTACCTTCATTCGGTATGCCGGGCATCGGTGCCCCGGCGTAGGTCTGACAGGCATTGGGATTTCTACTCCTGTCATTAGTACTTTGCCGGGATTAGACAATCGGGAAGCCGGCGGTCGGCATTTAGACCGTCGGCTTCCTGACTACATCCCCATGGGACAGTTGCTTTTCAAAGCACTAATTAATTGCTTTGGTAGATTTGGATTTGTCGCTGCAAATAATGGAAGATGATCCTTCATTTGCGCAGTGCCTTAAGCCGCATACACACTAGATGATTTTTATGAATGATATGGACGATAACTATATCGTCCAACAATATATCGTTCAGTGTGTATGCAGTGAACGACGAATGATGTGCGCTCCTGCAGGTCGTTAACAATGTCTTTTGTCGTCCACACATGCAGGCCAATCTGACTATGTCCTCAAGAATTGCCTGTTCAGAGATGTGGCAGGATGGACATCACTGAATTATATCTTTAAAGATATCTATCAGTGTGTACACCCAATATCATTTGTCTTGCACTACAGAAGTTCAAGGGAAATTTTTCACCAATATCGTTCATACAGCTCATCGTCTAGTGTGTATGAGCCTTTAGAGAATATTATTGGATAGGTCACTTAGAGAGATAAATAGCAGATAGAAAATGTGTAACGATTGATGTTAAACTGGGAACACACTAAGCAATATATATTGGACGATGTATATCGTTCCAATGCGGATTGGAATGATATATCGGCCACATCGCTCAGTGTGTATGGATAACTATGCGCTCCCATGCAGCGCATCTTTTGATCTGCTATCTGTGTGTACGGCCAGCCCGATATATCGTGCCGCGGTTGGGTACACACATCGTCTAGTGTGTACTCACTCTAGGTAGTAAAGCAACACAAAAAAAAAAAAAACTTATTCTAGCAGGTGAGAAAAGTAAAAACAAAAAGTAAAGAACAAGACTGATGGCTAGAGAGAGGGATAAAGCAAGAGAATTATGGAGTTAATAAAGAGAGAGAAGGAATCTGGAGCCAGATTCCAGCTACAAATGTATATCAGAATGGAGGCTAAGGTTTCCCAAACAGAAGCCATGGAGCAATAAATGCAGATCAGGAAACAGCGAACTAATAAACATAATTTTTAAATGTGTCAGATTTCTTTGGAAACTTGATGGGGGTCTGAGCATCTCTGTATAAGGAAGGGTTGCTTGCAAAGTCTCTCCCAGAGAAAAAGTCGGATGGCTGCCATAACTAAGACCCGGATAGAGTACCATACAGACACATTCATGATCTAATAAAATTAGAACTTTCCAAAGACACATTTTAGTAATGCAAATGTTGTAAACTATTATACAGAAACTGTAATCCATGTACGATATGGGCATATTTATTTTTGATCTGAAGTTAACGTTTTGTTTTACGATGAAGATGTGTTTTATCTTATAATACCCATCATGTGTAGACAGTTTGCATGTTTGCAAATTCCCTGATGTGGTCACTTGCAAATAAAACTGATGGTGTCCACATTTTAGAAACTACTCATTATCATATTAACATTTTTATTCCCAACATAAAATGTATGTACAACTTTAAATAATGTATATAGCGTGCACTAGGCAACGCAGTGCAGCATAAACATTTCAAGATTAACACATTTATATGTCTGTCCTTACATACATTATGCTAGTCTTTTAAACAAACTTTCTTGAGAGTCTGGTTGACTGGCACCGGACTAGAAATAAGAGGCGTTGGGGAAAACAAAATAGCAATTCAGCACTAGTACTGTAAAAATAAGATTAGTTCCTTCCAGTAAGAGTTGGATTGGAGCCCTGCTTGTTTTTCAAAGAATGACTTTTTCTGCCGTCTTGGCTGTTGAGCTCCCAGCAGGTACAGAAATACACTGGTGGCCCTGTTTTCCATGCTTAAATGTGCAATTGCCCATATGTCAGTATTTTAACAACCCAGTTACTAGAAGCATCACAGAAAGTTAATAGAATAACATTTTGTGCTGTTGTGTAGAGGAAAAAAAAAAAAAAAAAGACTTTTTTTCATATTACACAATGTTTAGAAATGAAAAGGGGTTTATTTCCAAATACGTAGCTATGTCTCTGCTTTGGTTCCCCGACCCACCATTTTATCTGGGAAAAGTGGTGTAGATGATGCGCTGTCTTGCTGCCCTACAATGTTATTTTCCACCTCCACAACTGTACTTGCATACGCCGAGTAATACATTTAGATGTGGAGACAGCTGGAGTCATTAAATGGCGCTCCACATTTCCTACCATACCTTTGCCCTCTATTTTTCAATCTTTTGTCAGACTTAAACAATTAATCTCGGCATCATATTCCGAATTGCATTACATATAAATAACTGCATCATGCTGATTTTACCCCTAAACTGAGATTCCCTACTGGTGCTTCCACTGACTCTAATTGCTTCAAGTGTAAACAGCCCAATGCAGATGTAATGCAATGTATGTGGTCCTGTGTGGAGGTACAGAGGTTCTGGTCCCTAGTTCACGCATATATATCCACCACGCTGGGAATTAGCTTTGAATTAACGCCTGAGTGGGCGATGTGTGATATCCTGCCAATGTCTGAGTCGTCTTGTCCCCATAAAGGTGCCCGTCATCTATTAGTAAAGATTGCAGCAGCTGCAAAGAAAACCATTTTATCTCAATGGATCTCTGCTGATGATCTGACGCTCACTCTCTTACATAGAATTTCATATTTATTTCATATGGACTGGTTGGAATTATCTTTTAATAAAGATAAAAAGGGCAGAGAAGTTTTTGCCATCTGGCTACCCTATGTTCATAGTCATACATAGAGATACGCCCCGTACTGCAATCCAACTTACTGCTTGGTATAACGAAGAAACTTTATCTACAGGTATTCCTCTCAAGAATACAAATAAGAAATTGGTGGGGGCAAGGGGGGCGCGGATTCTGTGGCTCTCACAGTGCACTGACTAAATAGCTAAATTGTTATGTTAGATCTTGTTAACCTTATTATAACTGGTTTATGTACTGGTGACTCTACACTCTCCATGGATTTGGTTATAGATTATGCTGTCTACTTTTTTTGATGTCTTATTATCTCTTGACCGATATTTTGAGATGGTTATTGCAGTCTTACAATAAAATGTGTTTAAAGAAAAAAGAAATGAAAAGGAGGCTAGCAAAATTCTATTTACTGTTATGATGTAATCAGGCTCTTACTTTTTAATTGCACCATTAGCATTTAGACAGCAACGGCATAATTTAAAACAACAGCGCAAGGCAAGATTTTTATTTAAAAAAATTTAAATAGAAAATATTTTTATGATTTCAATGTATAACCTATCCCATCCTTGCAACCCAAAGTACTGTATTTAATAGAATTGTGCCACTGGTCTACTGTGTTCGTAAAACTTCATGTAGTTTTGACAAAGGAAAATACATAGCATAGAGCATGAAACGTTGGTGTAATTCATAGCAGCCAATTTGCTATGAAAATGAAAGTCAACTGATTGGTACCAATGGGTTACAGCACCCTCTAATGCACTTGTAGGTCTATGTACTAAGCCTTGGAGAGATAACGTGAACGGAGATAAAACACCAACCAATCAGCTCTTGTCACTTTACAGGCTGTGTTTGAAAAATGACAGTTAGGAGCTGATTGGTTGGTATTTTATATCTCTCCAAGGCTTAGGGGTCTATTCCCTAAGGCTAGGTACACACTAGACGATATGTCTTCTAATCTGGCGGATCAGACCGAGATATTAGGCACATAGTATAGTGTGTACCGACTATGTCGCTGATAATGCACGCTCCTGCGGGTCATCAGCAACATCCTCTGTCTAATTACAAGCAGGGCCAACGGGGGATGTCGTTAGTGAGGGCCATACTGTGTGTGCACTTGACTATGCCGGCTCCCCCGCCGGGTCCCATAGCTACCGATGTCAGGCTGGGTACACATCGTCTAGTGTGTACCCAGCATAAGGCTTGTAGAAAGAGAAAGTTGAAATAGATAAAGTACCAACTAATCAGCTCCTGTAATTTTTCAAACACAGACAGTAGCTGATTGGTTGGTACTTTATCTCTCTCCAAGGCTTAGTGAATAGACCCCTAGATTACATAAATCACCCGTGCAAACTTTAAAACCGATTTCTTAGACACTGAAATACTTGCACTTGTTTTTGGCCATTATTTTCTTGTGTGTGTAATCTTTCTCCAGCTTAAAAATAAATGGAGAAATTCCAGCTAGAACTAAACACTAATAAATTGAGGCATTTTATGAAATAATCGCTGAGCAACGATGGGAGAATGTGGCATCTCCATCACTGCTGTCCCCCAATACCACTTCAAGGGTGACCTCCTTGAAGACCCCCTCCTAAACCCCTCACATTTAAAATATCTCTCACTAGCAGTCTCCATCACAACAACTGTTCCCCATCCTGGCAGTGTGGTACAGCTAATCTTTGAAAATCATGTCAATGCACTCCCATTCGATCATTAAGTGGAAAGGATGCAGGGGGAGGGGGGTGACCTACTCTTACCGGATGTCTGAGGGGACTCTCAAAAATTTGGGAGTCCCCTGGACTTTTTGGTAGAATAGGCAAGTATGGTCCATACTCTGGGCCTGATTCAGACCCGTTCGCTCGCCCCCAGCGTATGCAAATTCAGCTAAGTGACATCAAGGCAGGCGATCGTACGGCAAGGCATAAGCACGCCCACTATGTCTTGGAGAGCGATCCCTTTGTGTTTATAGACGCCCACCAGCCTGTCTTTAGCCGCCCACTTGCGTAGTCATCTCCAGACCGCAGAGCTTGTGGTTGACTGTACCCTACCACAAGCACTGCGAGCAGTTCTGTGTAAAAATCAACCAGGTGACGTGTACTCTGACTCTGCCTGGTAATTATGCATGCCTCTGAAATGGAATTGAAACAGTCAGGCACGCCCAAGTCCGCACCTCCACACCCCTGTTACTACTGCCCTGCCCTTGTTACCACCCACAAACGGCCTCTCCTGTCACTCATTCCACTGGGCTGTCTTTGCTGGGCGAGCGAGCGCTTCCTGATCGCTCAAACTAGATCGAGCACGCGCACTGCGATGCATACGCATGTGCAAATGCATAATATCGGCCGCGTACGAGCGAGCGGCTGCTTGCGAACAGGTCTGAATAAGGCCCTCTGTCCCACAACTTCACCTCCATCCTGGTTACCTCACTCCCTTGCAAAGTGAGACTTTCCACTGGTTTCAAATGTACACTAAAACAAACCTTTCCATCAAATCTCCACTTACCTCTCCATCACTATTTACAGAGAGAAGAATACTGTAGTTTGGGCGCTTCACTGGTACTGGTTAATAGTGAATAATAATACAAAAATAAATTTATCAACTCAAGGAGGTCCTCAAATAACCATAAGCAGCAAAGCAAAAGAACAAGGATAGACTGTGCTAATATAAATATATATATATATATATATATATATATATATATATATATATATACAGTCAGGTCCATAAATATTGGGACATTGACAGAATTTTCATATTTTGGCCTCTATTCACCACCACAATGGCTTGGAAATGAAACAAACAAGATGGGCTTTAACTGTAGACTTTCAGATTTAATTTGAGGGTAATTACATCCAAATCAGGTGAACGGTGTAGGAATTACAACGGTTTCTATATGTGCCTCCCACTTTTTAAGGGACCAAAAGTAATGGGACAAACTAAACAATCCTAAATCTAAACTTTCAATTTTTAATACTTTGTTGCAAATCCTTTGCAGGCAATTTCAGCCTGAAGCCTGGAACGCATAGACATCACCAGATGCTGGGTTTCATCCCTGGTGATGCTCTGCCAGGCCTCTACTGCAAATGTCTTCAGTTCCTGCTTGTTCTTGGGGCATTTTCCCTTCAGTTTTGTCTTCATCATGAAATGCATGCTCAATCGGATTCAGGTCAGAGGATTGACTTGGCCATTGCATAACATTCCACTTTTTAGCCTTAAAAAACTCTTTGGTTGCTTTTGCAGTATGCTTCGGGTCATTGTCCATCTGCACTGTGAAGCGCCGTCCAATGAGTTCTGAAGCATTTGACTGAATATGAGCATATAATATTGCCCGAAACACTTCAGAATTCATTCTGCTGCTTTTGCCAGCAGTCACATCATCAATAAATACAAGGGAACCAGTTCCATTGGCAGCCATACATGCCCACGCCATGACACTACCACCACCATGCTTCATTGATGAGGTGGTCTGTTTTGGATCATGAGCAGTTCCTTTCCTTCTCTTCTCTTCCCATCACTCTGGTACAAGTTGATCTTTGTCTCATCTGTCAATAGGATGTTGTTCCAGAACTGTAATGGCTTTTTTAGATGTTGTTTGGCAAACTCTAATCTGGTCTTCCTGTGTTTGTGGCTCACCAATGGTTTGCATCTTGTGGTGAACCCTCTATATTCACTCTTGTGAAGTCTTCTCTTGATTGTTGACTTTGACACATAAACATCTACCTCCTGGAGAGTGTTCTTGATTTGGCCAACTGTTGTGAAGGGCTTTTTCTTCACCAGGGAAATAATTATTTTGTCATCCACCACAGTTGTTTTCCGTGGTCTTCCGGGTCTTTTGGTGTTGCTGAGCTCTCCAGTGCGTTCTTTCTTTTTAAGAATGTTCCAAACAGTTGATTTGGCCACACCTAATGTTTTTGCTATCTCTCTGATGGGTTTGTTTTGATTTTTCAGCCTAATGATGGCTTGCTTCACTGATAGTGACAGCTCTTTGGATCTCATATTGAGAGTTGACAGCAACTGATTCCAAATGCAAATGTCACACCTAGAATCAACTCCAGACCTTTTACCTGCTTAATTGATAATGAAATAACGAGGGAATAGCCCACACCTGTCCATGAAATAGCTTTTGAGTTGATAGTCCCATTACTTTTGGCCCCTTAATAAGTGGGAGGCACATATTGAAACTGTTGTAATTCCTACACAGTTCACCTGATTTGGATGTAATTACCCTCAAATTAAATCTGAAAGTCTGCAGTTAAAGCACATCTTGTTTGTTTCATTTCAAAACCATTGTGGTGGTGAACAGAGGCCAAAATCTGAAAATTCTGTCAATGCCCCAATATATATATATATATATATATATATATATATATATATATATATATATATATATATATTCATATTCTTTTTCTCTCTCTCTCGGAAATCGGTAAGAAGTAATAAAGATTAATATTATTCCTAATTCATAATTTTACACAAAAAAATAAAAGAAGACAGTTATCAAATAATCCTTGAATTGCTCTTCTTCCCAGTTCATCCTTCCATTCAGTATGAAAGATCACACGGAACGGGCCCTATTTCCTCTTGGGCTGCCCTTAGCACTGTGCATGCTACTGGAGCTCCTTACCTTTTGTCTCCTTCATAGACTCTAATTTCTAATACAATGAATATGCCTCGCCTGAACTGCCTTACCCTTCATGCAACTGTCCAATGCATACCCTACAAGATACAGTGAGATGCCCTAACGCTGGATAAACTCGCTCTACCATGAAGCATTTGTAAATCCTCCTCTAGAAATTCTGTTTACCCCTGCTAAGATATGTCAATGTGCATTACATTATATTGTAATTATATGACATGTTATACTGTTACTATACAGTATATATTCAATGTTCAGAGCTGTTGTTACTTTATAGTACCTTAAAAATATTAATAAAAATGTTAACTTTGTTTAGGATGTTGAACAGCATTCTCTTAAAGGGTGGAGACCAGACGTAACTAGTGTCTTTGGTGCCCAGGGCAAGACAAAAATGGTGACACCCCCCCCCCAACTGTGTGCGCACCCCTAAGGCATGTGCTCCAACAAATGGGGTGGCCACATGCCACAAGGGGCATGGTCACTGAAAAATGGGGTGGTGTCAACATGATACGTCACGGTTTCTCATCACTCAGGTAGAGAGTGCACATGTGGCAGAGACAAAGTGGTTGAACATACTGAAATCTGAGAGACGTACTGGTGATGGATATGGAGTGGAAGTTACAGGAGTCGGGAATGGAGTGTTGTGACAGACAGAAGTCAGGGATGGAGTGATGGGACACGCAGTAGTGCCAAATTTCCCCCCCATGTCTCTCAGCCCCATCATCCTGTTTCTCTCAAGCACATCCTCTTGTGTCAAACCAGCCTCATGTCTTCAGCTTTATCCCTTGTGTCACCCCATCTCAAGCCTGGGCCCCACCCAACCCCTGTCTTTCCAGAACAGCACAGCGTACACTTACCTCCTCTGCTGTCTACTGAAGCTGCTGCTCCTGTTCGCAGGTGGCTCTGACTCAGCTTCTCTCTGATCCAGGGTACGCAACGTCATGATGCCACACATGCTGTGCTGGCACAATATAAAATGTTATTGTGCTGGCCGCCGGGCTCTTTCATTGCCTGCGGCTCATGTGCCCTCAACACTGCAACGGCACAAGCTGCCACTAGGGGGACACATGAACTGGATTCCCAAAAGAGAATCTGTAGATCAAAAGACCAGCTTTATATACATATGGTAATAATTTAATACTATACTCAGTGGCATCACTATGGTTGGTGTAACAGAGTGCAGTAACTCATGGTGTTACACGAAAAAAAAAAACACATAGGCCCCCACATGAATATAATAAAACACACAGGCTTTGCATGCAAAACCCCCCCCCCCTAAAAAAACACATTAGCCCCAACGGGAAAATATGACATATAGACTTTGCAGACAAAAAACACACACAGGCCCCCACATGAAAAATAATTAAATACACACATAGGTCCCCACATGAAAATATATGAAGTGTTATAGGGCCCCTATACAGCAGGACCACCCAGGGTGCTAAGCTACAATTATACCAAAACATACATATTCAGGAAGAGGGTGACAGCACTTGGTGCCAGGGAGAAGGTGAAAGCACAGAGTGACAGGGAGAGGGTGTCAGCGAGAGGGTAATAGCACTGCGTGACAGGGAGTGGGTAACAGCCAGTAACTGACAAATATACAGTATTTAAATTTTCTTACCTGGACCCAGAACTGCAGCGTGTGGATGGCAGCTCGTCCTTGGACTTAACGCCAGGCACAGTCACAGATCATGACGTCAGATCCCCAGCGCCCAAGCACAGCCTCAGAGAGGAAGCTGGAGAACAAAGTGGAAAGTGGAGCAGCTGAGGAGAGGAGAGCGTGGCCCCTCCTGTCCCTCCAGCCTGGCACGGACTCTTGTAAGCCAGGCTCTGTCACTCTGGGGGAGGAGCTGAAGAAAGGGGAGAAGAGTGAGCGGCCCCTCCTCCTCTGGCCGTGTCTGGACTGTCAATCACTGTGTGTGGGCAGCGGCTGCTGCACTGGCGGCGGGCAATGCAAGGGCATATAATGAGTCAGTGTGACTCATTGTAATGCCGGCAGCAGCAAAACGATGACAGCCAGAGAACAACAAACTCTCCCGCCGGGTCCAACACAGCGCCCAGGGCTCATGCCCTGCTTTACTCCCCCCTAGTTACGCCACTGATGGAGACCACACAAGAAAAGTTTGCCATCTACATTTCAAATATCCATCTGCCATTTAAATTGACCAGCTGCTGCAGGACAGCTGGAGCTCTGTTACTGTTTATAAAGGAAAATATTAAATAAAACAAAAGCAATGTGGCAGAATAACATTCCATTAACTGTAGAAGCCAGCATTCCTGTAAATGTGTGGGAAGCATACATGCATGGGACAAAACAATAGGAGCTAAGTGAGAAACAAGAATAAGAGCTAGTAACTGGGGTGTGTGTGTGTATTTTGCAAAGATCCACAGTTCCAGAAAGAAAAGAAATATTATGGTATTCAGGGGTTGCAGCAGATGCGGGACGCTGAGATGAGGGGCATCGGTGCCGCTATTCCCCCCTCAGAGCAGTCATCCAGAGCTTTTAGTGGTATCGCCGAACCCTTCATTTTGCTATCAGCTATGATGTGCTGCTCTGCCCCTATTAGCATGTTCGAACTTAGTGAGATTTTTTTTGTTATGTTAGTATGATAGATGTTGGTTTTATCTTAAAAAAACAAAACACTTATACCCAGTACACTGATCGACATACACATATATAGTAGTAAAGTCATGTAGCCATCTAGGAAGCAAAGATTTTTTTTTTGCTTCTCCACTAAAGTCAACACAACCAATCACAGGTGGATCCATGTCATTATAATCCTCCATTTTTCTCAATTAACTTTATGGTTTCATAACGAAGAGGCATTTTTAATCTTTGTAGGCAAAACATTAACCTATTTACCACAATGAGTAGTCACTGTATGTGAATTGGGTATGATGCCCGTCACCCTCAATGGATTTCAATTCTACAGTGTGCAAATATTCTCAGCAAAAATGCCCTATGGCTCTTCTGCATTTAGAGAAAAATCCAAATAGCTGACAAAGTTTACTGTGCCTTTGAAACGGTCTAAACTGAAATCTAACAAAACAAAACAATACAAAAAGATGTAAAATAAATACATTACTGTATCAACTGCAGCAGCAAACCAATTCACAAAGTGTGAGTTCTTACAAAATAAAAGTCAAATATAATTCAGATTTAGGGGTCTATGTACTAAAGCTGCATACACACGGTATGATCTGTACCACCAACGACTTGAAAAATATCTTTCAGTGAGTCATCCTGCCAGATCTTTGAACAGGCAAAGTTGACAATATCGTGCAAGTTGGCCTGCATGTATGGATGATCATAGATATCGTTATCTTTCATGCGGGAATGCGTTATCGTTGGTCGTTCACTGCATAAAAATGAACGATATGAACAATATATCGTTATCGTTCATCGATATCGTACCATGTGTACGCACCTTAAGTCTTGGAGAGTGATAAAGTGCCAACCAATCAGCTCCTAGCTGTCATTTTTCAAACACAGCCTGTAACATGACAGTTAGAAGTTGATTGGTTAGTAGTTTATCACTCGCCAATTTATCACTTTCCAGAGCTTAGTACATATCCCCTTAGAAATGAAGATAAGGCCTTTAACAAAGTACATGAATTCTTAGCTGGATTCTCTGCTCAGAAATGCATCCTATGGGCCAAATGTAATAGGGTGAGAGTTTAGAAAATGTGAGAGTTTAGCAGTAAGCTTTCACACTATTACATTGTTCCAGTTGTATATTCAAAATGGCAAAACATCTAGATGAGAGCTTAAATAGTGAGAGTTTTTTGAGTTTGAAAAATGAAAGTTTGCATTTTCTCGGTCTCTGGGCCTGATTCAGACCCGCTCGCAAGCGGGTCGATGGTGCCCTAGTGCGCATGCGCACGACGGAGGGAGCTCCGTCGTGCGCATGCGCGAGACCCAGATAGTGACAGCCAAGCTGTCGCTCCGGGTCTCGCACCAAAGGGGGCATGCTGTCAATGTTGAGTGACAGCACGCCCCCTTTGGTGGGCATGCCTGCCAGACGGAGGCGTTCCCATGGGAACGCCTACCGTCTGGGTCCGGCCCCACTGACATCACTAGTGATTTCAGTGGGAGTGATTTTGGCTCTGATAGAGCCAAAATCACTCCAGGGCTTGCGGTCACCAAGACCCTACTGCAGGGTCTCGTCGCAAGCCCGATGGTCGTGATGGTCTTGACCATCGCGACCATCATCATGGACGCTCGCATAAGCTGTGGGTGGTAACCCACAGCTATGCGAGCGTCCAGGAGGACGCTCCAAAAAATAAAATAAAAAAATGCCCTGATTCAGAGCGGGCGCTCGTTCAGAGCGTCCGGCTCTGAATCAGGCCCTCTGTTACATTAGCCGAATTTAAAAAGTGTGCGTTTTCTCTCACATTTTCTGAACTCTCACTCTATTATATTTGGCCCTATATTTTATATTTGAATACTATAGCAAAAGTAAGGTAGGCTAGATTTGGATTTAGAAGAAGGAGCAGCGCAAAGGTGCATTTATTTTGCACAATAGTTTCAATGCAGCACAAAGGGAAAAATCAGAGTATAATTTGATGCACTCTCTGCTAAGTTCATTGTAAAACTCACATGTGGTTCAGATTGTTATACCAAAAAAACACACATCAACTCTCAGGACGGCTGGATACTCTGATGAGAACTGAAAGGAGAAAATTATGCAGTAGGGCACAATCTGATAACCATTTTTCTAATCTGTGCTGTGCGTCACGTAACATGTCCACTTGGCATGACAGATCTCACGATGACGTACATGACTTTATATACAAAAAAAAAAAGTGGAGAAAACTACCATATATACAACCCATACGAGACTTTTCATTCCTTTAAATCAGTGGTGTCAAACTCGGGCCCTTCAGCTTTCGTGGGACCACATATCCCAGCATGCCCTAATAGCAAAACTGTGGCACTGCATGCTGGGATGTGTAGTTCCACTGCAGCTGGAGGGCCCGAGTTTGATACCACTGTTTTAAATGTTACATAGAATAAACACTGGTTATTTAGCAATATACAGACATAATAGATTTAATTGAAATAAAATATCTGACCACTACACTGATACACTGAGATTTAAGTATTTAAGCCATAGTTTACAAGCAAGAAACAATTATCTATGGTTTTCTTTCTCTGCTGTTGAATACTGACAGCGGCATTCCGACAGTCAAAATACAGACACTACCCGGAAAGTACCCCAACGCTAACCCTTACCCCTACCTCCAAGGTACCAAAACCTAACCTCCCCCTCCCTGCACCCTAAACCTAACCTTACCCCCTTAGTGCTTAACTCTAACTGACCCCTAGGGCCTAAACCTAACCCTCCACCTAACTCCCGATACGTATTTCGGGATGCTGGCGTTCGGGATACTGGAGCCGGTAGTTTGACCGTTGGCATCCCGCACGCCAGGATGCTGACTACATCCCATCTTAGCTTGGGGAAGCAAATACCAGCTACAGACAGATATTTGTGATGGATTTGAAGAAGGTTACTTAAGCTGATTTTTTACACAGACTTGAAGAATATCACAAAAAAACTTAAAACAAGGGAATATTTGGCATTTGTTTAGCATTACTTTATGCTTATTGTTGTCAATAGAGTCAATCAGCTAACATTGCTAATAGGAGGGAGAGTCTTTGTGCATTTTATCATTGCACAAAACATTTTAGCAAAGAGAAGGACAGTACATGGCAGACTTCAGGAGCAGTTGGAAAGGTATACAGTAGGTATAAGGAAATTCAGACACAGCTGAGAAAAGTTCAGGGGGAGTCTAATCAACCACCCTTTTTAGATTACATCTAACTCAAACTGTAATGGATGGCATGCACATTACAATAAGTATGCAGCTATATTAAACAGAAATAGTACTGAAAGAGCTACAGAGTTGTCCGTACATATGCAAATTAATGTACTTAGACATAAAAGCAGTGGAAACACCAAAGGCAGGATCTAGTCCTCATACACTATTACCGCGGTTGTGCCAAACAATCCTTCTTGGAGCGCCAGGTCCCGTGCCACTCAGCTTGTGCTGAGCATCTTTTTTCAAATTTTTTTGCTCTAACATGCATCTTAGGGGCATATGTATCAAAGCATGATGTGACATAAAATTGTGAGATATATATCACCAACCAATCAGCTTAGGTAGGGGTTTATTTTGCTCTTCAGCTGAACCGGTGGTTTAGGTCAAATGGATTCACCCCCATTACTATCCCTTCATTATGGCTACCTTTAAAAGAAAACACATGGCTGACTAAAACCAGATGAAATGCAAACTTGAAGTCAGCCAGCCACAGAATCTGTGTACTTCCTATTGTATGTGTCCTCTTTTAAAGGAATAATCTAGTAACTCAAGTGTGGTAGAAATTGATGATGTTCAGAATGTATATATATATATATATTTGTCTGATCTGTGCTGGAAGTGGGGCGGTATATGGCGGTATGACATACCATCACTTCCAGGCACCGTTGCCTGCGCCGCAGTGGTGATCAGCAGGGGCAGGCGTGTACTGGATCTGGGAGTCCGGGACCTGGTGCATTAAAGTTTTCTTGGTTATTATAGTTAGGCAGGTGTGACATCATGACGTCGCAATGCTGTGGAGTTGAGCGGTGGCTTGAAGAGGAGGAGGGGCAGCCAGAAGATACAAAAGAAGGTGTCTGTGGGCTGGAGCCGGAGGGATCCTGAGGCCTGGAGAGACACTGTGGCACTGTGGTTTCAGCGTGCAGTGTGGACCGCTGTTTGTTTTAGCAGCCAATAAGAGTAAGACAGACTCTCATTGGCTGCTGCACCAAGGGCCGCAACCAGGCTGGAGCTCACTCATGAGCTCCGCCTTCCAGCTCCTGCAGTGGGTAAGTATTGTGTATTGTTTGTGTCTGTGTGTTTTATATGTAAGGGGCACTACTGGGGGCACTGTATAAGGGGCTTTGTATAAGGGGCATTACTGGGGGCACTGTATAAGAGGCATTGTATAAGGGGCACTACTGGGGGGCACTGTATAAGTGGCACCGCTGGGCGTACTGTATAAGGGGCACTACTGGGCATACTGTATAAGGGGCACTACTATTGTGGGCATTGCATAAGGGGCACTACTACTGGGGGCATTAAGGTGCATATGGAATGGTAAGGAATGTTACCAGAGTGATGAAAAATGATGGTGTATCACGTCAACGCGCCACCATTTTTTAGTGTACACGCCCCTTGTAGCATGTGGCAACGACCACTTTCTGGTACATGCCTACACTGCACGCACAAAGTGGGGGGAGGCGCCATTTTCATCTTGCCGCGGGCTCCCAAAACCCTAGTTACGCCACTGCAGAGAAACCACATATAGGCAAAGTAGAATCTTAAAATTTCGATACCCCCACTTTTAAAGTCCCACTTTTAGCACTGGGGATGATGAAACTAACAGTTTATGCAACACATCTTGCTGTCTTCGCACTCTGCACATGTACCAAATCAACAAGTGTTCAAGTAGTGAGTAGCCCCATTTTTGCAGGTGATATGATGGAAGGATCTTAGGTTCAGGTACAAATTCAGAGCCGCCACCACCAATGCATTTACCATATGGTACAGCTGAAGGTGATATTACTTGTGGTCGTTTTACATGTAGATCCCCAAGTCTTAAGTGACCTTACACTTACCCAAATCTCTGGTGTCCACAATGCAGACCCTAGAAAGTATTCCCCACTCATACAGCCCTGTCTCACTGCAGCTGAAGAGCAAATGCCAGGAAATGTTTTTTTTCAATTTTCATTAATTTTGTGCACGTGACTCTGCATCACGCGTACCTGCATATGTTTGTGTTTGGTTCCAGAAAATGTTTGGTGCAAAAGTAAAATATGTTTTGGAAACCGGCATATGTTCAATTCTGCATCAGCCCTTAAATGTCTACCTGAAGTACGCAAGTCATACTTGGCCAATGGCATGGACTTTATTCATTTTAAAAAGCTAAACTTCTAAAATGTACAATGTTGTTACGCTTCTCGTCGCATAATTGAAGAAAAGGATTATTTAAATACAATAGTATGTGTAATTCTTCTAGTAGAAACGTCAAGACATCATGACATAATCTAGGGCAAGCTCAGAGAAAACAGATTACTTCCCATTAGAAGTGGCACATATCCAAAACTCTACAGAACCAGAGCCAAGCGTGAGGTCATATTTCTACAGTGCTTACAAGACCCTGTAAGCACGGATGGAAAAATATCATAGGAGGTTCACCAATCAGGAGGAAAAAGACACTACTATATCATTCCAATGTTCTATGTGTCTAGAAAGCTCCCCCACCACCACCCTTTTATGTTTTTTATCCACTGATGTTCTATAATTTTCCCTCGGATTTGTTATTATTTTTAAGTACACAGATAAAACCATGAGTTGGTCTCAACTACTTACCATTGACGTTACAGATACTGTATGCTAACATTTTTACCAGTTTTGCCTGCAACTGCTTGAAATGATCTCTTACTGTGCATCCTTTTCATCAAGGATATTCCACTTAATGTGTACAGTAGTTTGTATTAGTGTTTGTGCTACTTAAACTTTACATTCACCTAGACTGCACTTCATTGTCTGATCAGAAGCTCAGACTTAGATGTGTCCTAATAAATTTGCAGAAAATGATACTATTTTCTCTACATCCTGTTAGTATTTGGTAAGACCGACCATGCCTGAACTATCAAAACAGTTAAATTTTTTTTTTCAAAGACGGAGACAACCTTGTCTCTGCAGTGTTAGCAGGCCACCCGCCGCCGCGATTGGAGCTGCAGCACATGTGCATTAGCTCCTCAAGCTGGGTACACATCTATACAATCATCGGCCCGTTCTTTCGATTTCAAGCCGTTCATTCGATATCGAAAGAGTGTGTACGCACGTTCGATCCTGTTTTGTCGGAAGAAAACTGGTCATATCGGAGGATCGCATCTTCTGTGCGGTTTAATTTTCATCTGATTCGACGGAGTGGTCGCACCAAAAGTGCTGTGTGTATGCGCCTTTCACCGTTCTTACGATTATACAACAAACCTGGGGCTGCCTCTCTCGGAGTGCATAATTAAATTCAGGAAGTTCAGGAAGCATTCTGTGTGCCACGCTCCTCTTCATGTACATATTCTCCATTTTTTTACCTTTTCCCCATCACTTATACTGCAAGGCTTGGTTTGCTGGAGTGTATAGGTTCCACAACTTGCTGGGCTGTATAGTACTGCAATTGATAGTGGACACAAGGATATGTCCTTTACCTTAAAACCTTTACCCCACCACCTATACTGCCAGGAAAATATTCACGTAGGTTTGTTTTGGTCTCATAATAGCACCCCCTTCCTGCCCATTATGTTAATTTTAGCTACAGCCACTGTTAGCACAGCCTGAAATCGGGAAAATGTGTATGCTGGTACAATCATTTCCTTGCGATATTTCGGCAGCGTGGGATCGAAGGTCGCACATTGGATTGTATATGTGTGTACGCGCGCATCAAAATTGTGATCGGCACTTCCGACCAGGAGCATTGACGACTGATCCGTCACAACGAATGTGTGATTGTATAGGTGTGTACCCAGCTTCAGGCAGAGAGCTCTGATCGGAATAGCTCTCTGGACTAGATACAGACAGCCGAGGGAGCGCATGCACAGCAGCTCCAAGTCTGATCACACACCAACTGTAATGGGAGCCTAGCTGCGGCAGTGAGTCTCCTCCTCCTCAGTCCTCTTGTAAGTAGTATATGCTATGTATGTGTACTGTATGTATGTACCTACACTATGTGTAGGTATGCTGTGTGTACTGTATATACGTATGCTATGTGTAGGTATGCCCTGTGTGCACGGTATATATGCTATGTGTAGGTATGCTGTGTGTGTACTGTATGTACGCTATGTGTAGGTATGCTGTGTGTGTACTGTATATATGCTATGTGTAGGTATGCTGTGTGTGTACTGTATGTACGCTATGTGTAGGTATGCGGTGTGTGTACTGTATATATGCTATGTGTAGGTATGCTGTGTATGTACTGTACGTACGCTATGTGTAGGTATGCTGTGTGTGTATACTGTATGTACGCTATGTGTAGGTATGCTGTGTGTGTATACTGTATGTACGCTATGTGTAGGTATGCTGTGTGTGTGTACTGTATGTATGTTTGCTATGTGTAGGTATGCTGTGTGTGTACTGTATGTACGCAAGTACGTACACTATGTGTAGGTATGCTGTGTGAAGGTGTGCTGTGTGTACTGTATGTATGTACGTACGTTATGTGTAGGTATGCTGTGTGTGTACTGTATGTATGTACGCTATGTGTAGTTATGCTGTGTGTGTACTATATGTACGCTATGTGTAGGTGTGCTGTGTGTGTGTACTGTATGTATGTACGTACATACGCTATGTGTAAGTATGCTGTGTGTGTACTGTATGTACGTACGTACGTATGCTATGTGTAGGTAAACTGTGTGTGTACTGTATGTATGTACGCACGCTATGTGTAGGAATGCTGTATGGGTACTTTATGTATGTACGCTATGTGTAGGTATGCGGTGTGTGTACTGTATGTACGCTATGTGTAGGTATGCTGTGTGTGTACTGTATGTACGCTATGTGTAGGTATGCTGTGTGTGTGTACTGTATGTATACTATGTGTAGGTGTGCTGTGTGTGTGTACTGTATGTATGTACGTACATACGCTATGTGTAAGTATGCTGTGTGTGTACTGTATGTACGTACGTACGTACGTACGTACGCTATGTGTAGGTAAACTGTGTGTGTACTGTATGTATGTATGCACGCTATGTGTAGGAATGCTATATGGGTACTTTATGTATGCTGTGTGTGTGTACTGTATGTATGTATGCTACGTGTAGGTATTCTGTGTGTGTACTGTATGTACGTACGCTATCTGTAGGTATGCTGTGTGTACTGTATGTATGCTATGTGCAGGTATGCTGTGTGTGTACTGTATGTACGCTATGTGTAGGTATGCTGTGTGTGTGTACTGTATGTACGCTATGTGTAGGTATGCTGTGTGTACTGTACGTACTGTATGTGTAAGTATGCTGTGTGTACTGTATGTATGTACGTATGCTATGTGTAGGTATGCTGTGTGTGTGTACTGTATGTATGTATGCTGTGTGTGTACTGTATGTATGTATGTATGCTGTCTGTAGGTATACTGTGTGTGTGTACTGATGTATGAACGTGCGTACGCTATGTGTGTGTACTGTATGTGTGTATGTATGCTGTGTGTGTGTACTGTATGTACGATGTGTTTGTATGTATGCTATGTGTGTGTAAGCAGTGTGTATGTATGCTACATACATATATATACAGACACACACACAGTATAAAATGGAGCTCCTCTTTAAAAATCCTGCGTTTGCCACTGTAAAGGAACTTTTAAAATAAAGTTTTATAATTAAAAATGAAAAGTCTATTTGTGGAGCATAAAAGCTGTGTGAACAAGGTTTTCACATCAAAGATATGTGGACTGTTTATTTAAGATGGCTGGGGAAGGCTATTTAGAGAAGGGGGTTCTTAAAGGCAGATACAAGTATCTTTGAACACAGCACCACATGGAAAGCCAAGAGAAAAAAAATATATGGAAATCACCTTAAGGAAGCACACCTGAAAAGTCTAAAGGCAAGCAATGTCATTAATAAGTGGTATGGAAACTCTTACTTAAGGACAGGTTGAACATCTTAGGAATGTGCCTACAAGGCATTTTAATAACATATACAAGAAACAAAAAATTACTCATAATACATTTCTGCAGTAAATGATTCTCTCCATTTCTGAAGATGTGTGTTATATATATGAATACTATGGGGGTATCCAATTAGCAGCGCTAAAGTAGCACTGCTAATTGATCGTGGCGGGGCTATCCTATTAGTCCCGAAGTGCTGCCCAGCAACGCACTTATCATGGATATTTTTCGGGACCTGATGTGTCCTGAAAAATATTTCACGATAAGTGCCGTTTTTTTCACCCCAGAAAAGGTGAAAACACATAGGTCTGCGAGCTTATCACGGACCCTATGTGTTTTCGTGAGATACATCCTAATATTTCGTTCAAAATAATAGGACAGAGTGAAAAAAACATAGGCGAAAAACGGGGATAATCGGTGAAAAATCCCCGTTTTTTGATGATCGCGGAGATCCATTAGCCCCTGAACAATGTTCAGGGCTAATTGGATACCGCCCTATATGTACTCTGATGCCAATGTTGGCATGTTTAACAGTTTGTAGGACAGCATTAAAAAAAACTGGGAAAAATATGCATGCAGGAGATTCGAGTATAATCCTTAAAGCAGCAGATTACCCTAAACAATAGAGGGGTAAAAGTGTGAGGGTGAAACATGCAAGTAACTTTAAAGCTGTTTGCTATTAACAAGTACTCCAAATACTCTCATCTGATTTAGACACACCTTTGATAAATCCGCAAGCAAATTTATATGCAGATACTTAGATTAATATCTGGATTAACCAAATGAGATATTTAAAGGGGTTATATGTACGGATATAAAATTTACATGCTATAATTTACATCCTAAAAATAATACCTACACATTCGTAAAACCACAAAAATAACCGTCAGATTCTACTTTTCCCACTTCACTAATCCATACCTTGTTTTTGTGCATTGTACAGAGATGGGTCTACAGCAGGTATATTTTGTGACGATGGATGTGTAGTGGCATTGCTTGCTACACCTACAGAAAAAAATAGAAAGTAAAATATATAAATATATATATTGTAGTAGGACCTGTCACCAATATTCAAGAAAAAGATGCCTAAGAACTAAGCTCAAGGAACTAATGACATTCTGAGGTATTTGGCATCTCTCACCTCAGCGATGCCAGTAGATGCTAGTGAATTTGTAGGCCAAATATGATTAGTGCAACCTAATGGGTTATCCCCATTACCTGTGGTGCCAAGCCCTATTTAAGACAGTCCAGAAACACACTTTTCCTATTCCTATGCAATTTAAATGCTTTACATAATATACTTTTTTTTATGAGCAGTTTTTTAAATAATTGTTTTTCAAAAATTGTAATTTGATATAATCATATGGTAAGATATTAATAAGCAAATTATAATTTAGACAATCTACAGTATACCTATGATGATGGTATGCCATGCACAATGATTCAGGAATAACTGAAGTTACAAAACATGAAAACTGTGATTGGAAATGTATGCCATTGTAAAAACTGAAATACATCTTTATGGTACTAGTTAGGGGTCGATGCAATTGTAGCGATGCCAGAATTGCACATAAGAGCGCGCATATGTCACACTTACGGCAGCTCCAAGACCGCAGGTTTTGCGCACAGTCTTATGAGGCACATTGCAGGTGTCATCCGCAATTAAATGGACCCCAAAAAGTTGTAGCAGTGTATGGGCAAAACTGAACAGGCAAATCTGCTTTGCAGCTGTATGTGTGCTGGGATGATTTTCGGGGAGTAAATAAAGGCTAAACAACTGGGCACAATTTTAAAGCAATGAGCAAAAGAATAATCAAAGTTAAGTAGTTATTTATGGAGTAAAAGGAACCAATCTTCTAAGAATATTCCAACTACCTGCTAGATACATTTTACTTTCCTTGCGCCTATAATAAGAAATTGAAATTAATCAAAATCAACAGTGGTAACTACCGTGGTTACAAGGGGTACAGTCTATAGGTGAGGAAATGCCAGCCCAACCACACGCAAGGCACCCCCAACACTCACTGAGCAGTTGGGAGCCAACTTCCGAGCGGTGCCTGTTGTGCATGCAGTGCTGAGGGACCAGTAGGAATGGAGAATTAAGTGACAGCGACTTGACTGACTACCACATTAATACATTCTTGTCACCAATATTTGGAATCATCAATAGAAGGCATGACCAGGGAGTTTAGTAGCAGGTATAAGTAAGTGGCTGAAATCATTTGAGCCATCAATGTCATGTATACAGGGACTGAAAATTGTGAAACGCCTCTTTTTCAGCTTGTTAAAGGGATGATGTTCCACTACAGGGTTATTTTAGTTTAGACTGATGCTTTTGGCAATCTTACTGAATGGTTATATCCAGCGGCGGCTCCTACCTTTAGCAGTCTGGGGGGCTGTAGCTTAGGTCAGCGCTGACCGGTACTCCAGCGTTTCTAGTATTGCGCAAGCGCAGAAGCCGGGCTCTGTTAAGAAATAGAGGAGAATATAACGGCTTCTAGGGTTGCACACTGCACATTACAGCCAGCGATCAGCACAGAACAGGCTTCCTACTGGAAGTTCTTACTGTGCTGATAACACTCCGGACTGGCAGTCCCACAGGGGGAGGAGTTTCCTCCCCTGAGACTGCCAGCCAGAGATGCCATCAGAAATTTTGGGGCCCGGTACTGACAAAATAGGCAGGGCACCCCGGGGTATAGGGCAGACTTGGGTGGAGTTGTGGATAATGTGGGTGGAGCTACTTCGGGGATGGTGCCTCAATTGGTGTGTAAATCAGGGATGGCTAGACATGGTGGAGGGGGGGCACAGGGTAGAGAAGACAGGATATTAATGAGGGGGCATAGGGCAGGGAAGTGGATTGGGGTGGCAAAGGGCATGGAAGGATGGTTTGGTCTGGGGGGGGAAAGGGCAGGGAAGGCCGGCTGGACTAGGGGAGGGGCTGGGCAGAGAAGGCTGGCAGGCTGGCTAGACACAGGGGTGCTGCAGGGAAGACTGGCTGGACTAGGACAGGGAAGACAGGCTGGTTGGCTGGACTAGAAGGGGGAGGTAGTGCAGGGAAGGAAGGCTGGCTGCGCTGGGGGAGTGGGAAGGGAAGGAAGGCTGGCTGGACTGGGGGGGTAGGCATGGAAGGCTGACTGCACTGGGGGAGGCAGGGAGGGAAGGCTGGCTGCACTGGGGTGGTGGGCAGGAAAGAAAGGCTGGATGCACTGGGGGGGGGCATGGAAGGAAGGATGGCTGCACTGGGGGGGTGGGCAGGGAAGGAAGGCTGGCTGCACTGGGGGGGGCATGGAAGGAAGGATGGCTGCACTGGGGGGGTGGTGGGCAGGAAAAGAAAGCTGCCTGCACTGGGTGGGTGGGCAGGAAAGAAAGGCTGGCTGCACTGGGGAGGGGGGTAGGGAAAGAAAGGCTGGCTGCACTGGGGGGGGATGGAAGGAAGGATGGCTGGACTGGGGGGGGCATAGAAGGAAGGATGGCTGGACTGGGGGGGTGGGCAGGGAAGGAAGGCTGGCTGCGCTGGGGGGGGAGTGGGAAGGGAAGGAAGGCTGGCGGGACTGGGCGGGAAGGCAGGGAGGGATGGCTGGCTGGACTGGGCGGGAAGGCAGGGAAGAATGGCAGGCTGCACTGGGGTGGTGGGCAGGAAAGAAAGGCTGGCTGCACTGGGGGGGCATGGAAGGAAGGATGGCTGCACTGGGGGGGTGGGCAGGGAAGGAAGGATGGCTGCACTGGGGGGGGGGTGGGCAGGAAAACAAGGCTGGCTGCACAGGGGGGTGGGCAGGAAAGGAAGGCTGGCTGCACTGGGGGGGCATGGAAGGAAGGATGGCTGCACTGGGGGGGGGTGGGCAGGAAAGGAAGGCTGGCTGCACTGGGGGGGCATGGAAGGAAGGATGGCTGGGAAGGAGAGGGCTTAGGGAAGGCTGGCTGTATTCAAGTAGGGGCACAAGACAGGTCCAGTCCAACACAAACATAGACTTACCTGAGAAAGGGGCCAGGGTGGCAGCGGCGCGGAATGCACCGGGCGACAGCCGGAGAAAAAGCATCTGCTTTACGGTATTAGAAGTATGGGGCCGGCTGTGATTGGCTCGCGTAATGGCAGCCAATCAGAAGCAACCGCTTCCGACTGGCTGCTGTTCCGCAAGTTGTGATTGGCTCGTGGCCAGCTCAATACTATTGAGCTGGCCGCGAGCCAATCACAGCTCGCGGAACGGCAGCTGATCAGGAGCAGCCGCTTCTGATTGGCTGCTGTTCCGCAAGCTGTGATTGGCTCGCAGCCAGCTGAATACTATTGAGCTGGCCGCGAGCCAATCACAGCTCGCGGAATGGCAGCCAATCAGGACTGGTTTCTCCTGATTGGCTGCCGCGGCCGGCTCCATAGTAGTACAAATGCAGCAGCACCGATGCTCTTCCTCGTCGCTGCCACCCGGGCCCCCTATCTCTCCGGGCCCGGGACAGGAGGCCCGGCAGTCCCCCCCCCTGATGGCGGCCCTGCTGCCAGCCCTGTGTAAGACTGGCAGGCACGGCTTCCAATAGAAAGCCACTACACTGCCAACACAAGCAGCAGGGCAGATGTACACAGAGAGACCATCATCTGCTCCCTGCTGTGCCTGCCCTGCTAGCGCTGGTGAGCGGGAGTTCCAGAGCCAGTGCGGTCTCACTTGGAGCTCACAGTGGCGGATTTTTGCTGGGGGAGGGGGGGGGGTGCTGCTGCTAGGTAGAAACCACCACTGGTTATATCCACAAATACCAAAAGAAGGATATCCGGAGAATAAGGAAATAGGTGGGTTTAGTGTCAGACACACTACTGGGGTTTGCAGAGCAGGTTTACCAGGTCTTCTCACAGAATCAAAAGTGAAATAATTTGCTCCACCTGTGGATCTTTTAAAATGTGTCAGAAATGAATGACTACACCTGTGCATCTGCTAGGTGACCTGTAAAATATGAACTGTGTGGGGTCCTGAGGACAGAGTTTGAGCAACACTGCTTTAACAAAAAAGAGAATAATCATTCATGCTTATCACATCAAAAGTTGCTTCGGTATGATAGTCCTAATATAGAGATTTGACAGGGCTCAAGACCCTCTACCACATTTATGCCAATGCACAGATTGAGGGATAACAATTGTGCCTGGTTGAGAGGTGCACACAGTACCGAAGAATACACAGTTGAGTGATTATTTGTTACTCCGCATGCATAAAAAGTCCAGTAGACACTTAAGGTGCGTACACATGGTACGATAAAAATGCGGTAAGGAAGGCTGGCTGCACTGGGGGGGGGGCATGGAAGGAAGGATGGCTGCACTGGGGGCGTGGGCAGGGAAGGAAGGCTGGCTGCACTGGGGCGGGTGCATGGAAGGAAGGATGGCTGCACTGGGGGGGGGGGGGGTCACATTGTACATATCATTCAGATCGTTAATCTTTTTGTGCCTTCCAACCCTCAATTACCAGCGATGCGCGGGCACGTATGGATGATAACGATATCGACCATTGGCTGTGCATGCATGTCAACCTGGTCAATATCGTCCAGGTTACATAGGGACCCGCGGGTCCGTCGTTGGTGGGTTGGTGGTGTGCTGGATGATCGATATCGATCACCCGGCACACCGGGAAGGTGCAGGGAGATCAGTCAGCTGTATCATTATCACTGACTGACCGTACCGTGTGTACGCACCATTACTGTGCAAGTGGGAACCAATGTGAACGATGGCGTACACATTTACACATGACATCGTTATGACTGGAGACAGCATCTGCAATCCATGAGTTTTTCACGGTGGAGACTGGGAAGTGACCTAAAGTCGCAAAAAGAGGAGGTGGCATGTTCGTGTTTTAGCATGCAATCGCGTTCTTTCGCAACACCGGAGCCACAGTGGCCATATTTTGAGAAAGTTACAAGGGAGGCTGTGTGCCAGGCAGGGTCTGCTCGAGGAGTTGATGTTGTGACCGATATTGAGCGCCAATGTGGAGTTAACGGAACCGTCAGCACTGCAGTGCATTGTTCAAATATGCAAAGTAGGCGTCTCATGGTTTGTTAAGTCCGTGGCACGAAAGTGCACAAGAGGAATGCTCAAGCTGACATTTGCATATTTTTGCACTGGCGAATCTGAGAGAAATCCCAGCCGAGCATGAACTGCGTGTACCTGTGACACAGGCCCAGTGCCCTAGTGGCAAATAGTACTCATGTGAACAGACAGAACTCGTGGCATGTCATTATTTACAAGATTCGTCTACATATAGCCATTAGTGGAGAATTTATGTATGTCTAAAAAACCCAAGAAAAATAAACCCATTTAAATTAGAAATTATCTAAAAATGGAAGCTTTACTAGAACCCTTACACATTTTAAATAAAGGTTCTTTCTAATGAGTTAATTATTCACTTTTCTTTAATACTTTTTCCAATATTAGTGCCATAGGTAGTAATAAATAATAGTGGGGTAGAGATGCAATGATGACTTCTATAGTCAGTGTTTCTCTGTATTAGTGGTGTCATGAATGTTAACCCTTTGATTATATTACACAGCAGTCTATCAACCGCATGCCAGGTTAACTGGTTCTGTGATAAATGTTTGCAGTGGTGAGCCTGAAGGCACTGTAAATTAGCACTTGGTGATGGCAGCAGAAGTGAGTCTCATACTGAGGAGTACTATTGCCTAATTTCTTGCAGTCCTTATAAGTCAAGTGTGCTGATTGTTTGTACATGACTCTGTTGACAGGACTTCTGAGTGATTATAAGAGTGCTTCACCAGACAAACGGTATACCATACCCTCTAACATTACCTCTAACAAATACAGCTTAAGTGTATGCAAGTCATAAATGTTACATATACCTAAATATACTACAGGATACACGACATACAAGATGCTCTGTTCCTGAGCTACTCACTTAGGGGCCTATGTATTAATAATCTCAGCTGTGCCGCGATTATTAACGTTCCAACTTGCCGGGAATATTTTGATTTCGAAGGAAAATATCCTGGCTATGTTGTGGTAACCGCTGTCCTCGCGAGTTATAACCCCGGAATTTCGGATAAGTCTTTCACTGAAGCGAAAGACTTCTCTGGGGGAAGCTGACACTGCGCTTGTCCACAGTGTCAGCTTCGGGGGCCGGACAGGAGCTGCGAGAGAGAGAACTCATAGACAAACAGTAGTTTACACCATCTGAAGATGTTGTACTTGGTGGAAGGGGCCATGTTCGAGGGTCTGCAACCTTTTCGTAGATATCCAAATTATAACCTTGGATAATGATCTACAGTAGGTATAGTGGTCCCAAGCAAGTGTAACATTATGCTTAAGTTTTTATATACTATACTATATGCCCTTTTTCCCTGTTATTGCTCTTCTTATTTGGACAGCCCACGTATCTTAGCATTATATTTAGTTATATGTAACATTTAAGACTCACATACAGTTAAGATACATTTGTGGTTGGTCATTAATGTTCTATAAACAGGGCCGGCACCACCATTAGGCAGCTGCTAGCGTGCTGGCCACTGGAGGGCGCTGAATACCGCCCATAAATGGCCTTGTGGCGGATTGCTCATAGACCTCAGGCAGTTTTACCTGTGGGCAGGACAGTTTTGGGGCTGTTGGATTCTGTGTTTTATTTTTTCATAAATATGTGCCTCGGCCAGCGCTGATTGGCCCTCAGTGTATGACAAGTTGACAACTAGAGAGAGAGTGAGCTGGATGGAGGCCCCGCCTCCAGTCCTGACAGCTCTGCCTCTGACAGTGGGTGGCTGCATGCCTGGGCTGGTGCTGGGCATAACAGACTCCTCTCTTCTCATCTACCCAAGCTGGCCTGACAACCCACCCCCGCAGCCGCTAAAATGAGCCCTATGGATTGATTGGTTGCGGTTTACTTTGACGGAGGCCGCATCAGCTGGCAGTGCTCTCTCTGTGGGTACAGGTGCCGAATCTCCATGTTTTATATCTTTTTTGTTTTGTTTTTCAACCAACTTTGCTTTTTTTATCTGAATTGTGGGGAAAAAACAAAACACAAAAGCATAAATGGTGGTACTCCTATGGTCAGGTGATGCTGCATTTAGGGCCTGAGCCATTTGAGCAGTGATCTGTGTATAGCTGCATCTCAGTCTCCTCACATTCAGTAAATGATGGTGTTCCTATGTTTCAGAAACAGTTTATTTAGGAGCTGCACTGTGTGAGCTGCAATCTGTGTGTAGCCTCATCTCAGTTTCCCCAGACTCAGTAAATGGTGGTACTCTTATGTCTGGAGATGCTTTATTTAGAGCCTGCGCCCTGTGAGCAGTAATCTGTGTATAGCCTCATCTTGGTCTCCCCTCACTCGGTAAATGGTGGCACTCCCATGCCTGGGAGATGCTGTATTTAGGACTCATGCTGTGTAGCAGCGATCTGTGTGTAGCACTATATAGCCCTCACAGGTCTCTTCTGCACGTGAGGGAGTGGCTTTGCGGGTATGGCATGTCACGCAAGGCTTTGCCTCCTTTTAAGGGCGCGTATTTTCGGTGTGCTCAAAAGTCTTAATCTCCACTACTAGAAACTTAGAGACATGCTATATGGCGTTCACTGGGATGCTGTCAGTACTAAAGCTAATGGTATGCTAACCTCACCAACATTTGCTTTTGGCCATGCCAACATACGACCATTTTCAGACATATTTCCAGGGCCACTTTAAATTCCCAATCTGCCCCTGATCATGGCTGCCTGGGTGAAGTCTGAGCGGCGGCCACGGCACTGGCGTAGCCAGCAGCAGCCATCGCTCTGTCAGTGACTGAGACAGTGTGCACTGGCAATGCTGCACACTGTCTCCTCACTCCCCGCAGCGTCTGCCCGCTGTGTCCAGGTTTAGGCTGCCTGTGTCGCTCACAGCCCTTGCTTTCACTTGTTGTTTATGAAAGCAAGGCATGCCAATCATGAAGCAATCGCCTGGCCCCTTGATCTATACTTCCCCTTTGCTCCATCTCTTCCCTCAGAGAGGTGAGGAGCAGGGAATGGATGCTATCCGGGAAATGGAAAAGGAACGAGACTCAGTCTTAACTATTAGTAGTAATTGTAATAATGGCGCTGCTGTGGACTGTCAGTATAGTATTATATATATTAACAAGAAATAAAGAGTTATGGTATAACATACCTTTGTTACCTGTTTTTCTTCGAGGTCCATAAGGTCAACAGAAATTACCTTGGGGTATGTGGTTGGAGTGATCCAGGCACCAAACGGTAACAAAAATCTCAGCTCCCAGGATGCACTGGGACCTCCTCCATATATCCCCCACCCTCGGCTACAGGCATTTAGTTTGTTACCCAGCCCAAAGCAGGAGAAGGAAAAAGATAAAAAGGACGGACAGTTGTACTTTGGAACCACTCTCTCTAAGAAGAGAGAATCACAGAAATACAAAAGAAAAGATTACCCCACATCACCAGGTGCGTTAGGGAGGGTGTCCCTGTGGACACTATGGACCTAGAAGAAAAAAAGTTAACAAGGGTATGTTATACCAGTGGTCCATAGGGTCCACAGAAATTACCTTGGGGATGTCCCAAAGCAGTTCCCTTAAGGGTGGTGACGCTCCTGTGTAGTAGAAAGGAGAATTCAATGCCCAAAGGAAGCACCCTGAGAGGCAAATGTGTCAAATGCGTAAAATTTGACAAAAGTGTGGACGGAGGACCACGTGGCTGCCTTGCACAATTGTTCCGCAGAGGCACCACAACGAAATGCCCATGATGGTCCCACGGATCGAGTAGAATGTGCTGTCACTGTGTTTGGAACAGAGAGATCAGTGTGCAAGCTTGAGAAATTGTCATATGAAGCCACCTAGCTAGAGTCTGTTTGTTAGCTGGCCAGCCTCGCTTATGACTGGCAGGCTGGAACCACAATTTCTTCATTTACATGAAAGCGGGATACCACGTTAGGAAGGTAACCCGCCCTGGTACGAAGAACAGCTCTATTCTAATGAAAAATCAAAAAAGGAGAGTGGAAAGAAAGGGCTACCAAATAAGAGGCGATAGCAAGAAGAAAAATAGTCTTTGCTGTCAACCACCTAAGGTCTACTGATTTCAAAAGTTTGAATGGGGGAGCCTGTAGAGCCCTGAGAACCAACGTCAAATCCCACGGAGCTACCGGAGGGACAAAAGGAAGCTGAACCCTCAGAACACCCTGAAAAAATGTCCTAACATCAGGCAGAGGGGCGATCCTTCGCTGAAACCAAACAGAGTGCCGATGCCTGAACTCTCAGGGTGGCCAGGCGGAGACCCCGGTCTAACCCAGACTGAAAGAACAGTAAATCACTCGAGAGACTCTAAACACTTCAGGATCATATTTTCTATGTTCACACAACTGAAAATATGAGTGCCAAATTCTGTAATAAATACGGACAGAGGAAGGTTTCCGTGCCCTAAGCATCGTCTGAATTACAGGACTGGTAAAACCCTTGGCTCTTAAGATGGAAGTTTCAAGAGCCATTCCGTCAAAGATAGACGAGGAAGGTCCGGATACAGGCAGGGACCCTGTAATAACAGGTCTGGCCTTAGAGGAAGAAGCCACTGAGTGTCTATGGAGAGACTCTGGAAGTCGGTGAACCAATGGCGTCTAGACCAAGCAGGGGCTATCAGTATTACTGTTCCGCCCTCCTGCTAGAATTTCCTGATGACCCTTGGGAGAAGGGAAGATAGAGGAAACAGATTCGCCAGTCTGAAGTCCCCCTTCACTGCTAGAGCGTCCACAAACTCGGCTGCAGGATCCCAGGTTCTGGACCCATACCTGGGGGACCCTGTTGTTGTGGCCTGATCTACTTCTGGAAGACCCCATCTGTCCACTAGGCTCTGAAATACCTGTGGATGAAGAGCCCACTCTTCGGCGTCTATATCCTACCAACTTAGGAAGTCCGTTACCCAATTGAAAATTCCTGGTATGAATACTGCCGAGATCACTGGAAGATGACATTCTGCCCAGACCAGAATGTTTGATACTCCCGCCATGGCAGGCTGACTCTGCGTGCCTCCCTGATGGTTGAGGTAGGATACTGCGGTGGCGTTGTCAGACTGTACCTGGACAGGCCTGCCCTTTAGTACATCCTGTGCCTGAACAAGTGCTCTGAATACTTTACGTGCTTCCAGGACGTTTATGGACAGGAGACTTTCCCTGGTCGTCCATCTTCCCTGAAATGTGTGCCGACCCATCACTGCGCCCCATCCGCGGAGGCTGGCATCGGTAATCCAGAATGGACGACCCCTGTTGAGTCGAAACGTCTGTAACCACCATGACAGGGACAGCCGCACTTCTGGCGAAAGATGGATCGTCTGTGACTTTGATCTGGGAAAAGGAAGCCCAAGGGGGTTCCTGTCCAGGAGCTGGTAGGTTTGACTGATGTGGTGACCATTTAAAAGAGTGACCACATAATCCATCTTGTATGAAATCCTGAGTGGATAACCCCACTTTACTGGTACAGGGGCTTCAGCCATCTGTTTCTCAAATTCTTTGGACATAACAATATCACTAATGTTATGCAAAGTAATATACAATGTTTCACACCCAAAATAACTCACACACCTGTAGCAGAGGGCATATGAGGATAAACAGCAGTGATAGCTATAACTGACAGTTATTCAGGAACAAAAAGGCTGTACAACACACAGCAGATTTCATCACATGCAATGCACAATATATATATATATATATATATATATATATATATGCACACATAGTCAGGTGCATAAATATTGGGACATTGACAGAATTTTCATATTTTGGCCTCTATTCACCACCACAATGGCTTTGAAATGAAACAAACAAGATGTGCTTTAACTGCAGACTTTCAGATTTAATTTGAGGGTAATTACATCCAAATCAGGTGAAAGGTGTAGGAATTACAACGGTTTCTATATGTGCCTCCCACTTTTTAAGGCACCAATAGTAATGAGACTATCAACTCAAAAGCTATTTCATGGACTGGTGTGGGCTATTCCCTCGTTATTTCATTATCAATTAAGCAGGTAAAAGGTCTGGAGTTGATTCTAGGTGTGACATTTGCATTTGGAATCAGTTGCTGTCGACTCTCAATATGAGATCCAAAGAGTTGTCACTTTCAGTGTAGCAAGCCATCATTAGGTTGAAAAATCAAAACAAACCCATCAGAGATAGCAAAAACATTAGGTGTGGCCAAATCAACTGTTTGGAACATTCTTAAAAAGAAAGAACGCACCGGAGAGCTCATCAACACCAAAAGACCCGAAAGACCACGGAAAACAACTGTGGTGGATGACAGAAGAATTATTTCCCTGGTGAAGAAAAACCCCTTCACAACAGTTGGCCAAATCAAGAACACTCTCCAGGAGGTAGGTGTATATGTGTCAAAGTCAACATTCAAGAGAAGACTTCACAAGAGTGAATATAGAGGGTTCACCACAAGATGTAAGCCATTGGTGAGCCACAAAAACAGGAAGACCAGATTAGAGTTTGCCAAACATCATCTAAAAAAGCCATTACAGTTCTGGAACAACATCCTATGGACAGATGAGACAAAGATCAACTTGTACCAGAGTGATGGGAAGAGAAGAGTCTGGAGAAGGAAAGGAACTGCTCATGATCCAAAACATACCACCTCATCAGTGAAGCATGGTGGTGGTAGTGTCATGGTGTGGGCATGTATAGCTGCCAATGGAACTGGTTCCCTTGTATTTATTATGATGTGACTGCTGACAAAAGCAGCAGAATGAATTCTGAAGTGTTTCGGGCAATATTATATGCTCATATTCAGTCAAATGCTTCAGAACTCATTGGACAGCGCTTCACAGTGCAGATGGACAATGACCCGAAGCATACTGCAAAAGCAACCAGAGAGTTTTTTTAAGGCTAAAAAGTGGAATGTTATGCAATGGCCAAGTCAATCCTCTGACCTGAATCCGATTGAGCATGCATTTCACTTGATGAAGAAAAAACTGAAGGGAAAAATCCCCAAGAACAAGCAGGAACTGAAGACATTTGCAGTAGAGGCCTGGCAGAGCATCACCAGGGATGAAACCCAGCCTCTAGTGATGTCTATGCGTTCCAGACTTCAGGCTGTAATTGCCTGCAAAGTATTTGCAACAAAGTATTATAAAGTGAAAGTTAGATTTAGGATTGTTTAGTCTGTCCCATTACTTTTGGCCCCTTAAAAAGTGGGAGGCACATATAGAAACCATTGTAACTCCTACACCGTTAACCTGATTTGGATGTAATTACCCTCAAATTAAATCTGAAAGTCTGCAGTTAAAGCACATCTTGTTTGCTTCATTTCAAAGCCATTGTGGTGGTGAATAGAGGCCAAAATATGAAAATTCTGTCAATGTCCCAATATTTATGCACCTGACTGTATGTATATGTATGCAATAAGCTCTTAGTCAACTACGAACAGCCCCAGGCCAAGTAGGATATCGAGCTCTGTATAATCTGACCACCTAAGGAGAGGTATACAGGGAGACTAACGCAACCTCCAGAGATCACAGCCACTGAGAGCACCTAAGAGTGGTCTCAGGACATCTCATATACAGGGAGCCTGGGAGGAGTAACCCACACGTGGTAAACCTCGACTCTGGACCAGCGTCTGGGTTGGAGGAGTGGCCCCTGGGGAGAGTGTACCTCCCCCTCTGCTGTATAGATCCACCCGGCACAATGACATGGCCACCGCCATTTATTTTACCCCCGGCTGTCAGGATCCCTCACGTCCCGGTGGTCTAGTGTGGGAGGCAGTTCACCTGGCTCCTCACTACAGCATCCTCCGGCAGGTGTCCACCGCCGGAGGCACGGACTGCCACGTGGTTCCCAGTCAGCAGCCACGGGGAAACACCTTACCTGCGTCACTCATGTTCCCGGCTGCAGTCCTGATATCAGCCTCCGCTGCTGACACCCGCCGAAATCACCAGTTTCCTCACTGTTGTTGCGGCGCCGGCGGGGGAAGACGGAGCAGCAGCACGGGCGTCCACTGGACACCTAGTGCTACTAACTCATAATAGTTAAAAAAAAAAAACTTGTTTGGGACTGCTGAAGCAGTTCCCCTGTTCAGAGAGGTGCACTCGTGCGCACCAAACAAAAACGAAATGCCTTTAGCCAGGGGCGGGGGATATATGGAGGAGGACCCAGTGCATCCTGGGAGCTGAGAGCTTGTTAACTGTTTGGTGCCTGGTTCACTCCAGCCATATACCCCAAGGTAATTTCTGTGGACCCTATGGACCCCGAAGAAGAAATGTATGTGCTGTTTGTGTCAGTAAGTGTAATGGTGGAAAGCCGGCACTCCCCAATCCCAGTAGCAATGGCCGCAGGTGCTCCACTCCAATAAGATATAGAAAAGCAGCACAATGAGTGGCACTCTGGCGAACTTGGCAATAATGCAACACCACACACAGGTCCAGTGGTCAACGTTTCGGATTTTACTCCGTCTTCAGGACAATGTAAGAACAAGTGAAATATACAATACATGTATAAATACATTAGTGAAAACTCACCATAGCGAATCCCGCACGATGTCTGTGTGCCAACGAGATTATTGATGTATATATGTTTGTGTGTTTGTCTTTTCACTGTCTATCTGTATGTGTTTCCATAGCAACGATATGACGCTGCGGTGCAGGGTTACCATGACTCCACTTCCGGTTTTCGGCAGACGGACTGCAATCATGTGTTCCGGATGTGACGAGGACCCGGAAGTGTTGGAGAACTGGGCCCGGCGGCGGCGCCGATCGTGCGGGATTCGCTATGGTGAGTTTTCACTAATGTATTTATACATGTATTGTATATTTCACTTGTTCTTACATTGTCCTAAAATCCGAAACGATGACCACTGGACCTGTGTGTGGTGTTGCATTATTGCCAAGTCCGCCAGAGTGCCACTCATTGTGCTGCTTTTCTATAATATATATATATATATATATATATTATAAACTGTCTACAGCACCATTACACTTATTGACACACAACATACATTTCTTGTTGATATATATATAATATACTGTATATTATATATATATATATTAACAACACATGTATTTTGAGTGTCAGTAAGTGTAATGGGGTGTGGGGGCGTAGGCTGAAGTTCTGCCTAGGGTGCCAGGAAACCTTGCACCGGCCCTGTCTACAAAGTGGGTATTAAGCTTTCCTTTAGGCTCTCTGCTGCACTGTACCATATGGGTAATATTTATCAAACTTTCTAAAGAGGAAAAGTGGAGGTGTTGTCCATAGCAATCAGATACTACAAAAAATGAAAGCAATAATCTGCTTGGTTGCTATAGGCAACGCCTCCACTTTTCCCTTTTACAAGATTTGATAAACCTCCTTCTAAAAAGACAGAAGGAACATATAAGTTGAATATATATTAATACAGCTCTCTACTTATTGTGGCAACATAGACAGCAGCAATTTAAGCAGTGAATCTAAAGCTGGCCACACACCTAAAGACTAATTGATTGGTTGGAAACAAAATTTGGCAATGTACGGGAGCAATTGATAACACTGGGGAACAAAAAATATTTATTTTTTCTTGCTAAGGATTTAAGATCGGTTTGAGAGTAGTCGCGGGTCCTATTTTCGCATTAGATCTTCGCTATAGCTGAATTGGGTCCAGTTTTCAAATTAATGAAAAATTATAAAATTCAATTATTTTCTCCATTTAAAGTACCTTGCTAGTCTAGGCCTGCTTTACTTAACAGAATCAACTTAGTTTTGCTTTTTTTAACAACTACCCTCTTTCAACAATAACAAGAATTTGTTTTATATGTGATAACGTAGCTGGTAGTCACGTTTCAGACACATAACACATTCAAATCTCCTCACTAACACTGGGAGGAGGCGTGGCACTGCTGAGCCTGCTAGGACATCCTCAGACCACAGCCACGCCTCTTCCCAGCATACAGAGAGGAGCAACGGAGAGGACCGAGTGACACAGCACACCTCCTATTCCTTTGTTGGGCCCTCTCTCTGTCCCACCACAACCAATTTCCCGCCGTTTGGGATTGTTTTGTTCAGTACATCCTCGGCTTTTGTTGGGAGTTAGCACTGAAAGCGTGAAACAAAACGTTTTCACTGTAAAAATTAGTTCTACTCGGAGACTGTGTACTAACAACCCTGATGTATTTTGTTATATTTGTGGCAAATATAATGTTGCAAAAGAAAGAAAAAATATAACTGTATTCGTAAAACAAGCATATCAGGCTTATTTTGAACATCACATAAGCCAGCAAGACAAGATTTGGGTGCCTCACAAAGTTTGTAAAACCTGCGTGGAATCACTCCGCAATTGGACTAAAGTTGATCGAAAAGGGCTTAATTTCGGAATACCTATGATGTGGTGTGAGCTAAAAGATCACTTGAGAGACTGCTATTTTTGTGCTGTAAATGTGAAGGGTATGAATCGATTTAAGAAAGGCAAATGGGAATACCCAAGTATGAATTCTGCAAAACAACCGATACCACATAGTGAAGATTTACCTGTACCATCATTCAGTTCTTTGTGCGAAGTTGAATGTGATGATGCGGAAATGTTAATTTCATCCAGTGCAAGTGACAACACAGATGAAAGAGAGTTTGAAGAAAGTTCCTCTACTCCAAAGAAATTTCTCAAAAGGAACTAAATGATTTAATTTGTGACTTGAATTTATCGAAAAAAGGAGCTGAGCTTTTAGCATCCAGACTTCAAGAAAAGCACTGTCTTGAGCCGGATGTTACTATAACGTCGTATCGAAATAGAGAGCAAGCCATACTGCCATTCTTTAGTCAAGATAATAATCTTGTGTATTGCAACAATATTCTGGAACTTCTCCAGATGATGGGCTTGCCAGAATATCGAGCAGAAGACTGGCGGCTCTTTTTGGATAGTTCTAAGAGGAGCTTAAAATGCATATTACTGCACAATGGGAATAATTTTGCGTCAATTCCTATCGGTCATTCAATAAAAGTTAAAAAACAGTATGAAAATATCAAGTTAGTCTTAGAAAAAATTGCTTATTCTCAGCATCAGTGGTCTGTTTGTGTCGATTTAAAAATGGTAAACTTTCTTCTTTTGCAGCAAAGTGGACATACGAAGTATCCTCGTCACATATGCTTATGGGATAGTCGTACAAAACAAAAGCATTGGCAGCAAACCGTATGGCCTCCAAGAGAAGTTATAACTGTAGGAGAAGCCAACATCATTCATGAGCCCTTAATTGACAGGAAAAAAATTCATACTGCCGCCTCTCCATATCAAACTGGGTTTAATTGAACAATTTGTAAAAGCATTGGACAAGTCAGGCGATTGTTTCACATATATTTGTCGGACATTTAGATCTCTTAGTATTGAAAAATGAAAGGCAGGAATTTTTGACTGCCCACAGATACAGAAACTGGTGAAGGATCAAAATTTTACCACATCTATGACTGAAACAGAATCTGAAGCATGGCTGAGTTATGTTCCTGTAATTAAAATTTTATAGGCAATCACAAGGCAGACAACTATAATGAATTAGTCCACAACATGCTAAAATGTTTTGAGAAAGTAGGTGCCAACATGAGTATTAAAGTACATTTTTTGTACAGCCATTTAGATCACTTCCCATCCAATTTAGGAGATTTAAGCGAAGAACAGGGTGAACTGTTCGACCAGGATATTCAGGTAATGGAAGAAAGATATCAAGGAAGGTGGGATCGTCACACGATGGCCGATTACTGTTGGAGTCTGCAGAGGGACTGCCCGCAACAAGAATACAAAAAAAATACTACAAAAAGCGGTTCTCATAGTTTCCTAACACTTATGTATGTAATTATCCTGGGTATTTTCATAACATTTAACGAATCAAATTTAATCAGAATAAAAAAACTAGAGCCAATTGAAAAATAAGCATGGCATATTCATGATCAGGAGCACAAAATTACTCGAAATCGACTCTTAAATCCCTGGCAACAGATTGACTGTTTCCCAATGTAATCAGTCGTTTGCCCTCAAATACCGAAAAATGGATGAAAACGGAAGTTCAGACTACTTTGTTAAATTCATTTGATTTAACCAATTTGTCTAAACAACCATTTTGACTATTTTTCAGCATTTGTTGTTTGCTCCTATATATTACAAGATTTTGTTCCAAGCAGCCCAGTCGTTGGCTGGTTGTAAAGATAATCTTTAGGTGTGTGGCCAACTTTAGGATGGCGTATGTCAGACCCTCCAATATGACTACTTCCAGCAGGTACAAAATGCTTTGCCCCAGTATGTCCCACTTATACCCCTTTTCCACCAAACAAATAACCCGGGTTATTGCCAGGGCAACGTTTGGTGTAAAATGGTCTAAGAAAATATATGAGATATGGTAAGAACTTACCCTTGTTATCTCTATTTCTACGAAGTCCATAGGGTTCCACAGGATACCTTGGGGTATAGGTGATGGCGGCAGACATTGGGCACCTCAGAGTTAATTTTTCAGCCTCCCAGGATGCACTGGGGTCCCTCTCCTATACCCCGCCCCCGAGCCAAGGCAAATCAGTTATGTAACAAACCATAGGCTGGAGGAGAAGAAGAAAGAGAGAGAAGAAAGTCTGGAACACACAAGAATCACATTCTCACCAGAAGGAGACGGAAAAATCGGTGACCAGAACAAAGCCCATCTGCAGTACAGGTGCGACAGGGCGGGAGTCCTGTGGAACCCTATGGACTATGTAGAAATAGAGATAACAAAGGTAAGTTCTTACCATCTCTCATATTTTCTACTTCAGGGTCCATAGGGTATCCACAGGATACCTTGGGGATGTCCCAAAGCAGTATCCTTTAAGGGTGGGGACGCTCCTGTACTGAAAGGAGAATCCGCTGCCCGAAGGAAGCATCCTGAGAGGCAAAGGTAACACATGCATAACACCTCACAAAGGTATGGACAGAAGACCACGTGGCTGCCTTGCAGAGCTGTACAGCAGAGGCACCACGACGAGCTGCCACGAAGGACCCACAGACCGAGTAGAATGAGCTTTAACAGAGGATGGTACAGGAAGGCCCTCATGAATGTAAGTCTAAGAAATCGCCATGTGAATCCAGCCTGCCAAAGTCTGCTTAGTGGCAGGCCAACCTTTCTGACGGAAACCATAGAAAACAAAGAGTCCGACTTCCAAAATTATTTGGTACGGGCAACATAAATCCTTAGAGCACGTACCACATCCAAGGAGGCCTCACCAGCTGAGAGGTCTGGGGAATTAAAGGCCGGCACTATAATTTCCTCATTAATGTGGAAACTAGATACCACCTTAGGTAGGAAACCAGGACGAGTGCGAAGCCCCCAAATCTGACAGGCTTCTGGCCGAAGCAATGGCCAGAAGAAACACAGTCTTAGCTGTAAGCCATTTGAAATCCACTGAGCCCAGTGGTTCAAATGGCAGTCCTTGGAGAGCCCTCAGGACCACAGCCAAATCCCAAGGAGCCACTGGTGGAACAAGGGGAGGCTGAATAGAAAGTACACCTTGCAGAAAGGTGCGGATATCAGGAAGAGTAGCAATCCTATGCTGAAACCACACTGACAGGGCAGAAACCTGCACCTTGAGGGAAGCAAGGTGAAGACCGTGATCTAAACCCGCCTGTAGGAAAGCCAAAACCCTGGATATCCCAAACACCTGAGGATCATAGCATCTAGGGCGACACCATTGAAAGAAAGTATGCCACACTCTATGGTAAATTCTTGCAGAAGCAGGCTTCCGAGCTCTGAGCATGGTGTTAACTACAGAGCTAGAAAAACCCCTGGACCTTAAAAGGGCTGTCTCAACAGCCACGCTGTCAAAGACTGATGACCCAGGTCCGGGTAATGGCAAGGACCTTGAGACAATAGGTCCGGACGTTGAGGCAAAAGCATCGGAGTGTCTATGGAGAGACTCAGAAGATCTGAGTACTAGTAACGTCTGGGCCACGCTGGAGCTATCAACAGAAGCGTGCCTCCTTCTTGCTTGAACTTCCGAAGTATTCGAGAAAGAAGGGAGAAGGGAGGGAAGAGGTACTCAAACTGGAAGGTCCACCGGACCGACAGAGTGTCTGCCAGAAGTGCCTCCTCGTCACTTGTTGTTGACCCGTACACAGTCAGGAGACCATGAGGTTTATCTCTGGAAGGCCCCACTTGTTCACTAGGAATTAAAACACCTCCTGGTGAAGAGACCATTACGCTGGATGCACGTCCTGATGGCTGAGGAAGTCTGCTTCCCAGTTGAGGACTCCTGGTGTGAACACTGCCGAGCCGGCTGGGAGATTGCCTTCCGCCCAAGCCAGAATGCAGGACACCTGAGTCAGGGCCGCCAGACTTCTGGTTCATCCTTGGCGGTTTATGTAAGCCACTGTGGAGGTGTTCTAACTGGACTTGCATGGGATTTCCATGAAGAACTAGTCTAGCTTGCTGAAGAGCTCTGAATACCGCTCGAAGTACCAATATGTTGATTGGAAGAGCAGATTCTGCTGTCGGCCACCTTCCCTAAAGAACTGTGGACCTGTCAAAGCCCCACAACCTCGAAGACTGGCCTCCGTCGTCAAGAGGACCCAGTCCGAGATCCAAAAGGGGCGTCCCTTGTTGAGGTGGGACGTCTGTAGCCACCAGGCCAGAGACAGCCGTACCTCTGGAGAAAGTACCATTGTCAGTGTCTATCCAATGAGGCAACCCATTCCATCTGGAAAAGATCGACTTCTGCAGAGGTCTGGAGTGAAAACGGGGCATATTCTACCAAGGTGAACTTCGACACCATGGATCCCAGTAACCTCATTGCCGAGTGAAGGAACACTCGACAACTCTTGAAGACAACTATGAATCTTTGCCTGTAACGCAGAGATCTTTTCCTCTGTCACAAAGATCCTTCGTTGTCTGTGAGGAACCACTTCGTTGTCTGTGAGGAACCACTTCCAATATATCAATATTGTCCGTTGCAGATGGCCGTGAAGTGCCCCCATAGACCCTGCTAATAGCAGAAGGTCGTCCAGATAGGGAAACAGATGGACTCCCTGAATCCGCAGATAGGCTGCCATAACTGCCATGACTCTGGTAAACACCGAAGGTGCAGTGGAAGGTCAAAGGGCAGTACCTGAAACTGGAAATGTTGATTGACCACTGCGAACCTGAGGAACTGCTGGTGAGCTAAAGCAACTGGGACATGCAGGTAGGCATTCTGAATGTCCAAGAACACCATAAAATCCCCACGCTCCATAGCCAATATAATGGAACGCAGGGTCTCCATCCTGAACCAAGGGACCCTCAAAGACTTGTTGAGGGACTTGAGGTTGAGAATAGGCCGTTACAACCTATTGGGTGTCAGAACCAGAAAGGGGTTTGATGTAAAACCCTGTTCCTCTCAGAGGCAACAAAACAAGCACTATAACCCCCGCTTGGAGCATAGAGTGCCCTACTTTCTGGATTTCCAGGGCATTGTCTTGAACTGACTGAAGGCCTGTGGTGAAAAACCGGCTGGGAGACCTTCTGCGTAAGGAGAGGGCGTACCTGTGAGAGACCACTTCGACTACCCAAGTGTCTGTAGTAGTCTAATACCAGCACTGGGAAAACTGAAGAAGCTGGCCTGCCATCCTGGGGTCCCCCAGGGGGAGGCCCGTCCCATCAAGACTATTCTCTGGACTTACCCTGGGCCCAACAGGGCCAAAAGGACCCTGAAGGAACTTGGGCCGATAGCAGACATGCGAAATTAACTGCTGCCAAAGTGCTCACAATTTTTTATTTTTTTTCCCAGATCAGGGCCAAAGAGTACCTCACCATTAAAGGGTAAGCATTCCAACCCTTTCTTGGAGTCTGCATCAGCTCTCCATGAGCGCCACCACAGGGAGCGCCGCGCCGCCACTGCTGCTGAAGAAATTCTAAAAGTGAGGAGACCTATAACCAAGGCTGCCTCATTAACATATATGGATCCACGGCATCTGCCCCCTGTTCCATTCTCTGGCAACCCAGCTTAGTCATAGCTTGTCTGGAAGCCTCCCCCTGTAAGGGAGTATATGGACTTCCAACAAAGTACCACTTTGCAATACATAGCATTCGAGAGAACAAAGGCAAGGTTGCAGTACTCACTAGGCATGTAATGAATTACAGGAATGGATAACCTGCAGCTAACATTCCTGTGATATCACTGACGAAGGGAATTCCGCAGAATACCCTTTACACATAAAAGTTTCGCACCCGCAAAACCTCGCATTTACGAAAAGGTCTCGCTTTGGTGAAAAAGTACTGCGCAGGAGAAAAAGTATCGTGCAGGTGAAAAAGTATCACGCAGGCGAAAAAACATCACTTTGGCGAATCCCAGACCGCCTACCTAGTGTGGCATACACATGAAACTTCATCGCCGAAGCGAAGAGTAGGCGAAAGGGCGCAATATGCGGATTCCGCCTAAAGCGTGCCCCATGTTGGCTTAAGGGAAATCCCTGCAACATGGACTGGAGGTAGAAGTCAGTATCTGTACAAAGGTAGAGAAAGAGAGACACTACTGTGAACACTGCGTGAACTACCAGGGAGGGAGAATTAGCTGTTTCTCGTCACGTAACTGCCTCGTAACAGGTAGAGTGGAGCAGCAGGGTGTACGTCATACCTGCAGGCACAACCGCATGGTAATAGCACACAGCATGCACTGGATATAATGCGACCACATAGCATATTATTATTATTATTATCCTTTATTTATATGGCGCCACAAGGGTTCCGCAGCGCCTTACAAAGTACAGAAACAAATGAGCACACAAGACAACAGCTATTAACAGTACAGACAATGCAGTGCAAGTACATGATTTATAAACAATGCTGCATAACACCTAAATAAGCAGCAGGGTGTCAGTAAGCAGTTTTAGGTGCCATTGTGAATGAAAGTAAAAGTATGGCAAGAAGAAGCACGTGAGGAAAGAGGGCCCTGCTCGCGAGAGCTTACATTCTGAGGGGAGGGTCAGACAAACAGGGGTGACACAGATGGGCTAGATAGTGAGGAAGGAGCATAGAGTAGTGGGTTAGGATGAGCGCTGGAAAGCATTGAGGAAGAAATGGGTCTTGATGGCCCATTTGAAGATTAAGAGCCAGGAAGCCAAGTGATGGAGGAATTTTGCAGGAGCAGTGGTGTCAGAGGGGTAAATCCAGGGTTTGGTGATGGCTAGGAGAATCAAGGCATTGCAGATGAAGTGCTCATGAACGGAGACCAGTTTATTATAGACAAAACTGGCTTTCCAGAGGGAACAGGAGAGAGGGACAGAGTTAAGAGGTGAGAGGAGAATGAGATTATTAGGGTTGATGCAGTGTGGAGGTGATACTGATCTAGAGAAGGGGAATAAGGAGTGTGGGGTTATGTGGCTGGCTTCTGAATGAGGAAGGGTGACAGCAGGTGGTGGGTCAGGTGGAGGTTTAGTGTGGTGTGGGGGGGGGAGAGGATAGGTAACTTGGAGAAAAGAGAGGGTGCAGGGTTTAGTGGTGGTGCAGCAGGACCATGGTGGAAGAGAAGTGAATAATACTGGAGTTGTGGGAGATGCAGTTAAGAGACTTATATGTGATGAAGAGAGACAGAGGAAGGGGAGAACGTAGAGGGGACTATGGATGGAGAAAAGAGGTGAAAACTGGTGGTAGAGGAGAATATAATGTAGCGGCTGAGTGAGGGTGGAGTAGAATAAAAGAGACATCGTGTAGATGAGGCGGTTGGGGGTGAAAAAGTCAGTAGTAGTAATGAGTTTGAGATGAGGGAGCAGTACAGGTCAAAGGTCAAAATCAGATAAAAGAAAGAACAGTGCTGGAAGAAGTAAAGGCACAACTACAATAGTAAATTATAACCAAAAAAGGAGTGTAGAGCTGTTAAAGTAGCAAGACTTGAGAATTAGTCTAAAGTATGAATATATATATATATATATATATATATATATATAAAAAAAAAAGAAAAAAAAGAAAAGGTATAGGTGTGAAGCAATGGTAGATACTACAGTGGTATAAAGATAAATTGACAGTGGTATTGGAATGATTTAAACAATGTAGAGAAGAAACGCAAACATACAACTATTAAATGTTCAGTAAGCAGGTAGTTGCTTACAGTGATGAAGCAGGGTGTTGTCAAAAGGTGGGTCCAGGTTATAATGGAAGCTGGTTGCTGAGTAGCAGGGTTTCCAGAAGCTCAGAAGATCCTTTGCTTTTTTCCAAGTTATAGAGAGTTCTTTTAAAATATTGTCCTCCTGTCTTCTACATATATACACATTATAGTAGTAAAGCAAAATACTAGTCCTGTCTGATGCTTGTCAAGCCGCAGGAACTTACTGCATAAATATGGCAGAGTGCAATACCAATTCTCACAAATACATATTTTATAGTAATGTGAGAAACCCTCAGTGTTCACATCAATCTCCGCTAACAGTAATCAGCGTGCGGTACGTTTTAGCTGAGGAGAATAATCACGTTCACTCTCCGACATGATGAGTGTAAACGATGTGTATGTAACGCACCACACAGAAAAAAGACTTTTCATTTTAACTATGAGGCAATGAGCACCCTGCAGCACCGCACTGCAAGGGAGAGAAAGACAGGGATAGTAAAATGGCTGACAGTGAGTAGTGAAGTACAGTCAGACAGCAATAGCATATAGCCACATACAATGCAGAAATAAATCACCTGCACTACAAGCACTATGATCAACTACGTAGACTCAGAGCCTGGTAGGAAACAGTGCTGCATACACTGACCTCAGCGGAGGAGAGGTATGCGGGGGACCTGGACCGTGATGCCCCCTGTATCAGAATCCAGCAGCGTTCGCCACTTTTATAAAATGGCCACCGAGGAGCTGATAGGAGACAGGCCCGGGGGAGGAACGCTGCCACAGCCCGCCAGACCGCTGTGGAAAGGCACTGTGCAGCGGGGGGAGGCGCCACCTGTGAGACAGGGAAAGCACACACCCCTGGCTTGCCATTAACCCCTGGGATGCTGGAGCACTTTCCATACTGCTGCAACCAGCTGTCCCTGGTGGTCTAGTGGAAGCGGAGGATCAGTACCTTGCTCCACGCGCAGCCTGTCCCCAGGGAGCCCCCTGCCTAGGGACAAAAGACTGTGAATCGGCGGTAACCCACCGCAGGTTCACGCCGCTTAACTGAATCCCTGTGAATCCGGCCACAGTCTGGAATACCGGGGTCCCCGCTAGCTGAGACCCTGGTACCCGCCAGCATCGCCGACAAGTACCGGCGTTCTGACCCGGCGGGGTGAAGGAGCGGCAGCCTGGACCTCTAATTAGGTTGTCCATGCTGCCTGGAAGAAACTTCAGGGGCTGTCCAACAGCCCCCCTCTGAGGGGATCCAACTCCGAGCCGGGCACCTACGAAACTGATTTGACTTGGCTCGGGGGCGGGGTATAGGTGAACCCCAGTGCATCCTGGGAGGCTTAAAAATTAACTCTGAGGTGCCCGATGTCTGCCGCCATCGTCTATACCCCCAAGGTATCCTGTGGATAGCCTATGGACCCTGAAGTAGATATAACCTGGGTTGAGTTACCCAGGAATCCTACCCTGGTAGCAACCAGGGTCGGACCCGGGAAGAACCTGGGTAACAGTGCAGTGTAAATTGCGCAACCCGGGTTATCCGACCCAGATCAAATTTAAAAACTGCTGATTGGCTGTGGATGCTGGGGCCCGTTTCAAGGGAATGACATGCACAGCTGACAAGGGTTCAGTGTGAACGGGGCCAGCCCGGGTGCAAAGTGCAGTGTAATACCCCTTTTACACTAGCAGCAATAACCCAGGTTATTACACGTGAGCGCGCAGCAACCCAGGTTACTGCGCAGTGTGAAAGGGCAGGGTTGAAATAAGCAGGGTCGAGGGGCCCAGCATTTCAACCTTGGTCACGAGAAGGGTTGAACGTGTGTTCAACCCTGCTTGTGATGCAGTGTTAACGAGTAACCTGGGTCGATGAGACCCAGGACCCGTTCAGTGCAAAGGAAGAGATAATGAGATCATCTGCAAGCTCATCACGGGATCCAGATGAAGTCACCAACATGGCATTATTGCTGGGTCTTGCCGCCTGTCTGTAAGTGGTCTCAGCCAGGTCGCACTCAGGAAGAACATAATCGGTACGACCAGCAGTCAGATGGAAAAGTAGTGTAAAAGGGATGTGACCCGACTAGGACACGGGTTGGAACCGTGTTCAAAAACCTGGGTCGGACGTGGTATTTTGGTGGAAAAGTGGTATAACTGTACTCTACAATTGCAGTCACTTGAGTTGAACTAGTTAATTGATGAGAAGTTTTAGTTGTTTTTTTTTTTTTTTTTTTAAACACTGGTGAATGCAAACCTAAATTAAATGGGAATTCCAGGAGCAGAACATTTTGTAGGCTACCTGCTGGAAAGGGTCATGTTGAAGGGTCTGGATATACAACACATATACAGTAATGCTTTAATCTGTCTCAGTTGTTGTTACTGTAAAACTATAAGAGCACATCTCTGGGATATCTGAATTATTTGGGTTCTTGAGATCAGAGATAAATTTCTATTTTACTCTATTAGTAATGTAAATGAAAATATATTTTAAATTTATATACATTTATAAACTGAGAATATTTCAAACAGATACCTAATCATATGTAAAATAGGCAGTCATGCATGATCATTGATTTACTCTTGTTTAAGTACAGCATTTTTAACAAAACTATTACTAATTTACTATTACTAAATGATACCTAATGAACGCTTAACAGATCTGTCTACCAATTGTAAGTCACATGGGAATTACCTAGTTCTGAAGCCAGTAACACTGTTTGCATGATAAAACAGGCACCGGGGAGGCACTCCTAATTAACAATGGAAGTGAAATAAATATAACCTGAACTAGTACATAAAGTTTTCTTTGTAGATATCAGAGCCAGGATTTCCCTCTGATAAAGACTCATAATATTGTAATAAGGATCATATGAATGCTTGTAAAAGATTAAAGGCATAAACACTAGATAAGAAAAGGAAACACCTTGCTCATTAGCAAGCAAAGTAAAATTGATCTTTAGAAAACTAATGTCTTTAGCTACATTCTACCGTTTCATCAAAAGCATTTCAGCAAAATGTAACCCTGTATGCATTATGGTGTCTCCTAATTTAATAAACATAACTTTGGACTGACTTGTTTAAAAATGGTGTGTAAAGTATAGAAGTAAGGTACGTATACACAAAGCTGACTTTAGTTTACATGCCTCGTTTGTTACAACAGTAGCACAAGTCCTCATTCAGTAACTTTAACTGTGCATAATGTGCAATCAAGACTGTTCCAACTGTACTCAGCCTTAAAAAAGCAACTGGAGAGATTTAAAATACTATTTATCAATAAAAAAATTACAATTCAAATAAAAGCTGACTGATGCAAATACAGAGCATACCCCCAGTTACATAAAGGGTTTTAAATCCACAAAAGTTCTAACTTGAATGCAGTAAAAAACAATTGTTAGAGTGACCTATTCCTCACTTATGTTATACTTACCTTACCTATTTATTTATGTTTGCTCAGCATCTAAATCAGTGGAGGATAAAGTATGGCAACTATTGCCTATACACAATTAAGGCAGCCATTTGAAGGAGTAAACTAGTAATCATGGGAATGCAGTCTACAGTATAAATAAAGTAGGTACCAGCAAAGTCACTGGTACCTGGCAAGCAGCAATTTTATGGATACTGTTTTGGTATATAAAATGGAAGACACCCTGGTTGTACATGAGGGCTTACTGTAAGATTTCCCACATCCTCAGAACACTGAACTAAGACATGTGAGTCACTAATAATAATAATCAAAATAAATTCTGAAGAAAAGCCCAACGACTATTCTATTCAAGGTCCTGTCACCACACACAAATGTATAATGTTGTAATTAAAACCTCAAACATTTATATTTCTGAGAAACTGTTATATCATACAACACATTGGCGAAAGACATCATTCTTGCTATAAAAATGTATTAACTTTATCCTTTCCTTTACAAAGAAAAAATATTTACACAAGAGAAGGGCTGCCAGCAGTAGAGATAAGGGAAAGTAATATTATTTGTATCTATTAAAAAGTAAATTATCCATCTTATATAATCAGATTTGGATATGGTGTTCAAATCAGAAAATGACAATTCAATTCCATTTAACAAATATTATGGAATGCAAATTACAAAATATAATGGTCATTTTCCATACTGTGTTCCGTTATTGGTTATGGATGCTATAATTAATATGAAACCCTTTTACTTGCACTTGTGGCTTGCTTAGACTACAGTTCATTTCCTTAACGGACATAAACAATTGACCTGTACAAATCAGACACAATAGCAGTGTCATGAGAAACTTGACATAAACAGTGAAAACCCTTATTAACAAAGCATGCTAAAAACATTACTCTTAAAATATATATTTCTAGGTTACTTGTAAGTTAACATAACTATAAATGTCAAATCTTATTGATTAGGTTCATGTTTCCATTTGGCTGTACTTCAATCAGACATTTTTATTTTTAATTAAAAAAAACTTTAAAACTTTGTAATTTAATATAAAGCAGGAATGATCCTATCTGTAAAGTGCAGCATATAATAATGAATGATCCTACCTGTGCTGTGTGGAATCTCTGCTGGAGTGTTGGCTGGGGCATGTGCCCCAGGAGGAATCTGTATTCCGCTGTAATTAGAAGTTGGCATATTACCAGGTTGGTATGTGGACCCTGACCTCTCAGGTGCTTCATTGCTCACAGAAAAGGTGCCCTGATCATCATCATCTTCATCTGTTAGAAAATACATGACTTGTGTTAGCTTTTCATATGGAATAAAACATGCTAATTTAACTCAGAAAGTTTGAATTCAATAATGTAATAAACAAAAGAACAAAAAGCTATATTATGTACGATTAAACCTTTAAATGGCACGTGTCAGGAAAGTGCAACACACACCCCATAGTATTGTCTTTTCTGATGGTATCTGCACAAACACTGAATCTGGTTGTCTTTTTTTGTTGTGTTGAATCAAACAGTCACTTGCTGAAAGTGCTCACCCGAATAAGGAATATTGTGGCTTTGTGTTTAAAATCAAAAGAAATCATAGAGGACACTCATCAGTCTTCGTTTTAAGAAAAATGTTTTTATTTTCAACACTTGCAGGTCAAAATCACAGGTCAACTTTTTGGCCCAGCAAAGGCCTTTGCTCAGCAATGTAGTTTATATAGTTTAGTACACTGTCCCGCTAAAGGGCCAGAATAGCTGGCAGCATGCAGTAGCAAAGTGTGGTACCAAGCACCTGCAGAGACAGACTGTAGTTATGAGCAAACATAACAGCTCTTAGTTCCCATTTGTTATAAATTATTTTGTTTCAATTCTTAAAATAACCAGGTAAATAGGTTTTTCTATAAAAAAAAACCAGCCACCTCTACAGTACATACTGTAGATGTCATGTCCAGGTAGTCTCTTCTTTCATCACCTTACCACATTTTATGCAACCTATTACATCCTGTACTGTACATCAGCCAGCCTGGGCCTTGAAGCCCATTGCCCTTCAATCTCTTCATTACTGCAATGTGCAGTAAGAGCATCCAGACGTGGTACTGCAATCCAAATAACGTAATCATTTCTTAAGCAAAAAATAATGGTGCTGAAGGAAATTGTGTCCTAGTAATGACATAATACAGTAAGATCACTGTGCGTGAACCGTTTGTATATAATTGCAGGTTTTAGAAGTCACCTTGGCTTTCTTTGAGTTTATAAGATAACAACTAATTATTAACTTTCAAAAGCCAGATAATTTAAAGTAGAAAATCACAATCTCCACTTCTGCTTTTCAGTGAAACAGTGAAAGAGAGTCAAGGCTGTGCAGACCCCCACTGAACATTTTGGGTTGGCATCTGGCCTACTTAGTCTACGTGTGGCTGTAAGGATGTATTATTCACTGACAAAGTATTAATCCGACAGGACTCCTGTAGCCTTTGGAAGTACTGTAATACCAATACTGTGTTTGTGATTGACTCGGCTACGTAGACTGCCACCACCACTGTTCAGTCAGCCAGCTAGATGTTGCCCAGTGCCCAACAGTATTGGGACAATAGGAGCCTTATTCATCATTAGGAGGCAGCCATTGGTAATAGCATGGGCGTAACTCCCATAGGTGCAAGTGGTGCAGTTGCTATGGGGCTCAGAGCTTAGGGGGCCCATCTTCCTTGTCAAAGTTACGTTATATACATTTTTCACCATTGGGTGGTACATAGAGGCCCTTATAAAATTTTGCTATGGGGCCTTCAAATACCTAGTTACACCCCTGGGTAAAAGGGTGCATCCTAATCTCTATAACCTTAACAGCATATGAATGCAGAGAAAACATAGCATTAGGATCATGGTTATAAATCGTTTCTCAAAACCTTCTTGATGTCTACAGCTAGGTTGACATTATGCAATAATCGTTCCGATCAGCTGATTTTCGGCTGCTCGGTCCGATAATCTCACAGTGTGTATGCAGCACTCAGGGCCGATTCTTGTTCCAGAAGCAGTCCAATCTGATGACTGATTTTGACCTGATGCACAATATTTGTCAAACAATATTTTACACATTTTGTATTGCGTATGATTTTCTCATTATCTGTATGACATCTCTGCCCAAAGTTCATTTAAAAAAGTAGCCTCTATGATGAGCTTTAGGACATAATAATTCACTAGTGTGTGCACTCGAAACTGGAAGTTACCGAGATTGTTTTTTCGCTATGAAAATCGCCAAGTCAGTCATATCGTGACAAAAATTGTTCAGGTGTGTACCTAGCTTAACTGTAGGAATGTGGTTAATGACATATGAGGAGTTACAGCTCGAGAATAATAGTTTTGAGTAATGTTTAACGTGCAAGTGTTTTTTAATGCAGTGCAATGAAATAGAAAATGGAGCAGTGTGGAAATGTGCAACAATGACTCCCAAGACCATAATATTTAGAGAGAAAACTGTCCATGAGCCGGAACGCAGAGGCCAAGTGCCTGCAGTACTCCGCTGTGCAGTTATAGAGGTTTAATTCATCACAAAAATAATATTGCTTTAAGGGAATTTTGTGAATTTATTTTAAACATTCTTTTGACTCGTCTGTGTTCTTTCATGTACATCCCTACCACTCATTTTCAATTTGCTAGATTATACCACTTAAAACTGAACAACATTTAGTTAGAGATGGCGTAATTTTACAATAGAAATTAAGCTTTAATCTTGTGCCAAAACTGGCACTTTGGTTAGATGCCAATACTAAGAAGTAATAGTAGCAGTGCTACATATTTTAATGGACAATTGTTAAGATAATATACTTAGCAGTATTAAAAATAAACAATGTGTAAGGCAGGACAGAGTTAAGACTTTAATGGCTCCAAATCCATTCGGTATAGAGATCAGGTCAGGATAGTTAGAGATTAAGCTGTGTCTATGGTTCGGCTTGGATTAGGGTTAAAACTTGGAAACTCAAATTCGTTGATGCAAGGGCAAAATTTGTGTCCGTATTTAGATTAAGAGTTTAGAGCAGTTTTTTTTTTTTTTTTTTTTCACCCTGTACCAGAAAGTGGATACTCTTTAAAAACAAAGTGAGACTATCTTATTAGTAAACTCTGACTGGGTTTCAAATACAGACATTATATTGGCAGTAAATGTAATGCCCAGTCTCTTATTCTTAGGGCAATTGCTCTTTTACTAAAATAGCCTTTGTTTATAAAGAGAAGGAGCATTGTATAGGTTTCTGCAAGTGATATTGTGGCTGTGTTCTCGCCCCTCTCTCCTCTGATATATAACAGGAGAAAATGATCTCAATGTACAAACTATGTATATACTATGTGCCTGTATATATGTAAAAATAAATAAAGCCACCTCTGTCTACTTTTATTTCTCCTCTGGCAGAGTTCTAAAAGGGGAGATGCAGATGGCCATGGTCGAGGGCTTGTCAGGGTGAAGCACGTCATTATGGCCAACCCCCTGTTTTGCAATGAATGAATACTTTATTGTCATTAACAAAACAAGAAATGTCACTGAAAAAAACAAGCAGCACTGAACGGTTCGGGTTACTTACTATTTAACATACGCACCGCACTAAGAAAAAAGCTGTTGTGCAACCGTTTTGTACAAGAACGCACAGCTCTAAAACACCTATCTGATGGCAATTTCTCAGAGTGCATGATTTGGATGGCTGGGGTCTGCTAAAAATGGATTTAGATTTCTTCAGGAGCCTTTTTTTTATAGATCTCCTGGGTGCATAGTAGCACAACTCCAATAATTCTACGAGCCGTCCTAACCACCCGATCTAGTGCCCTAAGTTCAGCCGCAGTACAGTTCCCATACCATACGACAATCCAGTAGGTCAGGATACTTTCCACAATAAAAGTTTTAAAGGGTTCCCCCTACTCACACATACTCATCTTAAACGCCTTAAAAAAAAAATACATTGATGTGCCTTCTTAGCCAGGTAGCCTGAGTTCAGAGACCAAGTCAAAGTACCTGAAATAAAAAACCCAAACAATTTAAAAGATGACACTAACTCGATAGTCAGACCACCCAAGCAGATAGGGGCCTTTGGAAAAACACTGCACTTCCTAAAATCAACAATCATTTCCTTGGTTTTCAATGAATTTAAAAGTAAGCAGTTTCCTTTGCTCCACTCAAACATTCTGGCAACCTCAGCTCTGTATGCGTGTTCGTCCCCATTAGTTATCAAGCCAACAATGGTGATATCATCAATACTGTGAATAATGGCTTCACACAGAGAGAATCTTTGAGAAGTGCGTTATCACGCCACCTCAATAGAAAACAGATGCGATTCCAGAGGGTGATTTGTTCTCCCGGGTCTATGGTGACTTCACAAAATTTGGAAATCTCTGTGACATACAAAAATACTATTAAATAGGAGTGAAAAGGTGTTGAATAATATGCATTTAGTACTACAGATGTGTCCACATACATCTATCCTCCGTGCGCTACAAGTCACGCTACACATAAAGCAGGAGCTCCGTGTGACTCAGTAGCGCCAACCTCATTATCGTGCAACTTTTTACCTTCAAATTCGTCTTATTCACACAGCGATGCGACTAGAGAACACAAGCTTCTGCTGATTAAAATGATATGCAGCATGCCTATGTTCTGTGTGCGACTGCAGGTGTATCTGCATACGAAACGCTACGTTACAGTTGCTGACACTAACATAGCGTTTCACATGCAGTTACACCCATAGTCGCTCATAGAATATAGGCATGCTGTATATCATTTTAATCAGTAGAAGCTGTTTATGCTAACTATTCACATCACTGTGCAAATAAGACGCATTTGAAGGTAAAAAGTAGCAGGAAAATAAGCTTGGCGCTACAGTCACACCACGGCATGGCGCGACTAGAAGGGCTGTTTAGCACGCAAGGTGGCTAGATGTATGAGGACACATCTGTAGCTTTCTGATGTCATTGAAGGTCACCATGGGTGCCCCGAATGGTAAAAAGTATAGTATATGATTCACACAGCAACCACTTTGCCACTATCTGAGGTAAATAAATTAGTACCAAGCTGTCAATCACAAAAGATTACGAGATAGCTTAATTGGGGTGGCGGGTGGATAATGGAGAAACTATTTGGACTGTCTGGAAAACAGGACTCCCCCCCCCCCCCCCCATCCCCCTCTCCCTAGGTGTGCACCTTAAAGTTGTGGTGCCAGCCCACCCAAAAGCTCTTAAAATATTACCCTATGGCATTGAGATGGTGTGCATCTCTGATCAAATCCAAGCAAATGTGTGTGCAGCCAACCACCTCAAAAACAGATAAAGACATAACAGCGCTCGATTGTGATCACTCACTACTAATATTAAAATAAATGTGACTGAAAAAATGTTCATTTATTAAAAACATGTACAATAATTCATATTCCACGGACAACAAGATGCTGTTACATAAAGCATATAACAATATATTGCGCTGTCGTACGACGGATCGTACATGCCAATGCGAAATATCGTCACATCACAATGACCGTGGGGCGTACAGTCACTCAGGTGGGTACCCAGCTTTAGTGTCGAAGATCTGATTTAAAAAAAATTTGCACTAGTATTTATTAGGCAAGATATTCTGAAGCTCTATTTGTATTTTCCATCCAGCATACAAATTTGTTTGTCATCTAGAAAGACCATGACAGTTACGGCTTTGCTCTTCCAAGACACTTTAGGAAAGTTGAACATATTTATGTTTGAATAATAATCCATTCCAGAAGATCATTATATACTGAAATCATCTCCTCTAGCCATCTGGGACATTTTAATTATTCCCACATGCAGTTTTAATCAAAAAGAATAATGTAAATTGTGTAACCCAAAAAGATGAATTTCTAGGTTATTACTTGGGGTCCATGTCTTTATGAAATGTCCCAGTTCTACATTGTTACTGCTGAAAATGACTTCATCAACTGCATTTAACCTAACCCCTTCAGAAGAGGAAGCTGGGCTTCAAAGGAAAATGATACATGTAATCATCTCTATGGCTCCAATTAGGGTCACTCCTATTAGAAACACATTTACCTACAGTGATATAAGACTACATAAATGAAAGCTGATACTTGTGAAGACACCGTATAAGGACTAGATTTATAGGATTAGACTTTATGACAGGAAGTGAATGCTTAAACAAAGTTAGATTATATCCACATACTACTTGTGTGTGAATTCTTAAGACGATGGTTACCCAAATAGCTCCATTTTTTTCAGGTATTCGTTAAAACTATATTTGTGGGCTCACATTTTTATTGCTTGCAAAGTTCAGCAGCTTTTTAACAAAGGACAATGATTTTAAAACATTAACACTTCGTACAGTACTTCAATTACTATTACTTGAAATCTTTAGTTTGCAGTCAATGCAAATGTGTTAATGCATACCAGCTTCTACAATGCTACAGATCAACATGGAATGCAACAATAAATATTATAAATATACATTTATGAAATCTCTTATCTGAAAACCCATTATTAATGGGGGAAATTGCAATTGCTGGTGATGTGCCTCAGCTGCACATATTGGCGAGTCAAAACAAGGTCAACAAGTTTTCCTAGTATGGTGTGCGATGTAGAAAAGTCTCTTTACCGTGTTATTTTTATGCAATTACTTTTACCACAAGATCCCTAATCTTATTTTTTTATTTTGTGATTTTGTTATTCCTTATAACATGATAATATACAGAAGTTCCTATGAGCTACAGCACCTGTTCCCTGTGCATCAGTTTTCAGAAATGTCCATCTTCTGGTCTTGCCTGAATTTTCACAGCCGGACTTGCCAGGTGGGCTAGTCCGGCCACATGAACACCCAGATGTGCAGCTCCACCTTCCGGCGCTCTGCTCAGCCGGCATGTTTAGACGGGGATGTTTGAAGATCAGTGCGGTGGCATGCAGGGAGGCCACGACTCTGTGATGCTTGGCCAATCCCCTTTTCCAGACACACATGTGAAAGGGATGCTGGGCCCGAATTATAGTCCCAGTCCATCCCTGACTTGTTTTATAATGTGAGCCTACAAATAGTGCTTGTTGTCTATGCAGAATCACAATAGGTGACCTGGGATACATCTGTGGAAGTGAAACTGCCCAAAATTAAAATAAATACATCAATATTTAATTCCCTAAATGTACCAATCTTTTAGATATTGATTTAAAATCAAGTGATTTTGGTAAAACATACTCTGTGGTGTAAAGTCACAGTTTCATCGGATTCGTTAGATTAGGCAATAAGAATCTTGACACCCATAAGGGAACTAAAGTAAGACTAACCCTTACCCCTAACCCTCCCTCCCCGTTGCCTAACCCTAACCTTCCCCTCCCCGCACCCTTAACCTAACAGTCCCCCTAATGGCTAACCCTAACCACGCACCTAAACCATTCCCCTAACGCCAGATATTTACCTTAGGAATTCCGGTGGTGAGGATTCTGGTGCCAGGATCCTGACGCTGTCGGTATTTCGGCCGATGTTTGCCACCATCAAATGGAAATCATTTGATGGTCTGCATCAGATGTGACCCTGCTCAGTCCCTCACTCCCCTCTCAAGGCTGCTGCTGAGCAACAGGGCATGTTGCCATCTGTGATTGGCTCTACAGGAAGTACTGGGGATAGGAAGGGGGTAAGGGTAGTTGGTAGCTAGGGCAGTACTGAGGGGGTAAGAAGGGTGTTAGGGGCTGTGCTGGGGGTAGAGGGGGTCAGGATAGGAGCTGGGGCAGCACTGGGGTAGGGAGGGGGAAAGTGTAGATAGCAGCTGGGGCAATACAGGGGGCATGGGTAGATAGCAGCTGGAGCAGTAATGGGAGCAAGGAGGGTGTTAGGGGCAGTGCTGTGGGTCAGGATAGGAGCTGGGGCAGGGAGAGGGAAAGTGTAGATAGCAGCTGGGGCAGTATGGGGGGCATGGGTTGATAGCAGCTGGAGCAGTAATGGAAGCAAGAAGGGTGTTAGGGGCAGTGCTGGGAGTCAGGATAGGAGCTGGGGCAGCACTGGGGATAGGGAGGGGGCAAGTGTAGATAGCAGCTGGGGCAGTATGGGGGCCAAAAAAGAGGAAGGGGCAGGCAATACTGGGAGTAGGGAGGGGGTTAGGATAGCAGCTTGGGCAGTACTTGGGGTAGGGAGGGGATACGGGTAGATAACACTTGGGACAGTGGTTACTCCTTTTGCTTCTGCTGGGAGCCCTTGGCCGGGTCACTGTTGTCCGCCTGCAGCTGCCTTCTGCCCCATGCGCAGTACACCTTAAGTGCGTATTTTCCGATTACTGGGTCTATAAAGGGCACTATGGGCAAACTCCAACAACAAATCACTAAAATAACTTGCAAATAAAGACAAACCTCCATTGCATGCCCAAACTGCACCATTCTGTCCCAACTGCTGCACTCATCCCTTGCAGATGCCTATCTTGCAATCAATGAACAGTTTCCCAAACTTTAACTCTTGCTCGGCATACTATTTAACTATCAGACCTCCTGTGGACCTAGGAGGCCCGAAATGCACCCATTCTATTTCCACCAGGACACCAGATTCCCTCCTCTCTCTACAATACCATCTGCTTAGCCCGACCACTATGGCTTGCCTGAAAACCAGCCTTTAAGGTACTGTAGGTTAAAGGTAAATGAAACCAGGGATCTCACCGTCCACAGCAGTGCCCAGCTCCTCCTCTCCACAGCGGCCACTCTCTGCAGCGCTGCCGGGATGCTAGGCACCACACTGGGCTATGCTCCATCACCAAGGTCCAGGAACTGTGGTCCTCTAACCCAGTGGTTCTCAAACTCGGTCCTCAGGACCCCACACAGGTCACGTTTTCGAGGTTACCAAGCGGGTGCACAGGTATATTCATTACTCACTGACACATTTTAAATTGTTTCACTTTCAATTCTGTGAGGAGACCTGCAAAACATGCACCTTATGGGATCCTGAGGGCCGAGTTTGAGAACCTGTGCTCTAACCCATCCTCTGCGCTCCAGTGCTCCTGGGAGTAAAGGAACTCAGGAGGTCTCTGGCTTCAGGCAGGATCCTCTCCTACCCGGCGATGTGTCTTTAGCAGCAGCGAGTTCCTCTTCTCTGATGTCCTCTTCCCTGGCAACGGTCTGCAGCATCCGGGGTGCTGGTGAATGGCTGGGGGGGACGGTGCCGCGTGGTGATTGGCAGGGGGGAGTCACCGCACTACGATTGGCTGGGGGGACGGCGCCGCGTGATGAATGGCTGGGGCAACGCTGCAGCACGCCGATTGGCCACTGCGGTACACACAGTGCCAGCACGTCCTGCAGGACCCTATCAGTTTTAAAAACTGGGTCCCAAGTTTCCTGTAGAGTGTAAAAAACACTTTATAGTGCGTATTTTGCGATCACTGTCATACACCTAAACCATCCTCGACCAATGCTGTATTGAATAGTAAATACCCCATCAGTGGTTCAAGAGATTAGCCCAAACAAGCAGGCAGACTCCTAAACTGGGGACAGTATATCCCCACTTCAAAATTCCCACTTCAACCACTGGGAAAAAGTACATAAATCAAAAGAGAAGACTCTATACATCAGTGTTCTCCCCAGGCTGTTTTTTGTGGGTGCACCACCCGGCACTTTGGGAGCCTGTAAGTGGGACAGTATCTGGGAGCTGTACAAAAAGGACCAGATCCTACAGACTTTGCAGCTTTTTCATAATCAGATGACTGGACCTCTAATAAGAAGAGGAGAATTAATATATAAAATGTTATTTCAAGTTTAAATCATTATAATGTCAGGGTTTAAAACATTTTATTATTGCGAAGGCCCCACCCGGCTGGAAACATTTTCTGGGGAGAACACTGTACATCATGTAGAGAAAATCCAACACATGAATAATGATTCACAATTATGGTAACCTCCAAGATGGCTGGTAAACAAAAGTAAAAATATGCCCTGTACCACAGGATAGATTTGCCATAAATATAAAAGTCAGCTGTAATGATAAGGTAGAGAGCATCCTAGTTTGAATGGATTAAATAGATGCTAGGGTTTATGATGCTGAGTAAACAGAATTTAGGCATACTGTATATTGATCAAAACTAGTAAAAGTAAATGGAAAAACTGCATATATTTTATCATAGAGTTGTGCGCGCCTTGGGAAGTGCCGGGCCCAATGTCTACGCCTTGTTAGCTACATTCATCAATAGTACGCACTTGCACCTACCCTATACTAGGTGCAAAAGATACTGCCCTAACCAGGAGTTTTTTCATTAATACAGAATAGAACGCAGTTTCCTCAATGTGATCTTACTTTAAAAATGAGCCGTTACAGCCCAGATACGCTTCATCAGTTGTGAATATAGATGCAATTAAAATGCCTGATGTATCACTCGTACTTCCGTGTGCTCAATTCCAGAGCATGCGTGGTGCAAACACACACAATATACACTACACAAATAGGCACATGTTCAATCTTGCCTCAGCCCAATACGTCTCTTCTTTACAGGATATTTTACACATGGACTACCTGATTCTTCAACAATTAGTTGGGCTAGACATCCAGGCTACACGTTGCTAGCCCTTATTATGAGACCGTGGACTGTAAGTGCTTCGTGTATAATTGCCCTGGCTTTCACAATTCTGACAATTATATAAATATACAGTGCTAGGACAGAATGTTCTTCAAATGTGAAACAAGTAAATAAAACAATTGAGGCGCTCTTGTCTTTTGTATTAATCTTGCATCACCTGAATGCAATTAAAACTTTTTACTTATAAGTAGTCGAGCAGCACACAATGGAATTGTTGGCCACTAGGTATATGCCTTTGAAACGGTTACACATCTTGTAATATATCAAATTTATTAAAGGCTCTGAAAACACGAGCAATAAAATAAGACTAGAGGGCATAAATATTATTATGTCACAAATATGGAAAATGTCAGCATTATCCATGTAATCTTAACTGAGACAGACCTACTTGAATAGGTTGGTCATAAATTATGAGGATACTTTCAGGTTGCTTTTCACCAGGGGGATATTTATGGTGGTGAGTAGTCTTATGGTGCATACACACGGTCAGATCTGTCAGATGAACGATGAACGATTTTTACCATCGATTTGAACGATTTCGGACAATATTAAATTGAATGAAATTGTCAAATTCTGACTCTAAACACAGACTATGTCAGATATAGTTATCGGACATGCGGGAACGCGCATTGTTCATCGTTGCTGGCCCACATGTAAGAATTTCTTTCAGATATGAACGATTTTTAAAATTGTTATCGTTCATATCTGGCAACAAATCCGTTCGTGTGTATGCACCATTATACTGCACACACACGGGACGATTTTCCTAAACGATATGAGCAATAACGATATCGTTCAATGATAAATCGTTCATACCGCTAATTTTTATGCAGTGAACGATCGACCGGCGATGCGTGTTCCCGCATGATCAATAATGACATCTATGGTCGACCGTACATGCAGGCCAACTTGGACGATTTTGTCAAAATTTGCCTGTCATGACATGACTTCACTGAAATATCTATCATAGATATCCATCATATGGTGCATACACATGGTCAGATCTATCAGATGAACGATGAACGATTTTACCAACGATTTGAATGACTGAACGATTTCAGACAGTATTAAAATGAATGAAATAGTCAAAACCTGACTGCAAACACAGACTGTGTCAGATATCGTTATCTGACATGCAGGAACGCGCATCGTTCATCTTTGCAGGCCCACATGTCAGATTTCTTTTAGATATGAACGAGTTTTAAAATTGTTATCATTCATATCGGACTACAAATCTGACCGTGTGTATGCACCAATAGAGATCTACCCAAAATAGTTTACCCTGCACTACAGAAAGTTGGAGGGAAATCTACCGTGTGTATGCAGCATTAGGGATCAATCAAATTTGGAGCGCTCTGTGTGTGCTTTAAGTACGAGTGATGCATTTCAATCTCACCTCCACTGAAGGGGGTGTAACTGGGCTGTGAGGTGTTCTCACCTAGGCAATAGTGAGGGTGTGTGTACAGAATTATTTTCTGTAATGACGGGTTATCACCTAGGCAATAGTGAGGGTGTGTGTACAGAATTATTGTCTATGCAGAGTCAGCAGATATAAATGTTAACCATCTCTGTAGTTGATGCAGAGAGGAACACAATGGGGCATTATTGCTCCGGCATTGTATGCATAAAACTAAATTTACTGAATCCAATGTTGTGCACATCTTGCGAGTGTACTCTAGGTTTCATGTCTGTCATCATGAGTGCACACTTGCACCGGTCTCACCCTTCTTGCAAAAGACACATTTACACTTCCGGCTAAGCCAAGGTTTTTTTTTTTCTTCTTCTTAAGGGGGTGTCATATATGGGAAAATTGATTGAAATATGGTGCAATATATAATGTAGATTATGTAAACCGATTGCTTACAGCAACATGCACATTACACACGAGGTACGGTTTCTAAAGCAGTTACATATTCTTCCCTCATTTTTTTTAATAATGCAGAGCTCTGTCTCTCCAACACATGACGTGTTATGAAACATGTCCACTTGGTTGCTGAAGTGTATGAACGTCTCTACTTTTATTGCACTATTATGTACATAAAGCTGCAAGTGTACAGACAATGCTGCATGTTACTACATTTCTCCAAAGATTTCTATAAAGAAAACAAACAAAAAAAGCCTATAGCTGGGTACACACTATCCGATCCGACTTATGATATATTTTTCCGAAGCAGAATGAAATGATATATCGTGCAGATCGTATAGTGTGTACGCCCGATTGCACCTGCACGGAGGTCGATCATTGCATCGTCCCACCTGTTGTGCTGCACAACTAATGGGACTATGCAATGAATGACGCCATGATCCTACATGCAGCATGGAACGATATAGCGCACGTTCGCACTCCGAATAGTGTAGTGTGTAAAGACAGTGAGATATATCGCTCCATCGCGTTGTGCAGTCACTGGGTAATCGCATTGTATAGTGTGTACCCAGCTTATGACTTTTTTATTAAGCAGTTTACCTTTTTTATGATTTATTACATAGAACAAGCAATTTCTTAGAGACATGTTCTAATGGCACTAAAAATGTTGATTATTTGAGTCATTTTAAAGTTTACACTTTTGGAGATCTGACCATAGGACACCTGATGCTGACCTTGGTGAAAAATGATGTGCCTTTCTGTTTGGTTTTCCACGGATTAGTGGTACACAGACAACATGAGCCTCCTTTGAGTAAGGGCAGGACCAAGCACAGACAGAGACAGCCTTTGTGGCTATGAAAACATTGGCGGCAGCAGGAGTGAGGTTTCAAGAAGCACATGGGAAATAGCATTTTTAATAGTAAAAAGGGAACAGAAAGTTGGGTATATTTAAACATGGGCACTTCTTGGTCTCTCGCAGTCACGGGTTTGCTTATTTTTATGTTCTGCTTACATATGGAAACAGCCAGCAGATTAGGATGAATTTAATACAATGACTACACTGTTTCTAAATACACAATTCTACAGCTAAAGTACCTTCTGCTTCAAACTTTCCTCTAACTCTGCTACACCGTATTAGCTGAAAGCTACAATTAGTGCAGCACAATTTACTCCGCAAGGCAGTCTCCTGGAAGCAAAAAAAGCATTATAATGCCCCAGAGCCCAATATAGATACTCTGCGTAGCATTACGTTTGGAATCAAGATTAAATATGGATGACATTTTGTTTAGTGCATGTTTCTATGTCAACATAGTTATTAGGTATTATTACAACCAGCAGTCTGTTAAATTGTATCCAGATCTAAAAACTCTGTATCTAGCTTCAAAGAACTCATCTTAACATATACAGTATTTATCTGCATTCTTACAGTCCTATCAACAGGATAAATCTTTGAGAATAAGAAATAGCACTTTTGAAAAATGGTACACTTGGCAAATTGCAAATTTAATATATATCAATGCAATTAGGAGCAATTATGTGAGAGTTTGTTTTATGAAACTCACATACAGTACATCACATGACAAATGCGAGATTCAATTGGAAAAGCCAATTCACAGTACTTGCAGCAAGGTTTTCTACAAAAAACGATCTGGGAGAAGTGCATGAAAAAGTGGAAAAACCATCCTGGACCCCAAAAAAAGTGTCAACTAAGATATCCGGACCACAGATAGAAGACTGTTATTGGCCATAAGGAGAGTACTGGAGGTTCTTAAAGGTGTCAGGTGGCTGATTTCTGCACTTTTTATTAATGGTTGAAAAATGATAGCAAAAAAATTTTTTTTGCAGCAAATGAAAGTCTTTCCAGTATTTTGGGGTACAGAAAAATGTCTGTGTAGTTCAGTCATTTTATAAAAGTTTGGAAAAAGTTGGAATAAACACCTAACCTCTCATCTGCAAGTTCAAAAACAACTCTCCCATCATTTACACCTCCACATACCTGTCCCACATGTACACCTCCACATACCTGTCCCACATCATTTACACCTCCACATACCTGTCCCACATGTACACCTCCACATACCTGTCGCACATCATTTACACCTCCACATACATGTCCCACATCATTTACACCTCCACATACATGTCCCACATCATTTACACCTCCACATACCAGCCTCGCATCATTTACATCTCCACATACCTGCCCCACCTCCACATACCTGTCCCACATAATTTACACCTGCACATACCTGTCCCACATTATTTACAGTGCCACATACATGCCCCACATCATTTACACCTGCACATACCTGTCCCACATCATTTACACCTCCACATACATGTCCCACATCATTTACACCTCCACATACCAGCCTCGCATCATTTACATCTCCACATACCTGCCCCACCTCCACATACCTGTCCCACATCATTTACACCTGCACATACCTGTCCCACATTATTTACAGTGCCACATACATGCCCCACATTATTTACACCTCCACATACCTGTCCCACATTACTTACACCTCCATCTACCTGTCCCACATTACTTACACCTCCATATACCTGTCCCACATTATTTACACCTCCATATACCTGTCCCACATCATTTACACCTCCACATACCTGTCCCACATCATTTACACCTCCACATACCTGTCCCACATCATTTACACCTCCACATACATGTCCCACATAATTTACACCTCCACATACTAGCCTCGCATCATTTACATCTCCACATACCTGCCCCACCTCCACATACCTGTCCCACATCATTTACACCTGCACAAACCTGTCCCACATCATTTACACCTGCACAAACCTGTCCCACATCATTTACACCTCCACATACCTGTCCCACATCATTTACACCTCCACATACATGTCCCACATCACTTACACCTCCACATACCTGTCCCACATTATTTACACCTCCATATACCTGTCCCACATCATTTACACCTCCACATACCAGCCTCACATCATTTACATCCCAACATACCTGCCCCACCTCCACATACCTGTGCCACATCATTTACACCTGCACATACCTGTCCCACATTATTTACACCTCTACATACCTGTCCCACATCATTTACACCTCCATATACCTGTCCCACATTACTTATACCTCCATATACCTGTCCCACATTATTTACAGCGCCACATACATGCCCCACATCATTTACAGCGCCACATACCTGCACCACATCATTTACACCTCCACATACCTGCCCCACATAATTTACACCTGCACATAACTGCCCCACATCATTTACACCTGCCCCACTTCATTTACACCTGCACGTACCTGCACCACATCATTATCACCTCCACATACCTGCACCACATCATTTACACCTGCACATACCTGCCCCACATCATTTAACCCATTATTGAGATTTTTAGGAAAATTCATCTGGGAACTGATATGTCTTTATTGGCCAAATTATGCTAATTAAACCCCTCCAAGTGCATGATTATTCATTGGGGGGGCTGTCCCAGAGATTCTTGACAATTTTACCTTGAAATAAAGATTTTCCCTACCTTTGCACCTGCTATGCAAGTGTGCACAAAACACGTGAATTTCCTCTGAAAAATCAATGGAAGATTGGAATTGAATTGCAAATTAAATTTGCGGTGTGAGTTTGCCATTAGAATAGCATGCAGGACTCAACTCGTACCTGATTGAATTTGAAACCATAAACTGAGCATACTCAGGGCCAGATTAACAACCCCAGGCCTCCACATAAAAAGCCCATCAACATAACAGCAGCATGGCCACCCAGCTAAGTCTTTCAGTATATGATCCTAGGAAAACTGAATTATCCAACTAGACAACTCGGACAACAATTATTTCACAGTCTACTCCCCACTTCTGTTGTAGTTGTGGACAATGTTTACCTGGCAAAAAGAAAAACAACAATATTTTTTTTATAGCTTTATTGCATTTTTAATTTTTAGATTCCCGAAATGGAATAGGTTATATTCTGCTTTAAACAAGTAACTGAAAAAATACACTGCGTGTATAGTAAACAATGAACCTAGAACAACGTTATTCATGAGGCAATCTGTATTTTTCTATAGAAGACTTCCTGTCTGCAGCATTGTAGAAGTCTGTCTCCTCTGGGATTTAGCAGTTTCACCAGGGAGATTTTCCCCATCTCAAATTTCTTAAGATCAAACCACAAATGTTAAAGTGGACTGAGGACTGAACAGTGTAAAAGCCAGTGAGGGACATTGTTCATGCAATCAATGGTAAAGTGAAAAGTCACATCATGCAAATCAAAGAACCAGAGTGGAACAGGCAGAAACGCAGCAACCCACCAGGGTGATAGTGGGTCATGTTCTCCTTGTATTCTAGAGACACAAGATTTATTATGCAGACTTGAAACCTTTTATATTTGTTTGCAGATGTCTCAGGAAAAATAAATTCTAAGTGCGTGCTTTGACAATTCTTCACTGTATGCAGTAGCCGTGAAAGCAATGAGGACATTGAAGACACAACATACAGCAATGACGAACATGCCGTAATGCTAGTTGCTATTCTCACCAAAGTAGTGTACCTTCCCAGTCACTCCTGACTTTACATACAATACATAACATATTTGCAGCAGTGCTATACCTTAGACAGTTTTACTGTATGCAAATAATATAAGATTTATCTTAATAAGGTTCTATCTTCAGATTATAAGAAAATATGAAATATTGCATACATAAAGAATACAGCTAAAACAAAATGTCCATTGTGACTGTAGGCGAAACTAGATATTTGGTTGTGGGTGGTCCCAGTTTCAACCCATTGCCAGAACTTACTGTCTGTTACCTTGGAAGTTTGCCACTGTGTTTTGTGATCATTATTTAGGCAGCAAAGATTTCTAACCTTATCCCTATTAGTGTTCATGCCAGAATGGGGGCCGGGCAGGGCGCTGAGGTGCAGGCAGGGCTTCCCTGCATGGGTGCTCCCAAAAAGGGGTTGTGGCCTCCCGGGAAGGGGCGTGACTGTGACACTTCCGCGAGTCGTCACTCTTAGGGCAGGAACACTGAGGGGTAGTTACAGGGATGGTGAGGGCAGGGACACTGTAGGAGAGTTGCAAGGAGGGTGAAAGCAGAGATACTAAGGGAGAGTTACAGAGATGGTGAGGGCAGGGACAATGAGAGGGAGTTACAGAGAGTGAGGGTGCAGAAATACTGAGGTGGAGATACAGGTTGGGTGAGGTCAGGGACACTGAGGGAGAATAAGGAAGAAGGAGGATGAGGAGCTGGCCAGGGATACTGAGGAAACCAAATATGACCATGTGATATTTATATACAGTAATGTAATTGTAGGACACAGCACTCAATGCACATATAAAGACTCAGACAATTGCAGCAGCACTCAATAAACAATATCAGTTCAATGCTGGAAAAAAAAGTCTAACATTTTAGAACTCTATATATAATACGAGGGTTGTTCAAAAGGTAATGCCTAAATGCTCATAACTCAAATTTTATTATAGATACAGATTTGATAATTTGCAGTAATATACTTTGAAGTCTTAGTAACAGAATGACTCTACACAAAAAATTCACCATCTGCCCTCAACCATTTTCTCCACCTCTCAACCCAAGCTGTGAATGCACTTTGGAAAAATTCCAGTGGTTGCTGTTTGACCCAGGAACGTATGACGTTTTTAACAACCTCTATTTCTTCAATATGTTGACCCTGTAGACCAGTCATTCCCAACCTCGATTCTCAAGGCACACTAACAGTCCTGGTTTTAGTTATAGCCATGCTGCAGCACGGATGGTGAAATCAAATGAACTGGGATACAAATTAAGTCACCTGTGCTTAAGTATGGCTATCCTTAAAACCAGGACTGTTAGTGTGCCTTGAGGACCGTGGTTGGGAACCCCTGCTGTAGACTATTTGAGAGGGCCAAACAGATGAAAGTCAGAAGGGGCCAAATCAGGACTTTATGGTGGATGTGGCATTATTGCCCACCCCATTTTGGCAATGGCCGCAGATGTTACAATCGAAGTGTGGGGTCTGGCATTTGACAGTGGAATTGTTGGACCTTTTTTTGTGGATGGCTTCTTTCAGCTTCTTAAGTGTAATAATGTATCGATCACTGTTGACTGATTGGTTTGGTTCCAAGTAATCGATGAGAATAACCCCTCGGCAATCCCAGAAGAATGTGCCCATGACTTTGTTTACGGATTTCTGTGATTTAAACTTTTTTGGCCTAGGTGAACTTGGGTGTTTCCATTGCTTTGATTGGGCCTTTGTTTCTGGTTCATAAAGGAATACCCAGGTCTCATCTCCTGTAATGACATTTTCCAATAATGTCTCAGGGTTGGCATCAAAGTTGGTCAAAAGGTCATTGCACACTTCCACCCTCTGGGCCTTATGATCTCTGGTTAATTGCTTTGGAACCCATTAGCACACACTTTACGTTATCCCAAATCATTGATTAGTGTTTCTACAGTGCCGTGGCTACATTCAAGTTCATCACTGATATCTCTGATGGTCACACGATAGTATTTCTGAATCATGGCATCGACTTTGCGTCGGTTCTCTGCTGTCACTGCATTTGATGGTCTGCCACCACAAGGTTTGTCGCACACGGACGATTCTCCTGATTGAAAACGCTTCATTCACCTTCTGACATTGCTATAGTCATTTGTACGCTCACCATACACTTTTTTTCAGTCTTCTGTGGATTTCTGTAGCACTGCAGCCTTCTTTTTCCAGAAATACAATGACGGCTCTTTGTTTCACCTTGGATTCCATGGTATTTCTTGAACTACCTAAACAAAACTACATATATAGTTAGCAGACATATTAAACTACAAACTGACCCTGTTTCAAATAAATGTTGCTTATTATTTCAGAGTTAAGAGCATTTAGGCATTACTTTTTGGACAACCCTTGTATATTTAATCCAGTCCTCATTTCTCTGTATAAAAAAGTATTTTCTCCCCTCCCCCCAATCACTACTCTTACTAACCTCTAGCTTGATGCATGAGGTGTATATCGCTTACTTCACGGTGTGCTTATGGTCTAATGCTGTGTCCATGAGCAGGCAATGTGCAGGGATCGGGAGGCGGGCCACTTGTAAGCGCTGAGGGGAAATGGGGATTGCACATAGCCCTCCTCCCTAGAGAAGATAGTGGGGCTCTCAGGCAGTGAAGCTCACTGCCACTGCTTGCAACTGCTGCTGGAAATTGTTTTGGGGCTGCAGCTGCTGCACATTTCCATGCTGGGCCGTACCAGCCTGGCAGTGGCTACCTCTTGAGTACTCTGATGCGACCGAAACTGCTGAGAGGCGGATCGCGGCTGTTTCAACCACTGGACCACCAGGTGCGGATGAGACAGCACGGGGCACCAAGTGATCATGCGGCTCGGGGGGTCAGGTTATTCGGCAGTGGCATCATTCAGACCCTGGCCTGTACTAAGCTCACTACTCCTCCACGGAATTTCTAAAAGCTCACAGGCAGGGCAGGAAGGAAAGTGCGCACGTGACTTGACATCATTACATCACATTGCGTGCATACCCATTGAAAGGCCCATTGTTTACAGTCAGGGGGAAGGCGGAGCCCTGTGCTTCTAGCAAGAGTTTAGAGATGGGCAGAGCGATTCACCGTACTGAGTTGAGCCACATGGCTCAATTCAGTGGAGTGTCTCGGGACACAGCTCTTTGGAGTTGTAGCAAGCAGAGGTGCCGGCGACTGAGCGACTCGCTGACAGCTCTGCCCCCCGCGGCCCAACACTGCAGATCATGCTTCTGCACTGACTCGTCAGTGCACAGCAAACCCCCGAGCCCTGGCAGTAGCAGTGCGACTCCGTGTGAGTAGCTGACAGCTCCACCCCCTAGACTGCTGATCCGACCTGATCATACTTCTGCACTGACTCAGTGCAGAAGTATGATCAGGTCTGACCAGCAGTGTAGGGGGCAGAGCTGCCACTGACTCAGGTTACCGCTGACAGAGAGGTGGGTGTCTCGACACACCAAACGCAGAGGGTAGTAAAGAAACCCAAGCATGCTAATGTGTGATCCGGTACATACCCGAACCACCCCTTAGTTTCGCCTATGATTGTTACAAGTATGGATCAGAGGGAAATAATATATCCATATAGCAAAACAGTCAATAGTAGTAGAACTGATAAAATACTCACTTATTCACATTTTCCAGCTGATAATAGGAATGTTTACAAATAGTTGTTATTATTACGATGTCTGTAAAATACTATTTTTGCACAGGTTATTAGACAATAAATTATTCTAATAGCAAACCGTATAGTTGACATAGGAATTAGCACTATTTAATGCTAAAAAGACAGAATGCAAGTCACTAACAAAAATCAAGTGCATAAGCTCACTGTAAGCTCGTGTAACTTGATTTTTGTATTTTTGAAATTATCTACAGTATGTGTGTTACCAATATTGCTATTTATGCATTATGTGCAATTTTATTCTTGTTTTTCCAGAGTGTTTTTAGTCCTCAGTGCTGCCTCTATTTGTAATATGTTTCACCTACAATTGTAATATGTTTCACCTTCAATTTTTTTTAAAGGCATCAGGTACAGCAATTACAATGATGGATGGATGTGAGTGCCAAACATGGTTTTCTTTTGTGTGCGTCTTTAGGTATGCTTGTATCACTATTATACATTTGCCCAAAGTGCATAAGTCGCTACAAAACCCTCCCAGTCGACCCATAAAATCATGTGGCTCCCTTTGCAAGACCCTGTCCCAATACATTGACTTCTTTTTGCAGCTATTTGCACAAAATAGATAGTATTATTTAAAAGATACAACTAATTCTTAACAAACTGGCCACCCTGTCAGTACCTCCCAAGGGCTGCCTGTATAGACATATCCAGTCTGTACAAAAATATTCCAGACTCAGCTGGTATGTAAGTAGTTCGAGATTTTGCCACCTATCAGTCCACACTAATGTCAGTCCATCAAATATTTTTTTATGTTATTAAATTATATTATTTTAGTTTAGCCATACATTTTATCTACAGTTGCAAAGGGACAGTGATGGGGTTCAATATGACCCTATCGTATGGCAATTTTTGTATGTATACAAGAAACAACATATTATCGAAACATATTAGTTTTAAGTTTGTTACGTGTAGACTTGTTGGGAATAGAATCTTTTGACATTTATTAAGGAATCAGATGACACAGAGCAGTATACACTTTACCTAAAATTTTCATCCATTTACTGCCAACTTCATGGATGTTACTATTGAGTATGACATATAAAATGTAGTTTGTGACTTCAGTGTTTAATAAAAGCAAGGCCAAAAATACTTTATTGATAGTCGACAGTTTCCATCCTTGCCCCCATTAAAAAAGGCTCCCCTATTAACAATTGGTCAGAGATGTGCATATCAAAACAGCTTTATAACAAGTACTAGCAAGAATGGGTGCAGAGTTCAAAGAACTTGACTATGATGATATTTAAATAGAAGAAGCAATAAAGATGTCTTTCGTTAGACAGAGATGAACTATTAGAACCTAAGACACATAATAAAGAACTGAATCACGTAATTTTTTCAAGCACATACAGATGTGTCCTTATACAGCTAGCCTCAATATAACAGGCAACGTAAGACGACTGGCACGGGTGAGCCGCCAGGTGCTTTGTGACTCGGTTTGCGCCAAGTTTTTTTTTTTTCCCTGAAAAAGCATCTTAGCCAAAATTTAATATGCGACACTTGCATATCTGTGTGCATCTTATTTTGTATATAAAGCACAACGGAAATCGGATACAAATGCAGACTCAGTTGGCGAAGACTATGTGAAAAAGTCGCACAGGAGCAGTTGTGCTGAGAAGGGCTGTTTGGTGCAACTGCAGCAATAGTGTATGAGGACACACCTTTATCCATCAGTTCAAACCTGACTAAAAAAGCCATTTTACGACACAAGCACATTACTCAAACTGATTCTACCTTACGGTCCATGTGCCAGTCTGTACCTTTATGTTTTTACAAGTGCAGCAGTAACATCAAAGACACTGTGTCTCATTCGGATATTAATCCAAGAAGACAGGGTGGTATCTTAACCAGGTGCAAGTTGCAACAAGTTTAAAACATAAAAATATAAATAAAGATATATTAAATGACCACAGAAAAGGGAGTAGAGTGCCGTGGAGTATATGATGTAGCATTCAGAAATGTAGCATTTTAATATATATTTTTTTATTTCTTTAATATTTGTGTGCTTTAAATTTACTACATTTTTGTTCTTACTATATAGCAATTTTAGCATTTGTGGTGGAGTACTTTTCCGTAAAATCATTTATCTTAATAAAATAAATCTTCTACACCTTAATTATCTCTATTTGTTCCCCATATCCGAGTAGCCATTCTATCATCTTGGACTACAAAATACTGACGGACAACAGGTTTTAAGTAAATGTCTAAAGCCAACAAACATTACACAAAAGGTGAGTACAATAGACAATTAGTACTGGAATTCCATCTTTGGGCTGTATTCAATAAGCGGCGATAACATATTTAACCAATTTTGTGCAATATTATCGCCTATTCGCTCCCTTTTTTCGCCCCAAAACACCTGAAAACGGGTAGGTGCGATAATTTATCAAGCGAATATGATCAGAACATTCAGGAAAATGAGTCTGTACACCAGACCGGATATCACCAGACCTGGTGACGCCTCTGGGTGCCCATAGGGAAAAATGGTTACGCTCACATCTGAGCAAAATATCTTTGCTAGTTGATTTGGAGACACTCCAGGACCACTCCTTTACATATTAGTCCAGTTTTGGGAAATAGGTTGGAAAATCCATGGTTCCAGGTGGAACACTCCACCTAGCAGCAGATATATCACCCGTGGCATGGGTCAATCCCTCCATCTGGATAGATTAAACATGGCTGCCAGGTGTGCAAAAGAGCCAATTCACAGCTGTAGTGGTAATGGGAGCACACAGACCAGACAACTACATATGGCGCAGCGATTTTAATGGCGGACTGAGGTTGACGTCTTGGCCCTCCCTGCTATATAATATACCTTCTAACAAATATATCAACATCAATAATTAAGTAAGATAGTATGAAGTTGCAGACATTGAAATACTTGAATACCATCTTAGTTCAGCTTCTGAACACAGTTTAACAGTCATGGCTGTTGCCATCTGTAATAGTCTCTACAAACACCTCAGAGGCAGGTTGCTGCTGCTTCAACTGCACAATACCAAAGAAAAATACAGAGCATACAGCTCCCGTAAGTGTGCCCATGCAGCACAACAGCGAAAGCCTTCTCCATAACCAGCAGAGGATCAGAAAAGATAAATGGTGAAGATTTCTGAAATGACTACTGCATCTTTCATGTCCCCAACTTTCACTATCTCTTCATAATCTATCCATACAGAATACCGTACAAAAAGATCAGTTGTCAGTGGCAGCTTTAATATTCGCTGACAGTACCGAAACATACTTTCCCTACCAACATCTACAATTATTATTCTAAACTTTATATAGCAATTATTTCTAACACCTCTTTGATTGTAAACACAACTTGGACAACCATCTTTAATTTCGGTTTTGTGTTATTTTATGTAAATTATTGGTATCACAATCCCCTCTATGTATAGTGCTACCTAATGTGTTGGTGCTATATAAAGATTAATATATTAGTCTTGCCATCAATTCGGTCACTGTATTAAAAAAATTATCAAGGAAAAAAAAAAAGAAGCAAAACAGAAACTCTAAATAATAACTCTACTATGGTTTAAAAAAGAAAGATGAAATTACAATTTTATTGACCTACACTGAACCGCAAGGAAATTCCACCAACCATACTGGTTTCAAGACAGCATATTACCCCTCGCAAACAGAAAATGGACCCAATGGGAGTTGTCTGAGGTCGCCGTCCAACAAATGACCAAAGCAATCAGTTTGGCACCTGATGTGTTTGGAAATGGATAACCCATGGAGTTTGTGGTGACTGGCGGTGAACAATTGGATACAACTGTATTTTCAGCTTTGGAGCGTTACTGATACCACATTTTACATTATTGTTCTTTAGAAATCTTCAGTTTAACATACAGTTAGTGGTAAAACACACAGAGGTTTACTAAGCAATGATGTCTCTTTGCCAATGCATCTGGCAGGTGGATAAGTGTCTATACCCTAGTGACATTTTTGGCTTTTCCCATTAATATACTGTGCTTACATAATATTAGATTTCTCAACCTCTGCATCGTACATACTGCAAACACTTGATTGTACTTCAATTATTCTTCATGTATAAAGCATTTGAAACATGCAATTAAGTAGCCAATTGGCGTAAACACACACCCCACAGATGTTTATTTTATGTTTCATAATCCCAATCCATCAAATACAGTTTGTAAAGCCATGTATGTAAGAAAATTGCCATACAAATAAAACATACATACACATTTAAAAATATCAAACTGACTACAGTACACTTCAATGGACAATATCAATCATTGAGATAATATCTGTATTCACTAATGATACTTCATTTGCCCAGAACTGGAGTTAGGAAGGGGGGGCACGCCCCCTGTTAATGTACACGCCGCAGTTTACGCACTATGACCCCATTCCCATGTTCCAAATGTTGGTCTTTAGGGCTTCTCAAAGCCTTACTCCAGCTCTGCATTTGCCCTTGCCCACCACAAACGATCATTTGCCCTTCCTCCACACTCATTCAGAAGTGCAGCACCTACAGTCCAAGGATCTGTTGCATTGCTGTAGTTTCCTATAGGCTACAATCTTGTATTTAATCATTGCTGTGGTCCTAATACCGCGGCAACAGCTTTTGATAGACATATGTTCATGTCATTCATTGTGTGTATTTGTCAGTCTGTAAAATTGTGTATGTCAATCTATATGGTCTATCATTTACATTAGAGGAAATAGTACACCATATATTAATCACTAAACTGATTATTATGTGTTATAGAAAAGAATAAAGGGTATCCACTACATTTACAAATTAATATAAGATATTATACATTTAGTGGCCACTACATTGGGTAGACAGGGTACGATTCCCCCTACCCCACCCCTTTACCTACATAACAGCCTGAATTGTTCTGGAAATATCTAAAGCTGGGCATACGCGCTACAATTATCGGGGCGATCCGCCCGATATCTGCGGATTGCCCCGATAATTGTAGCATGTGTGCGGGCGACCGAGAGTTAAATATCGTTCGGTCATGCCGGATCGACCAGCATGCCCGTCCAATGCGATATTTGTTATTTAAAATGTCAGCCACATCGGGCAGTGTATGCACAGCCGCGGCCGACAGACAGACATTTCCTGTGTTGCTTCCCATGGAAGGAACAGAGAAATGTCTCCTCTGCTGGGTGCGGAGTGCAGTTGTCTGGACTAATACACTGTGAGATATCTCACAGTGTATGCCGCCGACATCTGCGGGCTGAGGCTGCCAGATAAAATGTCTGTCGGTCTGACAGGAATTTTATCTGTCCATGTATGCCCAGCATTAGAGATGTTGCTCCGTGTTGACAAGATAGCATTATGCAGTTGCTACAGATTTGATGGCTGCACTATCATGCTGCAAGTTTACCTTTCCACCACATCCCAAAAATGTACTATTAGAACAAGATCTGGTGATTGTGGATTTCTTTGGTCTAAACTGAACTCATTGTGATGATTGTGAAACCAGATTCAGATGACGTGTGTTTGGTGATATGAGGGTAAATTTAGTAAAAGTCGAGTTTGGTTCCACTTAAAAATCAACCAAAAAAGAACGAACATCCGCACAAAATCGACCACACTGTTTCTATTCAAAATAGATAATTTACTAACAGTCGATATTGGGTTCTATTCTGATTTTAATGATGCATTGGTTTCTATTTAAAGTTCTATTTGAAGTTCTAAATGTGTTCTATTCACCCTCAATAGACCCAAGATCAACCCACAATTAAACAAAAGCATTCCTATTGACCAAAACATGCCACATGCACTGTAATACCCATTAACACCTTCATCCAGGTGCTGATTTGCATATCCACAATTTTTAAAAAGTCATTGCTATGCCTTTAAAAGCCTGATTTATACAGCAAAAGTGCCACACAGGCTTTTCTCCATCATATTGAGTTTTCAGACAATTCTACATGATATAAAATCAAATAGTACTGTTTCTCATGGTTCTATTGCAGTGGTTCTCAAACTCGGTCCTCAGGACTCCACACAGGTCACATTTTCCAGGTCACCCAGCAGGTGCACAGGTGTAGCAAACTGAGGAAACTGTGGGTCCTACCACAGCGAAACGCGTTTAGCACCCCACCACTACCAACACAGCACTTGGATTCCTATGTGTACTTGGTTCCGGATGAGCAGCGCTCATTGTCTTCCAGCCTATTGCTTCCAAACGTTAGCACGCCAGTGCAGTTACTTCTGCATCGTTCTCAGGTCGTGGACATCATAATCAAGTCTGGTAAATACTATTAGCTGGATAATATTCCAGAACCACACGTGTAGGCCAGTGACTGTTGCAACATTATTATCACCAACTGTTACTTAAATCGAGCCTGTTCTTTGAGATCCCTCTATCATGTTTAATTGCTTTTAACTTATATTTTTTTCACTTTATTCATCAATTTTTTATGGACAATTTTCTTTGGATCTCCATGGATTATTATTATTTTTTATTTATAATTGTTATTATCATTAACTTTCTTTCTTAATTTTCACACCTTGATGTTCAATACTCATGAAATTTATGCTTATAATATATTTTTATACCCTTAATAAACCAATATTTTCAAATCAAGCCGTATAGATATTATATTCATTTGCATTATGCATTGATGTTATGTATATTTTCTATATTTTTCTATCAGTTTTTATTTGCCGTTGCAGATTTTTTAGATATATTTATATTTGTTTACTACAATACTGATAAATTCAATAGGTATCATAGCGCTGTTCATATCTGTTTTTCTTTTTCAATATATTGTTAGGAGTTGACACCTCCATTTGAACTAGCCGCTTTCTGATAGCGCCGACTGATATTGCCTTTCCCTTCTTCCCATCTACTGGTGCACATTATAAAAGATCGATAGGTGGAGCTAATTATTTCATTTGTGATTCTGTGAGAAGACCTGGAAAACATTATTTGTTTTGTTGAGTTTGAGAACCTGTGCTCTATTGAAAATGTGATTTTGGATCTATTTTCAAATAGACTGTTCGTAAATAAGCTTATTCTACTGATGGCTATGGGGAAGTACCGATGGTCTATTTAAAGTTCTATTTGTGTGTGAAGTCGAGTTTCTGAGGATTTTGATTCAGTTTTGCCTTTAGTAAATACCTGATTGTCAAAATCACCAAGAAAAAGAATGGAACCGAAAACTGCCCCTTAGTAAATTTATCCCATTATGTGCTATCCTGCTGCTAGTAGCCATTAGAAAATTTAAAATAGCGTTCCCGCTAGGCTGTTTTAGTGGGGCGCGGTGACCTGCCCTCCTTCTGGAGGGCAAAAAGCACCCTGCCCTCACAGCCTGCGGGTGCCGTCTTCACCCATGTATTGCAGGGTGGCGATATGTGCGGTGACCCGGATGCGCCCGGAATCTATTCTCCCTGTCTGCAGCGCTTGGGGGCAGCCCGGCGTGTCCGTAAGTGCCGGACACACCCCCAAGAGTGACGAAAAGGGGACGCGTCTTATAGACATGCCCCCTTTTCAATGGCCACGCCCCCTTTTCAGACCCGTGCGCACAAAGTTGCCCTCTCTGGCTCCGGCGCCCTGCCTGCCGCTGGAGCTAAAGTGAACACTAAAAACGGTTTGTACATGGTCAGTAGCAATACTGAGGTTAACAAATATACCAAAAACTGGTACTAATACTTGTCGAGAAAACCTTTCCCCACACCATTACCCCAAACTATAGACACAAGACAGGATAATTATCTAGATTCAGGTTTACACCAAATTCTGGCCCTACCATCAGCATGTTGGAACAGAAATGGAGATTTGTCAGACCAGGCAACATTTTTCTAATGTTGAATTGTTCAGTTTTGGTAACCCTTTGCCCACTGTAGGCTCAGTCTCCTGTTGTTAGCTGATAGAAATTGAGTGTGGAGTGGACTTTGCTGCATACTTGCGACTCTCCCAGACCCTGCAAAAGGCTCCAGATTTTTTGGGTACCCCCCCACACCCCCAGAAGAGTAGGCACTTATCCCGCCCACTTCCTAGTGAAGTGGCCAGAATGGGGAGAATCTTACCGTGAACCAGTAGTCCGGAGAGAGAGGGCGGGGCTTAATGACGCAATTATATAATAATCCCTTCATATTGCGTGACATTAGGGCGGGGCCTAATGACACGATTGTGTCCCCCCATCACTGCCCATCTGCATCTAGTGAAGGAGCCTTCTCCTGGGAAGCTCCGTTTAAATGTCGGCAAGTATGCTTTGCTGTAGTCTAATCACTGCTAGGTTCAACGTGCTTCTGCATGCTACTGTAACACATGGCTATTTGCGTTAACCATTTTCTTATGACCTCTCTCATTTCATTTTTGCCCATAGAACTGCTGCTCTTTGGATGTTTTTCTTTTGCACATTTTCCTCTGCAAAATCTAGAAACTGTTTAAAGTTCCAGGAGAGCAACAGTTTCTGAGATACTCAGACCAACTTGTCTGGCATCAACAATCACTCCATGATCAAAGTAAAGCTGGGCATCCACTATACAATTTTCTGTCAGATCTCTGTCCAATCTGGCTAGTTGGAATGAAAACCTGGTAATGTATGGGAGCAAATGACAAACGTCCATTTGCTCACAAATACTGGAAAATAGCCAAAAATGGCTGTTCAGACAAATTGGTTAAAACACACGAATATAACCAATTTGAACAATTTTTTTTTTAAAACCATATGATCGACTATCATTTGCTCCCATATATTACCAGGTTTTCATTCAAACCAGCCAGATTGGACAGATATCTGTATAGTGTATGCCCAGCTTAACTTAGATCACACTTTCCCATTTGTTTTGGTTTGTACAATAACAGAACACGTTGACCAAGTCTACATGATTTTATGCATTGCGTTGTTGACATGATTGGCTGACAACATATTTGCATGAATGAGCAGACGTACAATCTGTGATCATTATGGGGAAGGGTGTTTGTCTTATTCACCTGTGATTTCTTCTCAATAACCCCATTGGAAGAGAATGCAGTCAGTCACTTTTTGTCTGAAAAGTCTGTATTACAAAGGATAGATGTAGCATGCCCTAAGCTTCACAGTAATTGAAAATACAATGGGAAATATCTAATGTTCAATAAATAATGGGAAATATGGGTATTTTTACATACGTTTTTAGAAAGGTATCATCATTTAGTTTATATAAAGCAACTTTACAATTGGTACTCGTGACTATAAGGAATGGTGTAAGTAATGCATATGATGTATGAAGCGCTGGAAAGTGATAAAGTGGAGTGATAAACGACCAACCAATCAGCTCCCAACTGTCATGCTACAGGCTGTGTTTGAAAAATGACAGTCGGGAGCTGATTGGTTGGTCATTTATCAATCTCCACTGTATCACTTCCCAGAGCTTCATACATCTGCCACTAATAATAATGTATTGTGCTCAGACTATCATACATGATGGACTTTGAATCCTAAAGTTTGTCTCACATTTAATCCAACTCACTGGCTTAAATTGACAGTAACTTTATGATTGGGAATAAAAAGCCATCAAATTAGAAGCTACATTTTTAAGACTATACACTTCAACCCTTCCTTACAGATCTCTCAGTCTCATGTGTTCAGTGATCCTTTAAAATCAAACCATTATAGGTACAAGGCTACTGCTGCAGAGCAAACAGTAGGGCAGCAAGGGCAGATCAACCCTCAAAAGCACTAGACTGCTGAAGGTAATTACAATTATTTTATTTCTTTTTATCTTTATGAAAACTGCATTAAGCTGCATTAACATCTATATCAGGGATGGGGAACCTCAGGCCCGGGGGCCGTATAAGGACCCCGGAATCATTTGGTCTGGCCCTCAGAGCTTTTTTTCTGCTAGCCTCATCTGGCTTGAAGGGTGCCTAGAATGGAACACTGCAGCCAAAATCTACAGTATGCAACATTGCCGCCTCGATCATCCTTAGGACGCTTCAGACGGTCACACCGCTGCCCTTACAGCTCCCTGGGCACTGCTGCAATCAGCGGCAACTGTGACCCTGCCCCCGTGTGATGTCACACGGAGGGGGCGTGGCCTGCACCGGGCCCCCAAATAATGTTTTTTATATCAAAATGGCCCTTGGCAGAAAAAAGGTTATCCACCCCTGAGCTATACAATCATTATATGACTTTAAAGGGGATGCAGTCATAATGCAGACCGCAGGGATTCCGGCGCTCAGAATGTCGGTGCCAGAATCCCAACACCTGTCAGAATCCCGGCGACAGCTTCCCGACCACTGGAGTCCTGAAGGTAAGTAGCAGGGTTGGAGGGGGGTAGGCGTTAAGAGTTATGCACTAGGGGGAGAATTAGGTTTAGGGTGCAGGGAGGGGAGGTTAGTTTAGGCCCTAGGGGAGAGGTTAGGTTCAGGCATTGGGGAGAATACCGACCGACAAGTGTCAGTATTCTAACTCTGTCGGGATGCCGGCGTCAGGATTCTGACTGCCGGGATCACGAGCACGGGCAACCCGTACCCAACCCCTTTAAAGACTTCACCCTTTACACTTTTTATTTACTTGTATTAGCACCGTTTCTATATAACTGAATTTTACCAGTACAGGTTTATAGAAAAAGGGAACTTACTATATTCTTCTCCTTCCCATCCAATAGGTCCAGCTTCAGGAGTCTCCCCATTCTTGAGACAATTATGAATGTATGTTGCCTTCCATCTAGCATATTTCCTATGCTGAACATTCTAAAACAAATAAAAAAGGCGCATATTAGAAATAACTTAACAGGTACTGTTAAAATACAGGTTCTATAGGAGAAGTTATATGGTTTCCTACTTGACTATATTATGAGGGAAGGCAAACAATCGCTTGATCTGCTTCCGTAATCGCCATTGCAACCGCTGCAGGATCAGGCCCATAGAGGGTATATGATATCGACAAAAAGACAATGCAAAAAAAAAAAAAGATGATATATGACCCATAATAGATAAGATTACCAAACAAACAAAAACGTGCTCGCCCTCACCCCCCACCTTCCCATGCCGTATGATAGAATAAAAAGAGAGAAAAATCCTACAGCAATAGAGGGTTCACCCTCAACCATATGCAACATATAGCAAGAAGTATTTGAGAAGGAGTATCTGGGATCTAACAGCTATGGCCAAACTTGCTATGTAACTCTCCCACATTTCAAAGAATACAGTGTAGTTTGACTCTCCCCTCCTCTTCAAAAATGACTCCCACACACTCCATTCAAAAAAGAGAAGAGTTTAGCCTTGAAAAGGGACAGAGGGTGATCCAGGGTATATCCATACCTGCAAAATAGCTTTACGAGAAGCCTGACTTACTGCCAGCAGCAACCTTCTGCCACCCCTGCAAATTCTAAGACCTTGTGGAAGGACGCCGAAGAGCGCCCATTCCGGTGGTAGGGGCAAGTAATTTACCAAATGCTCGACTGAGTAATTACATATTTGTACCAAGATTCTACAGGTTAATGGGCAGAGCCAGAGGTATATGTTCGGCTTGAGGTGCGCCACATTTAAATCATATATGAGTAGCGGAAAGTCCAGTAAGAAACCATCTATGTGGGGGGAGATATGTTCTATAGAGCACTTTAAGAAACATTTTAATGTACATCTTGGACGAAAGCATCCAACCCAATTTAGAGTGAGTCTGAAGCAGGTCATTTACCTGTAAACCTAAGATCTGCAAGGGGCAGGCCGCAAGGCTTTGCTGGGATTTAGAGTCCCTTACTTATCGGGTGTTGTTGGAGCAATATGTCCACTGGGTTCTGCTAATCGGTAGGGGAGAAGTGTCTGAGCTAGTATGGTGTTGGGCTAGATGGAATGCCACAGGGTTTAGTAGTGGCTTGCTGAAAAGTGAGAGGCCGTTTGGTCCACATACTGGCCAGGCAGGCAACATTGACCATCCCTCCCAGGCTCCATAAATTAAAGAGATATTGTGCCTGTCACTCCTGAAAGTCAGGATTAGAAATAAAGGGGAGATATAAGGACATGTACATTCACGTTATTTTTATGTCGCATTGCATGCCAGTTTAAATTTGTGCCAGAGCAATGGGTTTTCCTGTATATGAAGTGGAACTTCCTGATCATGAAATTGCAGAAAGGTGGCCAGGCCCCCCTCCTCACGGAATTCCATCTCCAAGGATGTATTGGCTGAATTTTTCTGGCTATGCAAGCAATCTTTAAAGGTACTGTAAGAGGGCTGTGTGAGAGTATCATTGAATACTGGAAAAGTTAATGCCTCGTTTGGAAGTGGGTTGTAGCAGTTTTATTAATCCAATACGCGGTTTCCTTCCCTAACAAATCGCCAAAAAAGAAAGTGAGCGTACTGGATATCTTTAGGTGATAACATAACAGGCAGCAGAGCAGATTATTCTACAGATGCTTCAGAAACACCAAACTTAACTGCTGAAATATTTGTACATTGATTGCTCTTAACAGTTAAGTACAAACAAAATCTATAATGCATACAAATCTAATTTAAACAAAAAATTATGAACAGATGGGGATTTACAAAGTGTAAGCTCATTATTCAAAGAATAACTATTAAGTGAACTTGTTACTATTATGTCATGAATATGAAGTAGGCTTTTACATTAATTTCTTTTCTGACCTGAAGCATATTAATTTAAAGAAAGATGATGCCATCTGGAAACCATGTAAGATTGAGAGATAGGTCAGGCTGTAAAATTCCTGCTAGATATTTAGGAGTCTTCTTTTCCTTCAGTTTTTAGAAAAACTTGTCTTTTTTGTCTTTACTGAGCAGAAGTAATAATGCATTTAAAAAAAAACCATACACTTCTGCTAATGACAGTATGGTATACATGTAATGACAAAGCACATTTTTACGGATATAGAATAAAACTTTTATAACTCATACAGATTTACTTGGGGGTGGGGAGTAGCATGTTGTGTGAGGGGTGTTAGGGAGTCTGAAAGTGACTGCAGTACAAGATCCCTGGGAGGCATGTGTTACATGTGTGATTATATGACCTAATTGTGACAAATGCAGTTGAGAGCAAAACAAAAAGGAAACACCAAATGTAACTACAATAATTATAAATAAAAAAGGAAGCTTTTAAGTGGTTAGTCCTGAGGAGCTTACTTTCATGGAGATTGGTGCTAAATGCTTGTAATGAATTCTGTATGATACTGATGAAGCAAAATTATATTTACCCGATAACATACCCTTCATTATCATGCGTCACATGTCAATTTAAAGTGTGCAACATTTGTAGATATACCAGATATGGTTAATATCAGAGGCAAGTAAGGGAGGTTAGATCTTTCCAGGAAGCCACAATTTCACAGTTTGCTGCATGAAATATGTGTCTAACTTACTAATATGTTTGGAAACTCCTAGAATCAGGAGAGGGAGTCGATATTCAAGACACTTGGGAACATTAATACCTGCGATAACTTGTAGCAGACTATGATCGCTGGCTAGCATGGGGTCAGTTTAAGGTAATTCCATCATATTTGGAGCAATTGTCCCTTTTGTGAATAATGTCTGCAATGACTTCTGTGGAGAAGGAATAGATTCTGGAGGGGACCATGTACCACATTTTATACAATTTGTAAGCATTTACTTTAATGTACACATGAAGAAAGCTTTTAGTTTTGTTTCTTGTTTATCTTGTATGGTTTTCTGTCTTAAGTAATGATAGGTCAAGACATTTCATTACTTATATAAAAGGTAGCTAGCTATTAGACATTAGGAAGAAGGGTGTAAAGGAAAATCATTTAAAAGTGCTATATGTGCCAGCTAGACTACCCAAACTCTTACAATGATAGAGAAGAATAATTTTAAGAAATTGATAGAAATGCCCAGTTAGGAGATTATGCCAAGATTGGATCTTAGATATACAGTATATCAGACCTGCCGAGTAGAAAATGGTTGTCCACAATTTCCTGTTGTCCAGGATCCTGAAGACAGATGCGCATTTCACCCTACCTTTGTCAATTGTAAGCTCACATTGTGATTTGGAGGCTGTCATAAAAACTTCAAGACCCCGTTGTAGGACCCCCATCCCCTCCCCCCAGCAACTAGGATTTGAGGTCAACCATTCTCTAACTCAGATTGGTATCTGGTACACCTCTCCTGCTCCTTCTTATTCAGGGGCACATTTTAGAGGTTTCCCCATCTGCTACGTATTTCCCTGCAATACAGATATACCAGGGCTTACTACAGATAAAAAAATCATGTGTAAGCTGCCCACACGTTTTTTCATACCCCATGGGCACCTTGGATGAATCGCTCACCCACTGGTCACTTAAAAAAAAAAACTTTTTGCACAAGGTGATAAGTGGCACTCACCCATAGTGACCTACAGGTATCTATATATACACCCCATTACTGTTTCATACAACCCTACTTTGCTTTTCTAGGTACTCTCATTGAGATTTATCATCCTGGCTGATTGTACTGTAAATGTTATCAGGGTTAGCTATGGAGGGGGATACCAAAAATAGAGACACATTGCCCTTTTTACTCGTTTAGGTGTACTGCAAAGACACGCTCGCCTATTGTTTACTGCCACTGCGCACACAATAAGCAGCTGCTGTCTTGAAGTACCACTATTTATACTTAGGTATACCATATAATTTACTTCTTGTTTATATGCATTCTCAATGTGGAATTATTTTGAGGTGATCATTGTTTATTGTCATATCATATGTAATTTGAGAATTTCTACATTTGATAAGAATATACTGTGTTGTAGATATCAAGCCTGTTAAAGGGCAGAGCAATACCATTAACGTTGCTGATAGCTTTTACTAGCCATACACTAGTGCGATTTTGGCCAGATTGCCCGATTTCAGACGAGTTGTACGATGAAAATCGTGTAGTATTTACGTAGGATACAATCCGATGCACGCTCCCGGCGCTCTTAAAATTTATTATATGATCAGATGTGCAGCCCATATGATCTATCGTGATCGTATGCAGATCGTGCCGTGTATTTGTGCATGCGATGCATCGTGATTCCGACCGTCACTTGAGTAACATTTTCAAGAAATGTGTGTTCTTTTAATGACCTTCCCTCCTAAACTGCAGATCGATCGTATCGTGAGATCATATGTACATCGTGTGTCAATCGTGTGGTCGGGACCGCCAGGGAGCTGCCGGGGAGTTCAAGGGAAATCGGAACATGAATCTCATCTTATGCTGGTCATACTAGTGTATGGCCAGCATTTGGCTTTACTTTAAGCCTAATAAACACATTGGTGTTTAAACGTTGGCGTGCCATGCATCTTTATACCATTATACTATTGACACCCTAAAATGATGCACCTGCTAAGCGGAGTGACCAACTACTCACCTCTTCTACATACATAGGCTCCCCTTACCCTTCAGAACCCAATTGAAGCTTCTCACACTCAATAACAAAGCCGCCACCCCACCCTCTCCCATTAAATCTATTATCTTATCTCCCTTCAGACTCCTGCCCACCCCATTTAGCTCCACAAATTCATGCTGCCGCTTCTGCCAACTGATTACTTCCTCCCTCTCCCGTCTTCAAGATTTTGCCATTGTTGCAAAATGTTAAGCCGACCAACTGATTTTTATTGAAACAATGTGGTCACATACCACTTCACGTGCACCTCAGATATACTATATATACACACACACACACATTATGGTGTTCTGAATCTTTGCAGAACCCTACTTTTCACTTTATAAAATAAATCAAAAACGATTAACCTGTAAACATCATTTTTTATTAAATTACCCTTTTGAAGACTGTGTCAGGAATTACATAGTGAGCAAGCCTCTTGTAATTAGATTCACATGTAGCTTTGCCCATCTAGTTGGTTTGCCGTTACCATAAATGTCCTTCTGGGAATATTGCAAACTGAATGGACCATTGTCCTTGTATTGACAGAGGTCACTGTTGTCTTGAAAGTAGAGCGTATGAAGCATCTGCGTTTCGAATAGAAACACATGTACTACATAATACAGCTCGCTAATGTCTCTCTCTTTCAGTTGCACAGTGAGACTTTATAGTGAAATGACTTATTAATGTAATATTAAACCACTACAGAAAATGGTATATATTATCAAAAAAGGAACACAAGCAAATATTTTGCTACCTTTAGTCAAAGATTTGCAGTTACATGATTAATGGTAAACTACTCAAATTAAAGCGTAGAACAATCAGGCAAAAGAAAATTAAAACTGACTTAAACAATTGAAGTAAGAAAAATTGATTAACTTTTCATTAATAATAGAAGTTTGTTTTATAACAGGTTTGGATTATTTTTTACAACAATAGACTTTAATAAATTAATCATGTGTGCATAAAATGCAACATGTTTTCACATATGTGAAAAACTACATGTTCCCTCTTAGGATGTTGAATTCCTTACAGATGCTTCATCTCCTCTCAAGCACACATTTGTGTTGGAAGAGCTACAAAACATTACCAAGCATTAGACTGTGGACAGGTATACATACGTCTTAAGTAAATCACCACAATGGTATCATTAACGTTTTAAATAGTGTTGCCTGAAATACACTATTATACTGGTTAGGAAAGGAAAATTCTTCAAGTAAACTGGTTTTATCAAGTTCAAACTAAGTCACATTTGTACAGTTTAAAGTTTTAATTACTGTACATCCAGCATATTTTGTCACGTTTTAAAAGTGCATTAAAACACGTCATCTGCAGAACTGCCAGTTTAGATTACATACCTGCACAAAATCCCAATGTTTATCTACACAACTTAACATTAAAGCAGAAGACGAAAATGACTATGCAGGTACTGTATTTCAACATTAAATTGCATGAGAACAGAAAAACAAACTATTATCAGTAATAGTAGAGCCTAACTGCTATGTACAATTTTCACAAATCATTTCAGAAAGGAGAAAAAGTTTGCCAGTCTTATTCTTGCACGTCCTACTCCGTTGCAAATTAGGGTTTGGTGGGGGCTATCTTGTGGATTGTGAGATCTCATAATTTACTGCCAATTCTGAACATGCGTGACATTTGCTGTTAATAATGTGATGTTTGCAACAGCTTAATAACTTAGAAATCTTTGCATACATGGGGTGTTGTAGGCTACATAAGCAATTGAGGCAACTATATGATTAATCATATTATATACTGCATATATTGCAATATCTGTAACAGTTTTCAACAAAGCTCGCTACGGGATACAGTTAAGGTCCCAGGTGTCAGGATGCCATTGCCCGAAACCCGAAACCAGTCAGAATCCCGGCACAAGCATCCCGACGGTAAGTATTGGGGTTAGGGGGGGGGGTTAGGGTCAGGCACATAGTTATGCCCCTGTAGTAGTGCCCCCATATAATGCCCCTGTAGTAATGCCCCCATAGTTATGCCCCTGTAGTAGTGCCCCCATATAATGCCCCTGTAGTTGTGCCCCCATAGGTATGCCCCTGTAGTAGTGCCCCCATATAATGCCCCTTTAGTAGTGCCCCCATATAGTGCTCCTGTAGTAACGTTGTACAAAAAAACCCACTTACCTTAATCCCTGCTCCTGCATCCGCCGCCGTCCTGTCTGCCCGGCTGCTTCTCGGAACTATGGGAGAGACGTCATGACTGCGCATGGAGAGAGTCGGAAGCTGGAGTTCAGAAGAGAACTCCAGCCTCCGGCTAACGCAGCGCTGCAGGGAAGGAGCCGGGCGCCCGCTGGTAATAACATCTCAGCGGGCGTCCGGCTTAGAGCATCTCTACGGCACAGCCGGGCACGCATATGAATCATTTTATATTATAGAATGATTCATATGCATGTCGGGCTGTCGGTCCATTACCCCCAGGAATTTAATTTTTACCCCATGTGGGATAATTTACCCCTGTTCCCTGTCCACTGCACTAGGGGGAGGGTTCGAGTTAGACTGCGGAGGGGGAGGGTTAGGCTGCAGGGAGGGAGACTAAGGGGTAGGATACTTACCAACAGGTGTTGGTATCCTAACCCTGTCGGGATGCCAGCGTCGGGATTCTGACCGCCAGGATCCTAAGTGCCGGCTTGCCATACCCAACCAGCCTGCTAAATGTACAGTAGTGATCATACAGCACTGCAGTTTTGTCAGGATAAAATTTTTTCCCATTATTATTATTAATCCTTTAAACCCCCGCATTACCTTCAAATTAACTTCGGCAAGCAGCTACATGTGTTTTGTTCTTAAAACAGCAACACTTTGAAAGGTAACACATTGTTTGTTTAAAGGTTTAAAAGAGAAAATGCATATTGTCTAATTTTGTGCAAGCAGCCAAATAACTTTATTGAGAGTACCAGAGTCCTACTGTAGCAGAATGATGCTAATGTGCGTGTTCATCATTGATCCACTAATTGCGTGAAAAAGCAACCAGGCAAGCCCTAAGGCTATACACAATACAAGGCCTCAGTGTACAGAGGAAATCTTCAACATCCAACACATTGAGGTCTGTAATCTATTTCACCCACATGAATAAGTGTCCAAAGCAGCTTGTGGGAATAAAGCTGGGTACACACTATACAATCTATTGTCCAATATATTGTTCCGACACGGATGGGAATGATATATTGTACACATCGTTTAGTGTGTATGTCCAACTCTTCATTCCTGGCTGTAGTTTATCGCACCATCCCATCTGCTGTGCTGCACGTCAGATGGGATGATGCAATGAATAATGTGGTGCACATCGTGTAGTATGTACGCAGGACCACACAATATATTGGACAGTCGTACCTCTGAAGTTTGGCACTGTTTTACATGATGATAGCATAGTACAGGAGCAACAAATAATTTAATACAATCCCTGGACACAATATATTGTGCCTTCATTTAAAAGACTGCATATCGTGTACACTACATATCGTGTGTTCTGGGATATATAGTGACATTGGGTTGACCGTCGTATCGTTTATTACACTGTATAGTGTGTACCTAACATAAGACATTTTCTGTAGTGCCAATCTTTCTGCCTGAGGTGGCAGTGAGTGCTGCTGTGGGATGACAAGGCTTGTGTATAACAAACGACTAGTTGGTTTCAGATAATTGATTTCCAAGTGATTCCAAGGAAATAGCAAATTAATTCTGGTTACTCTGATGCAGTTTATTCCTGTTATGCTCAGAGATGACATGTGGCAGAGATGTAAAGCACTGTACTTACAATTTTATTTTTGTACGTAGCATTTAGAATATTGTCTGTCCAGAAGGAATATCTGTAAACTAAAAACTGCTTAATAAAAGGATACAATACAAAAAATACTAACTCTTAGCTTACCTCTTCAGTGAGTTCACCAAACACACTTAACGCATCAAGCAGAAGACTAGCTGTGTAGAAAGACTTTATCATATTTCTAGAAAGAAACAGAAAATTGTTTTGATCTGTAAAGCGAACAAATATTTTCATAGGTAGGGTAGCAAAATACGTATGTAAACCATAATTAGAGGATAACATTGCATTTTACAAGTGTGTGCAGCCTAGAAAGGATATCACAGAATGTCGTAAGCTTTTCGTGCTGAATAGTTTCAGTGACGCACTAGGATGGATGACTTTTCCTAGTGCTCATTTTTCAGTGTGTGTACAATATGTTTTATAGCTTTTGTATAAATAAACCTTGTATTTAAAATTATGTGATTCACTGTTTATTCTTCATATATATTGTTGTACTTGCATTAAGATAAAGTGCTTCTAAGAGTATGGAACATGACCTGTTCTTGTTGTTGGCTTATTTTTGTTTATTTTCTCACAATTAATAGACCTTGATATATTCGTATCAGACGTGGATCCCTTTATTATACTGTCATCCGTCGTGCATTGCATACTTTTTTTTTTACATGCCTTTGAAAAAAGATTCTTTTAGCCGCACACTACACACCCGTTTTTAGGGGCCAAAAAGGCAGACAAAGGATGCTGCCCAGAAACTTCAATTGTGTTTTAAAATTGGAGTGGCCAAGCAAGATCCCCAGCATAATTTGAAGCCCCTGGATGCAGGCATGGAGTGCGTGCCTGCATTGTTTTTGGGTACGTCAAGTTTATTCCATTCCCAGTAGATGGGCTGTTTTTTTACAGTGACTATTGAAATATAAGAGTACTGAGAAGTATACAGTGAATGGCTGGAACAATTCACCAATAAGCGTGTAGAGTACTCATTAAGGCCTGCATAAAAGCAGTGATGAATCGAAAGAGGGGTAAGTAGCTTAACTGGAATGCTCCTAGACCATACTTACCAACTCTCCCTGACTGTAAGGGAGACTGCTTGAAATAGTAGCAATCTTCCTGACTCCCTGAAGAGTTTAGCAATCTCCCTGATTGCACCTTACCCCCATTACCCCCATTATGAAGCGGTTATATGAAAAAGAAAACAGAGAAATATACATCCAAATGGGATCTAGTATCATGTCCTTGCATTGGTTATAAGGCACAATGATCCCTATGGCTACATGCATTTTCTGAAAAGTATCAGTGTATTTTCATCAACAAGTAGATCTTACTAAGTGCTTCGGAGCTTATTGACATTTGGATATAAATCTATTTTATGTAACTCCACTCAGATGTACACGTCCACTTTACTGCTGCGCTCATAGGTGCTGCTGCTTTCACAATCTCCCTGAAATGCTTTTCCAAAAGTAGGCAAGTATGTCCTAGAGATCTGAGCTCTTATTTTTACACTAAATATGATCATACCACAAGGGATCTGGAGTCAGATTTTGTTATTTAATTTGTTATTTGTTAACAGAAATGAGTGTGGAAGTGGGGATACATAATAATGGCACTAGACAGCTAGGGAGGGGTGAGGGTGTTGCATTATAATACTATATAAGGCCTTTTTGGGTGTGAGTACATTTTAACTGCAATCTGATGGTGTTTAAAGCATATATGTTAGTGTAGGAACTTGCTGAAAATGAGGAACCCTTGATGCTGGGCTGCAAGCTTAAATGTTTTGCTCACAATATGAACAAATTCCACATGTTTGCTAGATATACACAGAATTACATTGGTTATAACAAATGTCAACAACAATCGTCTTTCATATTTGTATTTTTATATCACACTATTATTATTTACTTTCACACAATTGTATATTATGCATAAAACCAAGTGTAGACAAATTTATTTTCTGTTTCTGTATTATAACATTACCACAAATCTGAGGTCTAATTTCTTATTACTACAGAGAGTAAGGTAGGAGGTGGCTAGCATATAGACATTTTGGACCTGATTTTTTCGTTTATCTTTTTTTAAATGCGTTTTAAGATTATGTTGCATTGTAAATTGATCAATAGATGCTCAATGTATTGTAATTCAGTCCCTAAAAGCCATCTGTTTCATCTAAAGTATTATGTGAGGTCAACAATATTCTGCATATAAGCCTATATAGAAGTCACAAAAATGTTCTTAAACTTGTAAAGCGGAAACTAGAGTGCTGTGTATATTGTAGATTTGCTATTAGGATGCTCCCTGCTTTGTATACTGGTCATTCGATGTATTGTACATAACAGATGTAACTAAAATGTCCTGTACAGCTTGTAACTGCAATGCTTTGTCTATTGTCTAACGGTCACTGAAATATTGATCACTAGAATGCTTCTGGTATTGTGGACTGGATTCATCAAAAGATAAAATATGGTAAAAGCTCCGAAAACTACAGTTTTCTGAGGTTTATTGCAATATATAGATAACCATATATGTATTAAAAAGGTCCGCAGCAGCCATCGGAAATAGTTGCTGAGATCCCGCGGCACAGCAAGTGCTATAGGAGTCTACAGCGCAGAGTTGTGCCCTCATGTATATCAAGCTCCAGAAACCATAAATTTCCAGTGCTTGTGCCCACTAGCCAGTGCCATCAATAGATGCTTTGGCTATGGAAGTCTATAGATATCTTCTTTTTTCTAAATGCTCCAGTTACCTCCGATTACATGTGGCTTGCGCATGCACATTTTAACCCCCGGAAGACTATGCAGGGACAGCACTATATCAAAAGAGCTGTCCCAGAAAATAAATTGTGATCAGCTCCCCCTCTATTCGCCTGCATAGAGGGGGAGCTGATCGAAATTTATTTCTGCTAATACATCTCTCCCCCTGTACACCATTCACTAGAATGCTCTGTGTATTATTGTACAAAGATCACTAGAATAATCTTTGCTTTGCCAGATAGGGCCGGCAGGGCTTTATTTGATCACAGTTTGACACAAGTTTTAGAAACCACATCTGTACCGATTCTGTCACGCTAAATTTTCTGTTGTGTGTGGTGGTGCAAGTGCCACTTGCATGTGTTTGCGCTAGTGGTTGAAAGTTATGAGACAGTCCCTGGCAGGGGCGTTTCTAGAGAGGAGGGGGCCAGTGTGCAGTCTCCAACACGGGCCCCCTCCTCTCTGTCCGTAGGCGCACTGAGCTGTGCGCGGCCAGCGCCGGAATTATAGACTCTGTGCACTAGAGTGCGCCCAGAGTCTATAGAGTAAGTGCAGGTCACTTGGAAAATGGCCACGGTAGCCATTTTCCCTGTACTGCGCATGCGCAAACGACAGGAAAATGGCCGTGGTGGCCATTTTCCAGTCATATTTATAACGCCGGACCCCCGCGCCGACGTGGGACTCCAGAGAGGTAAGTAATACTATGGGTGCAGGGTGTGCGGTGCGGGGCCCCCGTGTAACCTGCACACCCTGCATCCATTATAGATACGCCCCTGGACCCTGGTCTAAAATCAGAATGGTGTGAAGTGAAGTGAGAAGCGAATACTCACTAAAAACAGTATTTATTACTCTGCAATGCAGCAGACTATGGTGGCATATATCTTACCTGTGATACAGTATCACAGAAACAAACAGTGTGTCCCTTTAACAAAGGCAAACCCCATCTCAAGATTGCTGGAGGGAGATGTATCAAGCCTTGGAGAGAAATAAATGGAGAAGATGCCCAAAGCAACCAATCAGCTTCTAACTGTCATTTGCCTAGCACAGTCTTTGAAATGGCCATTAGATGCAGACTGGCTGCTTTGGGCGACGGCTCAATTTTTTCTCTCTCCAAGGTTTGATACATCTCCCCTTCAGACATCACACTTTAATCTTACCTTTAAGGTGGCAAGTGTAATTATTTTCCAAGGGAGAAAGGAACTGCTTCATAGGTTACTAGGATGATCTATTCTTTGAGTTTCCATAGCAACCTCAATTTGTTGCTTAACTAATTATGGGGCCTATGTACTAAGCAGTGATAAGTGCCAGCCAATCAGCTTAAAACTGTCATCTCACAGGCTGTGTTTGAAAAATGACAGTTGGGAGCTGATTGGCTGGCAGTTATCACAGACTTATCACTGCTTAGTACATAGGCCCCTATATCTCTAAAACAGGCAGTATTTATGTCCCTAGGTCAGTGTTTCCCAAACTAGTTCCCTAAGGCACACTCCAAGTTTTAGTGATACCCATGCTTGAGCACCGATGGTTAAATCAAAATAACGGAGGTAATAATTAAGAGCTCCAGTATAGCTATCCTTAAATCCTGGACTGTTAAACTGGGTACACACGGTACGAGGTACCGTAGTTAGGAAACACTGCCTTAAGTAATAGTGAGGCATAGGCTCCCTCCCCTGGGTTTCATATTACACGCTCAATATAAGTATTAGACTCCTCTTCCAGGGGACAGAGGGGAACCTAAACTGGCCCTGGAAAATATATATATAAATCTAAATATGTAAGAGTACTTTGTACTCTCCATTAGTCACCTTAATTACTTGATACTGTATAGGTACTGTATATATTTTTGCACATATACTACATATATGGAAATTCAAGCAAAATTATAACTTTGAACCATAGTTTTTATAACCTGGATAGGGGCATCTTTCCAAAAAGTTTCCTCTGTAGGCTTGAGGATGAAACGTGAAAACATTCTTCTGCCAGAATAACCCTGTCTAAAATGACTCTTGGTAAGCTTAGCAGATTCAATGTAACAGCTGTCACTAACCGGCAGTAAATAAAAAGCACACAGAGTAGCTGCTGTATGCTTCTGTTGATTGGGAGAAACTGAACCTTTGCTTACCTTCAACCAGCTAGGTTAACCCCTCCTTAGCCTTGCCACCTTGCCACATACAGTTGCATTAAAAAGTACTATATTTGCCACATGTTTTTGCATTATAATTTCTTACACCATGTAGAAAATGGGTTATTTAGGATTTGGTTACTACATATTAATACAAAAAATCAACTGCTTATCTTACTAGCAAATAAAAAAAGGGTAATAAATATACAAGTATTTACCCCTTTTGCTAACATAGGCCTAGACCTAACAAACTTCATGCAATCAACAGTCTTCAGGAATCATATAGACTTTAGCCTGTCTGAGAACAATTAAAGTCTTTCAAATTTAATCAAATAGAAATACAATTGCAAAAGAGAAAATATGTTGGTCAGTGCTTTTCCAAGGATTAGCTTCATCACAAAGATCAAAGGAACACTGATATCTCATCTAAGAACAGGTTTTATAAAAGCACCTATCAGTGGAGGGATCTAAGAACATTAACTTGACTTCCTATCCGTCAGGGCTGTAACTAGGAGTGTGTAAGTAGTGCCGTCGCAAAGAGCTCAAAGCTCTGTGGGCAGCACTGATGCTGCCCAACGGTCCTTGTTTCTGGATAGCAGGAAGCTCAGGGCGGTGCTGCACTCCCCTGGGGTGGCACATGGTGTTCTGCAGCTCTGTTACAGCACTGATATCCCTGGTTTCACTGGGGGCATATTTAATAATCAGGCTTATCACTTCTTATCATGGGAATAAAATTAAATATCCCTCAAATTTATTAAAAACATACAGGGACAGGGGCTCAGAGAGGCGTGATCGCTGATCTCTGATAATTACTGCAGTAACCCGTGCATATAGCCTGGTGGTAGTTAATAAAACAACTAAAAATACATGTTGGGATAAATATGCCCCATGGAATAATATGGCAAAACTGTGAATTTATCGTTTATGGGGCATCCTTCAGATCGAACATCTGTGCGAGACAAACGCTTGTTAGAGAAGGCCACTTAGAAACCTATGGAAACTCAAACAGAGTTAGTGGTCAGTTTAATTACATGTGATCTTTCATAGCATGTTTCGGAACAGCTATGGAAACATATGCTAGCCTAACATTGTTCATTTTCTAAGTAACCCTATGTGTATGAGAGGAAAAACGCCTTCTATATGGACAATTTATGGTGCCGTTTCCGATGTTCAGACATCTTCCGAATTACGCATTGTAGCATCATCCCTACATTGCAGGTAAATGTAACCTGAATACCAATAGCAAGATACAATGGTCTGATGAGACCAAGATCTAACTTTGTCATAAGAACTGTGCATCATCCAAAGAATATCTACCATGAAGCATTATAACAGGAGCATGCTGATATGGGAAGTGTCTGGCTAAAGGACTGGAAATCTTGTCAAAGTAGAGGGCAACATTGATTTAGCAAAACATAGACAAATGTTGGAAGAAATCCTGCTGCAGTCTGCAAGAGATGTAGCACCTGTAGAAACAGATTTATATGCCTGCAGTACAATGATGCAAAGTATTAAGCAAGAGTAACATTAGAGTATCTCAAATGCTACAAAACAAAAAAATAAAATAAAAATAATAACAACTAGCTGGGATACCCGGCATTGCCCGGGTTGAAAACTGGACCCTGAAGTGCACCTGCTGCATTTACTTGTTTACATTGTCCTCATCCCCATTCCATTGATACTGAAAAGGACCCCACTGCTATTATGCATGTAAACAGTGGCGTAACTACAGTGGGTGCAAGGGGTGTGGCTGCTATTGTGCCCGAGCTGCCTCTGCAGCCCATCAGTCCTCCTGCACCCAGTCATGCACACAAGGTGGGCCAGTCCAGTCAGGGCCGTTGAGGAGGGCCTGGGTGACAGAGATGTTGATTTGGTGCCGGCTCACCAGCTTATTACAGCTGGCGCACTGGCAGGCAGTCCTGAAGATACAGTGCGTGACGGTGGTGAGGCAGTCGGAGGTCGCGTAATTGCGTCTGAAATTGCTGTATGTTCATGTCTGCCGATGCCTGCTAGTGTGCCAGCTGTAATTAGCTTGGGGCCCGGCCCCAAATCCACACCTGCTGTCTGCTGATGGCACACAGGGTGAGGCGAGAGGCTGCTGGAGGGACACGGGGAAGTGAGTCTTTGGAAGGGGGGATTATAATATGTAAGGGGTACTACTATTGTGTGGAATCATGTGTTATATGGGGCACTACTATGTGGCATAATCTGTAAAGGGCATTACTGTATGGTATAATGTGTATGGGGCATTACTGTGTGGCTGCCGATCAGCATTTCAGATTGACTGTTCCGTGCACATATGGAAGTCGTCAGGCAGATATGTTCGCCCTTAAGAATTTTATTACAATAAGAGGGGGCACAAATTTGCAGTGTCCAGATGTGCAGAGTTGGTGCCCATAACTGAAGCTAAAGGTGCTGCTAACCAAGTTTAAAAAAAAACAGGAGAGGGGCGTTTGCACTAATTATGTTATAAACAGTTTTAGCTTATAAAAGGGTCATTGCTATACTTTAGTATGTTACTAATCTGTAGATCTGAGATGAAAATAAAAGATTGTATGGTTAATGGTTTTACATAGGATTTCCTGTACTGCAGCAATTATCAGTTCCTGATGTGTGACCTGAAAACATGATCTTATGAACAACACTTCTTGCAAGCCAAGACCTTATCACATCTGCAAAGTATGACGCAAAACGGTCAAATGACAGGGGAGTAATAAGAAGCAGTGAAGGGAACCACTGTGTAGAGATATTATTATACTATACTAACGTATTGTAGCTGGTTATTTTATATCATAAATATGAATTTTCAAAGAAAGAAGTTTGTCGGTGCACACATTTTTTCTGGAATTCCATTTACATAAGGCATATACATATGCAATTGCACTCTCTAATACAGCGAGCTAACCAACACATCTAGAGTCCACAGAAGCAAACTGGGAAGTCAAGAGTCTCACTGACTTGATACACCAAGTACCTATTTTCATAAAAATGTGCGAGATCGGGCCCCAGAGAAACCATTATAGAAGATAATGGTTTCTCTGCGGCAGGGTATATATTACCTGCAGTTACTTACTTATGGAACCTGCCAGCTCTATCCTCATTGTCTGCATACAGGAACATTTTCAGTGCATAATTCTCCACATGGGCGCTGCCAACTATTTCCTGAGTAATGGAGTCACAGTCGCCCAGCTGCTTCTTTAGCTGTAAGAAAACAAAAACATAATCAGGCTTTAGAGAAAGCATTTGATTATTTCTAGTAAACAAGCTATAAAAGGAAACAATGTAATAATCTACACCAAAAGCTACATAGCAGCACATGCAAGTTTAGTACAGTGACAAAAAAAAAATTTCCCCCCCATTATATTGTACCTCCAAAGCAAGAGCCAACCTAATATATAAAATAAATAAAACAAAAAGGTGTGCTGCGTCTAATGGAGCATACACACGGTCAGATTTGTCAAATGAACGATTTGACCAAAGTTTTGAACGATTTGAACGATTTTTGACTGCATTAAAATGAATGGAATCGTCCAAGTCTGACTGCAAACACATCAGATGTCAGAAATCGTTATCTGACCATCGGGAACGCGCATCGTTGATCGTCCATCGTTCAGGCATGTCAGATATGAACGATTTTCCTTCAGATATGAACGACTGACTGATTTTTAAATCGTTATCGTTCATATCTGAAGGAAAAATCTGACCGTGTGTATGCACCATAAGTTTGCAACAGTTCCCAAAGGCAAAATATTATACCAGACAAGAGGGAAAATATTGGATAGATTGTATCACTTTAAAAATGTAACATGAGAACCACTGCAGAGAAAACCATCAGACATGTGGGACCGTACTCAATTAGTGGCGAAAAGACATAATCTGCGAAAAACTATGGTGGATGATGTAATTTTACAAGGTGGAAATTTTTTGCCGTATTCAATTGCAAAGACTTTTCACGTACGCGGAAAGTTGCAAAGGTGCGGAAACCACTCTGCACCCTTTGGACAGACCCCCAAAGGATAACTGCGTCAAAAAATGCAAAAAAAAAAAATCAAAGAGGAACACCCCATAAAAGCACTTTGAATATGGGGTGAAAAAAACACAAAGTGGGGGTACAAGCACAAAAACTAGTGAAATAGACTTTTGGGGGGTCTTGTAGTATGGGGGAGGTGTTTTTTTTATTGCAGGTGTTTGCTAAAGGTGTGTTTTTTGCAGCACTTAAAACTTGACTTTAGCAATTTTTAACTGTTAGCACCCATGTTCAAGTACCCCATATTTGACAGGACTACTTATTTTCACAAAAAAAAACAGCTCAATGCTATTCTTCACCATTTGTGCAAAGCCGCTATTTTGGAGCAACTGACAGCACTTAAGTACCCCAAATAGCTTCAGTAGGGCTAATCGGGGACATCTACATTGATTCCCAATGTTGGTGCATCTTTTGGGGAGTGTCAGGTGGATTTCCCCAATTCTGCCAACACTTTTCGCCTGTTAAAAGAGTTTCGCCGGGATGCGTTTTTGCATCCTTTAGAATTGAATACGGCGAATAACTGTAACAATAAGTTTCCGCGGCTAAAACATGCGAAGCCGGCGAAAAGTGTGGCATGCGAAAAAGTATTGCTGGTGCAAAACTAATTGAATACGGCCCTAGGCAGGAAATGTGATGGATTCATTTCTACAAATAGTTTTTTTTGTTTGATTAATGATCAACCAAGAAATACAGCTAGATCCCAATTTAATTCCCGCACATTACCTTGTAAAATAATTATTGGTTGTTCTAATGGTTATTATATGGTAATAGCCGCTAATGGTTATGAGGATTTATTTTTTAGTACTGTACATTTGATTGTATACTGTTCTTAATTTGTATGTCTAAAATTACTACTATCTGCTGAATTGTGAATACTAAATTACTGCTTCATATACAGTCACGCAGTACAGGTTGAGCCTCCTATATCCAAATATTCCCAAATACGTATTTTTTTAGCATTACAGATAGTGAAACTTTTGCTGTTTGATGGTTCAATGTACACAAACTTTGCTTAAAGCACAAAATTATTGAAAATAAAGTATAAAATTACCTTCAGGCTTTGTGTATAAGGTGTATATGAAACATAAACTTTGTTTGAGCCACAAAATTATTTAAAATATCGTATAAAATTACCTGCAGGCTGTATGTATAAGGTGTATATAAAGCATAAATGCATTCTGTGTTTAGATTTGGGTCCCATTCCCAACATAAAATACGGAATATTTAGATATCCAAAATACCCCTGGGCCCAAGCATTTTGGAAATGGGAGACTCAACATGTACTAAAGCATTATAATAACGTAGTAGTATACATGCTTTAGTTGTACTCCTAGTGTGAAAACTAAGTATTGTTTGACTAAAATAGTTAGTTTGATTGTAAGGGATAATGTGGCATCTGCAGGATTCTTCCTACTGTAGTTATTTGTGAATAATCCTTCTCTATGACAGGGATAGTAAAGTCACATCTTCCATGCATAGGCTCCCAAATAAGAATTGTGCATTGTATATTGATTATATATTTATTTAGTTATCTATATAGCGCACACAGGGCCTGATTCAGAGCCGCTCACTAGCCAGGGGCCACTCGTTGCAGACGATGTTCTCTAATGTGCGCATGCGTGTAGTTCGCAGTGCACGTGCGCAAACTAGTACAAGCTTTCGGAATGTGCTCGCTCGCCCTGCAAAGACAGGCCAGTGGAATGAGTGACAGGAGAGGCCATTTGTGGGTGGTAAAAGGGGCAGGGCAGTAGTAACGGGGGAATGGAGTTGCGGACGCAGGCGTGCCAGAGTGTTTCAATGCCGTTTCAGAGGCGTGCATAATTAACAGGCAGCATCATAGTGCACGTCACCTGGTTGATTTTACACTGAACTGCTCGCAGTGCTTGCGGTAGGGTACAGACAACCGCAAGCGCTGCGGTCTGATCCGATGGCTCCCGATGTACCGATTGTTGTATATACTTCCTGGAGATGACGTCTATAAACACAAAGTGATCGCTCACCAAGACATAGTGGGCGTGCTTATGTGTTGCTGTGCGAGTGGATGCCTTGAAGTCACTTACCAGAATTTCCATACGCTGGGAGCGAGCGGCCGCATCTAGCGAGCAAGACTGAATCAGGCCCACATTCCACAGCAATTTACAGACAATATTTATTTTAGTCAGTTCCTGTCCCAGTGAAGCTTACAATCTATATAGCCTACCACATGTACACGCACAAATGTAATCGAGGGTTATTTTTTTTTTTTTGCTAAAAGCCTAGAAATCCAGAACACCTGGAGGAAACCCACACAAACATGGGGAGAACAAACAAAACTCAACACAGATAGGCCTTAGAGGGAACCAAACTCAAGACCTGTGTGTTGTGAGTCAGCAAGTTAACCACTGCAGCACTACTGTGATCATATTTACCTTTTTTAACTGTGTATTGTACTTACGTGCAACACAGTGATTACTCAAGTATGTCAAAGAGGTCATGTCACACTATGATGATTCAGTTCTTATTTTTCCAGTTAAGGGTTGTTTAAGTTTTGCTTTATTGATGCTATGACAAAATGACACACAAGTAGAAAGCTAAGCTAGACAAACCATTAACTCTCTTGTGCTGTAACTAATAAATATTATGACCAGTACCTGACATCACAAGAAAATTCAACAAGAGCTTTATAAAACCACTGTAAAATAAATATATATGAAATGTTAATTTTTGATTCAATATATACCAATTCAATGGCACATGCCGTCCTTACTTGCACTGCATGCAATACTTTTGCCTTCTGTGCTTTTCATTAAGGTCTGTACATTATCAAGCCAATTAAGGTATTTGCAATGGACACAACACAAAGCTGCAGCCAGCATACTATACATACAACGCAAAGTTGTATTTCAGGGCATCAAAAAGAGATGAGACAGCACTAATGGCAGAAATCTGTACCAATCTGTGAAGTAAAACCTATTAGCCATCTGTTGGTGGAAATAATGGATTGCAAGTACCGTTTAGTAGGTAAAATCCTTCCTGCGCAGCCCCTATATGGACAAACTAGCGTGAGAGTGTTTAGAAAAGGAGATGTTGCCCATAGAAACCGATCAGATTCTAGCTATTATCTTCTGGAAGGGGATGCAGTTAGGAATCAGACGGTCGAAATCCTGACGCCTGTCATTATACCTACGCCGGGATGCACTATGGGGAGAGGTTAGGGTTATGCACCCCCTAAAGGAGGGTTATGGTTGGGGAGGGGGAGGGAGTAGTGTTAGTAAATACTTACCTTTTTAGCTGTCGGGATCTTCACTGCTGCCGATCCCTCTAGAAGGTGCTAGTTAAAAGTAGAATGTGATTGGTTGCTATGGGAAACTTTTCTACTTCTAAAAACTCTCACTTTATTAAATATACCCCTAAGAGTTCAACTTTATAAAACTATCGTTCTATTAGAAATCTACTCCTAGGGGTAAATTTACTAAGAATCGTGTCTGTCCAAGTTTTAAACACGCTGTGCATCGCAGGGAGACTCGTATTTGACTGACTCGTATTTGCCGATGGTGTATGGAAAAGTATTCAGAAGTGTGTTAGTTCAGTTGTATTTGGACTGATGTAGGGTCTTGAATTGGTGTAGGGTCTCCCACCCAAAGCATAACCAGCCCTGGACCTCTGAGCTTGTTTAGAAAAGTTGGGGGGGAAACCAGCGGCAGGGAGTAGGTTAGATTGTAGTGTGAGTGCGGGTGAGTGAGTGAATGTGTAATAAAGTGATAAAACCTTCGGTGTGTGTGTATTGTTTTTTTTTTTAATATATATATTATTTTTACAATGGGGGTACAGATGCAAATAGCCTACTAACACTTGTGGCTCTACAAGTGTCGCAGGCTAGGCTGGCTGGGACTTGTAGTCCCACTGTTAAGAATATTAGTACTTGATTTAATCACCCATTACCACCTGGGGTACAGGGAAGAACCTTGGCTGGTTGATGCTGGGGGAGCGGTCCTCACTTTCCGAGGATTGTAGCCATTACCACCTCGACTGGTTCAGCTCGGTGCTGGTTATAGGAAAATAGGGGGAACACCATGTCAGTTTTTCCCCCAATTTTCCTGTATCAGAATGGGCTCAGAGGTCCAGGGCTTATTATACTTTGGGGGGGGGGACCACACACCGTTTTTTTATTTTATTTTAACTCTTTTTAGTACAGCATAGATTGTGTAGATGTTATGCAGTGATTCTGCACAACATGCTGCTGAGGAGGGGGTCTATTTTAAACTTCTATTTGGTCCTGAATTTTGCTCCATTTACAATTGTGTTTGTAGACACGGTTCTTGGTATATCCCTGTGTTGTATTCCTGTCTATGGAAAGTACTTGCGAGATTGCTCGATGGTGTATTTACTTCTATTTGTGTGCTCAGCAGTGTTTTTGCAGAAAGATTTGTGTTTTTACGTCTGTGTTTGCCTTTAGTAAATCTCTGTGTTTGAAAATCAGGGGAAACTCTCATGGGAATGCTAAGCCGGACAGACATGATTCTTAAGGCCGGTACACACTAGACTATGTCTAGTGTGTACCGACCTAGTTAGCGACTGACTCGGCGGGGGTGCCGGTATTAGCAAGTGCACAAATACTTGCCGGCGATTGAGGGAAGGTAGCGGTGGCCATGCTGCATTCGGAGGCACGGCATCGCTAGCAACATCCTCAAATCTTTCTGCATCTACAAAATATCAGAGGATGCGACAGACGACCGGAGGGAGCACGCATCAGGATCGTGATAGTGGGTACACACTACACGCTTTGAATGATTTGTTGTTCCGATTTGTCGTAATCGCCAAATCCTTCAAAATATTGTGCAGTGTGTACCCAGCTTTTGTAAATAAATCCATATAATGTAAAACATTTTATAATGCACAGTAAGTATACTTAATATTTCCATGAATAAGAGTAGAAGATTTCTGTGATGTAGAAGAGAAATATTTTTCATATTTAAAATTAATTAGTAACATTTAGTGATGCCCTCATGTATTCCTTAAATAGAACCTTAGCCCCAATGTCCTTTACTCAGTTGATTCAAGATGGGTGAACTGCAATCACCGGATCAATCACCCAAACATTAAACAGACTGCTGTTTCAGTAATCCAAAAGACTTTTAAAAGTTGTCCCGGAATACAAGAAGCCTCAGGTTTCCTAACAAAATAAAATATAAAAGCAAATAACACTAGCAGTTACAACAGGTGGACTAAGAGCTCATAAATGGACTTACTGTTCATATTAGAGGAAATCTCCAGTTATTTCACAGAAAACAAAAAAAAAAAAAGACGGGATTATCGCAGATCATACAGGTCTTCAGTTTGTAACTGCCAAGAGCCTTTAAAAGGGGGCTTTGAGCACCAGATCGCTTGTGTTTTTCTAGCAAGTTTACATGAACAAAAATCCCTCTCGCAGGCTAGACATTTACAATATTAAAATCTCTGGAACATTTTTCTATTAAAAAAAAAAACAAAAAAACAGAGGGATGGCCAAATGGGGCCGCTGGAGATTTTCACTTAAAGGTAAACACCTGATGCTTAGCCGATAGTGCAAAGCATATTGCCCACATTCTAAGGCCATTAAGACTTCATACACACAATTTTGTTTTAGATGCTATGAGAAAGCATAAAACGGGTCTGAAAATGGAAGTCACATTTTCCAATTACCTCATAACCATTTGATGGGCTACTCTTGTTTGGGAGCACTGAAGCACTGAAGTGTTGATGTTTTCCCAAACACTGGCTGCTGCATACAATGCATTTAAAGCAAGTTAGGCGTACTGATTTCAATGTAACAACTTCCAATGATCTTCTGAGCACAAGTATAATTGCCATGTCAAAACTTACTGCAATTGTGTTTAGCGTGCTGTTTCACAAGTCAAGCTAGTCAAATAATATTTCACCATGCGTTAATTAAATGTATCAGTGAAAAGTCAGGGTACTTTAAGTGCATTCTAACACCTGAAAATTCAGAGGAGCGATCCACAATTTTTTTTTCTGACAGCTGAAATGATCCAGAGGATATCCCATTTCCTGTATACATACTATACAATTATCGTTTCTATATGAACAGAAAATTTCCCTAAAGATCATTGAGGTGATCTTTTTACACGTAGGTTGTCAGATGATGTCTGTACACTCTGCACTTGCTGCATAATAACGGCTCGCCAGGACCGAAGAATGTCATGCATCACTTCTGGTGTCGGCAGCCAATCTGTCAGGTTTCTGAACGACAGTCGGCTCCCGATGCTCTGTACACACTATGCAATAATCGGAATGACCAGCCCGATCATTGCAATGTGTACCTAGCATAAGACTGATCTGTGATATGCAGCATTCTGGCAGTAGGATAGAGAGCAAAATTCCATGAATCTCAGTATCGCAAAGCAACAGGGCCGTAGCTAGGATAGTGCGGCCGGTGCCATCGCACAGGGCACCACAGGTCAGGGGGCGCTGTTTGGGCCTGTCATATTTCTGTTTATTATCATTCTTGCTTGTAGCTTCCTCTTATTTCATCTCCAGCATCTCCTGGCCTTTCCTATCTCTTCCCTGGCCCTTCTCCATGAAGCCATGGCCCTTTTTTGGGTGCATCATGTCCCTTTGAAAAATGAGGGGAACGCAGTGGCGTAACTAGGGCAGGGCAAGCGTTGGCGGCGATGTGTGTTAAACAGCAGCCAATGAGAGTCAGATAGACTCTCATTGACTGCTGCAGCACCCACTGCAAGAGTCGGGCTTCCGTCCGGCTCCTGCAGTGGGTAATGGGACAGACGTCATGACATCATGACGTCTGTCCCATAATGCTGAGCGCGCCAGCCCGGGAGGACTGGCGGGCAGGGTCGCGGACCGGAGCAGCAGCATGGATTCAGGTAAGTATATTTTTATATATTTTTTTTTTAAAACCTGAGTGCACTACTGGGGGCACAACGGGGGAGGGGGGTGGCTACTACTGGGGGGACCTCTACTGGGGGTGGGGGCACAATGGGGAAGGGGTGGCTACTACTGGGGGCACCATTATTGGGAGGACCTCTACTGGGGGGGCTACTACTGGGGGCACTTAATCGGGAGGGGGAACCTCTACTGGGGACTACCACCGGGGGCATTATAAAAGGGGCCTATTACTAGAGGCACTGCACTGGGGGGACCACTACTGGGGGCAATAATAGGAAGGGCCACTACAGGGGGCACTGAATAGGGGGGATCACTACTGGGAAAACTGCATGGGGGGGGACTACTGCTGGGGGCACTATATAAAGGGCACTGCATAGGGGGGGGGGACTACTACTGGGGGCACTATATAAAGGGCACTGCATAAGGGGATACCGCTACTGGGCGCACTGCATTGTGGGGACTGCTACTGGGGGCACTGCATAAGGAGGAACACTACATGGGGCACTGCATTTGGGGGGCCACTACTGGGGGTATTGAGTAAGAGGAACTAATTGGGGGCTGTATAAGGGGGACCACTACTGGGGAAATTGTATAAGGGGCACTACTATGGGCCTGCATAAGAGGGACCACAACTGCATACTGGGGGTACTGTATAAGGGGTACTACTGGGGTTAAGGTGCATATGGATAGGAATGTTCAGTGTGAAAATAAAGGGGTGTGTCATGTTGACACGCCCCATTTTTAAGTGACCACACCCATTTTTTTGCCGGGCACAAGGCAGTTTTCCAACTTGCCGTGGTGCCAACAGCCTCACGGCCGGCACTTTACTTGGAGAATGCCGGTTTGCGCGACTAAACACCCAGATTTAGTCGTGCTAACCGGAATACTCCTACTTAAATCGGACATACCAGCGCACTGAATTGAGCAGCTCAGGGATCTCCTTCCCAGGGATATTCACAGTGTGCTGGATTGAATCGACCCCAGGTTATGTACTTAACATTAAAAGAAAGAAGAAAAAAAAGTGTAAGGCTTTCACACTGTGTTACGATTTGAAGACCCGAGATAGGGTAGAAACGAAAAAGTTGAGTTTTGCAACGTAATTGGCGCTAAAACCTTCGAGATCCACTTTTGCAAGTCTTATTGGTTACCTGGCTATCACGTGTTTTGGATAGCCAAAAGGATAAATTCAAACTTGTGCTAAATTGGCAGAAATAACTGGGTAAAACCGTACCGCTCATATCTAATTATTATAAGCACTCACCTTTAGCAAACTTAAATAGCAGTCTGTCATTAGTCATACTTGCACATTTCTGGTGATCAGACATGTATCAAAGCATGGGAACAGCATACTACAATATAGTAATGTGTACAGTATGAAAGTACAGGGCAGCAGCACAACTGTAGGAAGCAGCAGCTGAAATTAATTTGGTTTACGAAACTTTTACTACTTGTAATTATTTTCTTGGATCACTGAGTAGTAGCGACTAACCCGCTTCTAGATCTTTTGCATATCTATAAAAGAAGTTTCTATGATCAATGATTGCAAAATAGTAATAATTATAAAATGTCCCTGGACAAATAGTGATCAGCAGGTATGTTAGCCACTATCTAGTGGGCAAAGATTAATAAACAGCCCAGTACTTCTGTTACACCAGATCAAGATCAAACTGTAAAACAAATAAAAAAATATACATTTCAGCTGCTGTGATCCAACTGTACCGATTATGTTCTTAACAAATAGCAATTTGAAAGTCCAATTGATCATAGAAATGTTATGCAATGGCCAAGTCAATCCCCTGACCTGAATCCTACTGAGCATGCATTTCACTTGATGAAGACAAAACTGAAGGGAAAATGCCCCAAGAACAAGCAGGAACTGAAGACATTTGCAGTAGAGACCTGGCAGAGCATCACCAGGGATGAAACCCAGCGTCTGGTGATGTCTATGCGTTCCAGACTTCAGGCTGTAATTGCCTGCAAAGGATTTGCAACAAAGTATTAAAAAGTGAAAGTTAGATTTAGGATTGTTTAGTTTGTCCCATTACTTTTGGCCCCTTAAAAAGTGGGAGGCACATATAGAAACTGTTGTAATTCCTACACCGTTCACCTGATTTGGATGTAATTACCCTCAAATTAAATCTGAAAGTCTGCAGTTAAAGCACATCTTGTTTGTTTCATTTCAAAGCCATTGTGGTGGTGAATAGAGGCCAAAATATGAAAATTCTGTCAATGTCCCCATATTTATGCACCTGACTGTAATGTTCATTTCTCTATTAATATTCATTTACAAGGCAGCAAGAGTGTGGTAAAAATCCAGATCCAAAATATGATGTTAAGACAAACTTACTGGAAGAACTGCTTGCTGCTGCACTAGCACTTTCAGTGGTTTTTAGCAGAAAATGGAAAAGCCATTCTCCCTACCACCTTTAGCAGCTGCCAGGGCCGGCGCTACCATTAGGCAGCTGCTTAGTGCGCCACTGAGCCGCCTAACAAAAAAAAGAAGGATGTCTCTTACAGCGCAGGCAGCAGCCGCGCCCCCCGGGGTCCTTTGCTCACCCCATACAAATACACTAAACTACTAGCCCGCCCAGGTCTTAATGCTGGTCTCAGCGTGGCTACAACATCAGCAGCACTGATACATGACTGAAGTGCTCTTTGAAGTGCGTTTCCTACAACGTTATCTTTAATTCTACCTGTACTGTGATGACCCATTTTATTGTTTATGTGTTTATTGAAAATAAAATAATAATAATAATAATAAAAAAAAAAGTTGAAATCAATGTTTTAAACGTGTGTGTTTATTACCATCAGCTACCCATGAACTTATGTTATTTTTTTAATTTTTTTTTTATGGGGGGGGGGGGGGTTATTCAAATAATTTTTTTTCCAGAAGATCCAAATAATGTCTGGTCTGTTAGTCTCATTTACTGTATACTCCTCCTCACTTACCGAGGAGCTCTGTACAAAAAACACTTAGTACAACTTTAAGTTTATACTTGCATCTTGAAACCATAACCACAATAACCACACTGTTGAAGTTTATGGCTTCCAAGAATGTGCGGTGTCCTTGCTGTTATAATAAAAAAAGGAAAACAGGCTTATACCTTTAGAATGTAAGCTCTCATGAGCAGGGACCTCCTCCCTTATGTGCTTCTCTTTACATTTTCTCTTACTCCCCCATAAGGGCACCTAACACGTGACTGCCTGCTCACGGCTGCTTATTGTGAGTGCTTTAATCGCTATCGCAGCAATGTATATAAATCGTGTCCTTGTCCTTTGCACTGTAAGTTACTTGTTCACTTAGTCGTTCTATGTAAGGCACTGCGGAACACTTGTGGCGCCATATAAAGGATAATAATATTATTATATAGAATGTGTGTGTGTGTGTATATATATAAATATATATATACACACACACACACACACACGTACACATATACGACCTTGCCCAAAAGTTTTGAGAATGACAAGTATTGGTTTTCACAAAGTTTGCTGCTTCAGTGTTTTTAGACCTTTTTGTCAGATGTTACTATGGTTTACTGAAGTAAAATTACAAGCATTTCATAAGTGTCAAAGGCTTTTATTGACAATTAATTAAGTTTATGCATAGAGTCAATATTTGCAGGGCTGACCCTTCTTTTTCAAGACCTCTGCAATTCACCCTGGCATGCTGTCAATCAACTTCTGTGCCACATACTGACTGATGGCCGCCCATTCTTGCCTAATAAATGCTTGGAGTTTGTCAGAATTTGTGGGTTTTTGTTTGTCACCCGCCTCTTGTGGATTGACCAGAAGTTCTCAATGGGACTAAGGTCTGGGAAGTTTCCTGGCCATGGACTCAAAATTTCAATTGTTTGTTCCCCGAGCCACTTACTTATCACTTTTGCCTTATGGCAAGGTGCTCCATCATGATGGAAAAGGCATTGTTCATCACCAAACTGTTCTTGGATGGTTGGGAGAAGTTGCTCTTGGGGGACGTTTTGGTAGCATTATTTATTCATGGCTATGTTCTTAGGCAAAATTGTGAGTGAGCCCACTCCCTTGTCTGAGAAGCAACCTCACACATGAATGGTCTCAGGATGCTTTACTGTTGGCATATTTACTGTTGGGCGGTATCTTATTGCTGTGTTTTTATTGTTTGGCGTAAACAAAGGACAGGATGTACTATAAACATCCATCCGCGATGCGGTACATCCTGCCTCTTATCGGGTACATAGAAGGGTTAATTACCTCGGTATGTACTTAGAAATGTGATTTAGATTGCAAAGGACAGCTCTCCCGATAAGAGCTGTCCTTTGCTATAGCCTCAGATAGAGGGACTTCTGGGTTTAAACACTCAGAAGTCCATCTGGCGCACGCAGCAGAGGGAGCTGGAAGGGTTTCCGATTGGATCCCTCTCAGGGATCGGCCTGAAAAAAGCCCATAGGCTTCTATTGGGTAATGCCATCTAAAGATCGCGTTACCCACAGGGACCTTAGTACATCTCAGAAATGTGGTAAAACCTCCGAAAACTGCATTCTCTGGGGTTTTGTCACAATTCTACCCTTCGTACATCCCGCCCAAAATAGATATTTCTTGTTTGATTCTAAGAACAATTCTTGTTAGTTAACCAGTTACAAATTGACAAATATATACTAATGAATTCCAAGAAAATATATATGGTAATGTTCAATGATTTATTTCTAAACTTTAGGCAACTATAGTCAATAAACTGCATTAAAGGAATAGGCATTTACTCATAGGATAGCGATGCACGTGTTCTTGTAGAGAGAGTGAGAGAACTGCCAAACAGAATTCTCAAACAATACATCATAATTGTAAAAGTAAAACGTGCAGTCATTATGGTGTATTAGCCCTTAATTTGGTTACAAATTCCCTTAATAGGATTTTAAATCTCCCAAATTGTGAGAGTCTGCAAGACTATATATTACATTGACAGCTTATAAATCTCAGCACTGCAGTGCTACTTTTAGACACCGAATTAAATGGAACACGAACCTTGCAAGATCCCTGGTGACTGAAATAAGACACCATTCAGCAAATGAATGCTCACCAGGATATTTACATTTAAAGCATGCCATTCGGCCAATTAAAATTCATTGAAGTGGAGAGTACTTTTGACAGAAATCACGATTTGTGTTTACTATCTTGCGGTAACTAGTTTAAACTTGATCACTGGGCAGAAATCATTATTGGAACTCAAATTCTACTAAAGCCGATTATGGCAATACAAAAGTATTTTCTTACATATCTGAGAGACAGAGACCAGATGCACCATACAACTATTAATAATTATACATCATGGTTGTATGGTGCATCTTGACTCTCTTTTTTTCTATTTTGTATTATTAAGTCTCAGCTAGGTAGCACATCCCATTAGAAAGAACTAGGGTGTGCATTCCAGGCCCCTTTCCCCTAAAATATCTGAGAAAGGGTAAGACCGAGGACCCGATTCAGCAAGGATCGCAAGTGATAAGACGCACACAGTCAGACGATTTTCGCAATCTGCGAATGCATCGCATGGCGCGAACTAGCTACTGCAATTGGGACTGAGATTGCAGTGTGTACGCAGACCCATGGCAGAGTGAACGACAGGGAGTGCCGTTTGTGGGTGGTAATAGGGGGGTTGTCGGGCAAATGCAGGCGTTGCGGGGGCGTGCATAAAATAGCCACTGCAATACCAGCCTAACACTGCTGATATTAGCGGGATGTAGTTTGGAAGCTGACGGTCTAAATGCCGACCGCCGGCTTCCAGACTTTCTAATCCCGGCGTGGTACTAATGATAGGCGTCGAAAACTCGACGCCTGTCATTAACCAGATGCTGGAAGACCGACGCCCAGCATACCGAACAAAGGTGAAAACTGTTGATCAATTGCTTTTAGAATCGCCTTTTTAAAATGACTGTACTCTCAAATCATAGCATTCAGAAGAAATTGTTTGAAAAATATACTTGGTGACCATCATGATGCTTTGCAAAGATCTGTTGACACTTGTGCCCTGTGAACCCAGGAGGTCGCCATCGCTCTTGTGGAGTGTGCCCTCAATATCTTTGGAACCTTTCCTCTTACAAGCTTGTGAGATGACTTCTCTGACGCTCACTGTCTACCCCATCTGCGTCACCCATCTGCCTGCCCCTCCCCTTTAGAACGTAAAGGTGGGTACACACGAAACGGTGTGTACCCACCAATGCGACTGACGAACGGGGGGCCGACATATCGGGCGGTCCCTACACATTCGGTCGATCCAGTGCCCGACATGCCGCCCCTCCCATAGCGCTGCATGGGATCATCAGTAGATTCGCCTGATCTTTTGAACATGCAAAAAGATCAGGCGAAGCGACGGACGACCCCATGGGAGAACGCAATACACAATATCGTGCATACACACTAAACGATATTGCTGATTTATCATTCCAATCAGTTGGATCGTTGGCAATATAGTTCTGTGTGTAGGGGCTTTTAGCTCTTATGAGCAGGGCTCTCTTCCCCCATGTGCTTTTCATTCCCTTACTGATACTATTTTCCACTCCATACAGCAGCACCTAACCCTTAACCGTTGTTGCAGCAATGTGTATATACCTTGTACTTGTCCTGCAATGACTTGTACTGTAAGTCACTGTTCTCTTGTTCTGCTCAACTGTTTATGTACTTTGGAAGGAACCCTTGTGGCGCCATATAAATAAAGGATAATATCAGTATTGCAAGCATGTCTTGGGAAGGAGCTTAACCTTGACCGGTCCTAGGGCATTCATAATGATCTGTCTCTCTGACATCCTGAGTTCTAGAAAGATATATTAAAATTGATCTAACCAGATGCAGTATATGTAAATTTCCTTCCTTCTTTTTATTTGGTTATGGACAAAATTCCAGAAATATAAACTCTCAGTTGACAAAAAAAGGAGAGACCACTTTATACAAGAATACAGTATTTATTTGCAGATCCACTTTATTAGAAATTAAGTTCAACAGCTCTTCTGGTAGATGTGATTGCCACCAGAAATATTACTTGAATGTGAGTAATACGATTCCTTATCCAAGAGTTCTACATACATATAAGGGGTGTATTATTACTATTTTGCCATCATTTGGCATTTCACACATTTTCTGTATTTGAAAAGTTTAGGCTATTTAAATTGTTACACACGTTATTTTTTCCTTTTTGCTTATCTTATGTTATAGTTTAAAAAATTGTAGATCTATCCACCATTATCAACTTTATATAAAGTATTTTTTTATTGAAATATTGCTTTCCAACGTATCACTTGAAATGTATTTAAATTAAGTTTAATGTTTACATAATCTGGCAACATTGAAGTCTAAAATCATAGCTCATGTACCTAAATCCTTAAGATGTAGTTCCAGACCTAAGGGCCTGATTCAGACCCGCTCGCAAGCGCATAGCGCTCACAAGCAGATCGATGTTTGGTCCCTGCGCGAGCAACTGAAGTTCAGTTGCTCCGGGGCTCGCTACAAGACGGGGCGGCTGTCGATGTTGATTGACTGCTCACCCCATTTTGTAGGCGAGGAGGGGTGGTGGCTGCACAAACGCAGGCGTTCCCTTAGGAACGCCTGGCATTTGTGGGCGGCCCTACTGACATCACTTGTGCACTCGTGCTGTCAGTAGTGGACTTCCTGCTCTATTAGAGCAGGAAGTCCACTCGGGCTTGCGGGAGCAGAGACCCTACCACAGGGTCTCCTCGCAAGCCTGATGGTTGCGATAATCGCGACCATTGCCAGCCCGCTCGCACAAGCTGTGGGTGGGCACCCACAGCTAATGGAGCGGGCAGGAGAAAAAAATAATTAAAAAATCCCCGCCCTGATTCAGAGCGAGCGCTCGCAAACAGCGAATGGCTCTGAATCAGGCCCTAAGTCCCTATTAAAATTGGAAGCCAGGTGGACACCGTTTAACTATGGTGGCACCCTGGGCTTGAGTGAAAATCTTAGTTTGCGTTGTATCCTTTAATTATTTTTTTCCATCTGTGTCCGTTCTGTTTATATTTTGCAAGCTTATGGGTATATTATTTCTATAAGTCTACTTAGTTACATGGAGCATTGTGCTGTTGTAACTTGTTATTATGATCTGTCTCCATACATCTTTTGAGGTGTTCTGCTTTGTTTTAGCTTTGTATAATTTCTGCTACTATGTAATATGGTGATGTTATTGTATCCGATTGTTGCTAGGTTATGCCTGGTCTTCTGGGCAGTGTCTTCATGTGTGCGTCGCGGTTTAATGACATTACCAAATCCCGTCCGGCAGCACGCTGTGCGGGAGTGGAGTGAACTTGGGTGAAGTCTGTTACATAAGGTAAACACCTTTGTTTTGCACTTTTTGTCCCTGACAAATGTTTTCATAACTGAAACGTAAAAAGATAATTTAGGGACTTCCAGTGGTCGGGCCATCCAGCATGGCCTCTTCTTAGCCCAACTCCTCATGTAGGGAATCTGCCAGCATCCTTTCCTATCTGGCTTATTCAACTACCTCACACCTGCCTGAGATCTCCTATCTCTCTGGAACCTGGAGAGGCTTTTTCTGTCTTGGAGCTATCCTTCTAATCCCGAAGTCCAGTCATCATCCTACATGGCCTCCATGACCGCCGACAAATTTGTTGAGGTGAAAATGTTAATTTCTACCTCTAGATCTACTGAACAGCACGATACACCTCTGTATCACAGAGAACTCTTGGCACTGCTCAAGAGGGTACTGTACATTGTGCTTTGGCGATAGTGAATCTGTGGCAGCGCCTGATCTCCCTGACTGTGGGAGGCTCCATTATCATCACTGGCTGTCACAGTCACCCACCTGCTATCGGGTTTAGATCACAATGTGGACTCTTACCTCGACAAACAGCTAACATGGAGTTACCAGATTATTCTGCGATTGCTATCCCTTTAAATATTAAGCTGCCTCTGCCTGCTGCCTAATGTGGAATCTGTTAGTCAGTCTTCTGCAGCCTCTTCAAGGATCTTTGGATTAACTACCTCCCAGCTGACTAAGTATTTCTATGGACACCTGGACATCTCAACATCTGCTATCTTCCCAACACAGGCTTTATCCAAAGGTCAGGGATTGGACCCAGTGGTAGTTCCCTACGGACATTGGCCCTGATTCAGAGCCGGACGCTCTGAAAGAGCGCTCGCTCTGAATCAGGGCTTTTTTTTTTGTGCGGCCTCCTGGCCGGTCGCATAGCTGTGGGTGACCACCCACAGCTATTGCGAGCGGCCAGGATGATGGTCGCGATGGTCAAGACTTGTGGTAGGGTCTCCTGGGCGCAAGCCCCAGAGAGCTTCTGGCTCTAATAGAGCCGGAAGCTCTCCCATTGACATCACTGGTGATGTCAGTGGGGCCGCCCACAAACGGAAGGCGTTCGCATGGGAACGCCTCCGTTTGTGAAGCCACCCCCCCCACCATGCCTACAAAAACGACAGCTGCCCCTTTTATAGTGAGCCACGGAGAGAGAGAATTTCTCTCTCGCTCTAAGGCTTGCGCACACACAGTGCGGCTGCTGCGCGTGCATAGAGCGCACCATCGACCCGCTCGCGAGCGGTCATACTCTTGCGAGCGGGTCTGAATCAGGCCCAGTGCCAGTTGCCTTTGGATCTGTCATTTTTATATCAGTGGTCTCTGCCTTTCACTGTATAGCTGCCTCCACATTCTGTTTTGATACTCCGTTCCCCATTAGATGTTTCAACACTGTTTCTGAGCACTATTGGTTTTGTGACATGAATGCTGTGTAAACAGTTTGATTTATTGGCCTGCCTGCTGGTGACCGAATCGGTCATAGAACATAATAGCAAGTATTGCTCAGATTATTGGTCCAGTACTTTTCGTTACATCTTTCAAAACTTTTACGCAGTATTTACTCTTGCACGTATCACTGTTCTATTCCTCACATGGTACAGACCACTACTGAGAGCCCTGCTTAGAATTTTTGACCCAGCTTTTTTTTTTTTCATAAGCATAAGTTTTCATATTATTCCTTGCTAAATATGTTTTCAAGCCATTTGATATATTTAACGCAGACTGCAGTCCAAATAATTATTTATCATATTACCTCTGTAAATTGATTAGTTGATCCAAGCGACTAATATTGTTTCACATTAGTTTTCCATTTAAATATTTCACAACGTTTAGTATAAGGTTTCCGGGGACGAGGACTGCTGCTAGACATAGTGGTGGTGAAGCTGAGCATTATGTACAGTCTTTATTTTATATATTTTGCAGATTTCTCCAGTGGATTTCTTTATTGTGTCTAGTACATTTTCTTTTTTCATATATGATTCTTGTTGACGTTCTGTAACAATATTGTAACATAGTAATCACTATACTCATGTTAACCTGTTACATACGTAGTATCTACTATTTATGGTGTCTGTGACTGATGTTCATGCTTCAAAAAAATGTTTATTAAAAAAAAAAAAAGTTAATTGAGGTATACTTTCAGCAAACACTCACTGCTGTATTACACATTCATGTGGCTGACACAATAGAAAAAGAGAAGAGTCTATTCAGACAGATGGAACATTTTGGAAGAGTGGTTTACGACACTGTATATATATATTTTTTTTATAATATCCACTGATTTATTAAATTAATTAAAACAGGCTTGTTTGCTAGCATAAGTTATGTCTGGGGTTTGATGTTAAATTACGAACTAATTTGGCACCAACTTTCATTAGCAAAGTGCATGACAAGGTGTTTAGCCAAAGATATAGCGATATTTCTTGGCTGCTGACATCAAGCCAAAACGGACAGTTGATATTAACACCTTGGATGTGGATACATTTCACCAGTTACACACATTGCAATGTCTGTGCCACACAGTCATGTAAATCAGACCAGAGACAAAACAAACAGAAGAGCATTTGCTCCTAATTAGCTATGTCAGGACATACTGCATGTTAATGTAATCAATCTACACCTGTAACATCTTGAAAGAAATAGGTATGGGGGATCAAAATATAATAAATGTTTGCAAACATTTATTATAACAAATGAGTATAACAACTATTGTTTAGCTAAAATTAGTTTATCTTTTATTTTAGGGCCATTTTGTGCTTTGCTCAAACTCCTACTCCACACAAGTGGCCAGCTGAGGCCTTCATAGAACGTTTTCTTTGTGGACCTGCAAAAGCAGGAAGATATTGAGCTTAGTCCATACCACATGGGTATAATGCTGGGTACATCATGTGTGCGTCGGCCAGTGTGTACAGACGATATGTCTGAACGACTTTGTTCAGCAATATCGTGTTGGCTTTGCAGCATAGACAATACTCAATATATCTGCAGATATATTGGTGCATTGTGCTGTGACATTTGGCAAGTGTGTTTGCACTTACCAATTGTCAGATAGGACGGCGGATTGGCCAGATGGCCGATCCATTGTCCTGGTGTGTACACAGCTTAATGAAGAAGGTGGTTCAGCAGCCAGGACTGGGACAACGTATAGAGGTATATCATTTGCAGTGTTGTGAACTCGCTGATATTGTTGCATTTTTGTAATTGTGTGCTGTATGTATTTATGTATAATAAAAGGGTGCGTTTTTCATACACTATTTGCCTAGTTCAGTGGTTCCCAAACTGTGCGCCCTGGCACCCTGGGGTGCCTCAGGACACTTGCAGGGGTGCCTCAGGTTAGTGGTCCAGTAGCAAATCAAATTATTTTTGGTCAATGTAATGTAAATATGTGGACAAACAGAAGCACAAACCTGTCCAACACCACATAACTGAACCTAAGGATGACAGGTAAGCACAATATACTTCACTTTATTACTTTACTACATTTTTTCTGAATTTCTCAATAACAAACGTTTGGCTTAGGGGTGCCGTGAAAACAATGCTTTTACTCTAGGGCGCCGTGATTCAAAAAAGTTTGGGAACCTCTGGCCTAGGTGGTTTAATTAACCCATGTTGAGATAATTGGAAAGCCAGCTGCAAAGCGATCATCTTAACTGCGGGCAGACCAGTCAACTAACAGGGTGAAAAGAGATAAACATCACTCACATATGAAAATGGTACTAACTACTTATTGGAATGCCGAGTATGGGACATAAAATACTATGCATAGGAGTGTTACAAAGGACACATGCACAAGGAAGAGACAGGAATGTATTAGCAATTATTAAAGGACATACAGATCAGCACTTATATATGGAAAACAGGTACAGAAATTGGAACAATTGTTGACCTTGAAGAACAGATCACCATGCACAATGCAAAAGGTTGTCTGTAGTAGTGTACAGTAAATAGTTATTGGGCTCTGGAGCTATGAAAACACTTTGGCTGGAGTAATAAATCACATTTCACCATCTGGCACTATGAAGGACGAATCTAGGTTTGATTAACGCAGGAAACCACTTCCTGCCTAAATTCGTGCTGCCAGATTGTAGTTTGGGGATATTCTTCGCGGTCTAGTGACGTTCTAGAGAAATGTGTGCATCCAACTTTATGGCGCCAGTTTATGGAAGGGCCTTTGTTATTTTAGCTTGACAATGTTACTGGGTACAAAGCAAGGTCCATCAAAAAATGATTTACAGAGTTTTGAATGGAAGAACTTGAATAGACTGTACAGAGAGCCGATCTAAACCCCATTGTGCACCATTGCTATGAACTGAAATGCCGACTGAGAGCCAGGCCTAATCGCCCAAAATCAATGTCCAAACTCACTAATATTCTTGAAAATCCTCAGCAGTGATTGGCTGAATAAATATTTGCATAAACGAACAGGTGTAATAATGTGGCCACAGAGTTTATATCTGAAATTGTAAGCATTTTCCATAGCATATACAGTTTTGGTATACAGTAACTTTAGTGTGATCATTATGAAAAATTGCTGTTATTTAAGTAGCAAAGGATTAAAGTAGGGGTGATCAAAATAATGCAAAGGAAAGTGTAGCATAAAATTTAACTAAACCATTAATCCAAGAAGAGCATATAAGTAGTGCGTGAGCAAAACAGCTGCCAGTGTTGGCGTTATGGCACAGTACATAGTACACCAATTACATACAATACTCGCAGAGCAGTGCCTTCCTATGGGAAGTGTTCTCTCTGTTAATTGCAGTCCATACTGGCATTACAATGGGGAGAAAGCACCTCCCGCCGGGAATGCTTGTCCTGTCTGTGATTAGCAGAAAGTGCTTCCAATGGGAAGTCACTGCCAGTGAAGCCAGTGCACGGATTAAATGGCTCACTGGAGGTGGCAGATTTTACTGGGGGGCTGCAGCCCTTCAACCCTTAGGTAAAATCCACCACTGCCAGCCAGTCATAATTGTATGCAATCTGTTGGCAAAGCTGGTGTAAATGCTATTCCATCCACATAGATGACTTTATCCAACTGTGACTAAGAAGAGCCTCAAAATATGACCTATTTGGTAGCACTGAGACTGGGGAAGCAGCACTACAGACATAGCTGTTCCATGAATATACATTTAATCTAGCAACATAATATAATAAAGGTAGATGTTTATCCAAAGTAGTAATGACATACAAAACAGTAGAAAACGAGAAAGAAGAAAAAACTCTCTAATTGGGGTCACTCTTGAATATAAGTAAATAACTAATTAATAAGTAACATTTAATAGGTATGCATTAAAAATGGCTGCCACATTATAATGAGTACATTCGTAGCAAAATACAAGAACAAGACAAAACGAGACATGAAACATGAAAGACTAAAATATATAGAAAGCAAGGTGAAAATATTTCTCAGCGGGGTGATGTCAGAAAAAAAGGGATTACTCGTGTAATCTCATATTAAATTCTCAGAGTTGGCCCACTACGATATTAGTCCAATGACTGAATTGTGACAAATAATTATAATGTGTATTAAAAAGAAGTTTAGTAGGTTAAATTTTTAATACACATTATAATTATTTGTCACAATTCAGTCATTGGACTAATATCGTAGTGGGCCAACTCAGAGAATTTAATATGAGATTACACGAGTAATCCCTTTTTTTCTGACATCACCCCGCTGAGAAATATTTTCACCTTGCTTTCTATATATTTTAGTCTTTCATGTTTCATGTCTCGTTTTGTCTTGTTCTTGTATTTTGCTACGAATGTACTCATTATAATGTGGCAGCCATTTTTAATGCATACCTATTAAATGTTACTTATTAATTAGTTATTTACTTATATTCAAGAGTGACCCCAATTAGAGAGCTTTTTTCTTCTTTCTCGTTTTCTAATGTTGTGTACTCTCCGGGGAGCACCTCCACTCTGTTATTTTTTCAGGCCCCTACTGACCATAGGGTTTTGATTTTGATGATTGTGGATTTTTCATATTATAAAATTAATATACATTGCTAATATCATATTATCCTGTGCTCATCTAAATTCCCCCATCCCCTTTCCCTTGGTATTTTGACATAAAAAATAGTATCTAGAATCTTCATTAAACAATTGTGTGGCATAAATGTTATACCTTTTTTGATGTAGTATCTTGTTATCATGTTAGATCTCTACAAAGCGATAACGAAGACCGGGGTCCTCAGACTGACTAACCTTACAGACAAATATGGCTTCAGATAATCCAGATTTCTTACTCCCAAAACATTTATACTAAATATTACAGAAATGTTTCCTTCTATATTTAATGGCCATCTATTTTTCTCTGGTGTAGATGTTCAGGACATTTTTCCACTTGTAGTCTAAATGGAATATTCTACCATATAATAAGATATGATTAATAGCAAGCAGCTGGGAGACATATGAATAGTTTGTTTTGACAATAAACAGCATAAATTTTTACTGTATTCACTAAATAAGTGACGATAAAGAACAGTCAACAGGTTTGTTTTTCTATATAGGATTCCAATGACACCATGGACAAGAGGGAAGAACTTGGATTGTCATTGAGATCACCATGTGGAAAATAAAACTAGTCTGCGGTTGGGGCTTCCATAACTCTTTGATTGTTTAAGGGCAGATGAACAGTTTATTCTCCCAAGTAACCCGCTTGCATTGTGTGACATGCTGAAGTGTTATTAAGTCCCATAGATGTCATCCAGTAACTTAACCGAGAAAAAGATTTATTGCAGTAATAACAGCTTACAAAATGCAGGCTGTCTGTGTGCATGGAATGGAAAATGGCTTGTTCTGCAAACACAGCTTTCCTAAAATATTAGATTTATTTTTTTCATTATTATTTATTTTCCTCCTCTGTTTTGCATTTAGTTCTTGTTAAAGATTAATTTTGTGATTTATGTCAGGAGGGCATTTAAATATTTTTTTGTTCAGAAGCCTGTCTCTATATAACAGTTTCCTGCCAGTATGAAAACATATAACAAGGGATTTAGGGGTCCATATGTATTAATAATCTCGGCACTGCAGCAATTATTAACGGTCAACCTTGCAACTATGTACTAACTGTATGAAAATTAGTGACAATCCAAGTGCGCTAGTGTCACACGTATAAAAGTTAAAGAAAACTTCCATATACTTCCCAGTTGTAATGATGTATGATCACTGCATGTGTTAATCGGTCTCAGCCAATGGTGGTCCCGTATATGTAAAACATAATTATCCAAATATAGTGTAGTATTTAAAATAATGGGTTATTATTATATTCGTCATAAAAAACTCATAAGCATATAGAAATAGAAGTATCATATATGCAAATCTTCAAACAAATATTCAAGATGTATAAAAATATATAATAAAACATAACAACATGATCGTGCACATTTCAGATGCTACCCCACAATGTCACGTGGTTTAAAACAAAAGAGAGAGTCTCCAGGCTCTAATTTTAAGTATGGATTGGGGAATTACCGGCTGTCCCTTAAATAAGGGCACGTAGATGTATAGGTGGAGGTTTCCGGACACCTCTCCTTCCGGTCCTTATGCAGGGGATCTTCCGGTACCCTCCCTCTTATCCAGTGATAATGTCACAGTACGCCAACGTGTTTTGAGAGTGTGCCTCCCTTCCTCAAGGCAATGTGACAGTGATCAGTAAAGTTCATCTTTTATCCCTCCTGTTTAGAGTCCTTCCAGGTCAGAGGTCACCAACAGAATTCCATATAAGATTGGGCTATAACGTTTACCCTTCTTTAGATTTACATATCTATGTGCTCCACTTTAATTAGTAACTATATGGTGGTCTAAAGGTGCCCATCCACTAGCAGACATGAAAACGACTGCACAATTATGACATTGTAATCGTGCAGTCGTTTGTCAGTCTGTGATGAGCCTGCACTGTATGAGCAATCGTTCAGTGCAGGCTCACCACAGGCGCATCTGCAAACATCGTCAGGTTGACCAGCATGTTTGCATGATGATAGATGTCTAAACGACCAGCAGGCACGCGCATCGCTGGTCTTTTTAGACATTTTTGCAAACGATTTGCAAACGATCGTTATCGTTCAATCGCTCAACTCAATCGTCTAGTGGATGGGCACCTTTATTGCGGTGGTAAAAAAATACTCTCCATTATTCTTTATTAATTTCCATCTCCCCCGGACCGGAAGTGCGTCACGATCAACTGCCGGTCCGCGATGTATACAGCGCGGCTGTTTGTTTGGCTCCCCACCGCTCTGAACCTTCGTTGGATGATTGAAGGGAATGTTCATCCTGGTCCTAACTTAGTTTAACCGAGTTTTTTTCTCCGGGGACATATTATCGGGACGTACCAACTTCCGGTTTTGGCTGCCATCTTGGGGAGGGCATTCAAATCCCTACTGCTAAGCGTTTGGATGGAATGTACTCATACATCCCCCTGAGGCCATCTTTGAGGTGGTTAAAATCCATATGATGATAAACGGAACCATCTTTGAAAGGGGCAAAGTACATGATTAGTTTACAAAATAAATATATAGTTAAAGACATATAAAGGGTCCTATTATAGACATTTAATAATTCCAACCCATCCCTTTATTTTTTCACAGGGCCTTAACTAGAGTGGTGCGACATGTGCCGTGGAATAGGTCACCGTAGGGCAGGGGCGCTATTTGGGCCTGCCAATTTTTTGTTTATCTTCATTCTCACGTGTAGCTTCCAATTCTTTTATCCCAACCATGTCCTGGCTGCCCCTATCCCCTCCCTGGCCGACTCCCTCTACATCTGGCCACCTCCCCAAGCACCTTCAGTCACATCCTCTTTTATTTAACACACACAGCTGCCCCATAACACTGCAGGCTCCAGGCTTCTGCATGGCTGTTCTGATGAACAAATCCTGCTACAGGTGCAGCTTTACCAGCGCTCTCCTACAGCTTGAGCTGATGATTTATACTGCATAATTACTGTGTATCATCACTTCAGTCATTGGATTCACACTGTATTTGGCCGTGACACCTGGATGACTGTGGTACAATGGGAGCGGTACCCCTTCATCATCGAACAGGACAAACCAAATTGGTCATGGCTCTTACCAAAGAGACCACAACCCTTTTATGGGGCACGTTTTAGGCCCAGGGCACCAAAAAGTCTAGTTACAACTCTGCTTGTTCACACATGAATTTTACAGACTCTGTGACAGATTGTAATACATTCCATTTTATTTAGATTTAATTAGCCACAGAATAAGTATATATAATTATACGTCTCATCAATTAAAGACATAAACTGGCAATCTTATCTGGAACTTTAATACTGTGCCACCCATGGAGTTTACTCCTGTTATTTTATGTGTCAAACTCACAAATAAAAGGAATTTCCCATAATTTCTTAAAAGTGATGAGAAAGACCTACACTGCTATTAAAGTGTGCATTACCACAAACATCTTCAAACATTGACATTAAACCTTATGTTTAGGGTTTGTTTAGGGTTATTAAAATTGATCACATAGCTTTACCTAAATGTAGGATACAAGTCCATTTAATCTTCCAATTAAAAAAACACTAACAAAAAATTTAAGTATCCAATACACTTTGCCATACAGTAGATGTAAATAAAAATAAAACCGGGACAGATATTTAAAATTTAACTGACTCACACCGTCTAAAAAAACATTTCAATTAATGGTAAAGGATGATTATTTTATTAGTTGTAGTGCTAGTTATCATTTTAACAGTATGTTGAGTTCAGCCATCTATTTCGGCAACCATCTTCACCTCTGCAACAGAGGGCTAAAGTATATGTACCTGCTCCTGTTATAATACTGAGTCATAACATCCCATGCTCTGTGTGTACTCAAAGAAAACTCACCCATGTCTGTTACTCCAGCAATATTTTAGGCTCTCAACCATTAATTTGATCTAAAATAAATCTAGAAGTGAGAAATTGCCTTTGGAACTAAAATAAATATATAAATATGGGTAATATTTCACAACGCCCAGCTATTAAGTGTTCTACTGCACAGAGGTCTACTTACAAGCTGAATAATTTTCTATTACCCAAAATCTTCTTACATTTCATAAAGATGGAACACTAAAATAGAACTAAATACTTTGTGAGAAACCAAAGTATTTAGTATTTAGAATGTTCTAAAAATGTTAAACAAGTCCCATATTGACTTCTAAAAGCTAAACTAAAATGCAAATACAATGTTGTAATATTGTCATTTGTGCCCCTAATTTTAATGTAAAAAAACTGCCTAAATTAAAATTACAAACTGCTTTACCAATACTGCATTTAGATGGAAAATTTAAATCAAACCATAGCAACTAAACAGAATCAGCTTTTATTTCTCCACTGACTCTTAGACAATGACTGACTGGTTCTTATGGTTTAGTGTAATTTGTGGTTACTAAATTCTATCTATCCATGGTTACTAAAATATGGCAAATGTCAGCAAATTTGTGAAATAAATAATAGTAGTTCTTGCAAAATTACGGCATCTGTAATTTGAGTAATAAATACTTCAAACTATTCGTAAAATTCAATTAGACGCGAGGGAGCAAGTTGCCATTGCAACGGCATAGAAACACTGGCAACAGCAGATGAACTTGTCCCATTCAAGGCCGAATCTTGCCCCAGGCACGTAGATTTTTATACCTGGGGCTGCAAACAAAAACCTGCAAGTCCAGCGGTACCGTAACTGTGACATATAGCTGCATTTACTCATGGCCGTGACTATGTCGCTCCTACTTTAATTTACTCCTTTATTTGGAAAAAAGAAAATGCTAATACTTGTATTGTATTTTGCAAGTCAAAGGACTAGACTGACAGCTGAAGGGACTGAGGGAATAAAGCAATAAGGAATTTAACGAAATAATTAAGAAAAGATGAAAAAAAAAAAAATCCAAAAAGAAATCTGAATGATGGTGACTATTTTTACACAAGTGTAAAAGTATATAAACAGGTTTGTTCTTTAAACCCACATCTTAAATGTAGTATATAGTAGTTTGATGATGGTCTGATTTCTTCGGACCACTAAAAGAAAACTGCTGTAAAGGAGATAAGTTTCCCAAAGATAAAAAAAAAAAAAAACAGGCATTTTTACAAATCAATGGTCATTCTGTTTTTTCAACAATGATAGTACATTTCTCTACATGTCACACTGGCAAACAATTTCACTATTTATCAGTAATTGGTTGAAAACTGTAGTTCAATGTTTTTTCTTAATGGTTGCATAATTACAGAAAATAAATGGTTGAGCCCGAGATTCTCAAAAGTTCCTCTTTTACTAAAGTGTGACCTCTGAAACAGTCAGCAATGCTTTATACTTATGACATGCTCCTAAAATGGACAGGTCAAAACCATCAGCATAATACACATAGGAAAGTCCTAAATTTTCCTGACACAGGTAAATCTTTGAAACAGGTTGGGTATGGGATGCCTACGCGCGCTATCTCGGTGGTCAGAATCCTGAAGCCGACATCCCAACAGGGTTAGGATACAGACACCTGTCAGTAGGTATCCTAACCCTCCCTGCACCCTAAAACTAACCCTCCCCCCTAGTGCTTAAACCTAACCTCCCACCCCCCAGCCTAAATGTAACCCTCCCCCCTACTGCCTAACACTAACCTTCCCCTTAGTGCCCAACCTTAATCCTCCCCCTGACCCCACTACTTACCATCGGGATGTCGGCAGTCGGGATTCTGACTGGTGTCGGGATTACAGCGCCGGCATTCCGCACGTCGGGATTATGACTACATCCCCCTTCTAAACATATTGAGTAAAAAAAATCCAATGGTTTCACAAAACGTATATTCATTGAAACATGTAGGCAATTAAAATATACTATTACTATATAATATTTTGGTAGATCAGACACATATAACTCTATTCACCGGAAGAAAATTTTCTTAATTTCTCCATTCCTGGATCAAGACACAGTAATAGAGGCATCAGCGGGGCCAGGTGATACTGAGTGTAACCACTCCCCCCTCCAAAATAAACCATCCAAAATACTATGCGCGCCACCAAGAAGTGGCGTCCTGCTGTTAGCAGCTGGCCTGGGCCCCCACTGTTCCTCTCCCACAGACCTGGGTCAAGACCTAGAACAAAAGCTGATGATGCTAGTTCTGTGACAGCCATGCTTGCACAGAATAACTCCACCCACACTGCTTCAGGTATCTATATATATTATTTACAGTCTACAGTGATCATCTTAAGGTTTATTCGGATCTATTTGGTTCTTCAGAATTACCAAAATCAAATTAAATCGCTTGCATCTACCATGTATACCATTATAACAAAAATTATTTGTGATGTGAATTCAAGAATTTTAAATTACAGAGATTATTTGTTCTGGATGTTTTGAGTCTAACTTTAGTCCTGTGTGACTTGGATGTGCTACTTAAGGCAGGGCATCCACTATACAATTTTCTGTCAGATATCTGTCCAATCTGACTGGTTGACATGAAAACTTGGTAATGTATGGGAGCAAACGACAGTTGATCATATGGTTTTAAACACTTAAAAAAGGATTAAAAAAAAATTGTTCAAATTGGTTAAATTTGTGTGTTTTAACCAATTTGTCTGAACAACCATTCTTGGCTATTTTCCAGTGTTTGTGAGCAAATGGACGATTGTCATTTGCTCCCATACATTACCAGGTTTTCATTCCAACCAGCCAGATTGGACAGATATCTGACAGAAAATTGTATAGTGGATGCCCTGCTTTAGTGAATCGGGATTTAGATCGCTCTTAACTATTATTGATTACTACTTGTCCTGAACTCTTTCGTCTTGTGATTTTGTACCTCCTTAAAGTACTGAGCCAACCTCCAGTCATAACCAATGTTCTAATAGGCATCATTGCTAACACACTACAGTACTTGTGCTGGCATGAACTGGGTTGTGGGAAAAATTGTCTTACAGAAGTGGAACACATATGTGGTATTTACCAAACACCCTGTGGAGTGCAATTATCTGGTCAGTCTCAAAACATACTGTACCAGCCTCTATTTTTGCCTTCTTTTCGTTATCATCTTTTTCTATATTTTCCACGTTTATGTCTCCATTGGTCTGAGCTGTGTTTTCAGTCTACAGACACAGTGATGTTACAGATCTGACACTGGTTTTCCAGCCTTATGTGTACATGCTTTGAGTTATCTGTGGAATCTAATCACTCATTATTTGTGTAAAACATAACCATCTATCATGTCGCACCTTTATGCCAATCTGTGACAAAGTTCTTTTACCAATGTACACATACACTGAATAGTTAGCCTTTCCGACACTGCACATAAATGTAAATCTCAGTCCATTCTTCAAGATCATTCAAGTCAAACAACTACATGCGTTGCATGTTATTAATCTACATTTGTTAATGAACACTGAAAGAGTAACATTTTCTTACAGAGTTCGAACTAAAAAAATAAAACTCTATCAGTGTGTAGTCACTGATGATCATTAAGTTTTATCAGCAGACTTTATAAGGGAAAATAAAAGGCAAAATAAGCAACATTTTAGCTTATGGGTTCAATCCTATTAGGTGCGAGTTGGGTCCTGCGAGACGTTCTCACGACGAACTTGCAATCCAATTCCAAACTCACATTGGAGGAAATTTGTGTTTCTTTGTGCGCACTCACCTGAGCAGGTGAAAAGGTAGGGAAAAATCTTTATTTTAAAGGTAAAAATGTGCAGAACCTCTGGTACACCCCTCCCAATGAATAATTGTGTACTTGGCGGGTGGATCATGCACTTGGAGAGCATAATTTGGTCAATAAAGACATGTCAGTTTCAGGTGGATTTCTCTAAAAAGCTCAATAATGGGGTAATTATGTGGGACAGTTATGTGGAGGCGTTGTATTTATGGGAGAGGGATTTTTGAACTTTCAGATGAGATGTAAAATAGTTTAGTCCAACTTTTTACCAACTTGTATAAAAACACTGAAAAATAACCATACATATTTCTGTACCCTAAAATGGTAGAAAAGAATTTAATTTGATGAAAAATAAAAAGTGCAAAAATCAGCCATTTGACACATTTTATAAACCTCCAGTACTTTCCTTATGGCCACTAACAGCTTTCTGTATGGTCCTGGTATCTTAGTTGTCACTTTTTTCTAGGGTCCAGGATGGTTTCTCCACTTTTTAATACATTTCTTCTAGGTCACAATTTGTTGAAAAGTTGCACACCCACGCCACAACTACCGTGAATTGCCATTTCTAATCGGATCTCGCATTTCTTGGGTGCGAGTTTTATAAAACAAACTCGCATTTTCAAACTCACACCTAATAGGATTAAGCCCTATGGATGTGCTCCCCAAATAGTGAATCAAACCCGTTAATCTCATGTTAAATCATTTCTATTCCGTTTCAAGCACTTTTAACATCAGCTACAATTCCAGACTTTCACTGTCGACCTGACTGGATGTCTGTCCTTTCTTGACTAGACTTCAGTGTTAGCTACCCCTGGCTGTTACCATATCCACTATTTCTCCTCGTCTTGTGCTTTGTTACTTGACTTGTTTACTAGTAAGCAGTTCTGACAAGTGACAGTCCAAATATCTGTACTTAGTGTCAGGTAGCAGCCCAACAATTGTTTTGGTTTTATTTTAATTGGAGGCACTCTAACCTGTCTGTATCATCATCAATTAGGATTACCACCTTTTCATATTCCCAGACAGGGGGCGTGACCAACACCATAGTAGGGTTACAACCATTTTGTCATATTTCAGGACATTTTCTTACCACTCTAAAAAAAAGCCTTCTCATGCTCTTATATGCCAGCCCAGAGCCCCACATGCCCTTTTATATTCCACAAATGCCACAGAGCACCCTCATTGTAAGTCCCTTTAAACTTTATAGGCCATGGCTTACCTTGTGTTTGTTTGTAAAGGACTGTGTACTGTATGTCTTGTATGCAGTCAAATCCGCTATCCCACAGCAGCGCAGTCAGTACTTGTTCTGCCGTGAATTGCCACTGACTCAGTCTGAGGCCATCACTCTTACATGAGGGTGCTCTCTCTGGCATTGGTGGGATATAATGCACCAAAAGTAACGGCGATTACAGCAATCACACAAAACTATTTCAAAGTATAATTTATAATCATATAAAAATTATAATATTAATAGAAGTACAAAATAATATTACAGGTACTTACATAGTGTGGTATCGAGAGTTCCATACTAATGCACAGCGCCAGGATGTGCTACATAGAACTCTTGGTCTGCATTCCAGAGCAAACTAGAGAAGTCATTGGTAGCTACATCACTACAGAAGAGATGGCAGTGAGTCATGCAGTTGGGAGGCTGGCAAGGGTTCATTCATCTAGGAAGCGGACGGAGACACGGGAGGAGAAAAAGGCAGTAGAACGCAGAGAGGTAGGTATGGAGAGTCAGTGCCTGTTCAGAGATCAAATATTCCTTCTCCTGAACTTTGCATAGAATGATGGGTGTTGGATTAACATCAAATTAAGACAGTGGAGTCACAGATCCAAAATCAGGATGATTTTTGTCTTTAAAGTCCATTGATAGGGATAATAGAGTGATAATCATACATGATGCCCAGTTGCAGATTTTACCTAGGGACAGTGGGAATGCAGTCCCCCCAGTAAAAATCCGACACTGCTTCCATCATCCTCGGTGAGCTATGACTGCCTGCTTTGGTCCTGGCTCACCCTGCCTGTCCCACAACTCTCTGCAACTACCAGTTTAGGAATAGCCAATCATCAGTTCTGCATCTATCTTTTGGATCAATCTGGGATCAGCATGGCTGTAGTTAATACAGTGAACTATGGACCAGAATATCATCAATCTTCCCAAGATCAATATTTTTTGTCGCATTGTGAAGTGGGGAGATAGGAGAACACTGCGCATGAACAGTAAAAAAATAAAAAAGTAAATAAAAACACATTATAAGTGACGCATGTGCAGTTCAGCCAGAGATGCCAGGGACCAGATAAGAATATCACTGCTGCTGTGTTACTGAATTGATTAAAAATAAAAAAATCTTGAAACATTGGGTACAGTTTGGGAATTGATCTTAGCAAAAGATCAAAGATTGAAGCCCATCCCTATACCAGTTGCACACGGGGAAAAGCTGCTGCAGGTGTGAGGTTGTTTCACCAGAAACAGACTGTTGAAAAGGATTTTAACCCACAAACTAGTTCTCAATTGTGTAATATTAAAAAGGCAGGTAGTGCAACTGCTCAGTATGCGCTATGGCAGAGCCCAGAACACATTCACGGGAAAAGAGGAAAAGACAGCAGACTCCAGCAAGGAAATCCATAGTATTCCAAGCGGCCAACCCACCATTACATCAATCAAGGCACCTGACAGTGCAAAGGAGGAGAGCTTCCGGCAGCAAAGGGGAACAAAGCACACATCTGCTAGCCAGGTAGGCAGGCAAACTGGAGGGAATACTGCACGGGCACTCCAGACAGACAGAAGAGCAGCATCGCCACCAATTGGGCAGCTCAGATCTACAAATATGCAAAACCTGAACAGAGATAAACTGTACAGGAAATTCACTAAAACACATACTTAGAGGCAATAAATAAAAGAGGGGGGAGAGAAAAAGGAAAGGAAAAAAAAAAAAGGAGTATGGGGAGGCAAAGTGGAATGAGGGAAGAAGGGGCAAAAAGAGGGAGAGCGAGATGTGAAGAAGAGGTGAAGAGAGAAAGACACAATGGCGAGAGACCTCTAGAGAGATAAAGTGGAGATGACCATAGCAGTTACTCAGCTTCTAGCGGTCATTTAGCTAGCACAGTTTATATAATTACAGTAAAACTGATTTATTGCTAGGGGCCACTTCTCCACTTTATCTCTCTCGAAGGTTTATTAGTTGTCATCCAGTAAAAGGAAGAGAGAAGGGAGAGAGAGACTGGATAAGAGAACTGAAGAGAGACGGGGCAAGTGGGGGAGAAAGTTTGTCCTCCCGCTATGAGCTTTCACTGCTAGGATGGACAAAACAAAAAATATGCCCAATCCTAAAACAGCTTGTCCCAGTGCCTCACAGCACTGCGTAATCATGCCCCCTCCTCTCACAGCTCACGGTAATCATGCCTCCTCCTCTCACAGCTCACGTAATCATGCCCCCTCCTCTCACAGCTCACTGTAATCATGCCTCCTCCTCTCACAGCTCACGTAATCATGCCCCCTCCTTTCACAGCTCACGTAATCATGCCCCCTCCTCTCACAGCTCACTGTAATCATGCCTCCTCCTCTCACAGCTCACGTAATCATGCCCTCTCCTCTCACAGCTCACCGTAATCATGCCCCCTCCTCTCACAGCTCACTGTAATCATGCCCCCTCCTCTCACAGCTCACTGTAATCATGCCTCCTCCTCTCACAGCTCACCGTAATCATGCCTCCTCCTCTCACAGCTCACGTAATCATGCCCCCTCCTCTCACAGCTCACTGTAATCATGCCTCCTCTCACAACTCACGTAATCATGCCCCCTCCTCTCACAGCTCACTGTAATCATGCCCCCTCCTCTCACAGCTCACCGTAATCATGCCCCCTCCTCTCTCAGCTCACATAATCATGCCTCCTCCTCTCACATCTCACATAATCATGCCCCCTCCTCTCACAGCTCACTGTAATCATGCCCCCTCCTCTCACAGCTCACATAATCATGCCCCCTCCTCTCACAGCTCACTGTAATCATGCCTCCTCTCACAGCTCACGTAATCATGCCTCCTCCTCTCACAGCTCACATAATCATGCCCCCTCCTCTCACAGCTCACTGTAATCATGCCTCCTCTCACAACTCAGGTAATCATCTTTCGTGCGGGAGACTGTATAATCTCAGACATTAAATCCTGTTATTATACTGTGAAATGGGGCATCATTCAAAATTAAGGGGTAGCAACAAAAGTTCCTACAATACCTTTATACCTCTCATTGCTCCCTACATTTTAGGAACACATGTTTATTAAAAAGCTTGTTTATTCAAATTAAGACTTTTTAGACAGAATTGTGTGGTCTTTGTTAAATTTCCAGGGCTCTCTAGCATTGCATAGTTTTTACCTTTACCATCTTCTTGCAAATGTGAAATATTCTGCAAGCAGCCTCTCATTTTTTGTTATCTCAATTCCTGTACATAGATAGAGGAAGAGAGAACACTGGGACAGAAAAAGAGTGAACACATAGGGGGAGAGAAAAGAGGAGAGAGAACAAATGGGAAAGAGACAGATGGAGTAGTATGGTAAAGAGAAAGGGAGCGAGAGAAATGGGAAGACTGAGGTTTTTTTTTGGGGTGGGGGCAGAATAAGAGAAGGGAACATAAGACAGATGGATTAAAAGGGGAGAAAAATGGGAACGATTGGGGGGGGGGGGGAGATAGTGCGAAAGATTGTTCCAAAATCCTAGTATATACATACTTATACACACACATACAGCGGGTAAAATAAGTATTGAACACACCAACATTTTTCTCAGTAAATATATTTGTAATGGGGCTATTGTAATGAAATTGTCACCAAATATCAGCAACAGCCCATGCAAATAAATTAAACCAAAGATGTCCATAAATTAAGTTTAACACATGAAGAAAGGGAGTTGCCAAAATGCATGGAAAGCCAAGACACCAGCTGAAATCTATCAGTAATTAGAAAGCAATCCTGCCCCTTGTCAGTGCAAATTAATATAAACTGGTTCAGTCCCAATTGGCCTATAAAAAGGTTTCTCATTACCAAGGTGTCCTACAAGAAACATCTCATGATGGGTAAAAGCAAAGAGCTCCCTCTCAAGACCTTCACAACCTTATTGTTGCAAAACATACTAATGGCTTTGGTTATAGAAGGATGTCTAAACTTGTGAATGTTCCAGTGAGCACAGTTGGGGCTATAATCCAGAAGTGGAAAGAACATAATTTCACCATAAACCGGGCACGAACAGGTGCTCCTCGCAACATTTCTGACAGAGGAGTGAAAATAATTATCGGAAGTGTTATCCAAGATCCAAAGGATCACTTGTGTAGAGCTTCAGAAAGACCTGGAATAATCAGGTACAATTGTTTAAAAGAAAACAATAAGTAATGCACTCAACCGCCATGGCATGTATGCACGCTCACCACGCAAGATTCCATTGCTGAAGAAAAAGCATGTTGAAGCTCGTTTAAAGTTTGCTGCACAACATTTGGACAAACCTGTGAAATACTGGGAGAATATAGCCTGGTCAGATGAGACCAAAATTGAACTCTTTGAATGCCATAATACACACAATGTTTGGAGGAGAAATGGCACTGCACATAACCCCAAAAACACCATACCAACAGTGAAGCTTGGAGGTGGGAACATCATGGTGTGGGGCTGTGTTTCAGCATATGGTACTGGCATACTTCATATAATTGAAGGATGAATGGAAAAATATACCGAGACATTCTTGATAAAAATCTGCTGCCATCTACCAGGATGCCGAAAATTAAATGAGGGTGGACATTTCAGCAAGACAATGATCCCAAACACACTGCCAAAGACACACTCAATTGGTTTCAGAGAAAGAAAATAAAGCTGCTAGAATGGTCAGGCCAATCACCTGACTTAAATCCAATTGAAAACCTATGGAAAGAACTAAAGATCAGGGGGCTCGATTCAGACCCGTTCGCTCGTAGCTGCCGATGGTTCGCATTGTGTGCATGCATCGCAGTGTGTGAACCACTGCAAGAGATCGGGAAGCATACGCTCAAAGCGTATAGACTGCCCTGTAAACTGAGTGACAGGAGAGGCAGTTTGTGGGTGGTTACAGGGGAAGGCCACTAGAAACGGGGGAGTGTAGGTGCGAACGCAGGCATGCCTGAGCTTCTGAATGCCATTTCAGAGACGTGCGTAATTAAGAGGCAGCGTCATAGTACAAGTCACCTGGTTGTATTTCACACTGAAGTGCTTGCAGTAAGGTTAAGTTAACCACAAGCGCTGCGTTCGCTTCCGATGGTTGCATACACTTCCTGCAGATGACGTACGCAAGTGGGCATCTTAAGACAGGCTGGTGGGCATCTGCATACACAGGGCAATCTCACGCCAAGACATAGTGGGCGTGCTTATGCCTTGCTGTGCGATCACCTGCCTTGCCGTCAATTGGATGAATTTGCATACGCATAGGGAGAGTTCATAGAAGAGGTCCACGGACCCTTCAAGATTTGAAGACTTTTAGGGGTATTCAATATGGAGCGAAAACTCAGTTTCGGCGATTTTTCGCTCGGATGATGTAATTTTCGCCGCTTTTACTTTTACACCATATTCAATTTGAAAACTATATTGCATTCGACCCTGTGAAAAAGTATCACCAAGGAATGGGTGGAGAAAAAAAGTGCAGAATTGGGGTTTTGGGGTGCAACATTTCGGAAACCACCCCGCAACCTTCAGACAGTCCCCCAAAGGTAAACTGTGTCAAAAAATAAAAAAAAAAATACCTCAGAAGACCCCAAAAAAAGCACTTTCATTTTGGGGGCGAAAAAAAAAATTGGGGGGTACAAAGTTAAAAACTAGCGAACTACCATCTAGGGGGGTCCCCAAGTATGCCCCAAGTGTTTTTTTCATTGCAGGTGTTTGCGGCAGGTGGATTTTTCACATTTTTTAAAACTTCACTTTAGCAACTTTTAAATATGCTCACCCCCATTTTCAAGTACCCAAAATTAGCTGGGACTACTTATTTTCAGCAAAAAAAACTTCTAAATACTATTCTTCACCACCTTCCCAAATCCCCAAAATAGCAGCTATTGAGCCCGTTTAAAGACCCCAAAAACCTTCAGCAGGGCTAATCTGGGGTATCCAGAGTGATCCTCCATGTCAGAGCATCTTTTTGGGGTGTTAGGGTGATTTCCCCAAAAATCAGCGAAGTGTTCGCTGATTTCACTTTCGCCGGGTGCCGTTTGATTATTTCATATTGAATACGGGTATAAGCGGGGGCGCGCGCGATACTTTTTCGCCGGCAAAAGCTCCGATGTGCGGCAAAACTTCAACACGCATACACGGCGAAGTTTACGTTTCAAATTGAATACGGGTATAAGGTTTTTTTTTTTCGCCCCCAAAATGAAAGTGCTTTTTTTGGGGTCTTCTGAGGTATTTTCATTTAATTTTTTGACACAGTTTACCTTTGGGGGAGTGTCTGAAGGTTGCAGGGTGGTTTCTGAAATGTTGCACCCCAAAACCCCAATTCTTCACTTTTTTTCGCCACCCATTCCTTGGTGATACTTTTTCGCAGGGTTGAATGCAATATACTTTTCGCACCAGCGAAAAGTTTTCAAATTGAATACGGTGTAAAAGTAAAAGCGGCGAAAATGATGTCATCCGAGCGAAAACATCGCAGAAACTGAGTTTTCGCTCCATATTGAATACCCCTATTTGTGTGGAAGAATGGGCCAAAATTACACCAGAGCAACGCATGTGACTAGTTTCTCCATACAGGAGGCGTCTTGAAGCTGTAATTACCAACAAAGGCTTTTGTACGAAGTATTAAGTAAATTTCAGTAAGCGTGTGTTATACTTTTTCCCTGTGTCATTTCACATTATCACACATAACTTAATTGATGGACATCTATGATTTGATTTTGCATGTGTGGATTGCATGGGTTGTTGCTGACATTTGGTTAAACTTTCATTACAATAGCCCCATTATAAATATATTTACTGAGAAAAATGTTGATGTGTTCAATACTTGTTTTACCCTGTGTGTGTATATATTTTTATATGTATATGTATGTATGTATGTATATATATATATATATATATATATATATATATATATATATATAAATGACAGGAGGTGAAGCACTCTTGTATATAAGAAAAACACAAATGCAGGCTGAATAAATAACGTTTCGGTTTATCACCGTCTTCAGATACGGTGATAAACCGAAACGTTATTTATTCAGCCTGCATTTGTGTTTTTCTGATACACAAGAGTGCCGCACCTCCTGTCATTTATATGTGATTTTCTGTGAGGGCATCTTGGCTGTTATATTATATACGCATGGAGTGCCGGACCCTTTGCGTATGTATGTATGTATGTATGTATGTATATATATATATATATATATATATATATATATATACACATACACACACACACACATGTATATATATACATAAACACATACACACACACACTACTGCTAATTATATGTAGTTGGCGTGGGCTCCACAAATGTATCCCAAACACCTGGCTTTGCTAACGTGTGCGGATACAAATTAAATGTAAGGTCTTCCCCAGTTGCCCTTGATCCTTTTTCATTATGTTATTGTGACTGGATGGAAACACTACCAAACATATGGAAGATAAATATAACACACAGCTGTTGCATTTCTTGCCAATGGGCATGTCACATAAAAGAACATGAGAAAGCAGCACATTACTATTGTCAGATGTATAATTAGAGCACCGCTTTTATTATGATCCCTTAAAAGAAAGGACACCATGTTAAAAACGTTAATGACTTAAGGAAAATTGGAACATTAGCACACGTGCACACACAAAAAATTACTTGTATTTTGACAGATCAATTAGAAAAATGAAAGATAGATAAAAACAGTGCCATTATTAATAGTAGTAAAATAAACCCTACTTATATCACATTGTGAAACAATGCCACTAGGCACACGTTTTTTCTTTTTCTCATTTAGGGCTTGCATACCTTTTGCCTCTACAGTAAACCATAAACAAATTCAGCAATATATATCATTGCTTATGATTGATACTGGGAGAAAATTGGAAGTAACGTGGCAAGTTTATTAACTACCGGTAATATCAGTAGATAAGAGATGAATTAAAAGAGGCCTCAGTTACCCACTAACCTGGCACCGTTGCATGGCTCCAGGAGGGGGGAACTAGATTGGCACAAAAGGGTCCGTGGCACGCCATAAGGTGGACTACGGTGGGGAGGGGGTGGTATAAGAACGCGTTTACGTCATCATGGCCCTGCCCCCGCTACGCAATGCTGTCAATTATTAGCATTGCAAAATGTATTTGTTTCAGCCCTGTAGCAAAAGACACAACTTCTACCAGTATGCATGCATGTTTCTGCAGGAGCCACATTTGTGTACACTTGGCTAACATTAGAATACATTTTCCCTCACCGCTCCCTGTGGCAGAATCACGCAAACCTGAAGAGCTTGTGCATCTGCTTTCTGTGAATGCGCACAGTAACATCACATATATGCACTATACAAACTGGCTTACATCAAACCTCTGAATTCACTTTTTCAGTAAGGATTTATAGTCAGTATTTTTTTTTCTCACTACCACAAATCTTTATTGAGAGAAAACAACAACATGCTGGGACAGAAAACATATGCCAAATACACATGGAAGTAAAAAAAAAATAATAATTCAAAAATTATTAAATTTAACAAAGCAGGGAAAGTGTTGTATCCCACCACTGCCTTAGCAGATATGGAGGCTTCTTGTTTGATAAAATAAGAGATAAGGATTTTAACTAGTTCCAGGTGTTTTCCACTGATACAGGGATAAGTGGCCAATGTAAAACCTAACCAGCAGAGCAGTATAAGGGCGCCCATACATCAGCAATTGATTGCAGCAATCGTGCAATTTGCAATCGATTGTGTATAAAAATCTTTCCCTTTTTCAATCGATTGTGGCAATTCTGCAAATCGATTGAGAAAGGGAAAGATTTTTATACACAATCAGTTGCAAATTGCACGATTGCTGCAATCAATCTCTGATGTATGGGGGCCTTTACAGCTCATCAGGTTGTTGAAAAAGAATTACCAGCAGAACATAAAGAAGGAACTAAATTATCTGAGTATAAGTGGAAAATCAAGTCTTCCCAAAGGATAAGCATTATCTGTCCTGCAAAAATAAAAGAGCGGAACACATAAATAATAAAAATTATTAACTACTTCATGAACATACTCTGCAATTTCTATCTTTCTACTAGTATTTTTAACATGGGCAATGTAGCTTAATAGTAAGAGAATCCAGCTGCAAAATGTTGGGAGACAGAGAAACACTTATTTCCAAAGTTAATTGCAGAAGTGTTCAAAAACAATAGAAGCTGCCTGTATAGGCAAATACATTTGACAAATGTATCCAGTGTTGGACTGGGGCAGGAAGGACCCACAAGGGGAATGCAATGGCATGAGCCCACTTGTAGGGAGGTGGAGCAAAGATGAAGAGGTGTGGCCAGGGAGCATTGTAGTTATCACCATGTAATACAAAGAACATTGCAATGACTGCCATATAATGCAAAGAGCATCACAGTGACCTCCATATAATGCAGGGAGTGTCACATTTACCGCCACATAAAACAAAGACCATCAGTGACCCACGTATAACACAGATAATACACACACCATTAATAGACACCACCCCCACCGCAGACCATTTTAAAGCACACACCAACTGCCCCCCCCCCGCCCCCTGCGAAAATGAAAATATATACCCCTTTCCACCTCCACTGGAACTACCTGTCCAGAGTGAGGATTTGTCTGGTTTCTGCAGAGCTCAAGAGTGACTGTGCTGCAACTGGAATGCTCTGTGACAGGAAAGGGATATAGAGACAGGCTACAGGAGAGGATGGGACGGAGTCTTAGGAAGGGATAGAAGGGAGTATAATATAATAGGCTAAGGAGGAGAGAGGTCGGGGACTTGGGGTGAGGAGGCGGTATCTCAGCGAGGGGAGGAAGTTCTTCAGAGTTGAAACCAGCTGCTACTAATTAATCAGTTCTGTAGCTGCGACCCTGTGTTCTGACACAACCAGAACATGCAGGGCAGCGTCCCCAGTTCAACCCCGTACCCTGATCGTGACCCACTAAGCCCCGCCCTTCACAGAACAGGGCGGAGTCTTAAAGCAGTAGGGTCCACCGGGAAATTAGCCGCTTCCCGCAGGGCCAGTCAGACCCTGAACGTCTAACACAATTCCCAGTCATAGAAAACCTTTACTGCTAATCTATTAAAGGTACCAGAAGGGTTCTGTAGCACTGTACAAGAGGAAAAAACAGACTAAAACAGAAAGTATAAAAAATCACAAATATATAATTACAGTGTGCAGATTGCAGAATTATGTAGAGAAAATGAAGGGAAGAGGGTCCGGCTCATATGAACTTACAATCTATCAAGGATATTGATGGACACAATGAGGAGAAGAGGGTAAAGACTGTGGAGATAGGAGGAGGGGTAGGTAATGTACAATGAAAAAGTTTGAAGGACAAGTTTGAAGGCTGGGAGGCTGGATGAAAGTCGAAAGGAGCAAGGGAGGGCATTCCAGAAGTTTGGAGCAGCCCTTGTCTTAAACGCTATTTGCATTTTTTTTTCCTCAAGTAGCAATTTTTTGCACTGTGCATGTACAAATTTTTGCAATCCACATAATTTTTCTCCCTCAATCATGACTTCAGAATGTCTGCGATTAGAGGGCTGAGACCAAGGCAGACATAGGCGTGAAGTCACGGTAATTGGACGTGCAATTCGCAAGAAGCAATAGGTAAAGAGACTGGGGAATTCAATTACCCGTGAGACCTTGCCCTAAAAAGAGAATATTTACAGAATACCGTTAACTGTAACATTATCAATTTTGGCTGGCAATTACCAGAAAGTGCTTCCCAATTTCCATAACTTAAAATTTTCTTAAGTGCATATTAATTTAACAATTTTCTTTAAAATATAGGGGGGTATTCAATTAGGCTGTGAAAAGTCAGAATCGGCAATAATTTATCGCCGATGACGTCATTTTCACCTATTTCTATTATCCCGTTTTCAATTTCAAAGACTTTTCGCAGGTTCGAAAAGTCTTTGAAAAAAACAGGGATAACTTTTCACCAAGTTTTACATGGCAAAAAAAAGTGCAGAATTGGGGTTTAGAGGTGCAGGCGTAAACAAAAATAGCCTGCACCCCTGGGAATGACATTTTTAAAAAAAAACTGTCAAAAAAAGTTAAAACAAAAAAAAAAAAAATAGGGACACCCCAAAAGAATAAATTGAATATTTGGGGTGACAAAAAAAAAAAAAGAAGGGAAACCAATGTTTAAAAATAGGTTCGGGGCTATTCTGCAAGTATGCGGCAGGTGTTTTCTAGAATAGGCTATTAACGGCAGGTGCATTTTTGCAGAATTTTTAAAAAGGTACTTTAGGTACTTAAAAATATGCTAGTACCCATTTTCATGTACCCCAACTGCATCACTTGTTCTAATGTCGGGAAAAAACACCTGCCGCAGCTACTTAAAAATGCAGAACACATTCTGCAGGGCTAAACGGGGGTACCCAGAGTGAACCCCCATGGACATCTTTAGGGGGGTCCTAGGAACAAAACCCGAAAATTCCCAAATTTTTAGCGACACCTTTCCGCGGGCTCCCGTTTTAGCTAGTTCCTAATTGAATACGGGCATAAAGCGGGAGCCCGCCCGATACTTTGTCCCAGGTAAAGCTCCGATTTGGAGCGAAAAGTCCATATCGGACCTTTCGCTCCCTAATTGAATACGGGCCATAAAGGTAATTAGACAATTCAAAAAAATCTCTTAAAATATAGCTTCCTTTTAAACAGTCTGAGGATTGATCCTAAACCTGTTTATCTCATACGGTAATACAATAAGAAATGAAGTAATATAGCTAGGAAAAGTACACGTTTATTTTGATCTAACGGGCTCCATGGTCTGGTACATACTATTCAGTCTGTGTAGAAAAACAGCAAATTATAATTTATCGATAATTTCTATTCATCGAAATACTTAATGGCAGCCATTACTCTGAGATTACATCCCTTTCTCTTAGAACTAGACAGGAAGTTTTCTCCCCATTAGGGTCCGCCCACTTCAGGTATATAGGTCCCGCCCCCTATCCCTCCTCAGTCTTTTGAGTGTCTCCTCAACTTTAGGAAAAAAAACTCATTAGAGTGGGTAGATTTTAGGCAGCCATGAAGTATTAAGAAGAATTTAAATTATCGGTAAGTTATAATTTGCGTTTTTCTTCTTCCTACTTTATGGCAGCCATTACTCTGAGATATACCAAAGCATAAAATATATGGTACGGAAATAGACAACAGCTATTTATTCCCCATCCCTCATGCTTACATGACTGAATTTATTTAAGCCACTGCCCCGCTGAGGATATGACTTCCAAAGTAGGCTTCCAAAACATCCAAAGCATAATGCCTTTAGAAGGTATGAATTGATAACCAGGTAGCTGCTGCACAGATGTCTTTCACAGATACTTCAGCCCTTTTTGCCCATGAAGCCGCCATTGCCCTGGTTGAGTGTGCCTTCAGATTTTCTGGAGCTTTACGACCATCTTGCGATAGTCCGTTTCGTGGGTGCCCCTGTGAGCAAGACAAATAAATGTTTAGTCTTCCAAAATTCTTTAACTGTCTAGATAGACAGAAATTCCCTGCACCAGATCTAACATATGGAATTTCTCTTCTCTCTCATTTTTTGGTGGCGGAAAAAATTAAGGCAAAGTAATTTCTTGGTTTAGATGAAATGTTGATATCAATTTTGGCAAGAAACTTGGATTTGTCCTGAAAACAACTTTATCTGGTAGGATATTTGAAATAAGGCTCTTCTGCTTGAAGTTCACCAATTCTTCTTGCTGAAGTGATAGCAGTTAGGAAGACCACTTTCCAAGTTAGTAGCTTTATTGTAATTTCATGTAATGGTTTGAACGGAGTTACCATTAATGCATTCAGTATTAGGTTCAAATCACACTGGGCTAAGGTCGATCTCACTTGAGGCCGTATTCTTTTCATTGCTTGGCAGAACATTTTTACAAGATTCTCCTCGGATAATCTTCTATACAAAACAATACTTCATGCTGCTAATTGTACCTTCATGGTTGAAGACGCCAGTCCTTTCTCAAACCCAAAATATAAATGTTTTCCAGATTCTATAATACATATCTGAAGATATTCCCTTTCTTGCTTGCATAAGAAACTGTACCACTTGTTCAGGCACTCCCTTCCGTCTTAGTAGTTTCCAAACCAAATCCTTGGTGTAACAGACCTGGCATGATTGGTAAAGTCCATGGATCTTCCACTGACATTCTCTCTACTGTCGAGAACCGCACTATTTTTGGCCAGAAAGGAAGCACTATTTTCACTTCTACTCGTTCTTCTGTGATCTTTTTTGGCATAGGAGGAATCATTGGAAATATTGGGAACACATATACCAGTGCGAACTTCCATGATAGAGAGCACGGGTCTACTCCACTTTTTTGCAGTAGGTGCTATCTGGAGCCAAACCGAATGGTAGGCAAGTAAATTGGAGGTGTTTTCCTTGAATGCAGAATCTCGTAAACTTTCGATATTTTCTGCATATCGGAATGTGAAAATAGGCATGCTTTAGATCTATTGATGCTAGGAAATCATTTGGTCTTATGTCCATCAAAATAGATTTCAGGGTTTCCATATGAAATTTCTTACTTTGACACATTTGTTCAATTGTCTGAGATCCAAGCCGGTTCGTAAATCCTCCTGTAGCTTTTTCTACAAGAAATTTCTTCTCTTCTGACCACGGGACAACTTCCACGGGACAACTTCCACAACTTTTGAGCTGGGCAATTTTGTTATGGTGTCTTCTAAAACTTCGACCTCCAAAGCTGACCCTGGAACCCTTGATTCCACAAATTTGTCTGTTTCTGGGATATTTCAAAATTCTATCCTGTGTCCCTGTGACAGTACTTCCAGAACCCAACAGTCTCAAACAGATTCTTTCCATTGACTGGTGAACTCCAGAAGTCTGCCCCCTACTGGCACATGTGTCAGGATCCTGTAGTAGTCATTGTCTCTGATTGCCTCTTCTGTAGGGCTGGCAAAAGGATTGTCACGTCATCGCTGAAGAGTATCTCTTGCCACCCAGGTTTATAACTTCTAGCTTGTTTATACTGCTGCTTTGCAGATGGTATAGGATACCTGCTTTGTTTGTCCTGAGGTAATTTTACACATTTAAGTAAAATTGTTTCCAAATTATTACCAAAAAGTAGGCAACCCTCAAATGGTAAGGAGACCAGCCTATTTTTGTAATGGATATCAGCTGCCCACGGGCAGTCATAGAGCTTGTCTTGCCATCACTCCTGCAGTCACAGATTTAGGAGAAAACTATCATATCAGGCGAAGCTTCACACAGATACTCATAATAGCCAGACTCCGCTGTAAATAATTCCTTGACATATTTTCTTCTAAATCTGTCTGCATGCTAGATGCCCATAGTCTCAAGGTTCTGGATACTGACACTACCGCAACACCAGAGCTATGCTATTTCTTTAAAGAACTTTCAATTCTTTTATCAATGCTGTTCTTTAGAATTGCTCCATCCTCCAAAGGGATAGTGGTTTCAGAGACAACCTCAGCTGCATCAACTTTAGGAATAGTACACCAGGACAAGAATTGTTCACACCTGATAGGATACATTCTATCAATCCTCTTAACATTACCCAGATGTTTATCCAATCTCTTAGGGATGGCCGTGACATCGGGACTTCCACCCACTGCTAGCCGCACTGCAGCTGTGCGCTCAGCACCCCCGGCATTTCCACCCACCATCCACGTGGGATAGGACAGCCAGCAGCCGGACGCCTGCATCGGTAGCGTGGGCAAATACCAGAACATCTCAGCTGTGCTCAGGGGCCCATCTGATGTTAAGCCTCAGGCACTCCCCAGGGTGCTACCCTCCTCCAGATTGCAGCTACCAGAGGTGCATTTACTGGGAATCCATATGAGGTAAGTCGTATATTGAACTAAATAAACTTCCTAAACTCTTTCTAACCAAGAGACAGGAAAAAGATTGAGTAGTAGGGATAGGGGGAGGGGACGTACTGTATATATCTGAAGTGGGCAGACCCTAAAGAGGATAAAACTTCCTCTCTAGTTCTAAGGGAAAGGGATGTAATCTCAGAGTAATGGCTGCCATGAAGCTGGAAAAATAAATATTATTAAAACCATGTCAACATTAAATCAACATTAAATGGAACAAATGTCAACCATGAAGGCATAAAGATAAGGGAATGAATGGCACTCCAAATGTTATTTTATTAAGTTTGGGGATCTAATTGATTGGCAGCCCCATACCAAACTCCAAAAACTCATTTATTACTGTGCGCACCAATGACAGGTCACCAGTTTACCACTGGGTAAACAGAAGTTAACTCCCAACTTTCTCACTACGAAGGAGGGACTTGGTCCTCAAATCGGGACAGTTGGGAAGCCTGCTATAAACATATAACTATCTAACTTGAATCACTGAACAATTTCACACTTCTAATTAAAGTGATGCTGCCTGAAATATATATTACACAGAGACAACAGACACATATATACACTGATTTTCTTGTTTTCTCTGCTTTTTCTCTCTATAAGAGTGAAAGACTGATTGAGTTCTGGCTTTATTATCAACATACCAAATACCCACCCTGTCTCCACTGATTCATCTACCGGGATTAGGAGTGGATCTACAGTACATACTATGACCACACCATTGAAGAGGACACTGACCTTATTAGTGACCACAAACCAATGACCATGATCTTAATTTTACATCAATTTTGTGGTGCAAAAGGCACGAGGGCCCTGCCCCACATTAGCTCACACAGATTAGAAGAGTTGAATGAGTTCACGTCTATCAATATACACAGGGATTAGGGAGAAACAGAATGTATTAAAAGGAGCAGGATGTAATTTCAATAAGTATTTTGCTACAGAAAAAGCTTTTTCGAAAAAATTAACGGTCAGCAAAATTAACTTTTGTTTATTACAGATTATTGTACTTTGGTCATGTTTAAGGAAAAAACACAAAAAGTATATATTGGAATCTAACTCCAGATTTTAACATTTTGGACATGTGAAAAGAATTCACTACCCAAGATAATTTACTACTTGGAATATGATGGACAGCTTGGTTCTACAAAAGAATGATACGTACTGTATCTTCCACACTGCTGTGTGTACAACAGCAACCTTGCTCCTCTTTACTGCGGTGCAGCTGACACTGATGACCAATGCAGGGTCATGCCAATATTGTAACAACAAAATTCTCTTGCATGTGGCATGTACCAACATCCTATTTCATGCAGTTACAGCTCGTAAAATCACCACCAACAAAGCAAATTCGGCAGATGAGCGCAAGTTTTGCCAATAGCGCCTGTCAGCCATGGCTGACTGACTGCAATGAAGATGAGCTGGGTTGCTGCGGTAAACCGAAATTTGTAAGGTAAATACAAAACATACATACTTTCTCTTTAGTAATTTATCAACTCCTTAATTATTTTATTATGCAAACGATCCAGCGTTTTTAATTAGACTATGTGGGGCTCATGTAGAGATGGGCATAATTTACGACAAAAACGTATGCATAACTTAGGAACATAAGAATCAGGCAATCTGCTTAATGTGCAGCCACAGGTAGAGCAAAATGCCTGCAACTGTACATTTATGTAAAATGAGTATTTATTTTGTCATTTTAAATTTATACAAATAGTGCAAGAAATGCTAAAAGTGTATCTAACTCTAACAGCATCACTTCATTGTATTACAGCACGAAATCACCTTATTCCGACATGAGACTGAAGGTCTGTCCCCCTATATAAATTGAAGGGACATACCAAGACCGCCAATGATTGACATCTTAACTGGGCGGGCAAATTCAAATGCCTACTATTTGTGATATCCTCCCAGACACACTGAGCGGGCGAACGGTAAGTGTGTATAGCTTACCTGATTGGCTACTCTGTCGGAGCGACGGCGGGTCGACAGATAGATGTGCCAAGTGTGTACCCAGCATAAGTCTAAATGAAGACTGAGACATATGCTATGTTACTGCACATGCGCAGTATGAAAAAGTGAATTTTTCACTTCTTAGTCCAACTTTTCATGAGCCCTATGTAAATTTGTCTTAAAAAAATTGGTAAGAACTCTAAAATCCTATTTTTTATGGTAATAAAATTAGAAAGAACAATTAACACCAAGAACCATTTATTTATATTTTTCTGGAGAAATTAATAAAATGTCCAAATCTCAAAACAGTCTTTGAACATTTAATATGGTGCAGGACTGGTGTGGCTAATGGATTAAGCTGTAACATGAAAAATAATATGAGATATGGTAAGAACTTACCCTTGTTATCTCTATTTCTACGAAGTCCATAGGGTTCCACAGGATACCTTGGGGGTATAGGTGTGACGTCAGTCGCAGGGCACCAAAGAGTTAAGCTTTCAGCCTCCCAGGATGCACTAGGTCCCCCTCCTATACCCCGCCCCCGGGCCAAGGCACCTCAGTTAGTTACCAAGCCATAGGCCGGAGGAGGAGAAGGAAGAGAGAGAACAAAGATCTGGACACATACAAGAATCACATTCTCACCAGAGGGAGACGGAAAACCGGTGACCAGAGCAAAGCCCATCTGCAGCACAGGTGCGACAGGGCGGGAGTCCTGTGGAACCCTATGGACTTCGTAGAAATAGAGATAACAAGGGTAAGTTCTTACCATATCTCATATTTTCTACTTCAGGGTCCATAGGGTATCCACAGGATACCTTGGGGATGTCCCAAAGCAGTATCCTTTAAGGGTGGGGACGCTCCTGTGCAGAAAGGAGAATCCGCCGCCCGAAGGAAGCATCCTGAGAGGCGAAGGTGTCAAACCTGTAATACCTCACGAAGGTATGGACAGAAGACCACGTAGCAGCCTTGCAGATCTGAACTGCCGAGGCACCACGTCGAGCTGCCCACGAAGGACCCACAGACCTAGTGGAATGAGCCTTCAGAGAAGGAGGGACCGGTAGGCCTTCATGAAGAGAAGCTTCAGAAATAGCCATACGGATCCAGGCTGCCAAAGTTTGCTTTGAAGCAGGCCAACCCTTTTTACGGAAGCCATAGAGGACAAACAAAGCGTCCGACTTCCTAAACGAAGAAGTGCGGTCAACATAAGTCCTTAAGGCCCGCACAACATCCAAAGAGGCCTCACCCACGGAAAGACCCGGTGAGTTAAAGGCCGGAACAACTATTTCCTCGTTAATATGAAACTGGGAAACAACTTTGGGAAGAAACTCGGGCCGAGTGCGGAGCACTGCCCTGTTCCCATAAAAAACCAAGAAAGGGGGTCTACAAGAAAGAGCCCCTAACTCAGAAACACGTCTGGCCGAAGCAATGGCCAGAAGGAAAACAGTCTTAGCTGTTAGCCATTTAAGATCCACTGAGCCCAGTGGTTCAAACGGCGGTCCTTGGAGAGCCCTCAGGACCACAGCCAAATCCCAAGGCGCCACAGGTGGAACAAAGGGCGGCTGAATGCGGAGAACACCCTGCATAAAGGTGCGCACATCCGGGATTGTAGCAATCCTACGGTGAAACCAGACAGATAGGGCCGAAACCTGTACCTTCAAAGAAGCAAGGCGAAGCCCATGATCTAGTCCCGCTTGCAGGAAGGCGAGAATCCGAGACAGACGAAACTCCCGCGGTGCATAACCTCTCGGTCGACACCACTGGAAGAACGTATGCCACACGCGATGGTATATCCTCGCGGAAGACGGTTTCCGAGCTCGTAACATGGTCCGCACCACAGAGCTGGAAAACCCCCGGGACCTCAGCATGGCCGTCTCAACAGCCACGCCGTCAAAGACAGCCGAGTCAGGTCCGGGTGAAGGCAAGGACCCTGAGACAGAAGGTCCGGTCGTAGCGGCAACCGCAGAGGAATGTCCACGGACAGACCCTGAAGGTCTGAGAACCAGTGCCGTCTGGGCCACGCGGGAGCTATCAACAGGAGCGTCCCTCCTTCCTGTTTGAATTTCCGGATTACCCGTGGAAGAAGGGAGACCGGAGGGAACAGGTATGCGAACCGGAACGTCCACCGGACGGACAGAGCATCCACCAGAGACGCCCCTTCGTCTCTTGTGCGAGACCCGTACACCGGCAACTTGTTGTTGTGCCGGGACGCCATGAGGTCGATTTCTGGAAGACCCCACCTGTCCACCAGTAGTTGAAAAACGTCCGGGTGCAGGGACCATTCCCCCGGATGAACGTCCTGGCGACTTAGAAAGTCCGCCTCCCAATTGAGCACTCCCGGGATGAAGACCGCTGATATGGCCGGAAGATTGCGCTCCGCCCAAACCAGGATCCGAGAGACCTCTACGAGAGCCGCCCGACTGCGAGTTCCTCCTTGCCTGTTTATGTAGGCCACGGTGGTAGCGTTGTCCGACTGGACCTGCACCGGGCGACCCTGGAGAAACCGCTGTGCCTGCTGGAGAGCATTGAAGACCGCACGGAGTTCCAAGATATTGATTGGAAGCTCCGCTTCTGTCGGCGTCCACCTGCCCTGGAACAAGTGTGGACCCGAAACTGCTCCCCAGCCCCGAAGACTGGCGTCCGTTGTCAACAGGACCCAATTTGGAACCCAGAACGGACGTCCCTTGTTGAGGTGGGTCGTCTGTAACCACCACGTAAGGGACAGGCGAACCTCCTGGGTTAGCACAATCGTCTGGGACTTCAGAGACTGAGTCAGCCCGTTCCACTTGGACAGGATCAGGTGCTGCAGAGGTCTGGAGTGAAACTGGGCGTATTCCACCATGTCGAACACCGACACCATGGAGCCCAGTAACCTCATCGCCGAGTGTAAGGACACCCGGCGGCTGTGCAGACAACTGCGCACCCTTGACTGTAAAGCAGAGATCTTGTCCTCCGTCACGAAGATCCTTTGCTGTCCCGAGTCCAATAAGGCTCCAAGATGCAGAATCCTCCGAGACGGGATTAGAGTGGACTTCTGCCAGTTGATTAGCCAGCCGTGCCGTTGCAGCAGTGCAATGGTCAGGTCCAAGTGGCGTAACAGGAGCTCTGGGGTCACCGCTAGCTGTGACCCCAGACGCCCACCAGCATCCCCGGATCAGTACCAGCGTTCTGGTACCGGCGGGGTGTAGGGAAGACAGCATGGACGTCAGGACTGACTGTCCATGCTGTTCATCCAGATGTGCAGCCACAGCTGCATGAAGAATAAGCTTCAGGGGCTCGTCTAGCCCCCACTCCAACAGGTGCACCCGACTCCGGCCGGGCACCAAACTAAACTGAGGTGCCTTGGGCTGGGGGCGGGGTATAGGAGGGGGACCTAGTGCATCCTGGGAGGCTGAAAGCTTAACTCTTTGGTGCCCTGCGACTGACGTCACACCTATACCCCCAAGGTATCCTGTGGATACCCTATGGACCCTGAAGTAGAAAAAGTAATATTTACTTGAGCCTTCTATAGGATTGGTTACTGCATTTTACAGAAGGTAGCAGCTGCTAAATTGTGTTCATCCATATAGTCCAGAGGGGAAATAATGTGAAGGATTAAAAAGGTAAACATGTTTAAAATATTTAAGTAGTATATATGAACATTACATATTTTTAAAACAACACATTTTAATTAACAAAAATGCTCATTGCAGTGACTTAAATATAAAATGACCATCTAGTTATCATTAAATGTAACATTTATTGCAAATGAGATGTAATTAATATACCTACATGCGGCATCCCGGCTGACGAAATCCCGGTGCTGGAATGCCAGCCAGGAGACCAGCGCCGGAATACCGACAGTACATGACATGCCGATGACAGAAATCCCGACAGCTGGGATGCCGAACGCAAGTATATCGAGCTTGTTAGGTCTTAGCCGCCGGGGGAGGTTAGGTTTAGCCATCACGTGGAGGGAGGGAATTAGGGTTAGACTAGAGGAGGGGGAGGTTAGGGTTAGGCACCACTGGGGGGGGGGGGTAGGTTTAGGCACCAAGGGGGAAGGGTTAGGTTTAGGCACCAAGGGGGAAGGGTTAGGTTTAGGCCCCAAGGGGGGAGGGTTAGGTTTAGGCCCCAAGGGGTGAAGGTTAGGTTTAGGCACCAAGGGGGGAAGGTTAGGTTTAGGCACCAAGGGGGGAAGGTTAGGTTTAGGCACTAACGGGGAGCGTTAGGATGGGGTGGGGGAGGGTTAGTGTTAGGATGTAGGAACTGAGGCTTAGGGGGAGAAGGGGGGACGGTTACTACACTTGCCCGATCCTTGTCGGGATCCTAAGTATCGGGATGTCGCTGTCGGTATATTGACAGCAGGCATCCCGACTGTCGGGATTTCATAACCATTCCTTGCAAATGTGTGTCAAGTATTTTAACACAGTAATAAATTATAAATGTCTAAATTGCTACAAATGTAAGCCTCGCAGGAAAGTGGGGAAAAGTACAACATAAAATAGGGTAACGGAGACGTATTGCTTGTAGGTGTTTGTTTTTATTTAAATGCATAGCCATTTAACGTTTAAATACTTCCAGTACTTTTCGTGCGAAGTCTGCGAGTTTCATGAAACAAACTCGCAACTCATACCTAATTAGATTGACCCTTTAGGGCCGTATTCAATTAGAAGCGAAAAGCTGAGATCCGCGAAAAAGTATAGCCGATTGCGACTTTTCACCTGTCGGAAACTTCTCTCCGTATTCAATTCCATCCACTTTTCACGTACGCGGAAAGTCAATGCAATGTAATAGGAGAAAAGACGTGCACAATTTTTGTTTTGGGGTACAAAGGTGGGGAAACCACTCAGAACCCTTAGGACAGCCCCCTAATGGACAACTGCGTCAAAAAAATCCTGAAAAAAACTTAACACCCCAAAAAAGTACTTTGAATTTGGGGATGAAAAAGCACAAAGTGGGGGGACAAGTTTGCAAACTAGCAAAATAAGGTTCTAGGGGTGGCCCAAGAAGGGGTCAAGTGTTTTGGGGATTGCAGGTGCTTTTACGAGGGTAGAAATTCGCATTTATTAAAACTGCACCTTAGAGACATTACAATATGCTAGCATTCATTTTCAGGTAACCCAAATTTGACAGGACTACTTATTTTCTCCAAAAAATACTGCTCTATGTAATTCTTCACCACTTGTACAAATACGCTAACTACTACATTGATCCGAAATGTTTCTGCATCTTTTTGGGGGGTTCGGGCTGCTTTCCCCGATTCTGACACCACTTTTCACCTGTTCTGGCTTCGCATGTCTTCGCGTCTTTTGGAATTGACTAGGGTGAATCGCATGTACGCGCACAATAAGTTTCCGCGGCTAAAATATGCGATGTGGGCGAAAAGTCCGGCATGCAAAACTTTATCACGTACGCGAAACTAATTGTATATGGCGGCCCTTAGTTAGATAAATGTATCCTCTAATCTAAGTGGAAAAATATTTTCTCAGTTTATAGAAAATTAAGCAGACCTCTCTATAATAGTTTGGCAACATTCTTACATTGCAACATTCACATGAAAAAGTCAGCAATACCCAACTTCCTAGGATTGTTTATTTTTTTGTGATATTTTTAAGCTAGCATATATTTGTTTTAACTACAATTGTCTGAAACTTTCTGCATTATAACCAAACCAAAATGTAATGTGTATTTATGGTAAAAAAAAAAACAGTTGTTGCCAGTGCTTACCTCAAAATGTCTATTATAATGAAAGTATGAGGTACAGTGCATCCGGAAAGTATTCAATACGCTTCACTTTTTCCACATTTGTTATGTTACAGCCTTATTCCAAAATGGAAAAAAATCATTTTTGTCCTCAAAATTCTACACACAATACCCCATAATGACAAAATGTTTTTTGTTTTTTTAATTAAATTTGCAAAAATCTTAAAAAAACTTTAAACACTAAGAAATTACACGAACAAGTATTCACGGCTTTTGCCATGAAGCTCAAAACTGAGCTCAGGTGCATCCTGTTTCCACTGATCATCCTTGAGATGTTCCTACAGCTTAATTGGAGTCTACCTGTGGTAAATTCAGTTGTTTGGACATAATTTTGAAAGGCATACACCTGTCTATATAAGGTCCCACACTTGACAGTACATGTCAGAGCACAAACCAAGTATTAAGTCCAATGAACTGTCTCAACACACAAATCTGGGGAAGGGTACAGAAATATAACTGCTTCTTTGAAGGTCCCAAGGAGCACAGTGGCCTCCATCATCCGTAAATGGAAGAAGTTCGGAACCACCAGGCCTCTTCCTAGAGTTGGCCGGCCGTGTAAACAGAGCGATCGTGGGAGAAGGGCCGTAGTCAGGGAGGTGAACAAGAATCCAATGGTCACTCTGTCAGAGCTACAGCATTCCTCTGTGGAGAGAGGAGAACCATCCAGAAGACCAACCATCTCTGCAGCAATCCACCAATCAGGCTTGTATGGTAGAGTGGCTAGACGGAAGCCACTCCTTAGTAAAAAGCCCAAGGCAGCCCATCTGGAGTTTGCCAAATTGCACCTGAAGGACTCTCAGACCATGAGAGAGAAAAAAAAAAAAAAAAAAAAAACTCCTCTTTGGCGTGATTGCCAGGTGTTATGTTTGGAGGAATCCAGGCACCACTCATCACCAGGCCAATAGCATACCTACAGTGAAGCATGGTGGTGGCAGCATCATGCTGTGGGGATGTTTTTCAGCAAAAGGAACTGGGAGACTAGTCAGTATAGAGGGAAAGATGAATGCAGCAATGTAGAGACACATCCTGGATGAAAACCTGCTCCAGAGTGCTCTTGACCTCAGACTGGGGCGACAGTTCATCTTTCAGCAGGACAACGACCCTAAGCACACAGCCAAGATATCAAAGGAGTGGCTTCAGGACAACTCTGTGAAAGTCCTTGAGTGGCCCAGTCAGAGCCCAGACTTGAATCCAATTGAGCATCTCTGGAGAGATCTGTAAATGGCTGTACAGCGATGCTTCCCATCCAACCTGATGGAGCTTCAGAGATGCTGCAAAGAGGAATGAGTGAAACTGCCCAAAGATAGGTGTGCCTAGCTTGCGGCATCATATTCAAAAAGACTTGAGGCTGTAACTACTGCCAAAGGTGAATCAACAAAGTATTGAGCAAAGGTTGTGAATACTTATGTACATGTGATTTCTTAATTTAATAAAAAAAAACAAAAAACTATCAAAAATCTCAAAAAAAACATTTAACACATTGTCATTATGGGGTATTGTGTGTAAAATTTTTAGGCCAAAAATGAATTTATTCCATTTAGGAATAAGGCTGTAACATATCAAAATGTGGAAAAAGTTAAGCCTATTGAATACTTTCTGGATGCACTGTATATCCATGTTCGCCGCAATCTCGTCATTTAGGCCCCACACCCGCTACACAATGGCAAGATTACCAGCAATGTAAAGCAGGGGGCGCGGCCCCCCCACAGTGGGGGTTTGTCTGAAAATTGCAGGGGGGGGGGGGGGGGGGAGATTGGGGGGAGTCCGGGGCTTGCCTACTCAAATTTCAGAAGGCTCCTGACCGAATCGGGAGAGTAGGCAAGTATGGGTATATCCTTATAGTGTCCTAGGTGATTATGAATAGTATTTTTGTGTCAAAGGTATTGAAATAAAGTTGCAGACTGAGCATAATGATGCGTGGCACGAAGCATGGCCCCTGTCATCTGCCTGTTTACCGAGATTAGCAACTAAAATCACACACAGTAGCTACATGAAACGTCATGGAGAGTATTCAGGGTACCCGTCCATTGTACTTTTGTCGCATTAGTGATGCGAACAGGACTAATATTTTGTGAAAAGGTCTCTGGCGGGAGGCTTAGTACGGTCGAGTTGCAAAGTCTGTGGCACGTCAAACGGGGCATTTTGGCGCGATTTGAGGATAGGTGTATGTGGACAAATCTGTATGTAAAGTTTGGATGATACTTTGTTCTGGAATATAGGTGGTCGCTTGGAATCAGTATTGCAAATTGCAGTTTATACGTATTGTTACAGTGAGAGGAAGAGAAACCAATAAAAGTTAAAATAACCTGTAGTTAGAAAGTACTTTTTATTTTAATTGTGACCAACAATAAGGACAAGATACAAGCTTAGTAATCAAGCAGAATACGCCATCAACTTTGTTATCTATGGAGCACTAACTAGATAGGAGGCAAACCTATTAGACTGTCAAGTGACCGAGGTCACAATCACAATCCTTCACTCTGGACAACTATGCACTGTACTCTCCTCCCAGTCGGATAGGAGCCAAACAAGAACTGGACTGCAGGGAAAGTTCTAGACAGAGGTTTTAAATAGATACAACAGAGAAAACCATAAACAGCGCTGAGAGGTCAAAATCCAACGGGAGACACAGATCCCAAATGTGCAGCTGTAATATTCCAACAAACCTGTCTAATTTTCTCATAACTCCAATTTGGATTATCATGATATGAGAAATAAAATACAAAAAATGGGTTACATAACCATTAAGATGTACACAGTTACTGAAGAATGAGTCCACTGATTCCCAAGGATGTGCTCAGAAGTAGAATACACCTTTAGTGCACGTAGCAGAAGATGCATAAAGTAATGCTTACTATAAGCTTAGATCAGCAAGACATATTGCAGACTCATAAAGGTTTCTTTTCTCCGTATATTTTTTTTCCTCAACTTCCCATTGGTCACATATATGAAAGTGAAGAAAAACTCAGGATGTAGATAAAAATCACATTTTTAAAATATATATACAGTATAAGCAATAATAGATCCGTACCAGATGGTAACAAGCCTAATCCATGAGCTGTACAGATGGTATAGAACCCGGTTGCTTTATTTAATTGGTGTGAAATAGGCTTTGCAGGTACGGAATGTAAATTCACTGTCACTCAATAGTTATGTAACCCATTTTTTGTATGTTGTTTCTCATATCATGATAATCCACGTTGGAGTTATGAGAAAATAAGACAGCTTCATTGGAATATTACAGCTGCACATTTGGGATTTGTGTCTCCCGTTGGGTTTTGACCTCTCAGCGCTGTTTATGGATTTCTCTATTGCATCTATGTATGTATATGAAGTGGTGTTTCATTTTTAAACCAGAGCTGCTGTGAGGTGTTGCGCCCTATAATTTAGTGTGTTTTTTTCGTTTTAGAGGTTTTAAATAATCCAATTAATTTAAGAATGTTATAAAGCTACCTTCCTAAAGAACAATAAATTGTTCTCCTGATTTTAAAGTAACACAAAGGGGATTATGCTAAAGGTTCAGAGTTTAAGGAACTGCTGTGCGTTCAGTGAATTTGCAGCTAAATTTAAAGCGGCAATTAGTTGTAAGGCAAAACCAGCAAAAGAACTAAATCGCCACTTTAAATTTAGCAGTGAACTCGCTGACAACACTGCGGCTGTTTACACTTGGAACATCTGACATAACTGCCAGAGCCTTCAAAATCTTTGACAGTAACTGCTTCACCAAATACAATATGCTATGAAGAGTTACACTCTGGGCAGAGGAGTAGCGTGGAAACATGGCGCCCGGAGAAAATGCATGTCATAGCGCCCCCCCGCCCCCTTCCTGTACTGAACTGTGCCAGTGGGGTATGGCTAGCCTGTGGGAGAATACTGAATTGAAGAGGAAAATAGCAAACAGTGGCAGTATCACGCTGGGTGTTGAGGTCCCATTGGGGGAATAGAATGCCATGGTGATGCACTATCTGACATTAAGGGGTAGCTCCTTTGACACTGCTTTATTTATGTATAGCACCTAGGATCTGACTTTTGCTCCTTTGAATCATTGTTATTAGTCAATAGAGGAGATTGTATTATATATTATATATTCTGATCATTTAACTTAAAGTGACAGAGTACATGTGCTAAAGTGAGATTTCACAGGGTGCACAGCTTAATACTGCAACTACGGCACCTAGCAGCTTTTACTGTAGTCGGAATACCTATGGGAAGCTCCCTTCTTAGCTATGCTCCTACTTTGCAAATATACATTGCACCTATATGTGAGTACTACTAATCATGTTCTGTCCACCACCATTATTATTATTTCAGGTCTCCTAATATTTTCCTTTCAAATAGACCTTCAAATAACACTGTATGGTCATGCCTGGGAATGCCTCCATTACTACTTTAAATAGCAAAGCAGTGACTCTTTCTAAACTCATATAATTGAAGTTTTGGATTTTACCTCAGATGTGTAACTTAAGTCTATTGAAGCACAATGAATGAATGAATGAGAGAAGGATGGCGGGGATCAAAGAGGAGAGAGGAAAGTGCTGATCAGAGAGGGAACGTGACAGAGGCCAGTAAGAAAAGAGAAGGGAAGGGCTAAGCCAAGCAGAGAGGGTCAGTGTCAGAACCCAATAAGAAAAGGAGGGGGGGAGGAGAGAGAAGCCAATAAGAAAGGAGAGGACAGGGGCAAAGAGCCCATCACAGGGTAGAGAGGGGAGGGAATTAAAGAAGTGAGAAGTGAATGTAATCAATCCGACAGGAAATTGTGGCATTGTCCGACTGTATCTGTAAGAGTCTATCTCTGAAAAGATCCTGTGCTTGAACCAGAACACGGAAAGATTGCTCGCAGCTCTAGCACATTGACAACATCTTCTCTTCCAGAGACCAAAACTGTGACCCTAGAACTACCGCACCCCATCCCTGGAGACTGGCGTCTGTAGTTACTAGCATCCATTCCCAAGGAGAGGATTGGCAACCTCTGGACAGGCTGCGAGTGCAGAGCCACCAACCCAGGGATTGGCGCACCTGAACAGACAGGGGTAAAAAACTGTCGATCTAGACAGTGATCCCACCTCCTCCAGCGCTGAAGAATGTAATGCTGAAGGGGCCTGAAATGGAAGCATGCAAACGGGACCGTTTTGAACACGGCCACAACAGAAGTTGTAACCAATTTGGATCTGGGTAGATTGAGAACCCAACCATGAAGTTCCAGAGTTGTCATGACAATCTGCAAGTGATCCTTCAAGAGTTCCTCTGAAGGTGGCTTTATTAGAAAATCATCTAAATAGGGAATTATCGTAATTCCGTGGCGATGCAGAAAAGCTACCAAAGGTGCCATAATTTTTGTAAACAACCTTGGTGCGGAGGAAAGCCCGAAGGGCAAAGCCCGAAACTGAAAGTGCCTGGGGCCAACTGCAAACCGCAGCAGTTTGTGGTCTCTTTCCCAAATAGGTGCATGGAGATACGCGTCCTTTATATCTAAGGACTCGAGAAATTCTCCTACTTCCATAGAGGCAAATACTGAATGTAATGACTCCATCCTGAACCTTCTCACCCTTAAGTGCAGGTTGAGACTTTTTAAATTCAAAATGGGGCGAAAAGAACCATCTGGCTTTTTTTAAGCAGAAACAGATTTGAATAAAAACCTAGCCCCTGATGATGTATCGGAATAGGGAGCACTACCCCTGAATCTACAAGGGAGAGAATTGCCCCCCTTCTAAGCTGATCCCAAGGAAGAGGCGTTACATAAAAAAAAGATGATGCGGACAGGGTCCCTACAGATCCAATATGTAACCTCTGGAGAGGACTTCTCTGACCCAAAAGGTCTGTGGTTGACCAAAACCTGGCCTCCCTGGAAGAGAGAAGACGGCCACCTATACCAATGGGCTGGAAATCCTCCTGACCCGAGTCACTGGAAGGATCTGTCTCCCGTACGGTTGCCCGGGCGATGGGACCGCATGGCCATACGCACTCTGAACTGACCCGCTCTTTGACCTGCTGTCGTACCTCTGGTGGGCAGAGGCCGGAACCTACCAGGAGTACCGAAAAGGCAGAAACCTAGAAAACCTAGAGCGGGAAGAACTGGAAGAAATAGGCTTTTTCCGCCAGTTGTCTGAGCGATAATTCACTCCAGCTCTGGACCAAACAGAGATTGACCTGTAAAGGGAACTCCCTCCAAAATTTTCTTGGAATCGCTAACCGCTTGCCAAGAACGTAACCACAACGTTCTTCTGGCAGAAACAGATAAGATTTATATACCTGCCAGAATAAAAATAGTGTCTAAAGACGCATGACTCACATAAACTGCAGTCTGTTTCAGGTTGTCCACCAGGGTAAGGATATCCGAAGAATCTGCCCCTGACTGAATAGCTTCTGCTAATTGATCTGACCAGGTTTCTATGGCCTTTGTAGCCCAGGCCCCTGCCAACACCGGATGCAGGGTAGTACCTGTTAAATAAAACAAGGATTTCAGCAGATGCTCACACTCAAGGTCCATAGCATCCTTTCAGGTGGCTGCAGTAGCCATTGGAAGAACCGTAGTCTTTGCTAAATGGGCAATCAGTGCATCCACTGCTGGAGGTACCTTCCATGGAGCCGTATTTTTCCCAGCAAAAGGATAAGTAAACTTAAATCCTGCTGGAAGCTTAACATGTTTTTCTGGCTTAGCCCAGGATTCCCCCATCAGAAAAATGCATAAAAGAAGGCTCCACGTCTTCAATTTTCAAAGTCTGGCGAATGGCCTGGGTAAGCTCAGTAACACCCAAACTAACGGGAGAACTGTCTTCCCAACTAGAATGGTCTATCCATCTGAAGAGACATATCTCTATTTACTGGGGTGCTAGCTAACACAGGGGAAGGAAACTGAGATGGTGCGACTTGCTGCATAGGTATAGAGGCTGTTGCACTAACATTAGCCTGTCCACGAACCTCTAGTAGCTCCTTAGCCAGATTTGCAATGGACTGAGCCATAACCTTTGCCCATACCAGTAATATCTCCTCTGACGGGGCGTCCATAAATGAGCATAGCACAGGCGCCTCGACCTCACAGTCTGCATCCTACTCCCCTAAGAGAGCTTTGCAGCACATTTAAAACATGTATAATGTAATACAGCACCCTGCTTATACTTGGGAGGTTGGCCCCCCTTTGCAGACACACTGTTACCACCAACTGCAACTCACACAGAACGAAAAAATACCTACAGCCCCAGTCTATACAGTGAGAGAGAAAAATAAAATAAATGTATTTTTATTTTTTTTAAATAAAACAAGAGAAATTAATATAATTAACTAATCTAATGAAACAAAGACACAAACAAACAACAAAAAAACCTAACTACTCTACTTTAGCAATTTTAAAAGGCAAAATTACAACAATCTCACTTTGTACTATAGTACCACACTCCTCAGCATCCAGACTCCTGAGCAGCAGGTATCTTCACTTTTTCGATCAGTCCTCCAGGAAACAGCAGGAAATCATCTGACATGGGAGGACCTCCCACAGGCTTTCTGGGTGTGGGGGCAAGAAGACATTACCAGATGGTGCCTCTGTGATCCAGGTGAGCACCTTTGTTTGTTTTATATTTTAAAACTACAGCATTTAGTATTCTCCAGGCTTTTACAGTGCCTCCTTTATGGAAAACCAGAGCTCACAAAGAGCGAACCGGACCCTGCCCGTGCACTTACAGTAGTTTGTGGTCTAGCTGCCAAGCATTACTCTCCAAGTAAACTGTGGCAGCCGGTCACAGCTGCAGCCTACGGGAAACCGGCTCCTACATGGGACTTTTATTAATATCCTAGGATGCCAGCACACCCGTGGGTGCCGAGTGACCCTCTTCCGGGGCTCAGAGCGAAATGCAGCAGGGGGTGAGCAGATACTGGCTACCAGTACTGCTCCTAATTCCCACTCCTCCAGCCTTGATCCCATAAGGGGATTCAGGCTCTAAGATTCCTTTAAGGTAAAAAAAATTTAGGCTAGAAACAAACAAAGCCCTATACTTTTGTGCCTGCTCCTGCTGGCACTACAAAAAATAAATGGAGAGCTAGAGAAAGGGGAGGGTATATAAAGGAGGGGGAGTTTCAGCCTACTCCTCGGCCCCTCCCTCATATGCCAGCGTCAGTGCTTCCCAGATTGGATGAAAAAGAAAACCCCTTTTTTATTAGCCTACTGCTTCTCTAAAGTTTAGTAAAAGGCAGACCCTGGAGAAACTAGAGATTTCTCCTTCGGCTTCTCTCCATGACGCCACTACCATAGCTGGCAGGAAGAGTGATGGTCAACTACTATGAGCTTTCCAACACTTGTCTAGTCACATATCGCGCCATCTGAGGATGCTCATTACCAATCACACTGCTGGAAATTCTCAGCATTCGCAGTCCCCTTGCAATGACATCTCCGGGTTTGCCGTGTACATGTATGTGCAACTCGTCCACCCTGGAGTCAATCCGTATTGCATGGCTGAGCGTCTATATACGACCTCTCTTAGCACAGAGATATGGGACTGGATAATACATATTCCCTTGGGGGCCAAATATAGGAAGTAAACACATACTGTGCTCCTGAACCTTAGTCATAGGAGATATACACAAAGCTGCTAAATGGAGCATTCAGTTGACCTCTTAGGGGCTGAGGCGAAGTTTTACTCACCTACAAATCTGTTTTCTCAACTGTACAAAAGTAATTTACACGTTTAGCAAATTCCATTCTCATAAACTGAACTATTTAGATTAAATACAGTACCACGATACTACCTCCACTCAAAAAAAATAAATAAATCTTCCAGTCCCTAGTCAAAAATACACCTACAATTTACCTTCTCACACTTCCTCTCTGAGAGCCCACAAGTACTGGAAATCTGTTGGTCCCTTCCATCTGAATGGGGCAGAAAGAACCAGCAGGAAATGGCAGAGATTGTTTAAGAAAAATAAAACAGTAAGTTTCTGTAACCTAACACAAAATAAAAACTTTAAGGTGCTTTTTATACTTTTCTTCTTTTTAAGCATATGTTTTAAAATTGCTGCCCCATGGTGAAATTACCCTTATTTTTATATCAAATCCATTAATGCTGCTCAAGATAGGAACATAATGATCTAAATGAAAAACTAATAGTTACACAATGTGCATACAGATGGTCAGTGTTAAAATAACCTGTCAGTGCAGGATAAAGCAAGTTCTTCTTTGTATTTTCAACACATCCCATTCTACAAAGCCTTTCAACAGTGGTCAAACAGAAACGAAACAGCAGAAAGGTGTAATTATTAAATAATGAAGCAACAAGGCCATTGTAATTGATAATACGTATCAGTCAGGCCTAGAAACACGCTTCTTCCAGGTGGTAATCTGGAATATGTATTCAGGAACACACAACCAGGTTACTGGAGGTGAAGTGTGTGGACCTCTTTTCAATCATCTCTATCATAATACGAATAAAATTAGAGACACTTGGCTTGTAATATATATGTAAATAACAAGTAGATGACACCACAAATGTTCAGTACAGGCACACTAATCATCTCTGTATTATTCTACATAGTCTATTATCTAAATATAGTAAAGGTGTCTTTTCTGGAGTTATAAGGGGAATTAGTATTCAACCAGGTTGTGTTCCATTAGTTTCGTCAAACACACCTATTGAAAGTCTTTGTGTGCTAGTGTGATAATCAAACACATGTCAGCAAATTAGCCTAATATCAGTCCCAGAACAGTAAACATGATTGAGAATGAAAACGACCAGATACCATTTTGGATATGTTTGCAAATCCAGAATGCGTCTGACTGATAGAGTATGTGCCGTCCTCTCCTGACCACAATATTCACCACTTTTCCAAAATAGCCGCCATTGTGAAACTGATCCTATGTGCCACTTTGGCCAAGCAGCAGGATTGGATTGTGTGTTTTTATCATGCACTAGGGAGTCTAGCACCTGGTGACAACTCCAGCAGCGATGACTGAAAATAATATAAGTGAAGTGGATGTCACAGGGGGGAACAGATATACTGTACATTGCCAGCAAGTTAAACAACTCCTTTTTCATTGAGAGGGAAAAATGTACAAAGCAAAGTTTATTTAAAAGTCAAAATTTTTATGTGTACTTACAGATTCCAACTGATCCATGAGTTTTGACAGAAATTTGCGGCACTCTGGACTTTTACTATCAATCTTCATTCCAGTTTGCATAGCATATAAGCGGCCTACAACAGATAAGAAACAAGTAGCCATGTGTTAAATTCCCAACACTAAATACAAATACATACCTGAATATATAACTTTTCTTGTGGATACAGGTAACATAATATTACTAGGTTTCAAAGAGTATGCACAGGTCTTTAAAAACATGAGACAATAGGATTCTTAGGTTAAAAGTTATCAAGTGGCGGATTCTAAACCCCAGCGGTTTGGTGGCGGTTTTGCTATCCGCAGATTTACTAAGGCCAAAACCACTGCAAAACCGCCATCAAAACACATTTTAGAATAAAATAGAACAGGACTATGGATAAAATTACTAGGCAGCGGTTTTTGTGTCATTTAGAAACCACCGCCAAAGCGCCACTTAGTAAATTTTGCCCTTAGTCTTCTACTGTAAATGTTGCCCTGGCATCCTGTAACACCAAGAAGGTTCAGTGCAATTACAAATCAACACTATTCTTTATGTATAGAAAGTGTCCTAACTTCCATGGCCAATGTTGTTTTATCATCATAGTGTATATGTTAACCTTTATGCCTAAAGACACCTTCGTTGCTGATGTCGGAGGACTATTCTATTCATTATTGTCATGGCTCTATCGGTTAGGAGAAAGCTATTTGCAGAATTCTTGCAGAGCTCTTTAAATATGACAAGATACCTGGATGATCACCAGTTTACTGTAATGCTCAACTTCCGATTACGTCGCTATTATGACACCCTCCCAAAAATGTGTTACATATACAGATGTGCCTCATGCAATGTTGCACAAATCGCGCCAAACAGCCACCGTCTTGGGGAACCAGGTCCCACGCGACTCGGCAGCGTGTTTTTATCGCTCAAAATGTGCAACTTATTTGCGTAAATAAAACAACTGGGAGTGACAAGAAGACATTGCTAGCTTGCACTGATCAATTTCCTGTGCGACATTTGTACATCCATAAGCAAATAAGTTTGAAACTGTGTAAGATGGACTTCGAATCGCGTGGCCACCGCTTTTCCTCGCTTCGAGTCCAGTTGTGCTTCATCTGCGACTTTGTACATGTGTAAAATCAATTCCGGAGCAGTAAACATCACAACCCCGTGTCTCTAGTACACTGTGAGTGGTGTTTCGTTGCACGAATAAGGCGCAAAATTTAAAGAATACAATACATTACTCCTGTCGGTGGCTCTCAGTTGCACCTGGTGTCTTGCGCCGTATGGTGTAAAAATGCTAGATGTATGAGGACACATCTGGAACTTAGATACTTTACATGGGCTACATCTCAGTGCTAAAAGTAAAAAGTTCTGACAGCCCTTTCTGTAACTACAACTTGACTAGAATTTAATGCAAATGTATGTGTTGTATTTGCCAAGTTTTTTTGTTAGTTGATCAAATCTTGTTCCTGTACTGCATAAAAAATCTAAAAGAAACACAGTGCTTATTTTTTCCTCTAACATTTAAAATATATAGTTCTATTTTATGATGGAAAACCAACCTAAAATAAGTAAATGAGGAATAACAGCAATAGGTGGGAAAACAGGAACAGACAATTGTGTTTTGCGTGAACTGAAAATAAAGGGATGTATGTTATCACCATTATCTCCTCAAGCACAGTCCTAGAGTCTATATTTCTTTTTACACTATTTCAATATTTGTTGAATTGATCCCCTCCCTCATATACTGTATGACAGGTCCACTTAAAAACATGAAAGGAAAATATTTGTGATTTGTACCCCTGCGTCTGCACCTGCGTACTTTTCCTGCCCCATATACGCCCCCACTGGGGGCCAAACCGACAGCCAACAGAATGTACATGAACTGGAACCAACTGCCAGGAAGTACTGAGGAAGTAGAGCTTCATAAATTACTCAAAATGTGGTCAAACTATTCCTCCACTGAAAAGGTCACAAGCAAACAGCACAGCAACTGCAGGAAAACAGTCACTGTCCCTTACTAGATGTAAAACCCAAACAACCCCCCTCTCGTTAGTCAAAGTCATCAGGTGTTAAAAGCAAATCTATCAGCTTTTACCAGTTCATTTTAGGCTAAAAGCATGGCAAGTTTCTAATGGCAAGAAGTACATTGGCAGCAGTGGCAATACTGCTCTATACACCTATCATCATCTTAAATAGCCAAATATAGGCACTTAATATTGACATTTTCCTCACACAACACATATGCACCGATATAAACTTTAAATAACAAATCGATAGAGCAAACTATCATACCTACTACTATACAACACTAAAAGAAGAAGACATTCAAATTCTCCTCCTTCGTTGCGGATGTTTCAAAATAAAATGATTCCATATTTTCAAACCTCGTTGAATAAGGAGCGTTTGATCTCCCGATTTTTTGATACATGGATGAGCTACAGCTCCACTTTGCCTGGGGAACTTCAACACAGAATCGAGGATGCTTTGATAAATACCATGTGGTATGAGCAATGGCGACTTTTGGGAGATCTTCCATTTAGTACGTAGCAGATACATTGACTTTTTCTTCCCATTTGAGGTAAATTCTGGAGGTTGGGACCTGTTGTCCTGTGCGGCTCCCCCCACGTCTTTTCTTTATATTGGTTCTCTACTTTTTACATAGGTAACAATTTGGTTACGATTATATCAATTGTTACTCTGTGCTAACTTACTGTATTAATTCACCATTTACATTGTTTGCATTCTATCCTTTATGGCCATTGATAGATGGTCACTATTGTTCATATATATGTAAGTTTTGCTATTTTTCTCGTTACGAGACTATCAACTGTTTGAGTGTTTATTAAATGCCATGCATTGTAACATTTATATTGCATATTGAATTATGTATCACTGACACTTTTGGTGTTTTTCACAATAAAATTTTTTGGAAAAAAAAAAAGTGGACCAAAAAATTTAAGTACCAATATAATGTGATACAATAGTGCATTGGGCCACTAAATGCAGCTAGCATGCCTGTATGCACTGTAGAATAGAGTATACTACCAATGTCTGGAATTGTACAGGTGGAATGCAGCACCTTTCTTCCAAAGTCACTCAACTGAAGCCAGGTAAATGCTGATCAAATATACTCTCTCAGAATGGTTCCAAAATATCCCCATAAAGGCCTCATTGGCATACAATCTGGTGAGTGAGAAAAAACAACATATGGAATTCAGTGTCGTGCTCATAGAACGCATGATCTATGGTTATAGTGGCATCATCATCATCCTAGCACAGACCCCTCAGGGATTAAATGGAACAAGGTGTGAAACACACCCAAGAATGCAGTGTGACTAACATTCAGGGGTACATGAGTCTGTTACAAAAGTGCAAAGAGGAGAACTTAGCTCCTCCTCCAAGAACTGTTAGGTTGAATTCTGCAGCAGGAGGGACTGATAATTACCCCAAACCAGAACCAAGCAGTTTAGAGATGTGCGTGGACCCTTGTGTTTTGGTAAAACCACCCTCAAGTATTTTGGTTCAGTCAGTCTGACTCATTATAAAGCCACCGGCTGCGGGCCCAGGTGCAATACACCAGCTACACTGCCACTAGTTCCGCCCAACTGCCGGGACTCTTTCTGACTCTGTGGAGACCTGGAGGAAGAAGCATGCAGAAGGAGGAGGAGGAAAATGGAGCTTACAGTCCACTTTGTGTAAATGGCCACACTCTGTGCTTGATTCAGAGCCGCTCGCTCTGAATCAGGGCCGGGCTTTTTTATTTTTGGAGCGGCCTGTCGGCTGCTCGCATAGCTGTGGGTGACCACCCGCAGCTATAGCGAGCGGCCATGATGATGGTCACGATGGTCAAGACCATCGTGACCATCAGGCTTGCGACGAGACCCTTGTGGTAAGGTCTCGATCATTGCAAGCCCCAGAGAGCTATCGGCTCTAACAGAGCCGGAAGTTCTCCACTGACATCACTTGTGATGTCAGTGGGGCCACCCCCAAACGGCAGGCGTTCTCATGGGAACACCTCCAATTGGGCACACCCCCCCGGCCCGCCCACCAAAGGGGGCGAGCTGTCACTCAATATCGACAGCTCGCCCCCTTTGATGCGAGACCCGGAGCGACGGAGTGCCCGTTGTTAGCCGGGTCTCGCGCATGAAGGAGCCGGCTCCGTCGTGCGCATGCGCTGTGGGCCACCATCGACCCGGTTGCGAGCGCTCAGCGCTTGTGACCGGGTCTGAATCAGGCCCTCTGTACCTATGGCTAAAGCACTAAGTGGCCAGCCTAATAACACAGTTTGGGAAATGCTGTGATAGACAACAAAGCACCATCATTAGGGGCGATTCAATTCATATGTGGGAATAAGGCTACCGCAACTATTCCCGAGGCTGCACTTATTTCGGAATACTGCTTGCACTCCTGAGGTGTGAGTATAAATTTGAGCTAAGTAGGGCTTTGAGGCTAGTCGTGACCTGACAGCTGCATTGTGCCTGGCACAGCTTAATGCGGCTAAACTCGGGCATTACTGCAGGGCAAAGTGTCGCTAAATTTCCACGTCAGAATTGAATCATCCCAGTTATTGCTATCATAATTTAAACAGCAATAGCATTCTTGCAGTCCTCTACACTTGGGAACAAGCAAATAAATAACCAAGACAAAAAGTAAAGCTGGGTACATATGACAACATTTTGCCCATTGATGCTAATGACAAACGATTCAGACAGGCCAAAACGATCCTGAAAATGGATGATATACACTGTACACACTACCCAATAATTGTTTCGTTCCAAATGAACCTTTCGATTCAAAATAATCTTTTCTCCATAGGGGAATGCTACTTAATTAGTAGACATCGGTCCGAGGTCCATACACACTGCACTTTCTGACAGATCCCAAAACGATGGGACCGACACAGCTTAGGCCGTACACGCTATATCGTGAGCTGAGCAGACAGGTTTTATCTTAATATTTAGCCCCTGGTGCTGCATACACACTACACCAGTGGTTCTGAAACCGGGTGCCTCAGGGAACTTGCAGGGGTGCCTTGGGTTTGTGGTCCAGTACCAAATAAAATTATTTTTACACAGTTTGATAGGCAAGACTAATGCTATTGACTGCCAATCAAAAATATGCATACAAAACTAAGCGCAGCCCTGTCAACCACCACATACATTGGTGGCCAAAATTGCGGACACATTTTGAAATTTGAATGTTTATCAACTTTGAATGCTTATAAAAACTGTTTCACTTCACGCAGTGCAATGATTCATATATCAAATGAAAGGAAATTTAATACTGAATTCAACACAATAAACAGAGGTCAAATATTTGCATTACAAGGGAAGTTATGCCGTGAAAACAACACTTAGGGTGAAAATCCCTGTGTACTTATGATGTTACTGTCCTATCAGTATTTCGTTGGGTATCCTTTATTTTTCAAGACCGCAGCACAGCGACGTGATCCAGGATTGTGGTGTTAAGTGAAAATGGTCTTTTGTATGCAGCAATTGTGGGACAAATTGGTGAGAATGTGACATTAGGAGTACGAAAGTTTTGTTTACGCTATCAGGAAACACAATCTATACAAAACAAAGAAGGAAATGGCCGAAAAAAGTGCACAACAGCTGTTGATGATAAGAGAATAAAACAAATTTGCGTCAGGGACAGATGGATGTCATCTGCGGCCATTAGCAGTAAACTGAGTGCAACTGGTGTTTTTGTCAGTGCAAGAACGGAACGGAGAAGACTAACGGAGGTTGACCTAAAAGGTAGGATTCCCCGAAAAGAGCCATTGCTGATTAAAAAGGCAGCAGCAGAAACAAATACAACGGGCAAAAGAACACATTGCATGGACAGAAAGTCGGTGGAAACAAGTGATAAGGAGTGACGAAACTAAGATATCGATATTTGGCAGTGATGGGAGAAAATGTGTGAGACGTCGCATCGGGGAAGAGGTACATCCAGATTATATTCAAGCAACAACAAAGAATCCTACAAGTGTTATGATCTGGGTATGTATGACAGCAGATGCTGTAGGCCACCTTTATGTCATAGTTGGCACACTGAACAGCAGAAAGTACATTGACACCATCCTACAACCAAAACTTCTACCTTCTAACAGGGATCTTATTCCAGATAATGCCCCATTTTTTTTCCAGCAGGATTCAGCTCCCTGCCACACTGCACAGACATGCAAAAAGGGGTTCACGGAGAATGACATACAGGTGCTGGGATGGACAGGAAACAGCCCAGACCTGAACCCCATAGAACATTTGTGGTTCGGTTTGAAAAAACTGGTACATCTGAGGTGTCCATCCAATAAAAGACAATTAATTGAGGCTAGAATTGTCTCATGGCACCACAAAAAAAAAGAAGGAAGAGCTCCAAACATTGGTTGCCTCAATGACACATTGCTGTGCTTTTAATTTTTTCTGAATTTCTCTACGGCACCGTTATTCTAAAAAGTTTGGGATCCACTGCGCTACACAATTATTGGCCCTATCTGATGATATCATGAGACATAGCCATGTCAGGCCGAGAATTGCATAGTGTGTTCCCAGCTTAAGATATCTCTACTTGTAAACTTAAGCTTTATAGGAAAAGACATAGACAGTTGCTTAAATGACGCATAAGCCTTTCCTCTCCATATAATAGGCATTTCCATTTTTGTCAAATACATGTACAAACATTTTAAAAAAGGCTTAACATAGAGAAAAAAATAAAGTCCTTTATTTTAATTCATAAGTAACAGTATTACTAGAAAAATAATTCCAGTGATATTTTTGAAAACATACTTTCTGGAAAACAAAAAAAACCTCAGGAGAATTACAGATGTGGAAACTTCAATTCGTTCCCTCCGTAATATGCAAAAGAATGTTCTTATTGGGAGGAACATGCTGGGACATGTAGTCACACAGCAGCTTTAGTGCCACATATTGCCTAACCCAGCCATAGAAAATAAACAGATTTCCAGCCAGTCACATTTTACAGCAGCATACATCTGCATTGGAAGGCAGCACGTCTAAAAACCTAAGGAGTCTATGGAGTAGATTTACTAAAGCTTCTCAAAATTGAAACTGTGGTGTTGCCCATAAGAACCAATTAGAGCCTGTCTATCATTTTACTAGGATGCAACAGAGAAATGCTAGCTAGAATCTGATTGGATGCTATGAGTAACATCACCACGTTTCCTTTTTAGAAGCTTTAGTAAATGTACCCATATGTCTTTTTATCTGTCTCTCTAATAACCATAGCCTGCGTGAGAACAGTAAGGCATAGCTGCCTACCCTCCCGCATCCTTCGGGAGACTCACGGGCGGTTTGCTGTGGAGTCTCCCGCTGCCCCCAGAAACTTCAACAAAACTCCCGGATAGCCCACTGACCCGTCAGGAATCGAGACTGCGTATGTGCATGTGATGTGATATTATGGGGGCGAGGCCTGGACGAAAGAACGTCACATTACTCCAAGAAGCTGACACTAACATCAACCGTAAGCAAGCTCCTAACCAGAGTCGGCTGCTTCCCTCACCCTCCCCCGTCACCGCACCACCTGAACAGGAAGCAACTGAGACAGGAGCCGACAGCAACCAATACCAGCCCTGTGAGCAGAGGTGGTCACGCCTGGGCGCAATCTAACTCAGCACTGCTCCAACACAGCCGCAAACCCCAGCCAATTAGCAGAGGAGATCGAGGCCGGGCGCGACCCGATACTCCACTGTTTTCCCCAAACGACAGCCCAGGTGGGGATCCTGGACACATACTGCAACTCCTCCTGGATTCTAAGGTATAGTAAGAAACTGGCTGCATGCAGTGATCTCTGGCTACTCAGCTCTCTCATACTCAGAAGAGGCCTGCTGCATAACATCTTGCAATAGCTGTCAATCACTCACCTTATTGCATGCAGCAGAGTGACTGTAATGCACACAGAGGAGCAGGCATCTAGTGGTTATGCAATTCTTGATACCATTAAGAGCCCACGGCAAGTATTTGGTGACTGGCAGGGCTTTCTGGGACTAGTAGTTCATTGTCTTATTTCTAATCCTTCTTGAAAATAGACTTCCTGCACTCTACCAGAAAGCTCTAATGTGTATTTGATGTACCTCATGTTAAATGGCTGCACAGTGGGTGATTAGTGTTGCATTAAGTGAATTATTTCCTTGGTCTGTGAGGAAATGGGTTAGATGAAATGTCTCGGTAGTACCATATTTGAAGAGTAGCCTGTGTATTGTAGTTTGATCACTGACAAAAAAAAAAAAGTTGCCTGGCACCCATACACAAGCCCCCTCTGGCACAAATGAATGCTGCACTACGTACTTTAGTTTCCACCTTCCACTACAGGACTCGCCTCTGAGTGATATGATCAAAGGCGGAGCTAGATACACCCGTGCGGCACATTTTACTACCAACTATAATCTCCCTGAAACTATTTTCAAAAGTAGGCGGTAAGGTGATCTTAATCAGATATGGTTACCAGAAGAGAGCTTTCTTAAGGTTAGAGCAGGGCATTAGCTCTTTTAGCCATGTTTGTAACTACTCTGTAGTACAGAATATCTTCATCAATCACTTATGAAGTATACTCAATAGCAACCGGAATTTATTCCAAGTCCTCTCATGTCTGTTCTCCTATTTTTCTAACCATTCTCTCACTGTCTCCAACAACTACTCAATTCCCTCTCTTCCTGCTGGAGTCCCCCAAAGTTTTGTCCTCATTCCCCTCCTCTTTACTCTCTACACCACCTCCATTGGTAAACTCATCAGCTTCCTACTCTAACCTCACCCTCTGCATCGTCTCTTACATCTGTAATTGTCTCTTTTATCACCTACTGCATGTGCCAGCTGTTTCTTAAACTCAATGGGATAGATGTATGAACTTCCATAGCGGCATCAGCACACATTATGTGTGCTGAAACCACTTCTCCCTCATGTATAATTGTGGATTTGGGCGGTATATGAAAGGGATGCTATGCGCCCTTGTCATTATCGGCGCGCCGATCGGCAGGGCTATGTATGAATGGTCAGTTCGACAGACTGTTCCAACAGCTGCAGCTATCGCTATCGACAGCTGCAGCCTGGCGACGCCCTATCCCCACAGCAGGGACAGCGCCGTCACTGCTGCGGCTGGCTCCAGGGCTGCACGCGGGATCTCAAGATACTTGTGAGATCCCGCACTGATGCCACTTTGTCGGTTAGTACATCTCCCCCTATGTGTATTACCCCCCACCACCACCTTCCAGAGTCCCTTTATATTGCCAATACTATCCTCTCTCCTGTACCATCAAGTTCACTGCCTAGGTGTCATCCTTTCCCTTCACCCTCAGCATTCATGCTATCTCGTAATCCTGCTGCCTTCACCTCTGCAATATCTCCAGAGTCAGACACTTTCTCACCCTGGAAGCCATAAAATCTCTTTTTCATGCCTTTGTCATCTTACGCCTTGATTACTGCAACCTCTTACTCTCTGCTCATCCTTGCTGCTGTTTAACTCGTCTTCCTATCTCATTGCTCTGATTAGACCTCTCTAATTCAACAGCTTCTGAATCAACTGAATCCAGTTTAAGATCCTGACTCTCATATTCAAAGCTCTTAATCACTCCTCCATCTCTTATCCATTTCAGCCCACACTCCCTCTTCCCCTTTCAGCTCTTCCTCCAATTGTCACCTTCGTCTGTATGCGGATTACTTCCTACTACTCCCACATTGAAGATTTCTCCCATGCTGCCTGTTCCTCTCCTATGCAACTCATGAGCAGGAGCCTCTAACACTTAGTTATCTTAATTTTGCATAGTTCTATTCTTCCCCATATACAGCATCTATTCAAACCCTTTTGCAGAAACAAGTGATGACAAATTAAATTATGTCCACACCTCGTTGTATAGATCTATGAATCAAAAACTGCACAGAGCTCAACCAGGCAAAAATCTATTCGGTTCTTAGCTGGAAAATGTATTGCATTAGAAATCTATTACTTGAAAACGACAAATGCAAAAGTGACCACCTCCTCCAGTCAAATCACTAAAACTGGCAATACACAGCACTGCAAGCCAGCTGACCAAACCACTGGTTTGAACAATTATTGTTCAGTGTATGGTGCTCAGGGCCGGATTGAGGGCCACATGGGCCTGGAGCTGAAAATGATCAAGGGCCTATTATGAGAAGCAGAGGAGGTGTGACCAGTGCTGTGAGGATGTGGCCAGTGTCATGTGGGTGTGTACATCACCTATACTCTCAGCCCCAATGTCTCCTTAAATATGTAAAAGAAAAAAAATGCTTCATTTTGTGAGATAAATAAAAATACAATTTTATGACTTATGATTTATGGCTGACCGTGTGGAGAGCAGATGGCCAGTCAACATCATGTTGTCATGATAATGGGCCTATTTTTATGTGGAGGCCTGGAGCTGTAGCTCCATCTGACCCATTGTTAATCTGGCCCTGAAGGTGTGAATGATGATCGCTCATAGCCTGAAGACCGGTCTGGATCGTTCAGTTTTCAAAACCTGTCTGATCCACCTGTTGTTCAGTTAACTTCAGGCTGTGAATGGAGTCTCTATACATCGTGTAATGTATGGAGACGCACCAACTATTGGGCAGTCGTCTACTCCTCTGTCACTTTCAGCTGGTTTCCTACATGATCATGCAATATATGGACAGCTTTATACATTTAACATTACAACACAATTAAAATTGGCTAATTGAGGATTCTCTGAAAAAAATCTAGATTGTAATGCAAACACTGTCTATTAAAGAGTATCCATCAAAGCTAGTGTTTCATACAAGAGTACCAGTCGCAGATATTACCTAGGGGCTGCTGTGCTTTAGTGACCCCTCCCCCCCAATCCCCAGTAAAATCCACCAGTTCTAGTGAGTGTTCCCTGGCACTGGCAGACAGTGGCTTCCTATTAGAAGCCTTAAAACTGCTAATCACAGCCAGACAGGCAGGCACAGGGGAGGTGTTTTCAGGTCCACGATTAGGGGAGAGAGAGCGCGTGCGCACGAGAGAGAGCTTCCAATAGGAAGCCACTGTACTGCCTTGCTGTGAGCCCCATCTGGCTTCTAGGGGCTGCAGCCAATTTAGTCCCTAGAAGCTGTTGCTGTTTTAGTGGGGTCACGGGTCCTGCCAGATGCTTTGCTCATGTGCTGAATAGAACAGGTACAAGCCAGGCCACTAATCGGAAAGCTCCTCTTGCCAGAAAAACGTAGGAGCTGCCTCTCAAAGGCATGACGTGTAAGTGATAAGAAAGGAAGTTACAGACATTCTCTAACAAATTAATCCAATTCTGCAGAGCATGCAAGGTCTGCATAGACTTTCTCACTGCCAATAATAATGGAAATTAAAAATGTAAGCATCCACTTTGGTGTTGAGAGAGACTACTTCCTGCAAAGAACAATAAAACATTTGAAATTAAAACAAAAATGGGCACATAATAGATACATTCAAAACCTGACTAATCTGGGCAGAGTAAGCACTCTATGAGCACCCTGAAAACGATCTGTGCCACTGGGGAAGGAGAAGGAAAACCAAAAGAACTTTATTCACAATAAACTAAGCTAAAGCCAGGGCAGCTCTTCTAAATATATACACACGTGGATAAACTCACAAAGTAAAACTAGTGGGACCCTCATCTAACAAATTTATTACCACAATGTGCACCGATGGAATGTAGATGACAACTGGAACAAAGCCAATTTAGGGCCGTATTCAATTAGTTTCGCACCCACGATACTTTTTCGCATGCTGTACTTTTCGCCGACTTCGTGTTTTGTCCGCGGAAAGTTTTCGCTCGCGCCCCCGCTTTTTTTCGCCATACTCAATTCCAAAGGATGTGAAAACGCGTCCCGACGAAACGCAGACAGGCGAAAAGTGCTGCCAGAATTGGGGAAATCAGCCCAAAAGATGTACTAACATTGGGGATCAATATAGATGTCCCCCGAATAGCCCTGCTGAAGCTATTTGGGGTACTTAAATGCTGTCAATTGCCTCTAATTAGCGTCTTTGCACAAGTGGTTAAGAATAGCATTTAGTAGGTTTTTTTAGTGAAATTTAGTCCTGTCAAATTTGGGGTACATGAAAATGGGTGCAAGCATGGTTTAAAGTCGCTAAAGTGATGTTTTAAAAAAACGCACCTTCAGCAAGCACCTGCAATCAAAAAAAATCACCTCCCCCATACTTGCAGACCCCCCCCCCAAAAAAAAAGTCAAATTCGCTAGTTTTTAAGTTTGTACCCTGACTTTGTACTTTTTCATCCCCATTTTCAAAGTCATTTTTTGGGATGTTCCTCAATTTTTTGTAGGATTTTTTTTACGCAGTTTTCCTTTGGGGGGCTGTCCCAAAGGTGCACAGGTGGTTTCCGCACCTTTGCACCCCAAAAACGCAATTCTGCACTTTTTTCCACCTACTATTCAGAGGCGAATCTTTTTTGCCTATTACACTGCATTGCGTTTTTGCGTACGCGAAAAGTGTTTGGAATTGAATATGGAGGAAACTTTCAGACTGGTGAAAAGTCGCAAACCGTGATAATTTTTCGCGGATCTCAGCTTTTCGCACCTAATTGAATACGGCCCTTAGTTCCAGATAGATAGACATACATTTTACTTTCTTGCGCGTTAAACAGCTCTTCTAGTCGCACCATGGCTTGACTCTGCTGCACTGAGCGTCTTTTCATGACTATCTTCATACGCGTCTTATTCGCAAAGGGAAGCAGATAGAACACTCAAGCAGTTTCTGCTTATTCAAATTATATGCTGTATGTCTATATTTTGTGTGCAACTGAGGGTGTATCTGCATGCGAAATGCTACTTAACTAGTGTTCCCGCTAGACTGCGGGCAGAGCATGGGGATGCGCTTCTGAAAAGGGGTTGTGGCCGGCCAGGGAGGGGGTGTTTCCTTGTGACACTCCTCCAATCTGACACACTTGGGGGCGTGCCCAGCACTTACGGAGGTGCTGGGCTTCCCCCAAAGCTCTTCTCTCATGGTGAATAGATGCCGTGCGCATGGACATGGCGTTTATTCATCCGATGGTGATCGGTCACTGCAGCTTTTCCCTCCCGCTGGACACTGGGGCCTGCCGGTGGAGAAGGCTCAGTGCAGCCTGTTTTAGTGGGGGCACCGGTAAAAGGGCAGGCCACATTTTGTCCTTTTAAAATAGGGTAAGGTGCCCTGCTAAAACAGCCTAGCGGGAATACTAGTTACAGTGTCACAGCCGCTGACACTGTGACATAGTATTTCACATTCAGATATAACCGCAGTCGCACACAGAACATAAGCATGCCACATATTTTAATCAGCAGAAGCTGCTTGTGCATCCTATTCGCATCACTTTGTGAATAAGAAGTCTTTAAAAGGTAAAAAGTTACACGAAAAGACGCTCGGCTCTACCGAGTCACACGCCACTCACACGTTATGTTTAACGCGACTTGTAGCACACGGAGGTAAGATGTATGTGTACACATCTGTAGATCATACTTACAGACTTTCTGACAGCCCCGTCCGAGAGGGGGCTGCCAGGTCGGTGCAGCAGGGAGGGTGGCGGCGGCTGAGGTGGGCAGATCGGGGGCGTGTCTGCACGATTGCATCCTCGTGGCCATCCCCAGCTTTATAATGGAGATATTACCGCCAATACAAAGCAGGGGGCGGAGCTACTATGACGTGATTCAGCGTGGGGGGGCACAGAGTGCCGGCGGACAATGCAGGGGACTTGCCTTCTCTTGCCGGGTGCCACGAGCGGCATATTTATTTCGTGAGGCTCCTGACAGTCCCGGGAGAGTAGGCAAGTATGCTGTAGATAGATAATTGCAGTAAGTGAATGCAACAAGCTGCTTTATATAGTAACACAAATAGTGAGGATATGCCTATATGGCCTATTTATTTTAACCTCATTCTCTTGGTCTTTATATACTTTGATATTAAAGACTGATGAAGGAGAGGACAACATAAAATACTCTCTCTTTAAATAATTGTCTACTACCATTACATGTAAAATTCACTTGGAAAGAAATGCCTTTCTGCAACAAGATATAATTAAAGGGTTCAAATACATAGATTAGGTTTGATTACTAGACATGACCTTTATATATAATGTGGAATTTTGCCTGAGGGTACTTTGACAGTAAAAGGACAGTACAGCTGGCGCCATCTATGTCCTTACACTGGAAAGAAAACAGACCATTTGAGAACCACGTCCAAAAGATTTAAGTGATGTTTTATAAATAGAATCTTGCACAATAGCACACATACTAATTTTATATTATGTGACAGATCCTGCATAATTCCATGCAATTAATCATAGCTTTTGGCTAGCTACAAAACAAATTGTCTTTCTCCAGCAAATCCATACAAAACTGTAACCACCAATATTAAGTGATTGCAGTTCTCTGCCGAAGTCTAAACCGTTAAAGTAAATTAGCACCAAAACTAAAATTTCTATTTCTGAGAAACCAGCTGTGTACTGAATACACCACAGCAATTAAAATGTAAAACTGTTATCTCAAACAACTTGTTACCTTTTTCGGCCCACTTAGTCATTGTACCCTCTTCCATTATTTTCACGAGTTTGTTTTTTAATGGTAGTAGAAAGCAGCGACATGGGTCTGAAAACAACCAATTGTTTCCAATGACACCATACATTTATATTAGCACTAGCCACCCGCCACGGCTTAGCAAGGGAGCAATTTCATCTCGCCACAGCCCCCTGCATCTCATAACAACCTACGCCATGTCACCACAGTCCCTTGCATATCACCAGTCCCCTGCATCTCACAACTGCCTCCTGCTTCTTACTCCTGAACCCTGCAACTCACAACAGCCTCCTGCTTCTCACTACTGCCCCTTGCGTTTCACCACAGGCCCCTGCTTCTCACTCCTACTTCTTACCATAGCCCCCTCCATCACACCACAACCCCATACTTCTCATTCCTGCTCCCTGTATCTCACCAGTGTCACCGCAACCCCCTCCTGCTGCCTCCCTGCAGCTGCCAGTGGCTCAGCCATTGGATGTGATGGGAAGGGCAGGTGGATCAAGGATGAGAGATTTGTATTGCAGCTGCCGTAAACATTATCAGCAGCATGATCCTGGGGCACCTTTGCATATTTCTGCAGCTTCCTGCCGTACCCCTCCCCGGCTACTGAACATGGCGATGATCGATGTCCTCTTTGCACAATGTACCCTGTATTTCCTGGGCTTGACATACAGCTTCCTTGCCGTGATGCCCCTGTTCAAGAACAGCAGTGACGTCCATGAGAGGTGCCTCCTGTTCACCGAGGGCATGTGGCTGAGTGGGAACATCACGCTGGAAAGGGAGCACTTCACGGTGGAGTGGTGACAAAGTCTGCCTGAAGGTTCAGCGTAGGGATGGACATCGGAATCGAATGGTCACTATCCAACAATTTTTATGTTACGATGGTAGGGTTCTTTTACGATTTGATGGTGACAGACCGTTGGTATTGCATGGTTGTTTGTTATTTTTCTAAATTCCTGATAGCTATGCCTCCCCTGGCTACTGTATCTATAACATAGCATCTTTATGGATAAGTTGGAGGCTCTCTCTCACTCTCTGACTGCCTCAGACGTGACCCTGCTCACTCCCTGACTCCCTCCATTCTCTGGGCTACTGCTAAGCAACAAAGCACATTGCTATCTCTGATTGGCTCCATGAGATAGTGTGAGCCAATCAGAGCACAGCCCTCTGCTCTGCAGCAGCAGTCACTCACAAGGCACAACAGTTATTTCTTCACCTGCTTCATTCCAAGCCTCAGTTTCAGATGCTCTCTTACTGTTTCAGCAGTCCGACCAGCTCCTATACAGCAACATGGTATTTTTTGTTTGACTTGCTTGACAAAAATAGTTATGGATGAATGGTTCAAAAACCTAAACCTTACTCAACGAATGCTGCATAGAATAGTGAAAACCCCATCTTCGCATAAGAGTAATTTTGAATTTACAGAGTTAGTCTTTTTTTTTGCAATCATTGTTTTTTATATTGGGAAATCAGAGAGACAAAAAGAAAAAAACGGAAAATCAATCCCCGGGAAAGATTAAGGGGCGAAAAACTAAATAATCACATACAAATATAGATAACTAAATAACAAAACACAATATAATTTGCTAACATTAATAATTTTTTACCAGAATAAAAATAAATGAAAATATATATACTAAAAAATAAATAAATATGTGTATGAGGGGTTAGGCTGGGGACAGTGAGATAAGGAATCAACGAAGGAAAAAAAATGAAGGAAAAAAAAAAAGAATAGGCAAGTTTAAAATAATATGGGAGCAGGGTGTGCGGTGCGGGGCCCCCCCTGAACCTGGGGGCCCGTGTGCCCCGCACACACTGCACCCATTACAGACATGCCACTGGGACTAGGTATGGCTCTCCCCAACCTTTCTAGAATGGGGAAGCTAGAGAAAAACGAAACAAGTGTTAATAGCAAGCAGCAATGCATAGGACAGGAATTATAAATTGCAAAATAGCCTATTTGTAAAAATTCCCATTTTATCAGAAAATAACTAAATTTCCACTGAGACTTGGTGCTTATTAACTATCATTTCTTCCCTTATACTTAACAGTTAACAGCGAACATGCCAAACTTCCTCAGCAGCAAGAATGTTTCGCAAGTATCAGATTAATGCATTAAAATGCTCCAACATTTCAATTAAGCTGCATAATCCAGTAAAGTAAAAGTCAATTTTGTCTGGAGCCAAGTGAAGTATTTGTTATAAAAATGATAGCATTAAATAATAAATGGCTTACAAAAAAATTGCACCAAATTGACAGATTCATCCCCTGCCATCAATCCACTGGCCACTGAGGTATAAGAGAACAAAAATCGATTGCTACATTTCCCGATTGTTACAATGTGATAGAAGTTCAAGAAACAAATACATTTCTCTGACTCCATCTGGGGGACACTTCCTTACACATGGGAACGACAAATCGTTCAAATTAGTTTAGTGTGTATATGCTCTATGTTGTCAGGTGCGCACTTCCGTGGTGTAGTCAGCCACATCGCAGGTCAACCTGACGATGCGGCTGACGACCCCATGCAGTGGGATGCGGCAGGTGCTGACATATTGGACGGTCGGGCACCAGATCTTCTAGTGTGTACCGCACGCCCAATATGTCAGCCCGTCGGCGGGGGGGTTGTTTGTCGCATCGCTGGGTACACACATCGCTTAATGTGTACCCAGCTTTAGTTCTGGCACCTTACATTTGTCAGCCCCATAAACTACCTGCGGCATCTGATATCACCAGGTGCACTACCATCCAAGTAATAGCCAGGCCCAGTACTGCATATATTCAAAAGCTTAGTAAATCTCAGCATATACCTGTAAAGATATTAAAACTTTTGGATAGAGACCCAGCTGATAGCTCAGTCAGTCTCATTCCCATTGGACACTGTCATAGCTCTACTATTGAAGACCATATGATTATGATCACCCATGATGGATTAGAACCCTTCTTTTAGCATTTTACAAAACTAATGCAATAAATGAGAACATCCGGATTCCCTGGTAACTATAAATCCATCCCTGGGGCTATCAGACAACCACTGCCCTTGTAAGAACAGCCTGAAAAGCATCCTTTGTTACTTAAAAAAAAATTGCAAAAATATGGCTTGACCCCTATTTCCCCATTATAAGGAGGCCTACAAGACTCAAACCCAGCGACAATGGCAGCCATCTGTGGTATGCCAATGAATTACTGAACACTAATATTTCCGTCTTTCAATAACTTATTCTATTATGTACGGGCAATCCCTGCTCAAGGGCATTTGTTCCAATGTTGGAATTAAATGCCCGTCGCTCCAATGTGAACCCAGCTTAATATTGACCACAATGGCAGTGAAATCTGGTCTCCTATTCACTCACATCTGACTGAGCTAATCCACGTTTCAACCAGAAATGTTTATGTGCAGATGAGCATTACTTGTGTCTATACACCATATGCCTTTCTTTACAGATTCCAACATGTCCTTAACATTTTTGTCTGGAGTATGGCAATAATACGGTGATTCACAGAATACTGCCAAAACCTGCTATAAATATATCCAAGATATATCCACCAAACTCAACCACTGTTTTTTGTCATAATAAGATCCTGATTTAGATACATTTCTGACCACTGTGTCAAGAACTAAATCAACCTGATACCCTATTTATCTCCGCCCAAATCCACAGCACCTATTATTTCCTGTGGTTCCTACATCATCTAGTATACCAAGGTGGTCTCCTACCCAAGCACGAACCAGGCCCAACACTGCTTAGCTTCAAAGATCAATGACATTGTACATGTCCAATGTGGTGTTACTGTAGGTCGGTGTAGCTGTAAACACAATCATTAGCAAAGAGAAACAGACTAATTAGACTTTTACATTTTCCTGGACCAAGCTGAACTTTCCCAAGAACTAGTCCATCCTAGTCATACATTCTGATTTATCATCATTAGGCCAACATAACTATAAAAATTTCATATAGAATTGGCAACATGTGCTAATAAGTGATTAGTGTGACTACCAAAATTATGCAAACTAACTCTTCTTTCTCCAGACTTAGGGCCTGATTCAGAGCCGCTCGCACGATGTGTATGCAAATTGCGTAGTCAGTGCTATCGCACAGCAATGCATTAGCACGCCCAGTATTTGTTAAAGAGCAATCACACAGTGTATGCAGACACCCACCAGCCTGTTTTAAGACGTACACTTGTGTACGCCATGTCCAGGAAGTATGTGCAGCCATCAGTACATCGGAGCAGCCATCAGCTATCGCAGCGCTTGAGGTTGACCATGCCCTGCAGCAAGCACTGCAAGCACTTCAAAACAAGCCAGGTGATGTGTCATCATACCAATCACAGGGAATAATTGGAACACGAAATGTTGGATTAAAACCACGCATGGTGTTTACAACAAAATATAATGACCAATCAAAAGCGACTAGGAAGGCAATAAACAACAGGCTGCCACTGTTAACCACAGATGGAGTATTAAAAATGAAAGCAACACCACCACCCATGGTGCCATTTAAAAGGAATTGCAGCCTTAAACAAAAGCTATTGAGACCATTACTTAACCCAGACCCTTCAGAGGGGACTGATTGGTTACTACAACAAAATCCAGGGTGTATTAGTTGCGGACACTGTATAACTTGACAAAGTTTATTACAGGGCTCCTCTTTCCCGCATCCTCATACAGGAAAATAAATCAAATTGAGATATCGTCTTCATTGTTTTATGGACTTTGTTATCTACATCTTGGTATGCGTATGTAGCCTCTACTATGTTAAATTGACAACTCGTACATTTAGAGAGAGGATGGCAAATCACAGGGCCTCTATATGGGCAGCTTTACAAATACGAATGTCCGATAAACGAGTAGCTTGGCATTTCCTTGAAAAAATCCATCAGATATCGTCTCTTAAAAATGTAGAATTATAGACTGGGTGCCACCGTTGACACGTGAAGATCGTGCGAAGAACTACATCAAAACGAGAGTAGATGTATCAGCCGTCTAGACTCTGTCTCACCTAGGGGTCTTAATGAACTTAACCCTCTTTCGGTTTTCCTACCATGATTATATCTTTTCATGTCTGGTATATAAGGGCTAAAGAAGTTGAATGGGCCTTTACATAGCTGATACACGCTGTGGGAACGATGTAGATGGATGAGGGACTGGGATCGGCACCTATTACTGGTGTCTGGTGTGAGTACACTTTTTTCTATTACATGCAGCATGGAATATTTCTTCCAGCTTTTCCAGTGCACTCGTATTTGGGATTGTGGGAGAGGTATAAATATGTGGGACCTGGCAGGATACATTTGTTGTTGGTTGTGATGAGAAGTTGCTGTGACTCTGTGTAAGCTCATACTGCATTGGGATGAAAATGGATTGCAAACCTTGATAATGGTCTATGTTTAGACCGAAATGTTGGTGTTTATTCATTTGTAACCTGGATTGAACTTTCTTACCGTAGATGAAAAAATAAACAAAGAAATTTTCTCTTTTTCAAGTCTGGTGAGTGCCCTTGTAACTGCACTTGTTTATGTAGGATTCAGAGTTTCTATGAATATTTGGATCTATGTCCAAGAGGAGCACCCCAGCGAATGAATTCTGTATAATGGTGCATACACACGGTCAGATTTTTCCTTCAGATATGAACGATAATGATTTAAAAATCGTTCAGTCGTTCATATCTGAAGGAAAATCTGACATATCTGACATGCCTGAACGATGGACGATTTACAATGCGCGTTCCAGTTTGTCAGATAACGATATCTGACATCTGATGTGTTTGCAGTCAGACTTGGACGATTCCATTCATTGTAATGCAGTCAAAAATCGTTCAATCGTTCAAAACTTTTGTCTGACAAATCTGACCGTGTGTATGCTCCATAAGATGTACATATACAATAATATATAAAATAAATAAATGTACATACGTACATACACTACCGTTCACCAGACAATTTTCGTGTTTTACATGAAAACTGACTTTTATTTATCAAATGAGTTGCAAAGTGAATAGAACATATAGTCAAGACATTGCAAAGGTTAGAAATAATGATTTTTATTTGAAATAATAATTTTGTCCTTCAAAGTTTGCGTCCGTCAAAGAATGCTCCTTTTGTAGCAATTACAGCATTGCAGACCTTTGGCATTCTAGCCGTAAATTTGATGAGGTAATCTGAAGAAATTTCACCCCACACTTCCTGAAGCACCTCACAAGTTGGATTGGCTTCATGGGCACTTCTTGTGTACTGTACGGCCAAGCTGCTCCCACAACAGCTCAATGGGGTTGAGATCTGGTGACTATGCTGGCCACTCCATTTCAGACAGAATACCAGCTGCCTGCTTCTTCCCTAAATAGTTCTTGCATAATTTGGAGGTGTGCTTTGGGTCATTGTCCTGTTGGAGGTGGAAATTGGCTCCAATCAAGCGCTGTCCACAGGGTATGGCATGGTATTGCAAAATGGAGTGATAGCCTTCCTTATTCAAAATCCCTTTTACCTTGTACAAATCTCCACTTTACCAGCTCCAAAGCAGCCGCAGACCATCACATTACCTCCACCATGTTTGACAGATGGCGTCAGGCACTCTTCCAGCATCTTTTCACTTGTTCTGCATCTCACAAATGTTGTTCTGTGAGATCCAAACACCTCAAACTTCGTGTTTGTCTGTCCATAAAACTTTTTTCCAATCTTCCTCTGTCCAATATCAGTGTTCTTTTGCCCATATTAATCTTTTCCTTTTATTGGCTAGTCTCAGATATGGCTTTTTCTTTGCCACTCTGCCTAGAAGGCCAGCATCCCGAAGTCGCCTCTTCACTGCAGACGTTGACACTGGCGTTTTGCGTGTACCATTTAATGAAGCTGCCAGTTGAGGACTTGTGAGGCGTCTATTTCTCAAACTAGAGACTCTAATGAACTTGTCTTCTTGCACAGTTGTGAACCGGGGCCTCCCACTTCTCTTTCTACGCTGGTTTGAGCCTGTTTGTGCTGTTCTCTGAAGGGAGTAGTACACACCGTTGTAGGAAATGTTCAGTTTCTTAGCAATTACTCGCATGGAATAGCCTTCATTTCTAAGAACAAGAATAGACTTTCGAGTTTCACATGAAAGTTCTCTTTTTCTGGCCATTTGGAGAGTATAATGAAACCCACAAATGTGATACTCCAGATTCTCAACTAGCTCAAAGGAAGGACAGTTTTATAGCTTCTCTAACAAGCAAACCCATTTTGAGCTGTGCTATAGTTGCACAAGGGTTTTCAAGGGTTTTCTAATCATCCATTGGTCTTCTAACGTGCTTAGCAAACACAATGTACCATTAGAACACTGGAGTGATGGTTGCTGGAAATGGGCCTTTATAAACCTATGTAGATATTCCTTTAAAAACCAGACTTTTGCAGCTAGTATAGTCATTTACCGCATTAACAATGTATAGAGTGTATTTCTGATTCATTTAATGTTAGCTTCATTGAAAAAAAAACAGTGCTTTTTTAAAAAAAATAAGGAAATGTCTAAGTGACCCCAAACTTTTGAACGGTAGTGTGTGTGCATAATATATATATATATATATATATATATATATATATATATATAGATATATATATAGAGAGAGAGAGAGCACTCGATAAATCAATCCAAGACGCAGCGCAGTTAGTATATCAAACGTTTCGAGACGACTTTGTCTCGTCATCGTCGGACGATATCGCAAGCGGCCCCGTTGCAGGTAATGAAGGACGGAACGAGGTATTGTTCCGCCAGTTCATTACCTTGTTCCGATGTGTACTCAGGATCCGATATGTCGGCCCATCAGGCTGGGTACACAATGCTCAGTGTGTACCCAGCTATATCCAGCACAGTTTATAAAGTGACAGAGAAAGAGGATATACTGCGCTCAGCTTGCATATAACAATAACTGTATATTGTGTGTTAGTAGAATAGTTGGGCTAATCTTGTTTCTACCTATATAGGGTGATAAGCAATAGGTATGCAAAATTATAATAAACCACTGTAAATCCTATAATGTAAAAGTCAATTTATTCCAAAGAGGGCTAAACCATAAAAAACTGAAAAACTGCACATGCACATAAATGTATCGCCTACCAAAGTATCACGTATGGAATCAATGGTAACTCAGAAATTACATAGGATATATTGAGCAAAAAATGAGCTGGTGAATATAGAATGGCAGACTGAAAAAATGATAAATCAAAGTATGAATAAAGCAATGCACTAAAGTGCACAGTACCAAATGAATCTGAGTGCTGTGTGTCAGTCTTATGACTCTTGAAGCGGCGTCCCGCTATATGAGATAGAAATTGTCTATATTTAGCATAAAGTGTGATGCCCGGGATGATCTTCACGGGGATAGGAGTACGGTGTAATGCCGGGGAGATGTGGCCTCCTGGTGAAGCGTGATCCGCTCACAGTGTGAGTATCGGAAGCTACCTGAATGACCAGGCCGCCTCCGACCTCTATCACCGGGGATGACGCTACGTGCCAACGGGAGACAGCCCGGCGCCACCGCTAGCTAGAGTAGCGTGCCGCGTGTCTCCCCCTGTACCGGGGACTTACCTGTCTCTCCCTGGGAGGCACCGCTCCTTCCCCTGCCGCCTCTGTTCCTCCAGACAGCGAAGTTGATTGAAGTCCTACACGCGATGTAGTCACATGACCGGTGACCTGTCATGTGACCGTGTAAATGATTCAGTCCGGATACTCTTGGTAAGCAAAGTGCGCACTGGTATAGCAGCCACGATAGCCACAGTAGATAACTGATTGTGTGGAATGAACTCCAACGCATTTCTGCCTAGATGGCTTTTATCAAGGAGTAATTGGTGTTGTTCCTGCTTGAGTTTAATAGTAGAGAACCCTCTCTCTCACGATAGCCACAGTAGATAACTGATTGTGTGGAATGAACTCCAACGCATTTCTGCCTAGATGGCTTTTATCAAGGAGTAATTGGTGTTGTTCCTGCTTGAGTTTAATAGTAGAGAACCCTCTCTCTGATTGGTCATGTCCACAAATGGGAGGGTCTTATGGTCCTTGCATGTAACAGAAATTGCCATGGAATCATTATGTGATCCTCCTGAATAGAATCCTATATCATGGATATGGCTAGACAGTATTCCACAAGAATATAATATCTCATACTGACATGGATATGAGCAAGGAATATCCGATTAAGAGTATGATAACATGTAGCACCAAAGGGGTAATTTACTTGTTAGAATGTAGTTGTAAAAAACAGTACGTAGGCAGGACCACTAGACCCTTGAAAACCTGCATTAGTGAGCACATTACGAACATCAAAAGAGGAGTGGAAGAGCATAATTTATCAAATCATTTTCTAAAATACCATGACAGCGACCCGAAATAACTAAAATTCCTGGGTCTAGAAAAAGTGACACACAATTGGAGAGGTGGCGATTTTGAATAGAAGATCAACAACAGAGAACTTGAATGGATATATCAACTCAAGACATTTGCCCCTCGAGGACACAATCTAACGAAATTAAATCTATCATAAGGAAAAAAATGGAACTGAAGATATGCACTACTATAGTCAGTGGTTATTAGGGGCGCCATGTTGACTTCGATTGCCCACTATTAGATAATGGACATCATACACAGTGCCTATTAAATACCAACATCCACATTATTTGTTTTTACCATCAAACTCTTAGTGCATTTATATAATTCCAATGCCCACCTCCATATGGAACATAGGAAGAATGTATATATATTTTTTACGTGCATTTACATCTGTAGTGAGCTACTGATATCACAGTTAAGCTACATGGATGTTATGATATAAGTTATATCCATATAAATCTCATCATATCCATGTCAGTATGAGATATTATATTCTTGTGGAATACTGTCTAGCACTATAGTTCAATAGGGCAATGCATGTGTTACATAGGATCGCTGTATGTTTATCTACTGTTAATCACTTCAAACATATTAGAATATAATCCTATTTATTCTACTTGACTTATCATATCTGATTAATTACATCCATGATATAGGATTCTATTCAGGAGGATCACATAATGATTCCATGGCAATTTATGTTACATTGCAAGGACCATAAGACCCTCCCATTTGTGGACATGACCAATCAGAGAGAGGGTTCTCTACTATTAAACTCAAGCAGGAACAACACCAATTACTCCTTGATAAAAGCCATCTAGGCAGAAACGCGTTGGAGTTCATTCCACACAATCAGTTATCTACTGTGTCTATCGTGGCTGCCATACCAGTGCGCACTTTGCTTACCAAGAGTATCCGGACTGAATCATTTACACGGTCAAATGACAGGTCACCGGTCATGTGACTACATCGCGTGTAGGACTTCAATCAACTTCGCCATCTGGAGGAACAGAGCCGGCAGGGGAAGGAGCGGTGCCTCCCAGGGAGAGACAGGTAAGTCCCCGGTACAGGGGGAAACACGCGGCACGCTACTCTAGCGAGTGGTGGCGCCGGGCTGTCTCCCGTTGGCAGGTAGCGTCATCCCCGGTGATAGAGGTCGGAGGCGGCCTGGTCATTCAGGTAGCTTCCGATACTCACACTGTGAGCGGATCACGCTTCACCAGGAGGCCACATCTCCCCGGCATTACACCGTACTCCTATCCCCGTGAAGATCATCCCGGGCATCACACTTTATGCTAAATATAGACAATTTCTATCTCATATAGCGGGACGCCGCTTCAAGAGTCATAAGACTGACACACAGCACTCAGATTCATTTGGTACTGTGCACTTTAGTGCATTGCTTTATTCATACTTTGATTTATCATTTTTTCAGTCTGCCATTCTATATTCACCAGCTCATTTTTTGCTCAATATATCCTATGTAATTTCTGAGTTACCATTGATTCCATACGTGATACTTTGGTAGGCGATACATTTATGTGCATGTGCAGTTTTTCAGTTTTTTATGGTTTAGCCCTCTTTGGAATAAATTGACTTTCACATTATAGGATTTACAGTGGTTTATTATAATTTTGCATACCTATTGCTTATCACCCTATATAGGTAGAAACAAGATTAGCCCAACTATTCTACTAACACACAATATACAGTTATTGTTATATGCAAGCTGAGCGCAGTATATCCTCTTTTTCCGTCACGACTTAGGGATTCAGTCAGTTATCCCATACGGCAGCTTGCCTGCATCTCATACCCCCCCAAAAAAATTCTTGGTGCGCTAGTATTCTCCTGCTTTTCATATAAAGTGACAGAGGCCGATTGGTTGTTATGGGCTACTTCTCCATTTTATCTTTCTCAAGTGTTCGATACATCACACCCAGGGGAGGTACGGGAGATTGACACTAGAGAATGTCAACATTTTGATTGTCAACAGTTTTAAAGTTGCCAGTTGTAATCGGACATTAACATAATGTCGACATGTAAACGATGCAAATGTCGACAATACTATCGAACGCCAACGTTGCTATCTTCTTAATGTAGACATACATAACGTCGATATCTTAAACATGTTGACAAGTTGATTGTTTATACTATATGTCTACAAATGTGTCCTCATTCATCTAGCCTGAATAAGCCATGTGGCGTGAGATGCCTGCTGTGAGTGAGCCACCAGGTCCCATGCAATTCTGCTAGCACTGGGCGATTTTTGCACCCAAAAATGTGTCCTGGTCAAATCAGGAGACTGTGCTGAATAATTCGATATGCATCACTTGTATATCTGTGTGTGACTGAGTAAACATAGCATAATGGAACGTGGTGTGGAAAAAAGCCAGGACCGCTGCACAGTAGCATATTGTATACAGATTCAGACTCAGGGCCTGGTTCAGCAGCAGAAGCAAATGCAATCGCCTACGGATCACAGTTGCTAAATAAAATATGCTAGTGCTTGCCGAAGCACAGCTGACATAAAGACGCCCACTGCTGCCTTCTCATATCTGTCCAAGGTCGCTCTACTCAGTCAACATTGGTACTATTTACCAATATCGGGTAGTCACGCAGCATTTACAACAAGTTTGAACTGGAAGTCTCCTGGCACACAGAAAGCTCTCATGCGGTGTATGCAATTGCAGTGGCTAATCTATGCACGCCCAGGAAACAGCGTTCAAATGGAGAGACACGCCTGCATTACTACAACCACCCCCCAGTCACCACCCGCAAACACTGACTGCCTGTCAATCACTTTGCGATGGATTAGTCTGTGCGACCGTATTCGCAATGAGATCTCTGCAAGCACGGAGTGTGGCTTATACGTATGCGCGATGGCAAATGATTGCTCGTTCTGCATCTGTAATCGCCATAATATTTACTGCTGAATCAGGCCCTCAGTCTCACACAGACATACAAGTGGTGCATATCAGATATATCAGTACAGTCGCACCATATTGCGACTAAGACACCCAGTGCTCACCAAGAGGGACTGTGGCACGACTGCAGCAACAGTGTATGAGGACACATCTGTACATACCCTCGCCCTCACTCATGACAACGCAGCAATTGGACAATAAGCTGTTTCACTGCATTTTCAACATTGTAAAGCTCAAGTACCCACATGATTCATAGTGTTCATGTGTTTTAAAGGGACTCTTAGTTTAAAAAGGGGAAATGCACACATTTTTAGTAATATAATGGGTATGTGATATTGCATAACTATTTAAAAGCAAAGAGGAACTTTAGCTTTGTATATAACATATGAGAAAACAAAATTATATCAACTGTATGAACAGAGAGATGTTTTCACGAAACCTCAATTTGCAATGCTTATTATTGTCCCACATGCATCACATAACATATGTAAATACTCATAACAATAAAAGTAAATATAATTTGTATCTGTGGCATTCAGTACTGTACAACAAACAATAGCAACATTTAAAGGTTTTCAGTTCAAATTAAACAATATCAATCTACTATAATTTAACTTTGTTTACTAAACTATATTATACAAGTAGGTTACATATACATGGGTTGAAAATTAAAAATCTGCATTTAAGATGTGTTTAACATTCAAGTCAAGAGCATATACTGAGCTCTGAAAATAAAACCATTGTACCACGTGAAATTGCACATATTTTGACCCAAGTAAATGCGCTGAAATGCAGTTAAGTATTAAATAAGCTTTTCAATGTGCGTATGGCTTGAGCAAGATAACTTCCTGCCCAGGCAAGAAAACTCATTAATACAGGGGCAGCAGTATTGCACAGGTAAGTACCACCCACCCTCTCCAGTACATCTTGAATTTCCTTCTTATTTTTTTGGGTGGGGGGGGTTACGGGTGGAAGAGTGGGGTGTGGCCATGTCTCCCCCTATTTGCCCAAGCCTCCCAGTACCCCAGCTCATCCTCGCACTTGACAGCCCTGGTGACAGTGTGCATACTCCATGTGAGTGCACTCAACTGTGCTTAAGTATAGCTGCCATTAGCTTCACCTGTAGCGTCCCCTTTCTTTTCACTCGTGCCCAAGTATTGCTGTCATTAGCTTACCCAGGCCTGTCTAGCACCCCCGTTCACACCAGAATTAAAAAAAGTTGTAAAACATTTATTTTTCCAACACTTTTTTTTTTTATTATTATATTTTGATTGCCAGCATAGTATGTTTACTGATTGTTGTTGTTTTAAAAAAAAATGGCCATTTGAAAAATAAAATGTTATTACTGTTTGCCACCTGCTATCACCAATAATGAGGCTTATGTAGAGCTGGGTAACGAACATTATTTTTGTATAAGACAAGAAACTCCACACATATGCATAGCTTTTGACGCACCTGATATTTATGACTCCTTACCATCAATGAGATGAACGGGGATGGGCAGGAAACCATAGGCCAAGTATAGTGAGGGCTGGTACAACAAACAGCATTAGCTAGCCGCTCATGATTGCCAATTGCGACTGACCTATGTAGCTTATAGTACATGAGTCATTAGTGTGGCTGCTTCATTATATACAGTATAAAGAGAACAGAAATACCCGCACAGATAAATATTTATCGTATTAAAGGTCCTTCCTTATAATACTAATATCTAAATAGTTGAATGTCGTAAATTTTAAGGGAGTTGCACCCTGGAATAAGTAAAATGTATGTATAACACCAAAATAGAAAGTATACCTTAGTGGGGCACTCAGACATAATATATATATATATATATATATATATATATATATATATATATATACACACATATATACACACACACACATACATACACACAATTTGACACTGGGCTGTCAACTGAATTGAGGAGTGTTATTACGAAATAAAATATAACCTTTATTGTTATTCGTATAAAAAATATATAGCCCGTGAAGTATAAAATGTACAATAATGTGTAAATATAATAAAAATTGTATTACCACCTCAAAATGATTGTGTGTTTAATTTGAGAGAGAGAAAGAGAAAGAGAGAGTGTGTGTCCAAGCATAGCAGCTGAATGCAGGAAGTCAGCTTGCAACTTCTAATTGGTGTGTGGGAAGTTCACATGCATTTTAACAGTCATGTTGCTCGGGGGAGCAATAATTCCTGTGGTTATCTGGGAGGGGAGCTTTAGGGACAATAAAATAAAACAATGTATACATACGAATGTTCTCTACGATATAAGCAAACAGTAAAAATAACTAATGAATTGCACCTATTCTAATTCATTACTCGAAAGACAATATCCTTCTAAAACAAACATAAGACATAAAAAAGGAATCAGGAAGATATGAGGCTATCAAATGACCAATGATCATCACTTATTACAGTGTTCATATAGTACAATTGCTAATGACTGCAGATCACAGAAACGTAACGTGAATCTTCTAACTGGACACTCAAATTTTGCTTAACCAGTACAAATAAACTTTCCTCTGATATAGTCAACATTTTATACCAGTTTATCAATTTGAATTGGCACATTGACAAGGATAAATTATGTAACAAAATCTGACCCAAGTTCAGTAGAGTTGGCATGGAACTGTATCTGATTTATTACAAGTCAACCTTTACACTTGTGATTGTGTGAAAGCCTGAAAAATAGAGAATATCAATGTGAATAATGATGAATCATAGATGTAATTTTCCATAATAATCTACATAATATGTTAAATATAATGGATCAGCTCTAGGACTGCAGATTATAAAATGTGCAATTATGGTTCATGGCTTCTACTTCTTGTGGCAGTGTCATAGACGTGTAGTCGGAGTTCTATATTAATCTGACTCGTGTACAGAGAAGGGAAGCCTATTTAAGACAGATCTCTTGCACCTAGTATGGGGCTGGAGCGAGTGCCAACATTAAGGATGACGATTGCGGCTGTGGACGGCAATACAGTGGGCAGAGAGACTTCCAGCTTGAAGCCGTACAGATCCCCGCATTAGCCCTATGGAAATTTGCATTAGCATAAGGTTGTAAATTCAAGAACAAAGAGTTCACTTGCTGCTTAATATATCCCATTGGTGGCGTGTGTTTGTACACACACACACACACACACACACACACACACAATTCAGCCATAATATTAAAACCACTGACAGTTGATTATCGTTTACAATGGCAAATGTCAATGAGTTTTTGATATATTAGGCAGAAAGTGAACAGTCAGTTCTTGAAGTTGATGTGTTGGAAGCAGGAAAAATGAGCAAGAGTAAAGATCTGAGCGACTTTGACAAGGGTCAAATTGTGATGGCTAGATAACTGGATCAGAGCATCTCCAAAACAACAGGCCTTGTACTGCAGTGGTTCGTACCTACCAAAGGTGGTCCAAGGAAGGACAACTGGTGAATCAGCGACAGGGTCATGGGTACCCAACGCTCATTGATGCGCGTGGGGAGTGAAGGCTAGCCAGTTTAATCCGATTCCACAGAAGAGCTACTGTAGCACATATTACTGAAAAACATAATGCTGGCTATAATAGAATGGTGTCAGAACACACGGTGGATTGCAGTTTGCTACATATGGGGCAGCGTAGCCACAGACTGGTCAGTGTCCCCAAGCTGACCATTGTCCACACCCAAAATGACTACAATGGCCAAGTGAGCATCAGAACTGGACATCGTTGACGTCCAGATGCATGTGCATTGTTTACCTGGGGAAGAGATGGCACCAAGATGTACTATGGGAAGAAGGTGGAGGCAGTGTGATGCTCTGGGCAATGTTCTGTTGGGTAACCTTGGGTCCTGCCATTCATGTGGCTGTTACTTTGACAAGCATCACCTATCTTAACTCCTTCAGGAGGATAATGTGCCCCGTCACACTGCAAAAATTGTTCAAGAATGGTTTAAGGAAATAAAGAGTTCAAGGTGTTGAATTGGCCTCCAAATTCCTCAGATCTCAATTCCGATCAAGCTTCTGTGGGATGTGGTTGGAAAAAAGCCATAGAGGCCCCACCTTGCAACTCAAAGGATCTGTTGCTAGCGTCTTGGTACCAGATACCACAGGACACCTTCAGAAGTCTTATGGAGTCCATGCCTCGACACGTCAGAGTTGTTTTGGCAGCATAAGTGGTACATATTTGCCAACTTTCCCTGCTTGTCCGGAAGACTCCTTGAAATAGTGGCAATCTCCCTGACTCCACCTATGAAGCTGTTATATAAAAAAACAAAAACAGAGATATATACATTCAAATGGGATCGTTAGTATCATTTCCCTGCATTGGTTATAAGGCACAATGAACCCTATCACTACAAGCATTTTCTGAAAATGCACATTGTTTTTATTAACAATTAGTTCTTACTAACTGCTTTCGGGCTCATTTACATTTGGATGTATGTAAGAGCTCTCCGATGTAGCAGTACACGTCCACATTACCGCCGCGCTCATTGGTGTTGCTTTCATAATCTCCCAGAAATGCTTTTTCAAAAGTGGGCAAGTATGGAGTGGGACCTACACAATATTAGGCAGGTAGTTTTAATGTTATTGCTAATCGGTGCATATAGAATTGTCTTAAAAATAGTTTAAGATATTTTAAATGTTAGGTCATTTAGAAGAGTCGAAATCATTGCCCTGTGAAATCAACTATTTTAGATTCCTGCTGTATTTTTTAGTAGAATTATAGTAGAAGAAAAGAAATTTTTTTTTAATTAACATAACCTTTGAATTTATATTGCGATAGGCCAAGGTCGGTTTTTAAATGTGCAACATCACATTTTGTTCCAAAATCAGAAGCACAGACAGCAGGTACCAGAACACTAAATAGAGAGCAGGCAACAGTGGCTGAACCACAGAAAACGCTTTTCTGTGCAAGTTGCAAGTAAACGGACCAAACTTCAAAATAGAACTTCATATGTGGTACCCCTAGAGTGTTGCTGTCCAGTTGATATACAAAATATACAGTTAAAATATGTAAATCCATATATGTACACGAAACTGAAACTGAATTAATATCTATATCTATATATATATATATATATAGTCATGTTGTTTTATTTATAAAAATTCAAGTACTGGTTGCTATGTACATGCGGTGCCTCATGATACATATCCAGTATATTTGAACATGTTAACCCCTCATAGAGAGAAACGTGGACTGAGCTTCTCATCTTTGCGCTATGGACACCTTCCCCTATATTGATTTATGTGACCCCCTCCCAAAGGTAGATATGGTGCAGCCTGACCTTGCTGGACTCAGAGACTGGTGGGCACACGCCAGGGACAGCTTATACAGCCGCTGCACAGAGGGGGAAGGAAAGAGCCCATAGAAGGTTATATATAGGAGCAGCAGAGTGGCGCATGCGGTCAGCAGGTAGCTGACCCGCGCGCGAATATTGATATATAAGGGGACCCCCGCGGGGACTGCCGGGTAGAGTGTGCCTTAGGTAAGGCAGTGCGGGAGAAGCGCTGAGCTTACCGGAGAAGAGGGGACCGTGTGTTGTGAGCGGTACTCATCGGACAAGCTGCGGGGTCTCCATGCAGTCGGCAGGGGAGAGATGGAGCTGCAGACAACCGCAGGAGCCAGGAGAGTCCTGTCGAGGGGGAGTCGCGTCAGTCAGGCGCCACCTCCAAGCCTGCCCTGCTAAGTGACTGACAGCCGGGGAGCTGAGCGGCTGCTGCGGAGGCATTGACCGAAGGAAGCGGCCTCAGTAGTGGAACCGCCCGGCTGCCTCCCCCTTCACAGGGACTGACACCCGGGGGCTGGAAAGGAGGAGGGAGAGCTATCCCTGTCGTGGAGTGAAACCAACAGAACAGGTCTGACAGATATTCACTCATTGGCACCTCAACACTATCTGAACAGCTTAGTACATGCATCATAGTTCAGTGCCAGCCAAACTTTCAGTCAGATTTTGCCCTGTTCTCTCAGGAGAGAGTTAAATTCAATATGCAATTAATTCTTGTGACACTTAAGCAAGCTATACTCTAAACCTTGCAGTATCAGCTATTATAACCTGAACTATAGACTCCCATTCAGTGAGAATAGCAGAAAAGGACTAGCAGAATACCCTCAGCTGAAGTCAAATTAGAGTGGTGCAGGGAGAAAAATAGCACAGGCATCTCAGCAGACATAATTAATTCTGTGACTGCAAAATGATAAAAAGCATCAATACTGTGCAGGGATAGCGAAGAACTTATATATGGCTCAGAAGGACACCGTGCATAAGTTACAGCAGAAACAGAGTGGAGTTACCAGCTTCTATCAGCCCAATTGCAGGGAACGTAGCCAGGAAAGGCTGTTACAATATATCCCTAACTGTGTTTAATTGGATACAGATTAACAACTCCAAAAGGAATTGCGTAATAGTAAATATCGTTGGCAGGACAGTCAGTGAATCCAGCCAACTGATAACTTTGCAGGACTTTGTGTTAACTAAGGATTTATAAACTCTTCCTCTAATAAGCTACACATCAACCCGGGCAACGGTATACAAATATTAAACTGATAGTCAGTTATCTCTTGCATGCAGAGATAGGACAAGGAGAGACTAGTGTATTATACGTTCAGGTGCACCTGGTAGTATTGGGACATTTAGGTCCTGGTCAAGCTACTGCATAAAGGGTAATGCGATTTGATTTTTTTGCTATTAACCCATTAATCTCGTAGGTGAAGAACATACCAGCGTTCCAGTTAAATAAAAAGAAACGGACCAGAGTGTACTTTAATCTTCTAAAAAAAAAAAAATAGTCCTTTATAATATTTAAAAGTGTATTTATGTATTGTATGGTATCTTGTTAATGCGTTTATTCGTCCTATTGTACTCAGTTGCTTTTCACAAGAATTTGTGAATAAATTTGCTTTATCATCTAAAAACGTGTGACAACATGTAAAGTGCCAAAGCCTTATTGCAACTGAAGCAGAACAGTCAAGCAGATTGGTAAGCAAATTGATTGGGTAAAACCCCATCACTATACACAACTCAAGTCCTAGAAATTAAGTGTATATTACACATAGACCAAAAAAAAAAAAAACATGCATACAAGTACACACTGATAGCATTCATGGTACACCAAGGGTACACCTTCAAAGCATGGCAAACTGGCCAGTTAATTTAAGATTACTGAGGAAATACAACTAGTAAGGAATTTACTATTCTTCCAACCACGGTTTACTCTAAATTCAAAGGTAAAGGCCATTGATGTACTATACACAACAAAAGTAACGCACCAAAATGCTAAACTTGTAGGTATTATTATTATTATTATTATTTTAAAATACCTGCTGAAAACAGCAACTCCAGTAAATATTGTATATATTTACAAATATGTAACAACATTTATAATGTAAAATGATTATCTTGCTGTTGTCCTGTGGTGGGTTAGTGACCTATGTGTCCTAAATGAAAAGGGTGTATAGTTGTGTAGGGTTTCTATGAGTGACTTGTCTATTCCCAGCTATCTTTCTTGTTAGTGTAGATTCGGGGACATGGAGTAGAGGCCATGATGGTCATGCCCGTTACCGTGCTAGATATTAGAGCTACAGAGATCCACCTCCCTGGAAGAGAAATTATTTTGCTATTTATTTATCTTCAGATCATACAGAGGCTGAACATACCAAAGAAAAATCTGTCAGATTTGTGAATCACATCAGAGTAAAACAGCATTTTACACATAACAAATAAAGATAAAACCATTCCATATCATCATTATCATCCCCCCATATAAAAACTCGGAATGCTCGGTTTAGCCTTATTTATAGCAATAAATTACCATAAGAGCTTGGTGACATGGGGGTTTGTATATCACATATGGCAATTGTGTAAAAAGTGTTTTATTAAATTGTTCAGTGTATATGGGGACTACTACTACTAGTGCTACTCAGTTGAAGAGAAAGGAAGGTGCAAACCCCATCCTATAAAGAGGGGCAACAGCTCACAGCCATCCCATCACTGGTGCAAATTTACATTACCAGTTTTTGTGGAGTAAAAAATGGCTGTGCATCCCTGTGCACGGAAAGGAACATCCCTGAAAACGTGCCCTCTCCACCCCTTTATTTAATTTTAATAAACCTGTTATTGTTTCTGTACTGCACTACAGAATGAGAGGCACTGGTGCATCTCGCTAGAAACACCTTCATTGTGTTCAACCTTATCCCTCTGCCAGTGTGGCCATCTTGCTCTGTAGACCTACTTGTTTAGACACAAAATCTAAGTGCACTCAAGGACCACAGTGGGTCGAAAGCTGCATAGCAGCCATTTTGCACTTTTTATAATATTGTCCATCTTACAGATGTGTCCACATACGTCAAGCCTCCCTGCACACTAAGTAACAATTCTACTGGAACCATGCCGTTGCGCAACTCTGTAGCGCAGAGCGTCTTTTGGTATGACTTTTTACCTTCAGATGTGTCTTATTACACAGTTGTGCGAATAGAACGCACAACCAGCTTCTGATGATTAAAATGTCAAATTCAACAAATCCTTAAAGCATCTCTCAAAAACTGAGCACACACAATGTATTAAATGTAAACTTGATGTAAGAAAGGGTTAATCTAATTTTTTGTCCGGCCATTGCATCTAAAATGGAGAGCAGGAAGCAGAAAGAATTCCAGCCTGCATACTCTGACTACTGAAGTACAAGGATGTCATTATGTGCAAACTATTTAATTGAAAGATTGGATTCTGTCCAGAACTGCAGAAAAACTTCAAGGTTCACTGGTGACTTTTCCATGGCTACAGTTTTTTTTCTATAGTTGATGATGATGATAGATTTTCACTACTTAAACACAAAAACATAGATGTATTGAAAATTCTAAACTTTGAGATAATGGTCAGTGCCCTGTATAACTGTAAGGAAACAGTGGGAAAATATAATGTCTTGTTCTGAAAGCAAATTCGAACTAAACCACAGAACAGTGAAGTCTTTGTAATCGCTAATACATGAAGTCCAGACAAGTGTCCCATTGTTGGAATGTAAAACTGTCTTTCACTGATACCTGCACACAGAAGCTACTGCACGTACTGTAATATCTACATTATTATTTGAGAGTGGAAACTTAAAGGAGTACTCCTGGCTAAACGGTAAAGTTTAACTAAACTTTCCCTTTCAAGTAGAGGAACCCCAAGAACTCCACACTGCGTCTACTACTCCCGCAGCTCATGGCAGACTTCAGGTCCTCCCACTCCTGCCTATTTTCATCAGCCATATTAGAATGGAATTAAAGCAGCACTTCCACAGCTAACTTGGAAAGTTATTGTTGAAAAAAGATAGTCCCATTGAAAGTGTTTCAGAAACATAGGATAAGACATTAGTTTTAAACATTTTGCTGGTAGCCCTATTTGGGATTAGTTATATTTCTATATATTAATACATTTGCATCAAATGTGCATTATTCAATGTAAAAAAGGCTATGATTTAAATGCTCTATTCACTTAGTTAAAAAAAATGACTGCTTTCGAACTGCTCAAGTTCTGCTATGTCCTTCTTGTAGATAGCTGGCCTGTATCCTTGTAGAAGTAGTAGTCATCACTATCATGCAGACTAGTACCAACCTATCCTTGTTGCAAGAAATGTGTCTGAAATTAGATGGATCTCTGCATACACTTAATATTGAATAGGCTGCAATTTCACCTGCACACCAATAACAAGCCCACAGAATACTTAGCCTAAGCGAAGCCTTCAAGACAAACTGTGGGGGCGTAACCAAATCTGGGTGGTATGGCCATGCTCCCATTAATTAAAAACGAAAAAGAAATGGGAAACTACGATTCGTATCACTGCAGAGCAGCAATGCACGCTATGGAGGGGGATAAGTCTCCTCAAAAGCTCACCGAACGCCCAGTTGGCACCCAGTTATGTCCATTCAGCCACAAGTAAGATGTGATTGAGATGTGTATGACTAAATTGCTTGAAGATGTGTGCACTCAGCTACAATGCATGCACAATTGCTAAAAATGCTCCTTCAACTAGGGAAAACAATGGACGATATATCGTTTGCAGATCAGCAGTTGTGTACAGACAATCTGTCTAAACGATGCCGTTCACAGACATATCACATCGGCCCTGTAGCACAGCCGATGCCCGATATATCTGCAGCTATATCGGCACATCTTGCTTTGTGTACAGGCGACCGGCAGACCGCTCATACACTGGCTACAGGGACCGCCAGTGTTTGACATCTCATCTGGGCGGGCAAATTTAAATGCTCCCCCAGTTGTGATGTTAGTGCAGACACATCGAGCGGCCGGTCAGTTAAGCTTACCTGATCGGCCGCTCTGTGGGCAGATAGATCTGCAATGTGTGTACCCAGCATTAATGTAATAGCGCTGTTTACAGTATGAAAATTCCCAGCCTTCAATAATATCTGGGCCTCATCATGGGGGAGGATAATTCTCTTTATTCACATATATCCACAAACATGTGCGAGCGTGTGTGTATAAATGTGTCCTCATACGCTATTGCTGTAGTCACACCAAACAACCCTTCTCAGCATGTAAGGTCCTGGGCATCTCTGCTTGCGCTGAGCGTCTATTTGCACCCAAAATGTGTCTTAGTCGCAATCAAATGTGACAAACCGCTTTACAAAACTGCACTGACTAATTTGACAAACAATACTTGTATATCTGTGTGTGACCGAGCCTGAATCCATATATGAAGTGCTACGATGCAGCTGACGCTGCTTTTTTCACGCCAAGTTAATTTGTGCTAATATACAGACTAAGACGCAGCACACAGATATACAAGTGTTGCATATCAATTTAAGCAGTTAGTTACATCTGATTGATCTGATACAAGTGTTGCATATCAATATAAGTGGTTTTGTCGCTTCTGATTGCGACTAAGACGCATTTTAAGACAAAAAAGATGCTTATCGCTAGCCTAGTCACATGGGACCTGGTCGCGTGTCATGGCGTATTGAGGCTAGCTATATGAGGACACATCTGTGTATATGATATATATGACACAGATGCTGGCTCCGGCGTCCTCCTTAGGAGGTAAGCATACCCCCAAACATTCAGGATACGAGGAAGGAGACATTCGGATACTGTAAGTCAAGTGAAAAACGTGGTGTTTATTTCAATGTTTTGGGGCCCGGATCCTTTTTATCAGGAGACACAAAATGATCAATTACACATTGCTCACCTTATATCCCAAAAAGAAACTCCTCCACAGGAGTTTAGTTTGTCGGTTTGTAGCAAAGCGTGAGCGCTGGGCAAACTTCCCATGAATGGAGCTCAGAGCTGAGAACAGCCAGCATGCTGAGAATTATGTCACATGAAGACACCCGACAGGTTAAATCATGTGATTATGTCACAACAAAATAAGGTAGTTATGGTTATCAAATCAAGTGCATACTTAATAAAAACAAAACCTATCATAAGCTAGAATAATACAAATGATGTGAAAACTTAAAAGCAAACAATACAAAGCATAAAAAGTGCAATATAAAACCATGGCAACTGCTGCTCTTATAAGAAAATACTGTGAAGGTACTCAGTGGTAATAAAGGCATGAGGTTACCAAGTTACAAATGTGCTGAATAATAAAAAACATGCTGTGAGCACTATTGCTACATGTAGACAATATAAAATATCAAATATGTGCAGAAAAACAAATAGCAACTGCTGCTCTATCTTGTAAATGTCATAGGTAAAAGAATGATAGTCTATAATATGTATACTAGAATTATGGAACCTCACTATTCCACAATGAGAAGTCATACCTTATAGGCAAATAATACATCTAAAAATATCAAGAGACACATAAAGAAAGAAGAACTATAAAAAAATAAGAAAGGAACTCCAAAAACCAAAACGTAAGATTCAGGTAAAATCTGACTCATGTAAAGCTATGGTCACTACAAATTGCTGGAGAAAAATCCTGAAATGTATAAAAGGATAAAGCCCATTTCTAAAGCCAAGAAGACAATAGGCCACTGTTATATGTGACTATAGTTCTTCCAAGGCTTTTCTCAAACATGTAAAAAATTTACACTTGGTGAAACCCTTCATAGAGATAAGGTACATTAGTTTTATAGAAAGCAGCTAAAGCATAATGACTCATTAAATGACTCATTATCAAGTAAAAAGATCCATTTGGATTCAAGTAAGGATATTGGTACTTTATAATACGGAACTCAGGGTACTACTCAGTGTTGAACCTGGGAAACTGTCGGGCAACTAGCTGCTCACTAGTGCCTGATTTTATAGCTGGTCTGATGGCCAATCTGTGCTTTGCCATCGGCTCCTTGAACTGCCTCTCTGTCTTGCCCACGTAGTGCAACCCACATGGGCAAGACAGGAAGTACACAACAAATTTTAAACCACAGGTCAAGGAGCGTAAGATGCTACATTTTCTTCCTAAATATGGGGGAGGAAACACATTGCCCGCGATGAGGTACCCACATGTTAAACACCCTGTGCATTTAAAACAGCCATTTTTACATTGAAAAAATTAGGTGCACCAGTAGGTGTTAATCCTGAAATGTCAGTTCTAATAACAATCTCCGATATTGCAGCTCCTGGTATAGCTAGGCATGATTTTAGTGCCTGTTAATAATGGCAGATTAGCATCAATAATTAGCCAAAATTGTTTATCCCTCTTGTCAGTAAATTCTCTTTTGGTAATAAACTGGATGACCCATTGGAAGAGGTTACTTTTAGTTTGTAGGCTTTAGAGTACTTTTTCGATCCAGTGTAAGTGCCTTGGTTTTGGCCTCTAAAAGCTGTTCATATGTTTTTCACCTGACTTACAGTCTCCGAGTGCCGCCCTCCTCATATCCTGCCTATATTATATATATACATATACATACATACATACATACACACACATAAATATATATATATATATATATATATATATATATATATATATATACACACACATACATACACACACACACATACATGCACACACACATGCATACATAAACACAATCATACATACATGTACTGTATATATCTTCTTGAAGTCATCAGAAAGGCAGGTTGATGACAAATAACCCCACAATGCCATGTGACATTAGAATTGGACATTCTGCTATGTATGTTCATATTCGGAAAAATAACTAAATAAAATACTACACTGAGATTCTTTATGTACCTATAAAATCTATAAACAGTGTGTAACCTGTCAAAGCGAATAGGACCCACAATATTTTTTTGCAGCATAATACATAGGAGACGTGGAGGTTTGTATACTCTTTTAATCATATGTGTAAACAGCGTCTGTACAGCTCTTACTTTTGATAATACAGTCATGGCCTTTCCAGAAGAATAAATATGTGAAGGACATTCCTCTAAGTCCACAGAAAGTGAGCAGGAGCATAGATCATTTGATACTTAGAAAATCTGCATTAAGATCAAAAGCATATAAATTGCACTTGCAAGTATCCACGCAACTTTAAATGCATCTTAGAGTAATAAAGTACATTTTATGCAAATATAATGTATACACACACACACATATATATATATATATATATATACACACACACACACACACACACACACACACACACACACAGGTTGAGTCTCCATATAGGCACCTTCCCAGCTTTCCTCCCGTCCTGTGAGTTTCCCTTTCTGAAATTTGAACTATGGGTGAGATGTGCTAACCTTGCGGAGAGCATCCCGCCATGCTTCGCATACCTACTGATCCCATATGCATTAACATATGCAATGAGTAGCACAAAGGAAAGGTCTACCGATAAGAGCTGTCGTTTGCGATCTGCGCTGTGTAGTGGACTTCCGGGTTTATGACGCAGAGTGACGCGGCACCACGGGGCATGCTAGGAGGCTGCACGATGCGGTAGAAGCCCAAAGGCTTCCCCTCTGCATTGGAGTCCTGGCTGGCCAGGTGATGAAACATACAGAAAATGTGCTAAAACCCCGTAAATGTACTTTCCGGCCTATGTCTCTTTGAACAAGCTGCCGGGCTGCCAGCCTATGACCTCCACTGTGATACAAGTGCAGACGACCATTCCCAGCTCTCCTCCCCTGCTCTCGCCTCCCGTCCTCTAAGAGCCAGCTGCTGGGAATTCTGAGACTGTGGTATGTTTTTTAAAGCAAATGTGTAACTGTATATGAATATATATATATATATATATATATATATACACACACACACACACACCTATTGATATGAGTGTATGTGTGTATACATTTAGCTATGTATATGTGTATTTGGTATCTGTATTTGAGGATGTGTCTCTGTATGTGTATCTTGTTTTCGTTTCTAGATATTTGTGTACCTGTGATGAATTGGGGGTGTTTCAAATGGACACACCCCCTCCCTGATCGGTCGCTCCCCCTTTCCGGAAGCGAGTGTGCAAAGAAACTCCATCTATAAAAAATGTTTTTTAGGGTGGCGTGGAGCGCAGCTAAGAACTTTCGCCCTGGGCTCCACAATGTCTAGAACCGGCCCTGGCCACGTGTGAATAATAACCACATGTATGAATATACTTCATAGCTTACTGTGATCAACTGCCTGGTTCTACACTTGTTACATGGTGCATTTTCATTTCCATGTTTAACACCATATACTCACCTGATATTTGGGAAGAGTGATCCTTATGTGTATGTTATAGTTTTTCACACCATATGGGAGCCTGATAGACATTTGAATGTGTTTTCTGTTTTTCACAGATCATGTTATATTATTGTACTGCGTTGGTTCATGAATACTTTTTGAATTAGGTCCTGAGAAAGGTTCAAACTGGCTCCGAAACGTTGACCTGAATCAGATTCATCTATGCAAGTGTGAAGTCTAATCATGATTAAATTTGCCTAAAGAATTCAAGTGGCGAGTGCCTCTTTCCTCCGGTGGAAAATTTAAGGCTATTTTGGGATCAGTTTTTTGGTCCTGGGAAGCACCCCAACGACGTCTATTTTGCAGCAGTTGAGAGTGCAGGACACTTTTGGAGAATATAATATAATATATTTATTTTTATTTTTTTTTCCCGGCTAATCTCGAGAACCACTGGTCAGATTTCGTTGCAGTTTTCACTATTCTATACAGCATTTGTTGAGGAAGGTTTAGGTGTGTGAAACGTTAATGTATGACAAAAGGGATCTGTGATGATTTTAGTCTGCTTTGACATGACAATAAATAAAGCACAGGGATAGACACTTAACATGGCTGGAATTGACCAAAGTGGAGACTATTTTTCTCAACTTTACTTGGCCCTTTTTGCGTGTCACGTCAAAATGAAATCTTTTTGTCTTGAGGAAAATGTATGATGTCTACAAGGAAATCTTAAAAGACCTAGGATAAAAAAAAAAACAACTATCACTATAAATTCAAAATTGCTCCCGTGCGAAGCCGTGGCGGGTCACTAGTACAGTCAGGTGCATAAATATTAGGACATTGACAGAATTTTCATATTTTGGCCTCTATTCACCACCACAATGGTTTTGAAATGAAACAAACAAGATGTGCTTTAACTGAAGACTTTCACATTTAATTCGAGGGTAATTACATCCAAATCAGGTGAACGGTGTAGGAATTACAACAGTTTCTATATGTGCCTCCCACTTTTTAAGGGGCCAAAAGTAATGGGATAAACTAAACAATCCTAAATCTAACTTTCACTGTTTAATACTTTGTTGCAAATCCTTTGTAGACAATTACAGCCTGAAGTCTGGAACGCATAGACATCACCAGATGCTGGGTTTCATCCCTGGTGATGCTCTGCCAGGCCTCTACTGCAAATGTCTTCAGTTCCTGCTTGTTCTTGGGGCATTTTCCCTTCATCAAGTGAAATGCATGCTCAATCGGATTCAGGTCAGGGGATTGACTTGGCCATTGCATAACATACCACTTTTTAGCCTTAAATAACTCTTTGGTTGCTTTTGCAGTATGCTTCGGGTCATTGTCCATCTGCACTGTGAAGCACCGTCCAATGAGTTCTGAAGCATTTGACTGAATATGAGCATATAATATTGCCCGAAACACTTCAGAATTCAATCTGCTGCTTTTGTCAGCAGTCACATCATCAATAAATACAAGGGAACCAGTTCCATTGGCAGCCATACATGCCCACGCCATGACACTACCACCACCATGCTTCACTGATGAGGTGGTAAGTTTTGGATCATGAGCAGTTCCTTTCCTTCTCCATAATCTTCTCTTCCCATTGCTCTGGTACAAGTTGATATTTGTCTCATCTGTCCATAGGATGTTGTTCCAGAACTGTAATGGCTTTTTTAGATGTTGTTTAGCAATCTCTAATCTGGTCGTCCTGTTTTTGAGGCTCACCAATGGTGTACATCTTGTGGTGAACCCTCTATATTCACTCTTGTGAAGTCTTCTCTTGATTGTTGACTTTGACACATATACACCTATCACCTGGAGAGTGTTCTAGATTTGGCCAACTGTTGTGAAGGGGTTTTTCTTCACCAGAGAAATAATTCTTCTGTAATCCACCACAGTTGTTTTCCGTGGTTTTCCGGGTCTTTTGGTGTTGCTGAGCTCTCCAGTGCATTTATTTTTAAGAATGTTCCAAACAGTTGATTTGGCCACACCTAATGTTTTTGCTATCTCTCTGATGGGTTTGTTTTGATTTTTCAGCCTAATGATGGCTTGCTTCACGGATAGTGACAGCTCTTTGGATCTCATATTGAGAGTCGACAGCAACTGATTCCAAATGCAAATGTCACACCTAGAATCAACTCCAGACCTTTTACCTGCTTAATTGATAAAGAAATAATGAGGGAATAGCCCACACCTGTCCATGAAATAGCTTTTGAGTTGATAGTCCCATTACTTTTGGCCCCTTAAAAAGTGGGAGGCACATATAGAAACCGTTGTAATTTCTACACCGTTCACCTGATTTGGATGTAATTACCCTCACATAAAATCTGAAAGTCTGCAGTTAAAGCACATCTTGTTTGTTTCATTTCAAAGCCATTGTGGTGGTGAATAGAGGCCAAAATATGACAATTCTGTCAATGTCCCAATATTTATGCACCTGACTGTATATACACAGTGTGTGTGAGTGTATATTATATATACACATACATATATATTTACACACAGTGGTGCTTGAAAGTTTGTGAACCCCTCTGAATTTTTTATATTTCTGCTGCAATTTGGCCAAAAACTACTTCAGATTTTCACACAAATCTTAAAAGTAGATAGAGAACCAAATCAACAAATGAGACAAAAAAAATAGATGTGTTAATTTTTTTTATTGGGAAAACTTATCCAATATCACATATCTGAGTGACAAAAGTATGTGAACCTTTCCTTTCAGCATCTGGTATGACACCCTTGTGCAGCAATAACTGCTTCTAAACGTTTACGGTAATTGTTGATAAGTCCTGAACATCGGCTTGGAGGAATTTTACCCCATTCCTCTGTACAAAACAGCTTCAACTCTGTTATGTTGGTGGGATTCCTCCAATGAACTGTTCGCTTCAGATCCTTCCACAACATTTCGATTGGATTAAGGTCAGGACTTTGAATTGGCCATTCCAAAAATTTAAAAGTCGAAAGACTTATGTGCGTTGGTTCGTTGTCTTGCTGCATGACCCACGTTCTCTTGAGATGCAGCTCATGGACAGATGTCCTGACATTTTCCTTTAGAATATTCTGGTATAATTCAAGATTCATTAGCCCATCAATGATGGCAAGTCTTCATGAGCCAAATGCAGCAAAACAGGCCCAAACCATGATACTAGTGTTCCACAGATGTTATGAGGTTTTTATGCTGGAATGCAGTGTTCTCCTTTCTCCAAACATAACGCCTCTCATTTAAACCAATAAGCCCTATTTTGGACTCACCTGTTCACAAAACATTGTTCAATAGTCTTCTGGCTTGTCCAGGTAATCTTATGCAAACTGCATACGGGCAGCAATGTTCTTTTTGGGGAGCAGTGGCTTTCTCCTTGCAGTCCTGCCATGCACACCACTGTTGTTCAGTGTCCTCCTGATGGTGGACTCATGAACATTAAAATGAGCAAATGTGAGAAAGGCCCTCAGTTGCTTAGAGGTTACCTTGGGTTCGTTTGTGACCTTGCAAAACAATTAGATGCCTTGCTCTTGGCGTGATCTTTGTTGGTGGACCACTCCTGGGGAGGGTAATAATGGTCTAGAATTTCCTCCATTTGTACACAATCTGTCTGAATGAGGATTGGTGGAGTTCAAACTCTTTAGAGATGGTATTATAACCTTTTCCAGCCTCAGTATTATCAACTTCTTCCGAGGTCCTCAGAAATCTCCTTTGCTAGTGGCATTATACACTTCCACAAACATGTGTTGTGAACATCAGATTGATAGATCCCTGTTCTTTTAAAAAGACAGGTTGTCCACTAACATCCCATAGATTCAAATTACCTGATTCTAATTTCACCTCCAAAATATCTGCTAGGCCTAAAGGTTCACATACTTTTGCCACTCACAGATCTGTGATATTGGACAATTTTCCTCAAAAAAATGAGCATGTCTAATTTTTTGATTTGATTCTCTTTATCTACTTTTAGGACTTGTGTGAAAATTTGAGGTTGTTTTAGGCCAAATTTCAGCAGAAATATAGAAAATTCTGAAGGGTTCACAAACTTTGGGTGGTGGACAGGGGTCGATATGGGCCGTTTGAGTGGTCTGTGGCTGCGCGTACCCATACGAAGCAAACTGCGGTGCACTGTGTGTCTATCAAAGCTAGCATTATTTTTGCAACAATTTGTGCTACTGTAACGCTTCCGTGGGATAGGACCAGACGGGCTAGCGTTCTCTGCCCATGTGCATCAATGAGCCTTGGGCGCCTAGGACCCTGTCACTGGTTCACCGGTTGACCTTCTTTGACCACTTTTGGTAGGTACAAACAAGTGCATACCAGGCAGTGATCGCGGTGAGTGACAAAATATGTGGGTCCCAGAGACCCTCCATTTAAAAAAAAAAATGGGGTCCTTCCTGGCCGTTTCTGGGTCCCATCATAATTTATGCTTTAGAGCTCACCATATAACTATCAGACCTCCCCTAACCCCTTACAAATGATGCCACACAGCCATGCCCAGCCTTTACACATTATGCCGCACATTAATGCCCTTTACACATTATACCACGCAGTAATGCCCCTTACAAATGATGCCACACAGCCATGCCCGGCCTTTACACATTATGCTGCACATTAATGCCCTTTAGTCCCCCCCTATGCATTGCCCCCAGTAGTAATCCCCCTATGCATTACCTTTAGTAGTAATCCCCCCATGCATTGCCCCCAGCAGTAATCCCCCTATGCATTGCCACCAGTAGTTGACCCCCTATTCATTGCCCCAGTAGTTGATCCCCTATGCATTGCCCCCAGTATTGGCCCACCTATATGCCCTTTAGTGACTTGGGCCTAATGCCCAGGTCACACACACCTATTTGTGTGGCAGATACCTTCTATTGAGCCTAATGCCCCCTAAGTAGCCCAGGCCTTGTGCCCACTTATATACCCACAGGCCTATTGCCTGAATTTATGCCACGGGTCTAGTGCCCGACAACCCTGGTGGTAGGCAGGGGTTACATAACAGTGGCCCAAAGCCGCTTACCGGTACGGTGGAAGAGGCTGCGGGAGGGAGCTTCGTTTGCTCTTTTTCTTTCCACCCCTGCAGTCCTCTCCGGTCCTCAGCTTCATTCTTCTGCCGCTGGCCCGTCGTGGCCAACGGCGCCGCCTCTTCCTTCTTGATCACGCAGTCTTCTGGCCTCTTGCGCGGCCACCGGAACTGTTGCCACGACGCTCTTCTCTTCGGTAGGTCTTCACTCCTCCCCTCCGCCTCCACTGAAGTTTCCCACTCAGCGGCGTCTAATTCAAGACGCCACGAGTGGGTGGGGCTATGACACGGCGAGCCACGAATGGCTCGTCGCGTCTACCTCCTATTGGCTGCTGGACCGCGAGCCGTGTTTGGCTCGTGGCCAGTGCCATACAACCGCCGCCGTTACTTGGCTTCCGGGCAGTGAGCTCCGCTTAACTTGCGCCCGAAGCCATGTTTCTCCCACCACCACTTTACCGCCGATGCTGGTGGAAGGGACCAGGCGGTCCCTTCACCAGGTACCCGCCGCGGTGGCTTACCCGGCGCTGGGAACAAACACACTGTCCCAGCACCGGCCACGGATGCTGTGCCGATGCTGGGATCAGACACTTGATCCCAGCACGGCTTTCCACAGCAGCAGCCAATGAGAGTCTGACTCTCATTGGCTGCTATAACAGACAGCATTGTGTCTTTCTCAGGGGGACGTGCTGTGCTGCAGCCAGCTGTCAGGGATTGGCCACAGCTACTTTATAAAAGTGAGTCCCCAGTGCTCAATATCGGGTAAAATACGCACCATAACGCGTATTTGCGAACACTGCCAGGAACACCTCACAAAACCTGCCAAATTGGAGATGCTCTGACCCACTCGTCTAGCCATCACAATTTGTCCCTTGGCAAAATGGCTCAGATCCTTATGCTTGCCGATGTTTGCAGATTCCAACACATCAACTTCAAGAACAGACTGTTCACTTGCCATCTAATATATCTCACCTCTTGACAGATGTCATTGTAACGATATAATCAATGTTATTCACTTGAACTGTCAGTGGTTATGGACAATGCCGATGTTCACGTAGTTGAGTGATTGTTTGGGAAATGCCCATGCGCAAACATTTATGAAAAAAAACTCATACAGTACAAGCATTACAGATTGTACGCAGAAAGGCTCTGTTGCAATCGAGAAACATATCAGAAATGTTGTGGAAAAGTGACAGGAGTTCCTGAGCGATGACTGGGAGGTGGCTAGAAATGCGCACAAAAATGGTCCATCCAGTTGGCGTGTTATGGGAGTTTATAGAAAGGGGGGCCCTAGACTGCACACCCTGAATATATATATATATATTTATTTTGGGAGGTGCTACCTTTGGAGACTATTGTTTCAAACACAAGAAAAGAAAGTACAAGTGCAGAACTCCAACATTACTAATTATATATAATACATTATGCAATAGAGTTTTGCAATACATAGAGGTTTTAGCATAATCATGGCCATGGTTATGGGCCTACCCACCGCGTCCAGGTAACCTCTGAGGGTAGGTCCCTAACCTACTGGGGTTGAAATCCAGAGCACAGGACACCCCCAAACAGGCCCAGCTGAGCAACCCCAGGGCATCACTCTAATGAGAGAAGGTAAAGTGTAAGAAAGTGTAAGATGATAAGAGAAGCTACTGCTGCATATACAAGAAGGTGAAAAATGCATATATATTAAACAAACAATAAAGGTGCTAAAAGTGCAAAAAGGAAAATGTGTTTATAATGCAATGCCCTGAAGTAGCCCTATCAAAGCAATCCAGGGGACCCATGCCCCAAAAATCAACCCATAGCTGTACTGCAGTATAACATTTTTTTAGGACTTACCTAGGATTGTGCCTTGTAGTAAGGTGCAGTCAAAATGCCAGAATCCCTGCTTAAAACCAATGGGGGAGGGGTGCTAATCTAGGCTGAAAGAGTCTCAAACCTTCATGTGTGCAAGGGAGCACACTAAATAGAGTATATAGAAAGGGGGGGCCTAGACTGCACACCCTGAATATATATATATATATATATATATATATATATATATATATATAATGGGAGGTGCTACCTGTGGAGACTATTGTTGCAAACACAAGAAAAGAAAGTACAAGTACAGAACTCCAACATTACTAATTATATATAATACATTATGCAATAGAGTTTTGCAATACATAAAGGATTTGGCATAATCATGGCCATGGTTATGGGCCTACCCACCGTGCCCAGGTAACCTCTGAGGGTAGGTCCCTAATAAAGGGCATGGGTCCCCTGGATTGCTTTGGTTGGGCTGCTTCAGGGCATCACACTATAAACACATTTTTCTTTTTGCACTTTTAGCACCTTTATTGTTTGTTTAATATATATGTATTTTTCACCTTCTTATATATGCAGCAGTAGCTGCTCTTATCTATCTTACACTTTACCTTCTCTCATTAGAGTGATGCCCTGGGGTGGCTCAGCTGGGCCTGTTTGTGGGTGTCCAGTGCTCTGGATTTCAACCCCAGTATGTTAGGGACCTACCCTCAGAGGTTACCTGGGCACGGTTAGAGGTTACCATGGCTAAGATTATGCTAAAACCTCTATGTATTGCAAAATTCTATTGCATAATGTATTATATATAATTAGTAATGTTGGAGTTGTGCACTTGTACTTTCTTTTCTTGTTATGAGAGTGTCCAGAGCTTGTCAATGCTAGCGGCTGCGTACACAGATGCAGGCATAGGAGGCCATTCGCCGAATGATAATAACAGCACCTGCCATAGGTTTCAACCACTGATGGTGTATAACAACGTACTAACCTGTATTACAATGTGCACGGATGCTAAAGTGGGCGTCTCAGTCCTTGCTCATTCAGCCTCACAGATTTACAAAAGCGAAGGAATTTTAAACTGCATTTGCATAAAGTGGAAGACGGACGACTCCGAATCAGCCCCAATGGTACTACATAGACATTGACCATTAAAGTAAAACCACCAAAGCAAAACAACCTACATACGTTTAGTTGCAGCAGGGCATGTTGAGATGCATTAATGAGCGAGCAACTAGCTTTCTGCCAAAGCGGGAGGATTTGAGTGTGCTTCAACTAGAGTGGCTAGGCCTTGTGTAGAAGAATGCATCTTGGTACATACCTCAAGTGTTTTGAGTTTGTGTATTTTTTTTTAGAACACACTTAAAGTGAATTCAGAAGCATATTAAGAGCGCATCTGAAGCAACAAACACCTATGAGCAGACTATATAACGAGGACGGCCTCAGGCTCTGAGATGTAGCACAAATTGAAAAGAAAGAAATATATCATCTACAGGGGTTAAAAAAAAAAAAGTTTAAAGTAAAAGATTTCAATATTTTGCGAGAATGGAGTAGCATCTATACTACAATGACCCTTGTAGTTATGAGCACAAATCTGTAAAAAACTACACATGCAAAAAAAAAAAAAAAAAACTACATTAATTCAGAAAAATAATTAGACCTTTAATACAGATCCCATTAATATAAAAACCACTTGGTTGAAAAAAAAAATATTTCAATATATTAATAGCACCCTCAAAAGGCAAACACACACACACACATATACTGTATATATATAATTCACTAGCGATCTGCCTCTGGAGTTCATTATCATTACAAAGCTACTATGAGCCCTATACAAGTATTGCATGATACTTTGCTGCCATCTGTTGTGCACACATATTACTGCAGCTGGAGAGGTGTCAGCCACTATAATAGCCATAAACAACACAAGACCAAATAGCAACATAATAGAAAAGATTGTTTCTTTAGTTCTGTGATGTAAAAAGAATGTGAACTAGTTATCTCCAACAGAACAAATAATAAAGCACAAATAAAAAAAAAGTTTATTTTTAAAACACTTAGTTTATCAGTTCTGGAACATTTCTCAGATGAACGATTGAACGACTTTAAATTGTATTAAAATGAATGAAATGGTCCAAATCTGACTGCAAACACATCAGATGTCAGATATCGTTATCTGACAAGCGAGAACGCGCATCTTTCATCGTTGCAGACTCACATTTCAAATTTTCTTTCAGAAATGAACGATTTTTAAAATCGTTAACGTTCAGATCTGACAGAAAACCTGACCGTGTGTATGCACCATTAGAATTACTTCCAAAGCTACAGTACAGCAGCATTAATTTTTTTTTTCATCACTGTACATTTAATGTCGTGCTCACTCATGGGTGTCATCTTTGGCTGTCTAGTGTATATTTTGTCCGGTATCCCAATTAGCCCCGATCATTTTTCACACTAAAAAAATGGTCTGTTATCGCAATCGGCTATCCAATAAAAGCCTGTTACAAAAAATGTCCAGTTTCATGAGAAAACAGACAGGGCCCCCGAAACCTGTCTTTTTTTCACGTTCGCCAACACGGAAACAGGGCTGTTTTCGGGGATTTTGTTTTGCCTGCCAGATGCAGGTGAAACACAATCCCCGATAAGTGCCGGCTTTCGCAACTAATTGGATAGCCCTGGGGAATCCATTAGCGCCCAAATAAAGAACGGGGCTAATTGGATACTTGCCTTTGAGGTCAACACAGCCTACCTTTATCGTTCAGTTAGTACACAGGTTCTCAAACTCAGTCCTCAGGACCGCCAACAGTACATTTTATCCATGTCTCCTCACAGAATCACAAGTGAAATAATTAGCTCCACCTGTGGTTCTTTTAAAATGTGTCATTCAGTAATGACTACACCTGTGCCCCTGCTGGGTGACCTGGAAAACCTGACCTGTTTGGGGTCCTGAGGAGAACCACTGAGATAGTATGCAAAAATAAAATTTTGGGATTTAGTGGTACATAACTCTTGAAAAAAAAAAAAAGTTTAAGTGCTAAGGACAAGGGGAAAAAAGACAACCTGTACATATACCTCAAAACTACTAAGGACAAGTCCCATATTCCCTAGCACACACAGGATTCAAAGAACTAAAAATTATATTTATCCCTCTACCTTCAATATTTCTTATAGGTGGGGGTCGAGAGAAAAGACAGCAGAATGACGTCATAATTTTGCACCTCACGGAGTACCCCGAAGCACAGCCCTTCACTACAGAAAAAAAAACGTGCAGAGGGAAGGGATGGGGAGAGTATTAAAAAAGTGCCTGGTCTCCCCATCCGGGCACCAACAGACCCTGGAGTCGCACTCATTTCCAATGATGTGGCCTTTTAGTTATTTGGTGATCACCAAACAAGAATACTCAACACTAAATAAACACTAGAAGATTTAGGAGATGGCACCCCATTCTAGCTCAAACCCACGGGTCACATAATTCCATGCAGTAGGTTTTTCTAGTTTTCAAAACAGTATGCCTTGTTGGTCTACTCACATTGTATGCATTACATTTAATATTATGCAAATTAACAAGAAAAAAGTATTATTAACTGTAAGTGAAAATGTTATTATGAACACTTAAGTGCAGTTATGTTTGGAACACAAAATATGCACATTTCAAGTGGCTCAGGAATATAAAAGATTGTGGGCAATGATTGCAATCTGGTTCTTGACCACAATATAAAACAGTGCCCAGGCAGCTCCTTCCTTCACTAACTATCCACTTGCCAAGGATCCTCAAATGTTTTTTCCCAAGTTAACCTATAATCAATCTGATATTTTTCAACTATGGTACACCGGAACCAAAGACTAAACCAGTTCACATTGTTTCTACTCTCGACTAGATGTTTTTTTCTTAGTTTGTAATGATTTCTGCCTCTTTAACTCAACTATCCTTATATACAGATATAACTCCTTTTGCTTGGACAGACCACACTGGCAATTCTCTGACCCTAGACATAATTAAACCAATGTGGCTGAGATGATGGCTCTTGAAACACATTTAACCTTTCTCATGGCTAAACATAAAATATCTATTTCCTGGCCTACTCGATAAATAGTAAAGGACACGCTAAACAATTTAGGGGATATGTATCAAGCCATCTAAACAGTGAAGTGGACAAGTTGCCTACAGCAACAACTCAGCTCTGAGGTAGCAATCATCAAGCACATTGTAAAAAATAATAGGTAGAGAAGCTGATTGGTTGCTATGGGTAACTTCTCCAAGTATTCACTTCTCCACTCTTTACACGGCTTCATAAATCTCCCCCTTACTCTTTAAGACCACCATGATCAAAATATTGCAGCTGTGATTTTATGATAAACCTGCTAAAGTGGATTCATTGCTGCCCATTAAGCTGAGACAATACAGCTTTAAACCTGATGGGAAGATCAGGGACAAAAGCAATCTATTTATGATCTCACAGACATTGCTAATGAATTTTGTACTTTTTTTAAACTCTTTTTACAATTTGACCAGCCCAAATCACAAACCCTCATGCCCACATAATTATCTGAGAATTAAATACCCTTGGAAAATTGTCCCCAGACAGATTTTTTTTTTTAAATGAGAAATCTTGCTGAAGAAACCCAGTACAAAATTAAATCAATAAAATTGTCTTCTCACCACTCCTCTCATTTTTGCGCTGGCAATTGAGTCTCTGGCTGAAAGGATTAGATCCCTGGAGTCTATATTTGGCCCTACTGAAGGAGGCTCTTCGCAAAATAGCAGCTTATTTGCTGATGATATTTTATTATGCTTGCTCCGTAGCTTCTCTTTCGGAGTTACATTCTGTTTTGGATAATTATGCGGAAGCCACATTTTAGAAGTTAAACACTAATAACAAAATACCCTCTCTTTTTATATACCAGAGGAGATTGAAGGAGACTTATAGGTATGCCTGGCAGTCCAGATCACTTAGGTATTTAGGAGTTAATTAGCGAGAGATTGTGATATTATTAACTGTAATTATGGCCCTCTTTTGAAAGCTTTTGATGGGCTGACTAAAGAGTAGATGTTACATGAGGTACGTATCTTGGTTGGGTCGAATTTCTGCAGCTAAAATGGTGCTTCTCCCCAAACTCATGTATCTCTTATCAGATTCTTGTACGATATAATATAAACCTAAAATAGCAAGGGGTATTCTTTCCATTGTCAAGTTTAATTGAGGAGTAACCTTTCCAGATCTTGAAAAATATCATTCTGCCTGTCTCCTTAGTCAAGCTAGAGATTGGTTTGAACTTGACTCAACAAAAACTTGAGTAGTCATAGAGAGAGATTTTATGCACCCCTTTGTTCTTCCCAATTTGTTTGGGCTGCCTCTATCGGCGGTCCCCCCTTGGTCTGGTCTTTGTAGAACAGTTCAAACTACATTATGAGCTTGGCATAAGTTGGTATCCTCCAGTGAGGAGATATCTTTACCCTCTCCAGCCTTGTCCCTCAAGTCTATAGCTAATTCGATTCCAAATATGCACTTAGAATCTAGGACCAGAGGCGGTCTTTCCTACCTAATCGATATCCTCTTAGAGAACGGTTTAACGTCCTTCTTTCACCTCCAAATGCGCTATGGTGTTTTAAAACAGGACTTCAATAAGTATAAATTGCGACATCGGTTGCAGAGTTACCTAACCTCTCCACTTAGAAAACTGTCCTTACCTACCAGTGTTCGCATATACGCGATAAAGCGCATATTTTACAAGATATTGAGCAATGGGGACTCACTTTTAAAAAGTAACCAGGTCCCCGAGGATGCGCTGTGCTGTGGCCAATCCCTAACAGCTGGCTGTAGCACAGCGTGTCCCCCTGCAGAGAAAGACAACGCTGTTTGTTATAGCAGCCAATGAGAGTCAGATAGACACTCATTGGCTGCTGCTGCTGCTGTGGAAAGCCGTGCTGGGATCAAGTGTCTGATCCCAGCATCGGCACAGCATCCGTGGCCGGCGCTGGGACAGTGTGTTTGTTCCCAGCGCCGGGTAAGCCACCGCGGCGGGTACCTGGTGAAGGGACCGCCTGGTCCCTTCCACCAGCGTCGGCGGTAAAGTGGGGGCAATGCATATGGAGACTATTACTGGGGGCAATGCATAGGGGGAACTACTACTGGGGGCAATGCATAGGGGGACTAAAGGACATTAATGTGCAGCATAAAGTGTAAAGGGCATTAATGTGCGGCATAATGTGTAAAGGCCGGGCATGGCTGTGTGTCATCATTTGTAAGTGGTATTACTGCATGGCATAATGTGTAAAGACAGGGCATTAATGTGCAGCCTAATGTTTACAGGCTGGGCATGGCTGTGTGGAAAAATGTGTAAAGACCGGGCACTGCTGTGTGGCATAATGTGTAAAGACTGGGCACTGCTGTCTGGCAAAATGTGTTAAGGGCATTAATGTGCGGCATAATGTGTAAAGGCCTGGCATGGCTGTGTGGCATCATTTGTAAGGGGTTAGGGGAGGTCTGAGAGGCATATGGGGAGCTCTAAAGCATAAATTATGATGGGACCCAGAAATGGTCAGGTAGGACCCTGGGACCCACATATTTGTCACACACCGCGATCACTGCCTATGTTTCTGTTATCCCGGTTTCGATCTTCTAATCATAAGGGGGGTATTACTTGGTGGTATCAATATCAAATATTGGATAGTAAAAATGGGAAACTGACATCCCAGATTAAGTGGGAATAAGACCTACAGTATGTAGGATTTTAAATTTCATACCTGTTTTACAATTTCCAAATGCATTACTTACTCAAAAATGTTTTGTAAATTGTTTCAGAGGGCATACTTTACTCCGGAGCGGCAGCACAAAATCTGGCCTTCCATCTCTCAGTATTGTTGGAGAGATTGTGGATGTGTGGGAGATATTTACCATGTTTCCTGGTTGTGCCCTCTGCTTTGGCTGCTCTGGACAGCAGTATTTTTAATCATTGGTGATGTGATAGGGATGAGTATCCCTGCAGAGCCTCTGATTGTGTGCTTTCATTTCTATCCTGGGAAGTTGTCCCATGTAGATAGGTACCCTATGGGTCACATTCTTGTAGCCACCTAACTCTCTGTTGCCCAGTTGTGGAAGACCACCTCTGTACCAAGTCTTACAGTTATTGAAAATAAAGTCCAAAAGCATTTTCTATTTGAGACAGTGGATAGTAAATATTCCTATGCGTCTTTCATTTATATAAAATGGTTCATATGGAGATAGTATAGGGAAGAGCAGGGACACTCCACTATACAGTGGGGCAAAAAAGTATTTGGACAGCCACTGATTGTGCAAGTTGTTGCACTTTAAAAGATGAGAGAGGTCTGTAATTTCCATCATAGGTACGCTTCAACTGTGAGAGACAGAATCAGAACAAAAAATTCCGGAATTCACATTGTATGATTTTTAAACAATTTATTTGTACATTCTTTCTGAAATAAATTTTTTGGACAATCAAAAAGTTTAACTCAATACTTTGTAAAGTAACCTCGGTTGGCAATTACAGAGGTCAAATGTTTCTTGTAGTTCTTGACCAGGTTTGCACATAGCAGCAGCTATTTTGGCCCACTCTTCAAAGCAGATCTTCTCTAGATGTGTCATGTTTTGGGGCTGTCGCCGGGCAACACGGACTTTCAACTCCCTCCACAGATTATCTTCTTACGGAGCCGCTCCTTAGTTGCCCGGGCGGTGTGTTTAGGGTCACTGTCATGCTGGAAGACCCAGCCACATTGCATCTTCAATGCTCTTACTGAGCGAAGGAGGTTTTCCCCCAAAATGTCACGATACATGGCCCCATTCATCCTCTCCGTAATACGGATCAGTCGTCCTGTCCCCTTTGCAGAAAAGCATCCCCAAAGAATGATGTTTCCACCCCCGTGCTTCACAGTGGATATGGTGTTTTTGGGATGCCACTCATCATTCTTCTCCTTCAAAACATGGCATGTGGAGTTTATACCAAAAAGTTCTATTTTGGTCTCATCTGACCACATGACATTCTCCCAATCCTCCTCTGGATCATCCAGATGGTCACGGACAAACTTTAGACGGGCCTGGACATGTGTTGGCTTAAGCAGGGGGACCTTTCAGGCGCTGCAGGATTTGAATCCATGACGACGTAGTGTGTTACTAATGGTAACCTTTGTGACTGTGGTCCCAGCTCTCTTGAGGTCATTGACCAGGTCCCACCGTGTAGTTCTGGGCTGATACCTCACCGTTCTCAAGATCATTGATACCCCACGAGGTGAGATCTTGCATGGAGGCCCTGGTCGAGGGAGATTGTCAGTGATCTTGTATATCTGCCATTTTTTAATAACTGTGCCAACAGTTGATCTCTTCTCACCAAGCTGCTTGCCTATTGTCGAGTAGCTCATCCCAGCCTTGTGCAGTCTACAATTTTGTCCCTGGTGTCCTTAGAGAACTCTCTGGTCTTGGCCATGGTGGAGAGGTTGCAGTCTGACTGTTTGAACTGGTTTATTGTTTAAAAGACACCTGTCCACACCCTCAAACAGGTGCCATTAATACAGGTAATGAGTGGAGGATAGATGATAGATGAGAAGTAACAGGTCTGTGAAAGCCAGAATTCTTGTTGGTTGGTAGGTGTCCAAATATTTATTTTCGGCAAGGAAATACAAATAAATTGTTTAAAAATCATACAATGTGTTTTCCGGAATTTTTTTGTTCTGATTCTGTCTCTCACAGTTAAAGTGTACCTATGATGGAAATTACAGACCTCTCTCATCTTTAAAAGTGCAATCGGTGGCTGTCCAAATACTTTTTTGCCCCACTGTATATAGCACACCTATTAATGTTACAGTTCTCTGTTCACCTTATTCTGACTCTTGATGTATTAGACCAGTGCTGGACCTTGTTTCTATTTATTTTCCTATGCATGTTCCTTTTGTGTAACATTTATGTAGGTACCGACCCTCTCACTATGCAGTTTACCTCGTTTCCCTTCCTACCCTCTTTTTCTTTTGTACCCCCTGTGATTTTGCTTATATGGTTTTTTTTTTTTTCTAAACCAGGAGAATTGTAGTCTTACGCATTGCTGAAAGAAGATACTTACAAAAATCCTGGGAAAGCGATTAAAAATCCTTCTTGCCTTATTTACTTCACCTTGATGAAGTTGGATCTGTACCAGGATATCAGGATTCAGACTATATTAGACATACTATTAACTTGACTCACTCTATAAATAAAACATAAGAATCCTTGTCTTCTACTAGCTCCAGATGTCAAGAAGCCGTTTGACTTACTCTTTAGATTATATATAATTTCTCAAATAGGCTTCCCAGGAAAATTTCTATCAGACATCTTTGCACTGTAGCCTCGATCTTAGTTAATGAAGTGGTCTTCACCATGTTCGGTGTTTTAATAATGGCACAACACAAGGCTGCTCCCTCTTATTTTTGTTTTGATTAAAGAACCCCTTGCATCTAGTGTCAGCTCCATAGCAAACATCTCTGAAGTTAAAACAGGCAAACATGTTCAAAATTGCCCTACATGCCAACTATATTCTCCTCTCAGTCTATAAATGTAAAAGCCATAGAACAGAAGTTCTGGATTTTAAGTTTAAGGCTCCGAGTACATCTGCCAAATTAATTGAGGCAATTTGGCGTTTTTGCAGAGGTTTGTCCCCAAACTCGTCAGCGTATGGGGGTTTACAGATTGCCGATTACTATCAAAAGCAATCAAAATCTCTAAATGAAGTTGTCCAACATGTTGAATTTGATCAATTGCGCTATAGCGTGTTATTGCATCAATCTGCTGATTTGCTGACCGTTAGTTTTACTGGTATGAGCCTCTCAAGATCGGCAGTTCTGTGATTTGCTGAAAATGATCTGCAAATCACTGAAACATTTCTGTAATGTATAAATACAAATGAGTGGATTGTAGAATCTTTAATTCAGGTGGAAAAAAAAAAATCTGTGAGTTGTTTTATTTTTTATTTCTGATGTAAGGGCCCCTTTACTCCTAATGACAAATTTGCCTTTGAATCTCAACTTCAAATGGCAGTTGCAAAAGCCGAAATATCTTGGCTTGAATATTACCAAGCATTATTATCTGCAATATAAGGTGAATTATTCCTCCAACTGTTCTCCACTATTAACAATAAGCTGCAGTCTTGGACTACTCAATACATCTCTTGGATTGACCAAATAAACACAATCGAGATGAACGTACTCCAAGTTTAAAATCCTCCAAAGTCTCCTATATCTATTTTAAGCCCTTCTGGTTACAAACAGCATTTGTCATAGCGGTCAGCTTTTTTTTTTTACAAACAAAAGTAATTGCAACCCCCTTTCAAGGCTTGTGCAGGGCTCTCCTGGTCACTGACACAATAACATTTCAAACTCCAGCACAACAATTAGCACTGGGAGTTTGAACATTAGTGGACGGAAACAGTCCTTAACACAACAGGTGGGACTGGGAATAAATATTATATATTTTAAATTTATTTTTCCTTATTTGCCCAGTTGGCTACAGTTACAAGACAATTTCTACTATGGAGGTTGTGAGAAATTCTGCTTACATGGTCATCTAGAAAGCTAATCATTTCAAGTTAGATAATGTATTTCAGGAGACTGAAACTAGAACACATTTTTCAAACACTTAAATCATTATAACTAATTTTATTTTTAATTAAAATATGTTATTTGGAAGCATCAGAAACTGCACCTTAATAACATTAGACAGTGTAAATTAAGGCTATAGTGACTTCATTCTCATGTGACAGACACAATGTAAATATGATGTAACAGTGATGGTATGCAAGAAACCATTGCACTACTAAAGCAGATAACTGGTACAAAGCGTCAGACTTCACACTGACATAATAAAGAAAAACATGTTCCAAATAGGTTTGACAGTGTGACTTATTTGTGAGAATGGCCAAAAAGGACATTAATCATAAAATAGTGTTAAAGGATTTTTGGGTGAGCTGCATAGCAACAGACACAAAACCTTAAAAACTGTCCAATAATCAGGTAACATAAGTAGATTCTTTTAGTAAGATGTTTTAAGGAAGCTGAAATATAAATATCTCCTGCTGTTTAGGTTTTATGATCTTTTAGGATCTTTATACTGGACAGAATTTTGGATATATTGGGCCTCATTCAGAGTTGTACGCAAACACGATTGTTTACCTACATCTCCGATGTTTGTCGATCTGTGCATGCGCAGGATCTATACTGAGTATGGGGGCGGGGAAGTGTCGGTGACGTCCTCAGGTGTGCCAAGGCCACTGGCTGCGTTCATTTTACCTACGACGGGAGCCCGACGACCGACATACCGATCGAAGGTAAGCCGGGTGGCGGGTGCGGACAGCCACGGGGGTTAGGTTATGGGCTCCAGGGGGTTGGACTTTGGGTCAGGCGCCCACCCGGGGGGGTTAGGGTTAGGTTAGGGGAAGGGGGGGGTTAGGTACCCCTGGGAGGATGTTAGGGTTAGGCACCCCCTAAGGGAGACTTGAGTTTAGGCTGCAGGGAAAGGGGGGTTAGGTTTAGGTACTTACAGGGGGGGGGTTTAGGCACCCCTAAGAGAGGGTAAGGGTTAGTGGGGGGGGCATTAAGTTAGTGAGTATAGAAAATACTTACGTGTCAGGATCTTCACTGCCAGTCTCCAGCGTCGGAATTCAAACATGCATCCGGCTGTATTTCATACCGATCCCAAATAAACAGCCATCCTGAGTAAGTGTTACTCAGATGACCAATATTAACGCAGATGTTCCGATGCTGCATCTTCGGACACAGCAGCGGATCACAAAAGCCTACAGCGAGTGTCTTTCTACTACAGATGCCTCCTGCTTCTTTTACATAATGGGATGTGATTCAATTGTTTTATCGCTCTAGATCTACAGTGACAAGATACTAGAGGACAATATTCAATGGTTTTTGGGTGCTCATACCTTTACGTGCATGTCGCACCCATATACACCAGGCTTAGCCACGTAAAAAACTAAAGCAGCCTAAAGTCTTGGTTAGCGTGCCCAAACAGTTTGGGTGTCCAAAACCAGGACTTTTCACACATTTCTGCTCATCACCTCAGGAGGGTGCAAGCAGAAATGTGTCCACCTGCAGCACTCAAGGCCAACAGAGCAATTGCTCTGTTAAGCGCCCATTACTCACAGCTGCAAGTGAAAACAACTGAATCGCCCCCACTGTTAAACAGACATCCATGACTAAAGTCGCTTACACAGTATTAATATGCTGGCCTATTGCTGATTATCTTAGTTCAAGTTTTGTTTTATATTCTTTAACAATGTCACCACAGTCACTTTTACATCTTTTTCTCCCTCAAAGTCAGAGACATACTAAAAGCACGCACTTCTATAACCTCTGATCAATCACAGAACATTTATATAAAACTACATTTGCTAGATTTTAGATCAGTTTTAACACTTGTCTTCTCAGATATTAATCTTCTAGTGAAGGTAATTTTTGATCTATAAAGCACTTCAGCCTAATCATTTTTTGTGAGAGCTGAATCAAAAACTGTAAAGTAATAAGTGTGTGAACCTTGTACTGATCATGTGTATTTGGATAAATAGCCTTGCTGCTATATAGATGGTTAGAGAAGCTTTCAGTTTCTTTGTAGTATGAATCTAGTTTGTTTTCACTTAATAGCAATCATTGATTCATTATTTTAATCACACCACTTGACTTTGTATTGGGTCTGAGTAATTATACAGCAATATGAAAGTGTATGTGCTAATATTCTCTACACCTGCTTGACTCAAATAAAATACAGTAACATTCTACCCAATATATTTTTTTGTTTAACCACTTAGCTGGCTAATATTTTCCCCAAAAACCGCTCAGAAATTGTCAGGTTTTTATGATTGAATTAGGTCTAGAACATCTGTTTAAAACTTATAAAACACTAATTTATTTAAAAAAAAACAAAAAATGTATAATACACACAAAAATGAATATCGATATTTTTAAAAATCGGGCACTGATATATTGAACCATCGATGATCGGGCTACCGTGACCATTGCAGCTATGCATTGGATATGCTAAGGGTTGCTCCTCCCTACAGCCGACAGGTAAAAATCAGTGGGGGCGAGCAGGCAGGCAGCTGGGATGTCCAATCACTGCTGTCCACATTGATCAGGACAGGCTAGAGGGAGGAGTCATGGGTGCAAAAGGACCGGGAGGTCCCTCTGAGACTGGCGGCTGCTAGAAGATGATCTTCCAGTGGACGTTTCTGACATGGTCGCTTCAGATGCGAAAAAGTATGATGATGAGAAACTTATTTTATGGTTAAGTTTAGCTTGGGTAAAAGTTGGACTAGTACCTCATTGTTTGTACATTAAATCGCCAGGTTTTAGGCAGTTTTCTCCTTAGAGACTTTTATACGGACGCACCACCCAGAAATTCTTCACACACTGCCCAGCTGATATTAGGCACCCAGGCTCGGCACAACCTACACAAGACTGAGTACACTGGCGCCGTGAGCAACAGAAATGCTCACTGTACGGAGCCGACCCACCGGAAGAAGGATCCCAGCTGGGGCCCCCCTCCACGAGTCCACTCTGCCTCGCACCCTCCCACCCCCAGCTACCTTAAATACCTCCCAACTGTAATAATATTCTGGGGAGTACACTGCTAAACATAGCGGCAAAATCAAATAGAGAAAATTTTTCACCCCATCTTCCCCAGTGGAACAAATCCACTGTTTGACAGGTAAATCCTCTAACAGGTGCCATCCAGTAAAGGTAGTAAATAGATCCCCATTAGTATGTGTACCCTGACGTCATCCGTTACATTCCAATGTCATTCCTTTCTATCCACGTGGATATAGAGGGGGAATATAAACCTGTGGCGAGATAAGCGAGCCACCATGCCCGAAGCGCTTCGAGCCCGAGGGGGAACAAATTTCTTCTTTTGGTGGCCTTTATGGGCATGGAATCGCACTTCCGCCCTCACGCCACACCACTTCCAGGTACAAATATTGAAAAGGATCTTTACACTACCCTCCAGTGAACTAAACTTGCACGCTTCTTGAGTTGAAAGGGAATAAGCACTCATCTTTCGAGGACAGAGGGTTCTTTAAAATTTGCCAACAACACAACTACAAATTATCCAGATTATGAACTAAGGCAAATACGAATGTTTCAGATCATTCACCCCTATTTCATAAGAATACAGAAATGTAATCCAAATTGGTATAAAGGTATAAAGTGCCTCACATTTCAGGAAACCTTATTGTAAACCTATACATTACCTATTTTGTATTACACAATCAAGTCACATTATTATGACCACCAGCATATTGCCAGAGTAAAGCTGGGTACACACCTAAAGATTAAAGCTGCATACACACGCAACGATGTAAGTAATGAACGATTTTCGTTCAGTTTTTCCCTTGAAAAAGTGAACGAAAATAGTTTTACAAAGTAGTTGGTTTTACTTTACTTAATAAATGATTTTCTATGTGTTGAAGGAAAAATGTTGCAACTTCTATTGAAAATCGTTCAGTTGGCCAGTCTGACTGAACTGCAATCGACAAACGTGAACGCGGATGAACGATAATCGTTAACCGTTTATTACTGAACGATTTTTTGAACGATAACGACGTCATTATAGTTAAATCATTCAAAAAATCGTTGTGTGTGTACGCACCTTTTCTGTCCAACCATCCAACTAGTTGATTGGTTGGAATGAAAATCTGATAACGTATGGGAGTAAATGATGATCAGCAATTTGCTCCTAAATGACAGAAAACAGATGAAAATGGTCATCAGACAAGTTTGATCTAAACAATTGTTCAAACAACAGTTTTTGACCATTTTCCGGCGTTTGGGAGCAAATTGCTGATTGTCATTTGCTTTCATACCTTAGCAGATTTTCATTCCAACCAATCAACTAATTGGATGAATGGACAGAATATCTTTACATGTGTATGCACCTTAACTGCCGTGTGCAGCATGGACTGCAGTTAGATGGGCTGGGAGTGACTCAAAAAAGGTGCTGGCAGATTGGCACAGGTATCTGGAGCCATGCTGACTGCAGTGCATCCCACAGCTGCTGGAGGGTACGTGGTGGAATATCTATAGAGCGAACACAACGATCGTGGTGGTCCCACAGATGCTTAATTGGATTCAAGTCCGGGAATTAGGGGGCCAGGGAAGTACTTGGAAGTCTTGGTCGTACTTGTGCAACCACTGTCAGACATTTTTAGCCATGTGGCATGTCGCATTGTCTCGCTGGAAGATCCCATCTGTCTCAGGGAAAACAATCAGCCTGTATGCGTGTACGTGCGCTGCAAGGATGGATTTATAACCAAATCGGTTGAGGGTGCCTTCCACATGAATAAGTGGGCCCAGAGAATGCCATGGAAAAAAACATTCCCCAGACCATAACGCTGCCACAACCAGCTTGTGTTCTTCCAGCAATGGTTGCAGGGTGTTTGTTCTCCGATGTTTCTCGTCTGACACGTCAACCTCCATCCGTTCGATGAAACAGAAAGCGTGTCTTATCAGAGAAGGCAACCCTTCGCCAATCAGCCGAGATCCAATTCTGTTACAGGCATGAAAACGTAAGCCTTTTCCGCCGATGCACCTTCGTTAGCAGAGGTGCAGCAACCATCCATTTGCTTCAGAACCCCATATGCAGCAGGGTTCGCTGAATTGTCATCTTAGGCACACGTCTGGCGGCCCCCAGGTTCATTTTGACGGTGAACTGCTCCACTGTAGCCTGTCGGTCGGCCCTCATGCACCTACGTAGCCGATGTTCACCTCTCACATCAATGACACGTGGTGCTCCGCATTTTCCACGTCAGTTATTCACAATGGTGCCATTTGCCCAGTCACATTACACATTCACCACAAGAACAGTTCACAAACTGCGCTGTTTCAGAAATACTGCCACCCTTGGCCGAAAGCCAATCATCCTTTTTGCAACTCGGATAAATCGCCCTTTTTACCCATGACAGCAATGAGTGATATGTGTGCAGGCGGGCTATCGCACACCTTATATATCCACCAAGTCAGCACACGGCGCGTGATGTACATCATGGGCTACGCGCTGCCGACATCAAATGTAGGAAGTGGTCTTAATAATGTGAATCGACTGAGTAGATATAGCTGTAAGTCACCTTATGGTATGGAACACCTTTAAAAGGTGTGTTCGTCGGGCATGCAAATAAGCCCCAGTTCTTGACAGATACAGGTTTTTTAAAAGATGGTCTTGTTAGAGTATGTTAGCATTTTAGTTACTAATCTCTTTTTTTTCTTTTTATCTCAGAAGAGAAATAGCTGGCTTCAGAAACAAAAAGCCTAACTCCTGCCGGCTTCATCTTTTACTTCTTCTGTTTCACTGCAATTGATCATGTTCTTATTTAGGTCAATCTCAATTAAATTAATTCAATCCAAGGGTCAGTTTTTTGTTTTTTTTTCATACACTTTACTTAAAAATAGAAAGATTTCAGGAAATCCCCCTAAGCTAAATGTATCAAGCATATATTTTGCTTATTTGAAGTCGCATAAGCTGATCCTTTGTGATATTTTGTTTCCATGAAAAATATTAATGAATGTAGGAATTAGACTTTATTTTCTTAAAAGACCAGAACCCGCCACTCCACACATGGTGAGTTTTAACCTAACCTATGTATAGGTTATCATAGTATACAGTGAATTTGATTGCTAATTCCATCACATGTAAGCAAAATGTGGCAGAAAAAGCCACTCAAACATCAACAGGAGACCCCATGCAGACCAAAGATTCCAGATTGCTGATCAAGACAATGGGGCTGATTCTGATGTGGATGGTATTGCACAGTCAGAGGGAAGCAAATGTGCTAAACCATACAAGTCAAATGCAAATGCAGCAGGAGGAGACAACAGATACATCCTGCATGCATCTGCAACCAGAGCGCAACATCCATAGACGCTGCGTCGGATCACCATTGGGACCATTGGTCGCTGCTCTCTGCTAGTCTGTATAAACCAAAGCTAACTCAGTCTGACCATCTGAACCCCTCTGCCAGGTCCAATGACCCTGGTCTCGGCATGCCTACAAAAGAGGGGCGGCACGCTCCCATTTTGTACCATGGTCCTGGTCGCCACCCTCGCATAATCCGGCACAAAACGGCAGGTTAGTGCCACAGCTGGCGGGTGTCTCTGTATGAAGACCTGCCCGATATTAAAAGGGAAAAATGCGCCCTTCCCTTTTAGCGGCGCCCCGCTAAAACATCTTAACCTGAGCCTTTCCCACCCATGGACTGAATGTGTCCCACGGGTGGAAAAAGTTGCGGAAAACGATCACAGCGACGTGAATATTCACCATGAGGGGAGAGCTTGGGGGAAGCCCAGCAGCTCCGTAAGTGCTGGGAACGCCCCCAAGTGTGACGAATTGGAGGTGTGTCGCAAGGACAAGCCCTCTCCCCCCCAGGACCCTGTCCTGCCCACAGTCTAGCGGAAATGCTACCTTACTTACCTTTAGCTGTGATAGTCAGTGCCATTCTGCAGCATCGCTCCTCAAATCAGACACTTCCTGTTTGATCTCCCACAATGCAAAGGGTTGTAGGACTCCATTCAGCAACAAGCAGCCTCAGGATTCACTGCCTGTTGCTTTACAGTGACAGGTCTCCCCACACTCATCGAACCCCAACTACCCCCCCACCCCCAAACCCTATCTTACCCATGAACAAAATATATATATTTTACACAGTTGCGGCGCACAGTTTGGGTATCACAGGGTTAGCAGATGAACTGGTAAAAGTCCCAAATATATGTGCTGTCTTCCCAGTTGAAGGGTCTGTTAACATCATAATTAAGAGAAGCTTTGATAATAGTAAAACCTGGGAAAAACCCAATAAAATGCATATGCTATCTTCCTTTCTCCCTTATTATTTGGATGCCAGAAGTGCTAGAAGAAAAATGTTAGTAGTCAGAATTCGGCCTAGGATCGGTCGTTACTCACTCCAGCACCGGCTTCCCCTGACTTCTCATGCGGTCAGGTGTCAGGTGCGGCGGCGGGTGACGAGCTGAGGATTTTGCCTTAGGTGCTGTTGGACTTCCATGTGTGGCTCCGTGTCTTTGTTTCTGAGGTTGCCGTCATGGCCCTCGCCATGTTAGTCTCTCACCTGACTGTTCCTTCAACCAATGGTAGCGTAGTCTCGGTCAGCTGACGCTGATCTCGAATGAACTGCTACCTTAGGGTATGTAACTGGGCTCTGGACACCAGGAAGTTGCCTGTGCAATGTAAGCACTACTGGTGTATGCTTGTCGTCATTCCGTTCCAGGATCCCGTTCCTTACTCTCGAGTTATTTCCAAACATCATCTCGATACCACCCTCCGGTACTTCAGGATTCCCACGTTGTGTACTCAGTACACACAACTGAGTACAATTAAGGAACCACTCTCCGATGCATCTGGATTCGCACATTGTGTACACTGTGCACACCAACCGAGTACAACCACTGAATCACCTTCTGTACCAACGGTGCACCCGTATCCGCACTCCGTGCAACCACCACCCTCCTCCAGTGCCAGCAGAGTATCCTACTCCTCAGTGGACATTCCCTTTTGTCGTTCTTGTACCACTTCTGGAAGCAATCCCTATTGTGCCAACTCTAGCTGTCCCGCTAGGCTGTTTTAGCCGGGCGCGGCGCCCTCCCCTCCTTCTGGAGGGCAAAAAGCGCCCTGCCCTCACAGCCTGCGGGTGCCGACTTCAACCGCGGGTCGCAGTGTCCCCGGTTGGGGAAATGTTCGGTGATCCGGTCATCGCCGGAGAATAGACGCCGGGCGCATGTGCCCGGCATCTATTCTCCCTGTCGGCAGCGCTTGGGGGCTGCCCGGCATGTCCGTAAGTCCCGGGCACTCCCCCAAGAGTGGCGAAAATGGGACGCGTCTTATAGACACGCCACCTTTTCAATGGCCACTGCCCCTTTTCGGGAGCGCGCGCATGGAAGTGCCCTCTCTAGCTCTGGCGCCCTGCCTGCAGCCGGAGCTAGAGTGAACACTACAACTCTGTACCGATAGGTATTGTATATGCATTAGTACTTCTCCAAAGTACTTCCTCTGGGCCATAGCAGTGTACCTCTTGCCATTTCCCACTCATATCGGATACTTGACCAAAGGGCCGCGACCTGCTTGCCGGGATCAGCTAAACCCATATCCCGCTTGAAGGGGTCACTGATGAGCACCTTCTGGCAGTTTAGACTCCACACCTTTGGTCAGGTCTCGTCAACATCCGATACTTGTAGATGAGGAGACCTTACATTCAGGCCCCTCTTCTCCGATACCTCCCTCAACCCGGGACCTCAGCTTTCAGCCCCTCAGTAGGGGATTCCTCTGAGCCAGGTGTGACAATTAGTATTATATCTAAACAAAGTTTTCAAAACAATAATTAAAAAAAAATTAAAAATCTGGTTTTATCCAAGGAAGATATATTACCATCAATAATCAGACTATACACAAAACTCCAAAATAGATTTTAGTCTTTATTCTAGCACACTGTACCTATCACAACCCGTGCTGTTCCTCTATCCTGCCTGGGGTGTCGCTCTCTGCTCTAGTGGTTCTAGCATATTCAGCTGATGTAACAAATTGCTGAGATTCAGCAGTTTGTGTGCTAGAAGCACCAGAGAAGAGAGCAACACCTCAGACAGGAAACAGGAACTGCACGGGTTTTAACAGAAGGTTGATAGAATGAACACTACATGATAATGACAACTCCAGATTCTGAGACTACTGCAAGGTGAAGGCAAGACGACACAACTCGTGTTTAGCAGCTACACGTTTTCCAACTTGTACTATTACACTCAAGCATCAGATTAAACTCATTTAAACGTGATTTCAACATTTCAAGACATTTTTCTGCAGTCATCGACCTGTGAACACTGACCAGAACCAAACTCCAGAATATTCTTTGACCATGCAAGATCATATTAATTTATCTATTAATAGCAGTAGAGGTCCATTCATGAAATACAGAAAATAATTCCCCCACCTATTGGACTTCAAAAATAGCCACGACTTCACTGCAGGATTTGTGAGAGCAATTTTAGTTAATGTTATCACAGCAGCTAAAGTAGTTCGTAGTCCGATATATTTTGAGATTTTCCTTTGGAGATAAAAGCAGCTGAATTCCAGATTAAGCGTTACGCAACAGATTTTTTTTTTTGTCTACTGTGGCCTCAAACTGTGAAAAAAGTAAAAGCATACAAGTCTTAGAACTGCGATTTTTTAAATCAGTGTCGAAAATGGTAAATAAGCACATCCACTTACACAACCTCTACTCTCCTAGATCTGCCACAGCAATAACATGAACATTGCTGATCGTGCACTGCAGAGTCAGTAACGGTTGCACCCACCCCCACTTTGAGGGACATAGTTTTGCTATTATTATATATTGTGAACCAAAGTAAAGGCGGGTATCCACTTGTAGATATACAAACGAGAGCACGATTACGACAATGAAATCGTGCTCTCATTTGTATAGCTAGTGATGTGCCTAGACTGAACGTTCACTCGTTCAGTCCCGGCACATCCCTCATCCCCGCACATGCTGAACCTAACAAGATCGTCAGGTTGACCAGCATGTACGGGCGATGTAGGATGTCGAATGTCACAAGCGACCAGCGGGCACGCGCATCGCTGGTCGCTTCCGACCAAAACATCCCCGATGCATGCACGATGCATGTGCGATTTGCAAGTGATTGCACGATAACTATGTCGTTATCGTGCAATCGCTTGGCTAAATCGCTAAGTGGATACCCCCCTTTAGATACAGTAGTGTGCAAAAGTTTTAGGCAGGTGTGGAAAAAATGCTGCAAAGTACAAATGCTTTCAAAAATAGAAGTGTTAATAGTTTATTTTTATCAATTAACAAAATGCCTCCACCATGCTTCACTGTTACCTGCAGAATTGTACCACTCTCCAGCCCTTTCATTAGTTAGAAATTAAACTGCATTTATTAACTGAACTAAAGGTGCATACACAGGGGACGATGTGTTGTATGAACGATATTGTTGAAAGATTTCCCTTGAACTTTCTGTAGTGCAGGACAAACGATATTGGGTGTACACACTGAAAGATTTCTTTGAAAGATATCTTTCAGTGAAGTCATCCTGCCACATCTCTGAACAGGCAATTCTTGACGATATAGTCCAAATTAGCCTGCATGTATGGATGACCAAAGATTTCGTTATCGTCCAGCGGGAGCGTTCAAATATCGTTATCGTTCAAAGATATTGTCTCGTGACTATGCCGCTTAAGTGTCCGTGTGGGTGTGTACTCTGCTCAGGGGTTCAGATGGAAACAAGTGCTTAACTAAAATCTGTATCCCTCTCTCTCTACTGGTAACTTTCCATCACTGTTCAAGCATGCAGTTATTACTCCCATTCTGAAAAATACAAAATTCTGACCCTAACTCTCTCTCAAATTACCATCCCATCTCCTGTCTCCCAGCTCCCATGTCCCTGCAAACTACTTGAGAGATTTGCTTACACTCACCTCACACACCTTCTTAACTCACACAACTTACTGGACCCACTTCAGTCAGGCTTTCGTTCCCAACAATCCACGGAGACCGCACTGACTAAAGGTAGTGTATGATCTGGTCACTGCCAAGTCTAAAGGCCATTACTCACTTCTTATTCTTCTAGATCTCCCTGGTGCTTTTGACCACCCTCTTCTCATACAAACACTACAATCCCTAGATCTTCAGAACACAGCCTTTTTTTGGTTTTCATCTTACCTATTAAATAGCTCTTTCACTGTTCGTTTTTCTGATTCTGCCTCCTTTTCGATAGCTCTATCAGTTGGAGTACCACGAGGCTCAGTCTTAGGTCCTCTGCTTTTCTCAAACTAGACCACCTCTTTTTGTAAACTAATCAGCTCTTTTGGATTTCAGTATAATCTGTACACAGATGATACTCAAATCTACCTATCCTCCTCAGATTTGTCACCATCTGTATTGGTCCGTGTCACTGAATGTCTGTCTGCCATTTCATCTTGGATATCATCTTGCCACCTAAAACGTAATATTTCCAAAACAGAGTTAATTGGGAGGCAGTTTATACCCCTGCTGTCAGAATACCGGCGTCAGCATCCCGTTGTTAGGTATTGGGGTTTGTGGGAGAGTAAGGGTTAGGCACTAGGGGAGGAGGGTTAGATTTAGGCTGCGAGGAGGGAGGGTTATGTTTAGGGGTAGGGTTAGGATACTTACCAAAAGATGACGGTATCCAAACCCTGTCGAGATGCCGGTGTCGGTATTCTGACTGCCGAGATCCCAAGCGCCTGCATCCCGTACCCAAACCAATTCATTTTATTTCCACCAGCCAATAGTAGTTACCAACCTGATAACTCTATCACTATTGATAACTCGACAATCAACCCCACCCCACAATCCCGCTGCCTATGGTTCATCCAGACTCCAAACTGTTCTTTGCTCCCCACATTTCAACTGTCTTGAAATCATGTTACATACATCTAAAAAACATATCCAAAATTCGATCATATTTTACAAAAGACACTGCAAAAACTTTAATCCATGCACTCATTATTATCAACTTTGACTATTGCAATAATCTCCTTACTGGTCTTCCCAAAAGCAGACCTTTGTCACTACAATCCATTTTGAATGCAGCTGTGAGGCTGATCTTCCTGGCCAAGCATTCATCGTCTGCTGATCTTTTCTGTCAGTCCCTCCACTGGATACCGGTTTTCTACCACATTTAATATAAAATACTTTTACTTACACATGAGGCTATTAACCAAACCACACCAATATACATCTCTTCACTTATCTCAATATATCTCCCAACCCAACCTCTCCGCACAAGATCTGTGTTTCTCAACCACACGCATTACTTGCTCCCATTCACAGTTAGAGGACTTTTTTCGGGCTGCACCCACTTTGTAGAATGCCCGCCGACGCACAATAAGACTTTCCACTAGTCTCCAAGCGTTCCCTGAAAACTCACCTCCTCAGGCAAGCTTATCAGATTCCAGAACCACCCACATAACCTTCATTGTTTCCAATCTAATTACATCTCTTCTTACAGTCCACACATAACCTCACATATTTTCTCTTTCTTCACTTTCACATCCTCCTAACCCTAGGCCAACATTCCTGTGTGACTGGATCATACAGCCCACCAAGAACATCTACAATCTGGCTTGACCAATACGCAATACGCAGCACCTATCCTTGTGTATCAATGCATATTTCTCTATAGATTGTAGGCTTGTCTGTTATTATATAGATTTGTTCTATTAATGTTGTTTCCAATTCTAAAGCGCAATGGAATATGCTATATACGAAACTGTTAATAAATAAATAAATGCACAGGTGCGGTGCTAGAACCCTGCAAATGAGTGATGCAATGCTGTAGTATAGTTAATAATTAGGGGTAAATATACTAAGCAACGATTTTGGGTTTTTCTGTAATCTTCCAACGGACTTGCCCATCAGAGATTTACTAAAGGGAAATATTACAGAAATTTTCAGAAAAAAAACCTGACTTTAGACAGCAACAGACCATCGGACCAGCAATCGATAAATTAACATAGACAACAATAGAAACGCCGGATTTATTAAGCATCTGGTTTAGAACCTGCTGCAAATCTGACCCAGTAAACCCAGCCAAAAAATAGACATGGCACTGGCAGGCGCACTAGTGTAAGTCTGGCCATGATTTTGGAAAACTGGGGGAAATGCGGCGTGGGTTTCCACCTATCCCACCCATTTTCCAACCAGCTGTGACTGCTGACGTTACAGCAGGGGGACACACTTTTCTATTTTTACTGGGCCTAATAATTTCTGATAGTAGACTTATGAGGCCGTACCATTTTCTAGATCCTTACTCACCAAGACTTTTTCAATATGACCATCTACAAACTATATAAATAACTACATTTTCATATCTCCAAGTACACCTTTTTGATGGTGCATTACAACATTAAAACTTTACCACCCTTCTATTACTCTCTAATCTACTTACACCCCCAAACAGAAAAATAATATAGACATTACCACCATGAGTATGATGAAATGGAAGCAATTCTTCCCAGAACTAAATTAAATGTACATCTTGCATGCCCACGTAAAAATGGACAATTGGTAATTACCCAACCCCCTCCCCCATGGTGCCTAAAATTACCCCCCCCCCCGTCCGCAGTTTAAATCCCACTCCCGGAACCTAATCCTATCTCCCCCCCTCCTGTGGTACCTGACTCCCCCCCGCACGGCGTAAAAATATACTATACCAACGTTCAGGATGCCAGCTGTCGGGATTCAGGCGTCAGAATCTCACACCAATGGCGCTGGTCTTCTGGCCGTGGTTCAGGATTCAGGCATCGGGATTTTGACGGCTGGCATCGTGAACGGCGGCATGTTAACTACATCCCCTTTATAGTGGTGAATGAAATTATGAACCATGTAAGGAGGTAACACAAATTTAAAGTGATCTTTTCTTAAGGGGCAATATATTTAAGACTGAAATCCAAATGTTAGCCCCCAAATATGGGACATTTTAGTCCTGCATGATTAGCCAAAGTCCGATATAATAACGACCTGAAATGAACTGGCTTCTCTGATGTACTTCTCGGATGCAGTTTTGTAGTATGTGCCTTAACGACATTCTCTCTACTACCCACAAATTCTGCCTTGCCCACGGCCTTCACCACAAATCAGCCTCTTATTGTCTCACATTTTCAGACTTCCTCTGAACCACCTCATGATCCTGCATATGCAATCACATCATAGGTGCTGCCAAAACAGATCCAGAAAACCATTCATGAAAATCATTTGTCCACAAAGTGCTGTTATTAGTAATTTCCCTTAAATACAATGTACCATTTATTAAAGTGCAGAAAAAAGTATTCCGATACACATAGACAGTGTACTGTCCAGGAATAAATGGTCCATGAGACTGCTACAAGCTAAACTAAAGCCTGCTTCATAACATACCAATGTGCTAAGCTGAGGAGGGTTACACTATGGCATAATGAACCTCTGAAAGATAAACACACATTACCAGAATAATCACGGTGCATACATTTATAGAAAAAAAAAAAATGTTTTACCTAATAACATGGACCCTATATCAGCATCTTGTACAAAACATGTATGTAGGTAGAACACTAGCCCAGAGATTTAATCATTGCATAGATTCAATTATTGGTCTTCAAAATTAGCTAAAATTTCAAAAACCAGCGTACATGCGCACACATTTAAATGTATGTACAATACTGGATGGTTTGGGACAGTTAACATGTTCAGTCCTAGTGCATGAGATAGCAAAGAACAAAGGGACTTGCCTAGGTAGAGTCAACATATTTCAAATCTAGACTATAGGCCTCATTCAGAGATGTACACAAACCAGATGGTATGAGTACATCTCCGATGTTAGAAGATCGGGGCATGTAAACAATCTGTACAGCGCATGCGCTGGTCTTCTACTGCAAGATCTCACAGTTTCCCAAAGCCGCAGCCATTTTGGAGCGGGGAGAGGGTGGAGCCGGCCTGCGTTCCCAGAAATGGAGGCGTGAGGGTCTGGGCACACAGTATCTGACTGCACCAAAAGCACATGCGCTTCAGAGAGGGGGTGTAGTCAAGCGGAGGAGGTGGCGTGGCCAGCACTTACTGAGATACTGGGCTTCCCACAAGAGCACGCTACCTACTGCACAAGAGCACGCCACCTACTGACCCGGCGGTGATCGATCACTGCAGCTTTTCCCACCCGCAGGACACTGTGGCCCGCAGGTAGGAAAGGCAGAGAGCAGGCTGTTTTGCCCTTTTAAAATCGGGCAGGGTGTGACGCCCCGCTAAAGCAGCATAGCAGGAACACTAGCAGTCGTATAGTGCAGTGAAAACTAGCATAGGCACAGTCTAACTGCAAAAGCATTATAATTTTCCCACTCAAGTGTGTCAAGCTTGTCTAACCCATGAGCTATTCCCCCTCCCAAGGCAAAACAGCGCTGGGCTCTAACTCTGTCCTCTTGGTGTTAAGGACAGAACGAGGTGTTATAATTATTGTCACTTCCAGGGGCCAGCTCTCATGTTGTTGTAGGATAGAGCATTTGCATTGTTTGTTTACAAAATGTTTAAGATTATCGTTCCTAAAACCTTGGCTCACTAAGGCAAACACTGCTTCTATACTCACAGGATTCTTTGTTACATAAGTAAAGAAAAAATATGAGATATGGTAAGAACTTACCCTTGTTATCTCTATTTCTACGAAGTCCATAGGGTTCCACAGGATACCTTGGGGTATAGGTGTGACGTCAGTCGCTGGGCACCATAGAGTTAAGCTTTTCAGCCTCCCAGGATGCACTAGGGTCCCCCTCCTATACCCCACCCCCGAGCCAAGGCACCTCAGTTAGTTATCAAGCCATAGGCCGGAGGAGGAGAAGGAAGAGAGAGAAAAAAGATCTGGACACATACAAGAATCACATTCTCACCAGAGGGAGACGGAAAACCGGTGACCAGAGCAAAGCCCATCTGCAGCACAGGTGCGACAGGGCGGGAGTCCTGTGGAACCCTATGGACTTCGTAGAAATAGAGATAACAAGGGTAAGTTCTTACCATATCTCATATTTTCTACTTCAGGGTCCATAGGGTATCCACAGGATACCTTGGGGATGTCCCAAAGCAGTATCCTTTAAGGGTGGGGACGCTCCTGTGCAGAAAGGAGAATCCGCCGCCCGAAGGAAGCATCCTGAGAGGCGAAGGTGTCAAACCTGTAATACCTCACGAAGGTATGGCCAGAGGACCACGTAACAGCCTTGCAGATCTGAACTGCCGAGGCACCACGTCGAGCTGCCCACGAAGGACCCACAGACCAAGTGGAATGAGCCTTCAGAGAAGGAGGGACCGGTAGGCCTTCATGAAGATAAGCTTCAGAAATAGCCATACGGATCCAGGCTGCCAAAGTTTGCTTTGAAGCAGGCCAACCCTTTTTACGGAAGCCATAGAGGACAAACAAAGCGTCCGACTTCCTAAACGAAGAAGTGCGGTCAACATAAGTCCTTAAGGCCCGCACAACATCCAAAGAGGCCTCACCCACGGAAAGACCCGGTGAGTTAAAGGCCGGAACAACTATTTCCTCGTTAATATGAAACTGGGAAACAACTTTGGGAAGAAACTCGGGCCGAGTGCGGAACACTGCCCTGTTCCCATGAAAAACCAAGAAAGGGGGTCTACAAGAAAGAGCCCCTAACTCTGAAACACGTCTGGCCGAAGCAATGGCCACAAGGAAAACAGTCTTAGCTGTTAGCCATTTAAGATCCACTGAGCCCAGTGGTTCAAACGGCGGTCCTTGGAGAGTCCTCAGGACCACAGCCAAATCCCAAGGCGCCACAGGTGGAACAAAGGGCGGCTGAATGCGGAGAACACCTTGCATAAAGGTGCGCACATCCGGGATTGTAGCAATCCTACGGTGAAACCAGACAGATAGGGCCGAAACCTGTACCTTCAAAGAAGCAAGGCGAAGCCCATGATCTAGTCCCGCTTGCAAGAAGGCGAGAATCCGAGACAGACGAAACTCCCGCGGTGCATAACCTCTCGGTCGACACCACTGGAAGAACGTATGCCACACGCGATGGTATATGCTCGCGGAAGACGGTTTCCGAGCTCGTAACATGATACGCACCACAGAGCTGGAAAACCCCCGGGACCTCAGCATGGCCGTCTCAACAGCCACGCCGTCAAAGACAGCCAAGTCAGGTCCGGGTGAAGGCAAGGACCCTGAGACAGAAGGTCCGGTCGTAGCGGCAACCCCAGAGGACTGTCCACGGACAGACCCTGAAGGTTTGAGAACCAGTGCCGTCTGGGACATGCGGGAGCTATCAACAGGAGCGTCCCTCCTTCCTGTTTGAATTTCCGGATTACCCGTGGAAGAAGGGAGACCGGAGGGAACAGGTATGCGAACCGGAACGTCCACCGGACGGACAGAGCATCCACCAGAGACGCCCCTTCGTCTCTTGTGCGAGACCCGTACACCGGCAACTTGTTGTTGTGCCGGGACGCCATGAGGTCGATCTCTGGAAGACCCCACCTGTCCACCAGCCGTTGAAAAACGTCCGGGTGCAGGGACCATTCCCCCGGATCAACGTCCTGGCGACTTAGAAAGTCCGCCTCCCAATTTAGCACTCCCGGGATGAAGACCGCTGATATGGCCGGAAGATTGCGCTCCGCCCAAACCAGGATCCGAGAGACCTCTACGAGAGCCGCCCGACTGCGAGTTCCTCCTTGCCTGTTTATGTAGGCCACGGTGGTAGCGTTGTCCGACTGGACCTGCACCGGGTGACCCTGGAGAAACCGCTGTGCCTGCTGGAGAGCATTGAAGACCGCACGGAGTTCCAAGATATTTATTGGAAGCTCCGCTTCTGTCGGCGTCCACCTGCCCTGGAACAAGTGTGGACCCGAAACTGCTCCCCAGCCCCGAAGACTGGCGTCCGTTGTCAACAGGACCCAATTTGGAACCCAGAACGGACGTCCCTTGTTGAGGTGGGTCGTCTGTAACCACCACGCAAGGGACAGGCGAACCTCCGGGGTGATCACAATCGTCTGGGACTTCAGAGACTAAGGCAGCCCGTTCCACTTGGACAGGATCAGGTGCTGCAGAGGTCTGGATTGAAACTGGGCGTATTCCACCATGTCGAACACTGACACCATGGAGCCCAGTAACCTCATCGCCAAGTGTAGGGACACCCGGCGGCTGTGCAGACAACTGCGCACCCTTGACTGTAAAGCAGAGATCTTGTCCTCCGTCACGAAGATCCTTTGCTGTCCCGAGTCCAATAAGGCTCCAAGATGCAGAATCCTCCGAGACGGGATTAGAGTGGACTTCTGCCAGTTGATTAGCCAGCCGTGCCGTTGCAGCAGTGCAATGGTCATGTCCAAGTGGCGTAACAGGAGCTCTGGAGATCCTGCCACCAATAACAGGTCGTTCAAGTACGGCAACATGCGGACTCCCTGCAGCCGCAGAGAAGCCGCCATGACCGCCATCACCTTGGTGAAAACACGTGGTGCTGTCGCCAGGCCAAAAGGTAACGCCCGAAACTGGAAGTGGTCGCTGCGGATTGCAAACCTGAGGAACTGTTGATGGCGCAAAAGAATAGGGACATGCAGGTAAGCGTCCTGTATGTCCAATGACACCATGTAGTCCCCAGGTTCCAGCGCCAGAATGATGGACCGTAGGGTCTCCATCCGAAACTTCGGGACCCGCAAAGACTTGAGTGCTTTGAGGTTGAGAATCGGACGATATGACCCATTGGGTTTCTGTACCAAAAATAGATTTGAATAGAAACCCTGGCCCCTCTGGGAGAATGGAACAGGCACTATAACTCCAGCCTGGAGCATAGTGTACAATACCTTCCGCAGCTCCGTAGCCTTGTTCCGGTCTGATGGTAGACCCGTGGTGAAGAATCGAGCCGGGGGTCTGTGCCGGGAGGAGAGGGCGTATCCGTGGGAAACCACCTCCAGAACCCAAGTGTCTGTCGTAGTGGCCGACCAACACTGGGCGAACTGCAGCAGGCGGCCTCCCACCCTGGGATCCCCCAAAGGGAGGCCCGGACCGTCAGGCCGCAGGCTTGTCATCTGGCTTGGGGGCCGGACGTCTGGTACTCCATGCCTGCTTCCGGGGCTAGGCCGATTTCTTAGGACCAGCCTGTCGAGGAAACGACTGTGGTTTGGGCCTGCCCTGGGCCCTAGATGACCGAAAGGACGATGGTCCAGAACCAGAAGGAGCAGCGTCCGACGGGAGACAAGCCGATTTGGCTGCCGCCAGCGTGGCCACAATCTTATCCAGATCCGGACCGAAGAGAACTTCTCCGGTAAACGGCAACGCCTCCAGACCCTTTTTGGAATCTGCGTCCACCTTCCAGGATCGCAGCCACAAGGTGCGACGAGCAGCCACCGCTGCTGAAGAAATTCTAGACACCAGAGTACTAATGTCTAGGGCCGCCTCGTTGATATAAGTGGCCGAATCACGGAGATTACCAATCAACTCCGCCTGTTCGGCCGGACAGTCGGAATCAAAAGAAGCCTCTAATGAATCCGCCCAGCGCTCCATCGCTCTGGCAACCCAGCAAATGGCCATAGCCGGTCGTGCTGCCCCCCCCCCACAAGGGAATAAGCGGACTTCAGGCAGATCTCCACCTTGCGGTCCGTAGCATCCTTAAGGGAGGACATAGATGGCATCGGCAATGTGGCACTACGGACAAGACGGGTCACGTGAGAATCCACCTGTGGAGGGGATTCTCACCTTGCAAAATAGTTATCCGCGAACGGATAAGCCACCGCCAGGCGTCTCTGCGGCTGGTACCTTTTGCCAGGCTGTTTCCACGCCTCCTCTAAATGGTCCACCAACTGACCCGAAAGAGGAAAGACTGTGGCATCGCCCTTCACATCTTTGAAAAAGGCATACTTAGATTTAGCCGCTGGGGGAACTTCGTCCTCAATCACCAAGGCTGTGCGGACCGCCCGAATAAGTCCAGGATATATATCCTTTGGACTTAGCATCAGCGTCCTTAGCATGGAGAGGTTCCTGATCGTAAGGATCCAGAATCTCCCCATCATCAGACGTCCCCTCGTCATCCTCATAAGGAGCCGACAGAGACGCCACCGGCCGTTTATGCGGCCGCATCACAGACTCTCCTTGCAACACATCCGACAAGTGCTGTACAGAACTCGTCAGGGAGTTAACCCACGCTGGCTCCTGAGAAACCGGGAGTGGGGAAATAGGGAGACTGTGGGGTACCACCAATTGTCGTGGGAAACCCTGCATGGGTGACGACACCACTGACTGCTGGGATAAACCCATCGGTGTAAACGCGGGCTGCGGAGCTAACTGGCCCACTAAGGCTGTAAGCGCCTGAGCGAAACAAGCCCAGGGCGGCTCCTGTACCGGTGCTGTAACCGTAAGAGGCTGCGCCATGGACAAACACTGCCGGCAAAGGCCCTCCGCGCTACCCTCCCCCTCCGCTAACGGTACTTTACACGTAGTACACTGTAGCCGGAGGGGAAAATCACTTTCGGACATGATGGCACCACGTATGTGACCTCTCTCACCAATTATAACTTAAATAGGCGAGAGACCACCCTGCAGCACCGCACCGCAAGGGCTTAGCAGAAAGAACAGGGACAGTTATAAAGCTGACAGTTTAGAGAAAAGTTACAGGCAGCAGCGCTAGCACAGTCACATACAATGCAAAGAAAATCAATTCCTGCACTAACAGCGCTGATCACTCAACTACGCAGACACAGGGCCTGGTAGGACACAGCGCTGCATACACAGACCTGACCACAGCGGAGGAGAGGTATGCGGGGGGACCCAGACCACGATGCTTCCATCCAGCGCTTCCAGCAGCGTTCACCATGCGTTCTGGAGAAGATGGCCGCCGAGGAGCAGAGAGGAGGCTGGCCTGGGGGAGGAGCGCTGCCACAGGACCAGTCGGCAGCGTGCAGAGAGGGCTGTGTGCAGCGGGGGAGGCGCCGGCTGTGAGACAGGGATGGCGCGCTCCCCTGGCATGCATTTAACCCCTGGGACGCCGCAGCGCTACCACTCTGCAGCGGTCCGCTGTCCCAGGGGGTAGTGGAAAGCGCAGGTTGGTCGCCTGGCTCCACGCTGCAGCCAGTCCCCAGGGAGCCCCCTGCCTGGGGACTTAGGACCATGTGACCAGCGGGGACCCACCGCGGGACCCCGCTGCTTACCTTTGTCCCCCTTGGATCAGCCATGGTCCGGAACATCTGGGGTCACCGCTAGCTGTGACCTCAGATGCTCACCAGCATCCCCGGATCGGTACCGGTGTTCTGGTACCGGCGGGGGTGTAGGGAAGACAGCATGGACGTCAGGACTGACTGTCCATGCTGTACATCCAGATGTGCAGCCACAGCTGCACTGAAGAAAGCTTCAGGGGCTCTTCTAGCCCCCACTCCGACAGGTGCACCAGACGCCGGCCGGGCACCAAACTAAACTGAGGTGCCTTGGCTTGGGGGCGGGGTATAGGAGGGGGACCCTAGTGCATCCTGGGAGGCTGAAAAGCTTAACTCTATGGTGCCCAGCGACTGACGTCACACCTATACCCCAAGGTATCCTGTGGATACCCTATGGACCCTGAAGTAGAAATAAACAGATATAAACAAAGAATCATAAATTGTGGTGTGAAAATTTAATTTTAAATCACACCAGTCAACATTTACTAGCATTTCTTTTTACATTATAGGGGCATATTCAATTTGGAGTGAAAAGTCCATTGCCGGACTTTTCAGGATCGAAAACTTATCGCGCGCGTCCCCGCTTATCCCATATTCAATTCAAAATCGGCAAAAACGGGACCCGGCGAAATCAAAATTGGTGAAGTCCTGTAATTTTTGGGGAAATCAGCACAACACCCCCCAAAAGATGCTCTGACATGGGGGTTCACTGTGGGTACTCCCGAATAGCCCTGCAAAAGGTATTTGGGGTCTTTGAATGGTCTCAATAAGTGCTATTTAGCATCTTTGGGACAGCGGTGAAGAATAGCATTTAGCCACTTTTTTGGAGAAAAATAAGTAGTGCCATCAAATTTGGGGTACCTGAGAATGGGTGTAAGCATATTTTTAAGTGGCAAAAGTGAACTTGTAAAAATCGTGAAAAATCCACCTGCTGCAAGCACCTACAATCAAAAAAAACACCTGGGGCATACTTGGGGACACCCCCCCCCCCCGAGTCTATTTCACTAGTTTAAAAGTTTGTTCTACACCTTTTTTTTTTGCCCCCAAAATGAAAGTACCTTTTTGGGGTGTCCTGGGGTACTTTTTATTTTTTTTGACACAGAATACCTTTGGGGGCCTGTCCAAGGGGTGCAGGGTGGTTTTTGGAAGTCTGCACCCCAAATCCAGAATTCTGTACTTGTTCTCGCCACCTATTCATTGGTGATACTTTTTCGCAGGTCCCAATACATAGACTTTTTGCTCCGGAGAAAAAGTTGAGAAAATGTAATACGGAGATAAGTCAAACCTGCGAAAATGACGTCATTGGCGATAAAGTATCGCCGATAAAGGGTTTTCGCAGCCTAATTGAATACGGCCCATAGTATTAAAGGCTGCTTGTTATGTGTTGTAAATATGATATGCTTTTGAATATTTTCTAGATAAATTATTAATCTATTACGTGTTATCTTTGGTGGCAAGGACGGTTTGAAGATCCAGTCAGGGGGCCATTAACCAACTAAATTGTTCCTTAGTTCCTCCATAACCAGTAAAGAGTGTGTAATAGAACGCTACAGTGCTGATTTAGAGTCACAAGCAATTCGGTCACATTCTCATTCATGTTCTCATCCTGTAATCAGAGCCTGTATTTTATGTGGCCACCCCGCCCATCACTAACAACACTCATTTGCAACAGCCCTTTCCTTGCTCCAAGAGATCTGAAGTCGGTTCTCTGCATACGCTCACCTTTGAAAAGCTGGCATCTCCATAAAATGTCCACGGAACAATTATCCCATGTGTGAACGCACCTTTACTGTCCAGCCATACCCACTCAGCCTCAAGTGGAGATACAGCTGAGCAGTTTATAAATAAGTTGTAGTTTCTCAAAGCTTGCACATGGTGCCCCAGAAGGTAGATACATACGCTGTTAATAACTACAAGATCCATCCAAAGAGCGAATTTGCCTGCAATTTGGAATCAGACCCTATGTTCTCAATGTAGAGCCACAGCTCACTTACACATTAGTAGTGGATATCATTACCAGGACACTTCTGAAGCACAGGCCTGGGGAAGTGACTGGTCCACACAAATTAGGTCTCATTTGTTCAACAGTCAGATTTAAACAAAAATAAAAAAGTGTACCATAGAGAAATTATTATTTTCCTATAATGAAGGTCCTGTAGGGGCCATAATACAGACAGACCATTTCTGATTGCAGTCACAGCTGCTCTCTTGTTCTGTAAGAAGAACATAGCACATCTTCACAAATTCACCTGCAGTGAATTTTAGGAATCAAATTAGGACTTTTTTAAGATACTTCATACTCAAGCTTGCGCCAGGCATTTAATTAAACTTCACAAATAGCAATCACAAAACTTGCAACAACAGTATACAGCTATTCCTCATGAATATAATTTATTAGGTATCACAGATTCCACAGTGCCAAATACATTTACAGAACATATATAAAACCCAAATATAAGTTATGTTCAAACAATAAAAAATAAAAGGTAGCACAGTAAAAAAAAAAATGTTTATTTCCGTGAGTATGAGTAAACAATAAGCATAGGCTTCATACAATTCAGCGCTAGATATTGTCAAACAAGGTAAACATGATACACGATACACAGTGTAGAGTTGAACCTGCCAGTGAGCGCTTACATGCTACTAAAAGAAATTAAGGCTTTGATGAAAAACACAGCAACTTATATCCCTTTCAAACATACCGAGAATCCCGGGAATTTGGCCTGCCTCAGCCAAATTCCCGGGTTGCTGTGTATGCCTGAAAGGTACCTACCCGGCAACACGTTCCAGGGTAGCCGACCCTTCAATCGACCAGGGTATTTCCTGGGACTTAAGTCCCAGGAAATTACCCTGCTTATGTCTGAATGGTGCTACCTGGGAATTTACTACTCCCGGGCTGCACCAAGAAGCTTTTACATTGAGTTGGCAGCACAGAGCGTCCTATAGGACGCTCAGCGCTGCTGCTTTGAGTTGGCAACGTGGACGTTCAGCGCTGCTGCTTTGAGTTGGCAGCGCTGAGCGTCATATAGGACACTCGGCGCTGCTGCTCACAACCCCCCACGCTGGTGGCTGTGTACAGAGAACCCCAGCCGGAAGCTGGGGACACTCGCCGGTGGGTCTCTGCCACAGCGGGCCGCCCGCACTCCCACTGGACCACCAGGGCAGATTTAAATCATTTTATTTTATTATTAAACTGTGGTAGTGATTGGTCGGCTGCCTGCTGCATGATGATGACATCATCAGTGGCACCCGGAGAGGGGATAGGCTAGGAAAGGCAGGTAATATTAAAAACCCTGCTCTTGTCTGAAAGGGGTCTACCTGGGAAAGACGCTGTAGTGTGAAAGGGGGGTCTCAACCAAATACCCGGGAATTTGCACAGGAGAAATTCCCGGGTCTGAGCAGGAAATTCCCAGGGTTAGTATGTCTGAAAGGGGTATAATTAAGTAAAAGTTGCAAAGCTATATAACTAATACCCCTTTTCCACCTAAATTCCGGGTCTGACCCGGAGTTGGAACAAAGTTCCTATCCGGATCAGACCAGGAATTTTGCCGGCGCTGACTCGGGATATTCCTGAGTCAGCGCCGCTCACACAGCAGTCGGGTCTGCATAGACCCGGCTTTTGCGGAGTGAAAGTGGTCGCTTGGAGATGACGTCATCTCCAAGCGCCACTGAAGCCGAACCAATCGGCCAGCTAGCAGCGCACTCCAGGTCATCGTGACCCGGAGTGCGCTTGTTCTCACAGCAGGGTTTCACGGGCTACGCCCATGTTAAACCCTGCTAGTTATCTGGGTTGGATTGCCGGGTCACTCGACCAGGCGATCCAACTCTCTCCCCTTTTACACCAGGGAGCTGCCCGGGTTAACCCTTCAAAAACCCGGGTTTTAGCTCCGGTGTAAAAGGGGTATAAAGAAGGCTGAACATGGTAAACCACAAAAGTACAGTAAACTTGCAATTTTATGGTTTATATCCATCCAAACCCAGATTACATTTTGTGTCCATCAATGAGACTTGATCTGCGCCATCCCTCATCACCTGGACAGCCCTCAATGTAAAAAACATGGCATAAACCATCTGTACAAAATATAAAGATAGAAATAAAACAGCCCAAAGTATCCCGGACACTTTGCCATCCTGTGCCAGGGCGCATCTGGGCTGTTTTCAGTCCAATTCAGAATTTCATAACCATAACCTATACTTACAACGTATAACACACACAAGCGTCATACAGACTGATGTGTAACAGAAAAGTACATACAGAACTTGTTTACAAACTACTCTTGACATGAAAATACAACAATAGAAATTCAGTATCTGCTACAGGATGGGAATTGTTACATGTACTTGAGAGGTGATGAGTGTAACATAAGGGTCTCTGCCTCTGTGACTATGAGGACTGATTCATTGCCCGGCCAGGTACAATGTACAATAGAGGGAGTCAGCAGGTGTATGTGGGTGTATGTCCTGTGTATAGTGACACAGCCGGGTGTGATGGTGATGTTACTACTCACAGTAATAAGCCACCACCGGGTCCCGCTTGTCATGCTCCTGTGCAGTCCTCAGGTGATGCTGCAGGGATTTGAACTGTGGAGGAATTGCGGGCATCGGGGAGGCCATTTCCCTGCTCTTAGTAATGGGTAATAATAATAATATACACTGACAGGGGAGACCCAGCTACACACACAGCACACAGCTGCCCTTCCGCTTCCGTCTCTCTATGGGAGGAGTGCCTGGCAGTAATGGGCGGAGGCAGTGGCCGAGCAATGGTCGGAATATAACTTATGCTGCTGCGCCTGCTAGTGCTGACAGGAGGAGGATGTGGCGAGGAAGAGAGCAGAGCCCGGCCGGGGCTGTGATATAGATAATGATATGAGTGATATAGATATGAGGGCCCGGCCCGTTGTGTGGCAGACAAGAGAGCCCGGCGTTAGGGAGAGAGAGGACAGGACGCCGCAGCCGCTGTGTCACTGCCAGCAAATATATCTGTTTTGTTTTACTCAGACCATACAATCCCGCACATAAGTTTTTGGAAACTTTTCTCACCTCACCATTTTGTGTTTTGGTCCTGTTAAAAGGATTAAAATTGTAAAAAGTGATCATTGTGAATTACAATGTTTGGGAGGGTGAACAATAGTTTTTGGAAAATCAGGACATTTGCAATAGAATTGCCATAGGAAGGGCGGAATAGAATTGTTGAAGGGTTTCCACCATCGGAAAAGACCTTTTGATGGTATGTTTCTAAATCATTCAGGGCCTGTTTCAGAGGTGGACACAATGGGGTAGATGTACGAAGCCCAGAAACGGTATCAGCGCACGTTATGTGCGCTGATACCGCTTCTCCCCGTGTATGATCGGGGGTCTGGGCGGTAAATGACGGGCGCTATGCGCACCTGTCATTATCGGCGCTGCTATCTACAAGATAGCGCCGACGGCAGGGCCATGTACGAACGGTCATAACGCATGACCGTTCGGCCGGCTGTAGCTGTCGTTATCGACAGCTACAACCAGGCGCTGCCCTATCTCCACATCATGGACAGCGCTGCTGCGGCGGCTGCCGGCTCCACACGGGTATCTAGCGTTATTTGCGAGATCCCGCGCATGCTCAGTGGAGCCGGCCGGGACAGAGACATAGCACTAGGCTGATGCGCTGCTGTCTCTAGCGGGGAGCACCGGAGGAGGGAGTTAACGCTCCCCCTCTCCGGCCGATACGATGTTTATACATTCATCGGTAGTGCTTCCTGCTTCGCCTCGGTAAAGAGGGGAAGCGTTATAGCGGCACGTTAAGTGCCGCTATAATACATCTACCCCAATGAGCCATATTCAAATAGAGGCGAAGTTTTCGCCTGTCCGACTGTTCGCTTCATTCGCCTGTTTCAGAGGAGAATTTATTCCGTGCTCGTCCCCGCTTTTCGCCTAATTCAATTGCAAAACAGGCGAAAACGGAAATGGGCGAATGCGGAACAGGTGATAAGTACTGAAAGAATTGGGGAAATCAGTCTGTACCCCAGAAAAAGATATATTAACATATGGAATCAATATAGATGTGTTCCAATAGCCATAATAAGACTATTTTGGGTATTTAGGGCCTGATTCAGACCCGCTCGCAAGCGGGTCGATGGTGCCCAAGTGCGCACGACGGAGGCGGCTCCGTTGTGCGCATGCGCGAGACCCGAATAACGACGGCCAAGCCGTCGTTATGGGTCTCGCACCAAAGGGGGCGTGATGTTGATTGACAGCACGCCCCCTTTGGTGGGCGTGCCGGGGGCGTGGCTGCCCACACGGAGGCGTTCCCATGGGAACGCCTACCGTCTGGGGCCGGCCCCACTGACTAGTGATGTCAGTGGGAGTGCTTTTGGCTCTGATAGAGCCAAAAGCACTCCTGGGCTTGCGGCAGCGAGACCCTACCGCAGCGTCTCGTCGCAAGCCCGATGGTCTTGACCATCATTTTGGCCGCGTGCTATAGCTGTGGGTGGTCACCCACAGCTATGCGAGCGGCCAGGAGGCCGCTGCAAAAAGGAGCAGGGACGGCCCTGATTCAAAGCGAGCGCTCTGTCAGAGCGTCCGGCTCTGAATCAGGGCCTTAAGTTGTGTAAATTGCTTGCTAATAGCGTCTTTGTAAAAGTGGTGAAGAATGGCATAAAGCTGTATTTTTTGGTGAAAATAAGTAGTCCTGTCAAATTTGGGGTACTTGAAAATGGGTGCTAGCATGCACCTGTTGCATGCACCTGCAATCCCAAAAACACCTGACCCATACTTGCAGCCCCCCAAGAAGTTTATTTCGATACTTTTAATGTTTATCCCCCCACTTTTTAAATTTTCACCCCAACGTCTCTTTTGCGGTGTTCTTAGACTTTTATTTCTGTTTTTTTTGCAGATTTGTCCCAAGGGGTCTGAGTTGTTTCTTCACGTTTGCACCCCAAAATAAAGATTTTGCATTTCTTTTCACCAGCTATTGATTGGAGAATCATTTTTGGAGAATTGTTTCCACTTAGGCGAAATTGTCCTGGAATTGAATTTGGCTAATTTTTTTTAGGTGAATTTTTCACAAAAAAACAAGCGAATATGGCTTTTCGCCTCTAATTGAATTCCCCTCAATGCCGATGTTTGCAATTATTTGCTACTGGGCTTTGGTAAAAAGTCCTGAAAACTCCTACGGCACATGCATTCCCGAACGTACTGTTGCGTACGGAGGTGCTTGCATTAGATCCTCCGAGGCAAACCCATGGGTGTTCCTGGGATAAGCAGTGTAATAGGAGTGTCGGTGAATGCAGCTGTGTACCCAGACGTAGGACCGCAGCCACAGAGGCTGTTTAGCTAGAGTTCAGAAGGAAACATTGCACCATATTTAGATATTACTGCTCCCACAGGCTGCATAGCCGGAGGCTGCCATAGTCTGTGTTAAGATTCAAAGTGTTCTGATTATAAGTGTAAATACAATTTGATAACTAAGTCGGAGTTACGCTGCAGATCTTATTTGTCATATGCGCACCATGCAAAGACTGATGTGACTTCTTCTCTGCATTCCACAGGTAAATTACAACTACTGCTCCCATCAGATGCTGTTTTAGTGATTGCCTCAGCACAGTTTTGAAAATTTATACTGGGTAAATTACAACTACTGCTCCCATCAGATGCTGTTTTAGTGATTGCCTCAGCACAGTTTTGAAAATTTATACTGGGTAAATTACAACTACTGCTCCCATCAGATGCTGTTTTAGTGATTGCCTCAGCACAGTTTTGAAAATTTATACTGGGTAAATTACAACTACTGCTCCCATCAGATGCTGTTTTAGTGATTGCCTCAGCACAGTTTTGAAAATTTATACTGGGTAAATTACAACTACTGCTATACTAAGAGCAATTTATCTAAAGGAAGTTAGGAATGTATTGTGAATCTGTGTTGGCCTCCCCCTTCTCACAAATTGTTTATCTTAGACTTTATTGCATCCCAATTTAGTGTGTGTTAGAGCTTTTGGGGTGGGGTCCCAATCAGTGAGCACAGAGACACATGTTTGTAACTTTAGATATTACTGCTCCCACAGGCTGCATAGCCGGAGGCTGCCATAGTCTGTGTTAAGATTCAAAGTGTTCTGATTATAAGTGTAAATACAATTTGATAACTAAGTCGGAGTTACACTGGAGGAAAACGAAACTCAAAACCAGAACACTTTCTGAACAACAAGAAGCAACATACTTATGTGAATGAACAAAATCAACATCTTCTGCTGTATCCAGGCAACTACTTACTGCACTTACTGCTTGGACACTGCAAGTGCTCCCCTGTCTGTGTGCTGCTCTTGTTGATTGATCTTTGTTGATCAGAACACTTTGGACTGGATCAGCTCGGGTACATTGTAATTTTGTCCTCATTCATTTTGTATTGCCTTTTCCAATTGTGTCACATCTATCCACATTAATCATTTGTTTATAAACTAATTCCTGCACCCACTACTCACATACCTCTCCTTTATATATCACTTTTGGAGCTGCGCTCATACATTAGCAGCACTGTTCTTTACATGTATTTTTGAACATTTAACAACTTTAATCCACACTGACTCTATATCTCACTGTCTCTACATCACACAGCCTCCACATTACACTGTCTCTATATCACACTGACTCTATATCTCACAGCCTCCACTCCAGTTTACATCTCAATTATTACCTTGTCCACAGCATGAACACCCTTACTTCACACAACCCCCATATTCTATGTCCACATAATCCTCTACTTTATCCGTCCCTCTCTTCCCCCTCCTGTTTCCTCCACTTGCTGTTCTTCCTTTTTTTCTCTCATCAGTCTGCTTCCAACCCTCTGCTTCTTTCCCCCACTTCTCCTATACCTCCACTCTCAACCACCTCCCTCCATGGTCTTGTTACCCCACTACTAAGCCCCATTCCCTCCTCGTTCTGTCTGTCACCTCCAGGGCTGCCAAGAGAAATTCTGGGCCCGGGTACTGCAACATCCTGTGGGACCACATCATGTATGGCTGCACCCATTTGTGAGTGGGTCTAGCATGTGAGATGCACCCACTCACAGGAGCATGGCATAGCACCCAGCAGCTGGAACTAAAGTAGTCACTACTGTATTAGGATGGCGGGACAGTCCCATAATAGCTGCATTTCTTGTCAGGCTGTATATAGATGCTAAAATGTAACACACAAATTAAAGTGCTTCTACTTTACTTTGTACATCTCTCATGTAAATAACACAAACAATCTATTTTCTATCATAGAGATAGATGTATGAAGGACTTAATTTTTACATAACATCAGGTCGTCTTATACACACACATTCCGCAGCACATATCCTAACCCACTGCTCCATGCTCCTTCTTCACTATCTACCCCTCTGTGTCGCCCCTGTCTGTCTGCCCTTCCCCTTTAGAATGTAAGCTCTCACGAGCAGGGCCCTCATCCTCACGTGCTTCTCCTCCCCCTACTTATAGTATAATTTACTCCTAACTCCCTACAATGGCACCTACCACCTGGTTGCTCATGTCCTGCTGCTTGTGTTTTGCAGCTGAGTTTATAACCTTGTCCTGCATTGTTTTGTATTACTATTAACTGTTTTTCTTGTGTGCTCATTTATGTACTGTGTAAGGCGCTGCGGAACCTTTGTGGCGCCATATAAATAAAGGATAATAATAATAATAAATATTTGCCTACCCTCCCGATATGGCCGGGAGCCTCCCGAAAAACGGGTGCCGGCCCCCTGGAAAGGCAGGCAAGCCTCCCGGCAGCTGCCGACCCCTCCTGCCACCCCACCCCCCCACGCGATTATAAGAGAATCCCCCTCAGCAGAGGGCCGGTGACGCAATTCTCGCCGAATTGCGTAATTTTGTCCCGCCCCGTTTCACAATGCCGGTTAACCCGGCATTGTGTAGTGGGGACGGGACAAAAATGCCGTGACCGCGAGGCCATGCCCCGCTCCGCCCACAAATGCCGGGTTGCCCCCTTGATTTGTTGATCTGGCTGCCCCCTCCCGGAAGGGGCAGCCAGAAACTCAGCATCCCTGCACTGCGCCAGCCATAGGCTGATGCAAGTGTCAGAGTGGACACAATGGTGTGCTGATGGTGAATGTCCAGAAGGACATTGAAAGTGAGCGTCTCAGAGTTTGCACAGTCTGGCGCGCACTAGTGCACAAGGGGAAGGCTGAAAGTAGCATTTGCATATTACCATGGCTACACGTCTACGACTGCATCTACCTCTGAATTAAGTTCTCATTGGTTTAAACCAGGGATTGGGAACCTCAGGCCCAGGGGCCGTATAAGGCCCCCAGGATCCTTTGGTCTGGCCCTCTGAGCATTTTTCTGCTAGCCTCATCTGGCTAGCAGGGTGCCTAGAATGGTACCCTGCAGTCAGAATCTATGCAGCAGTGCCGCCTGCTGCAGACGGTCACACTGCTGCCCTTACAGCTCCTCCGGGCATTGCTGTAATCACTGGCGATTGTGGCCCCACCCAGTGTGATGTCACACAGAGGGGGTGTGGTCCGCCCCAGGCCCGCTAATAATTTATATATATATGAAAATGGCCCTCAGCAGAAAAAAGGTTCCCCACCCCTGGTTTAAACCATTGTTGATACAGTTGTGTGCATATACAAAGGAGCAGTGGGTTAGTGTTTCTCCCTGTGGTGTATTACATCCATACGTGTAAGGTGTGGGGCCCCCTATGCACACCCTGCACCCATTCATAATACCTCTTCGTCAATGCTGCAGACATCACTGAGAAAATAGCATCTGTGACATTTTCCCGAAGATCAGTGCATGCGCGGTAGACTGGCACAGTGCCAGAGTATAATGGGGACATGGAATGGGTATGAAATACCGCCAGCGGTTCGATTCCCGTCAGCGGCAGCCCGACAAGAGCAGAGTTAGAAGCAGCGGAAGCCCGACAGCGCTGGAAATCCCGTTCGTGGATAGGTAAGTATCTACTAACCTAACCCCCCTAACTCTAACCCTCCTTAGGGGTGCCTAACCCTAACTTCCCCCCCAAGTGCCTAACCCTAATCAGTGCCTAACCTTAACCACCCCCTTCCCCGCTGCCTAAACCTAAGTCCCCCGGGGGGTGCCTAAGTCCCCCCCCGGGGTGCCTAACCCTCCCTCCCCCCCCCCCGCGGCTGTCCGCTCACAGCGCCCGGCATCACTACGATCGGGATGCCGGTCTCCCGGCGTCGGGGAAATGCGGGCATCTACATCTAGACGCCCGACATTTCACCCTTGCTGGGATATGACAGTCGGGAAGCCGGCTGCCGGTATTTAGGCAGTCGGCTTCCCGATTGCCTCCCTGGGGACATGCGTTGGTGAGAGAGGAGGGGGCCAGCAGGAAGACTGTACTCAGGCCCCCTCTGTGAAACCATCTCTGATTACATCACCACACATTGGTGGGATTTATGATGCATCGCATTCGGGATGCGATGCATCCAGCCACCCTTCGCATGCATGCCGGCGTTAGTTATAATATACATTTTTTATATTATACATTTTTAATATTACATAAAGTACAATAATTAACTTTTGCAGTTTAGGAAAACAAAAAGGAAACCAGCATCCTCAGTACAAATATAATTAGAGGTAAATGCATTGAGTTCCAGGTTTTCAAAATCAATGAATCAATGTTATGAAAGGAACTATCCGCCGGGTTTCGCCTTTACTACCATTGCCATATTACCATTGCCACACTACCATTGCCACACTACCATTGCCACACTACCATTGCCATACTACCATTGCCATACTACCATTGCCATACTACCATTGCCACACTACCATTGCCATTCTACCATTGCCATACTACCATTGCCACACTACCATTGCCACACTACCATTGCCATATTACCATTGCCACACTACCATTGCCATACAGGTTGAGTCTCCCATATCCAAAATGTTTGTGACCAGGGGTATTTTGGATAACGGAATATTCCGTATTTTGGAATAATTGCATACCATAGTGAAATATCTTGGGAATAGGACCCAACTATACACACAGAACGCATTTATGTGTTATATACACCTTATACACACAGTCTGCAGATAATTTTATACAATATATTCAATAATTTTGTGGCTCAAACAAAGTTTGTGTACAGAAATGAAATTCATTTATGTTTCATAAACACCTTATACACACAGCCTGAAGGTAATGTTATACAATATTTATAATAATTTGTGCCTTAGACAAAGTTTGTCTACATTGAACCATCAAAAATCAAAGGTTTCATTATCATGCCAAAAAAAATCTGTATTTCGGAATATTCCGTATTTCGGAATATTTGGATATGGGAGACTCAACCTGTATTACCATTGCCACACTACCATTGCCACACTACCATTGCCATACTACCATTGCCACACTACCATTGCCATACTACCATTGCCACACTACCAGTGCCATACTACCATTGCAACATTACCATTGCAGATGTGCGTTATACTGTAAGGTATACAATAAAATAATAAGGGTGGCAGTGAGTCAGTTTGGGAAGCACCTGGTTTCATATAGTATATGCAGGAGTGTTACACGACATGAGGGCATACATGCCTACTCTCCCGGAAGTCGCGGAGGCTCCCAATTTTTCGGGTAACCCCCCGCACCCCCGGAAGAGTAGGCAAATCTCCAGCATCCCTCCCACTTCCTAGTGAAGTGAGCAGAATGGGGAGATTTTACGGGGAATTTTTGGGTCTGCGAGTAGGGGGCGGGTCTAAAATTAAGTGAATCGCATAATTTAGCCCCCTACTTGCGGACCTGCGAATCACAGCATTTTTCTGGTGGTGGGGCGGGGCCTAATGACGTATACAGGCCTTGATTCAGAGCCGGATGTTCTTTGTGAGCGCTTGCTCTGAATCAGGGCGGCCTTTTTTTTTTTTGCCCGGCTTCCAGGCTGCTCGCTGAGCTGTGGGTGACCACCCACAGGTTTAGCGGGCGGCCAGGTGATGGTTGCGACCATCGGCTTGTGTAGACCCTTGTGGGTAGGGTCTTGTTCCCGCAAGCCCCAGTGATCTTCCTGCTCTAATAGAGCAGAAAGCTCACTACTGACATCACAAGTGATGTCAGTAGGGCCGCCCACAAACGGCAGGAGCGCCTCCGTTTCTCCAGCCACCCCCCCTCCCCGCCTACAGAACGGGACGAGCTGTCTATCAACATCGGCAGCCGCACCGTTTGTAGCGAGCCCCGGAGCGAGTGAACTTCTCACTCGCTACGGGGCTGGCGCGTGCACAGTGCCCCACCATCGACCCACTTGCGAGCGGATAGCGCTCGCGAGCGGTTCTGAATCAGGCACACAGTTCAGGTTTTCTCCTGGGGACGGGATTTAGAATGTCGGCAAGTATGCATGAGGGTAATATGTGAGATACACTGGGTGGGGTGCAGAGTGTCACACCTATGCAGGAAGAATACAGGGTAGATGGAGCAGGGCAGCTGTTGCTGGGATGTCACAGATGCAGCGCAGGGGGCTTGTCCTCAACTTAATGTGGAAAAGGCCACTTGCACAGATAATGTACTTTAAAACAAATACTTCTTACTGCTTTAGTTGGGAATAGAAGGGAGACGCCGCAGTTGCTGAAGAATCTCTGCTGCAGCCAAGGATCACGGGCTGACCAGGGCAGCACCGGCAGTGAAGGACTTGAGGTGAAAAAAAGTAGGCGGACACTGCCGTCAATGTTCACCTACTCATTGTTCAGTTGGGGGTAAAGTTGCCAACTTTCCCCCTACACTAGAATGATTATCGGGCAACTAGTTGGGAAATATCAAACATGTTTTATTTTTCCAACTAGCTGGAACAACTGTTTTTTTAAAATTTTTTCAGTGTGTGGAAGCAAACGAACAATAATTTTTTCAACCAGCCAACTATAGGAACGATACTGTTCTGTAGTATGTCCAGCTTTACTTGATTCCCAAATCAGAATCAGACCCTATGTCAGTAATGCTTATATATACATTTATCATTCAGAATTATAGGGCCTGATTCAAAGGTGTATGCACTCGCTGTCGCAGCTGTGTCTTACTGAAGGTGCAGTGTCTCAGTCTGACGTGCCCACGACACTGTTTCTTTCACTGATGCGCCCGCGACATACCCATAACATGCAGTGGATTTGTTTGTGTGCTCTTCAGGTCACCTCCCACTCCCCACCCAGAAACTGCCATGGTTTTCCCTTGTCTGTTTCTGATAGCAGCGGTCCTGTACACAGCAGCACATTAGTGCACCATAGGGGTTTTCAGAATATTTTGTGCATGCACAGTAACAAATAATCGCTCAGCTACGTGAACATCGGCTTTGTGTGCACCTCTGATCAGGGGTGTTTAAAGGGGAGGAGGGGGCCCATGTGCAGACTCAGTGCGGGCCCCCTCCTTTCTCAGACGGTCCCACGGCGCGTCACTAGCAGTAGATTCTGGCTTAGTGCCAGAATCTACTGCGGATGCGTGGGTCTCTGGGACAATGGCACCCGAGCCGTTTTCCGGGGAACAGTGGTACTGTGCATGCGCAAGTCACCGTGAAAATGGCCGCCGCCATTTTCCCAGTGATTTTTGCTCTCCAGCACCGGCTCGGCGCTGCAGAGCAGCACTGCGGACAGGTAAGTATAAGACTATGGGTGTGGGCCCCCTGGACCCAGGGGCCCGTGTGCACCGCACACCCTGCACCCATTATAGATACGCCCCTGCCTCTGATCCAGGCCCATAGTGTTAGTGAAAGTAAATAGGCAATTCTTATATATAGCCCATACTTAATGTTGTACATGTATGACATTTACATCCACAGAAGCAGAAATTTTTATAAAAAATAAGAGTTATGGTAGACTTAAGGTGGCCATACACGGTGAGATTCAAAGTTGGTAAGATCAGTTGTACGATTTCCCTTGAAATTCTTCATAAGTTGTGGTCAAATGGTGTACGATTGATCATTAAGATCATAGGATAAGATGCATATAAGTGAATCAGGTTGTACTCAAAAGATTGTAGGTCTCTCAGCAAAACTATTTGATCTGCGATCCAACTAGATGATGACTGGGACGCGCATCGGGGTCGCAGAATACACAAAATACACATATTTTCATAAGATTGGTCTGTCCAACCTGTAGAAACTGCCCAAATCGTGTGAAAAATCGTCCATAGGCTCCACAGGAACTACCTTGGGGGTATTTGGTTGGAGTGATCCAGGCACCAAACAGTCAAAGCTTTAGCTTCCAGAATGCCCTGGTCCTCCTCCATATATACCCCGCCCCAAGCCACAGGCATTCAGTTTGTAAACAAGCCCAATGGCAGGAGAAGGAAAGTGGAGAACGAAGTACAAATTACACTAGAAACACTCTCACAAAGATGAAGGAATCAGTGACAAGAAGGAACCGATCCCAACTGAGGCCAGGTGGTCAGGGTGGGCGCCCTGTGGACCCTATGGACCTCGAAGAAAAAGTTAACAAAGGTAAGTCTACCATAACTCTTATTTTCTTCAGATTCCAAGGGTCCACAGGAACTACCTTAGGGATGTCCTAAAGCAGTTCCCTTAAAGGTGGGGACGCTCCTGAGCAGAGGAGAATCTGCTGCCTAAAGGAAGCATCCTGGGAGGCAAAAGTATCAAATACATAACATTTTATGAAAGTGTGGACAGAAAACCAAGTGGCCGCCTTGAACAACTGTTCTGCAGAGGCACCCCGTCTAAACGCCCACGATGGTCCCACAGACCGAGTCGAATGTGCTGCCACTGTGTTAGGAACAAGGAGATCAGTTTGTGTATAAACCTGGGAAATCGTCATTCGAAGCCATCTAGCCAGAGTCTGTTAGCTGGCCAGCCTCCCTGATAAAAGCCATACAACACAAAAAGAGAGTCTGATTTCCTAAAGGAGTTGGTACGATCCACATAGATACAGAGGGCGCGTACAACATCCAGGGAAGCTTCACCTACAGAGAGGTCTGAAGGCTGGAACCACAATTTCTTTATTTCCATAAAAACGGGATACTAACTTAGGAAGGTAACCCACCCTGGTACGAAGAACAGCTCTATTCTGGTGAAAAATCAAAAAGGGGGAGTGACAAGAAAGGGTTGCCAAATCAGAGACCCTGCAGGCAGAGGAGATAGCGAGAAGAAAAACTGTCTTTGCTGTCAACCACTTGAGGTCTACTGAGTTCAGGAGTTCAAATGGGGGAGCCTGTAGAGCCCTGAGACCCAAAGACCAATCACACAGAGCTACCGGTGGGACAAAGGGAGGCTGAACCCTCAGAACACCCTGCAAAAATGTTCTAACAGGCAGCGAGGCGATCCTGATCCCAACTGATAGTGCAGATTTTTATCTTAAATTCTCAGAGTGGCCAGGCGAAGATCAAGGTCTAACCCAGCCTGGAAAAAAGCAAGCACTTGGGAGACCCTAAAAACTGAAGGGTCATATTTTCTATGTGAAACACCATTGAAAATAGGAGTGCCAAACTCTAATAGATGCGGGCAGAGGAAGGCTTTCGTGCTTTAAGCATCGTCTGAATTACAGAGCTAGTAAAACCTTTGGCTCTTAAAATGGAAGACTCAAGAGCCACGCCGTCCAAGACAGATGAGGAAGTTCCGGATGCAGGCAGGGACTCTGTGCTAACAGGTCCAGCCTTAGCAGAAGAGGCCATAGAGTGTTTATGGAGAGACTCTGAAGGTCGAAGAACCAATGGTGTCTTGGCCAAGCAGGAGTTATCAGTATTACTGTGCTGCCCTCTTCCTTGTATTTCCTGAGGACCCTTGGGAAGAGGGAGAGTGGAGGTAATAGGTATGCCAGATTGAAGTCCCATCTTACTGCCAGAGCATCCACGAAGGTGGCTGAGGGGTCTCTGGTTCTGGATCCATACCTGGGGATCTTGTGATTGTGATGTGAAGCCATCAGGTCTACATCTGGTAGTCCCCATTTGTCGACTAGGATCTGAAAGACATCCGGATGAAGAGCCCATTCCCCGGCGTGTATGTTCTGATGTTTAGGACTCAGGGGATAAATATTGCCGGAAGATTACGTTCTGCCCAAACCAGAATGTTTGCCACTTTCTTCATGGCTGACCGCCTTTGCATGTCTCCTTGATAATTGAGGTAGACTACTGTGGTCGCATTGTCGGACTGGATTTGGACAGGCTTGCCCTTTAGGATGTCCTGTGTTTAAATGAGTGCTTTGTACACTGCTCGAAGTTCCAGGATGTTTATGGACGGTTGACTTGCCTGAGTAGTCTATCTTCCCTGAAAGGTATGATGGCATGTTATATACCAATTTATGTATTTGCACTGCATTAAATAGTTAGAAAAATGCTAGTTAATATATATATATATATACACAGTCTGTGTATGTAAAATATGCCTATTTTTATCTATATGGTCTACCCTACCGCGTAGGGGAAATGGAGCCGGCTGCTCACTCCAGACAATGAAACCCCAGAATAGGGGAAAACTGTCCCCTAGAGGGTCAAGTGAGTGCAGGAGCAGAGCGGTGCGGTTGGCGAGAAGAGGACCTGCATGCTACCATTGGTTATAGAGTGTGTGACTCGCAGGAGCGCTGGGAGTGTGCTACCTGAGGTGAGGAGACCGGGACTCACCAAAGGTCGCGGCCGCGTGAGGAGACGCAGGGACCGGAGCTGACAGGAAGCTGCCGGGTCCATAGAGGAAGCAGCATCTGCGGAGCCCGCCCCCAAGCCTTCCCCTTCAAAGTGAATGACAGCCGGGTTTAGAGAGGTGGAGATACTGCTGTCCTGTGTGCTGAATGGCAATACAGGTCTGTCAGCAGCATTCACACTTCGTTCCAGGACCAGACACTGCAGGCAGAAATAGGCAGAGGAGTATAATTTAAAACTGAGACATTCACCTTTGATAGAGACTGAGGGCCTGATTCAGAGCCGGCGCTATTTGCGCTCGCTCGTTCAGAAAAAAGGGGTGGCTATTCAAATTAACCGTTCGCTCTTTGCGGTCTGTTCACGCCTCTAGGTCTGAATGAGCGAACAAAACTTGCGGTCGTTTTTCGGAAAACTACGCCCCCTGGCCACTTGCATCCTACGTCATGTCCGCTATTTATTAGATTAATCGAGTACATCGACCAGCGTATGAACTGCTCGCTATTCTTGTGGTTGTTTTTTCCTACCGCAAACATGCGAGCAGTTCTGACTATAAAATAACCCAGTGACGTGGTCAATGACGCTGCTGTATTAATTATGCACACCCATTAAACGCCCGTTTTGACCTTTAAGCACGCCTGCTTTCTGATCTCCACTCCCCGTTTTCAAGCACCTTCCCCTGTTACCACCCACATACGCCTCCTCCTGTCACTCAAAATAGCAGGCATTCGCTATTTAGCGAACAAACGATTTTCGGCCACAATGACTGGTTCGCGCATGCGTATTATGATCCGTACGCATGCGCAGTTGTGCAAACATCGCTCGGAACGAACGAGCGGCCGCTTACGAGCGGCTCTGAATCAGGCCCTGAGCCAGCTAATTCAACAGCTTTATTTGTATTAGATGAACAATTTCTCCCCTCACCTTGCTTACTCAGTTGGAACAGAGGTTAAAAGAACCAACTAGGAATTAAACTGTTTTCTTAGTTAAAGCCACATAATAAAGTGAGGAAATAGAAAGACACCTCAGTTAGGATAGCCAGGATTACTTGCTCCGACGTTAATGCATATTGGTTCTCCGCAACTGTATGTGTGATGTTAACAGTAAAAAGAAGCTCAGGTTCTAATTAATCTCCAGGCTTGCAGCATTCAAGTGTCAGTGCAGCATTCGCAGCCATAATCAGGTATCGGGGACATATAACATTAAAGCAACCATTTATTCAAACGTGCACCAACAAAAGGGGTACTGGTAAGACTTTAAGGGAATTGAGAGTCCCTAAGACAATTACTTGCATGCATTAATACTAGGTAATTGACTGTGTACAAAAACAACGTTGAGTTAGTGTGGTACAGTATATTCGCATTTGTTGTATTGTGATTATTACCTGATGTGTTGAACATATGTTCTAACCCCTTCCTCTATAGTCTGAAGAGGGTGCAAGGATGACCCAGTGTTCCAGATTAATAAAAATTACTTCAGGATCAGAGTGTATTTACTGTTGCCCTATGTATGTATCTTATGGTGCATACACACGGTCAGATTTTCCTTCAGATATGAACGATAGCGATTGTAAAAATCGTTCAAACGTTCATATCTGAAGGTAAAATCTGACATGTGGAGCCTTCAACGATGAATGATGCGCGGAACGTCATATCTGACATCTGATGTGTGTGCAGTCAGATTTGGTCGATTTCAGTCTTTTTAATGCAGTCAAAAATCATTCAAATCGTTGGTAAAATCGTTCAAATCATTATGAAAATCATTCATCTGACACATCTGACCGTGTATATGTACCATTACTGTATTTTAAATTGTTGAATAGTATTGCTGATGTTAAAGTTGTTACTTTGTGAACTGATATTGTTGAATAAATACACCATCTGATTGTACATTATTGCCTGTATCTATCTCGTAACATTCCGGAGGATTCCAAGGTGATCCAGAGACAGTGTTGCCTGGTAAGAAAACATTCCATTGCACCACATTTAGAACTGTCCGTATAGTGAGTGTTACACAATAACTCTCTCAAATATTCAATTTCATTGCATTACAACTTCCTACTGTATATACTACTCTAAAGTGCCAAAAGTCATGACATATTTAAAGGTAATGGTATGTGAAGTCTCCGTACTGTGATGTCTTGAAAACTCCCAAACCTCCATCAGTTGTAATCAGACATCATGTGAATCAGTTTGAACAACGGCTAGGCTGCTCATGGCAATACCCACACATATTATACCATTAGTCTTTTAACTCATTTTAACACATCAAAAATGGGATCATGATACTCCTGATTGAATCCTTTGAATTATCGGAGTTCGAACAGTACATGATAGTGGGTGCCCGACGAATGGGACATTCCATTTTAGTTGTGGACCACTATTCCTTGTTCTACGGTGTGATGTGTGTACCGGGAATACCTCATGGAAGGCATTACCAAACACCATAGACAGCGCAGTGGCCAAACACAGGTGCTTAATGATTGGGACCAGCTGCATCAGGCCAGAATTGTCAGTGGTAACAGACAAGCAACACTGGCTTAAATCATATCCACATTCAATGCAGAGGGTACCAGACGCATATCCAGCAGGTCAGTGCAGGATTCTATAGCTTCCATGGGATATGGGATTGGAAGACCCACCAGAGTGCCCCTGTTAACACTACAAAACCTGACACAGCGCCTCACTTGGGCTCATGATGTTGCTAATTGGACCCTAGAGGATTGGCAACATGTGGCGTGGTCTGATAAGTTATGGTTCCAGTTGTTTTGGACTGATAGTAGGGTTTGCATGTGGCGCAGACCCTATGAGGCCATGGACCCCAAATGTCAACAACACACTGTGCAGGCTGGTGGTGGTTCCTTAATGGTGTGGGGTGTGTTCACGTGGCATGGGTTGGGTCCTCTAGTTTGACTGAATACGTCATTGACTGGTAACCACTAGATTGCATTCCTTGATGACCATTTGCAGCCCTTCATGTACCCCCACAACAATGGAATATTCAAGTAGAAAAATGCACCATGTCATCGGTCCCAAGTTGAACAGAATTGGTTTGAGTAGCATTCTGAAGAGTTCTAACGAATGGTGTGGCCACCAAGTTTGCCCGACTTGAACCCAATGGAGCATTTATGGTACGTGGTAAAGAGGTGCATTCACAGCCAAAATTCTGCACCTACAAATATCAAGGAGCTGTTGGAAGCTATCCAGATGGCATGTGTCAACATCTCTCGAGAGGTTTTCTGTCCACTTGTGGAATCTATGCCACGTCGAGTTGCTGCACTTTGCCAGGCTAGAGGGGATCCTACACGATACTAGGCATCTATCCCATGACTTTTGGCACATCAGTGTATATTATTCTGTATTTTAGAATGGGCCTCACACAATGGTTGACACATTTCCCTGAGCAGAACATTCACATTTTATTCAAACCCTAGCTAATTCCATTACCTTACTCCCTGCAGCCACGTATGTTCAACTGTTCATGAACATTTTTTTCTCAGGGGATGTTTCTCATCCCCCGCAGTCATATGGGGGAAAAATTATGCCAAGATTACGTCCAAGTCTGATAAGGGAGTGGGGCATGAGGTGGCCAGCAGCATGAAAAAAGGGGTGTGGGCAAGGGAGCCCATCCCCCCTTTAACACCTAAGGCGACCCGCTGGCCACTCTGGGAGGGATGGGAGCAAGTAGGCAGGTATAAGGAACAGCAAGAAGGTAATGGGGTTAGTTATTCACATGCCGAGGTTCCAGTTGCATGTCTTGTCCTTCCTGCATATTGTAGACCTTTCAGATAACTATAAGTGCTGTAAATGTGGAGAGAGCTCTGCTGATTTATTTTCTCAAACCTTTGTTTGGAGCTTCTATTTTTGCAACAAAAGAGCCCTTTACACCTGAATGCAGAATTTGGGGTAGTTCACTGACAAATTTCAGACTGTCCAAACGAGATGAAAAACTATTCTTTGAAAATGAACTGGTTTGAGTTATCCCTCCAAAACTTGGGAAAGCTTTATTAATATGTTGTTGAATTCTATAATATTGTAGAATCAAGAATGTTTCTGTCTCACCCTTTAGTAATAGTTTTTTTTCTATTACTGATATGTTGCCATTGCAGTCTATCTTTGACTCACAGTTTACTGCTCACCTGCCCCGAGCACTGGCTTACCACTACTAATTTAAAACCCACTTGTCGTCAATTCGAAATAACAAATATTTTCATGGCTTTACTTTGTAGGGATTTTATGGGGTACTTTTTGTAATATACTAGATTACAATGATTTTGTAACATTTACGATATGTTGTGCATACTCCCCCTTATATAACTCCCCTTAATTCCCCCATGGCTACAAGAACCAGCACCTACATATAGCTTAAGCTCTACCCCAACTCTGTCCTAATTGGCTGGTATTAGACCCATGTTTTCTGTTCTCTAAATGGTCAATTCAATTAGACACGACTTTGTGCAGATTTTTATTTGCATCTCTATAGGACTGCGTACAAAAATCCATTAGTTTGGGGCGAGAATGGGCTGCAAGGGGAGCGAGTTGTGGGACTGTCGGCAGCATTTCCACACTGTTACAATAGCAACTCGTCCCTCTTGCGTCTAATTGAATTTACCCCCTAAGTCTGACGGCTCCCTCTTTGCCTATACAGAATAAAGCTGACTAGCCCAGTTGTTCTATTTGACAAGTCTGAATGCAACACCACCCAGAGCCCAGAAAAATCGGGCCAGGCATAGTCAACCAGACTGAGTAGTCAGAGATATTATGTGTCCAATATATAGTACAAATATTATTGTCTCATAAATAGTACAACTAAGGGCTGATCTTTTGCTGGTCTTGCTTCTGCGACTATATGCAATTGCTACTACAAGCCATCCCTTGTTGTACAAGCATGTGTCCGAATGTGCAAGGACTGAGATGCTCACTTTGAGCATCTTCAAATGCTCAAATATTACTTAGTGCGTCTTTAGACACACCATAGGATGCACCATCCAAACTTGTACAAGCCCTATGGCAGGTGCAGAGTATCCATCTGAATATGGCCTACGTGAATGATTCTGTGTCTCTGTATGCAACCACTATCAGCGACACAACGCGACTCTCCCATAACATACCCATAAGACGTTCCATCTGTGTGCATTTTCAAAGCATTTCTGAGACTATGTGTCTCCCGTGCGCCTCAATTGCAACTGTAAATCTGTGCACACGAATTGTGGATGCATGTTCAGTAGGAAAAAAAATCAACTATATAAGACATCGGCAGTGCATCCGACTTAGAATCAGCCCCATTATATTAAGACTCTAATAATGGTTTATGCCGTGTCAAATATTATACATATTTAATTTCCTTACACCATTCATTGGAATAAACCCCTGTGTACTAAATCACTGGAACTCCCAAGATTTGGGAGGTGTCCCTTAATTTTCAAACTGGAGTTCCTAGGGATAGCTTTCGGTATTAACTTGATCACAGCCTGCAATCTAAGGGGGCTATTTACTAAGCAGTGTTAGGCGACAGAGTGAAAAGTGATAAGGTGCCAGCCAATCAGCTCCTAACTGCCATCTCACAGGCTGTGTATGAAAAATGACAGTTGGGAGCTGATTGGCTGGCACCTTATCACTTTCCACTCTGTCTCCTAACACTGCTTAGTAAATAGAACCCTAAATCACTGATTTCTGAATGCTACTATCTTAAGTGCTTTGATTATCTGTATGTGGCCTGCGATAGCCTATAGTACAAAAACTCACAAGTTGCTGTCCTCTGTGCTCTGTACCGGACAGGGGAATTTGTCTATTCTGTGTTAACCATTGAGCAAAATAAGCACATGCTTAGGGTGTCAAGACAAGGGGGGCACCACAGAAATTTTCCATTGTTGGATTTACCACGTACCATATGGTGCAAAACTGCAAATGGTGCAACTGAACCAGGTTCCACAAAAAGGAAAGTATATACAATACTAAAAATAATAATAAAGTAGTAATTATAGAGGTTAATGATATACTGTACAGTGGTGGCCAAAACTGCGGACACTTTTTGAAATTTGAATGTTTTTCAACTTCGAATGCTTATAAAAACTGTTTCACTTCACGCAGTGCAATGATTCATATATCAAATGAAAGGAAATTTAAAGCTGAATTCAACACAATAAACAGAGGTCAAATATTTGCATTACAAGGGAAGTTATGCAGTGAAATCAACACTTTGGGTGAAAATCCCTGTGTACTTATGATGTTACTGTCCTATCAGTATTTTGTTGGGTATCCTTTATTTTTCAAGACAGCAGCACAGCAATGTGTCATTGAGCCAACCAATGTTTGGAGCTCTTCTTTTTTATGTGGTGCCATGAGACAATTATAGCCTCAATTAATTGTCTTTTATTGGATGGACGCCTCAAATGTACCAGTTTTTTTCAAACAGAACCACAAATGTTCTATGGGGTTCAGGTCTGGGCTGTTTCCTGGCCATCCCAGCACCTGTATATCATTCTCCATGAACCCCTTTTTGCATGTCCGTGCAGTGTGGCAGGGAGCTGAATCCTGCTGGAAAAAAAAGGGGGCATTATCTGAAAAAAGATCCCTGATAGAAGGTAGAAGTTTTGGTTGTAGGATGGTGTCAATGTACTTTCTGCTGTTCAGTGTGCCAACTATGACATAAAGGTGGCCTACAGCATCTGCTGTCATACATACCCAGATGATAACACTTGTAGGATTCTTTGTTGTCGCTTGAATAAAATCTGGATGTACCTCTTCCCCGATGCGACGTCTCACACATTTTCTCCCATCACTACCAAATATCGATATCTTAGTTTCGTCACTCCTTATCACTTGTTTCCACTGACCTTCTGTCCATGCAATGTGTTCTTTTGCCCACTGTATTCGTTTCTGCCGCTGCTTTTTATTCAGCAATGGCTTTTTTCGGGGAATCCTACCTTTTAGGCCAAACTCCGTTAGTTTTCTCCGTTCCGTTCTTGCACTGACAAAAACACCAGTTGCACCCAGTTTACTGCTAATGGCCGCAGATGGCATCCATCTGTCCCTGACGCAAATTCGTTTTATTCTCCTATCATCAACAGCTGTTGTGCACTTTTCTGGCCTTTTCCTTCTTTGTTTTGTATAGATTGTGTTTCCTGATAGCGTAAACAAAATTTTTGGACTCCTGATGTTGTCACATTCCCACCAACTTCTCTCGCAATTGCTGAATACAAAAGACCATTTTCACTTAACACCACAATCCTGGATCACGTCACTGTGCTGCATTCTTCAAAAATAAAGGCGACCCAACGAAATACTGAAAGGACAGTAACATCATAAGTACACAGGGATTTTCCCCCTAAGTGTTGTTTTCATGACATAACTTCCCTTGTAATGCATATATTTGACCTCTGTTTATTGTGTTGAATTCAGCATTACATTTCCTTCCATTTGATATATGAATCATCGCACTGCGTGAAGTGAAACAGTTCTTATAAGCATTCGAAGTTGATAAATATTCAAATTTCAAAATGTGTCCGCAATTTTGGCCACCAGTGTACATTAATCTTGGGAATACAACAAAATTAAAAACTGGTAAACTGCCACATGGTACACCGAGGCTCACGTAATCATCTTGGTCATGTTGGCTGTTCTTTTCAGTCATCCACTGAGAGTGAGTGCAGTGGCGCTCAGTACAGTGTTGCCAGATGGGGGGGTGTTCTCCAAATTTGGAGGTTTTTAAAGGTCTTGGCGAGAATTTTGGGGATGCTTTTTTGGGGGGAGCAAAATATATATGGGACATTAAAATCTTAGAGCCCTTAAAGGTCTTAATCTGGCTCTGTGTGTTAGTTCTCTTGTTAAAGAGTGAAGTTGCATGTAGGGTGGAGAGGCAGGTAAAGAGGGAAGTGAGGTGCTAGAGGGGGAGTGACAGATCAAGTTCAATTGATCTGTGGTGTGCGGCATAGTTCTAGGGTGGCTGGACCCTGGGCAAGAGCCAGCCACAAGGAAATAGAGCAATGACATGCTAAGCCCTGAATAAAAAAAATGCATTAATGGCCGCATGATGGCCACTGTGCCCCTGATATGCGCCATATGCAATAGTTTTTTGGGACGAGGTGGCTTGGCAAGGGGGCATGTTCCTCCGGGGTATTACCCTCCTTGGAAGCTTTGGGACAGCAGTTGGATGGACATGTATTGTTAATGATGGCAGCAACTGTGTAGCTTAATGACAGGACCATAGAGAAGGTGGTGATGTCTGTGCCATCTGCCCTGGAAGCGGCATGGCCACTACCACCATGGCCTATGATGCTCTATCGTTCAGGAATTAAGTGCCTGGAATCCGTTGCAATGAACAATTTGCAAGCGGTGCACACAACTGTTCCCGGTTTCTCTCCTCGTTTAGTGTATGTAAAAGGAGAATGACGAGGCCTTCAGAACGTCATTGCGCTTCATCCCCCCAAGGAGAACCATAAAGAGGAGCTCAGTGTTTCGCGCTGTCCATCTTGAGCCCAGTCCCTGCATTTCAGAGAGAAGAAGACAGAAGAACAGAAGAAGCACAAGTGCGTGTTCATCAAAAAAGAAGGGGGAGGGGGCACAAAATCATTAAAAATTTAAGGGTAGAGGTATGTGGAGGGGGCACAAAATCACTATATATTAGGGATGGGGCCCCAAAATCATTATATATAAAGGGATGGGAGCCTCAAAAATTATTATAAACAAGGGAGGAGAAGGGGGGTGCAAAATCATATATAAGCAATGTGGGGGCAAAATCATTATAAATAAGTGAGGGGTGGTGTGCAAAATCATATATAAGGGATGGGGAGCAAAATCATACATATGGGATTGGTTGGGGCACAAAATCATAATGTATAAGATATGGCACCTAAAACAATATATACAGGAAGAGGTGAGGGGTACAAAATCATTAATTGTATAAGGTAAGAAGTGACGGAGTGTAATAGAAAAAAACATTTATTACACAACAGTATGGCATATATAGTATAAAGATGCACAGTACACCAATGTTTGTACAAGAACACTAATGTGTATATTAGGCATAAAGCATAACCAAAGATAGCAGCAGCATTTCAGACATAGCTCTGCCCTTTATCAAGCAAAAGAAGGTAAGTGCAGAGAAGAGAGGGACAGGGAACCTATGAATGTAATGGGGGTGGGCGCTGGTCTATTCATTTATTAGTGTAGTGGAAGTGATTAATGTCATGTAAAAAGGGTGGGGGATGAGCTACTTATTATTATTGTGTGGGTGCCACAATCAGGGCTGGCAACAGAAAACATGGGGTCCGGTACACCAATTTTTTTAGGGGCCCCCATCCCAGGGTCCCTGGCAGGTACATGCCATTTGCTCGAGAATCTGCCTTACATCTATGTGTTTTCTCTGGGGAACCTCTGATCCACTACATTACAGTGTCCCTCCATGCCCCAGACTTACCTCATTCTATGCTTGCCACGGCGTCTCTGTCTGGGTGTCTTTTCTTTGGGTCAGCGCTACTCCTCAGCTCGCCAAGCGCTGGATCCTCTCTTGCCTCTCGGTGCTGGCTTGACTCCGCTGGCTACTTGATTCTCGATAGACTTAACTTAAGCAGCATGGGGGCTGGTATTAGATCCTTTGCATAAATATATATATCCAATGATTGGCACTCCCGTATATATATGTAATTCCTGCCCAAATGGCAGCCCAAAAAATTTTCAATACATAGATGAGAACGAGCAGCACTCCTGGGTCTGCGTTGCAGCGTTAAATGACAGTCAAAAAGCCATACATGTGAAACAAAGTTTTGGGTTTTAATTAACCCTTTTTCCTTAACCATCAGTTCACATGTATGGCTGTCATTTAATGCTGCAATGCAGACCTAGGAGTGACGCTCGTTCCATCTAACACTATACTCTCTCATCCCCCATCCCACACTGTGCTCTCCCATCCCCCATCCCACACTGGGCTCCCCCATCCCCACTGTGCTAGCACATCCCCCATCCCACACTGTGCTTCCCCATCCCCCATCTCACACTGTGCTAGCACATCCCCCATCCCACACTGTGCTTCCCCATCCCCCATCCCACAATGTGCTCTCCCATCCCCCATCTCACACTGTGCTCTCCCATCCAACACTGGGCTCCCCCATCCCCACTGTGCTAGCACATGCCCCATCCCACACTGTGATATCCCATCCCCCCTCTCACAATGTGCTCCCCCATCCCCCACCTCGCACTGTGCTCTCCCATCCCCCACCTCACACTGTGCTCTCCCACCCCCCACTGTGGTAGCCCATCCCCCATCCCACACTGGGCTATGCCATCCCCTACTGTGCTCTCCCATTCATCACTGTGCTATCCCATCCCACACTGGTCGCCCACCCCCATCCCACACTGTGCTTCCCAACCCTATCCCACACTCCCCCAGGCTGCACTTACCTGCTGGAGCTTCCTGGGCAACATCTGGTAAGTCCTTCTCCTCCTGACTGCTGCGGCTGGGTGGGACTGGAGAGGCAGAGCAGAGCACTGAGGTGGGGGTAAGGCTGCCTGATGACTGCTTTTATCTCTCAGCCAGTGAACTGAGGAGACAGTTCAGCTCACATCAGACTGCTCAGATCACTGGCTGAGATATCGAGGAGTCATCAGGCAGTAGCCCCGCCCCCACAACAATGCTGACTGAGCTTCTCCAAGCCCCGGAGGCCAGCAGCAAAGGTGTGACTCAGACCAGCCAGCCCCACTACTATTAGTATATGCAGCTTGTGGGCCGCTGCAGTTAATTTCTACTTGCCGGGTGGCAGCTTGCACCCTGCCCCACCCCCCACCACCACCACCACTGGACTTGCTGCTGCAGTGATCAGCAGGGGCCCCGCTCATGCCTGCACCCTGCTGATCACTGCAGCTGCAGCAGCACAGGCAGTGGTAAACTCCGGGGCCCAGTACAGTTGTACCCTTGGGTCCCTCCTGTCGCTGGGCCTGGCCAATATTCTGGAGTCTTCATAGCTTTGGTCAGGAACCTTAGGGCTGGCCTCTATACCAGTAGAGTTGATGAAACTGGGCGGTTTTAGGAGTCTCCTCCTTATGCAGACCTGCTACTAGAAGAATGGATGTGGAATGTATGCGGAGCAGGAATGAGAAGCCAATTAAGAGACCTAGTGGCAGATGTCCCTCACAGGCTAAGTTTGGTGAGAATTAATAATTTGTGTAATGGGTGGCTGGGCTGGGCTATTAATTAGTTGTTGCGGTGCCGTAAATAATTTAACGGTGGGTGTGAAAAACAAATTTATTGGTGATGGATATTGAATATAATAGTGGCATCTTGGCTATTAATTTAAGGTCGGGAGAAGGAGGGCTATTAAATATTAATGTTAATTATTTAATGTCTGGGCTCTCTGGTATAGAGAAAGATTAATTTATTTATTGGGGATGGGTACTTGGGATCAGTACTGATTATGTAATTCCCAGAATGGAGGCGTCAGCATTTTGTCATGGTTAGCATTCGAGATGTGCGCTGACCCCCATGTTTTGGTTTTGCTTCTAATTAATAATTGGGTTTTGGTTTTACCAAAACCGCCCTCATGTGTTTTGGTTTTGGATCTTTATTATATTTTTCTACAATTAATACAAACAGCTAAAATCAAATAATTTAGCCCTGTTTATGTTCCTACAGTATTATTAACCTCAATAACTATAATTTAAAGTCATTTCCAGTCATTTTTGACCAGCGCACAGCTCACAATACTGTTTTCATCCCATTTAGGTTAAAAGGTTGCACCAAGCTAGCTGGTTGACTAAGCTAAGGGACAGCAGTGGTCGGTACAAACACGTGGCAGTTCAACTTCCAACATGGCACATATAGGAAATTGAGTGACACTGCAGAGGCAGAGAGGATGGCAGTTTAATAAACTATACGACTCATAGAAACGAAGAATGTTTTCATTAATCAAGAACTAGATCCGAGGCCCGAGGGAGGTGGAGTATGTATATAGTGGAAGGCAGGGGAGGAAAGAATGATTCGCAAGTTAATTTAATTAACTTTTTTGATTCTGAAGCAAATTTATTAGGGGGGATGGGAGAGCATTACAAGTTTTACCTATAAAAAAGTAAATCAGAGAAGTGGAAAGCATTGTTAAAAAACCAGCATCCAAAATCCCAGTGAAGTTGTTTGTTTGATCAATTAATTGATTGATTAATTGATTAGTTTATATAATTTAACTATAAAAAGCAAATCAGAGAAGTGGAAAGCATTGTTAAAAAAAACAAGCATCCAAATCCCAATTAAGTTGATTGATTGATTGATTAATTGAATAGTGTTGATAATTTAACTATAAAAAGCAAATCAGAGAAATGGGAAGAATTGTTAAAATACAAGGATCCAAAATCCCAATAAAGTTGATTGATTGACTGATTAATTCTTCTAATTATTATTATTATTACCAGTTATTTATATAGAGCACACATATTACACAGCACTTTTTGTCCATTTATATCAGTCCCTGCCCCAGTGGAGCTGCCAATCTATGTTCCCTATCACATGCACAAACACACACACACTAGGATTAACTTTTGTTGGGAGCCAATTAACCTACCAGTATATTTTTGGAGTGTGGGAGGAAACCAGAGTACCCAATGGAAACCGTCGAAGCTGAATAATTGGTTGAGACAGGTGCAGTTTAAAATTTCATTGCGGCGACGCCATCTTGCGACTGACCGCAAAACGCCATCTTGAAAATGAGATCGCGAGATGCCATTTTGCAAATGGCCGCCTAAGCGCCATTTTAGATAAACTCACGTTTTAGTACATGTGGCGATAATACTATTAGCACCATGCGATTGCATCTTTCACCATTTCACATACACACATTAATACGCACAATTGCGCTGTTAACTAGTTGCATATTAGCAAATGCATAGGACTTTGTATGAAACCGCTGTTTTATTAGCTTTATGCGCACGCATCTGCCCCAAGTTAACTAGCGTTCTTATATCAAACCCCGAATACTCACACATTACATATTCACACATAAGGTTTAATAAGCTTTAAAGTATATGATTTAAGTTGGTTCAGTTAGTTTAAATGCTGAGAAATAAAGATATATGATAACTAAGGTTTTATATATACTAGGAAAGTCGTGTTTGGATTCGTACTGATGCGTACTCTTTCCACAGTATTCCGGTGTTATTGGTGGAGAGATCGCATCATGCATTCTCGAGTTGTGGATCGCAGAGACTTCAAGCAACAAAATGTATTAACTGTTAGGATGTTACAGGGGGCAGGAAGGGAAAGACCCCCAGCTGTTAGAGGCAGGGAGAGTCTATTTGAACCAGCCTGTTAAATGCTCTGTAACAGATGCTTCTCCTCTGGGAACCAATGACATCAGCATCAAACTTCTCTATTGCCCTGTCTATTCTGGGGGGGTATAAATATGTGTGCTCAAACGCTGGGTATGTCTTCATGCTGAATGCTGAATGACGAAGGGTCTCTTGCTGATGCCTATCTTCGGGTCCGGAAGCGCTGCGTATGTATACTGTACTTGGGTCTGTATAATTCCTTTTGCGCCTAAATTGTGTCTGGATCAATTGCGTGTAACTGTCTGAACTTTTACTTGAATAATACTTGTGCTTTGGAACCACAGATTCCAGGTCTAAGTCTTTATTTACTGTATGACTGCGTACGCAAATTAGCGTCATCCTCAGAAGGTATAGGCAGGTTATCAGAAGGTATAGGAAGGAGTGTATAGAGGTTCTGATCCAGTATCGTTAGTTGGGGGCTCGTAGTGAAGTCACTTACCTGCTCACATGGTACATACGGCTATCGATATTTCAGCAAAGGGTGGAGTGGCCACATGCAGGGTTTGCCTGCAACCATCTCTGTGTGAATCAAGGAAGCTGACTAGAATCCAGGGACAAGAGAGGAAAAAGTTTGTTTTCCTCTGTTGATAGAACCTTACGTTTAAAGGGGTGCCGCAGTACTGAGTACGCGGCTAAGTCGCAGGTTTGCACATAGCAAAGACGCACTTTTGTGTACGCAGCTAAAAAGTCATTATACAGTTGTGTGGTAGTCGCATTATTGTGTATGCGGCTGGTCGCACAATAGCGTATACGCACTTCTGGTTCTGCTGCCACGTGTTTTAACAAAGCCGTTGAGGTTTACCTTTTTCTATTGTCACCAGTATCTGGGTTAACGTTTATTTTTCTGCGCAGGACAAAAGTGTGTAACAGTGAATATTTGTTGAACAAAGTTAAGCGTATCGTATGATCCTTAAGGGCTAGGTGCAAGGGTTAGTCTAGCTGCTCGGTAAGTAGCTTTACTGTTCTATACACAGTAGCACGTGTACATGTTGTCTTTGTTGTAGAGAGGTGCGTGGGAGTGGCCGACATATAAACTCCCATAGGTGTGGAAGTTGCCTTTTTCAAATCTTATCCAGGTGTGTGGGCACCGCCGACTTAAATCGTCCACAGGTAAGTGAAAGTATCTTGATTGTCTTTCACCAGTTTAAATCTTTATTGGAAAGCGTAGGATTTTGTCTCAGAATGGGAGCCGCGCAAACAGTAGAGATGTTAGACAATGATGTGCTGCTAATGGAGGCGCCGATTGGATTGGCCCATCGTATTATGCATATTAAGTATGGTACTTATGCAATAAGGTATTGTGATTTATGGTTTAATATGACGAGGAAGAGTGTTAGACCGTTTCCCAGAATTGGTAGTTTTGATAAAAATGTGTTAGATAATGTCCGGGATGACATTGGTCTGATGCGCTCCCGAGAGAAAAAGGTTAAATATTTTGAATGTTTAAAACTGTGGCAGCATGAAGGGGATGCGTGGCTTAAAAATGTGCAAACGTCGCAAACTAGCGTCGTGAGCACATTGCCAGAAAATACATCCGCGGCGCTAAATTGCAATATGGGCGAGCCGCAAAATGGCGCGCCCATGTGGCAAGGTAGCGTTGTGGAGAGTATTGCCAGCAGTTCACGCTCACCTCCCACACCTTATGTGGATGGAGGTGCAAGTACAGTTACTAAAAATACCCATAAAAATGTAACAAGCAACTTGTACCCTCTCTTAAGCAACTATAAAGAACATGTTCATGATGTGGATGATGAGCCTATTGTAATGTCTGTCATTTCCCATGCTGTACAAATGATAGATGCGGCATCACCATAATCACAAGTGGTGCTGCCATCTCCATCGGTAACAGCAAGGGAAGAGTTAATGCCCTCTGCACCCATAGAGGAAGTTGTTCATACCATATGCAGCAGCAGCAGACTAAACCCCCAGCCAGGTAACCAGGTCAAAGGTAGCAGTGCTACTGGTCTGCATCCCATTCGGACAATAACTGTTCCAAATGGAAATGCAGATGCAAATGGTATAGTGCCCATGAGGGAATTAGTAATGCATTGTCCTTGGACAAGAGCAGAACTAAATTCCATCATAAATGATTTCCCCGATCCCAAAAAGGAATTAGCCAAATGTCAAAGATTTTTGAGATATTTGGGTAGTTCACATGAATCCACTAATAAAGATTGGCATGTGGTGTTAAGGGCCTGTCTACCACGCAATACCGACGTGACAAAATTTATCATGGATTGTGTATTGGATGGTGACGTTCCCTTAACAGACCAAGTAAACCAAGGTAACATTTCCCGCATTGTAACTCAGTTGGGTATATATTTTCCAGTAGTAGTTAACTGGAACAAAATTTTCACCATTAAGCAGAAGGAGAGTGAAACTACAGAAGATTATTGCGATCGGGCTCTGCAGGCTATCACCCAGTACACTGGGATAGAGGATATTAAAGATAGCACTCACCACAGGGGAATGATAGTCACGGTACTTGTGGACGGTCTGAAAGAAAGTTTAAAAACTCGGGTTCAGACCTCACAGCCTGGCTGGCGGGGACTCACAATAGATACCCTCATAGAAACCGCCATCGAACATGATAAAAACATCTCCAAGAAGAGAGAAGCCCAGAGCGAAAAACTAATGGCTGTCAGTATACAAGCTCTGGAGGGAATGACGGTAACATCACAGCCAACAGACACACTTGCACTTGCCCACACACTCACTTCTGAACAAGTATTTGCTCTCACTAACCCCACGCAACAACAAACACAACTCTATCCCACTAACCCAATGCAACCACAGGTCCCATGCTACCCACCAACTTCTTATCCCCCACAATACCCTTACCCTCCCTATCCTTACCCATATCCACCACCTTTACCCTCTGCGCAAACCTCACAACACCACATGTCTTCACCCGATACACGAACATGTTTTAACTGTAAACAACCAAGACACTTAAGTAGAAACTGTACCGTAAATAGAGTAGGGACCCCATATCAGGGAAGACCTGGATATCCCCATAAGGGATATGCACAGAAGCCAGCAAGTGTTCAGCAGGCACCATCTCCAATTGTGGCCATAAATGCTTTATTGGAGAATGGTAGCCAACGCTAGGGGTCAGGTCATACCTGTAGTCTACAGATAGTCAGGTTAACGGGAAGTACTAGGGAAGAACCGGTCATGATGGTTGATGTAGCTGGTACTGATTATCCTTTTCTTGTAGATACAGGGGCGACCAGGTCAGTGATAAAATCTCCTGTTAATTTGCAGGTGACCAACGAGACAGTAGCAACAATGGGTGTAACAGGTAAAGTGGAACATTATCCTTTAACAAAGTCCACAGAGTTTACTATTGGGCCGTTGCATACTAGGCATTCTTTTCTCCTGGCTGCTGTGGCTCCTACTAACCTACTGGGCAGAGGCTTGTTATGTAAGATGGGATGTGTTATATATTGCACCCCTGATGGTGTATTTTTAGATATCCCAGAGAGAATGGTATACGAGGTGCGGGATATGTTAGACACTCCTCAAAGGATAATGTATCACTCTACAGTTTTAAATGAAACTCCATCACAGGTAGATGAAATGTTGTCCCTAATTCCAGATTCCCTTTGGACTAAAGATGGACAGGACACTGGATTAATGGCAAACGTAAGCCCCGTAATGGTAAATTTAAAAAGTGGTAGGCAAGCTCCAAAAATTCCCCAGTACCCACTAAAACAGGAGGTAGAATTATGTTTTTTTCCAATAATTGAGCGATTATTGCAACAGGGAATTTTAGTTTGTACAGCTAGTGTAGCCAACAGTCCCATCTTTCCAGTGAAGAAGAGTGGTGGGAGGGGTTATAGGCTGGTACAAGACCTTAGAGGTGTTAATAAGGTAGTAGAGAGCCAATTCCCTGTAGTGCCAAATCCAGCTGTCATTCTGATGCAGATCCCACCAAATGCAACCCATTTCACTGTCATTGACCTCTGTTCTGCTTTCTTCTCTGTGCCTCTCCATCCTGACTGTCAGTATCTATTCGCATTTACATACAGAGGTTTACAATACACATAGACACGGTTACCCCAAGGTTTCGTTACCCCAAGGTTTCATAGACAGCCCCAGTATCTTCTCCCAGGCATTGCATGACTGTTTACAATCTTTTCAACCTGCCAATGGATCTGTTCTAATTCAATATGTGGACGATTTATTGCTATGTTCTGACTCGTTTATGTCATATTTGAATGATACTAACTTTTGTTACTTTATCTCTCACAAACAGGACACAAGGTGGCTAAGGACAAACTACAGCCATGCCAATCCAGAGTAAAATATTTGGGACACTGCCTAACCCAGGGGTTATGACATCTTACAAGAGATAGAATCCAGGCTATACAAAACATGACACTGCCGCAGAATCAACAGCAAATACGTACCTTCTTGGGCATGTGTGGATACTGTAGAATGTGGATCCCAGATTTTTCTATTTTGGCCTTACCTTTACAGGAATTAGTCTCTTCCTCAAAGCCCGATCGTGTCATACACACAGAGGAATCAGAGCAGGCTTTCCTTAATCTTAAGGATAGTCTGACAAAAGCTCCTGCATTGGGAATACCCGATTATGAAAAACCTTTTGATTTGTATTGTACGGAAGCCGATGGTTGTGCTGCAGGTGTCCTTACACAAAAACATTGTGATGCCAGTAGGCCCGTAGCATACTACAGTGCCCAATTGGACACTGTGGCAAGATCACTCCCCACCTGTTTGAGAAGTGTAGCAGTTACCGCTCTATTGGTGAGTAAAAGTGAGGACGTAGTATTGGGTCATGATATTATTGTCTACACTCCCCATGCTGTATCTGCTCTGTTGAACTCATCTCAAACCAGACACGTCTCCTCGGCTAGGTTCACCAAATGGGAACTAGCTCTAATCGCTCCTGCAAATATTACTGTTAAAAGTTGCAGTACGCTGAATCCAGCAACATACATACCATATGTACAACATGATGTACAAAGGGTGGAAGGAGAGGAGTTGCTGGCGGGAGGTGAGTTCGGCAGACATAATGATACGCACGATTGTTTGACATATCTGAATCAGACCTTTACTGCTAGACCTGGCATACATGACACACCTTTAGAGAATGTGGATGTAACTTTTTATACGGATGGGAGTTGTCATAGACAAACAGACACAGGCAAATTATGTACAGGTTATGCTGTTGTAAATGACAGACATCATAGAAGCTAAACCTCTTGGTCCTCCTCACTCAGCCCAGGTGGCAGAGTTAGTAGCACTGACTAGAGCATGTGAACTGGCAGCAGGCAAATCTGCTAACATTTACACTGACTCGAGGTTACGCGTTTGGGGTGGTGCACGATTTCGGGGCTCTATGGCGTCTGAGAAATTTTATGACAGTAGCAGGCACACCAGTTGCACATTCCCAACACATAAAACATCTTTTAGAAGCAATCCAACTGCCCAAAGCGGTAGCAGTAATTAAATGCAAAGCCATACATGTGAGGATGACCCGGTGTCACTGGGCAACAACAGAGCTGATGAAGCCGCAAAATGGGCAGCAGGGTTAAAAATGTTTTCTCCAACTGAAACAATTATGTCATTTCAAACAATTGATATGCTGAAATTAATTGAGATGCAAAATTTGTGTTCAATTCAGGAAAAATCCATTTGGAAGTCCAAGGGATATGGGCAAGAGTCCTCTGGGCTCTGGAGGGACAGACATGGTAAGCCAGTAGCCCCCAAGGCATATTACCCCAGCCTGGCTTAGGCAGCACACGGCCTGACTCATCTGGGTAAACAGGGTATGTGCAAGTTGGTGAGGGCATACTGGTGCGCACCAGGTTTTTCTTCACAAGCAGAAAAGATAGCAATGTCCTGTCTGACCTGCTTGAGAAAGAACATAGGGAAAGCGATCCCTACGAACCGTCCCACATTTCACCGACTGATGGACCTTTTCAGGTGATACAAACTGATTTCATCCAATTACCACCCTGCAGGAACCTTAAGTATGTATTAGGGTGCACAGACGTATTTTCTAACTGGGTTGAGGCCTACCCAGCGGCCACTAATACTGCTGCGTTTACTGCCAAGAAAATAGTTCAGGAATTTGTATGCAGGTACGGTATCCATAAAATCATCGAGAGTGATAGGAGTACCCATTTCACAGGTGATGTTTTTCAAAATATGTGTAAGCTGATGGGTATTAATAGCCAACTTCATACCCCCTACCGACCGCAAGCCAGTGCCAAGGTAGAGAGGATGAACGGGACTATTAAAAATAAGCTAAGTAAAATTATGGCAGAGACTGGACTAGGATGGCCAGAAGCGTTACTTTTGGTCCTACATAGCATAAGCATTTGAAATATTGTTCGGTAGACAACCTCATTTGATTATAAGTCCACAGGAAGACCTGAAGGGTAACAACGAGGTAACTTTAAAGTATCTTATATCAATGAGTAAGCAGTTAAAGCAACAGCAGCAGAAACTGAAATTGTTGTCTAGTGATATGCCTGAAACTAACTGTCATGATGTTGAACCAGGAGAATATGTAATGATCAGAAATTTCTTGCGTTCAGGTTGTTTGACTGATAGGTGGGAAGGTCCGTATCAGGTGCTGCTGATGAGTACTACATCTTTGAAGGTGGCCGAGAGAGATACCTGGGTCCATTCCACTCACTGCAAAAAGGTCAATCAACCAGTGGAGAAACAAGTCAGAGACAAGGCTGATAGTGTGGACCTGTCGCTCGTGAGCTTGTTCCAGGAGGATTGAACAGGTTGTAGTGAGATACCTGAACAGAAAGAAATCTGCAGGTCTTGTTGTGTCAATGAACGGGCCTGCTGTGTTCATTTTCTTATTCTATTTTAGAGTGTTCACCATCTTGGTCGGTTCGGGAGTATCCAGTTTCTGTGATGGGAGACCGATCGAGGAAATGGGAGCTGATGGTAGTGCTGATGGAGTGAAGTCAGGAGGAGTGCAATGCCAATCAGGGGAGTGTCTGACCAATCTTAGTACTGTTATTATTAAGAGAGCTGTCATTCCGGATACTCGGGGAAGGTGTGGAGGTTTATTGTCTGAAGATTCCTGTATTTGTGAGCTTTGTGGGTTCCTAGTTGATGAGAACTGTATCCAACGGTGCCAACCTACATATAATCCGTACTGGGGTTGGTATCCTCTAGAGGATTATCATTGTTTGCAAGGGAAATGTGCTTACTGATAATGATGCATACCATTCCTTATGTTCTCCCTGATAATGTATATTTCATATGTGGAAGAAAAGCGTATAAATGGCTCTCCCCAAGTTCCGAAGGTTTGTGTTACCTGGGAAGAGTAGTCCCAGAAGTTATGACCCTCACACATGTTGAAATGCTGGGTATACATAAAAACACACCGTCACCATATCTTCACACACAAAATGAACACAGAGGCAAAAGAAATATGATACCTGGTGACGTACATAAAGCCACTCAGTTAATCAGTGAGACAACTGGCTTTCAAGTTTTAGTCGCATTGGATCCCACCAGGATCGCTTGGGGTACATTAAATTTTAGATATATCCAGGAAATTGCTAAATTGATAGATAATATCACTGAGATGTACGATGACACATTCAGGTATACAGGGAGAGAATTGCAAGCGTACAAGAAAGAACTGGTGCAACACAGGCTAGTACTGAATTATTTAACTGCTGTTATTGGAGGATATTGCATAACATTGTCCACCCAGTTCGGAGTAAAATGTTGCACCTATGTCACCAATGATACAAGCGACCCCAAGGAGGTGATAGACCGGAAGATGGATGAAATTCTGCAGCTAAAATGGGAGTTTCGTAAGAACCATAACGCTTCAGTGGCTGAAGTAGGGGAGAAGATAGAAGGATGGGTTTCATGGTTGAACCCAGTGAAATGGTTCTCAGGTCTAGGGGAATGGGTCCAGGAAGTGATCGCCAGCATTGGCAAATTCTTGATCCTTATACTAATTGTCATCATAATAATTGGCATATGCGTCCAGTGTGTTCCTATTGTGTTGAAGTGTGGAAAATGTAAAAACAGAGTAAAACAAATGAAACTATGATGGTGGTCAGTAATGACAATATGTATACCGAGGTAAATATAGAACTGCATTACAACCCTGAACTAGGAAATACTATCGTTTGATGTATTATATTTAGACATGCATAGAATGTATTATTGAAATGTTATTTATAGAACACCTCAGATAATGTAAAGTCTCAATTCCCCTTCAAAACTGCTGTTATAAGACTGGTGCATTCCCACACCTTTCACATGATCTTCCAAGATCCGCGGTGTGCGAATAATAGTAGTTTTATGTCCCCACCCAGAGACACATTATTGATGGATTAAGAACCACCTTGTGCCATCCCACAATAACACTAAATAATATGTAAATGTAAGACTAAATTAAATTCTAATAGCAGATTGTGATAGCATGTTGTTTGCTATCAAAGGGTGGACTGTCAAAGCTGAATAATTGGCTGAGACAAGTTCAGTTTAAAATTTAATCACGGCGACGCCATCTTGCGACTGGCCGCAAGACGCCATCTTGAAAATGAGATCGCAAGACACTAGTTTGCGAATGGGCCGCCTAAGCGCCATTTTAGATAAACTCATGTTTTAGTACATGTGGTGATAATACTATTACACCATGCGATTGCATCTTTCACCATTTCTCATACACACATTAATATGCACAATTGCGCTGTTAACTAGTCGCATATTAGCAAATGCATAGGACTTTGTATGAAACCGCTGTTTTATTAGCTTTATGCGCACGCATCTGCCCCAAGTTAACTAGCATCCTTATATCAAACCCCGAATACTCACACATTACATATTCACACATAAGGTTTAATAAGCTTTAAAGTATATGATTTAAGTTGGTCCAGTTAGTTTAAATGCTGAGAAATAAAGATATATGATAACTAAGGTTTTATATATACTAGGAAAGTCGTGTTTGGTTTCGTACTGATGCTTCTCCTCTGGGAACCAATGACTTCAGCAACAAACTTCTCTATTGTCCTGTCTATTCTGGGGGGGTATAAATGTGTGTGCTCAAACGCTGGGTATGTCTTCATGCTGAATGCTGAATGACGAAGGGTCTCTTGCTGATGCCTATCTTCGGGTCCGGAAGCGCTGCGTATGTATACTGTACTTGGGTCTGTATAATTCCTTTTGCGCCTAAATTGTGTCTGGATCAATTGCGTGTAACTGTCTGAACTTTTACTTGAATAATACTTGTGCTTTGGAACCACAGATTCCAGGTCTAAGTCTTTATTTACTGTATGACTGCGTACGCAAATTAGCGTCATCCTCAGAAGGTATAGGCAGGTTATCAGAAGGTATAGGAAGGAGTGTATAGAGGTTCTGATCCAGTATCGTTAGTTGGGGGCTCGTAGTGAAGTCACTTACCTGCTCACATGGTACATACGGCTATCGATATTTCAGCAAAGGGTGGAGTGGCCACATGCAGGGTTTGCCTGCAACCATCTCTGTGTGAATCAAGGAAGCTGACTAGAATCCAGGGACAAGAGAGGAAAAAGTTTGTTTTCCTCTGTTGATAGAACCTTACGTTTAAAGGGGTGCCGCAGTACTGAGTACGCGGCTAAGTCGCAGGTTTGCGCATAGCAAAGACGCACTTTTGTGTACGCAGCTAAAAAGTAATTATACAGTTGTGTGGTAGTCGCATTATTGTGTATGCGGATGGTCGCACAATAGTGTATACGCTCTTCCGGTTCTGCTGCCACGTGTTTTAACAAAGCTGTTGAGGTTTACCTTTTTCAATTGTCACCAATATCTGGGTTAACATTTATTTTTCTGCGCAGGACAATAGTGTGTAACAGTGAATATTTGTTGAACAAAGTTAAGCGTATTGTATGATCCTTAAGGGCTAGGTGCAAGGGTTAGTCTAGCCGCTCGGTAAGTAGCTTTATCATTCTATACACAGTAGCAGGTGTACATGTTGTCTTTGTTGTAGAGAGGTGCATGGGAGTGGCCGACATATAAACTCCCATAGGTGTGGAAGTTGCCTTACTCAATCTTATCCAGGTGTGGAAGTTGCCTTTTTCAAATCTTATCCAGGTGTGTGGGCACCGTCGACTTAAATCGTCCACAGGTAAGTGAAAGTATCTTGATTGTCTTTCACCAGTTTAAATCTTTATTGGAAAGCGTAGGATTTTGTCTCAGAATGGGAGCCGCGCAAACAGTAGAGATGTTAGACAATGATGTGCTGCTAATGGAGGCGCCGATTGGATTGGCCCATCGTATTATGCATATTAAGTATGGTACTTATGCAATAAGGTATTGTGATTTATGGTTTAATATGACGAGGAAGAGTGTTAGACCGTTTCCCAGAATTGGTAGTTTTGATAAAAATGTGTTAGATAATGTCCGGGATGACATCGGTCTGATGCGCTCCCGAGAGAAAAAGGTTAAATATTTTGAATGTTTAAAACTGTGGCAGCATGAAGGGGATGCGTGGCTTAAAAATGTGCAAACGTCGCAAACTAGCGTCGTGAGCACATTGCCAGAAAATACATCCGCTGCGCTAAATTGCAATATGGGCGAGCCGCAAAATGGCGTGCCCATGTGGCAAGGTAGCGTTGTGGAGAGTATTGCCAGCAGTTCACGCTCACCTCCCCCACCTTATGTGGATGGAGGTGCAAGTACAGTTACTAAAAATACCCATAAAAATGTAACAAGCAACTTGTACCCTCTCTTAAGCAACTATAAAGAACATGTTCATGATGTGGATGATGAGCCTATTGTAATGTCTGCCATTTCCCATGCTGTACAAATGATAGATGCGGCATCACCACAATCACAAGTGGTGCCGCCATCTCCATCGGTAACTGCAAGGGAAGTGTTAATGCCCTGTGCACCCGTAGAGGAAGTTGTTCATACCATATGCAGCAGCAGCAGACTAAACCCCCAGCCAGGTAACCAGGTCAAAGGTAGCAGTGCTACTGGTCTGCATCCCATTCGGACAATAACTGTTCCAAATGGAAATGCAGATGCAAATGGTATAGTGCCCATGAGGGAATTAGTAATGCATTGTCCTTGGACAAGAGCAGAACTAAATTCCATCATAAATGATTTCCCCAATCCCAAAAAGGAATTAGCCAAATGTCAAAGATTTTTGAGAAATTTGGGTAGTTCACATGAATCCACTAATAATGATTGGCGTGTGGTGTTAAGGGCCTGTCTACCACGCAATACCGACGTGACAAAATTTATCACGGATTGTGTATTGGATGGTGACGTTCCCTTAACAGACCAAGTAAACCAAGGTAACATTTCCCGCATTGTAACTCAATTGGGTATATATTTTCCAGTAGTAGTTAACTGGAACAAAATTTTCACCATTAAGCAGAAGGAGAGTGAAACTGCAGAAGATTATTGCGATCGGGCTCTGCAGGCTATCACCCAGTACACTGGGATAGAGGATATTAAAGATAGCACTCACCACAGGGGAATGATAGTCACGGTACTTGTGGACGGTCTGAAAGAAAGTTTAAAAACTCGGATTCAGACCTCACAGCCTGGCTGGCGGGGACTCACAATAGATACCCTCATAGAAACCGCCATCGAACATGATAAAAACATCTCCAAGAAGAGAGAAGCCCAGAGCAAAAAACTAATGGCTGTCAGTATACAAGCTCTGGAGGGAATGACGGTAACATCACAGCCAACAGACACACTTGCACACACACTCACTTCTGAACAAGTATGTGCTCTCACTAACCCCACGCAACAACAAACACAACTCTATCCCACTAACCCAATGCAACCACAGGTCCCATGCTACCCACCAACTTCTTATCCCCCACAATACCCTTACCCTCCCTATCCTTACCCATATCCACCACCTTTACCCTCTGCGCAAACCTCACAACACCACATGTCTTCACCCGATACACGAACATGTTTTAACTGTAAACAACCAGGACACTTAAGTAGAAACTGTACCGTAAAAATAGTAGGGAAGACCTGGATATCCCCATAAGGGATATGCACAGAAGCCAGCAAGTGTCCAGCAGGCACCATCTCCAATTGTGGCCATAAATGCTTTATTGGAGAATGGTAGCCAACGCTAGGGGTCAGGTCATACCTGTAGTCTACAGATAGTCAGGTTAGCGGGAAGTACTAGGGAAGAACCGGTCATGATGGTTGATGTAGCTGGTACTGATTATCCTTTTCTTGTAGACACAGGGACGACCAGGTCAGTGATAAAATCTCCTGTTAATTTGCAGGTGACCAACGAGACAGTAGCAACAATGGGTGTAACAGGTAAAGTGGAACATTATCCTTTAACAAAGTCCACAGAGTTTACTATTGGGCCGTTGCATACTAGGCATTCTTTTCACCTGGCTGCTGTGGCTCCTACTAACCTACTGGGCAGAGGCTTGTTATGTAAGATGGGATGTGTTATATATTGCACCCCTGATGGCGTATTTTTAGATATCCCAGAGAGAATGGTATACGAGGTGCGGGATATGTTAGACACTCCTCAAAGGATAATGTATCACTCTACAGTTTTAAATGAAACTCCATCACAGGTAGAAATGTTGTCCCTAATTCCAGATTCCCTTTGGACTAAAGATGGACAGGACACTGGATTAATGGCAAACGTAAGCCCCGTAATGGTAAATTTAAAAAGTGGTAGGCAAGCTCCAAAAATTCCCCAGTACCCACTAAAACAGGAGGTAGAATTATGTTTTTTTCCAATAATTGAGCGATTATTGCAACAGGAAATTTTAGTTTGTACAGCTAGTGTAGCCAACAGTCCCATCTTTCCAGTGAAGAAGAGTGGTGGGAGGGGTTATAGGCTGGTACAAGACCTTAGAGGTGTTAATAAGGTAGTAGAGAGCCAATTCCCTGTAGTGCCAAATCCAGCTGTCATTCTGATGCAGATCCCACCAAATGCAACCCATTTCACTGTCATTGACCTCTGTTCTGCTTTCTTCTCTGTGCCTCTCCATCCTGACTGTCAGTATCTAGTCGCATTTACATACAGAGGTTTACAATACACATAGACACGGTTACCCCAAGGTTTCGTTACCCCAAGGTTTCATAGACAGCCCCAGTATCTTCTCCCAGGCATTGCACGACTGTTTACAATCTTTTCAACCTGCCAATGGATCTGTTCTAATTCAATATGTGGACGATTTATTGCTATGTTCTGACTCGTTTATGTCATATTTGAATGATACTAACTTTTGTTACTTCATCTCTCACAAACAGGACACAAGGTGGCTAAGGACAAACTACAGCCATGCCAATCCAGAGTAAAATATTTGGGACACTGCCTAACCCAGGGGTTATGACATCTTACAAGAGATAGAATCCAGGCTATACAAAACATGACACTGCCGCAGAATCAACAGCAAATTCGTTCCTTCTTGGGCATGTGTGAATACTGTAGAATGTGGATCCCAGATTTTTCTATTTTGGCCTTACCTTTACAGGAATTAGTCTCTTCCTCAAAGCCTGATCGTGTCATACACACAGAGGAATCAGAGCAGGCTTTCCTTAATCTTAAGGATAGTCTGACAAAAGCTCCTGCATTGGGAATACCCGATTATGAAAAACCTTTTGATTTGTATTGTACGGAAGCTGATGGTTGTGCTGCAGGTGTCCTTACACAAAAACATGGTGATGCCAGTAGGCCCGTAGCATACTACAGTGCCCAATTGGACACTGTGGCAAGATCACTCCCCACCTGTTTGAGAAGTGTAGCAGTTACCGCTCTATTGGTGAGTAAAAGTGAGGACGTAGTATTGGTTCATGATATTATTGTCTACACTCCCCAAGCTGTATCTGCTCTGTTGAACTCAGCTCAAACCAGACACGTCTCCTCGGCTAGGTTCACCAAATGGGAACTAGCTCTAATCGCTCCTGCAAATATTACTGTTAAACGTTGCAGTACGCTGAATCCAGCAACATACATACCATATGTACAACATGATGTACAAAGGGTGGAAGGAGAGGAGTTGCTGGCGGGAAGTGAGTTCGACAGACATAATGATACGCACGATTGTTTGACATATCTGAATCAGACCTTTACTGCTAGACCTGGCATACATGACACACCTTTAGAGAATGTGGATGTAACTTTTTATACGGATGGGAGTTGTCATAGACAAACAGACACAGGCAAATTATGTACAGGTTATGCTGTTGTAAATGACAGACATCATAGAAGCTAAACCTCTTGGTCCTCCTCACTCAGCCCAGGTGGCAGAGTTAGTAGCACTGACTAGAGCATGTGAACTGGCAGCAGGCAAATCTGCTAACATTTACACTGACTCGAGGTTACGCGTTTGGGGTGGTGCACGATTTCGGGGCTCTATGGCGTCTGAGAAATTTTATGACAGTAGCAGGCACACCAGTTGCACATTCCCAACACATAAAACATCTTTTAGAAGCAATCCAACTGCCCAAAGCGGTAGCAGTAATTGAATGCAAAGCCATACATGTGAGGATGACCCGGTGTCACTGGGCAACAACAGAGCTGATGAAGCCGCAAAATGGGCAGCAGGGTTAAAAATGTTTTCTCCAACTGAAACAATTATGTCATTTCAAACAATTGATATGCTGAAATTAATTGAGATGCAAAATTTGTGTTCAATTCAGGAAAAATCCATTTGGAAGTCCAAGGGATATGGGCAAGAGTCCTCTGGGCTCTGGAGGGACAGACATGGTAAGCCAGTAGCCCCCAAGGCATATTACCCCAGCCTGGCTTAGGCAGCACACGGCCTGACTCATCTGGGTAAACAGGGTATGTGCAAGTTGGTGAGGGCATACTGGTGCGCACCAGGTTTTTCTTCACAAGCAGAAAAGATAGCAATGTCCTGTCTGACCTGCTTGAGAAAGAACATAGGGAAAGCGATCCCTACCGAACCGTCCCACATTTCACCGACTGATGGACCTTTTCAGGTGATACAAACTGATTTCATCCAATTACCACCCTGCAGGAACCTTAAGTATGTATTAGTGTGCACAGACGTATTTTCTAACTGGGTTGAGGCCTACACAGCGGCCACTAATACTGCTGCGTTTACTGCCAAGAAAATAGTTCAGGAATTTGTATGCAGGTACGGTATCCATAAAATCATCGAGAGTGATAGGAGTACCCATTTCACAGGTGATGTTTTTCAAAATATGTGTAAGCTGATGGGTATTAATAGCCAACTTCATACCCCCTACCGACCGCAAGCCAGTGCCAAGGTAGAGAGGATGAACAGGACTATTAAAAATAAGCTAAGTAAAATTATGGCAGAGATTGGACTAGGATGGCCAGAAGCGTTACCTTTGGTCCTACATAGCATAAGGACCACCCCTAGACCTCCTCTGAATCTGTCCCCATTTGAAATATTGTTCGGTAGACAACCTCATTTGATTATAAGTCCACAGGAAGACCTGAAGGGTAACAACGAAGTAACTGTAAAGTATCTTATATCAATGAGTAAGCAGTTAAAGCAACAGCAGCAGAAACTGAAATTGTTGTCTAGTGATATGCCTGAAACTAACTGTCATGATGTTGAACCAGGAGAATATGTAATGATCAGAAATTTCTTGCGTTCAGGTTGTTTGACTGATAGGTGGGAAGGTCCGTATCAGGTGCTGCTGATGAGTACTACATCTTTGAAGGTGGCTGAGAGAGATACCTGGGTCTATTCCACTCACTGCAAAAAGGTCAATCAACCAGTGGAGAAACAAGTCAGAGACAAGGCTGATAGTGTGGACCTGTCGCTCGTGAGCTTGTTCCAGGAGGATTGAACAGGTTGTATTGAGATACCTGAACAGAAAGAAATCTGCAGGTCTTGTTGTGTCAATGAACGGGCCTGCTGTGTTAATTTTCTTATTCTCTTTTAGAGTGTTCACCATCTTGGTCGGTTCGGGAGTATCCAGTTTCTGTGATGGGAGACCGATCGAGGAAATGGGAGCTGATGGTAGTGCTGATGGAGTGAAGTCAGGAGGAGTGCAATGCCAATCAGGGGAGTGTCTGACCAATCTTAGTACTGTTATTATTAAGAGAGCTGTCATTCCGGATACTCGGGGAAGGTGTGGAGGTTTATTGTCTGAAGATTCCTGTATTTGTGAGCTTTGTGGGTTCCTAGTTGATAAGAACTGTATCCAACGGTGCCAACCTAAATATAATCCGTACTGGGGTTGGTATCCTCTAGAGGATTATCATAGCATGGTAGGCAAAGTGTTAAATCAAACTGATTGCTGGGTGTGTTCACATGTGCCACAGGGACAGCATAACGTAGGGTTGGTGCCATTTCCACTGAATATCATGGAAATTTTAGAATTGCAAAAAGGGAAAACCTTGGATGGAAAATTTCTCTCATCCAGACCACCTCATTTCAAACTCCATCAATTCCAAGTAGATAGATCACTTTTGTGCTTAAACATAACCAACCCCAATAAACCCGGGAGTTGGGAAGTGACGGGGAATAATCAGACGATGACCTTCTCACAAAGAGCTGATAATGAGTCTATAAACCATGATCTGTTACGCTCCATTAAGTCTGGTGGGAAACATTTTAGGTATCGGTATACATTGAGTTCCATCAAAGAAATTATTGGTAAGGTGCCAAATGGTTATTGTGCTAAGATAATACAACCAGAAACTTGCATGTACCAGATGGAAGACCCAGAAATAGGATTGTTTGCAAGGGAAATGTGCTTAATGATAATGATGCATACCATTCCTTATGTTCTCCCTGATAATGTATATTTCATATGTGGAAGAAAAGCGTATAAATGGCTCTCCCCAAGTTCCGAAGGTTTGTGTTACCTGGGAAGAGTAGTCCCAGAAGTTATGACCCTCACACATGTTGAAATGCTGGGTATACATAAAAACACACCGTCACCATACCTTCATACACAATATGAACACAGAGGCAAAAGAAATATGATACCTGGTGACGTACATAAAGCCACTCAGTTAATCAGTGAGACAACTGGCTTTCAAGTTTTAGTCGCATTGGATCCCACCAGGATCACTTGGGGTACATAAAATTTTAGATATATCCAGGAACTTGCTAAATTGATAGATAATATCACTGAGATGTACGATGACACATTCAGGTATACAGGGAGAGAATTGCAAGAGTACAAGAAAGAACTGGTGCAACACAGGCTAGTGCTGAATTATTTAACTGCTGTTATTGGAGGATATTGCATAACATTGTCCACCCAGTTCGGAGTAAAATGTTGCACCTATGTCACCATTGATACAAGCGACCCCAAGGAGGTGTTAGACCGGAAGATGGATGAAATTCTGCAGCTAAAATGGGAGTTTCGTAAGAACCATAATGCTTCAGTGGCTGAAGTAGGGGAGAAGATAGAAGGATGGGTTTCATGGTTGAACCCAGTGAAATGGTTCTCAGGTCTAGGGGAATGGGTCCAGGAAGTGATCGCCAGCATTGGCAAATTCTTGATCCTTATACTAATTGTCATCATAATAATTGGCATATGCGTCCAGTGTGTTCCTATTGTGTTGAAGTGTGGAAAATGTAAAAACAGAGTAAAACATAAGAATGAAACTATGATGGTGGTCAGTAATGACAATATGTATACCGAGGTAAATATAGAACTGCATTACAACCCTGAACTAGGAAATACTATCATTTGATGTATTATATTTAGACATGCATAGAATGTATTATTGAAATGTTATTTATAGAACACCTCAGATAATGTAAAGTCTCAATTCCCCTTCAAAACTGCTGTTATAAGACTGGTGCATTCCCACACCTTTCACATGATCTTCCAAGATCCGCGGTGTGCGAATAATAGTAGTTTTATGTCCCCACCCAGAGACACATTATTGATGGATTAAGAACCACCTTGTGCCATCCCACAATAACACTAAATAATATGTAAATGTAAGACTAAATTAAATTCTAATAGCAGATTGTGATAGCATGTTGTTTGCTATCAAAGGGTGGACTGTCAAAGCTGAATAATTGGCTGAGACAAGTGCAGTTTAAAATTTAATCGCGGCGACGCCATCTTGCGACTGGCCGCAAGACGCCATCTTGAAAATGAGATCGCAAGACACTATTTTGCGAATGGGCCGCCTAAGCGCCATTCTAGATAAACTCACGTTTTAGTACATGTGGTGATAATACTATTAGCACCATGCGATTGCATCTTTCACCATTTCTCATACACACATTAATATGCACAATTGCGCTAACTAGTCGCATATTAGCAAATGCATAGGACTTTGTATGAAACCGCTGTTTTATTAGCTTTATGTGCACGCATCTGCCCCAAGTTAACTAGCATCCTTATATCAAACCCCGAATACTCACACATTACATATTCACACATAAGGTTTAATAAGCTTTAAAGTATATGATTTAAGTTGGTTCAGTTAATTTAAATGCTGAGAAATAAAGATATATGATAACTAAGGTTTTATATATACTAGGAAAGTCGTGTTTGGTTTCGTACTGATGATTACTCTTTCCACAGTATTCCGGTGTTATCGGTGGGGAGATCGCATCATGCATTCTCGAGTTATGGATCGCAGAGACTTCAAGCAACAAAATGTATTAACTGTAAGGATGTTACAGGGGGCGGGAAGGGAAAGACCCCTAGCTGTTAGAGGCAGGGAGAGTCTATTTGAACCAGCCTGTTAAATACTCTGTAACAGATGCTTCTCCTCTGGGAACCAATGACATCAGCAACAAACTTCTCTATTGTCCTGTCTATTCTGGGGGGGTATAAATATGTGTGCTCAAACGCTGGGTTCTTAGTCTTCATGCTGAATGCTGAATGACGAGGGGTCTCTTGCTGATGCCTATCTTCGGGTCCGGATGCGCTGCATATGTATACTGTACTTGGGTCTGTATAATTCCTTTTGTGCCTAAATTGTGTCTGGATCAATTGTGTGTAACTGTCTGAACTTTTACTTGAATAACACTTGTGCTTTGGAACCACAGATTCCAGGTCTAAGTCTTTATTTACTGTATGACTGCGTACGCAAATTAGCGTCATCCTCAGAAGGTATAGACAGGTTATCAGAAGGTATAGGAAGGAATGTATAGAGGTTCTGATCCAGTATCGTTAAAACCCACGCAAGCACAGGAAGAATCCAGGGACGTGCAGGTAGGGTAGGCAGGGAGATTTGATACTAAAATGATTAGAGTAAGACAAAGAAGATGTTTAAAACTTAGAAACATTTTCTTTGTTTATTGTAATAATTTTTGTAGTTAACACTTCTGCAGGGAGACGAGAGATGGGGCAGCAACAGCACAGCCTTGCTTCTGTATAGTGAGACACTGCTGGCAGAGCTGGGTGTACGAGGCCACATCACAGGCAGTAAGCTGCACAGAAAGAGCAAATAGAGACATGTTTCTGAGTAAGGGGGGGCATGCCTTGCTGATGGTCACCTTGGATATGTCATATGATCAGGAAATGCCCTGCAGTGTTTAGAGATTAGCAGCAGCAAAAGAAGACACAGTGAAGCAGGTAAGACAATCAATGGACCCTTAAGCTTAAGTGTAGTGAGGCGAGAGTTACAGTACAGTGAGTAGGAGGTGAGACAGGCTCCTAGCACTCAGGGCCTGATTTAGAGGTGCTCGCAAAAAGCGAGCACTCGCTCTGAATCAGGGCGGGCGCTGTTTTTTTTTGTTGCGGCCTCCTGGCTGCTCGCATAGCTGTGGGTGACTACCCACAGCTATTGCGAGCGGCCAGGATGATGGTCCCGATGGTAAAGACCATCGCGACCATCGGGCTTGCGACGAGACCCTTGTGGTAGGGTCTCGTGGCCGCAAGCCCCAGAGAGCTTCTGACTCTAATAGTGCCAGAAGCTCTCTCACTGACATCACTGGTGATGTCAGTGGGGCCGCCCACAAACGGCAGGCGTTCGCTTGGGAACACCTCCGTTTGTGAAGCCACCCCCGGGCATGCCTACAAAATGGGGTGAGCTGTCAATCAACATCGACAGCCGCCCCTTTTGTAGTGAGTCACTGGGCCACCATCGACCCGCTTGCGAGCAGGTCTGAATCAGGCCCTCAGACCCATCTTCATGTATGCCTTCCCAGCCATTGACCTCACCACAGGTCACTGGTGAGAATATACAAACTCCACACATGATTAGTTGATAATTTAACCATTAAAAAAAGTAAGTCCCATATTCAATTTGAGGCGAAAAGTCCAGACTTTTCGCCTGCTGGACTTTTCGCCTCCTTTGCCTGTTTTCCAGGTGGAACAGTATCGCGCGCGTGCCCGCTATTCCCCTGTTCAATTTCAAAGTAGGCGAAATCAGAAACCGGCGAAACTTGAATCGGCGGAAAAAACAGGAATTTTCGGGAAATAATCCTAGGACCCCCCTAAAGATGTCCAGACATGAGAGATCACTATGGGTACCCCCATTTTTGCCTGCAGAAGAAAGTCGGGTTTTTAAATAGCCACGGCAGGTGCATAAATGCGGCTTTGAAGAAGGTGATGCAGAAGAGCATTTAGAAGTTTTTTTGGGGGAAAAATAACTATGGCCATAAAATTTGGGGTACTTAAAAATGGGTACAAGCATATTTTTAAGTCCCTGAAATTATTTTTAAAAATTCTGCAAAAATGCACCTGCCGCTACTCCCGCAATGAAGAAAACACCTGACGCATATAAGGGAACCTCTCTGGACTCAATTCTGCTAATTTAGAAGTGCGCTCCCTATTTTTTTTTTTTAAACCCCCAAATTTAAATAACCAGCGAAAAGTCAATGTAATTGAATACAGGGATATTGGAAAACGGCGATAACGGACTTTTCACTCCATATTGAATATGGCCCTAAATCAGAGAAGGGGAAAGCATTGTTAAAAAACAAGCATCTAAAATCAAGAAGTTGATTGATTGATTGATTGATTAGTTGATTGATTAATTGATTCGTGTTGATAATTTAACTATAAAAAAAGCAAATCAGTGGAAAAGTGGAAAGTTTTTTTTAAAATAACAGCATCCAAAATCTCAAAATTGTTTGATTGATGGATTAATTGTTTGATTAATTGATTCATTGATTAGTGTTGATAATTTAACCATAAAGAGCAAATCATAGAATTGAAATAACAAGCCTCCAAAATCCCAATGAAGTTAATTCCTCAGGATTTAAGACCTAGTCTAATTGATTAATTAATTATATGATTTGATGATACTAGTCTGTATCTGCTGAGAAGCTGCAGGAAATGGGGCCTATATGTCTGAATGAGAAGTTGATGATGGATGGCATTTCAGGATACAAAAGAAAAGTGAACACCCAGTAAAGTACGGTTATATACAGTACACTGCCTATCAAACATACACAATCTTGGCAAAGAAATACAAGATGGAATTGTCCTCCTTGGGCTTTCCCACCCACCCTTATGTTGCATATTGAAAAGGACATGCACAGTTTAACAAACCAATCACTTCAGCGACAGGGACTGCCACTATTCTGGCTGAAGTGATTAATTTGTTTGGGCCCCAACAAAACAAGCTACCAGTGGGCAGATAACAGTATTGTTAATGATGGTATTAGGGCAGCTAACAGTGTTTTTGTTAATGATGGTGTGGAAAACTAATTTACAAGAAACATTATATTTTACATAATTCCATATTTACATGTGCTTTATAATGAATACAGTTCATGAAGTTCAATATGGCCTTTGCACAGCCATTTTGCCTTGTACACATTTAAATGTAGAAATTAGTTGAGATTACTTTACAGGCCACTCCCTATGAAAATGTTTATCTGACAGAGTGTGCAAGTGCTTGACCATTTATGCATAATTTTTTGCTAGAGAGAGATTCGCACCAGATATAGAGACACCGAATAATGATCATCTCATGAAGGAATCTACTTTCTATTTGACTGCCAAAAGCAAAAGGAAAGAGACCATAAGAATAAACTATGTCAAACCTTGTCTAATGTTATGTTTGAATCTGCTTGTCTTTCTGATGATGTCAGTGGGTGTGCAGGGGGCGTATTACCTGAAGACTGTAATGGAAGGTATAAAACCTCTCTATTATAATCAATCGTTGTTATTGAGGCATTAACCCTGGGGGATATGTGCTCCCAGTTAAGGGCTAGATCTATTTATTTAATTAATTAATAAGGGACAAATTTTTAAGTATACTGGATTGGAATTCATTACTTTATACAACAATGCAGGTAAAAGTTATGATGAGACAATGGGCTTAAGGCAGCTAAGCTAACAGTGCTGTCAATGATCTCTACAGTGGCATCCTCACCCTCATCAGTGTTTACATCATCTTCACACAATATTAGTTCATCTCCGCTGGAATCCACCATTACAGAAGTCTCTGTACTTTGATGTAATTGCCAGTAAAGTCTTACTCGTGGAATTTATAGTTCATTTTGATGAAAATCATCATTTCCATATTTTGAGAAAGAAGCCTCCTGCACCAGTTGCTGACAAGGTTTCTAGATGTGCTGAAAACTCTTTCAGAGTGCACACTGGAGGGTGGGCAGCTTAAGTAAAGCAAAGCAAGTTTGTACAAGGACCTCCAAATTGGCTTTTTTTCTCACAGTAGTCAAAGGGACTGACATGTCTATTTATACACTGTCATTAAAATAATCCTCCACCATGAATGAACATCAGATTACGTTACTGTAGAGTTGTCACTAATTTTGGGCACCTCTTTTAGACCTGACCAGATGTCAAAATATTGTGTTTAATCATCCACATCACCAGTGGGTCTCTTGGGAAAGCAGAGTTTTTTCCTGGCAGCTGCAGTTGCTGGAGAAACTGAAGGAGTAGATGTCATGTCATGTGCCACTTGAGCTGCGAACTTGCTCACCAAGAGCTTTTTGCTTCTTTTAAGATCTGTATCATTTTGAAGGTAAGACATGACATGTGACTTAAACCTACGATCAAGCATGGTTGCCAAAATGTATTAATCGAATTTCAAGATGTTGACAACCCATGGAGTCTGGTGAAGCAAATAAAGGACTTGATCTACAAGTCCGACATACTTCATTTCATTTCCTCCTTCAGTTTCTCAAGCTGCTTTTCCAAAAGTCTAATTAGGGGAATCACCTGATTCAAGCTGGCAGAGTCTGAACTCACTTCACAGGTGGCTACTTTGAATGGTTTCAGCACTTTGCACAACACGGAAAGTATTCTTCACTGCCCGAGGTACATTCTCCCTATGTCATGGCTTGTTGTGTAAGTTTGGATGGCTGGTTGCTGTTTCTCCAAATGCTGAAGCATATAAAGGGTGGAATTTCACCTTGTTACTACCTCTTGCTTCAGTTGGTGGCATGGCAAATTGAACTTTTCTTGCAGCCACTGCAATATTCTAAATGCAGTTGCTGAATGGCGAAAATATGCCAACATTTTTCAGTGCACAAACAGCATTTCCTAAATGCATCTGTCATTTATAAAAAAAATTCTACACCACCAAATTGATGTGTTTGAATTTGCCCAGCTGTTCTGCTCTCACAATATTTGTGGCATTAGCAAAAAACACAAATTCCGAGGAGAGTCCAAGCTGGGTAAGCCATTTTGCAATGACATCCCTGAGTTTTTCTAAGTGGCTGACACTGGTATACCTTTTAGTGAAGCTAATGATACAGAGAGTAGCCTGCCTGGGAATGAGCTGGCATTATGTGCTACCTCCTGTGGTTGCTGCTGTTGAAGGCAATACACCAACTCAGTGGGCTGTCACAGTCATGTAATCTTTTCTTGTAATCAGCTGAGGGAGATCCTGGCCTCTGCTCTCCCCCCAACGGCGGTGACATGCCTGTTTCAGGAAATGGATCACTGATAGTCTACTGCCATTTTACGTGCGGGATTGCATACCAATTCTGCACATGCACAGAATGGGTCTAGCACCTGTGCAGACTCCTGAACATCGGGAATATGCGATCAGCAGTGCACGATAGTTGCTTCCTCTTGCAAAGGATTGTTTAACAGTCAAAAATTTTTTTAAACTACTACTAGTATTCTTGGTCCCTTTCTGGGATGAAGATCCACCCCCAGCAGCAGCAGGCCTAGCGCCCAGGGATTCTTCTGAGGAATCCTGTATAGGAGAGGGCTCAGTTATCTGTGAGATGCATGCATGTATCTTAGTGTAAAATGCTTTTTAAGTGTTAATTTTTTTTTTGTTAAATGACGGGTCCCCCCCTAAAAGCACAACCTGCCCCAGACTTTCCATAGCCAGTCCTGGTTGTGCAAGTACATGGGAAAACTTGCGTAGGGTTCCCCTGTACTTAGCGCAACCACCACCAGGCTCTGATCCGGTGCTGAGTCTGGAATTACAGGGGAAAAAATGCATAGGGTTCCCCCTTTATTTCCACATCCCGCACCAGACCCTTTCTAGACGGGGGGGTAATGTCACAGCCAGGGAAACCCTATTACCAGGTTTCCCGGCCGAAACATTACCCCTGAACTCTAGTCAGCCCAGGCCGGGGATCCCTGGGGAGTTGGGGACCCCCCCAATAAAGTATTCAATTAGCCGCGGAAAGTCGGAAAAGGTTTGTCCGATTTTCTGCCTCCTTCACTTGTTTCAGAGGCGAAATCTTTCCGTGCACATCCCCGCTTTTTTCCTAATTTAATTCCAAAACAGGCGAAACTGGAAAGCGTTGAATGCGGAACAGGTGGAAAGTACTGAATAGATTGGGGGAATAAGTCTGTACACCAAAATAAAATACACTAACACTGGAAATCAGTACAGATGTGTATTATTAGCCCTAATAAAGGTACTTTGTGTCAGTTATTTGTGTTAAAACCTTTATATCTGCTTATTTCTAAAAGTGCTGAAAAATTGTAGAAAACAGTATTTTTGGTGAAAATAAATAGTCCTGTCAAATTTGGGGTACTTGAAAATGGGAGCTAGCATATTTTTGTGTCTCCAAAGTGAACTTTCAAAAAAACGTGGAAAACCACCCTCATACATGCACCTGCAATCCCAAAAACACTTGGCCCCTCCTTACAGCACCCCAAGAAGTCTATTTAGCTAGTTTTTATAGTTGTACCCCCACTTTTTACTTTTTTGCCCCAAAAATTAAGTATTTTTTGGGGTGTTCTGAGGTAATTTTTTTTGTATTTTTTTTTTGGCCTGTTTTGTCCTTTGGGGGGCTGTCCCAAGAGTTCTGAGTCGTTTCCCCATGTTTGCACCCCAAAATAAAGATTTTGCACTTTTTTTCACCTGCTATTCATTGGAGATATTTTTCCGCCTATTACAATGCATTGAGTTTCCGCTTAGGCAAAATCATCCTGGAATTGAAAATGGAGATACTTTGAAAACAGGCGGAAGGTCCAAATTGACAAAAACTTTTCTCCAAGTGGCACTTTTCACCTCTATCCATCCGGCCCATAGTTGTAAATAACATGCTGTACTTCACCAATATATAGTTATATTGATGCCTTCGCATGCAGAGACTATTTCTCTCCTGAAGGTGGTCTGGCAATTATATCCAGGTACACCTGGAAGCCGGTTATGTTGACATCGGTATCGGAGTTGCCCTGCAATTCTCCTTTTCTGTGGTATGGGGCAGGATATTGGGTCACTCAAACTCTGGATTAATGATCTTTAGGGTGCGTCTTTTTCTATTCACGTGCTTTACCTTACATTCTGGTTTAGTATCTCCAGGTGTTTTTAAAGAAAAAAATAACAAGAGTGTAAATAGAAAGAATATGGAGGGATTCTTTCTGTATTTCTTCTACAGTGGCTTGCTATGCCACAAGAGTTTGCTATGCAGGCTGTATTTGTCTAGGTTTTACGTCTATCCTTGTAGCAAGTGGACCTTGAAGGATACTTTTAGTCCATTTCTAGCATCACTCATTGGACAGGTGCCATAAATGTAGTTTACTGGAGTACGTTGAGGATTGCAGTTTCTATTCCTCCTTGTCTCCTTTTAGTTCCTCCTATCATGAGGTCAGTGGTCCTCGGTGTGGTGTTTTTGCAAACCTACTTCGTCCGGTCCTAGGATCTTGCTTCGGCTTTACCTCCTATACCCATTAAGTTTTGCTGGTGTTCCAAGCTGGTGTAGTTTGCTGAGGGCCTGATTCAGCAAGGAACGCACAGGAGAGAACGCACGCACTCAGACAATGTTTTAGCTCTGTTCTCTGGGACATCCCCAGTGTATACTCCAGTGTCCCCTAGTGTATGATGGAGAAAATAAAATGTTGGTACTTACCGATAAATCCCTTTCTCCGAGTCCATTGGGGACACTGGACACCCTCCCAGCACTGTTCTTTGCTGCAGTATTCTTGGAGAGTTGCAGTGGCATGTTGGTTGTCTAACTGCATCTTGTTTTGTTTGTAGCTTATGCAGGGCTGGATTACTAATGGGGCTGATGGAGCTACAGCTCCAGGCCCACAATCAGAATAGGCCCACACAGAAGGATCTGTGCTGTGCCTGTGGCCCTGAATCAGAGCCGGATGCTCTGACAGAGCGCTCGCTCTGAATCAGGGCCGTCCCTACTCCTTTTTGGAGCGGCTTCCTGGCCGCTCGCATAGCTGTGGGTGACCACCCACAGCTATAGCGAGCGGCCAAAATGATGGTCGCGATGGTAAAGACCATCGCGACCATCGGGCTTGCGACGAGACCCTGCGGTAGGGTCTCACTGCCGCAAGCCCAGGAGTGCTTTTGGCTCTATCAGAGCCAAAAGCACTCCCACTGACATTACTAGTGATGTCAGTGGGGCCGGACCCAGACGGTAGGCGTTCCCATGGGAACGTCTTCATCTGGGCAGCCACGCCCCCGGCAGGCCCACCAAAGGGGGCGTGCTGTCAATCACCATCGACAGCACGCCCCCTTTGGTGCGAGACCCTTAATGACGGCTTGGCCGTCGTTATTCGGGTCTCGCGCATGCACACGACGGAGGCGCTTCCGTCGTGTGCATGCGCACTTGGGCATCAATGACCCGCTTGCGAGCGCTTAGCGCTCGCGAGCGGGTCTGAATCAGGCCCTGTGTGCGCTGCTGTAGACAGGTTTTTTTACCCTTCTACAGCAGCCTGCAGTGCTTATCCGAGGCCCCGCCCCCTGGCCGTGCTCCCCACCCGCGGCACCAGTGGCTCAAAGTTGAACAAAAAAACATGATGGCGGCGCCTGGAGGGCTTTAGTAGCCCTCAAGCGACACTTACTCACAGTAACTCGGCGGCGCCTCCGCGCCACGTGACGCACTGCGTGTGACGTCACATAGTTGCTCTTCGCCACCACCACATCAACAGCCTCAAGCATCCCAGCCAGCCTGGCTCCTGGTTATATATCCACCACCACCACCAGTATGGCCATGGGCAGACTCAGCAGGCACACACAGCAGCTCAGCGTGAAGGCGGTCTGGCAGCAGCAGCCCTGAGGTAAGGTGCATGTCAGTCCTGCTGGCCAGGCTGCCTGGCTACTGCTGTGTAAACTGTAGTAGTATAAACTTTACACATAATGCAGGGAGAGCAGAATTAGTTATAAAGTTTAAGAATTATATTTAAATACATATTTTGAGTGTACTCAAAATATTTATTATAGATACACACATTTATACTATATATACACTGTGCATATATCTAAATGTGTATATATATATATGTATCTATATATATATAGTACATATGCATATATATATATATATATATATATATATATACACATAAAAATACATATCTATATATAATAAAAAAGTATGTTAATTAAAATATATAGAAATATATATAATATATATGTGTATATATTATAAATATATATAGAGAGTATGTTTGATTTTTGCTTGTCTGAGACAACGGCAAATGAAAGTGCATATTTTTTTGATACAGGAAGGGAGGTGAAAGATTAATATTTTTATCAGGTTGCATACAAACATTGGGTCTGATTCATTTCCGATCACAACTGCGATTACGCACACAATCAGGTGATTGTTGCATTTTGCGCATGCGTATGCATCGCAGTGTGCGAACCGGCCACTGTGAAGGCTACGCAGACCAATCGCAGAGTGAATGACATGGAGTGCTGTTTGTGGGTGGTGACGGTGGGGTGGTCGGGGAAACGCAGGCATGCCACTGCTTTCGCACACCGTTTCAGGGGCGTGCATAAATTAGTCACTGCGAAACCATACGCAGTGTGAGGTCTCATAGTGTGCGTGGCTGTTGGCATTTCTGAGTAAGGTCAGGGCTTGTCCTACTGTGCATGAGGCTGCGATGTTACTTGATTGTACCGATGGTTTCGCTATTCTGCTAAGTATTACGGATGTGCTTATGGTAAAGTGGGCGTCCTTATGTAGTGCTGAGTTTGCATTGCAATCTCAGTGGTTTGGCTTGCTATCACAGTTGAACTGCGTGCGTACGCAATATTGTGATGCGTAGTGAATCAGGTCCATAATAATTACCAAACTAAATACTGACACTGGGCCAACAATGGTGCAGCAGGATCCCAATCACATTCTTTGTGGGGACTGCGGTCTGACCCCTATGTACCAAATTCCAAAAAGTGTATCTTTTTACAGTTTGGCCCCATACTTATGGAGCCATTTTTGCAGTCACAGTTCATATATTTCATATTTATTTAATAATGTGCATATTATTTTAGCTTTAATTAATATTTATTTAGTATTATTTATTATGTTTTCATGTTCTGCACCTTTTACTTTGCAAATATTAACGGTAAATATTGGAAAACTAGCAATTATCAGGTATGTTTTTGTTAAAACACTTTCTTAGTAAAATTTGTTGTATTTTATTGATAAACCATAGTTTGTATTTTTTTTTTTTATAGAACAGGTGGTGTATGCGTCATATAATCAAAGAGGGGAGGGAGATTGAGTTAAGGCCCCCATACATCAGCAATTGATTGCAGCAATCGTGCAATTTGCAATCAATTGTGTATAAAAATCTTTCCCTTTTTCAATTGATTGCAGGTTGCAGAGATGCCACAATCGATTGAAAAAGGGAAAGATTTTTATACACAATCGATTGCAAATTGCACGATTGCTGCAATCAATTGCTGATATATGAGGGCATACAGTTGAATGTAGGTGGGTAGCTATGCTTCATGGTGCTAGCCACGCCCCATGGCACAGACCACACCCCCGCACCACTGGTCACACCCCATATCAGTAATCACACCCCCTGCAGCAGCACACAATAGGCCCTTCGGAAATTTCAGCTCCAGGCCCATGAGGGCCTTAATCTGGCACTGAGCTTATGTGGCAGTATCACCAAAGATGGCGATAGTGAGCTATGGACTCTGTGTGGGACTGGAGGAATCCGCCAACACAGGGAAGAAAGCCAGGTGTGTGCTCACCTAATTGCTGCCCTTCCACATAGCCCAGGTGGGGCTGGTGCAGACAGTCCAGGTAGGACTGCAATCAGAGACCAATGTGTGCTGGGAAGCCACTGGTGGCTAGGAAGCCGGGGTTCAGACCTACAGGAGGTAGGGAGAACCCTAAACCTCTAAAAAGACTTAGATAAGACTGCAACTGGCAGCCAGCCAGCTAAAGACTAGGCCGGAGCCTGTGATGACCTGCAGGAAGCAGGACAGCTGACAATTGAGAAGCCAGAGGCCAAGCCAGGCCAGGCTAAGTATCCCAGTGTTACACTGCAGGAAGCAGAGTGTGAGACTGAGAGACTTTGGGCTATATTTGCAGGCTAGCTCCCAAGGTTAGTCAGGAGTGAAGAAGTGAGTCAGTGCCCTGAATGGGGGCTAGGCATTTGTTATTTTCTGTTCATTTGTGTTGCATCATTTTTATGCTGAAAGTAATGGGCAATTCCATTTATTCACGAAAAAGCTGTGTTGGACCCTCCTTAAAAACCTCTACACTGCAAAATGTGTCCTTCTACTGAGTTTATTACCCCACAATATTACACTTAGGACCTGATTCAGACCCGCTCGCTAGTTGCGGCCACTCTCTCCCTGCATGAATTTTGCTAAGTGACGTCAAGGCAGCCGCTCGCTCAGCAAGGCATAAGCACGCCCACTATGTCTTGGCGAGCGATCACTTTGTGTTTATAGACGCCCACCAGTCTGTCTTTAGCCGCCCACTATCGTACGTCATCTCCAGGAAGTATATACAACCATTGGTACATCAGGTTCCATCGGATCTGACGGCAGCGCTTGCAGTTCAGTGTACCCTACCGCAAGCACTGCGAGCACTTCAGTGTATTATTCAACCAGATGACAAGTACTATGACACTGCCTGTTAATTATGCACGGCCCAGAAACGGCGTGAAACTTACTACTTACTACTGCCCTGCCCGTTACCACCCACAAACGGCCTCTCCTGTCACTCATTCCACTGGGCTGTCTTTGCAGGGCGAGCGAGCAAAATCCGATCGCTCGTACTAGTTTGCGCATGTGCACTGCGAACTACATGCATGCGCACATTAGCGAATATCGTCTGCAACGAGCTGCCGCTTGCTAGTGAGCTGGTCTGAATCAGGTCCTTAGTTTGCTGTTTTGGTCCTTGGACCTTTTCTTAGTTGGTTCCTCCTTCCTCTGTTGTCTCTGCTCTTCATCTTCGCTCGGGCTTGGTTAATCTTAACGGAGTGTGGTGGGGTATAGAGGGGGGGTGCCAACTACATTCTAAAGAAATGTAAAGTGCCAGGCTCCACTCATTCACCATTTTATACCCCATTATATACTTTAGTGTCCCCTATCGACTCGGAGAAAGGGATTTATCGGTAAGTACCAAAATCCTATTTTTAAATGTACCTATTTCAAATTCTAGTAAAAATTGTTTGTCCTACAGTAGTACACTCTATCCCTCTCTCTATATTTTTTTGGTTTGTCAAAAAAATAAATATATTTGCACCCCTTTTATGGCAACTTGGCTTAATCCAGATACTAAGTTACTTTTTGTTTTTACTTTGTTCCTTATGGTCTCCAACTACAGTAGTCACTAGTTCTTCCTTTAGCTTCCTTACCTTCTTCACTCCCATGTACTCTTCCTTACATTCCCTCATTTTCCCACCCATCCTTGGTTAACACAATTTATTTGCTATTTGTTCATGCAATGTGCGACTTGTATGTATTCTTTGCTGCACTTCTTTGTTATATTACAATGTTCTGTATCTATAAGCACTATGTTGCACCTCTTCCCTCCATTCCCTATTTTATTTTCTGTAACCTCTTTCCTGATTCATTTTTTTTTCAGAAAGTAAGAAAATTGCCTTTAAAAAAAAATTAAAAATAAATATTTGAATATGTTGATTTTTTTATTTTCACTTACAATATTTGACATTCAAAATAGAAAAAAACACCTGATGACATAATAATTGATAAACCTATTAACGTAGAGTGTTCACATAGAAAGATTGTTCCTGAGATTACAAACTTTAGTTTGAAAGAAGAGATGCTCTTCATTTTTTTTAAACAAGTTGGATGGATATTTGATAAAAGTCCTGAAGATCACAGAACAAGACATTACGATTTATTTCTTATTATAAATAAAAAACCTTGTAGTATAGAAATATATTATATGGAGAAAATTTCTCTTGAAAACCCTTGTTTTTTTCAAATAAATTAAGGGGTGACTTCCCTAAGTAAGCTAAAAAAACTTGACTTTTATTCTGTAAATAGGATTATTACAGATGTGTCCTCATTCACCAATCCTCTTTGCGCCATACGGCATGAGCAGAATGTACCGCCTTGGACACTCCACCACAGGTCGTGATTCACAAACTTTTGTGCTTTTTATTTAATTTTTACCGTCTATGTTTGCATCCTAGATGCATGCAGAGTCGCTTATAGTGTCCTTGAATTAATATTTTTGTTAGTATAAAGTCGCTGATTAAGCACAACAGTACATGATGCTCACTCATATCAGTCCTCAGTCCTCAGTCTATAGCCTTTTTGGCCTGGTTCACAGACCTGCTGCATGCAATGCCAGGGTACTTGTGCATTATACATTTGTTGCATTATGATGTGACTAAGATGCATATTCAGGACAAATCTATGTGGCAGAATGCATGGCGCGACTTAGTCTCAAATCAATGGCACATCAAACAAGGCTAGTTGGCGCAATGTGAGGACAGTGGTATGTAGACATATCTGTATTTTCCAAATAAATCCTTCAGTTAGCCACAGAAAGTTTAATTTGGCCACTGACAGATGGACCAATTTGGATGAAATTCTGCCATTTGGCACTTAAGCAGATCATTTCAGAAACAATGGGGGCCTGTTAGTGTGGTCAAAAAATGACTACAGTATAAGACAGTAGAGGCCATCTTCCCACCACATTTACTGACAAGACTCTTTCTGAATATTTAATATTGGGCCAGTTGGCCTCCAGTGTCTATAGCCATTAACCATCACTCCTTACAGTCTCACAGCCTTGAGAAGTGTGTGGGGAAGCTACATACATTGGCCTTCTTTAATGAAATCAATTAGTGAACCTGCAGCAGCAACCAATCAGCTGTATTGATAACTATCCTATACCTATGAGTTTCTCACTTCTCCCAAATATCTGCCAGGGGGAAGTGACTATGATAGACATTGCTGTAGGTCAGTGAATAGCCCAGATGCTGGGAACGGCATCCTTTCAGTTCTACATCTGAGAAGGGTGTGGTTAATAATTCTAGATCGTAGAAGTAATTCCTTTTTGATTTTGCTTAATAGTTTGTGTGTTTTGCACCCCTGGACATTGACACTAAGGGGCATATTTATCAAGATTATTTTTACTAAAATATTGTGAAAACATCTGGATTTCTCATCCTTTTCACATTATTTTAGTTTCACTTAAATGTACTAAAGGGCAATTGTAAGAGAATTAGCAGAATAATTGTAATGGGAAATGTGATCTGCTCAGATTTACTAAATTTGAATTGTAAAAAAAATAACAGGGAAAGCCTTGTGATAATAACGGCACCTGAAGATGGCATTATTATTAGGGCTTTCCCCCATTTCACCGACTTCTGCTCTAACAGGCAGAGCAGAGTCGGGAGCCGGCACCTGTGATCAGCCTTGTGTGTCTGAATAGACCACAAGCTGATCACAGTAAAAAAAAAAATATTTAAAGGACAAAAAAAAATACCTGCACCCAGGGACTGGTGATCAGTGATCCGATGAGCTCTGTGGCTCCAATCAGGTGATCGCTGGGCTACTGTTCTGTGACTCCGGCATCTGATGTGTGCTGTAAACCGAGTGGAGTCACAGAGGAGCTCACCAGATCACAGGGTATGGTTAGGGGGGAGTTTATTGCCGTATTGCCGTAGCCGGCGGCAATACTCTCAGGGTATTTTTTGCGATAAAGGACTGTTTGGAGAGGATTTGCAGGGACAGGGCTTTCTTTCATGCTCTGTCCTTGCGTGCGATATTGATACATCCTTGCAAAGTATTGAAATATCGCATTGTGAATTTGGTTGATATTATCACATCCTATCTGAGATGCGGATTGTGATAAATAATAATAATAATCTACAGTATCTCATGTTTAAATCCATTCCAAACATTAACTTAACAGTTTTAACTCATTTGCCAGCTCCTAGAATACAGACATACAAAGTAAATGTTTTATACAGTAGCACAGCATGCCAGTAGTGACAACACAGGTTGTATGTTGGTTGTTACAAATAGAAAAACAGACATATGCGTGCATGAGTGTATTATATATATAGCTTAGTTGTGTGTATGTATATATATATATATATATATACACATACACACAACTAAGCTATTCTTACTTGCAAAATCACAAAACTTGGCTTTTTGACCTTCACAGTAGAGTGCACCGCAAAATCTGCATTTCTATAAAATATATTAGTTCCGATTATTATGATGTCTTCAGAAACGACTCCCTTATAAAAATTAAAACTGAGATTTAGCAGGCTCTGATCCTGTATATTGTATGAAGAGATTGTTATTTATGAAATTTAAAAAAAAAAATTTTTTGTGTGAGTGAACAGGTGGAACAGAAAAAAATAAACATATAAAAAAAAGAATGTAAATATAAAACCCCTAGAATCCTTTTGGCTAGCATGCACTGGGATATACGCTAAAAACCTATAAGTATACTATTTTCAATTTCAACCTATATTTCAAAATGAAGTAAAGTCTATTTTTAATGCAAAGATGTAAAGAAAACCCTGGAGAACTACACAGAAAAGAAGATATCCATGCAGCATGGGTTTATTAGAGGTGACAGTTGTTCTATTTAGCTGTATTTTGACGAGGTTAATAGGAGCCATTTAGGTTTGCCTTTCCCTATGGCAGATAAAGAGAATTGTAGCTCATCACAGCAATAAACCATCGTACTTCTAGTCTTCTACATATCATGGGAGTATCAAAATACTCCCTTATCATCAACTGAAAAATATTTTTTCCCAACATTTTAGTCACAATCATACTTCTTATCAAGTATATCAAATATGTACATATTTACAATTAAATAAATCTAAGTATATTCTGTTTCTTAACACCGTAACATACTGTATGTGCACGGTAACACTGCCACGTATTAGCTCACATACAATCCTGCATAAAATTGCAGATATATTTCATAAAGTCCTTTGTAGCATTGGAGGACTTATTACACATCTAGGCCCAGATGTATCCATGAGTGATAGTCTTGCTATCACTTGTTACTAATCTTAAATGGTGCTCCAACCAATCAGCTCCTAACTGTCATTTTTCAAACATATAACCGTTAGGAGCTGATTGGTTAGAGCACCATTTAAGATTAGCAAGGAGTGATAACAAGAATATCACTCCTTGATAAATCTGGGCCTTAGTATGAGCATCAGAAAAATAATAGGTGATAAGGGTGTAACGGTCACTGATTGTTTAAAAATCCCAACCGCCGGCATAGGATCTCAAAAATCTCAGCTACACACAATATCATTGTAATTACTGTAAAGGTATACATAGCAATGAGGAAGATTGTTTTCTCAAAGTGCTCAGGAACCATACACCTGGTAAGATTATATTTTTTATCAAGGCTTCCTGCATCACATTTAAAGATTGGATTTACTTGGAAGCCAAAGAGATGACTCTGCAGCCAAAAAGCTACAACTTCCAAAGTAATCCTTAACAGAACAGAGATAATATAAAAAACGGTGTAAACAGGCTTCTGAAGTATGTCTTCTTGATCAATACTCTTGCAGGCTGCGTAGAGATGGAAGACTGCTCCGGGAACTAGTACGGTTACCAGCTGTAGGGCCCAAAATACCTGCAGCATAGAACAGAACAGTTTGATTTGTAGTCTCTAATTTATAAGACAGGGGCACAGATCCCATTATAAATACAGAAGTAAATTCTGTTCTTGTAGAAAATAAAGCACAATTTAAAATAGAGAATATATTCCACTCTTCATTAATAAAATCCAGTCATTAAACCACTTCAATGTTAAGTCATGCACTGCGTCTTCCCCATACATGCCTACCCTCCCGGTTTTCGCGGGAGGCTCCCGACTTTTCGGGAAGGGTAGGCACTTCTCCCCCATTCTGCCCACTTCCTAGTGAAGTGGGCAGAATGGGGAGAATTGCCGCGGCGATCGCGGGTCCCTGTGTAAGGCGTGGGGCTTAATGACGTGATTCTTCATGAATCGCATCATTCAGAGTCGTACCCTATTTAAATTAGTACCAATTGCGGATGTTTATCACGCAGGGGCGGGTCTTAATGACGCGACCCATCAGGCCCCGCCCCTGTCGCAACCCACCTGCTTCTCTTCCCCAAGCTTCTCCCGGGGAGGAGAAAAGAAAGGTAGGCAACTATGCTCTCCCCATTTGCACATTAGCTACACTTTTCCTCTTATAAGAGTGCATGTCATATGCAGGTACAGTAAAGGAAAGTTCCACTTAGCATTGCACTCATTCACTTAGCTTGCTTTTAGAATTATAAGATAATGAAAGTCATGCAAAACAAGTGCTTGAAACCCTGGAGTATGTGTGGTTTAATTGTTGCAATAAAGATCAGTGCTTCTCTTTGGGCACACTAACAGTGCATGCAGGGCTGCCATCGGGGGAGACCCGAGCTTGGCTACTACCAGGGGCAGATTGACCCACTGGGAGCTCAGGACAGTTCCCACTGGGCCAGCCCCCCTGTCCCATCAGTGGCATGCAACAGCCACTGGCTCCCCCCTGTGCCAGGCCGATTCATAGGCCCGGTAACACGGGCATGTACTGGTTCCTGTGTGCCCTTTCACTTGGCCCCTCTCCTTCCAGCAAGAGGTGCAATAAAGTTTTTTTCTTTATTGTGACGCAGCATGTGACGAACAGCTGGAAGACAGGATAAAGTAAGTGAATGACTGTGGCCTGGAGCCATAGAGAGACTGAAAGGGGCTGGAGAGACATGCTAGGACTACAGAGACAGAAGGGAGCCTGAGAGACATGCTGGGGCTATAGAGACAGAAGGGAGCTTGAGAGACACGCTGGGGCTATAGAGACAGAAGGGGGCCTAAGAGACACGCTGGGGCTGGAGAGACATGCTATGGCTACAGAGACAGAAGAGGGCCTGAAAGACACGCTGGGGCTATTGACACAGAAGGGGCTGGAGAGACATGCTGGGGCTACAGAAACAAAAATGGCCAAGAAAGACACACTGGGGCTATAGAGACAGAAGGGGGCCTGGGAGTCATGCTGAGTCTATAAAGACAAAAGGGGGTTTGAGAGGCACGCTGGGGCTATAGATACAGAAGGGGGCCTGAGAGAAATGCTAGGGCTACAGAGACAGAAGGGGGCCTGAGAGACATGCTGGGGCCGCAGAGTGAAGAAGAATAGCTGAAAGACAGGATAAGGTAATTGAATGACTGTGGCCTGGAGCCGGAGAGACAGAAAGGGGCAGGAGAGACATGCTAGGGCTATAGAGACAGAAGGGGGCCTGAGAGACACACTGGGGATATAAAGACAGAAGGGGCTGGCAAGACATGCTAGGGCTATAGAGACAGAAGAGGGCCTGAGAGACATGCTGGGGCTATAGAGACAGAAGAGACACACTGGAGCTATAGAGACAGAAGGGGGCATGAGAGACATGCTGGGGCTATAGAGACAGAAGAAAGCCAGAGAGACACTAGGGAGCTGCATTGGAGACAGAAGGAGGTTGCAGAGAGAAAAGTGGGCTAGAGTGACACACTGGGGCTGAAGAGATGCTGGACCTGTAGATGCACAAGGAGACTGGAGTGACAAAAGGGGCTGGAGAGACATGATGGGGCTGGGGGATGCTCTGCCGATTATGTCAGTCCTGGGCCCCACAATTTCTGATGGCAGCCCTGAGTGCATGTCTTCCTTATGTCCTTGCTGGAGCACAGGTGTATTTATTACTGATTGACTCACTTTAAAATATTCACAGGTGGTTTAAAAATATTTCACTTGTGATTATGTGAGTTATGTGAGGAGACCTGGAAAACACACACTGTAAATGTGTCCCGAGGACTCGATTTGAGAAGCACTGATGTAAATCATTACAGAGGAAATTACCCTGCTTTTTGCAGCCATGGCCATATTTTAAATTAGGCAACTAGTTCAAACTCAGGGCCTGATTCACTATCGATTGCAACTGCGAATACAATAGCGATTACGCACGCAATTCAACTGCGATAGTATGCTAATCCATTGCAATCACTATGCCGTCACAGCATAACATAAGGATGCCCACTACCTTACACACATCCGTAATGTTTAGCAAGACTGCAAAACCATTGGTACAATCGAGTACCATTGCAGCCTCACGCACTCTTGCATAAGCTCTGACCTTACTCAGAAATTGCTAACGTCATCGCACGCTATGAGTCCTCAGGCTGCGTAGGGCATCGCAGTGGCTAATTTATGCATGCAACAGCATTCAAACACAATGGCACGCCCGCGTTTTGCCGACCCCCCATCACCATCCACAAACGGCACTTCCCGTCAATCACTCTGCATGGTTACTGCGATCGCACGCACACTGCGATGCATACGTAATCGCATGCGTACTCGCAGTTGCAATCGGTAATGAATCAGGCCCTCAATTCATTCAAACGCTGTATTCAGTCTATGTAAGTTTGTTCTAGTATTTATAATGCTTTTCATTCACTTAATTGCACTCCGAACTGTGGGTCTGATTCATTACAGATCGCAACTGCAACAGTGTATGCAATGGTGCGTACTGTGTATGCGCATGCACCGCAATGCGCGTGCGTGAGTTAGCATTGCGATCGCACTGCGATCAGCTACGCAGATACACAGCCATCGCAGACCGAGTGACGGGACGTCAGCGTTTGGGGGTGGTGACGGAGGAGTGGTTGGAGAAACGCAGACGTGCCTGTCCATTTGAACGCTGTTGCATGGGCGTGCATACATTAGCCACTGCGACGGCATACACAGCTTATGTACTCACTGCATGCGATGGGTTTAGCAATTTCTGAGTAAAGTCAGACCTGTTCTGCGTGAGGGGCCAATGTTACTCGATGTTCCCGAAGTATATGCAGGACTGTAAGGTATTATAGATGTGAGATAGCGGTAGTGGCCATCTCTAAGCTGGCTGTGCAATGGCATGCGTGATCGCAGCCGCGACTGCAATAACTATAAGTAATAAATCAGGCCCTGTATTTCTTTTAAAATCAAGGAATGTTTGTTCCAAAATATTGCAGTCATTTGTCTAGCTGGCCAACAATGCTGAAGTCTTCCAATATGGCCAGTCCCTGCATCAGTTGTTATATGTATATCTAATGCTGCATACACACGTAATGATTTTCTGTCCAGCCAACCAACTAGTTGATTGGTTGGAATGAAAATCTGGTAACGTATGGGAGTAATTGATGATCAGAAATTTGCTCCTAAATGCCAGAAAACAAATGAAAATGGACATTCAGTCAAGTTTGTTAAATGTTTGATCTAAACAATTTGTTCAAACAACAGTTTTTGTTCAATTTCCAGCGTTTGGGAGCAAATTGCTGATTGTCATTTGCTGTCATACCTTACCAGATTTTCATTCCAACCAATCAACTAGTTGGCTGGTTGGACAGAAAATCTTTACGTGTGTACCCATCTTAAATCTTTTAGTCACATACTCGTGATTTTCTCAGGGCCGTAGCTAGGGTAGTGCGCCGGTGCCATCGCACAGGGCACCACAGGTCAGGGGGCGCTGTTTGGACCTGTAAGATGTCTATTTATTATAATTCTCACTTGTAACTTCCTCTAATTTCATCCCCAGCATCTCCTGGCCTCCCCTATCTCTTCCCTGGTCCTTCCCCATGAGACCATTACCCTTTTTTGGGTGCATTATGTGCCTTTGAAAAATGAGGGGAGCACCAATGCTACTTCTGGCACAGGGCACCAAAAAGTCTAGTTACGGCTCTGGATTTTCTGAACATAATTATTATTCTCACTGTGACTGTGAGAAATACATGGCTTCCATTATATAACAAGGACATACAAGGTGTACATACAAAATGCAGATGTGACAACAAAAGATAGGGAGAGCAATGCTAAAGTGGGATTGGGTGAGATGTGAATGTGTACCAGTCTCAGTATTGGTGCGAGAAAAGAATAGCAAATGTGGCTCAAGAAGAGCGAGTGTGGCTTAAATTAAGGCAGTTTTCATTAAATATTGTGAAATGGCACTTTTCGCATGGTGAAAATGCATGAAATGTACTAAACTGTTACAGGATTAGATATCCGCCAAGAAAATGTTCACACTGTAAAATAGCCTAACTTCACAGTTTTTTTTTTTAACTTATGCTTTTCAAATGTATCAAGCACAGAAAGATTTTAATTTTCCAAAAATTATTGCTTTAGCAAACTTTTGATGGTGAGTTAGGTAGAATTTCATGAAAATGCAGGGGCAAAGGTCACCACTAGTCACTTCACAGGATGTAGTCTGGAAACCGACGGTCTAAATGCCGACCGCCGGCTTCCAGACTGCTTTATCCCGACTAGGGATGAATGACAGGCGTCTAAATGTAGACGCCTGTAATTTGCCCGACGTCTGGAGACCGGCGCCCGGCATCCCGATCGAGCGGATGCCGGGCACCACAGCGGACAGCCGCGGGGGGGGGAGGGTTAAGGTAAGATATCCCGGGGGGGGACTTAGGGTTAGGCAACCCCCCGGGAGGTTAGGCTTAGGGTTAGGCACCCCCGGGGGGAGGTTATGGTTAGACACCCCCCGGGGGACTTAGGTTTAGGCAGCGGGGAAGGGGGGTTAGGGTTAGGCACAGGGGGGGGAGGTTAGGGTTAGGCACCCCTAAGGAGAGTTAGGGTTAGGGGGGGTTAGGTTAGGTAAGTAAATACGATCGGGATTTCCTCCTTTGTCGGGCAGCCGCTGTCGGGAATTGAACCGCCGGCCATGCGGTAATACATATCACACCCTCACTTCACTACCCAAAGCTGCTATGGAACTACACATCCCAGCATGCCCTGCTACAGTTTTGCTGTTAGGGAATGCTGAAACTGTGGCAGGACATGCTGGGATATGTAGTTACACAGCAGCTGGAGTGACACAAGTTGCCTGCCCCTGACCCACTAGTTACTTCACCACCCATTAAAACATGATGACTTGATATCTTTAATTTATTTGCCATATCCAGGAGCAGCAATAAAATGAATGAAAAATACTATTCCCAAGTAACTATATAACATTTACGTTTGACCTATAAGTCAGTCCATTTTCACACAGCTTGTTTTTTATTGTCTCCATTGGTGCTGTAAAATAATTCTGTGTCATGTACATAATTTATCGTACAATATAATAGCTTTGAAATAGTTTTAAAATACCTGTATTTGTTACATTTGAGTCACCTTTGCTATAGATATTTTTCATGGACTTATGCTGAGGCCATTTTCAACTTTTTTACTTGTCCCTGAAAATAGACTTTTCCAATTTGAATTCACCTTGATACAGTCAAGTGAAAAGTCTTTTATTAACAGTGTATGTAATATTCAGTAGATGGGAGTAAATAAACTTCTACTTGCATGAAGATAGCCATGGTAATATATCAGATACCATGTACTGGCAGAAGCATGGCCGGTTTTGTATTTAAAACATGCCCAATAAACAGCGGATTGGTCTTACTTGGATGATTATAGGCAGATGTGGACATTATTGGGGCACATATGCTCTCTGGGCCTGATTCAGTATGGACTGCATTTACGATCGCAGCTGCGTAATCGCATACAATGCAGCTGCGAAAATATGCTAATGCCTGCCACCGCTCAGCCAGCATAGAGACGCCCACTACTGCTTTCTCTCATCCATAATACCTCTCAGTCCTGCTTATACATCGGTACCATGGAAGCACATCGGCCCGTCACACACAATTACAGCAGCTCTGACCCGTCGCAGATATTGCAAGTCTCATCGATCGCACGCAGAAGGCTCTCAAGCTGCGTAGGCAATCACAGTGGCTAATGTATGCACGTCCATGTGACAGCGTTCACATGGACAGACACGCCTGCATTTCTCCAACTACTCCCCCGTCACCACCACCACCACCGTCACCATCACCAAACGCTTACGGCCTGTCACTCCTATCAGCGTGCGAGATTGCAGTGCAAACACAGCACACGTGCAGTGCGGTGCGTTCGCAGTGGCGAACGATCTCTCGATCTGCGTATATAGTTGCAATTGTGATCGTTGCTGAATCAGACCCTCTGTCAAGATCTATCAGCTGTATTATTGGACCTATATACTGTACACTGCATTCTAGTGTCTCTCTGTTCTTAGTCTTATAGTGTAAGACTATTGCTGCTTATGAGCAGTTAACCCTTTACATTTTCCATTGGGAAGAGCTACTAAACAGTAATATTTCTCACTGTACTACTGTACCTAGTTATATAATTACGCTTCAACTGTGATCTTTTTGGGATTATAATAGTTGCTATAATGTAAAGATAAAGTGACCTATTCATAATATAATATTTGGTGGATATTCCATGAAAACAGCTATTTTTGGGGTGTACCCACAAATATCAAGGATCCACCAGATGTAATATGGAGGGATCACAGCAGATATCCCTGATATCTGCCGTGGTTCCTCCATTTTCTTCTGCAAATGCAATCCCCACAGGTTTCTATGGGGGCTGCTGAGCTGCCAGATTTGCCAAGCTCCAGAATGAGCAGCATTAGCCCCAATAAGATTACTACAGATGTGCCCTCACTCGTCTTTGCTGCAGTCGTGCCAAACAGCTTCTCTCGTCGCGCCTGCTCCTGTGAGATTCTGCTAGCACCCAGCAACATTGTTGCAGTTTTTTTTTTTTAAAACATGTATCTAAGTCATATAGAAGAGGATAATAGGCGCTCAAGGTATGGTATGGTGTGGGGATTGGGATGTATGCAGGTAGGTGTGGATTGGTGTACAGACCAGACTGGGATGGGTTCAGTGAAAATATCTTTAATTAGGGTGTACAAAACTTAAGTGTGTGGAAAGGATCCGCTCAGTGGTAAGTCATTACACAGTGTATCAAACGTTCATAAAAGTTTCAGGTGTGCATAAAAGTTCCAAACGTGTTTTTGTGTTCCCCAAGGTGTGGGTTCAGGCAGTCCTTGGTAGGTTAGTATGAGGAAGTCTTTGGGGGAGTGCCTACTCAGTGGGGGATGTAAATAGGCCTTTTCAGGGGGTCTACTTTCTGTGCAATTCACATGCTACCCCTTGCTGGACCTATGGTCAACAGTCTTAGGGACCGAGTGTTTGCAGGGATGTGCTCTGTGCAGTCCCTCTCTAAGTATGTGTGTACTGTGGCGTCCCACGGTAGGCATGCAGGGTAGACCTACCGGTAGGTAAGCGGTCCTCTGGGTCCCGGCGGATACCTGTTGCTGTTTAGTGGGTGCTGGTTGCCTGTCCCTTGCTGGGTGTACAGGGAGGCGCTCGCGTGGTCCCTAGGTCACCACGGTGACTGCCGTGGGTGTCTGCTCCAGTCAGTGTGGTTGTTCCAGTATATGTGTCGCCAGTGTGCGACGGCCCAGTTGTCATGCTTGCTTGCGTGTCCTGTGTACAGGGCTGCCATCAGAGATTGTGGGGCCCGGGACTGTCAAAATAGGCAGGGCCCCTCTCCTTGGGTTGGGGGGAGGGTGGCAGTTTATCAGAGGTGGGTATTAACATGAGAGCGAGAGAGTGGGGTGAGGGTATGAGAGCAAGGTGTGGATGTGAGATCAGGGTAAAAGTGGGATTGCAGGGTGAGGGTGGGAATGCAGGGTAAAGGTGGGAATGCAAGGTGAGAGTGGGAATGCAAGGTAACATTGGGAATGCAGGGTAAAAGTGGGAATGCAGGGTAAAAGTGGGAATGTAGGGTGAGGGTGGAAATGCAGGGTGAGGGTGGAAATGCAGGTTGAGGGTGGGAAAGCAGCGTGAGGGTGGGAAAGCAGCGTGAGGGTGGGAAAGCAGGGTGAGGGTGGGAATGCAGGGTAAAAGTGGGAATGCAGAGTGAGGGTGGGAATGCGCAGGGTGAGGGTGGGAATGCAGGGTATGGGTGGGAATGCAGGGTAAAAGTGGGATTGCAGGGTAAAAGTGGGAATGCAAGGTGAGAGTGGGAATGCAAGGTGAGAGCGCGAATGCAAGGTAAAATTGGGAATGCAGGGTAAAAGTGGGAATGCAGGGTAAAAGTGGGAATGCAGGGTGAGGGTGGAAATGCAGGGTGAGGGTGGGAAAGCAGGGTGAGGGTGGGAATGCAGGGTAAAAGTGGGAATGCAGAGTGAGGGTGGGAATGCACAGGGTGAGGGTGGAAATACGCAGGGTGAGGGTGGTAAAGCAGGGTGAGGGTGGGAATGTAGAGTGAGGGAGGAAAAGCAGGGTGAGGATGGGAATGCAGGGTGAGGATGGGAATGCAGGGTAAAAGTGGGAATGCAGGGTAAAAGTGGGAATGCAGGGTGAGGGTGGGAATGCAGGGAAAAAGTTGGACAGCAGGGTAAAAGTGGGAATGCAGGGTAAAAGTGGGAATGCAGGCTAAAAGTGGGAATGTAGGGTGAGGGTGGGAATGCAGGGTAAAAGTGGGAATGCAGGGTAAGGGTGGGAATGCAAGGTGAGGGTGGGAATGCAGGGTAAAAGTTGGACAGCAGGGTAAAAGTGGGAATGCAGGGTAAAAGTGGGAATGCAGGGTGAGGGTGGGAATGCAGGGTGAGGGTGGGAAAGCAGGGTGGGAATGCAGGGTAAAAGTGGGAATGCAGGGTGAAAGTGGGAATGCAGGGTGAGGGTGGGAATGCAGGGTGAGGGTGGGAAAGCAGGGTGAGGGTGGGAATGCAGGGTAAAAGTGGGAATGCAGGGTAAAAGTGGGAATGCAAGGTGAGAGCGCGAATGCAAGGTAAAATTGGGAATGCAGGGTAAAAGTGGGAATGCAGGGTAAAAGTGGGAATGCAGGGTGAGGGTGGACATGCAGGGTGAGGGTGGAAATGCAGGGTGAGGGTGGGAAAGCAGGGTGAGGGTGGGAATGCAGGGTAAAAGTGGGAATGCAGAGTGAGGGTGGGAATGCGCAGGGTGAGGGTGGAAATACGCAGGGTGAGGGTGGTAAAGCAGGGTGAGGGTGGGAATGTAGAGTGAGGGAGGAAAAGCAGGGTGAGGATGGGAATGCAGGGTGAGGATGGGAATGCAGGGTAAAAGTGGGAATGCAGGGTGAGGGTGGGAATGCAGGGTAAAAGTTGGGCAGCAGGTTAAAAGTGGGAATGCAGGGTAAAAGTGGGAATGTAGGGTGAGGGCGGGAATGCAGGGTGAGGGTGGGAAAGCAGGGTGAGGGTGGGAATGCAGGGTAAAAGTGGGAATGCAGGGTGAAAGTGGGAATGTAGGGTGAGGGTGGGAATGCAGGGTGAGGGTGGGAATTCAGGGTAAAAGTGGGAATGCAGGGTGAGGGTGGGAATACGCAGGGTGAGGGTGGAAAAACAGGGTGAGGGTGGGAATGCGCAGGGTGAGGGTGGAAGAGCAGGGTGAGGGTGGGAATGCACGGTGAGGGTGTGAATGCAGGAATCTCTGTACCTGTATGGGAAGTGGAACCCCCGCAGCCTCTCCTGCTCCTGGCCGACTGAGCATTTCCTCCTCACTGTGGCCGCCACCGCTGCTGCTTCTCCCTCTCCCTCGGCTGCTTTCTTCTTGGCCCAGCCTCTCCCCGCTGGCTTGGGGTTGCCGGACTGGCTGCCACTCAGAGTGTCTCCCAGAGAGAGGGGCCCGGAGGCAGCGGAATTTTGAATTTGGTGCCGGCCGCGAGTTAATCGGAGATTGCGGACCGGCAGCCAATCAGGACCCGCCGCTTTGGCCTCTCCTGATTGGCTGCCGGTCCGTGAGCTATGATTGGCTCACGGCCAGCGCCACTTTCAAAAATCCTTCAGCGCTTATCCAGTAAGCATCTCATGGGGGCGTTCCACTGCCAGGCTGGCGGGCCGCCTTTCTGTCAGGGCCCGGGACTCTAGTCCTGGCAGTCCCTCCCTGATGGCGGCCCTGCCTGTGTAGGCTGGACCGTGCAGCGCTCATATGTCGCCCGGGTGTTTGCGGACTGTGTGACTGCTTAGCGCGTCTGCGTTGGGTGCAGGCATGTGGGCTTGGTTGGTGCTTGTTCATGGATTGCAGGTGGTTGTGGAAGAGACTCCCAGGGGCGCTGAGAGGGGGGGGAGCGGGTACAGATTACCCGGGCCTTGGCTTCCTGAGGGGCCCGGCGGGGGCCCGGGTCCGGCACCGCTCCCCCCCTCACAGCAGCCCAGCACACAGCGTGTGCTGAGCTGCAGTTGGAGACTGCTCGTGGGGAGCGATCAAACTGATCGCGCCCCCCCTGGCTTTGCACTTGGCTGAGGGGGCCCCCCCAGTGCGCACTTCGCTGCAAATATTTTTTTTCTCGGCAAGGGGGCGTGGCCACACCTCCCGCGATTAGGCCACACCCCCTAATACTGGGGCCCGCCAAGGCTCTTGGCAGGCCTGGAGACTCCAATGCATTTCTGCCTTTCGGCCTTTGTCAAGGAGTAGACATTACTGATTGCTGTGTGGCTGGGGTTAAATGGGACTATCTGGTCATGTGCTGCTGTGTTGGGCCAATAGGGTGTGTGGAGGGTGTGGTATTACACAGCAAAGACTGCACACCTACTATGGGACGCCACAGTACACACATACTTAGAGGGGGACCGCACAGAGCACATCCCTGCAACCACTCGGTCCCTAAGACTGTTGATCATAGGTCCAGCAAGGGGTAGCGTGTGAATTGCACAGAAAGTAGACCCCCTGAAAGGGCCTACTTAAATCCCCCACCGAGTCAGTGTTCCCCCCAAAGACTTCCTCATACTAACCTACCAAGGACTGCCTGAACCCACACCGTGGGGAACACAAAAACATGTTTGGAACTTTTATGCACGCCTGGAACTTTTATGAATGTGTAATGTGTAATGACTTACCACTGAGCGGGTCCTCTCCACACACTGCAAGTTTAAGTTTTGTACACCGCAATTAAAGATATTTTCACTGAACCCATCCCAGTCTAGTCTGTACACCAATCCACACCTACCCGCATATACCCCAACCCCCACACAACACCATACCTTGAACGCCTGTTATCCTCTTCTATATATCGTTCCATTAGAGTAGGCAATATACTCCTACCCCTGCAGCACCGCTTAGGTACCATCCCTAACCCCCCATCCCACATATGCCTACCCATCCCCCTGCACACCTCCCCTATACGCATACCACTTCAAACGAAGCACGAAGCACCCCCACCCATGTGTCTAAGTCACAATGTGATACAAATAGGACGCACCAGGAGACTGTGCTGATTAATATGATATGTGACACTTGTATATCTGTGTGTGAATAAGTCTCTGAATCAGCATACAAAGTGCTACTATGCACCGGCTGCAGCTTTTTGCACACCAAGTTCCCTTTAAAGACTGCACACAAGTTCTATTAAAAAAAAAAAAAGACGCCTGACGCTAGCAGAGTTGCACGGGACCTGGCGGCTCACTCATGCCAGGCATATTGCGCTGTATGGCTTATTAACCAAGAACAAATCTGTAAATATATATTCACCAAGTGCCTGATTTCGCACAATGGCTATATAGGTATATACCTGCAGCTGTAAAAAAAGAGGCGATTGCCAACCTCACGTAAACCAACAAATAACTGCACTGGAATATCCTAATTATGAATGGTATTTATAAAGACCAGTATAGTGTATAAACATATTTATTTAAAAGACAAGTATCAAAACAATGTTTAAAAATATTAACATATATAAATCCACATGCATTAATAGTTTTTTTAACTTGCAACTAACACAATAAAACTATTTCCTGGGAGTGCAACAATGTATCACTAAAGAACTTGCATTAATAGCAACACAGGTTATGTGTCTCTGTACAGTTCTGTTTGCATATAAACTGTGAACAACCAGGAAAAGTTAATAGGAAATACATTGTTATATTTTGAAATTATATAGGCCAACAAGATCTTTGTAGTAACCAGCAGTGATCACAATTTTTCCTTTCAGATATTAAATAGGAAATTCAATAGATATATATGCTACCGTACTTATTCCACAAACATAAGCAGACACACTCAGTGGACTGTATTCTTGAAATGTACATTTAACACCTGTCAGCCGTTCCCGCAGCTGGCAGTTCAGAGGTATTTGCCAGGGATAATCAGACACCACACACCGGCTAGCCACTGTGGTTACCTGCTCATGGTTAGTAGCCAAAAGTCTCCTACTGCCGGGGCTGGCTGCTCACCTCGGTGTCCTTGGGAGATAGATGGTTTAGTGCTCCGTACACTTGCCGCTAGATGACAGTGTGTACTGGCTGGACAGTGAAAGCCGGGAGCTTGATACTGCCTAAGCTTCCAGGCACGTTGCCGGCTGTTTTAGGGCTCAGTCCTCTGTCAGGACAATCAGAGCTGCCAATATAGCATTGAGTGGTGATACTGCAAAATAGATCCAATACAGTGAAGAGGGAAGCAATGCGTTTCATCCTCCATCGATCTGATCAGCTTTAAAAGTACCACTGTGGTGGACAAACCGCGTTGCTGCACTAAGCCAGAATCTACTGCACCCTATGCACCACCGGAGAGAGAGGAGGGGGCCCACTCCGAGTGATGTTCGCACATCTGCGCATGTGTATGGGTCGTAATGCGCATGCGCCAACCAGTCAGTGTGGTCGGAAATCGAGCGCTCGCAAAATAACGAGTGCCTATTAATTTGAGTGACAGGATGAGGCTTTTGTGGGTGGTAACAGGGGAAGGTGCTTGAAAACGGGGAGTGGAGATCCGAACGCAGGCGTGCCAAACGGTCAAAACGGGCGTTTTAAGGGTGTGCATAATTAACAAAGCAGCGTCATCGGCCACGTCACTTGGTTGTCTCTTAGCCTGAACTGTTCGCATGATTGCGGTAGGAAAATCCTACCACAAGCACTGCGAGCAGTTCAGACGCTGTTTCGTTCGCTCGCTCAGACATAGAGGCGTCAACAGACCGCAAAGAGCGAGTGCTCAATTTAAATAGCTGGCCCCTTTTTCTGAATGAGCGAGCGCAAATAGCGTCCGGCTCTGAATCAGGCCCAGAGTCTGCACTCGGGCCCCCTCCTTTCTATAACTGCCCCTGGTCAACACTGTCATCTCAACTGGGCGGGCAAATTTAAATGCCCGCTCAGGTGTAATGTCAAACCAGACATATCGAGCGGCCGATTGGTGTGTATAGTTTACCAATTGGCTGCTCTGATGGCAACTTGGTCTGCTGACCAAATCATCATTTAAATGTGTACCCAGCATAACTCTAAATGAGGCTTATGAGTGCCAATCAGTTAATGCCAACTACAGTAAGATTTTGCAGGGATTAATTTTAAAACTTTGACAGTCATTACATGACACTTTTTATTTATTAGTCACTTGATATAATTTACCTTCTGTTGTAACAAGGTCATATAAATGAGTTTTATAGTAATATAATATTAGTATAACTATGCTGACACTGCACATGCATTACCCATCTGATTTTTTGGTGTTGTGACAAGGACTACAATCATATGTATTTTTTGTAAGCATTCCGTTTATGATTTCAAGCTGTTATATATTTTGGAATGCATTCTAAAATGCTATTGTGTTCAATCTATCAACAATTGTCATCTAGCTTAATAAATAGACATGCTGAGGATAATATAAGGAAATGTAGTTTATCAAATTGCGGAGGAAGCATCATAAATTATTAGATTATTGTTATGATTTTAAGTTATTTTCATGAAAAGGGTATTAATTATATTCATTTTAATGCTTTCAGCAAACCAACATAAAGGGAAGAAGTAACAAGTCAGATTGGAGGGCAATCCATATATACCAATCATCTTGCTCACCTGTGGAGTGATCGGTCGAAACTGGTTGTAACAGAAGAGGTTGACCTCCCTCTTATCGGGATCACAGCTGAAATGCAAGGCCTCATTCCCATAGACTGCAAAGCCAAGGACACCAAGGAAAAACATTCGCACAGAACCAAAGAAAAGGGTGTGGAACTGACCAATCACCGTTGGAGGTCTTAACTTTAATAAAAAATAAATAATATTATTACAAGATGAAAACAAAATTACATAGCATTAGTTATCATTATACAGCTTCTCTCTGTTAAGCTAATTTAAAACTGACATTTCTTAAAATGAATACAACTTACATACATTCCGTCATTGATCACATATTACTCCTGTGTTGTCCATAGAAATATAATTATGCCACAAACATAAAAAAAAAACACATTTAGATCAAATTCAACATTCATTTGCCACTGAATGAAGCAATTGTTCTCATCACTGAAAAAAAGCACAATAAAACGTTCTCCTAACCAACAAACCTCTGGAGGCCTCGATTACCTATTGTATTCTATCAAAGGACAGTCAGCATTGTAGCAAAACAGAACACCATGTTTTTCCCATTGTTTTCCAACATACAGTTGATAGAAATCTCCAGAAACACCCTAGCAAATAAATAACTGGAGGCTGTCTCAGATTATGTAGGACTTTCACTAAAACATTTAACATCCAGAAACTAAACACATCACAAATATATTTGAAGAGAGCCAAGAGACAAATAATATACACTGATATGAATATGTGGGTCAAATTCCAGAAACTAATATATTTGATTCTTTACCTCCATTCAGAAAATGTAAGTGAACATATAACGCTCTCACCTCTGGCTTCGTGACCCCCATCAATGAATGTTTTAAGAAATTATTTTGATTAAGCGCAAATGAACCTGCACTGTTGACAGTGACTAGTACTGAAATATATACCTTACATCTGGCCTGTGTGTTGCAGCATTGGAGACAGATGCTATATTACATCTATAAGAATGCTACACTGTCACTTAATACTCACACATCCTTCATAGAAGTTCTTGATATAATTTAAAGACATCTCTTGTAAAATGTTATCTCGGTGTAAATCTGGAGTAATTCATGTCTCATTGCCAATTTGCTGTCACCGGACCCTGCTCACTGTTATTGCTCTCTCATGACCCTTGCTGTAGAAAACTCTTATCACTGCACATTTCTCTTTTATCTCTAGGTCCCAATCAATTTACTCTCTCAGGACAAAAAAAAGCAAAACAAAGCATAGTACATGTGGTCAGCTTGTTAATGCCCAACAAACGCAGTCAGCACAAAACTTAACATTATTATAAGTCAAGATTACAACAGTTAGAAAGTACTTAATATTAACACGTAGCCAAAGAAATCCATGGGCCATCTTTGGTTCATAACCCTCCTTAAAATAGCTTTCAACTCAGACAACACAAATGTTAGTTTTTAACATTTTAAAAATCAAAGATAGATTTTTATATATATATATAATATATATATATATATAGTAATCAATGTCATACATTAACTAGAATCAAACACAAAAAAATGTGAAAACTCATAGTTTGAAAATTACTATAGTACAGAATTTTTAATACTAAGTGCCCAAACCATTATGAATATTTTATTAATTATGAGGCTTATTTAATCATTACTATGTTTTTTTACTTGTTGATATACTAATTTAGCTATATAATGACTGCAAAACAGATAAATATATATTTTAAATATATACATACACATTACGATACATAAGAGCTAATGCATGCAGTATATACTCTATTAAACAAATATATTAGTAAACTATTTAACTTGACTTACTGTAAACATTTATTAAAGTATGATACTGGATGAAGTTGCAGACTGTATTACTTTAAGACACTGACATTAATATGCAGTGTTACTGGGTTAGTACAGCAAACCAAGTTAAGTTAGTGAATATTGATCTAAAATATTAACCATAAGCCATGAGTTACTCACCAACCTCAGTCCAGGTGTTGTGTTGTTTGGACGACCCATTCAGTCCTTCTTTGGGGTCAAGTTCATCCTTGTGCTTACAATCCCCAGGCTGATCTGGAGTAATAGAGCCAGAGAGATCCATTTCTCTGCCATTACTAAGCAGTAACTTGTACATGTAATAAAGTCAGCAATGCACCTTGACTTACTTTGCTAGCACCAGAAATATATGAAATAGCCATATTACAGCATATTCTAAACTTGGTGATTCTCTCATATATATTTTTGTTCATGCCTAAAGAGTCACAAAATCGAGAAGAACCACATACTGTGCAGTAGATCCACCAATGCATAATGCTCTGTACAATGTGCCTGAAGGCAGTGTAACGAAAACCTCAGCATCATGTGACTGTAAAAGCTCATTACAGATTGATCATTTGTACACTCTATTCAGTCTTAATAGGCTGTTATTGCAAATAAACCATCGAAGCCTTTTGCTCAGGTTACAGCTATCCAGCTAATTTTATTGCATGTTTCCTTACTGCATAACAGTACTCAGTATACATTATATGTATTCTTTTAACAATACCTGTAAACTATACAAAAAATACATGTATAACACTTGAACAATAACCTAAGTTAAGAATATTCATATATGGCAGAGGCTTAAATAGAATTTTTTTTATTATTGCACTTCAGTAGCCACAAAACTGCTGTGTTCAAAAATCCATCTGTTCCTTGTTTTCAAAAGGAAGAATACATATTTATGGCTGACAAGGGGGCATGCAAGTGGCAAGAGGACTTTTAGGGACCAATTTATCATTAAATATCTGCAGCATATTTTCTGTAAACACCCGTTTTCGGGGGATACCCGCAAATATTTAGTATCCCTTGAATGTATTATGGAGGGATATCTCTGATATCTGCTGTGGTCCCTCCATTTTCGACATAGGTTTCTAAAGGGAATGCTATGCTGTCATATTTACTAAGCTCTGGAATGCGAGGCAATCCGGAGTTTAGCCCCCTCAGCTTACGCCATCTAAAGATGGCGGGGTGCAGCTATAGCGTATGGGCTAGACTTCGCACAAATTACCAGGAGTAGCTGCCACACATGCGTGGTCTGTAGACCGCGCATGCGCAGAAGTCCCGGCACAGGAGGAGACGACCACTGATGTGGTCACGTCACTCCGAGCACATCACAGGGATGGGCTTTCGCTGCTTGTGTTACTAAATACATTCCTGCGCTAATATCGCAAACTGAAATGGGATCATTATCATGGGCATTAATATCGCGTCCAGATCGCATTGTAAATGCGATTATTGATAAATGGGCCCCTTAGAAAAAATATGTTTTATCCTGAGTACAGGAAAGATTTTTTGCTTTTCCTTTTTATTGCTTTCAGGCTATGCCATTACCACCTTCCTAGGTAAAGAGTTTCAAATTCATTACATGGGTTTAAAATAATACTTCATTATTATTATTAATTTTATTATTAGATTACATAATTGAAGCAGTTGTTCCAGGGCATTTATAGAAATACAAATTTTAGGGGCAAAGACTAGAAAAAAGCATACAAGGAGCACAAACAGTTAAAGAAAGCAGACATAAGGAACAAACAGGAAGGGGGCGGAAGGTGCAACAGACAAGAGCACAAAAAGGGGGATTCAGCTCAATGTGATGGCTGTGAAGAACCTCCGGAAGGGTTGGGCGCAGGCATTTCGCAACCAGTAATAGCACTAATTTTCTGTCGCTCCCATAGTGTACAGGAAAACTTTCGATGTTTGACTACCGCAGTAATATGTGCTGAGCACAGATGAACGTTACGGTTGCACATCGCGCTGAATTTAATTTTCGCCAGAGAGTATAGATTTATTACAACTTCCAGAAAGATAGGGAAGCTATGGATAAGATAGGTATTAGACATGTGATAGGCATATCATGGGCATAGCCAGTAGCGTCACATTGGGGGTGCGGGCCGCACCTGGGTGTCACCTGCCAAGGGGTGACACCAAGGTGCAGACTCCCCCTCAGTGACAGGAGCTGGGTGCTGCACTGTAGCATTAAGTGCAGCACTCGGCTTCTGACACTGTGAGGGAGCCAGCACTACACACAGGGCAGTTATAAACCTCCGGGAACCCCCTTCCCAAGTAATAAGCACATTACCACGGGGATGCCTAACCCTAAATTACCCCCCGGGAGCCCCTAACCTATCCCCCCCCCCCCCGGCGGCTGTCCGCGCCCGGCTTACCTTCGATCGGTAAGCCTGGTGTCGGGCTCCCGGCGTAGGTCTAATGACAGGCATTAGTACGATGCTGGGATTAGAAAGTCGAGAAGCCGGCGGTCTGGATTTAGACCTTCGGCTTCCTGACTACATCCCGGAAATTAGGCTCTGAAATTAGGACTGTTCCAGAAATTGACAGTGTGCCTAAATTAAGAAGATCTCTGCTCAGAATGTAATGCCCTGCATTAGTAAGTATCCCCCTCAGGTATGAGGTTGGACCCCGTCCCCTGTGTGGCATAATGTGAACTGGATACACTATGTGGCAAAATATGTACTGGCACCACTACAATGTGGCATATTGTAAACTGGTGGGCGGAATAGAATGTGGGGTAATATGAACTGATGGCACTAGGCGGGATGCATAACGCATAGTATTTTGCATGCGATGCATCCGGTCACTCATTGCATAACGTCGGTATGCATTAATAGAATCACATAGGACAGCTCTCCCGGTAAGAGCTGTAATTTGTAATAGAAGAACTGACGCAAACTGAGGCAAACGCTGCGGGTGTGCTGGGAAGGATCTGATTGGACCCCTTTCAGGGGGAGTCGCGAATAAAGCCCATACTGTAGGCTCTAAAGATGGCAGTTCCCACGGCATCCAAGCCCTGGAATGTATCACATTCTGGAGCTTTGTGCATATGTGGTGAGCAGCCAAACCTGCAAAAATGTCCTTTTCAAAGGTTTGACCGCAATATCTGCAACGTTGCATCTCGTCCACTATGTGGTATAATGTGAACTAGAGCACTTCTTTGGATCATAAAATTAACTGGGACACTACTACCGTATGGTGCATACAATCAACTAGGGTAATATTATTGGGCATTAAATTAACAACTACTGTGGAGATAGGTGTTACTCTAGAAGCATTGGGGAGGGGCCTCTTCAAAATGTTGCTATGGGACCCGTAAAGTTCTGGCTATGCCACTGATGCATATTATTATTAATTAGGGGAAATACCTAGATTGGTTTGGTTAAAATTTTACCGTGGGGCTTTAGCTGCACCTCACGACATACTTGCCGACAATCAGCTCCCTCCTTCCCGGAGTCAGCTGATTGTCGGCTAACAGCGGGGTGCGTGTCCAAATATCTGTGACACGTTGGGGACGGAGTCGGGGGCGAGGCGCACCATCGCATCATCGTGACCCTGCCTCCTCTTCACAATGCCGTTGTTCTCGGCACTGTGAAGCAGGGGGCGGGGCCACGATGACGCGATTCGCGAATCGCATCATGCCCTCCCCCCACGCTGTGGGGATTTTCAGTGTATTCTGGGGGAGGTCGGGAGGGTTTGGGGAATGTTGGGAGGCTTGCCTGCCATTCCAGGGGGCCGGGAGCGGCACCCAAAAATCGTGAGGCTCTCGGCCAAATAGGGAGGGTAGACAAGCCTGCCTCAGGATAGCCAGAAAAAGCAAAAGTATTAATCATATATAACATACTACAAAAACAGGACACAGATAAGAAAAAAGGCAACTCACATAAGCATCAAGCTTTTAAATTACAGCAAATGAGCCTTCAGACTACATAAACACTTCTTTATATGACCAGGGAAAGCAGAGATGAAATCTCAGCAGGTGACAGGGGAAGCGACAAAACTGCTGTACTTGATTAATCTCATTACAGCTAGAATATCTGCACAATCAAAATGGAGTTAAGAAAATAAGAAAGACTATGGGGTCAATTTACTAAAGTGCAGATTTTGAGAAGTGGAGATGTTGCCCATAGCAACCAATCAGATTGTAGGGGGTAAATTTACTAAAGTGAGAGTTTTTAGAAGTGAGTTTTAAAAGAGAAGTTGCCCATAGCAACCAATCAGATTCTACTTAACATTTAACTAGCACCTTCTAGAAGATAATAGCTAGAATCTGATTGGTTGCTATGGGCAACATCACTTCTAAAACTCACTTCTAAAAACTCTCACTTTAGTAAATTTACCCCTAGCTATTAACTTCTAGAAGGTGCTAGATAAATGATAAGCATACTTGCCTACTTTTGAAACGGCATTTTAGGGAGATTGTGAAAGCAACACCTATGAGTGCAGTGGTAAAGTGTACTGCTACACCTGAGAGGTGTGTCATAAAATTGATTTACATCCAAATGTAGATAAGCCCCAAAGCAGTTAGTAAGATCTACATTTTGCTGAAAAAGGAGAGTTATGGTAAAACTTACCCTTGTTAATTATCTTTCTTCGATGTCCATAGAGTCCACAGGGAGACAATGGGGTGTAGGTGGAACCTGGAGGACCGGACACCAATAGCAAAGCTTTTTTTCTGTCTCAGGATGCTCCGGTCCTTCCCCCTATACCCCACCCACAGCCTGAAGGCAACTCAGTTTTGCTAACAAGACCAGGGCAGGAGCAGGATAGGAGATAAGGAAGACTGGTACACTGAAGAATCACACTCTCACACAGAGAAGGAAACAAGTGACTGAGAGAAGAAACCTATAGAAGCCAGGTGCATCAAGGCATGTGCCCTGTGGACCTTATGGACTTCGAAGAAAGAGAGTTTTACCATAACTCTCTGTTTCTTCTTCAGGGTCCATATGGCTCCACAGGGAGACAATGGGGATGTCCCAAAGCAGTTGTTCAAGGGCGAGGATGCTCCTGAGCTGAGAGGAGAATCCTGCATCCAAAGGAAGCATCCTGAGAAGCAAATGTACCAAAGGCATAGAACCTAAGAAAGGTGTGGACAGAAGACCACTTGGCCGCCTTGCATACTTGTTCGGCAGATGCACCATGGCAGGCTGCCCAAGAGGGACCCACAAAGTGAGTAGAATGAGCTGATAACATAGCTGGCACAGGAAGGCCAGCCTGCGTGTAAGCCTGTGAAATAGTCATGCGAAGCCACCTGTCCAGAGTCTGTTTGTTAGATGGCCATCCCTTCTTGTGGAATCCATATAGGACAAACAGGGATCCGTTTTCCTGATGGAAGTAGTACGGTCCACATAGATCTTCAGAGCACGGATCACATCCAAGAGGGATCTGCCGAGAGGTCTGGTGATTGAAAAGCCGGAACTACAATTTCCTCATTAAGATGGAAATGAGAGACCACCTTGGGAAGGAAGCCAGGGCATGTTCGAAGAACAGCCCTATCCTGACGAAAGATCAGAAATGGGGAGCTACGGAAGAGCATCCCTAAATCTGATACCCTACAGGCAGACACTATAGCCAGAAGAAAAAGAGTCTTTGTAGTGAGCCATTTGATGTCTACTGAATCCAGGGGTTCAAATGGAGGTTCCTGAAGTGCGTGGATAACCCCTGACAAATCCCACAGAGCCATAGGAGGGACAAAGGGAGGTTGTATATGGAGAACACCCTGCAGGAAGGTGTGAACATCTGGCAAAGGAGCAATTCTGGGCTGGAACCAGATGGACAGAGCAGCGACATGCACTTTCAGAGAGTCCAGGCGGAGTCCGATATCCAATCCAGCTTGAAGAAGGGCAAGGATTTTAGAAACCCTAAAAACCTGAGGGTCATAGTTTCTCGTAGCACACCACTGGAAATATTTAAGTCACACCCGGTGATAAATCCGGGCAGAAGGCAGATTCTGTGCTCTGAGCATGGTCTGTACCACAGAGCTAGAAAATCCTTTAGACCTTAGAAGGGATATGTTAAGAACCAAGCCGGCAAAGACAGATGGGCCAGGTCCGAATGTAGACAGGGACCCTGAGACAACAGGTCTGGTTGTTGAGGAAGTTGGAGAGGAGCATCTATGGAGAGACTTTGAAGATCAGAGTACCAATGGCATCTGGGCCCAGCCGATGCTACCAACAGGACCGTGCCCCCTTTTTGCTTGAATTTCTGAAGAACTCGAGGAAGAAGGGAGACTGGAGGGAAGAGGTATGCCAAATGGAAGATCCACTTCACTGACAATTAGTCCACGAAGGCTGTGTCTGGGTCCCTTGTCCTGGCACCGTATACTGGAAGCTTGTGGTTGTGTCATGAGGCCATGAGCTCCATGTCTGGTAGACCTCATTTGTCCTCCAGGAGCTGAAAGACTTCTGGATGTAGAGACCACTCCCTTGCATGCATGATATGATGGCTGAGGAAATCTGCTTCCTAATTGAGAATCCTCGGGATGAATACTGCAGAGATGGCTGGGAGATGGTATTCGGCCAATGTGAGATTCGGGACACTTATGCCATTGCTGACCAACTTTGAGTGACTCACTGGTGATTGAGGTAGGCCACTGCTATCACATTGTCGGACTGTACTTGTACTGGCCTGCCCTGAAGAATATCCTGAGACAGAGTGAGGGCTCTGTAGATGGCTCGGAGTTCCAGGACGTTGATTGATAAGATCACCTCATTTGTAGTCCAGCATCCTTAGAAGGAGTGCTGGCCAGTCATCACGCCCCACCCACGGAGGCTTGCATCTGTGGTGAGGCCTGTCCAGTCTGGGATCCAAAAGGGGTGACCCTTGTCTAAGTGGGGCATCTGTAGCCATCAGGATAGGGACAGGTGAACCTCTGGAGAGAGGCCCATCATCTGGGATCTGAGCAGATGGGGAACCCCATTCCACCTGGAGATGATCAGGTGTTGTAGGAGCCTGTAGTGGAACTGAGTGAACTCCACCATATCGAAGATGGACACTTTGGATCCAAAGGTCTGCATTGCAGAGTGAATTGACACTTGACGACTGTGGAGTAACCTGCACACTTGGTGCTGTAGTGCAGAGATTTTCTGAGAGTACAGGAAGGCTCCCAGATGCACCATTCTTTGAGAAGAGGTCAGGGAAGACTTTTTCCAGTTGATCAGCCAGCCGTGTGTTGGTAGGAAGGAAATGATTACCTGTAGATGGCGGTGAAGAATCTCTGAAGAGCTCGCTAAGAGCAAGAGATCGTCCAAGTATGGGAGCAGTCTGATCCGCTGACGACAAAGATAGGCTGCCATAACTGCCATGATCTTGGTAAAGAACCGTGGAGCTGTAGAAAGCCCAAAAGGCAGTGCTTGAAATTGGTAATGTTGCTGCAGGACAGCAAACCGGAGATATCGCTGATGAGAGGGCACTATAGGTACATGTAGGTAAGAGTCCTGAATGTCTAGAGACATAGTGATAGACTAGTGATGTCAGTGGGGCCGGCTTCAGACGGTAGGCGTTCCCATGGGAAAGCCTCCCTCTGGCAGGCACGCCCTCGGCACGCCCACCAAAGGGGGCGTGCTGTCAATCAACATCGACAGCACGCCCCCTTTGGTGCGAGACCCGGAGCGACAGCTTGGCTGTCGCAGTCCGGGTCTCGCGCATGCGCACGACGGAGCACCCTGCGTCGTGCGCATGCGCAGTGGGGAACATCGACCCACTTGCGAGCATACTGCCGCTTCCGAGTGGATCTGAATGACCCCCTAAGTTTGTTTGAGCCACAAAATTATTGAAAATATTGTATAAAATTACCTGCTGGCTGTGTGTATAAGGTGTATATAACACATACATGTATTCTGTGTGTATAGTTGGGTCCCATTCCCAAGATATTTCATTATGATATTCAAATATTCCAAAATACGGAATATTCCGTTATCCAAAATACCCCTGGTCCCAAGCATTTTGGATATCGGAGACTGTATTATCGCACCCACGACTCCGGCAACAGATGCTAAACCAGATGCAGCAGCGTCTACCTCTAAAACAGGCCCTATGTGCTGTATTCAAAAAGGCAATAGTTCTGTTATCATACAAGTAATGGATTTCTCTGGTAAAAGCATCTATCTCCAGTACATAGTGAATTGTCAGATGATGCTTATAGAGGATAAGCAGTATGGTCTCATTTTACACTATCACACCTCAAACAGCGGCAGCTAGAAGCTATAGAGCAGGCTTGCCTAACCTCCCGACTTGGCCTGGAGCCTCCCTAATATCGGGTGCCCCCCCAGCAGCGGTGGGGCCAGTGACGCGATTCACGCTGAATCGTGGCCCTGCATTGATGCAGCATTGTGAAAAGGGGGCGGGGCCACGATGACGTGATCATGTGCAGCCCCGCCCCCAATGCGGCATCATTACCCAGCCACGTCGCCCGCTGTGCACAGACATTCAGCTCTCTCTTGGAAGGAGGGAGCTGATTGTCAGCAAGTATGCTATAGAGTTACTATAGAAATCATGTGATCGACATACGCATAACAGCAGAAATACACCATGTACTTATTTACATCTTTAGTGATCATTGTAGTCACAATTACCCATAGAGATACCTTATCTCTGGGTGTAGTAGGTATTACAAATCCTGACAGCGGCAGCCCGGCAAGGGTGAAGATCCCCCTAGCTCTCCTTTAGGGGTGCCTAATCCTAACCTCCCCCCTAAGTGCCTAACCCTAATCCCCCCTCTAAGTGCCTAAACTTAACCCCCCTTCCCCTCTGCCTAAACCTAAGTCCCCCAGGGGGGTGCCTAACCCTAACCCCCCCCTTCCCCTAGCCTAAACCTAACCCTCCCAGGGAGCCCTAAACCTAACCCTCCCCCTCCGTGCCCGGCTTACCTTCATTCGGTATGCCGGGCGTTGGTCTTCCGGCGTATGGTTAATGACAGGCGTCATTAGTACCACGCCGGGATTAGAGAGTCTGGAAACCGGCGGTCGGCATTTAGACCGTTGGCTTCCAGACTACATCCCATTATTTCTATAGTGACGGCCATTCTAGCTGTAACTTTGTTGCAGTGGATGAAGCTAACTCCACTGAATACTGATTACACATGTGCCAGGGTGAGATATAATTTCATGGATAATTTGTATGCCAGTTGTGCTTGCCATGTGGGTAACACAATTTCAAGCAATCTGGAATTAATTTAGGCAAATTTACACCTATGCTTCAAACTGAGTCATAGTCATCATCACTTAGGGCCTGATTCAGCAAGCAACGCACAGGAGAGAAGGCACGCACCCGTCCGCTGAGAGAATATGCTAATCAATGCAGACGCCCAGCCCTATATTAAGACGCCCATCTCCCTTTACTCAAAGCCTAATCAGTACACAAGAGAGCGTAAATATCGGTAACATCGAGAACCATTGACCACATTTGTATAATAGTGGTTGACCAGACCTTGCGCAGGATCTTGGCAACTTCCTGTGTGCACGGAGTCTCATCACTGCGTGTGGCACAGCAGTGACTAATTTATGCACGCCCCTAAAACGGCGTCCCAATGCACAGGCACGCCTACATTCGCCCAACCACCCCCCGTCACCACCCACAAACAGCACTTCCTGTCAAACAATATCGGCAGGGGTCTGCGTGCACGATCGCAGTGGCTAGTTCACGCATGCGCTTTGCGATGCATACGCAGTATAAAACCATCGGCCAAGTGATTGCGTTCCCTCCTTTGCATTGTTTGCTGAATCAGGCCCTTAATTCATTAACACTTTCACCTACTTTTTAAAAAAAATTAAGGCTCAGGGTTATTCATTAAGCATGTAACGTAGGAGATATCACTGGTATTTCCTGGTTAAAATTCTCCCCCAATAATTTCCACCATCCCCATACTTTAGTATGAAGACGTTGCAATTATGTAATTCATCAGGTTCCGAAAAAGCATTTTTTGGGGAACTTGTGTGTGATACTTTACGCCATTCTGAGATGACGTAAAGCACTCGACACCCATCACTAGTTGTCTTTTACACTGCACTTTGCACTGGCCACAGTGATCGGGCAGTTTGGCTGTACCTCCCACCCAGCAGTAGCAGCTGACTTCACTAGTGTGTACCAATCACTGTGGACAGCAGTGGTCGGGCTGCCCCAGAAATATAAGCGCTGCCCGCTGCCCCCCCCTCCTAACACCAGTGACACTGCCCGCCCACTCCCCCCCTCTGAGCACCCGGCAGCTGCAGAGAGGAGCAACCGCTGGGAATGTGCACAGAAAAATCTTTCTTTTTCTTCCATCGATGATCACAGTCCGTGCATGTGCAGTGGGGATGGCCATCGATAGTTAATAATCATTGATTGTTAACTGTCGATGCTTTTGCCATCGATGGCAGAGAGCCAATGGTTCTCCACCATCGATGGACGAGTGGGAACCAATATTTTTTTTTTTTACAGGACGGACCTTAGCCCAGCCCCGTTGGACGCTAATCCACACCCCCATTTTTGATTGGTCCGCGGCCCACCCTGCCTCCCAGCAGTGGTGGCCATCGAGGGGTGCAAACCATGATGGTTTCTTGTGCCATTGATGGTAATCACCTATGGACCCATCAATGGTAACCATCGATTGACACCTAACCGATGGCCATCCCTAAAATGCAAAGCTCAACAATCGATGGTTAAACCATCTATTGTTTTCTAACAATAGTTTAAAACCATTGGCCATCGATGGTACAAAACTACAGTATACCATGCAAGTAGCTATATTTATGGTATACTGTGTTTAAAAAAAATTAATAAAAAAATATTACATAAAATCGTGTCAAATAAGTTTTAATTAAATGCTTTTGACCTAATTCAGTCATAAAAAAAACTAAAATTTGAGAGTGCTTTTTGGAAAAAATATTTGCCAGTTAAGTGGTTAAACATATGGAGAATGTTGTTATGATATAACAGATTTCCTCTACACAAAATACAACATACTGATCTTTACAACATGCAATTATCTAGGGCAGGGGTCCCCAAACTCAGTCCTCAAGGCACCTTAATAGACCAGGTTTTAGGTATATCCATGCTTGAGCATACGTGACTTAATTTGTGCCTCTTTCATTTTGATATAAACTTCTGTGCCTAGCCATTAATATCCTTGAAACCTGGACTGTTAGGCTGCCTTGAGGACCGAGTTTGGGAACTACTGATCTAGGGCCATTCTAGATATTTTAATATTGTATATTGTATATATTATTATTATCAACATTTATTTATATGGCGCCACAAGTGTTCCGCAGCACCTTACAAAGTACATAAACAAATTGTAGACAAGCGACTTACGGAACAATACAATACAGGACCAGGGCATGGATAATATATATTGCTACATTAGCGACCATGACACCCAGATAAGCAACAGAGCTTAAGCAACCTAGTGTTAGGTGCCCTAGTGGTGAGTAAAAAGTAGATGAAACTAAAGTAGGGAGAAGCACAAGAGGGTAGAGGGCCCTGCTCGTAAGAGCTTACATTCTAAAAGGGAGGGGAAGACAAACAGGTTCGACACAGATGGGGTAGATGGGGAGGAAGGAGCATGTAGCAGGGAGTTAGAATGATAGCTGGAAGGCTTTGATAAAGTAGTAGGTCTTGAGAGCCCGTTTGAAGGATTGCAAAGAGGTGAAGAGCCTGATGGGAAATGGGAGAGAGTTCCAGAGGTGGGGAGCAGTGCGGGCAAAATCTTGGAGGTGTGAGTGGGATGAAGTAATCAGCTGGCATGACAGGCGGCGTGCATTCGTTGAACGAAGAGAGCGGAGAGGAGAGTGAAGGGAGATGAGATCATAGATGTAAATGGTAGAGGAATGGATGAGGGCTTTGTAAGCGAGCGTGAGAACCTTAAATTGGGTTCTAAAAGGGAAGGGGAGCCAGTGGAGGGCTTGTTGGAGAGGGGAGGCAGATGTAGATTGTTTGGAGAGGAAGATAAGCCGTGCAGCAGCATTAAGGATAGAATGGAGAGAAGAGGATAGGATTTGGGGAGGCCAGATAGGAGGAGGTTACAGTAGTCCAATCTGGAGATGACCAGTGAGTGTATGAGGGTTTTAGTAGCATCCTCGGTGAGATAGGGTCTGATCTTAGAAATATTTTTGAGATGGAAATGTAATATTGTATATTAGGGCACAGGCAGTGGCGTAACTAGGGCAGGGCGAGCGGGGTTCGTGCCCTGGGTGCCATTGGACTGGCGGCGCGGGGGGGCGCCGCCGGCCACGGTACCGGCCCGCCCGCCCTAGATAGCCAGTGTAGTGCCGACCGCAATGAGTGCGGTCAGCGCTACACATTTGCACAGGACCGGCGCTAGGCTTCCAGCGCCGGTCCTGTGCTGCACGCCTGAGCCCGTTCCCTCCCCCTGAGCGCTTGCCCAATAGCGCCAGGCAGCGGGCTCAGGCTGTGCATAACACACGCATCGTCGCCAGCGTTGGCGGTGATGCGTGTGTTAAACAGCAGCCAATGAGAGTCAGATAGACTCTCATTGACTCCTGCAGCACCCACTGCAAGAGCCGGACTTCCGTCCGGCTCCTGCAGTGGGTAATGGGACTGACGTCATGACGTCAGTCCCATAATGCTGAGCGCGCCAGCCAGGGCGGACTGGAGGGCGGGAGCGGCATCGCGGACAGGAGCAGCGTGGAATCAGGTAAGTATATTTTTAGATATATTTATTTATTTTTAAACCTATCTGCACAACGGGGGAGGGGTTGGCTACTACTGGGGGGGACATCTACTGGGGGTGCCATTGGGAGGACCTCTACTGGGGACTACTACTTGGGGGGGGGGGACTACCACTGGGGGCATTCTAAAAGGGGCCTAGTATAATTAGAGGCTCTGCACTCGGGGGACCACTACTGGGGGCAATAATAGGAAGGGCCACTACAGGGACCACTGGATAGGGGGGGGGTCACTACTGGGAGCCTGCATCAGGGGGACCACTACTGGGGGCACTGCATGGGAGGGGGGGACACTACTGCTGGGGGCACTATATAAGGGGCTTACTGCTAGGGGCACTGCGGGGACCACTACAGGGGGCACTAGATAGGGGGGATCACTACAGGGTGCCTGCATAAGGGGTCCACTACTGGGAAAACTGCATGGGGGGGACTACTGCTGGGGGCTCCCTTTTCAAATTTGCCCTGGGCTCCAAATACCCTAGTTACGCCACTGGGCACAGGTTCTCAAACTCGGTCCTCAGAACTCCCAAAAGTGCATGTTTTCCAGGTCTCATCAGAATCACAAGTGAAATAATTAGCTCCACCTGTGGATCTTTTAAAATGTGTCAGTGAGTAATAAATACACCTGTGCACTTGCTAGGTGACCTGGAAAAAGTGAACCGTGTGGGGTCCCGAGGACCGAGTTTGAGAACCACTGTTGTAAGGGAAATCTTAAATGTTTATATTTTCTATCTTTAGTACAGCTAAAGGGGTCATGGACACAGACTTTGTGAAATGTCAGTGTATATACAGTACATTGTCCTCGGTTTAGCAGAGTGTTAGACGTCTGTTCATTAATACGAGCTAATGTGCAGCAAGTAAAGGTTGACAATAACAAAGTTGACATCATAATGTTGATACCACAATGTCAGTAGTTAAAATGTCAACATGCGACATATCGGCTTTCTCAGACTGCTGACACGTGAAATGCCTGCAGCTGTCGGGAACAGATAAGTCACAGCTGACTCACCAGAGATGATATGTTGACATTTCATCAGTGCTTACATTCCATGTCAGCATTCTTATGTAGACATTTTGAATGTCAGCATTGCAAAAGTCAACATATCATACAACAACATCAAGTACCCTATTGACTCAGTAAACGTTCCTATAGACCCCCATTACATTTTCTCAAAACCTTTGCATGCTGCAGTTTTACTCTGCAGAACAGAGTGATTGTTATATGTGTGTGTACAGGTCCATTTGCTATTTGTACTGTAAGTAGCAAAGTGTGTTTCAGAGGATTTACCCCGATAGTTATGCCATCCTTTGATGGTATTAGACACTGTAGCCTGTAGGCTACATTTCTGCAATCCTTTAAGGAGAGGGATCTGAAGGATGACAGCAGAGCCGTAACTTTAAAATTTGATGTGTGGGGCAAAAACTAAATTTTCGGCTCCTCTAAACCCTCAACTGTAATCAAATTAATCTAGAATATTAATTCCCTGCACCCCTCTTCAGCTCTGTGCCCCAAGGTGGCTGCCCCTCTCACATGGCCTAGTTATGCCCCTTGAGGACCGCGTCAGCTATAAGAAATTATGCTTATTGAGAAAACATGCAAGTTTGATACATCTCAGTGTATGTATTTCATGAAACGTTTGGGCCTTTTGGAACTTCTTCATGTTTTTTGTTTTCATAAACATCTCGCATGAGCACAAATCTTTATCATCACTGTTAGATAAACAATTTTAACGAAACTGCAAATATTTAAGAAAAATATTAGAAGTAACACCACACTAACGTCTTTACCTCCCAGCATCAGCTGTAGTCCAGATATCTAGGCACTGGTTGCATGCAATCAAAAACGGGATCTTGAATCTAGCCAGATACCATCTATCAAGATTCCTGGCTGGTCTCTTAATACTTAGCACATCACCGTGTTATGATGCACTGGTAAATGCCATTCTACAAAGAGAAGTTCAGGCTGTAGCACACAGTACACAGATTTGCAGAGCTGCACAAACAGTAACCACTCCAACTTTCTATATCATATGAACTAATTGAGCTGCTGCTAGAACAGACAGGGTTGTTTTCTGAAATGCTGCTGAATGGACCATATAAATAACAATCTCCACCCATTTTCTGGTCATATGAATGTTTCAGGGATTACAGGTAATAAATTAGTAAGGAAAAACAGCCGTAGAAGTAGCTATTATAAAAAATATAAATGCAACTTTACCATAGCAGATTGTGGAGCACTCATGGAACTATGGAAAATAAACACATTGATTTCTAGATATACATAATATGATATTATAATGGGTTGGGTATGAAATCCTGGCTGTCGGGATAGCGCTGGTCAGAATACAGACAGCGGCATCCCGACAGCCAGAATCCCGACACCCAAAGGAAGGAACGTAAGTATTTTCCTAATGCCTACCGTAACCTCCTTCCCCGGTGCCTAATCCTAACCTCCCCCCTAGTGCCTAAGCCTAACCTCCCCCTTCCTGTACCCTAAACCTAACACCCCCTCCTTGGTGCCCAAACCTAACCTTCCCCCCTAGTGCTTAAACCTAACCTCCCCATCCCCGCACCCTAATCCTAACACTCCCTCCCTGGTGCCTAACCCTACTCCTAATGTCTAATCCTAACCCCAACCTCCCCCTAACACCCCAATATTTACCTTCAGGATGCCGGCGGTCGGGATACTGGTGCCGGGATCCCGACCTGCAGGGATTTCGGCGTGGGTATTCATTCCGTCGACATCCCCACGCCGAACAATAAGACATGGCAAGCATATGTTTTAAAACCACAATATAATATATAATAAATGCCCCTGAATTAGGAACAAATGGTTCCAAAAATCATCATACGATGTGTGTTCTTATGAGATGTTAAACTATATTACGCTCTACAGACAGAATAAGTTAAATAAATTCCCACAGAGTATCTTAACATCTAGAAGGACATGAAGCATGGTTAATTGGAAGCCAAACAGTAGTAACTGTGTGAATTAATACCATTGGAAGAAAGCCTTCCATTATAAGTCTTGTTGAGAATTCAGTAATGGTGCTGTCAGTATCTACAGTTGGTATTGCTGAAAATTCACTAGCAATGCTGGCAATCTGCAAATTTATATAGATAAAGTGACTATTCCGATATTGTCAAGCTCTTTCATGCTGCCGCTGTTCCCCACCATAGTGACTCCTTCAGAAAGTTACATACTATGACATGGTTTCAGTACATTTACTTGACAGTTCTTATTATCTTCAATTCTTTTATAAAATCTCTCCATTCACTGAGTAACATTATTTTAGTGTTTTATAATATCATTATTTATAGCTAGAAATGGAAATTGCCAACTTTTATGTATCCCACTCCAGAACAGTCCTAAAGGTAGTAACCATGCTTGAGGTGCAGGGGAGGGGGTTGCTGCAGTCATGTCAGTGTGTCTATGCCCCTGCTGTTGAAAGCTGCAATAGGCAGCATGTTACACTAGGGGCAGGGCCTCAATGATACGATTCAATGCAGAGTGTGTCATCAAACCCCTGGGCTGCCCACTTCACTCGGGAATTGGGCGTATGCGGGGACTGCCCACTTTTTCAGGAATCTGGGGGAGTCACTGAAATTTGTGACTTTCCTTGATATTCTGCAAGCATGATATTAATTGTGCCATGGTATTGTTATGGTTTTGATCTTTTAAGACAATGTTTTACTTGAATTGTTTTTATTTTATTTTTATGTATGCAGGTCATACCTCTTTTCAATTAGAAGCTTTTCGTTGTATTTGCTAATTTTTCACTATTACAATACAGACTACCACAGGCATTCTAATTGTATTTTATTATTTATTCTATTATGCATCACAGGGGCAAACACAATATTTTTACAGGGGGGTTTCCACACACATATATACATGCACATACATATAGATCTACACATACATATGTACACACACATATATACATATATGCACACACATACCTTACACACACATACATATACACACATACATATGTAACATATACATTGCACACAACTTACCTTGAAGCAGCTGTGGAGTCAGGACCTGGCAGGCTAGCACCATGTTCTTGAACCCCGCCCCTTCACAACAAAATTCCACGATTCGTGGGTCAATCGGGAGTGGACGGAGCCAAATGATGCAATTCGAATAGAATCGTGTAATATTGGCTCCGCCTCCTCCCTATTAACCCGTGAATCATGGAATTTTTCTGACACCTCCTGCTTAAAACCCAAAAAGTCAGAAGGATCGTGAGGCTCCTGCTCAGAAACCCCCCTTTTGTGCACTACTGCACCATGTGACATAAATAGCCGTATTGGCTTTTCCAGGATATCCACATAGTGTATAACTGTTATAATTAGTTAACAGAATAATCCTGGTCTAGATAACATGCTAAAATGACTAATGCATCATGCATTTATATTTGCACAAATGCACCAATTTCTACCAGGTAACACATATTGTAGATCTGTGAGAAAGGCAAAAGTTATCAGCTTCTGATGGTCTGCTCAGGGGTTCTCTAAGCTTCCTAAATATTGTACCCACTTGCAAAAATAAGATATTATTTGTCTAGACAAGATAACTAAATAAAATCACAGGATGGAGAAGGTGCCTTTATTGAATTTTCCTGATTAATGGAAACTTTTTTTACAGGTCCTCAGGAAGTGCAAGTAATTGGGAATCACTTTTCCAGTGTCGCCCAATAGGATGATGGAGCAAACAGGAATTTTGTACTTACATTATGTGAAATCCTTTTCTCCAAATCCAGTGGGCACCTCTGGATGCCCACCCTTTATGATCTGGTTCTCTTCCTTAAGTTCCAGATGATGACTGTAGAACGACATCCTTACTTCTTTTACGGTGTGGGAACCGGACATCGACAATGTGATCACATGGAACTATCCTGACCTGTAGTAGTGTTATGGGAGTGTGGTAGCATGTATCTATAGCTTTGTACGATACGTGTGTATGGGCAAATGGACGCATGTTTCTGCTAGATCTCATGCACCTAGCATGGGGCTGGTGCAAGTGCCGATACTAATGATGATGATGCATTAGCTGAACGGAATCCCACACTACCATTAGGTAGTAAATCTTTCTTCCACGGCTGCCTGCAAACACATCCACTTTGCGCTCAACTGTGCCTCAGTACAGAGCGCAGTGTTCTGTGGATGGCATCGTTGCTGACCCAAGGTACCTGCATCTGGCTAGCAGGATGCCTGGAACGGCAACCTGCAGCCAGAATCACTGCTGCAGTTCTGCCCAGAGTGTACTCTGGATGCTCCGGTCACTGCTGTTCTGTCGGGCACTGGTGGGCTGCCACTCAGCATGACGTCCGAAGTCGATGACGAAACGCGTTGGGGCGTGGTTTGGCGTTGCTTTCCATTACTGGTCGAATAGCCGACGGAGTCCCCGGAGACGTTCGGGTGATATTCAGGCTTCTTCATTTTTATTACTTGCGATGGTATCTGACCGCTGATTGTGGTACGCATATTCATTGAACGAGTTTTATGTCCGCTGTCTGCAATAAAATCTGTTTTACAGTTTCATGCACTATGTGGCGCCCATTCTTTCTTGCTCTCAATTCCAGATAAACCAATACCCGCTTGGATTCTGGTTTTAACGTGGGGAAGACGCCGGCCTGTGTGGTACCTGTGGCCTGTGCTATATCTGGCGTCTGTGACACAGATTTACTTTGTTCCAAAAATCCATCTATTTATTGGATTCTAAAAAACTTTTCACAGTATTATATGTGTTTATGCATTGATTGATTGATTGATTTGCGCACTGAATTTACTGTATTTATATATATATATATATATATATGTTTGATATAGATCTGGAAGGTGCTACACCAATCAACAATTCCAATATAGCATTGTCTGATGATTGCACATGACTTTCAATGAAATCATCACGCAGAATTTAAAAGAAAAATACTTTTTATTTATGAAAAGGCAACTTGTACAAAGAGTTGCTAAGGTACTACAAAATGCTAGATAATTTAACAGTATTATAACAGTAAAGATAAAGTATTATAACAATAAAGACAATAATGATGTAGAGAAAAGGAGAGTTATGGTAAAACTTACCCTTGTTAACTCTCTTTCCTCAAAGTCCATAGGGTCCACAGGTGAGACAATGGGATATAGGTGGGACTTGGAGGACCGGACACCAACAGCAAAGCTTTTCAATCGCAGGATGCTCCGGTCCTTCCCCCTATAACCCGCCCACAGCTCAGTTTAGCTAAGAAGCCCAAGGCAGGAGCAGGATAGGAGAGAAGGAAGACTTGTACACTCAAGAATCACTCTCTCACACAGAGAAGGAAATAAGTGACCAAGAGAAGAAACCCTTAGAAACCTGGTGCATCAGGGTGGGTGCCCTGTGGACCCTATGATCCTCGAAGAAAGAGAGTTAACAAAGGTAAGTTTTACCTCCTTTTCTTCTTCAGGGTCCATAGGGCTCCACAGGGGAGACAATGGGAATGTTCCAAAGCAGTTGTTCACGGGCTTGGATGCTCCAGAGCTGAGAGGAGAACCCTGCATCCGAAGGAAGCATCCTGAGAGGCAAATGCATCAAAGGCATAGAACCTAAGAAAGGTGTGGACAGAGACCATGTAGCCACCTTGCAAAGTTGTTCAGCAGAGGCACCACGCCAGGCTGTCCATGAGGGACCCAAAGAGTGAGTAGAAATAGCACATACTGTAGCTGGAACAGGAAGACCAGTCTGTGTGTAAGCCTGTGAGATAGTCATGTGAATCCATCTGGCCAGAGTCTGTTTGTTAGCTGGCCATCCCTTCATATGGAATCCATATAAGATGAAGAGGGAATGTGATTTCACTAGTGCAGTCCACGTAGATCTTCAGAGCATGGACCACATCCAAAGAGGCCTCACCTGCCGAGAGGTCTGGAACCACAATTCTCTCATTAATTTTGGAAACGAGAAACCACTTTGGGAAGGAAGCTCAGGGCGCATTCTAAGAACAGCGATGTCCTGATGAAAGATTAAAAAGTGGGCTCAACATGAAAGCGCCCCATAATCCGATACCCTACGGGCAGATGCTATAGCAGAGTCTTCGCAGTGAGCCACTTGACATCCTGTGATTCCAAGGGTTCAAATGGAGGTTCCTGAAGTGCGTGGAGAACCACTGGCAAATCCAATCCCACGGAGCCACCAGAGGGACAAAGGGAGGTTGAATACATAGAACTCCCTGCAGGAAGGTGTGAACATCCGATAGAGGAGCAATGCTTCGCTGGAACCAGATGGACAGAGCAGAGACGTGCAGTTTCATAGATGCTAGGTGGAGTCCAAGATCCAATCCAGCCTGAAGAAAGGCAAGTATTCTAGAAACCTTAAAAACTTGAGGGTCATAGTTTCTAGGGGCACACCACTGGAAATATGTATGCCATATCTGGTAATAAATCCGGGCAGAGGCCGGGTTCCGAGCTCTGATCATGGTCTGTACCACAGATCTAGAAAATACCTTAGGAGGGATGTCTCAAGAGCCAAGCTGTTAAAAACAGATGGGCCAGGTCCAGATGTAGACAGGGACCCTGAGACAACAGGTCTGGTCGCAGAGGAAGTTGTAGTTCTGTATTCTATGGAGAGACTTTGAAGGTCGGAGTACCAATGGTGTCTGGACCAAGCCGGAGCTATCAACAGCACTGTGCCACCTTCCTGTTTGAACTTCCGAAGAACTTCAGGAAGAAGGGATATTGGAGGGAAGAGGTATGCCAAATGGAAGATCCAATTCACAGATAATGCGTCCACAAAGGCCGCATTGGGGTCCCTTGTCCTGGCTCCATACTCTGGAAGTTTGTGGTTGTGTCTCGAGACCATGAGATCCACATCTGGTAGATCCCATTTGTCCACCAATTAAGAATTCCTGGGATAAACACTGCGGATATGGCTGAGTTCGGTCCATGTGAGAATGCGGGACACTTCTGCCATTGCTGCTCAACTTCGAGTGTCTCCATGGTGATTGAGGTAGGCCACTGCCATTGCATTGTCAGACTGTACTTGTACTGGCCTGCTCTGAAGGATATCCTGAGCCAGAGTGAGAGCTATGTAGATGGCTCAGAGTCCTAGAACATTGATTGGTAAGACCGCCTTCGCCTGAGTCCAGCGGCCCTGGAAGGAGAGCTGGCCGGTCACCGCCCCCCCAATGGAGGCTTGCATCTGTGGTTAGTAGTACCCAGTCTGGGATTCAAAAGGGGTGCCCCTTGTTCAAGTGGGACATCTGTAGCCACCAGGCCAGAGACAGGCGAACCTCTGGGGAGAGGCTCATCATCTGTGATCTGAGCAGATGAGTCAGCCCGTTCCACCTGGAGAGGATCAGGTGTTGTAGGGGCCTTGAGTGAAACTAAGCGAACTCCGCCATGTCAAAGGCGGACACCATGGATCCCAGGGTCTGCATTGCAGAGTGAATTGACACTCAGTGACTGTGTAGTAGTCTGCGCACATGTTGCTGTAATACCGAGATTTTGTCTGCCGTTATGAAGATTCTCTGAACCTGAGAGTCCAGGAGGGCTGAAACGCGCGTCTACTTCCGGGTCACGTGATGCGCACACGTGACGCCGGCTTCTTCCCCAGGCACAGCGGCATGCACTCGTGCAACTGACTTCAACACGGACTGTATTTTGGACTGCCGGCTAATCAGGTAAGTGGCGTACACCCCCTGCACTGCCAGGCGCATCAGGGCAGACGGCCACGAGCCCTGTCAGCTTACTCTTTTTGACATTTTTGACTGCAGCAGCATGTACATGCTTAAGTACTTTTCTTAATATGATGCTGACGACATGTCAAATGGCCTATGTGTTATCAGATGGCATTGAATTACAATTCTCATAAATGTCACATCAGTTATCTTCCTGATTTCCTCGTCATTTATATTATTGGCGACCTTAACATATTATCAGTGGGTTGTCCTAAGCATACAGTCCTATTGCCGATTGATAAGATGCATGCAGGCATTTGTATTTAATAAACATACATGATACGGATATACCATATCTATTTCTATATGCCTAGTCTGTGCTTTACTGGCGTTACATTAGAGTGCTGAATCAGCAATATATATACTTCATTGGTTTTCAATTATCTCGCCTGGCTTTTAGTCAACTCCAGGAGGAATACACCTCCATATATCTTTACCTTTAAAGACCAATAGTGTCTAAATTATATGTTTGTATTGTGCATTTGTTTGTCTAAACTGAGAGATTACAGTCTCCAGTTGAAACTACATATTTTTTGTTGTATGTTATATTTATGATAAATTGCTCCTTTTTAATATATTCTCATTAAAAGTAAATTTTTATTCTGGCTATATTAGCCTTATCTCATCACCTATTGTGTGCCCCCAAAAAGAGTCTTTTTCTTCTCTTTTCTTTAAAGTCCAGGAGGGCTCCCAGATGTACCATTCTTTGAGAAGGTGTCAAGGAAGACTTTTTCCAGTTCATCAACCAACAGTGCCTTTGTAGAAAAGCAATGGTTATCTGTAGAAGGCGGTGAAAAACTTACGGGGAGCTGGCCAACAGCAAGAGGTTGTCTAAATATGGGAGCAGTCTGATCCCTTGATGACGAAGATAGGCCACCGTAAATGCCATGATCTTGGTAAAGACCCGAGGAGCCGTTGAAAGGCCAAAAGGCAGAGCCTGAAATTGGTAATGTTGCTGTAGTATAGCAAACCGGAGATATTGTTGATAAGAAGACGTTATAGGCACATGTAGGTAGGCGTCCTGAATGTCCAGAGACACCATAAAGTCCCCATGCTCCATAGCCAGGATAATAGAGTGGAGGGTTTCCATACGAAACCTGGGCACCCTGATTAACTTGTTCAGAGACTTGAGGTTGAGAATTGGCCGATGAGACCCGTTGAGTTTCTGAACTAAGAAAAGGGTAGAATAATAGACCTTCTCTCGCTGTGTGGAGGGGACCAGAATTATTACTCCTGAGAGCAGTTAGGGCTGAATGGCCTTTTGGATCATCAGGGCCTTGCTTGGGTCTGATGGAGGGCCTGTGCAAAAGAACTGCTGAGGGGGGGGGGGGGAAAGCCTCAGGAAGGATACGGCATATCCATGGGAGACCACTTCTCTTACCAAGGCGTCTGTTGTGGTCTGATGCCAGAACTGGGTGAATTGAAGAAGTCGGCCTCCCACCCTGTAAGCCCCCAGGGAAAGGCCTGCCCCACCAGACTGAGGGCTTGTCCTCAGATTTGGTAAGTGGACATCTAGTGGCCTAGATCTGCTTGGTCCTAGGCTTGGAGGCCTTAGTTGATGTCTGGTGCCTTGAAAAGGACTGGCTTTTAGCTTTTCCTTGAGGATGAAAGGATGGCATCCGAGGCTTTGCATTATAGACAGAGGGCAGGAACGCCGTCTTGGAAGCTGCTAAGGTAGTCACAATTTTGTTCAATTCTGGACCAAACAGGATACCTCCTGAATAAGGCAGAGACTCCAAAGCCTTTTTAGAGTCCGCATCTGCTTTCCATGAGAGGAACCAAACAATACGACCGGCTACTACAGAAGTGGCAGATGCCTTGGAGGCTAGGAGAGCCGTTTCCATAGCTGCTTCACCCAAATAGGAGGCTGCATCTCTAATGTGAGATATGTAGGACAGCTGTTCCCTCAAAGCATCAGAGAGAAATTACTCTTCTAGGGCCTCTGCCCAACTCTCAATGGCCTTAACCACCCAGGCCGTAGCCCTAGCAGGATAAATAATAGCTCCTGTAAGAGAGTATATAGATTTTAAACAAGTTTCCATCCTTCTATCCGTAGTCTCCTTCAAGGAGGTTGCAGTATGGATATTCTTGACTAAACGTGTCACGTGGGAATCCACTGCTGGAGGAAATTCCCATTTAGTTAAATCCATCGTGGGAAGAGGGTAAAAGGAGCTTAAATGCTTAGGCAGCTGAAATCTTTGGGCATATTCCATGCCTCACTCATATGATCAGAGTGAGAAAATTCTGGTAAAATTAAATTTTGTCGTATAAGGGGAGTGGCTGTTTTGCCTTAGGAGCAGGTTCTGTCTTCTATTTGAATAATAGATTTTACAGTTCTCACAAGTGCAGGTATACTTAATTTAGAGGGGGTTCCTCGTCTTCCAAAGGGGAGTCAGAGTGAGAGAGGTCTGCATCTTGTGCCTCCCCAGATGTTAAATCAGAATCTGATAGCTGGGTGGAATTGGAAGATAACACAGCACGCTTAGTAGATTTACTAGGTAAGTTGCAGCATTTGCTGAAAGGCTGTAGAGGTATCCGCCAGACTCTGCACTGAGGTAGAAAGTACGTCTACCCATGGGGAGGCAAAGGATTTGCAGGGAGTACCTGTGGCCATCCCATAGGGGGAGCTACCACAGGGACCGTTAGATGGTCTGCAATTTTTGCCAGCATCTGTGAAAAAGTAGCCCAAGGTGGGTCCTGAGGAGAGGACACCGGGGCTGATGGGCCCGAGGCAGTATAACAAGATGCACAAAGACCATCCTGAATGAGGTCCTCTGAAGTTAAGCCTGCTGAGCAGGACTTACAAGACACCAAAGTGGGGGGAGCAGGCTGCTTGTCATTCTTGCCTCTGTCTGACATAGCTGCAAGAATAATGAAACACACAATCTGACAGTGCAGTGAGAAACCCAGATGTATGTGTAATATGGCACAGTGTAGTGCGCAACAGCTATATATAGTATGTGATAGCCCTCACAAATATATGGAGATGTGAGGTACAATGAACCCCTTATACCTTAGTATGCCAGGGTTATATCAGAAGAAAAGGGAAAGGTATAAGCTGACAGTCAGATGAAAAAGAAAACAGACAGCATCACTAGCATAGGTCACATACAATGCAGAATATACAATATAACTGCAGTGGGCACTAAAATCAACTACACAGACCGCAGTGGCTGGTAGGCTATAGCGCTGTATAACCTGGCCCTTGGGAGAGGTATACAGGGAGACTGGACCCAGCGTTCCAGGAGACCTGAATGCAGAAAATGGCTGTCGTGAGTCTCAGAGCTGGGGGAGAGGCTGCACGGAGTGTGCCTTCTGCCCTATGCTGACTTTAACCACCGGGTCCCCTGGCCTTACAAATGCTAGTATTGCCATGGTGGTCGAGTGGAGTCCCGGACGAACCGGTGTCCACATCAGCGCCTCTGGTCTGTTTCCCAAGACCGGAGGTAATACTGCGCATACACGCGGGTCCCCGCGAGCAAGGATCCGCCTTGCCTGTCCCCTTGATTTCCAGCTGCAGTCTCAGGTCCGGGTAGCCTCTGCTAGCTAGGTCCCCCTCAGAGACCTGCCGAGAGTACCTAGAGGAGGGCTAGTGTCATGGCGCCAAGGAGGGGAGATTTAGTAGCGGTACAGACTTCCCATGGACTGTCTCGGGGGGAGGACACTGGCTGGGGCAGATCTGCAATGCTCTGAGGAAGAGATGTACTAAGCTTTGGAGAGATATAACGTGGAGAGAGATAAAGTACCAACCAATCAGCACTTGTCACTTTACTGGTAATTAGGAGCTGATTAGTTGGTACTTTATCTCTCTCCACTTTATCTCTCTCCCAGTGTTGTAACTAGGGTATTTGGAGCCCAGGGCCCCGAAAAAAAGGACGTGGCCACATGCCACAAGGGGCAGGGCCACTGAAAAATGGGGGTCTGTCAACATGACACACTACCATTTCTCGTCACTCTGGGAACATTCCTTTCAATTCCATATGTACATTAATGCCCTCAGTAGTAGTGCCCCTCTTGCAATGCCCACTGCAGTAGTGCTCCTTATGCATTGCCCCCTGTAGTAGTGCCCCTTATGGAGTTCCCCCAGTAGTGCCCCTTATACAGTGCTCCCAGCAGTGCCCCTTATTCAGTGCCCACAGTAGTGCTTCTTATGCAGTGCTCCCAGTAGTGCACCCTTATGCAGTGCCCCCAGTAGTGCCGCTTATGCTGTGCCCCTTTATACAGTGCCCCTTATGCATTGAACCCAGTAGTGCCAGTTATACAGTGCCCCCAGTAGTGGTCGCCCTATGCAGTGCCCTCAGTAGTGGTCCCCCCCATGCAGTGCCCCTTATACAGGGCCTCCAGTACTATGCAGTGCTCCCAGTAGTGCCCCTTATATAGTGCCCCCAGTAGTGGTCCACCCTATGCAGTGCCCCCTTATACAGTGCACCCAATAGTGGTCCCCCTATCAGAGCCGGATTTAGACCCCATGGGGCCCTAGGCAAGATACCGGTTCAGGGCCCCGGTCCCTCAAACAATACTACATGTACATATTATATATATAGTGATCTTGTAACACCTACTGTAATAACTATGCATATATTGTGGTAGGCGTTGCTGGAGGTACACACATTATATATATATATATATATATATATACACACACACACACACACACACACACACACACACACTGGTGGCCAAAATTGCGGACACATTTTGAAATTTTAATGTTTATCAACTTTGAATGCTTATAAAAACTGTTTCACTTCACGCAGTGCAATGATTCATATATCAAATGAAAGGAAATTTAATGCTGAATTCAACACAATAAACAGAGGTCAAATATTTGCATTACAAGGGAAGTTATGCCGTGAAAACAACACTTAGGATGAAAATCCCTGTGTACTTATGATATTACTGTCCTATCAGTATATCCTTTATTTTTCATGACGTCACGCGGTGCGCGTGGTGCTCTGCTGGGAGATATTTTGCAAAGGCTAACAGAGCCTAGCCGCCCAGCGCGGTATTAGTGTTATTACTGCGCTAAGCACCGTGGAGCCTCAGTCTGTGATGAGAGAAGTCTGCCTTAGTCAGGGCTGAATTCCTGGGTGCCGCGGGCCCCTGGGATCCGCCGGGCTCTAGGTGGACGCCTGGGTTGCCTAGCGGTAAATCCGGCCCTGCCCCCTATGCAATGCCCTCAGTAGTACCCCTTATACAGTGCCCCTAGTAGTGGTCCCCCCTATGCAGTGCCCCCAGTAGTGCCCCTTATACAGTGCTCCCAGCAGTGCCCCTTATTCAGTGCCCCCAGTAGTGCTTCTTATGCAGTGCTCCCAGTAGTGCACCCTTATGCAGTGCCCCCAGTAGTGCCGCTTATGCTGTGCCCCTTTATACAGTGCCCCTTATGCAATTAACCCAGTAGTGCCAGTTATACAGTGCCCCCAGTAGTGGTCGCCCTATGCAGTGCCCTCAGTAGTGGTCCCCCCCATGCAGTGCCCCTTATACAGGGCCTCCAGTACTATGCAGTGCTCCCAGTAGTGCCCCTTATATAGTGCCCCCAGTAGTGGTCCACCCTATGCAGTGCCCCCTTATACAGTGCACCCAATAGTGGTCCCCCTATCAGAGCCGGATTTAGACCCCATGGGGCCCTAGGCAAGATACCGGTTCAGGGCCCCGGTCCCTCAAACAATACTACATGTACATATTATATATAGTGATCTTGGAACACCTACTGTAATAACTATGCACACATTGTGGTAGGCGTTGCTGGAGGTACACACATTATATATATATATATATATACACACACACACACACACGTGGCCAAAATTGCGGCCACATTTTGAAATTTGAATGTTTATCAACTTTGAATGCTTATAAAAACTGTTTCACTTCACGCAGTGCAATGATTCATATATCAAATGAAAGGAAATTTAATGCTGAATTCAACACAATAAACAGAGGTCAAATATTTGCATTACAAGGGAAGTTATGCTGTGAAAACAACACTTAGGATGAAAATCCCTGTGTACTTATGATATTACTGTCCTATCAGTATATCCTTTATTTTTCATGACGTCACGCGGTGCGCGTGGTGCTCTGCTGGGAGATATTTTGCAAAGGCTAACAGAGCCTAGCCGCCCAGCGCAGTATTAGTGTTATTACTGCGCTAAGCACCGTGGAGCCTCAGTCTGTGATGAGAGAAGTCTGCCTTAGTCAGGGCTGATTCCTGGGTGCCGCGGGCCCCTGGGATCCGCCGGGCTCTAGGTGGACGCCTGGGTTGCCTAGCGGTAAATCCGGCCCTGCCCCCTATGCAATGCCCTCAGTAGTACCCCTTATACAGTGCCCCTAGTAGTGGTCCCCCCCATGCAGTGCCCCCAGTAGTGCCCATTATACAGTGCCCCCAGTAGTGGTCCCCCCTATGCAGTGCCCCTTATACAGTCCCCCCTATGCATTGCCCCTTATACAGTGCCCCCAGTAGTGGTCTCCCCTATGCAGTGCCCCTTATACAGTGCCCCCAGTAGTGATCCCCTCTATTCAGTGCCTCTTACATATATACAACAGACACAGGAAAAGAAAACCACACAAAACTTACCTGAATCCCTGCTCCTGAGCCTGCCACCATCCGCTCCTCTGTCCTCCTGTTCGGCACTATGTCACAACGTCTTTCCCATCACCCACTGTGGGAGCCGGAAAGCGGAGCTCAGGAGTGAGCTGGGTGGGAAAATTGAAATGCCAGCCGAGTTGTGATGTCATCGCACACACATTGAACGACAGATTGGTAAGTGTGTATTGGTTTACCAATCAGCCGCTCGGTCTGCGGATTCCGGGTTCAGCGGACAAGTCATCCAGGTGTGTACCCAGCTTTAGCAAAGAGGGACAATTTATAGATCTCACCTCCCACATCTATCACACCAATATTTGAAATAGGATTGATAAAATCAGCTGCTGGCTTCATAAATTAATGCAAATATACAATAAGAGGTGGGGAAGCCCTGTCTTGTACAATTTCTTATCTTAATGAGCCTTACAAAGTCAATATTGATACTGTAAAGCTGGATACACACTGTTATCCATTGCATGATATATCGTTCCATTGCGGATCGGAACGATATATTGTGCAGATCGCATAATGGGCCTGATTCATTACCAATCGCAACTGCGATTACACATGCAATCGGACAATTCTTGCATTCTGTGCATGCCTATGCATCGCAGTGCGCGTGCGCGAAGACTCCATTGCGATCGGGACTGCAGTGACTATGTAGACCCATTGCAGAGTGATTGACAGGAAGTGACCGTTTGGGGGTGGAGATGGGGGTGGTCGGCGAAACGCAGGCGTGCCAGTGTGTTTGAACGCCTCTACAGGAACGGGCATAAATAAGCCATTGCGATGCCATACGCAGCTTGGGCTTTCACTACGTGCGATGAGGTTTGCAATTCCTGAGTAAGGTCAGACCTTGTACGAGTGTGCATGAGCCTCCGATTGTACTTGATGTTACTGATGGTTTTGCAGACTTGCTAAGTATGACACATGTGTGTAAGGTAAAGTGGGCGTCCTTATGTTTGGCTGTGATGGCATTGCGACTGCAATCATTAGCATATTTTCGCAGTGAGACTGCATGCGTAATCGCAGTTGCGATCACAATAGCGATCCTTACTGAATAAGGGCCCAATGTGTACGACCGGTCGCGAGTGCTCATCACATTGCCCAATCTGCTGTGCAGCACAGCAGATGGGACGACGCGATGAACTACGCCATGCTGTTAAATTCAGCATGGAACTACACATTGCGCCGTCGGTCACTGCATCGTGCAGTGTGTACGGACGGTGCGATGTATTGTGCCATAACATCATGCCGTCACTGGGTACATACATTGTGTAGTGTGTATCCAGCTTGAGGCCTTTAAAAGAGTTATCTATTCAAACATAAAGGTCCATAGAATCCAGTGAAAATTCTTTTCTGCATGAAGGTATACTATAAGACTAATGCTGGGTACACACTGGACGATATGCAGGCGATATATAGTCCACATCGTCCAGTGCAAATACACTATGTCACTGACAATGTGCGCTCCCGTGCATTGTAAGCGGCATCGCCTATCGGACCTGAATTGTCAGCGGGGGCCATGCTGCTGCTGCCGCGCCATCGCTCCTGACATCGGCAAATGTGTATGCCGTGTCCCGCTGCACGATAGGTCGGCTGGGTACACATTGTTAAAGGTGTTTAGAACTTATTTATTTGGATATGGTCAATAGCCTCCCTGGTATTATCCCAGGCTCATCACCCGAGGAGCAAAGGTTCAGATCCTTGTCAGGCTTGTGTATGAGAAATATTTTGGCCTCTACAGCTTGAGAAGGAAAATTTTACCTTGGGGGAGATTGATCAACGTGCACTTTGTGGATATTTTTTGTGGCATTTTCATCAAACCTGCCGGTTTATTAAAGGAAAATTCACAGGAAAATACCTGTAAAAGCACCATTTTCAAACCTGACACACTACAAGTCACCAACACATCTCTTTACATGTTAAAGTATGCGTGTGTAATCCAGGACTCAGTGCAGCTATTCATCATCGCACTGAATTGAGATGAAGCCACAATAACGCAGTATAAATGTGATGTACTGACTGGTTTGTACAGTGCTGCACCACTAGCACCAGGTTCAGGTGTGTTCGGATTGGTTCGGTGGCCGATTTCCCCGTATTCAGATAGGGCACACCATGACAGAGAGGCAAGCCTGAATTCCCCTTTTGCAGACACAATGACCAGTCAGGAGGGAAGGTGCAACGCAATTTTATTATTTGTTAATAATTAACAACAAAAGACAGGAGATATTTACCATTTACAGACGGAATGACATTAATTACACTATTCAATGACAAGATATTTATTTATTACCTCCCCGTCATCTACCGGTGACCCCAGCTGGCAAGCATGTGAAACCAACAAGAACCACAATTCCTGCAGAACTTTACCAAAAAAACAAATGAGAGACCTAAATATGAAACCTGCTGGTCTAGCTTGAATCAATGGTGCTCCGGCAGTCTATAGCTGTGAAATACAGTCTGTGCTAACACTCCCTTTTGCTGAGGAAAATGAGGGAAAAACACATGCAGGTTAGGGTTATATCAGTAGTGCACCAGCAACCTGCAATAGTTTAAACAGAGTCTTTGAGACTTTGCTGAGAAAAATAGGGACAACACTTAGGCTATGCTGGAAGCAGTAGTTCACCGGCAACTTGCAACAGTTTTAACACAGTCTTTGAGTCTTTGCTGAGAAAAATAGGGACAACAATTAGGCTATGCTGGAAGCAGTAGTTCACCGGCAGATCTGCAGCACTTAACACTGTGTTTGCTAATACTTGGCCCTACTGAGAAAAATAACAAGGGCTATGCTGGAAGCAGCAGTTCACCGGCAGATTTGCAGCACTTAACACAGTCTTTGCTAATACTTAGCCCTACTGAGAAAAATAACAAGGGCTATGCTGGAAGCAGTAGTTCACCGACAAATTTGCAGCACTTAACACAGTCTTTGCTAATACTTGGCCCTACTGAGAAAAATAACAAGGGCTATGCTGGAAGCAGCAGTTCACCGGCAGATTTGCAGCACTTAACACAGTCTTTGCTAATACTTAGCCCTACTGAGAAAAATTACAAGGGCTATGCTGGAAGCAGTAGTTCACCGACAAATTTGCAGCACTTAACACAGTCTTTGCTAATACTTGGCCCTACTGAGAAAAATAACAAGGGCTATGCTGGAAGCAGTAGTTCACCGGCAGGTTTGCAGCACTTAACACAGTCTTTGCTAACACTTGGCCCTACTGAGAAAAATAACAAGGCCTATGCTGGAAGCAGTAGTTCACCGGCAGATTTGCAGCACTTAACACAGTCTTTGCTAATTGCCTATGCCACAATTTACTATCACCAGAATTGCCAGCAGGGGTTACACAGGGCTAAATAAACAAGTAATATACATTACATCAGCATGAATGGACTTTGAAATGGTTATTGGGCCAAATAGTGTATAAGAAACAATTTACATCAACACCAATACGGGTAAATACTCAAACATTTCATGCAGCAAAATATTAATCAGCATTGACAATAATAACACAGCGAGCAGTGAACAGCTTTACAGAGTATTATAACAGATAAAGGGCCACGGAGGGCCACTATCAACCCTTGAGCTAACACACGAATCAAACAGTAAACAGAGCCAAATACATATCACATGGCATTACATTTACTTTAAAGCTAGACATAAAATACTTGTACATCACCCACAGTGGCATCGGACATGAGCCAGAGGTTCACAGGAAAGTAAATGACCACCAATGCAACTCTTGGTAAAAAGAGGGGGTGACCTATCTTTTACTTCCCCCCTATTTTCACACTAATAGGGCCAACCTCAATGTGATTGTGGTTTCCCCACTAACACTGGACCTAGGAGTGGGAAGGTGACCCAGGGGCAGAGGTCCTAACTAGTGGTAGGGGAGAATAGGTGACCGGCAGAGGAGATGGGGCTTAGAGGGGTATAGATAGGGGTACATGGTTCTCACCACCGGCAGGGGCTCTTCCGCCCAAATCCGACTCCTGGTTTCTGGAACTGCGCAGCCTGGGATGCTAGGCACCGCACCGGACCACGCTGTAAACACTGAAGCTCCTCCTCTGTACTCCAGCGGTCAGCAAGCAGAGGTAGGGTAGCTTCACAACTCTTGGAGGAACAGCAAGCAGGGAAGGGATTAGGTCTCCCCGATGGCCGCACACCGTTCCTCTAACGTGGTTCCTCACTCCTGCATCCGGCGCCTCTAGCTCCCGGAACAGGTGAGCGGCAGTTTGGTTTGTGTGTGGGGGGGGGAAGTCCGGCAGCACTGTGGTTCCCAAGCGCCAGTTAACTCATCCAGATGCCCCCTCTGCAATCCGGCAGCAGCCACTCTGTTCGTGACAGTAGCGCTGTCCATATCCAGGCAAGCTCCCTCCGGGCTCTCGGGAGACATAATTTATCACCTTGGTGCCTTCTCTGGCCCTCCTCTCTGGCATGATCCGGACTTCTAGTTGGCCAGGGGGCTTCAATAGCAGCCCACCCACAGGTCCCTCTGCCCTACACCCTAAGGGGCCAATCAATGGGGGGGGTCATTTTCCCGGGTTTCTGGGTTGCTGGCCAGCTGGACAATCTTGCCCCCTGGCTGCACATGCCCAGTAAGGGTTCAGGGACAGTGGTGTCACTCAGAGTTCAGTGTCCCTGTCTATGTAAATGGGGCTGCAGGATATCTATGTGTACATACATAAAAAAAAAATATTGGGGGACCCCTATTTGGGAACAAACTTGGGGGTACCACATACAGTTGAATGCAAGGTAAAAGCTGAAATGATGGGGGGTGGCTGGAATATAGATCAAGAAAAAAAAGTAGAGAGTTGTATTATTCAAGGCCTATATCCAATGACAACCTACATAATAAAGGTGTGTTGGCCATATGTGGGGCGGGATGCAGTGGGTAACGCCATCTTCTGATGCCGTTACCCTATAGAAGCCTATGGCCTTCTATTCGGAGAGTGCTGTGAGAGGGATCCAATCAGATCCCTCCCAGCAGGGGCACCGAGAGGGGGTGGAGCGGGTACAGATTACCCAGGCCCGGGCTTCCTGTGGGGGGGCGCGGGTACAGATTACCCGGGGAGAGCGGGTACAGATTACTCAGACCCGGGCTTCCTGCAGCTCAGCGTGTGCTGAGCTGCAGTGGGAGACTGCTCGTGGCTGCTGAGCAGCAGCCACAGCAGTCTCCTATGCCCGTGGGGGGGAGCGATCACACTAATCGCACCCCCCCTGGCTTTGAGCAGGGCTGAGGGGGCTCAGAGCACCCCTCTCCCCAGCGTGCAGTCCTTTGTGACTTTCTTCATGCATACCAGTGTAACTAATGCCGGCATGCATGCGAGGATGCATCGCATATAAAATGCGATGTGTCATACATCCCATCTGTGGTGACTCTGGGGTCAGTGCTACCAGTAATGAGACAAAAGAAAAATCCTCTAGTTTAAAACATCAACTCCTAGAGAATGGCATCCTAATAAAAGAACAGGAGAAGGGGGAACGTTCCGTATATCAGCTAAAAATGGATCTTTGTAAATACGGATAACGTAGGTACAACTTGGGAAAAGAAAACATGCAGGAACCTCATAAAGTGATTCTCTTTGTAGGAGCTACAGGATCAGGAAAAAAAACAGTGGAATGGCCAACTACAGTACTTGTCAAAAGTCTGAGCACACCACCTGAAATCGAAAAGAAGCTTGTTTATTGTACATTCTGCTACTTGTATATGAATGGAGTATGATAAAAAATATCAAAATATAATATTTCCGTACTGATGCAACCCGGAAAATCGATAGAAAAAATGGCCAAAAAGAACTGTGAGTTAAGTGTGGAAACGTGCTAAAATCATTGTTTTGAGGGAAGAAGGTTATTCTTTGCGGCAAATCCACAAACGGTTGAAGGTATCCGTTGGGGCCGTGCGTCGGGCTATTGAACGAAATTAAATAAAACATTCAAAATGTTACAAGAAAACGAACTGGTCGTCCAAAAACAACTGTTCGTGAGGACAACTTCATTGTGACTACTATCAAGTGTAACAGAAGTTTGACCGCTACGGAAATAGGAAGGGAGTTGGGGAAAAGTCGTTCACAGCCTGTGTCCAATAGGATGGTGGCCAGGCGCTTGCAGGAATATGGCATTAGTGGTAGGGTTGTGGTAAGAAAACCACTTTGTCAGAGTTCAGCCGGGGATCGGCCGTCCCTTACCATCCCGCTGGCTTCCTCTGACTTCCCGGGCAGTCGAGCGGCTGGTGCAGCGACGTGGGAGGTGCTGAGCATTCTCCCTGATGCTGGTGTCTCAGGCAGCCTGGTGTGCGGGGATCAGAGTTCCTGTCATGGGCGCCGCTATGACACTTCCTTCTCTGACTATCCTTCCTTCCCTGACAGTCTGGCCGGTCAGCTGACGATGTGGACCAATCAGTGGGCTTCCAGTGGTATATATCCGGCTCCTGTGTATCAGGTAGTTGCCTGAACAACCATTGTCGCTGCTAGTGTTACTAGTGGTCTATCGTTCCAGGTTCCCTTGCTTCCAGTGATCTATTCCTGTTTGCAGCTATATCATCCATCTCACCAGTGCTTTACCATCTCAGCCTGTGTGCAACTATATCATTCATCTCATCAGTGCTTTACCATCTCAGCCTGTGTACAGCTATATCATTCATCTCACCAGTGCTTTACCACCTCAGCCTGTGTACAGCTATATCATTCATCTCACCAGTGCTTTACAACCTCAGCCTGTGTACAGCTATATCATTCATCTCATCAGAGCGTTACCACCTCGCCTGTGTGCAGTATACCTCCATTCCACCAGTGCGTTACCACCGCCGCCTGTGTGCAGTATACTAATCCATTTCACCAGTGCTTTACCATCACAGCCTGAATGTAGTTATATGTACCCACCTCTCCAGCGTCATAATCTCTGTCTGGCTCCAGTACCACTACCCACCTCGTTACTGGACTCTGTGGTCCCTACCTACATGTTACAGTATTGCACTGTGGTGCACTCTTTCTAACCGGCAACCCGGTAGAGTGTGTCCGCAGTGCACACTTCCTTGTACCTCAAGTACAGTGTCCCTATGTGCCCCTTACTGGCACAGACCCTTTGGGCCATGAGTGTTCATCTCTCCTTTTTCCCGCAGGCTTTGGTCACCTAATCAAAGGACCGCGACCTGCTTACGAGGTGCAGCTCAAGCCCATATCCCGATTGGTGGGGTCACTGGCGAACACCATCTCGCGGGTTAGATTCCGCACCTTTGACTAGGTCTCGCCAACGACCAAGACCCGTGGATGCAGAGGTCGTACATTCAGGCAACTCGCCTCCGTTTCCTCCCGCAGCCTCAGGCCTCAGCTTCCAGAAAACCGCCTCCCAGCGTGACACAGTTCTACGTGCTTCAAATGTAGGAAAAAGGTACGCATCGGCTAAGAAGCATAAGGATTGGACTGAGAAACAGTGGAAGAGGGTGCTTTGGACCAACAAATCAAAATTTATACTTTTTGGCTCGCATCGCCGGGCTTTTTGTGCGTCTTCGTCCAGGTGAGTGCTTTCTCCCAGACTCTGTAAAGCCAACAGTTAAGCATGGAGGAGGCAATGTTATGGTTTGGGGATGTTTCGCAGGCAACAAAGTTGGTGATCCATTGGAATAATGAATCAAAAGGTGTGCCACAACATATTAGTGCTTCATGCAATTCCCTCCGGAAGGCGACTTGTGGGTCAGAACTTCGTTTTCCAAAAAGATAACGATCCAAAACATACGTCCAAGTTGTGTACTAATTATTTGAAAAAGAAACAAGATGCTCAAGTCGTAACAAAAATGGAATGGCCACCTCAATCACCAGATGTTTTACCCATCGAGCTTTTGTGGAAAGAACTAGACAGGGAATTCCGAAAACAGATGCCTACCAACACTGAGGGCCTCTGGGAGGCTCTTCAAAGCTGCTGGAGTCAAACGGATCACCAAAAGCTGGAAAAATTAGTAAATAGGATGCCAAGGATATGCAAAGCGCTTATCAAAGCTAAGGGTCATCACTTCAATGAAAGCAGACTACCTAAAACTACCTAAATAAACTTGCCTAAAAGTCAAAACAAGTATTTTTTTTGTTTCCTTATTGTTCAAACAGTTGTTTATTTTGTAAACAAAGCCAATAAAACAGGTTTTATTTTGTTACTGTGCAGTTAAATTGAAAATTCCTTAAAATATACTGGTGTGCTCAGACTTTTGACAAGTACTCTACATCTTGGATGTGGAATGGAAAGAAGACTTTAGGTTCCAACTTGTACACAAGCATACAGGTAAATCTGAAGTTCACAGTCCATCCTTTGTGGTGACAGCCTACAAGATGAACTATGAAAGTAGCTATGAAATCCCTTATTCCCTCACAGTGATAGATACACCAGGATTTGAAGACACTCAAAGTATAGAACAAGACAAAAAGATCACAGAGGACATCAATACAGTTTTTGAAGCTAGCAAAGGCATCGATCAGATCGACGCTGTATGTTTTGTAGTTAAGGCATCTTTGGGTCGGTTGATATGCACCCAATCTATTTTTAATTCTATTTTTAATTTTAATTAATTAGCAATCTATTTTTAATTCTGTTACTTCTATTTTTAAAAAAAGATATCAAAGACAACATACATATGGTGAGAGACCTCCAGTACTAGAGGTTATTATTGCTGCTAACATCCCCTGCCTAATGAACAGAATGGTGTGGTCTAAACAGACCACAAGCTGATCAATGCTAAAAAAACAAAACTTACCTGAGTCCAGGGTCAGTGATCGGGGCTCCGGTGATGTCCTCTGTGGCTCCGGTTAGCTGGTCTTCCATACTGCACTGTGACCCGGTCAGCTGATGGGAGACCAGCTGATCGGAGCCACGGAGGATATCACCAGAGCCCTGATCACCGGAGGTTAGTGAAACTAAGGGGGGGGGGGTCAAGGGGCTCGGTCACGGTGGGCTTGTCACTGTATTTTTTCCAGAAAATACAATGATAAGGCTGCGGAGGGGATTCGCAGGGACAGAGCTTTATCGCTAGCTCTGTCCCTGCAAGGGATTTTTAATAAATCCCTGTGATATTTCCTGAATTCGCAATGCAAATTCAGTCGGTAATATCAGACTACAATCTGTATTTTAATGCGGATTGTAGTAAATAGAGAATTAGCAGGTAACAAATTGCGCCTATCAGAAAAAAAAATCATCATGATATGCTTACTCCAAGTTATAATGATCTGAATACAAGGTTCTTTGAAATAAATATATAATTTTTACTATAAGAGAATTTTTAGCACACAATAAAAAAAAAAATTAAAAAAAAAAAAATATATATATATATATATATATACACACACACATACATACATACATACAGTGATTATCTAATGTATACAAAGAAGAAAGGAAATCATGTCTATTAAAGGAAAAAAGAAGGGGGGGAGGGGGAAGGGCTAGAGACCAACAGAAAAATAAATAAAAAGGAACAAGGGAAAAGAAGAGGGCATGCCAGTTAAAAAAACCATACCTATTCTTATGAAAATAATTATGTCAATGTTATCTCCTTGTAATAGCAAGGTAAAAAGTTCAATGATGTCCTGCACAAGTGTATGGTGTGGCGTCCCACACCTATAAACTTCACAAAAATGGGGAATTTAAGTGATGTGATATTTCCGATGGTTAAGTCCTGCATCCAGATGTTAAAAGGTGAAAAAAAACAAGTCAAAAAATGACCTACCATTGGTATACCAAAGAAAGGTAGTGACAGTAGGGTACCCCTTCGGGCGTGAACGAGGGCAATGTGGGCCAATGGAATGAGGAACAAACAGGGACTCTCCCACCTAAAGACACACAGATGGTGGGTCGCCTTCCTCTAGGTTACAGTCGCCGTCTGCTAGAGGATGCAGCTGTAGTCTGGGGAGGGGATGAAACTTACTAGAAACACCCTGTAGGGGAATCTCCGCCAGACACCCCCTCCTCTTTCAGAGTCTTACATTCTGTCTCTCAGTTCACACTACGTGGCTGCCGCACGGAGAAACCTGATGTGTTCTGTTTGTAGAGCACAGTCCAATAACACTCTTACGCTCTGTGGGCCTTATTTAGAGTGTCTCAGAAACACCATGTGATTCTTTTTGTTGGCTGCAATTTGCAGCACTTTGCGCACTGTGTATCTTTTATCAGTCATAAACTGCACAACTATAAGGCCAGGAATGGGTCTAGAATGTGTGTGCAGTGGTCCTGCAGATGCTGCAATAGTACAGTAAGAGCATGTTGTTCAGAGTGCAGTCAAGATTTGGGACTAAAATGGTCACTGAATAGACACCATGCATGTTAAAACCTTGATAGAAGTTGCACACTGATGATGATGGACTCAGATTGTGTCTGCTTGAATTAAAACGTCTCAGGACACCCTTTTAAGCAAATACATTAAAACTGCTGGTTTATGGGTGACTATCACCCAAGTTACTTGGGTATGCAGAGACCAGGGATATGCTGCCTGGGACAATGGAACTGTTCAACCTCAGTTCCTGTGGATGTATTAGTGAAGAAAAGTAGAGATGTGCGTATTTTGGTTTTGGTTCTAATTCATCGTTTTGGCAAAACCACCCTTAAGTGTTTTGGTTCGGATTTGGATTTAGTTCGGTTTTGGTTTCTTTAAAAATTGATAAAAAAATTATAAAAACAGCTAAAATCATGTAATTTGGACCTGTTTACTTGCAATACAAAAATCCGAATTCCGAACTGACAGCAGATCCGATCCTGGACTCGGTTTCACTGGAAGCCCAAAGTGATGGGGTGTGTTATGCAGGAGGGGAGGAGTTCCCCACCCCAGCATTACACATGCCAGATGGTTTGTGCATGTTCCTCTTTCAGCCGTAATATAAAGTAATGTACACTTATAGAATAGTGCACATACCAAGTGACAGCAAGGCTAAATGTCATACAGAGACCATACAGAGCTGCTAGATGCTAATATACAAGGATAAAGTAACGTGTTTATGACACTTCAACTGTTTTATTCTAGGATGTTATATCAACATATTAGACATACAGTAACACACGTCATAATGTTATACAACAGCTCTTCTACTTTACCCTTCTTAAACCAAAAATCATAATCTTTATCTTGTAATGAATGCTCTACACACATATAACAGAAAGAATACATTATATTACAGTTTATTTTTACTTAGGGTTGTTGAGAGAGAGAGTGCGCGCAAGAGCAAGAGCGCGCGAGAGAGCGAGAGCGCGCGCGTGCGAGAGAGAGATATAGCGAGAACGCGCGCGAGAGAGATATAGCGAGAGCGCGCGAGAGAGAGATATAGCGAGAGCGTGCGAGCGAGAGCGTGTGCGTGAGAGAGCAAGAGCGCGCACGAGAGAGAGCGAGAGCGCGTGCGAGAGAGAGCGCGCGCGCGCGAGAGAGAACGAACCAGATTAGGGTAGATGGACTCCCTCTTCACACACACAGCAGCCAGAAAATAGTACACCAGTCTGGGGTCTCGTGCTAACGGGTCGGCCAGTCTTTATTGTGCAATGTAAAAAGGAAAGCAAAACATAAAAGTAAACGCTAGCCTGTCTGGGCACTAACTAAACAAGAGGCTCCCTTTCTACAGAAACAGTGGGGCCTACTGCCTCCAGCATCAACACAAGCGCATGCACAAAACCTTACAGGTAGTTTTCATAAAGTGTTTCTGAGCCAGCCAGTCTGCTTGCTCTCACAGGTATGAGACACTAGCTTACAAACACACACAGCCTATATCAGCCAGCTCCAGGTGCAGACCCTAATGAGAAGGCTAACAGGCCTAAAAACCAAAATCTGGAGTGGGTTGTGGATGGAACCCACCCTCTCCTCACATCCACACCCCCAGGTCCCAAACCAGCTTTTCCAAAAGCCGATACTTAAATCTGCTTCACTGCAGACTTTCTCCTGGTTTTAGAACACATAGGTCAAAAACCTAGGACAAATGTATCTACCACTGAACACTTTACCAGTGATCCTATCACAAATATATATATATACTATATATATATATATATATATATATATATATATATTATATATATATATATATATATATACAAATGGAACTGTCCGGCACTCTGGACAATGTACTATCAAAAGCGGGTGCCCTCCTAGAATAAATACAAGTGGGATCCGGAAAGTATGAGAATACACTCAAACAACAAACAATCTAGGAAGCAGGCGGCACTCCAGTAGAAAAAAAGTTAAATTGTATTAATCAAACTTTTATCAACATAATAAATACATATGTCGACGTTTCAAGGCCCTTGGGCCTTTTCATCAGGACACAAATAAAGCAACACACAAACAATGAAGTCCTACCTTATATAGGAAAGGAAGAAATGCTGAGAAGGGCTCTCACCAAGCCGGGAGCCACGAGACTGGAGCGTCAGCCGGAAGTGGGGAACACACCTGACGTCACCCTGTGCTGGGGTTGCCCAGCAACCTGTGACGCGGCGTCTGTTGGGACCTCTGGAATGTAATGCATGCCGAAGGCCACCTGATCAGAACGTCAGCCGCAAGTGGGGGAATTCCGCAGCCACTGGTCGTTACTGTGGTTGCCCAGCAACCAACGCTGCAACTCCAGACGGGCCGGTCGAGCTGGGAGACCCTGTAGATGTGAGACAAAATCAGAAAATGGAAAAGGAAAAAGAAAGAAAGATGTGAAACAACGTGTGAACAGACCTAAACTAAACAGTGACCATAATAAAAACCATAATTAAAGTGACATCCAGTAGAAACCAGAACTAAATGAAAAAAATATCTAAACATGAAGTTGCTACTCTAGGAGGGCACCCGCTTTTGATAGTACATTGTCCAGAGTGCCGGACAGTTCCATTTGTATCCATTGGACCTGGACCAGGTCTATTTTGTCAAGGCACAGGAATCCATTGCTGAGTTGGACTATTATCATTATTATTGCACTGTTCTATCTTTTCTAAGGAACACCATTTGCTGCTTCACAAAGATATATCTTTTTATGTTAAGACATTTAAATTCTGTGTTCCGTGCATCAGACTGACTAAGTATCAGTCATGGAGTCTGCTTCTAAAGATTTTGACTGACAAGCTACAGCGATCTTGTTCCAACCAGGAACACAATTGATCAAGAACAAGCATCTTCTGAGGATTTATTTCATCTGTTACTTAAATGGAGAAAAAGAGAGATCGATTATCTTCTCAACGGGTCATCTTTATCAGATTATCACAGAGCCAGGATGATTCCAAGAGGTTTTAGGGTTAGAAATACTCCAACTATTGGCAGGAATAGTGCTGAATTTTGTTGTTCCTGGATTGCTATTCTTAACAAATGCAGTTTTGATCTAATGCTGTTGGTAATCCAGTAAGGAACTTCAAGCTACTAGATCAAAGCTGGCTGAATACCAAATACTGCACAAACCCTGCCTAGAGGACAAAAAATTAAAACCTCTTTGGGAAAAATTAGAGGCTCAGTGTGAGAAATATAGACAGGATCTCCTTAAATTTAAAAAGAAAAAAGTTACAACTGTGCAAGGTGACTATGAGGATCATAGAGTTTATCAGTGGCTGTCAGGCTCTGAACCGAGAAATGCCAATCGGTCCCGTATGACATGGAGGAATAAATTTCAAAAAAAGGATTCTTACAAGGCGACCAGCGATAGCGATTTTGCCATGGATGACTCTGACGATCAGGAAACCACTCGGGAAGTCCCTTTAGGCAGGATCACAAGAGCAAGTCACGAAAGTCCTGGACCAAGCCCACGAGGAGGGGTAAACAAAATCAAAGAAAGCTCCAAACCTCCTACCAACAAGAAAAGGACCTAATCTTTAATCTATCGCACCGCCCCTTGTCAGTATCTGAGATATCTCTGCTGAACAAAGGATTATCGTTTATCCCCACTAACCTCCATCAAGATCTTAAATGGAAGGTTGACCTGCACAGGTTAAATCGGGCTGTATGCAGAAAATAATTTTTCCAACATAAATCGCCATCTACAGCAATTGATAAATTTGCAGACTTTTTCCAATCACATTCTTCTTCAACGTTTGATCCACCCTCATCAAATGCTTCAATGAAAACTTTCTCAAGGTTATTAGATGCGTCTGCGACCAAATCCAAATTGTCTAACTAAAGAATCTATCATAATTTGAATAAAGGAGAAAAGATAGCATTGAAAAATTTATGTGATGATCCTAATATAGTAATCCGTCCGGCGGATAAGGGGGGAGCATTAGTGGTAATGGATACCACCTATTATCTACAAGAGATTGACCACCAACTATCGGACTCTAGTACTTATAGACTATTATCTCATGATCCAACAACCACATTTGTGAAAGAAATTGAAACAATTTTGACGTCTGCTTGTGAACAAAATCTCATCAATGCAAAATTGAAAGACGCTTTACTTAAAAAATTCCCTAGAATCCCGATTATATACACTATTTGAAAAATTACACAAAGATTCTTTGCACCCACCGGGACGACCAATTATATCGGCTAGGGGATCATTATATCAAGCTACTGCTCAATTTTTGGATTTTTTGCTCCAACCTTTAATCATGAAACAAAGCACATTTTCAAAGGATACCACTCAATTTTTGCTCAAACTACAAGATTTGGAGACCCTGCCGGCAGGAGCCATTATCTGTACATTAGACGTGAAAAACCTATACACAGTTGTTCCTCACCAAGAGGGAATAGCTGTTATGCGCAGGTTCTTGGTAAATAACCAGTTTGACCGGCTTGATATTGATTTGTTCATTAAATTACTGGAGCTCACGCTTATTAGAAATTATTTTCTACACAACAATCGATTTTGTTTACAGCTGACGGGCTGCGCAATGGGGTCCTATGTGGCCCCATCATTCGCTAACATTTTTATGTTTGAATGTGAGCTTCAGTTCTTTTTCTCAAATAGCCATATCAGTAATAAAATTATTATGTATACGAGGTATATTGATGATCTATTCATGATATGGTCAGGAACAGAGGATGAGTTGAGCTGTTTAGTTACTTCCATCAACGCATTAGATTGTCCCATCAAACTGACTCATGCATACAGTATGAGTGAAATTCACTATTTGGATGTCGCGGTATCTATATCTAATGGAGCTATTATTACCAATCTGTATAATAAGCCCACAGATCGCAGTACAATTCTTCATCATAGTAGCTGTCATCCCCCATCTTTGAAGCGATCTTTACCTCGGCATCAATTCATGCGAACAGCCAGAATTACTAGCGACCCACAATCTGTGGAATCATGTATAGACGAATTGGTTAACAAGTTCATCCACCGAGGTTATCCCAGAGCTGGATTACTTATTAACAAACACGAAATGTTACATACACCTAGATCGGAGCTGTTAAAACCTGCTATAAAAAAGAACACAGATCGGAGAATTCCTTTTATTTCTCAATTCTCTACCAACAGTTCATCCGTTAATCAAGCTAGTAAAAATCTTAGGCCTATTGTTTCAGGAGATAGCGATTTACCTGCATTGAAAAACACTTGCTTAATGCCCGCATATTCTAGAGGAAAAAATCTAAAGGACATGCTAATGAAAATGTACATTGTCTCTCCCACGCCTATTTCTGACACCTCTATTCAAAGGAAAAAGCCGGGGTGTTATAAGTGCATTGCATGCACCACTTGCAGATACTTAGAGCCTGGACATTACTTTAAATACCTGCACAGCAGCAAAAAATTTCCTATCCGTCATGTATTGACGTGTACCTCTACGTTTGTTATATATAACATTATCTGCCCTTGTGGACTGTATTACGTAGGGCAGACCACTCGCACTTTTAGAGAGCGGGCTGCTCTGCATCGATCTGCCATTAGAGCATCGCTTGGTGGCAAAGATGTAGAGCAACCTGTGGCTCGTCATTTCCGACAGGCTAATCATTCATTAGCTAGTCTTAAATATAAAATCATTGACTATGTCGCAGTTGATATCCGTGGGGGTGGCAGAGCTAAGCGGTTGAGCCAATGTGAAGCTTATTGGATCTTTCATTTGTATACATTGGCCCCAAGAAAAAAAAAGAACATGTTAAGTGTGTTTTTGTAGTTCTCGATTATTCTTATAGGTCCTAATAGCTTTATTATAAATATTTTTAGATGATGCTTTATTCATTTTTTACATTATGACTACAGTTGTATATATATATTCAGTGCTGTTCCCAGTATGTTTATTTGGTATATAACTTAGTAGCAACTTCATGTTTAGATTTTTTTTTCATTTAGTTCTGGTTTCTACTGGATGTCACTTTAATTATGGTTTTTATTATGATCACTGTTTAGTTTAGGTCTGTTCACACGTTGTTTCACATCTTTCTTTCTTTTTCCTTTTCCATTTTCTGATTTTGTCTCACATCTACAGGGTCTCCCAGCCCGACTGGCCCATCTGGAGTTGCAGCGTTGGTTGCTGGGCAACCACAAGTAACGACCAGTGGCTGCGGGACTCCCCCACTTGAGGCTGACGTTCTGATCAGGTGGCCTTCGGCGTGCATTACATTCCAGAGGTCCCAACAGACGCCGCGTCACAGGTTGCTGGGCAACCCCAGCACAGGGTGACGTCAGGTGTGTTCCCCACTTCCGGCTGACGCTCCAGTCTCGTGGCTCCCGGCTTGGTGAGAGCCCTTCTCAGCATTTCTTCCTTTCCTATATAAGGTAGGACTTCATTGTTTGTGTGTTGCTTTATTTGTGTCCTGATGAAAAGGCCCAAGGGCCTTGAAACGTCGGCATATATATTTATTATGTTGATATAAGTTTGATTAATACAATTTAACTTTTTTTCTACTGGAGTGCCGCCTGCTTCCTAGATTGTTTGAGTATATTCTCATACTTTCCGGATCCCACTTGTATATATATTGTCAAAACTGGATTAATGGCTGAGACAAGATCAGTTTAAAATTGAAGCGTGCGCGACGCCATCTTGCAAATGGCAGCTATTGTGCCAGGGTATGTCATGTTGTGGTTCAGGTAAATTAAAAAGTTACAGTTTTTAAACTATTAACTCGCGCCATTGTAGAGATAGGACTTTTCAACTTGTTGCGCAGCCTCAGTAGGAGCCTCTAGCAGGTGTAGTCATAGTGGCTTCACTTGGGTGCAGCTAGATGGTCGTCATTTGCAGGCGATAGCGGCGCTGTAAAAAACAATGGTAGCAGCGGCAGGGACACAAATGCAGCGGTGGTGACATCAGCGTCGGCAGGGACATCAGCGTCGGCGGTGGCACAGGTGTCGGCGGTGGGTAGCAGGTGTCGGCGGGACCCAGCGGCGACGGGGGTCCAGTGGCGGTGTGGGCATTGGCAGCAGGCCTGGATCCGAGAGGATCCAGTCCCCGCCAGCCATTCTGCTGAATACGGCAGCGGCGCCCATTTCAAAAATGGCACCTCAGCGCCATTTTTGAAATTCAAAGATGGCCACTGTGAGCCAATCACACCTCTCGGATCCAGGCGCGCCAACGACGCCCAAACAGGCGCCGGTCCCGCAGCTGCCGTATGCCGCTGACAATGACATAGCGAGCCTTGATTGGCTCGTGGCGGCCATCTTTGATTTTCAAAGATGGCCGCCGCAGGCCAATCAAGGCTCGTGACGTCATTGGAGGCGGCGGCACCTGAAGAGGACCACAGAAGCACTGGGGAGCTTGGCAACCACCCCACAGGTGAAGACGCCAGAAGCCCTGTCAGGTGCGCACCCGCCAGGCGAAGACACTAAAAGTCCTAGTGGGTTAGCATCTGCCAGGCGAAAATGCTGAAGTCCTGGCGGGTTGGCACCCGCCAGGTGAAGTCGATGAAGCCTTGGTGGGTTGGCGCCTGCCAGGCGAAGAGGCCTAAGCCCTGGGGTGGTGGCGGCCACGTAAAAGAGCTTAAAGGCCGCCATCCCCCAGGTGTAGACCTGTAAAATAAAATATTACAATATGTGTGTTGTGTTATTTTAATATTTTTTTTTTACAGGTGGACTACAGGTGGCAGTGGGCCCTAATGCCCAGCATGCTGGTACTTGTGGTTTTCAAAGTACCAACATGCAGGGAGGCATGCTGGAACCTATAGTTCACCTGCAAAAGAAAAATATGAGATATGGTAAGAACTTACCCTTGTTATCTCTATTTCTACGAAGTCCATAGGGTTCCACAGGATACCTTGGGGTATAGGTGTGACGTCAGTCGCAGGGCACCAAAGAGTTAAGCTTTCAGCCTCCCAGGATGCACTAGGTCCCCCTCCTATACCCCGCCCCCGGGCCAAGGCACCTCAGTTAGTTACCAAGCCATAGGCCGGAGGAGGAGAAGGAAGAGAGAGAACAAAGATCTGGACACATACAAGAATCACATTCTCACCAGAGGGAGACGGAAAACCGGTGACCAGAGCAAAGCCCATCTGCAGCACAGGTGCGACAGGGTGGGAGTCCTGTGGAACCCTATGGACTTCGTAGAAATAGAGATAACAAGGGTAAGTTCTTACCATATCTCATATTTTCTACTTCAGGGTCCATAGGGTATCCACAGGATACCTTGGGGATGTCCCAAAGCAGTATCCTTTAAGGGTGGGGACGCTCCTGTGCAGAAAGGAGAATCCGCCGCCCGAAGGAAGCATCCTGAGAGGCGAAGGTGTCAAACCTGTAATACCTCACGAAGGTATGGACAGAAGACCACGTAGCAGCCTTGCAGATCTGAACTGCCGAGGCACCACGTCGAGCTGCCCACGAAGGACCCACAGACCTAGTGGAATGAGCCTTCAGAGAAGGAGGGACCGGTAGGCCTTCATGAAGATAAGCTTCAGAAATAGCCATACGGATCCAGGCTGCCAAAGTTTGCTTTGAAGCAGGCCAACCCTTTTTACGGAAGCCAAAGAGGACAAACAAAGCGTCCGACTTCCTAAACGAAGAAGTGCGGTCAACATAAGTCCTTAAGGCCCGCACAACATCCAAAGAGGCCTCACCCACGGAAAGACCCGGTGAGTTAAAGGCCGGAACAACTATTTCCTCGTTAATATGAAACTGGGAAACAACTTTGGGAAGAAACTCGGGCCGAGTGCGGAGCACTGCCCTGTTCCCATAAAAAACCAAGAAAGGGGGTCTACAAGAAAGAGCCCCTAACTCAGAAACACGTCTGGCCGAAGCAATGGCCAGAAGGAAAACAGTCTTAGCTGTTAGCCATTTAAGATCCACTGAGCCCAGTGGTTCAAACGGCGGTCCTTGGAGAGCCCTCAGGACCACAGCCAAATCCCAAGGCGCCACAGGTGGAACAAAGGGCGGCTGAATGCGGAGAACACCCTGCATAAAGGTGCGCACATCCGGGATTGTAGCAATCCTACGGTGAAACCAGACAGATAGGGCCGAAACCTGTACCTTCAAAGAAGCAAGGCGAAGCCCATGATCTAGTCCCGCTTGCAGGAAGGCGAGAATCCGAGACAGACGAAACTCCCGCGGTGCATAACCTCTCGGTCGACACCACTGGAAGAACGTATGCCACACGCGATGGTATATCCTCGCGGAAGACGGTTTCCGAGCTCGTAACATGGTACGCACCACAGAGCTGGAAAACCCCCGGGACCTCAGCATGGCCGTCTCAACAGCCACGCCGTCAAAGACAGCCGAGTCAGGTCCGGGTGAAGGCAAGGACCCTGAGACAGAAGGTCCGGTCGTAGCGGCAACCGCAGAGGAATGTCCACGGACAGACCCTGAAGGTCTGAGAACCAGTGCCGTCTGGGCCACGCGGGAGCTATCAACAGGAGCGTCCCTCCTTCCTGTTTGAATTTCCGGATTACCCGTGGAAGAAGGGAGACCGGAGGGAACAGGTATGCGAACCGGAACGTCCACCGGACGGACAGAGCATCCACCAGAGACGCCCCTTCGTCTCTTGTGCGAGACCCGTACACCGGCAACTTGTTGTTGTGCCGGGACGCCATGAGGTCGATTTCTGGAAGACCCCACCTGTCCACCAGTAGTTGAAAAACGTCCGGGTGCAGGGACCATTCCCCCGGATGAACGTCCTGGCGACTTAGAAAGTCCGCCTCCCAATTGAGCACTCCCGGGATGAAGACCGCTGATATGGCCGGAAGATTGCGCTCCGCCCAAACCAGGATCCGAGAGACCTCTACGAGAGCCGCCCGACTGCGAGTTCCTCCTTGCCTGTTTATGTAGGCCACGGTGGTAGCATTGTCTGACTGGACCTGCACCGGGCGACCCTGGAGAAACCGCTGTGCCTGCTGGAGAGCATTGAAGACCGCACGGAGTTCCAAGATATTTATTGGAAGCTCCGCTTCTGTCGGCGTCCACCTGCCCTGGAACAAGTGTGGACCCGAAACTGCTCCCCAGCCCCGAAGACTGGCGTCCGTTGTCAACAGGACCCAATTTGGAACCCAGAACGGACGTCCCTTGTTGAGGTGGGTCGTCTGTAACCACCACGTAAGGGACAGGCGAACCTCCTGGGTGAGCACAATCGTCTGGGACTTCAGAGACTGAGTCAGCCCGTTCCACTTGGACAGGATCAGGTGCTGCAGAGGTCTGGAGTGAAACTGGGCGTATTCCACCATGTCGAACACCGACACCATGGAGCCCAGTAACCTCATCGCCGAGTGTAAGGACACCCGGCGGCTGTACCAGACAACTGCGCACCCTTGACTGTAAAGCAGAGATCTTGTCCTCCGTCACGAAGATCCTTTGCTGTCCCGAGTCCAATAAGGCTCCAAGATGCAGAATCCTCCGAGACGGGATTAGAGTGGACTTCTGCCAGTTGATTAGCCAGCCGTGCCGTTGCAGCAGTGCAATGGTCAGGTCCAAGTGGCGTAACAGGAGCTCTGGAGATCCTGCCACCAATAACAGGTCGTCCAAATACGGCAACATGCGGACTCCCTGCAGCCGCAGAGAAGCCGCCATGACCGCCATCACCTTGGTGAAAACACGTGGTGCTGTTGCCAGGCCAAAAGGTAACGCCCGAAACTGGAAGTGGTCGCTGCTGATTGCAAACCTGAGGAACTGTTGATGGCGCCAAAGAATAGGGACATGCAGGTAAGCGTCCTGTATGTCCAATGACACCAAGTAGTCCCCAGGTTCCAGCGCCAGAATGATGGACCGTAGGGTCTCCATCCGAAACTTCGGGACCCGCAAAGACTTGTTGAGTGCTTTGAGGTTGAGAATCGGACGATATGACCCATTGGGTTTCTGTACCAAAAATAGATTTGAATAGAAACCCTGGCCCCTCTGGGAGAATGGAACCGCCACTATAACTCCAGCCTGGAGCATAGTGTGCAATACCTTCCGCAGCTCCGTAGCCTTGTTCCGGTCTGATGGGAGACCCGTGGTGAAGAAGCGAGCCGGGGGTCTGTGCCGGAAGGAGAGGGCGTATCCGTGGGAAACCACCTCCAGAACCCAAGTGTCTGTCGTAGTGGTCGACCAACACTGGGCGAACTGTAGCAGGCGGCCTCCCACCCTGGGATCCCCCAAAGGGAGGCCCGGACCGTCAGGCCACAGGCTTGTCATCTGGCTTGGGGGCCGGACGTCTGGTACTCCATGCCTGCTTCCGGGGCTTGACCGATTTCTTAGGGCCAGCCTGTCGAGGAAACGACTGTGGTTTGGGCCTGCCCTGGGCCCTAGATGACCGAAAGGACGATGGTCCCGAACCAGAAGGAGCAGCGGCCGACGGGAGACAGGCAGATTTGGCTGCCGCCAGCGTGGCCACAATCTTATCCAGATCCGGACCGAAGAGAACTTCTCCGGTAAACGGCAACGCTTCCAGACCTTTCTTGGAATCTGCGTCCGCCTTCCAGGATCGCAGCCACAAGGTGCGACGAGCAGCTACCGCTGCTGAAGAAATTCTAGACACCAGAGTACTAATGTCTAGAGCCGCCTCGTTGATGTAGGTGGCCGAATCACGGAGATTGCCAATCAACTCCGCCTGATCGGCCGGACAGTCGGATTCAAAAGAAGCCTCTAATGAATCCGCCCAGCGCTCCATCGCTCTGGCAACCCAGCAAATGGCCATAGCCGGCCGTGCTGCCCCCCCTGCAAGGGAATAAGCGGACTTCAGGCAGATTTCTACCTTGCGGTCCGTAGCATCCTTAAGGGAGGACATGGATGGCATCGGCAATGTGGCACTACGGACAAGACGGGTCACGTGAGAATCCACCTGTGGAGGGGATTCCCACTTCGCAAAATAATTATCCGCGTACGGATAAGCCACCGCCAGGCGTCTCTGCGGCTGGTATCTTTTGCCAGGTTGTTTCCACGCCTCCTCTAAATGGTCCACCAACTGACCCGAAAGAGGAAAGACTGTGGCATCGCCCTTCACATCTTTGAAAAAGGCATACTTAGATTTAGCCGCTGGGGGAACTTCGTCCTCAATCACCAAGGCTGTGCGGACCGCCCGAATAAGTCCAGGAATATATACTTTGGACTTAGCATCAGCGTCCTTAGTATGGAGAGGTTCCTGATCGTAAGGATCTAGAATCTCCCCATCATCAGACGTCCCTTCGTCATCCTCATAAGGAGCGGACAGAGACGCCACCGGCCTTTTATGAGACCGCATCACAGACTCCCCTTGCAACACATCCGACAAGTGCTGTACAGAACTCGTCAGGGAGTTAACCCACGCTGGCTCCTGAGAACCCGGGAGCGGGGAAATAGGGAGACTGTGGGGTACCACCAATTGTCGTGGGAACCCCTGCATGGGTGACGACACCACAGACTGCTGGGACAAACCCATCGGAGTAAACGCGGGCTGCGGAGCTAACTGGCCCACTAAAGCTGTTAACGCCTGAGCGAAACAAGCCCAGGGCGGCTCCTGTACCGGTGCTGTAACCGTAATAGGCCACGCCATGGACAAACACTGCCGGCAAAGGCCCTCCGCGCTACCCTCCCCCTCCGCTAACGGTACTTTGCACGTGGTACACTGTAGCCGGAGGGGAAAATCACTTTCAGACATGATGGCACCACGTATGTGACTTCTCTCACCAATTAAGTATTAAATAGGCGAGAGACCACCCTGCAGCACCGCACCACAAGGGCTTTAGCAGAAAGAACAGGGACAGTAATAAAGCTGACAGTTTAGAGAAGAAAAGATTACAGGCAGCAGCGCTAGCACAGTCACATACAATGCAGAAAAATAACAATTCCTGCACTAACAGCGCTGATCACTCAACTACACAGACACAGGGCCTGGTAGGACACAGCGCTGCATACACAGACCTGACCACAGCGGAGGAGAGGTATGCGGGGGGACCCAGACCACGATGCTTCCGTCCAGCGCTTCCAGCAGCGTTCACCATGCGTTCTGGAGAAGATGGCCGCCGAGGAGCAGAGAGGAGGCTGGCCTGGGGGAGGAGCGCTGCCACAGGACCAGTCGGCAGCATGCAGAGAGGGCTGTGTGCAGCGGGGGAGGCGCCGGCTGTGAGACAGGGAAGGCGCGCTCCCCTGGCATGCATTTAACCCCTGGGACGCCGCAGCGCTACCGCTCTGCTGCGGTCCGCTGTCCCAGGGGGTAGTGGAAGCGCAGGTTGGTCGCCTGGCTCCACGCTGCAGCCAGTCCCCAGGGAGCCCCCTGCCTGGGGACTTAGGACCATGTGATCAGCGGGGACCCACCGCGGGACCCCGCTGCTTACCTCTGTCCCCCTTGAATCCGGCCATGGTCCGGAGCATCTGGGGTCACCGCTAGCTGTGACCCCAGACGCCCACCAGCATCCCCGGATCAGTACCGGCGTTCTGGTACCGGCGGGGTGTAGGGAAGACAGCATGGACGTCAGGACTGACTGTCCATGCTGTTCATCCAGTTGTGCAGCCACAGCTGCATAAAGAATAAGCTTCAGGGGCTCTTCTAGCCCCCACTCCAACAGGTGCACCCGACTCCGGCCGGGCACCAAACTAAACTGAGGTGCCTTGGCCCGGGGGCGGGGTATAGGAGGGGGACCTAGTGCATCCTGGGAGGCTGAAAGCTTAACTCTTTGGTGCCCTGCGACTGACGTCACACCTATACCCCAAGGTATCCTGTGGATACCCTATGGACCCTGAAGTAGAAATATTCTTTAAAATGCACCACATCACACAATCAACCTGGCACCCACCGCCCAGGGGTGCTGGAGATAGCCCCGGGCTATCAGCCTAGGCCTGGGGTGCCCTGAGGAGGGGGACCTCTTTATTGGGGGGGTTCCCAGCTTCTCAGGGATCCCCGGGTTTTGACTGACTAGCGGTCAGGGTTGATGCAGCGGCTGGGGGGCCCGGTGAAAGGGCTCCCCTGGCTGTGGCATCAGCCCCCTGTTAGAAAATAGTCCGGTGCTGGTCCTGGAGAATACAGGGGGACCCTACTCATTTTTTTCCCCTGAATTTCCAGAACCAGGACCGGATCAGAGCCCAGTGCTGGTTGCACAGCTTACGGGGGACCCCTACGTAATTTGTCCCCTGTATTTTGGCAACCAGGGCTGGTTCTGACTAGCCCAGTGTTGATTGTGCTTAAATATGGGGGAACCCTATGTCATTTGTCCCCTGCATTTAAACACAGCCAGGACTGGCTGCCTGTGTTTAAAAAAAACTAAAAAAATGGTGTGGCCCCACCCAAAAAAACAACCAGCATCGGGCTTTGTAGACCCAGTACTGGTTGTGCTAAATACAGGGGACAAATGATGTAGGGGTCCCCTGTTTTAAGCACAACCAGCACCAGGCTTTTCAAAACCTATCCTGGTTGGCAAAATACAGGGGACAAATGACGTAGGGGTCCCCCGTATTTAGCGCAACCAGCACAGGGCTCTGAGCCACTCCTGGTTCTGGAAATACAGGGGGAAAAAATGCATAGAGCCCCCTGTATTTGCCAGAACCAGAACCGGACTCCTTCTCGCGGGGGGTTGGGTGATGCCTATCACCAGGGGAGCCCTTTCATCGGGCCCCCCAGCCGCAGTATCACCTCTGACCGCTAGCCAGCCCAGGCCGGGGATCCCTGTGGAGTTGGGGACCCCCCTAATAAAGGGGTCCCCCTCCTCAGGGCACCCCAGGCCCAGGCTGATAGCCTGGAGCTATCCCCAGCACCCCTGGGTGGTGGATGCTGGGTTGATTATGTAAAGTGTGGTGCGTTTGAAAATACAAATATTGGCTTTGCTGTGGAACTACAGTTCCCAGCAAGCCTTCCGCGTATGCTGGTAATTGGAGAACCACAAGTATCAGCATGCAGGGCATTACGGGCTTGCTGGTACTTTTAGTTCCACAGCAAAAGCAATATTAAAAAAACACACAGTAGAAAAGTATAATTTTATTAAAACATACATGCACAAACACATGTACTCACACATGCATACACACTATCTCACATACTCACCTGGTATCCCTGAAGCCATTCTGTCCTCTTCTCCAGTAGATAATCCAATGGGGAGTACATGTAATAAAAATTCCATACTCACCTCCTCCTATGCGTAGATCAGGTCCTCTTCACACAATGGCAAAGAAAAAAGAAAAAGAACTCTCAGGTTGGGGTCACTCTATTGAAATAATACATCAATTAATAAATAACATTTAATAGATATGCATTAAAAATCAGATCTGCCATATATTAATGTCAATCCTGACAAACAAAATTATGTATTAATGACAATAAACAAAACAAGAGAAAATATTCTTACATGACAAAATATATATATCACTAATGTGGAAAGCAAAGTGAAATATTGCCTGGTGACATCAGAGAATGGGAAAATGATGTGATCATCAAATTGGATTTCTGAGTACACCTTCCTTAATGTCAAAGCACAATGATGTAATCAGCGCAGTGTTAGAACTGGTAGATAATTGAACCAGTGTAAAGATACATCTAGTGAAGGTACAGTGACTCATCTGTATATGCGCCAACACAAATACATGAATATATAGTTAGATCAGGCTTGCCTACCCTCCCGATTTGGTCGGGAGCCTCCCGAATATCGGGTGCCGCTCCTGACCCCCCGGAAAGGCAGGCAAGCCTCCCGGCTGCCGCCTACCCCCCCAGACTTACTAGTAAAAACCCCCGCTGCCGGGGGGCCCGATGACGCAATTTGCGCTGAATCGCGTCATCGTGGCTCTGCCCCCTGCTTCACAATGCCATTTTTTCGGCATTGTGAAGAGGGGGCAGGGCCACGATGAAGCGATCATGCGGTCACGCCCCCGGCCCCACCCCCAAAACGGCATCATAGCCCAGCCACGCCCCCCCACAGAATGCAGGCATTCAGCTCCCTCCCGGAAGGAGGGAGCTGAATGTCGGCAAGTATGAGTTAGATAGATCCAATCTTTATAACTTTTATAATATGGCTGTCATGAAGTAATCAATATTGGATCTGATAAGTGCAATGACCAATTAAATTATCAGCAAGCACAGAAAATTTATATAGATGATCTATTGAAATCTCATATAAATGTATAGCAGGAAGTCCCAGTGTTTATATCTTCAACCAGGGCCGGACTGGGATTAAAAATAGGCCCTGGCATTTAAAGCACACAGGCCCACCTCACGTCACCACCTGACTCCTGGCAGAGACTCCTCCCCTTACTATCCTGACTCCTCCCACTTCTTAGTCTATCCTATTGCAAATATAATTTATATTAGAGCAACATACAAGTGTACAGCATTCCCTGTATTAAAATACCCACAACAGGGCTCATCCTGCAGGGGATTCATACATGTGCCATAGTCAGACATTTGGTATTTGGTTGGGTCTGCTAGGTACAGAAACTCCCCCCGCTGAGAGAGGAGAATTAAAAAGTAGGTAAGCATGGGCTATGCCCTTCGTCTTGTCATTGTTGAGCTGCCATATAAAGAACCCTAACTAGACATTTTTGGTCCCTGGACGTCCTGTCTTTAAAAATCCTTTCATTTTCCCATCGGGATGCCAAAGGTAAGTATCAAAACAAAAAGAAAAGTAACACTTAAATGAGATGGTGATGCCTGGGAAAGGCAGGAGAAGGTGACAGGAGAGCCAGTAAGTGACAGGGAGAGAGTGATGGGGAGAGGCAGTGGGTGACCCCAGGCAGTGGGTGACAGGGAGAGAGTGACCGTGAGAGGCAGTGGGTGATATATAGGGGGGCACTTGGCTGGGTGGGAAGGGGGCAATGAGATGGTAATGAGAGGGAGGAACACTAGGCTGGAGAAGGGGGTACACTGGGGAGAATGTGGGGGGACACTAATTGAATTGGTTGGGGGTTCTTGCTGAGGGGCAATTAGATGGGGCAGTGGGCTGGTTGGGGAGGTAAAGGGGGGGATCAGTGATATGGTGGGGATACTGGGCTGGATGGGAGGCACTGCGGATGGGGAGGTCCTGGGCTGGATTGGAAGTGGGGCAGTGAGAAAGGGGTGGGAGGGAGGAACACTAGCCTAGAGAAGGGGGTACACTGGGCTGAATGAGGGGAGGACACTGGGACTACTGGCTGGCTGGGGGCAGTTAGACAGGAGCAGTGGGCTGATTGGTGAGGGAAGGGGAGATGCACTGCGATCGGGAGTCAGTGAAATGGTGGGGGACACTGGGCTGCATGGGGTGACATCATGTGAATGGGTGGTAGTGGGCAGGATGGGAAGGAGACAGTGAGATAGGGGTGGGAGGGGGGAACACTGGGATGAATGAGGGTGATCACTGTGACTGGACTGGCTCGGAGTTCTAGGTGGGGGCAGTGAGTTGCAGTGGGCTGGTTGGGAAGGGATGGGGGAAACACTGGGCTGGCAGCATGGGAGACACTAGGATGAGGGGTTCAGTAATGGTACGGGACACTGGACTGGAGAAGGGGTAGACACTGGGATGGGAGCACTGACCTGCTGCTATACAATTTCTGCACACTCAATGCAGCACTGCATGCTCACACAGCAGCCTCCTGAGAATCTCTTCTAACTCTGACTGCTGTTGGGATCTGGGAGACTGGATCTCATTGCGGGGTCTATTTACTAAGCAGTGTTAGGAGACAGAGGGCCTGATTCAGACCCGCTTGCGAGTGCTATGCGCTCGCAAGATGGTCGATGGTGGCCCAGTGCGCATGCGCACGACGGAGCCGGCTCCTTTGTGCACATGCGCGAGACCCGGATAGCGACGGGCAAGCCGTCGCTCCATGTCTCATACCAAAGGGGGCATGCTGTCGATGTTGAGTGACAGCATGCCCCCTTTGGTGGGCATGCCGGGGGCGTGGCTGGCCAGACGGAGGCGCTCCCATGGGAACAAGTGATGTCAGTGGGAGTGCTTTCGGCTCTGGTAGAGCCGAAAGCACTCTGGGGCTTGCGGCAACGAGACCCTACCACAAGAGTCTCGTCGCAAGCCCGACCATCATCATGGCCACTCGCTATAGCTGTGGGTGGTCACCCACAGCTATGCGAGCGGCCAGGAGGCCGTTCTGCAAAACCAGAGGGCCGGCCCTGATTCAGAGCAAGCGCTCTGTCAGAGCGTCCGGCTCTGAATCAGGGCCAGTGTGAAAAGTGATAAGGTACTACCTAATCAGCTCCCAACTGTCATTTTTCAAACACAGCCTGTGAGATGACAGTTGGGAGCTGATTGGCTGGTACCTTATCACATTTCACTCTGTCTCCTAACGCTACTTAGTAAATAGACCCCTATGTCTCTTTCCCTGGCGGTGCGGTCCAGGTAGGTGGAAGGAGAAGGGACTAGTTTTGTGCCCAGCCCAGGAGTCAGTTTAAGGCTGTCAATAAGAGGCTGAGCTGTGAGGAAATGAGGCGGGCCTCTCTCCTGCTCCGTCTCTAGTAAACATGTGATGAGGCCAGGCAGGCTCCTGATCTGCACTGGCCATGGCACCAGTTTTAAGAAAATTTAAATTGAAAAAAAAAATACACAAAAAAAATTATTCCACCTGCCCAAACAACAGTGAAGTCTACCGCTAATCTGTGCCTGAATGTGGCTCACTTTGCAGTTTGCACAGGCAAGACTTCACAGAGCCGAGCCGTGGACAGCCAGAGCCGGGCATAACTTAATGGCAGAATGAGGCCGGCGCAGTGGAACATGGGGACATCACCTCTCCAGCCCAACACCATCCTACAATGCATAACTCGCTTACTACTGCAAGCCGGCCCCCACACCAAGTTGTTACTTATCCAGGCAGCTAGATGCTGACTGCTCTCCCTCTGCCAAACTGCGTATGACTGTTGCTGGCATAGTACTTTGTGTGCGGCGTGGGGACGGGGTGCCTCGGTCTCGCCAGAGAACAGTGGTTTCCTCTCTTGCGATTTCAGTTCCTCCAAGGGTGGGCCGCGGTCAGCAAGTGGGCTGCCTGTAATACAAGGGCAATGCTCTACTTGGGGTGGGGGTCCACATACGACAGGCGGTCCACAGTCCACTCTGGAGGGATTAAACGGCCAATCCACCCCTGTGTGTCTATAATATATATATATATATATATATATATATTGTGCATTTATATATATGTATATATATATATTTATATATATATATATATATATATAGTGGTTGTGTATGTATATACACATACTGTATATATATATATATATATATATATATACACACCCTAACATTATATACTCTGTAACTTACACATGCATACATCATACGCACACTAGCACATTATACATAGATTCACACACTCACTTTTTGTTGTAGCATATGCTGAAAGTTGCTGATGGGGGCGGGCACCTCGCCCCATTAGGCCCCGCCCCCTCGCTGCATTTTGCCGCGATTTTCGGTAATCTGAGAGGAGGCAGGACTGTTCACAGGGGCCCATCTGACCCAGCCAGGGGTATATCGGGCCGCAGGGGGGTTTACTGTTACTGCTCTGGCAAGAGGGCTCCTGGCTTTTGCTTGCTTCCATGCCGGAGAACTTGTGCTCTATGACTCCGCCTACAATGGGCGGTTCAAAAGATTAAACTTGGCCAACAGTGAAGCTGCATGGAACTGACTCACGGCCAGGACTAGCCACTCTGATTGTGTTATAAACACAATGGGAGTGACTGCAAACCACTGTCTGACTGTGCCCCTGTCGCTGAGCAGACGCAGAGCTCTGAGAGACATGTTATCTGTTCAGCTGGGCTTCTTGACGGCCGGACGGACTGGCCCATCTAGTCATCGGCCCTTCTGGCATGTGCCAGAACTGCCAGATGGCCAGTCCGCCCTGTCTTCAACGTATGCATGATAAAGAGAAAACAATTACACATATATCGTGATAACAGAAATTGCACAGATAAGTAACCAAAAATGAACACATGTGAATCCACCAATTGCCGTGTATATACTAGGGGTGAGCGGGTTCGGATTTCAGAAATCCGAACCCCCCCGAGCCCCCCCGATCCGAGTCCGATCCGAGTCAGGCTCGACTTTTCCCGCCTGACTCGGATTCAGAAATCGAGGCAAAACGTCATCATCCCGCCTTCCGAGTCTCGCGGGTTTTGGATCCTATATAAGGTACCCGCGTCGGCGCCATTTTCTCACTCGGCTGTGGACAGTGAAGGGGGAGGGTGGGAGTAAGGGCTGGCTGGGCTGTGTAGTGTAGTGTAGTGTAGTGTAGTGCAGAGTAGTGTTGTGCTCTGCTGTGCTGCGCTGTGCTGCTGTTGTCCATAGGGGCTGTGTCCACTACTTCAAAGTCCATAGGGGCTGGCTGTGTTGTGCTGTGCTGCTGTTGTTAATAGGGGCTGTGTCCACTACTTCAAAGTCCATAGGGGCTGGCTGGACTGTGTTGTGCAGTCAGTTGTCCATAGGGGCTGTGTCCACTCCAAAGTCCTGTGCAGTGTCCCAGTCCTAAAGGGGTGCTGTAGTGTTGTCCAGGGGGTGCTCTGTTCGTCAGGGGTGCTCCCCCCAAGTGCTAAAAAAAAAATTTTTTTTCTGTGTTTGTGAATTGTGTGCGCAGTAGCAGAACGTGCATCAACAAAGTAGTGCCAAGCGTGCGCCTGTGTCATAAGTAAAGGGCCGGCTGGCTTAACCGTTAAAGGGTGCTGTAACCCCCAAAGTACACTCCAAACCAAATAAAAAAATTTTTTCTGTGTTTGTGAATTGTGTGCGCAGTAGCCGCACGTGCATCAACAAAGTAGTGCCAAGCGTGCGCCTGTGTCATAAGTAAAGGGCCGCCTGGCTTGACCGTTAAAGGGTGCTGTAACCCCCAAAGTACACTCCAGTAGAAACCAAATAAAAAAATATTTTCTGTGTTTGTGAATTGTGTGCGCAGTAGCCGCACGTGCATCAACAAAGTAGTGCCAAGCGTGCGCCTGTGTCATAAGTAAAGGGCCGGCTGGCTTGACCGTTAAAGGGTGCTGTAACCCCCAAAGTACACTCCAAACCAAATAAAAAAATATTTTCTGTGTTTGTGAATTGTGTGCGCAGTATCCGCACGTGCATCAACAAAGTAGTGCCAAGCGTGCGCCTGTGTCATAAGTAAAGGGTCGGCTGGCTTGACCGTTAAAGGGTGCTGTAACCCCCAAAGTACACTCCAAACCAAATATAAAATTTTTTTCTGTGTTTGTGAATTGTGTGCGCAGTAGCCGCACGTGCATCAACAAAGTAGTGCCAAGCGTGCGCCTGTGTCATAAGTAAAGGGCCGGCTGGCTTGACCGTTAAAGGGTGCTGTAACCCCCAAAGTACACTCCAAACCAAATAAAAAAATATTTTCTGTGTTTGTGAATTGTGTGCGCAGTATCCGCACGTGCATCAACAAAGTAGTGCCAAGCGTGCGCCTGTGTCATAAGTAAAGGGTCGGCTGGCTTGACCGTTAAAGGGTGCTGTAACCCCCAAAGTACACTCCAAACCAAATATAATTTTTTTTTCTGTGTTTGTGAATTGTGTGCGCAGTAGCCGCACGTGCATCATCAAAGTAGTGCCAAGCGTGCGCCTGTGTCATAAGTAAAGGGCCGGCTGTCTTGACCGTTAAAGGGTGCTGTAACCCCCAAAGTACACTCCAAACCAAATAAAAAAATATTTTCTGTATTTGTGAATTGTGTGCGCAGTAGCCGCACGTGCATCAACAAAGTAGTGCCAAGCGTGCGCCTGTGTCATAAGTAAAGGGCCGGCTGGCTTGACCGTTAAAGGGTGCTGTAACCCCCAAAGTACACTCCAAACCAAATAAAAAAAATTTTTCTGTGTTTGTGAATTGTGTGCGCAGTAGCCGCACGTGCATCAACAAAGTAGTGCCAAGCGTGCGCCTGTGTCATAAGTAAAGGGCCGGCTGGCTTGACCGTTAAAGGGTGCTGTAACCCCCAAAGTACACTCCAAACCAAATAAAAAAATTTTTTCTGTGTTTGTGAATTGTGTGCGCAGTAGCCGCACGTGCATCATCAAAGTAGTGCCAAGCGTGCGCCTGTGTCATAAGTAAAGGGCCGGCTGTCTTGACCGTTAAAGGGTGCTGTAACCCCCAAAGTACACTCCAAACCAAATAAAAAAATATTTTCTGTATTTGTGAATTGTGTGCGCAGTAGCCGCACGTGCATCAACAAAGTAGTGCCAAACGTGCGCCTGTGTCATAAGTAAAGGGCCGGCTGGCTTGACCGTTAAAGGGTGCTGTAACCCCCAAAGTACACTCCAAACCAAATAAAAATTTTTTTTCTGTGTTTGTGAATTGTGTGCGCAGTAGCCGTACGTGCATCAACAAAGTAGTGCCAAGCGTGCGCCTGTGTCATAAGTAAAGGGCCGCCTGGCTTGACCGTTAAAGGGTGCTGTAACCCTCAAAGTACACTCCAGTCCAAACCAAATAAAAAAATATTTTCTGTGTTTGTGAATTGTGTGCGTAGTAGCCGCACGTGCATCAACAAAGTAGTGCCAAGCGTGCGCCTGTGTCCCATAAGTAAAGGGCCGGCTGGCTCATTTCTTAAAGGGTGGTGTAACCCACAAAGTGCACTAGTCTCCAACAAAAAAAATAAATTATTTTCTGTGTTTGTGTGCGCCTTAGCCGCACGTATATATCAATATAACATAAATGGAGGACCAAACTTTCTCCGATAAAAATAAAATAGGGAAAGATCAAGAACCACTTCCTCCTAGTGCTGAAGCTGCTGCCACTAGTCATGACATAGACGATAACATGCCATCAACGTCGTCTGCCAAGGCCGATGCCCAATGTCATAGTAGAGGGCACATACAATCCCAAATGACAAAGTTCAGGAAAATGACCTTGAAAAAAACATTTAAATCATCTGAAGAGAAACGTAAACTTGCCAATAAGCCATTTACGACACGGAGTGGCAAGGAACGGCTAAGATCTTTCCCTATGTTCATGACTAGTGGTTCAGCTTCACATGACGATGGAAGCCCTCCTCCCGCTAAAAAAATCAAACGAGTTAAGCTGGCAAAAGCACAGCGAAGAACTGTGCGTTCTAAGAAGATATCACAAATCCCCAAGGAGAGTCCAAGTGTGGTGGCGGTTGCGATGCCTGACCTTCCCTGCACTGGACGGGAAGAGGTGGCTCTTTCCACCATTTGCACGCCCCCTGCAAGTGCTGAAAGGAGCACCCACAGTCCACTTGCTGATATGCAAATTGAAGATGTCACTGTTGAAGTACAACAGGATGAGGATACTGGTGTAGCTGGCACTGAGGAGGAAGTTGGCGAGGAGGATTCTGAAGGTGATGTGGTTTGTTTAAATCAGGCTCCGGGGGAGACAGTTGTTGTCCGTGGGATGAAAAAGCCCATCACAGTCATGCCTGGGCAGAAGACCAAACATTCCACCTCTTTGGTCTGGCAATATTTCTATCCAAATCTGGACAACAACTGTCTTGCCATATGTACCATATGTAAAGTTGAAATAAGTAGGGGTAGGGACGTTAACCACCTAGGAACATCCTCCATTATACGGCACCTGCAGCGCGTTCATAAAAAGTTACTGTCAAGTTCAGAAACTTTGGCTCAGACCGTAAGCAGTCCAGGGTCACCTAAATCCCTTTTTCCTGTTTTATCCAAGGAATCGGTGGATGAGGAGGATGAGGACGACATCTTGCCTCCGTAGAACCAGTTTGTGCAGGGACACATTAATTGCCAGCTTGTTTTGTGGGGGCCCAAACGAACCAATCATTTCAGCCACAGTCATGTGGCAGACCCTGGCGCTGAAATGATTGGTTTGTTAAGTGTGCATGTCCTATTTATACAACATAAGGGTGGGTGGGAGGGCCCAAGGACAATTCCATTTTGCACCTCTTTTTTTTCTTTGCAGTATGTACTGTTTGGGGCCTAGTTTTTCAAACTGCCATCCTGTCTGCCACTGCAGTGTCACTCCTAGATGGGCCACGTGTTTGTGCCGCCCACTCGTGTCGCTTAGCATAGTCATCCAGCTACCTCGGTGCAACCTTTTGGCCATAAAAACAATATTGTGAGGTGTGAGGTGTTCAGAATAGACTGGAAATGAGTGGAAATGAAGGTTATTGAGGTTAATAATAGCATAGAAGCAGAAAAACCCACAAATTCTGTGATTTTAGCTGTTTTTATGCTTTTTTTAAAAAAAAATACAGATCCAAAACACAAAACCCAGAACCCAAAACACGGAAGGGTGGTTTTGGCAAAACCAATCCAGATCCAAAACACGAAGAAAGATCCAGATCCAAAACCAAAACACAAAACACGAAAAGTGGCCGGTGCAGACCCCTAGTATATACAATACTTACAGGTACCTATAAACATAGTGGAATAGCAGAAAAGAGAGAGATATGTACAGATAAATCCCTTTGCTGGGTATCAAAACGGCAGCTGCTGCATGTCATTATGTAATCAAACAGTGAATGACATGTGAGTGTGCAGTAAAGCTCACCCAAGGGTGAGAATGAGTATAATGAGCATCTGCTATCAGGCCCGGTCAGGAAAAGGGGCCTGGTGTAAATAGTGCAGGAGCCTATTCCAAATGAACTCTGAGAGTGCCCAGATAAAAATAAATAAAAATATATGAAAATAAAAATAAAGGTAGATAAATAACACAGTATAAAATCGAAAATGGTGCTGCTGCCAATCACATGCCACTATGGCATTGGTGAGTAGTGAGAAGCACAGATTCGTATGCAGTGATAGGAAGAAAGATAGTTAGGGCAGCACTATGACATGTGCATGGTGAGTAGCGCTCTGCCTGCCAAATGGTTGTTGCAGAGCTGTTTACTCTCACAGGTAAACCGGTCACTAAGTGCGCCTAGAAAGAGAGATAGAAAGGTACCTGCTTGCTCCAAATAGAGCCGGCATAAGGTGAGCAAAATCTGCCATGTGGGGAGTCCACGCGTGTCCTGCTGTACGCAGTCCCGCCTGTACACAGCGGGAATGCCCGGATCTAAGACGCGTGTTTCACAGCTGCTTCCTCACACAATCCAGGGTCTTGGCAAAAAAAAAAAAAAACAGATACCTGGACCCTCGCACATTAGTAGTGTTCTCTAAGAACACTACTACCCAAATGACAGCTCTGCCACCCGGGATTTCAGTACAGAAATCCCGGTGCTGAGCGCTCATTGGCTGAGAGAGGTGAGCCTTCCGCCTCTCAGCCAATGAGCTATTCTCGCTATTGACTTCAATGGTGTGAACCGGGTGTGTCCTTTTCAAAAATGGCGCCTTGGCGCCATTTTTGAAATTCAGAGATGGCTGCTGCGAGCCAATCACGGCTCGCGATGTCATCGCCCCACATCCTCGGCTGGCTTAGATACTGCCAGCGTGAGTTGCCATGCACTCAGTCGGAGGCGGGGAGGCAGCAGAGAAGAGCTGCCGAAGACAGAAGACGCCACAGAAGCCCTGGAAGGGGCGACTGCTAGGAAGAAGAGCTTATAGGCCGTCGACCTCCAGGTGAACATGCCACGGAAGTCCTGGGGGAGCGGCAGCCATGTAAAAGAACTCAAGGCTGTCGCCCCCAGGTAAAGGTGCGGCTAAACAAAATATTTAAAAAAACGGTGTCTGTCTATTTTAATTTAATATTTCTTTTGCAGGGGTACTATAGGTACCAGCAGACCCTTACTGCCCTGCCTGCTGTTACTTGTGGTTCTCCAAGTGCCTGTATGCAGGGGATGCCTGCAGGGACCTGTAGTACTACTGCAAAAGACAATATTTATATATTCATACACAAGACAAAAGAACCCAGCACCCACCACCCAGGGGTGCTGGGGATAGCCGTGGGCTATTAGCCTCGGCCTGGGGTGCACCGGATAGGGGGGACCCCTTTAATGGGGGGGTCCCCAACTCCCCTGGGATCCCCGACCTGGGCTGACTAGCAGTCAGGGGTGATGCTTCGGCTGGGGGACCCGGTGAAAGGGCTCCCCTGGCTGTGGCATCACCCCCCTGCTAGAAAGGGTCCACTGCTGGTTCTGGGAAATTCAGTATTTCCAGGACCGACTCTGAGCCCAGTGCTGGTTGCGCTAAATACGGGGCACCCCCTACGTAATTTATCCCCCGTATTTGGCAACCAGGACCGGTTCTCAAAAGCCTGGTACTGGATGTGCTTCATACAGGGGACCCCTACGTTGTTTGTCCCCTGTATGTAGCACAACCAGTACTGGGGCTCTAAAGCTCGGTGCTGGTTGTCTTCTAGGGGGCGGGGCCATGCTTTTTTTTTTGCACATTCAATTTTTAAGATGCGTAGATGGATCTCACTGCTGCCCCCTCTGTCGCCCACTGATGCCCCGTTTTCACTGCACCGCTGCCAATGCTTTGCACCACCACTACTGCCGCTACCCCACACAACTACAGCCGTCTCGCACTCTGCACCTCCCAAACCAACCTCCTGTGCGCTGTCCCCTCTTCCACCTGCGTTAGAGTACCATTTTGTTGCCCTTCTCCCCTGCAGGTTTCCCGGTTTGCTCATCCATACCCTGATAGTTAATAAATTTTAAAAAAGCTATGAAATTCCATAGACAAAATACCTTACGGTTTCACATGTCCCATTAAGGCTGCTTAGACATGATCTGAAAATTCACAAAACCTATTGATTTACCTTCCCTTCATACACTCATGACGGCCCAGGGGAAGAGCGCAGCCACGCGGCATCCATTCACTATAGGAAGAGGGCTGGGGGAAGCCTAAGAGCCGATGGGTCCCGGTCCTGCACAAGGCGCGGCTAACCCTGGAGCCAGTCCTGAGTTATGATACCTACAGCCAGCTTCCTGGCTGCCGAAATCCCGGCACCGGAATGCCACTACCTAGCCAAAAGACCAGCACTGGAATACTGACAGTAGTAGACATTCCAACATAGGAATTGTGATAGTCAGGATGCCGATCGTAAGTATAGTGGCACTAGCGCACGCAGGACGGGTTTCTGAGTACACAGAACCCCCCTGACAAACCTAATTTATTTTTGTTCAGAGTCGGAGACAGTCTGCAGTAGCCGCGGGCTATCCATGAACAGGGCTGTCTGTTCAGCTATCAGTGATCTGTGTGCGCCGCAGCCCTGAGTAGGGTACCCGAGGCAAAGATGGCAGGAAATGGCCTGTGCCTGAATCCAATACAGCGGTGCAGTGCTGGAAGTGTGGTGCCGACTTGGGGGCTGTCTTGAACCTGTGTGAGCCGGAAGGGGAGGGGGAGGCTAGGGTTAGGCTAGAGGAGGGGGAGATTAGGGTTAGGTACCCCTGGGGGTGGGTTAGGCACCACTGGGGAGGGGGGGGTTATGGTTAGACATTAGGGGTAGGTGTAGGTACCAAGGGAGGATGGTTAGATTTAGGCACTAACGGGGAGGGTTAGGGTGTGGGGTGGGGAGGGTTAGTGTTAGGATGCAGGAAAGGAGGGTTAGGGGGAGAAGGGGGATGGTTACTATACTTACAAGATCCTTGTCAGGATACTGAGCATAGGGATGCCGCTGTCGGTATATTGACAGCAGGTATACCACCTGCCGGGATTTCATAGAACCTATCGTTTGTTTATACTTTCTCAGAATACCAAATCCAAATGATTAATGGCCCGGTAACCATGCGGAAATGCTAGTTTCCGCATATTAAGTTAATGGCCATTCATCATGAGGGGTCTGATTGGACCCTTTTGGTAATCAGCAAACTCAGAAAACTGAAAGTTCCCAGTGCTTGTTCTTGGATCCCCGCTCCTTCCTATGGGAGATCCGAGCGGATCCCTCCACCACCTCCTCACCAGCTCCCTGGAGGCTTTGCGCATGCGTGACCCGAGGCCATGCATGCGTAGTCGGGATGACTGGGAGCAGGTAAGTAACACAGCTACAGAAGTAGCTGCAATACAAACCACAGGGACAACTGCTTTTCGGAGCAGTTGTCCCCTCACCTGAGTAATGATGAATTGCTCCGGTGTCACTTTTCCCATACGGCCTTCGATGATGAATAGGCCCCCATGTGCTTTACCATATTCCATCTTCATATATAAAGGTTTTCCATGTTTATTTGTAACCTTCTCTTCCAAGATTGTGAGCTTGCTGGTAGGGCCCTCTTACATATTTGCCAATCTGTTATTACCCAGTCTCATTTAATTCTCAATTATAAAGTGCAAAAGAATATGCTGGTGCTATATAAGTAAATGTTTATTATTATTATTATTATTATTATTATTATTATTATTATTATTAATAATAATAATAATAATAATAATAATATGTATAATGTTTAATCAAATCAAAATATATAATATCTATATGCTGATAATATAATCATGCCTGCACCTATCAGTTAAAATAATAATAGGTACGGTAAAGCCTTGTGTTACATATATATGGTTACATATTTAAATATCTGAGCATAATTAAATGGCCACTGTGGGCCTGAGTCAGACTCAGTTGCGATATGGATGCAAACAACCAATGTTTTTCCTACAGAGCATGTGAATGAGTCACACAGAGCGGATGTGTCCTGATTCAATGCGCACAGAGACGCAGTATAGATTTGAATGCAGGGTCTGTGTGTGATGACCTAGGCCCTCATTCAGAGCCGTACGCTCTGAGCAGAGCGCACGCTCTGAATGAGGGCCGCCCTCCATAAAAATGGAGCGTCCTCCTGGACGTGGGTCACCACCCACAGCCTATACGAGCGTGCAGTTTGATGGCCTCGATGGTCGTGACCATCGCGACCATCGAAACTGCGAGCCGGAGCCTGCGGTTGAGGTTTTCAACCGCAAGGCCCGGAGTGATTTTGGCTCTATCAGAGCCAAAATCACTCCCACTGACATCACTAGTGATGTCAGTGGGCCGGCTTCTGACGGTAGGCGTTCCCTTGGGAACGCCCCCGTCAGGGAGGCATGCCCCCGGCACGCCCACCAAAGGGGGCGTGCTGTCAATCAACATCGACAGCACGCCCCCTTTGATCAGACACAACGAGCGAAGGACTTTCCTTCGCTCGTCGCGTCTGGCGCATGCGCACGACGGAGCTCCCTCCGTCGTGCGCATGCTCAGTGCAGACCATCGACCCTGAATCAGGGCCCTAGTTCAGTGTTGGCTAACCTTGACACTCCAGCTGTTATGGAACTACTTAACCCAGCATGCACTGCTACAGTTTTGCTATTAGGGTATGGCTAAAACTGTGCTAAAACTGTGGCAGGGCATGCTGGGATATATAGTTCCACAACAGCTGGAGTGTCAAGGTTAGCCAACACTGACCTAGTTAATATTAGGCTCCATTATTCTAATAGATATATATTTTCCAAGTTATATAACAGCTAGACAATGGGTACAAACAGGAGAAGAAAAGGGCTCTTTTTCCTGGGGCCCTCTTAAATAAGTATATGATAAAATTTAACTTTTATTGTTATCATTAAAAATAGTATTCCTAGAAGGTACTTCCGATAATAGGTACACGTTCCCTAGGACCATCAAAAAACACATATAGTTTACATAGACATTGACAAAACATGTAAAAAAGTTATGGCGAAAATATTGTTTACTAATAAATAGAGAACAATAGTTCTCATGCAGGGTTTACCTCACATGAAATAAGTATTCATACATTGGTACTTTGATCTGGCAAAATAAAGTATTAAAGACCGTGTGTCTGTCTGCGAAATGTGCATGCAGGCAAACACAGATTGTGTGTTAAGGGTATAGATAGTTAGCAAATGGTGGCCAATAAGTAGTCATCTGAAAACACAGACATATACCTATATCTTTCCATTGGCAAGACAGTCCGAGTGTATGACCTCGGGAGGATACGGTGACATGCACCACTATTACCACATGTCTAGCAGAGGCCAAATTTACACATAATATGACCAGAATTACTGCCAGAGTTACTGCCAAATAGTTGCTAAGTCAATCACAGTACCACAAAGCTTGTATATAAATCAAACGTTCAAAGAAAAAAATGATGACACTATGTAGATGTACACAATGATACTGTGGTGACTGCTACCAGAAATTAGGGAAATACATCCCTTCTTATTAAATCCAAATTGGACTGTTTGTAAGAGGTATAAGATTGCCTTATTCCAGAACACCCTTATCACAGTGCTATATTGCCATACATATTGAATTACCATATTCAGATAAATCATCAGGGTCTCAGACATCTGTAGTTACCAAACATTGCCATTTCTTATTACAGCCTAAGTTGTTATTGTGTTATCAATGGCACTCAGCATAACAAAACAATATACAGGCCAAATAAGGACCCCCACAAAGATGATACTTATACCCTTCTCATATGAGCATGGAGGGAGAGGTGGTCAGCATGTGCACCCACCTGACCACGTCCATCTATCACCGCTGCACTGCCGCTCAGGATGCGCGTTTCGCCTCTGGGGCTTGCTCACCCACTTTATTTTGCCAGATCAGAGTACCAATGTATGAATACTTATTTCATGTGAGGTAAACCCTGCATGAGGACTATTGTTCTCTATTTATTAGTAAACAATATTTTCGCCGTAACTTTTTTACATGTTTTGTGTGTGTTTTGTCAATGTCTATGTAAACTAGGGGTGTGCACCGGCCACTTTTCGTGTTTTGTGTTTTGGTTTTGGATCTGGATCTTTCTTCGTGTTTTGGATCTGGATTGGTTTTGCCAAAACCACCCTTCCGTGTTTTGGGTTCTGGGTTTGGTGTTTTCGATCTATATTTTTTTGAAAAAAAAGCATAAAAACAGCTAAAATCACAGAATTTGTGGGCTTTTCTGCTCCTATGCTATTATTAACCTCAATAACCTTAATTTCAACTAATTTCCAGGCTATTCTGAACACCTCACACCTCACAATAGTGTTTTTATGTCCAAAAGGTTGCACCGAAGTAGCTGGATGACTATGCTAAGCGACACGAGTCGGAAGCACAAACACGTGGCCCATCTAGGAATGACACTGCAGTGGCAGACAGGATGGCAGTTTGAAAAACTAGGCCACAAACAGTACATAATGCAAAGAAAAAAAAGAGGTGCAAGATGGAATTGTCCTTGGGCCCTCCCACCCACCCTTATGTTGTATAAACAGGACATGCACACTTTAACAAACCAATCATTTCAGCGCCAGAATCTGCCACATGACTGTGGCTGAAATGATTGGTTCGTTTGGGCCCCCACAAAACAAGCTGGCAATTAATGTGTCCCTGCACAAACTGGCTCTACGGAGGCAAGATGTTGTCCTCATCCTCCTCATCCACCGATTCCTCACCCTCTTCAGTGTTGTGTACATCCTCATCCTCACAGAGTATTAATTCGTCCCCATTGGAATCCACCACCACAGGTCCCTCTGTACGTTCTGGAGGCTGGTCTCCCTGGAAGAGTTGATAATTCATTTTTATGAACATCATCTTCTCCACATTTTGTGGAAGCAACCTCCTACGCCTTTTGCTGACAAGGTTCCCGGCTGCACTAAACACTCTTTCGGAGTGCACACTGGAGGGGGGGCAACTCAGGTAAAATAGAGCCAGTTTGTACAGGGGCCTCCAAATTGCCTATTTTTCCTGCCAGTACACGTATGCACTGTCTGACATGCCTACTTGGATGCCTTCACCGATGTAATCCTTTAACAGACAGACGCACACTTGTCGCTGCTGCTTTAAGGATGCAGGTGCGGCTACAGCCCACACAATTCACAAAGACAGAAAAAAAAAGATTTTTTTTATTGTTTGTGGAGCACACTTTGAGGGTTACACCACCCTTTGACAGACAGACGCATGCTTGTTGCTGCTGCTTTAAGGATGCAGGTGCGGCTACAGCCCACACATTTCACAAAGACAGAAAAAAAAAGAATTTTTTTATTGTTTGTGGAGTGCACTTTGAGGGTTACACCACCCTTTAACAGACAGATGCACGCTTGTCACTGCTGCTTTGAGGATGCAGGTGCGGCTACAGCCCACACATTTCACAAAGACAGAAAAAAAAATAATTTTTTTATTGTTTGTGGAGCGCACTTTGAGGGTTACACCACCTTTTAACAGACAGATGCATGCTTGTCGCTGCTGCTTTAAGGATGCAGGTGCGGCTACAGCCCACACATTTCACAAAGAGAAAAAAAAAGAATTTTTTTATTGTTTGTGGAGTGCACTTTGAGGGTTACACCACCCTTTAACAGACAGACGCACGCTTGTCGCTGCTGCTTTGAGGATGCAGGTGCAGCTACAGCCCACACAATTCACAAAGACAGAAAAAAAAAGAAGAATTTTTTTATTGCTTGTGGAGCGCACTTTGAGGGTTACACCACCCTTTAACAGACAGACGCATGCTTGTCGCTGCTGCTTTGAGGACAGTATCATATGCATTGACAGTAGACTTGTCAGAAATTGTTGGCACGTCCTTCAGTCTGGACCAGATGTCCAAACCGGCCCTTGACTTATGACACAGGTGCACGCTTGGCGCTGCTACTGTGTTGATGCACGTGCGGCTACATCGCACACAATTCACAAAGACAGGATAAAAAAGAACTTTTTATTTTTTGTGGAGTGCACTTTGAGGGTTACACCACCCTTTAACAGACAGACGCACGCTTGTCGCTGCTGCTTTGAGGATGCAGGTGCGGCTACTGTGCATACATTTCACACACAAACACAGAAAAAAAGAAGATTATTTTATTTTGGTTGGAGCGCACTTTGGGGGTTACACCACCCTTTAACAGACAGACGCATGCTTGTCGCTGCTGCTTTGAGGATGCAGGTGCGGCTACAGCCCACACATTTCACAAAGACAGAAAAAAAAGCAGATTTTTTTATTTTTTGTGGAGCGCACTTTGAGGGTTACACCACCCTTTAACAGACAGACGCATGCTTGTCACTGCTGCTTTGAGGATGCAGGTGCGGCTACAGCCCACACATTTCACAAAGACAGAAAAAAAAAGAATTTTTTTATTGTTTGTGGAGTGCACTTTGAGGGTTACACCACCCTTTAACAGACAGATCCACGCTTGTCGCTGCTGCTTTAAGGATGCAGGTGCGGCTACAGCCCACACATTTCACAAAGACAGAAAAATAAAAAAAAATGTATTGTTTGTGGAGCGCACTTTGAGGGTTACACCACCCTTTAACAGACAGATGCACGCTTGTCGCTGCTGCTTTAAGGATGCAGGTGCGGCTACAGCCCACACATTTCACAAAGACAGAAAAAAAAAGAATTTTTTTATTGTTTGTGGAGTGCACTTTGAGGGTTACACCACCCTTTAACAGACAGATGCACGCTTGTCGCTGCTGCTTTAAGGATGCAGGTGTGGCTACAGCCCACAAATTTCACAAAGACAGAAAAAAAAAAGAATTTTTTTATTGTTTGTGGAGCGCACTTTGAGGGTTACACCACCCTTTAACAGACAGATGCACGCTTGTCGCTGCTGCTTTGAGGATGCAGATGCGGCTACAGCCCACACAATTCACAAAGACAGAAAAAAAAAGATTTTTTTTATTGTTTGTGGAGCACACTTTGAGGGTTACACCACCCTTTAACAGACAGACGCATGCTTGTCGCTGCTGCTTTAAGGATGCAGGTGCGGCTACAGTCCACACATTTCACAAAGACAGAAAAAAAAAGAATTTTTTTATTGTTTGTGGAGTGCACTTTGAGGGTTATACCACCCTTTAACAGACAGATGCACGCTTGTCGCTGCTGCTTTGAGGATGCAGGTGCGGCTACAGCCCACACAATTCACAAAGACAGAAAAAAAAGAAGAATTTTTTTATTGTTTGTGGAGCGCACTTTGAGGGTTACACCACCCTTTAACAGACAGACACACGCTTGTCGCTGCTGCTTTGAGGATGCAGGTGCGGCTACAGCCCACACATTTCACAAAGACAGAAAAAAAAAGATTTTTTTTATTGTTTGTGGAGCGCACTTTGAGGGTTACACCACCCTTTAACAGACAGACGCATGCTTGTCGCTGCTGCTTTAATGTTGCAGGTGTGGCTACAGCCCACACATTTCACAAAGACAGAAAAAAGAAGAATTTTTTTATTGTTTGTGGAGCGCACTTTGAGGGTTATACCACCCTTTAACAGACAGACGCATGCTTGTCGCTGCTGCTTTGAGGACAGTATCATATGCAGTGACAGTAGACTTGTCAGAAATTGTTGGCACGTCCTTCAGTCCGGACCAGATGTCCAATCCGGCCCTTGACTTATGACACAGGCGCACGCTTGGCGCTGCTACTGTGTTGATGCACGTGCAGCTACATCGCACACAATTCACAAAGACAGGATAAAAAAGAACTTTTTATTTTTTGTGGAGTGCACTTTGAGGGTTACACCACCCTTTAACCGACAGACGCACGCTTGTCGCTGCTGCTTTGAGGATGCAGGTGCGGCTACAGCCCACACAATTCACAAAGGCAGAAAAAAAAAGAATTTTTTTATTGTTTGTGGAGCGCACTTTGAGGGTTACACCACCCTTTAACAGACAGACGCAGGCTTGTCGCTGCTGCTTTGAGGATGCAGGTGGATTCTAGACGGGATTTGGAACCGGGGACACACTACCTCCATCAATTGTCTAAATCCCACTGCGCTAATGGCGGATACCGGATGCACGTCTAACACCAACATAGCAGTCAAGGCCTCAGTTATACGTTTTGCTTCAGGATGACTGCTGTCATACTTCATCCTCCTCGCTAGGGACTGTTGGAGGGTCAATTGTTTAGTAAAAGTAGTGGTGTTCCTACTTCCTCTCTGGGATGATGAACAACTCCCAGCAGCAGCAACAGCACTAGGAGGAAGTGGTTCTTGATCTTTCCCTATTTTATTTTTATCGGAGAAAGTTTGGTCCTCCATTTACGTTATATTGATATATACGTGCGGCTAAGGCGCACACAAACACAGAAAATATTTTTTTATTTTTGCTGGAGAGTAGTGCACTTTGTGGTTTACACCACCCTTTAAGAAATGAGCCAGCTGGCTCTTTACTTATGGGACACAGGCGCACGCTTGGCGCTGCTCCTTTGTTGATGCACGTGCAGCCACAGTGCACACAATTCACAAACACAGAAAATATTTTTTTATTTTGTTTGGAGTGTACTTTGGGGGTTACAGCACCCTTTAACGGACAAGCCAGCTGGCCCTTTTCTAATGTGACACAGGCGCACGCTTGGCGCTGCTCCTTTGTTGATGCACGTGCAGCCACAGTGCACACAATTCACAAACACAGAAAATATTTTTTAGTTTGTTTGGAGTGCACTTTGGGGGTTACAGCACCCTTTAACGGTCAAGCCAGCCAGCCCTTTACTTATGACACAGGCGCACGCTTGGCACTACTTTGTAGATGCACATGCGGCTACTGTGCACACAATTCACAAACACAGAAAATATTTTTTTTTTTTGCACTTGGGGGGAGCACCCCTGATGGACAGAGCACTCCCTGGACAACACTACAGCACCCCTTTAGGACTGGGACACTGCACAGGACTTTGGAGTGGACACAGCCCCTATGGACAACTGACTGCACAACACAGTCCAGCCAGCCCCTATGGACTTAGAAGTAGTGGACACAGCCCCTATTAACAACAGCAGCACAGCACAACACAGCCAGCCCCTATGGACTTTGAAGTAGTGGACACAGCCCCTATGGACAACAGCAGCACAGCGCAGCACAGCACAACACTACTCTGCACTACACTACACTACACTACACAGCCCAGCCAGCCCTTACTCCCACCCTCCCCCTTCACTGTCCACAGCCGAGTGAGAAAATGGCGCCGACGCGGGTACCTTATATAGGATCCAAAACCCGCGAGACTCGGAAGGCGGGATGATGACGTTTTGCCTCGATTTCTGAATCCGAGTCAGGCGGGAAAAGTCGAGCCTGTCTCGGATCGGCCTCGGATCGGGGGGGCTCGGGGGGTTCGGATTTCAGAAATTCAAACCCGCTCACCCCTAATGTAAACTATATGTGTTTTTTGATGGTCCTAGGGAACGTGTACCTATTATCGGAAGTACCTTCTAGGGATACTATTTTTCATGATAACAATAAAAGTTAAATTTTTTTCATATACTTATTTAAGAGTGCCCCAGGAAAAAGAGCCCTTTTCTTCTCCTGTTTGTATACAAAATGTTTTGGCTCTAGGGAGCACCGCCAACTGAGTAAATCAATCACATTTGTTTTGAATGATATTTAATGTTAGTTTAATACAGATGCTATAGTACAATTATTTTCTGTGCGGTGTCATTCCTACTTTCCAGCTAGACAATGGGTTAAGGTACTAATGTGATAAGTGCCTGTTCTTTAAACCAGTGATGACATCATCAATGCGTTGTGTCCACCCAGCTCGAATATAGATTGCTCATCCCTTCAGGGAGATCACCGCTATTTCAGGGAGTCCTGCTGACGATCAGGGAGGGTCGACAAGTATGACGTGTCTGTATGAAGAATTAGGACTCATAGGGGTAAATTTACTAAGATGGGAGTTCTATTAAGAAGTGATGTTGCCCATAGCAACCAATCAGATTCCAGGTATTATAGTCTATAAGGTGCTAGATAAATGAGTAGAATCTGATTGGTTGCTATGGGCAACATCACTTCTTAATAGAACTCCCATCTTAGTAAATTTACTCTATAGTACCTGGAGAGGAGAAAGTTGAGAGGGAAGGGGTTGAAAAGCGGAGTCTAAATATAGTAAGGGCCTGTACACATGCGGCTCAATTAGATGTGTTCGCAAAGGCAGATACATCTATTAGGAAGGTCGTGTCTTGTGGCTGCTGGAAGGCCGAGGTACATATGTGCCATGCTGAGGATGACTATCTGCAGTACTATGTAGCCGCTTTTGATTAGTTGTTTGCAGCTTGTCCCACAGCTGATTGAACTTCATCCATTAGCAATTAATGTTTTTTTATTTATTTGTAATATTTTTACTTTTATTAATGAGACCATACTCTCTCTTGTGTATGCATCACATCAGAAGTACTGGTGACGTGCCCTGAAATAACTGGCCATGCCCCTGTGATGTTTGGCCACACCCATTTTGTTCCAAGACCAAATGTTGGGAAGTAATGGTATGTCTGAATAATACCCAATTGCTGTAGTTTGTATTGCAAGACGCGTCCAATTTTACATATTGACTAAGTACTACTTTTCTTTATACGGTTTCACATGTCCAATTAAGGCTGCTTAGACATGATCTGAAAATTCACAAAACCTATTGATTTTCTGCCACTCAAACTTCAAAAAGCAATGAAATTACGATAATTAAGGCTGACTCCTTCATGGACGTGTTCCTTGCGCAATACAGATATGGTATGCCATCAAACCCTGTGGTTAACTGCAGATTCAGCACTCTCACAGAATGAGATTGCGGTCATTCACAAAATGGTGGAGCTGCTAATTCACAGAATTGTGTGCTCATTGGAATACACACATGCAGTCTATACAACTGAGGTTTGAGCAGTTATGTGGCTCCCACATCTCACTCAGTGCCCAAAATCTTCCCATTTGATCACCAAAACAATCTCACTGGCTTCCAACATCCTTCTCAGTGCATACATTTATCTCATTTAGAATACACGTTCAGCTCCCTTATTCTTAAAAATATCATACTCTGTCTATGCATGTACACTTTCTTCCCCTATATGCCTCCATGCTGCTATATATTCCCCAATCCCTATTGCTGTGTGGTCTCCCAACTGTGATAGTCTGTGTTCACTCATCCTGACCAATGTTTTTCCCCAGCCGCACCGCCCTGCATCTGTGTTTTCTCCAAAGCCACGTTGCTGTCTTTCTCTCATCTGTTGCACTCTTTCTTCCTCCATCTGCACTACTAGTGGCATTTCGGTGCCGGGATTTCGGCAGCCAGGAAGCTGGCTGTAGGTATCGTAACTCAGGACTGGCTCCAGAGTTAGTCGCGCCTTCTGCAGGACCGGGACCCATTGGCTAATAGGCTTCTCCCAGCCCTCTTCATATAGTGAATGGATGCCGCATGGCTGCGCTCTTCCCCTGGGCCGGCATGAGTGTATGAAGATGCACTCACACCTGCCTGCTGCCATTCCTGAGCAAGCTTTGCACCCTTTGTACCTCGATCCCGCAGCTGAATCAACTTTAGGAGACAGTCCTGGCACTTGCTGGATGTTCTTGGGCGCCCTGAAGCCTTCTTCACAACTATTGAACCTCTGTCCTTGAAGTTCTTGATGATCCGATAAATGGTTGATTTAGGTGCACTCTTACTAGCAACAATGTCTGTGAAGCCCTTTTTGTGCAAAACAATGATGCCTGATCGTATGAGTGAGGGAAGGAAAAGAACATAAGGGAAGAGGGCCCTGCTCGTGAGAGCTTACATTCTATAGGGTATGGTCAAGCACAAGTGCTGCGATCGCATCAGATGGTACTCGATGTTACCGATGGTTGCATACACTTCCTGGAGATGATATGCGCAAGTGGGTGTCTTAAGACTAGCTGGTGGGCATCTGCATAAACAAAGCGATCGCACACCAAAACATAGTGGGCGTGCTAATGCCTTGCCGTCTGATTGCCTGCCTTGCTGAATTTGCATACACAATGAGTGAGCTAATGCATCTAGCGTGCGTGTCAGAATCAGGCCCTAAGTTCATTGTCATGGCAGAGAGGGACTGCAATTAATTGCAATTCATCTGATAACTCATCATGACATTCTGGAGTATATGCAAATTGCCATCATAAAAACTGAAGCAGCAGACTTTGTGAAAACCAATACTTGTGTCATACTCAAAACTTTTTTTTACTGAATACATTTTTATTGGAAAGAAAAAACAGTACATATGACATACAATAAACCAAATTACAATATAGTATTCATACAGTACTTTGTTTAGAATAATTTAAAAAAAAAGGAAAATGAAAAGAAATACAGAACAAAGGGTAGGGGGGAAAAGGGATAGTACATACACCCTATGGAGACTAATACAGAAATGATTGCAATTGGAATTATAATTAGAGCCCAATCCTACTTGTCACAGAAAGAAAACGGACTGCGATTAGGAAAGAGCTAGACTTGAGTAAATATTGTTAGCATAATAATCGGACCAAGAGAACCACTTAACAATGGGGGACGAAGGGGACATTGAATATTTGAAACCTATGGTTTCCATTTCATAGCTACGCTGGATCTTAGAGATGAGTTTTGGTTATGAGGGAGGGTCGGGTCTCTTCCAATATTGAGCCAAAGCTGCTCTTGTGGCAATGAGAATATGGGCAATCACATATTTGTTATGTGGTTGGACTGACAGGGGGAAATAATGTAATAATGCTATTTCCGGTAGACGTGGAAGGGATTCTGAGGTGACCATGTTAAATAAAATCAAAGCCCTCAGTCCAGAGTGGTTGTATGAAACAAGGTACCCTCCATCCCACAATTCCTCCACCAGAATTTAGATGAATCTGGCCAAATTTAATGTAATTTACCTACGGTATGGTATAAACCATGTATGAGTTTAAACAGCATTTCAGAATGATTTATACATTTGGACATTTTAAAAATATTCATAAACAACCCAATCCAATCTTCATCAGTAAGAGGGATTTGAAGTTCTGACTCCCATTTGGCTTAATTTCTAACTTTTTATCTTCCAATGAGGACAGTAGGGTTTTATACCACATAGAGATACCACTTTTGTGGTTCAGTGAGGAGAGTTTGGAAGTTATATAAGGCGGAGGAGGAGGAAGGGATTGACAATTTGTAGATTTAGAAGATAACCAGTGTCTAATTTGCAGATATTTGTAAAAGTCCATAGAAGGCAATGAATATTGCTCCCAAAGCTGGAGAAACATCTTAAGAAGCTGGTGATCATACAAATCTTGGACTGTCAATGTACCCAGTTCAAACCAAGTAGTTAGAGATAAATTGGGAATTAAGGCCCTGATTCAGAGCCGGACGCTCTGACAGAGCGCTCGCTCTGAATTAGGGCCGTCCTTCTTAATTTTTAGAGCAGCCTCCTGGCCGCTTGTATAGCTGTGGGTGACCACCCACAGCTATAGCGAGCGGCCAGGAAGATGGTCGCGATGGTCAAGACCATCGCGACCATCGGGCTTGCGACGAGACCCTTGTGGTAGGGTCTCGTTGCCGCAAGCCCTGGAGTGCTTTCGGCTCTATCAGAGCCGAGAGCACTCCCACTGACATCACTTGTGATGTCAGTGGGGCCGGCCCCAGACGGTAGGTGTTCCCATGGGAACGCCTCCATCTGGGCAGCCACGCCCCCGGCACGCTCACCAAAGGGGGCGTGCTGTCACTCAACATCGACAGCACGCCCCCTTTGGGCTCCGTCGTGCACATGCGCACTGGGCCAACATCGACCCGCTTGTGAGCGCTCGCGAGCGGGTCTGAATCACGCCCTAAGTTTTAAACCGCCACTATGGAAATGTTGGAAGTAGGGAGAGAGACCTCGCCATAAACCTTAATCAACTTGTCCCAAACCACTAAAGAATCTGATATACTCTTCAGTCTAAGGGATTGAGAGGGTCTACTTTGGGATTCCGTCCATAAAAGATCTGGTTGGGGAAAGGCGTACTAATGGAGCGCTCAATATCAACCCAGGGTTTAATAAGTGAGGGGGAAAGCCAATCTTGTAGTTGATCTAAAGGCAAGCATGTTGATAAAATTCAAGATTAGGAGCAGCCAGATCACCCTTAGGTTTAGATCGAAATAAGCGAGTCCTGGACACTCTGGGTCTCTTGCCCTTCCAGAGAAAAGTAGAGATAACAGCATAAACTTTAGCTAAAAGACTACTAGGAATTAAATAAGATATAGCTCTGAAAAGATAACAAAATTTTGGAAGTAACATCATTTTAACTGAAGCCATACGACCTAACCAAGAAATCTCATAGTTGTCCCAGTTTGTAGTGAGAGTAGAGAATTGCAGGAGTAATGACTGGTAGTTACAAGGTATGATGACCTGTAGTTGTGCTGGAATTTGTATACCCAAGTATTTCAGATAGGAAGTCTGCCAGGCATAATGGTATTGGTTCTGGAGAGGGTGTAAGGATTCCTGATCTATACCATATGCTAAGGCTTCTCTTTTAGTAGTAAGAAACTGCTGAATATGCATTAAGAATGTCATGGAGAGCAGCTGGAGAAGAGTTGGGTTTTGTGACAAATAATAAAACATCGTCGGCAAATAAAAAAGTTTTATGCCTAAAAGAGCCAATAGGAAGGTCCTTGCCTGGCTTAGGAATTGTAATTAACTGTGCCTCCAGCATTTCTTTTGGGAATGAGTTGTGAGAGACTTAAGTAAAGAGGTTAGTCATTAGAGGAGCGAGAGCGGAGTGGAAATTCTTATAAAGTCCATTAATGAACCCACCTGGTCAGGGCTTTATCTTTTTTGAGGGCTTTTATTGCAGTGTGAACCTCCTCAGTGGTCCACAGAGAGGATAAGTCAATAGCTTCTGCTAGTGATAGACATGGGAGATTTATGGAGTCTAAAAATTTGTCAGTAGTGGACTCACTGGGTTGGGGGATGGAGATTATAAAAAGAGATTCATAATAAGAAGAGAAGTGTTGTGCAATATCATGGGAATTAGAAGACTTGGACCCATTAGGACTGACAAAACACTTAATCCTATTTATAGAATTTTTTCCCCTCAGCTTACGTGCCAATAACCTACTGGCTCTGTTACTGAGAGTATAAAATCGCTGATTCAGTTTAGCAATAGCTCGCTGAACTTGGCCAAGAGTAAGAGTATTTAATCTATGGCGTGCTTCTACCAGGGCTGAATGGATAACACTATCTTTGGGGTTCAATTTGTTTTGTACTTCTAGTTTAGCTACTTGGGATTCGTATGCCACCTGGACCTCTTGATTAGTTTTTCTGATTCTAACTGCTGCTTGTATGGCTGCCCCTCGCAGCACTGGTTTTAAAGCGCACCAATGATTGGAGGGCGAGGTATCATCAGGGACATTTGTTTCCAGATATGTGGTCAGAGTGTCTTGCAATATTCTTTTACCTTCAGATTCCAGCAGGATATATTCCTGTAAATGCCAGGGCCTGAAGGAGGGGGTGGAGGAAAAGGGAACCCAGCTCCAGATAAACTAAGAATGATCAGACCAAGATATAGGTAATATGTTAATACCAGACATATTCTGGAGAGACCATTTATCTGACAGTAGCAAATCAATACAAGAATTATAGGGGATTAGTAGGTATAGTCCGGTAACCCAGAGTGTTTAGCTAAGCATACATCATAGAAATCATATTCTGCCAATAACTGTGAAAAGGCAGAAGCTAAGGAGCGGGCTGCAGATTGGGCCTGTTTGGAGATGGTGGAGGATTTATCTAACTGATGATCTGGTGCAATGTTAAAGTCACCCATGAGAAACAAAGCACCTTTTCGAACCTCCTGAATCTGAATCTTTCTAAAGGCTAATTTCAGTAAACCAGGTTGCCTATAGATAGGAGCATAGATTGAGGTAAGAGTAACATATCTATCCCCAATTTGTCCAACCAGTATCAGGTATCGTCCTTTACAGTCTACAATTTTTTTCTCCAGCAAAAAAGGACAGGCATTACCTATAAGAATAGCTATGCCATTCCTTTTAAAAGGGCCACTAGAAACATACTGTAGCATGTTGGAAATCGATGGAGGAGGGGAGAGCAGAGAAAAATGTGACTCTTGTATTGCTGCAAATTATACCCTGGTACCCTAACTTAACCATGATACTGATATAACAATAAAGATACAGTAATCATCCAGAGAATCTCAGGGTTGAAGGGCCATAGTACACAAAATGTATATGTTAAAATTAGGGGTGAGCGGGTTCGGATTTCTGAAATCCGAACCCCCCCGAGCCCCCCCGATCCGAGTCCGATCCGAGTCAGGCTCGACTTTTCCCGCCTGACTCGGATCTGACATCGAGGCAAAACGTCATCATCCCGCCTTCCGAGTCTCGCGGGTTTTGGATCCTATATAAGGTACCCGCGTCGGCGCCATTTTCTCACTCGGCTGTGGACAGTGAAGAGGGAGGGTGGGAGTTAGTGCTGTGTAGTGTAGTGTAGTGTAGTGCTGCTGTTGTCCACTACTTCAAAGTCCATAGGGGCTGGCTGTGTTGTGCTGTGCTGCTGTTGTTAATAGGGGCTGTGTCCACTACTTCAAAGTCCATAGGGGCTGGCTGGACTGTGTTGTGCAGTCAGTTCTCCATAGGGGCTGTGTCCACTCCAAAGTCCTGTGCAGTGTCCCAGTCCTAAAGGGGTGCTGTAGTGTTGTCCAGGGGGTGCTCTGTCCATCAGGGGTGCTCCCCCCAAGTGCTAAAAAAATAATATATTTTCTGTGTTTGTGAATTGTGTGCGCAGTAGCCGCACGTGCATCAACAAAGTAGTGCCAAGCGTGCGCCTGTGTCATAAGTAAAGGGCCGGCTGGCTTGACCGTTAAGGGTGCTGTAACCCCCGAAAGTACACTCCAGTCCAAACCAAAAAAAAAATTATTTTCTGTGTTTGTGAATTGTGTGCGCAGTAGCCGCACGTGCATCAACAAAGTAGTGCCAAGCGTGCGCCTGTGTCATAAGTAAAGGGCCGGCTGGCTTGACCGTTAAGGGTGCTGTAACCCCCGAAAGTACACTCCAGTCCAAACCTAAAAAAAAATTATTTTCTGTGTTTGTGAATTGTGTGCGCAGTAGCCGCACGTGCATCAACAAAGTAGTGCCAAGCGTGCGCCTGTGTCATAAGTAAAGGGCCAGCTGGCTTGACAGTTAAAGGGTGCTGTAACCCCCGAAAGTACACTCCAGTCCAAACCAAAAAAAAATTATTTTCTGTGTTTGTGAATTGTGTGCGCAGTAGCCGCACGTGCATCAACAAAGTAGTGCCAAGCGTGCGCCTGTGTCATAAGTAAAGGGCCGGCTGGCTTGACCGTTAAGGGTGCTGTAACCCCCGAAAGTACACTCCAGTCCAAACCAAAAAAAAAATTATTTTCTGTGTTTGTGAATTGTGTGCGCAGTAGCCGCACGTGCATCAACAAAGTAGTGCCAAACGTGCGCCTGTGTCATAAGTAAAGGGCCGGCTGGCTTGACCGTTAAGGGTGCTGTAACCCCCGAAAGTACACTCCAGTCCAAACCAAAAAAAAAATTATTTTCTGTGTTTGTGAATTGTGTGCGCAGTAGCCGCACGTGCATCAACAAAGTAGTGCCAAACGTGCGCCTGTGTCATAAGTAAAGGGCCGGCTGGCTTGACCGTTAAGGGTGCTGTAACCCCCGAAAGTACACTCCAGTCCAAACCAAAAAAAAAATTATTTTCTGTGTTTGTGAATTGTGTGCGCAGTAGCCGCACGTGCATCAACAAAGTAGTGCCAAGCGTGCGCCTGTGTCATAAGTAAAGGGCCGGCTGGCTTGACCGTTAAGGGTGCTGTAACCCCCGAAAGTACACTCCAGTCCAAACCAAAAAAAAAATTATTTTCTGTGTTTGTGAATTGTGTGCGCAGTAGCCGCACGTGCATCAACAAAGTAGTGCCAAGCGTGCGCCTGTGTCATAAGTAAAGGGCCGGCTGGCTTGACCGTTAAGGGTGCTGTAATCCCCGAAAGTACACTCCAGTCCAAACCTAAAAAAAAATTATTTTCTGTGTTTGTGAATTGTGTGCGCAGTAGCCGCACGTGCATCAACAAAGTAGTGCCAAGCGTGCGCCTGTGTCATAAGTAAAGGGCCGGCTGGCTTGACCGTTAAAGGGTGCTGTAACCTCCGAAAGTACACTCCAGTCCAAACCAAAAAAAAATTATTTTCTGTGTTTGTGAATTGTGTGCGCAGTAGCCGCACGTGCATCAACAAAGTAGTGCCAAGCGTGCGCCTGTGTCATAAGTAAAGGGCCGGCTGGCTTGACCGTTAAGGGTGCTGTAACCCCCGAAAGTACACTCCAGTCCAAACCTAAAAAAAAATTATTTTCTGTGTTTGTGAATTGTGTGCGCAGTAGCCGCACGTGCATCAACAAAGTAGTGCCAAGAGTGCGCCTGTGTCATAAGTAAAGGGCCGGCTGGCTTGACCGTTAAAGGGTGCTGTAACCCCCGAAAGTACACTCCAGTCCAAACCAAAAAAAAATTATTTTCTGTGTTTGTGAATTGTGTGCGCAGTAGCCGCACGTGCATCAACAAAGTAGTGCCAAGCGTGCGCCTGTGTCATAAGTAAAGGGCCGGCTGGCTTGACCGTTAAAGGGTGCTGTAACCCCCGAAAGTACACTCCAGTCCAAACCAAAAAAAAATTATTTTCTGTGTTTGTGAATTGTGTGCGCAGTAGCCGCACGTGCATCAACAAAGTAGTGCCAAGCGTGCGCCTGTGTCATAAGTAAAGGGCCGGCTGGCTTGACCGTTAAGGGTGCTGTAACCCCCGAAAGTACACTCCAGTCCAAACCAAAAAAAAAATTATTTTCTGTGTTTGTGAATTGTGTGCGCAGTAGCCGCACGTGCATCAACAAAGTAGTGCCAAGCGTGCGCCTGTGTCATAAGTAAAGGGCCGGCTGGCTTGACCGTTAAAGGGTGCTGTAACCCCCGAAAGTACACTCCAGTCCAAACCAAAAAAAAATTATTTTCTGTGTTTGTGAATTGTGTGCGCAGTAGCCGCACGTGCATCAACAAAGTAGTGCCAAGCGTGCGCCTGTGTCATAAGTAAAGGGCCGGCTGGCTTGACCGTTAAGGGTGCTGTAACCCCCGAAAGTACACTCCAGTCCAAACCTAAAAAAAAATTATTTTCTGTGTTTGTGAATTGTGTGCGCAGTAGCCGCACGTGCATCAACAAAGTAGTGCCAAGAGTGCGCCTGTGTCATAAGTAAAGGGCCGGCTGGCTTGACCGTTAAAGGGTGCTGTAACCCCCGAAAGTACACTCCAGTCCAAACCAAAAAAAAATTATTTTCTGTGTTTGTGAATTGTGTGCGCAGTAGCCGCACGTGCATCAACAAAGTAGTGCCAAGCGTGCGCCTGTGTCATAAGTAAAGGGCCGGCTGGCTTGACCGTTAAAGGGTGCTGTAACCCCCGAAAGTACACTCCAGTCCAAACCAAAAAAAAATTATTTTCTGTGTTTGTGAATTGTGTGCGCAGTAGCCGCACGTGCATCAACAAAGTAGTGCCAAGCGTGCGCCTGTGTCATAAGTAAAGGGCCGGCTGGCTTGACCGTTAAGGGTGCTGTAACCCCCGAAAGTACACTCCAGTCCAAACCAAAAAAAAAATTATTTTCTGTGTTTGTGAATTGTGTGCGCAGTAGCCGCACGTGCATCAACAAAGTAGTGCCAAGCGTGCGCCTGTGTCATAAGTAAAGGGCCGGCTGGCTTGACCGTTAAAGGGTGCTGTAACCTCCGAAAGTACACTCCAGTCCAAACCAAAAAAAAATTATTTTCTGTGTTTGTGAATTGTGTGCGCAGTAGCCGCACGTGCATCAACAAAGTAGTGCCAAGCGTGCGCCTGTGTCATAAGTAAAGGGCCGGCTGGCTTGACCGTTAAGGGTGCTGTAACCCCCGAAAGTACACTCCAGTCCAAACCTAAAAAAAAATTATTTTCTGTGTTTGTGAATTGTGTGCGCAGTAGCCGCACGTGCATCAACAAAGTAGTGCCAAGAGAGCGCCTGTGTCATAAGTAAAGGGCCGGCTGGCTTGACCATTAAAGGGTGCTGTAACCCCCGAAAGTACACTCCAGTCCAAACCAAAAAAAAATTATTTTCTGTGTTTGTGAATTGTGTGCGCAGTAGCCGCACGTGCATCAACAAAGTAGTGCCAAGCGTGCGCCTGTGTCATAAGTAAAGGGCCGGCTGGCTTGACCGTTAAAGGGTGCTGTAACCCCCAAAGTACACTCCAGTCCAAACCAAAAAAAAATTATTTTCTGTGTTTGTGAATTGTGTGCGCAGTAGCCGCACGTGCATCAACAAAGTAGTGCCAAGCGTGCGCCTGTGTCATAAGTAAAGGGCCGGCTGGCTTGACCGTTAAAGGGTGCTGTAACCCCCGAAAGTACACTCCAGTCCAAACCAAAAAAAAATTATTTTCTGTGTTTGTGAATTGTGTGCGCAGTAGCCGCACGTGCATCAACAAAGTAGTGCCAAGCGTGCGCCTGTGTCATAAGTAAAGGGCCGGCTGGCTTGACCGTTAAAGGGTGCTGTAACCCCCGAAAGTACACTCCAGTCCAAACCAAAAAAAAATTATTTTCTGTGTTTGTGAATTGTGTGCGCAGTAGCCGCACGTGCATCAACAAAGTAGTGCCAAGCGTGCGCCTGTGTCATAAGTAAAGGGCCGGCTGGCTTGACCGTTAAAGGGTGCTGTAACCCCCAAAGTACACTCCAGTCCAAACCAAAAAAAAATTATTTTCTGTGTTTGTGAATTGTGTGCGCAGTAGCCGCACGTGCATCAACAAAGTAGTGCCAAGCGTGCGCCTGTGTCATAAGTAAAGGGCCGGCTGGCTTGACCGTTAAGGGTGCTGTAACCCCCGAAAGTACACTCCAGTCCAAACCTAAAAAAAAATTATTTTCTGTGTTTGTGAATTGTGTGCGCAGTAGCCGCACGTGCATCAACAAAGTAGTGCCAAGAGTGCGCCTGTGTCATAAGTAAAGGGCCGGCTGGCTTGACCGTTAAAGGGTGCTGTAACCCCCGAAAGTACACTCCAGTCCAAACCAAAAAAAAATTATTTTCTGTGTTTGTGAATTGTGTGCGCAGTAGCCGCACGTGCATCAACAAAGTAGTGCCAAGCGTGCGCCTGTGTCATAAGTAAAGGGCCGGCTGGCTTGACCGTTAAAGGGTGCTGTAACCCCCAAAGTACACTCCAGTCCAAACCAAAAAAAAATTATTTTCTGTGTTTGTGAATTGTGTGCGCAGTAGCCGCACGTGCATCAACAAAGTAGTGCCAAGCGTGCGCCTGTGTCATAAGTAAAGGGCCGGCTGGCTTGACCGTTAAAGGGTGCTGTAACCCCCGAAAGTACACTCCAGTCCAAACCAAAAAAAAATTATTTTCTGTGTTTGTGAATTGTGTGCGCAGTAGCCGCACGTGCATCAACAAAGTAGTGCCAAGCGTGCGCCTGTGTCATAAGTAAAGGGCCGGCTGGCTTGACCGTTAAAGGGTGCTGTAACCCCCAAAGTACACTCCAGTCCAAACCAAAAAAAAATTATTTTCTGTGTTTGTGAATTGTGTGCGCAGTAGCCGCACGTGCATCAACAAAGTAGTGCCAAGCGTGCGCCTGTGTCATAAGTAAAGGGCCGGCTGGCTTGACCGTTAAGGGTGCTGTAACCCCCGAAAGTACACTCCAGTCCAAACCTAAAAAAAAATTATTTTCTGTGTTTGTGAATTGTGTGCGCAGTAGCCGCACGTGCATCAACAAAGTAGTGCCAAGAGTGCGCCTGTGTCATAAGTAAAGGGCCGGCTGGCTTGACCGTTAAAGGGTGCTGTAACCCCCGAAAGTACACTCCAGTCCAAACCAAAAAAAAATTATTTTCTGTGTTTGTGAATTGTGTGCGCAGTAGCCGCACGTGCATCAACAAAGTAGTGCCAAGCGTGCGCCTGTGTCATAAGTAAAGGGCCGGCTGGCTTGACCGTTAAAGGGTGCTGTAACCCCCAAAGTACACTCCAGTCCAAACCAAAAAAAAATTATTTTCTGTGTTTGTGAATTGTGTGCGCAGTAGCCGCACGTGCATCAACAAAGTAGTGCCAAGCGTGCGCCTGTGTCATAAGTAAAGGGCCGGCTGGCTTGACCGTTAAGGGTGCTGAAACCCCCGAAAGTACACTCCAGTCCAAACCTAAAAAAAAATTATTTTCTGTGTTTGTGAATTGTGTGCGCAGTAGCCGCACGTGCATCAACAAAGTAGTGCCAAGAGTGCGCCTGTGTCATAAGTAAAGGGCCGGCTGGCTTGACCGTTAAAGGGTGCTGTAACCCCCGAAAGTACACTCCAGTCCAAACCAAAAAAAAATTATTTTCTGTGTTTGTGAATTGTGTGCGCAGTAGCCGCACGTGCATCAACAAAGTAGTGCCAAGCGTGCGCCTGTGTCATAAGTAAAGGGCCGGCTGGCTTGACCGTTAAAGGGTGCTGTAACCCCCGAAAGTACACTCCAGTCCAAACCAAAAAAAAATTATTTTCTGTGTTTGTGAATTGTGTGCGCAGTAGCCGCACGTGCATCAACAAAGTAGTGCCAAGCGTGCGCCTGTGTCATAAGTAAAGGGCCGGCTGGCTTGACCGTTAAAGGGTGCTGTAACCCCCAAAGTACACTCCAGTCCAAACCAAAAAAAAATTATTTTCTGTGTTTGTGAATTGTGTGCGCAGTAGCCGCACGTGCATCAACAAAGTAGTGCCAAGCGTGCGCCTGTGTCATAAGTAAAGGGCCGGCTGGCTTGACCGTTAAGGGTGCTGTAACCCCCGAAAGTACACTCCAGTCCAAACCTAAAAAAAAATTATTTTCTGTGTTTGTGAATTGTGTGCGCAGTAGCCGCACGTGCATCAACAAAGTAGTGCCAAGCGTGCGCCTGTGTCATAAGTAAAGGGCCGGCTGGCTTGACCGTTAAAGGGTGCTGTAACCCCCGAAAGTACACTCCAGTCCAAACCAAAAAAAAATTATTTTCTGTGTTTGTGAATTGTGTGCGCAGTAGCCGCACGTGCATCAACAAAGTAGTGCCAAGCGTGCGCCTGTGTCATAAGTAAAGGGCCGGCTGGCTTGACCGTTAAGGGTGCTGTAACCCCCGAAAGTACACTCCAGTCCAAACCAAAAAAAAAATTATTTTCTGTGTTTGTGAATTGTGTGCGCAGTAGCCGCACGTGCATCAACAAAGTAGTGCCAAGCGTGCGCCTGTGTCATAAGTAAAGGGCCGGCTGGCTTGACCGTTAAAGGGTGCTGTAACCCCCGAAAGTACACTCCAGTCCAAACCAAAAAAAAATTATTTTCTGTGTTTGTGAATTGTGTGCGCAGTAGCCGCACGTGCATCAACAAAGTAGTGCCAAGCGTGCGCCTGTGTCATAAGTAAAGGGCCGGCTGGCTTGACCGTTAAAGGGTGCTGTAACCCCCGAAAGTACACTCCAGTCCAAACCAAAAAAAAATTATTTTCTGTGTTTGTGAATTGTGTGCGCAGTAGCCGCACGTGCATCAACAAAGTAGTGCCAAGCGTGCGCCTGTGTCATAAGTAAAGGGCCGGCTGGCTTGACCGTTAAAGGGTGCTGTAACCCCCAAAGTACACTCCAGTCCAAACCAAAAAAAAAATATTTTCTGTGTTTGTGAATTGTGTGCGCAGTAGCCGCACGTGCATCAACAAAGTAGTGCCAAGAGTGCGCCTGTGTCATAAGTAAAGGGCCGGCTGGCTTGACCATTAAAGGGTGCTGTAACCCACAAAGTACACTCCAGTCCAAACCAAAAAAAAAATTATTTTCTGTGTTTAGCCGCACGTATATATCAAATCGATATAACATAAATGGAGGACCAAACTTTCTCCGATAAAAATAAAATAGAGAAAGATCAAGAACCACTTCCTCCTAGTGCTGAAGCTGCTGCCACTAGTCATGACATAGACGATAACATGCCATCAACGTCGTCTGCCAAGGCCGATGCCCAATGTCATAGTAGAGGGCACATACAATCCCAAATGGCAAAGTTCAGGAAAATGACCTTGAAAAAGACATTTAAATCAGCTGAAGAGAAACGTAAACTTGCCAATATGCCATTTACGACACGGAGTGGCAAGGAACGGCTAAGGTCGATCCCTAGTATGTTCATGACTAGTGGTTCAGCTTCACATGACGATGGAAGCACTCCTCCCACTAAAAAAATCAAAAGAGTTAAGCTGGCAAAAGCACAGCGAAGAACTGTGCTTTCTAAGAAGATATCACAAATCCCCAAGGAGAGTCCAAGTGTGGTGGTGGTTGCGATGCCTGACCTTCCCAGCACTGGACGGGAAGAGGTGGCTCTTTCCACCATTTGCACGCCCCCTGCAAGTGCTGAAAGGAGCACCCACAGTCCACTTGCTGATATGCAAATTGAAGATGTCACTGTTGAAGTACAACAGGATGAGGATACTGGTGTAGCTGGCGCTGAGGAGGAAGTTGGCGAGGAGGATTCTGATGGTGATGTGGTTTGTTTAAATCAGGCTCCGGGGGAGACAGTTGTTGTCTGTGGGATGAAAAAGCCCATCACGGTCATGCCTGGGCAGAAGACCAAACATTCCACCTCTTTGGTCTGGCAATATTTCTATCCAAATCCGGACAACAACTGTCTTGCCATATGTACCATATGTAAAGGTGAAATAAGTAGGGGTAGGGACGTCAACCACCTAGGAACATCCTCCCTTATACGGCACCTGCAGCGCGTTCATAAAAAGTTACTGTCAAGTTCAGAAACTTTGGCTCAGACCGTAAGCAGTCCAGGGACACCTAAATCCCGTTGTCCTGTTGTATCCAAGCGCCTGCAAACCACACCGTCAACTCCCTCCTCGTCAATTTCCTCCTTAGTCAGGATCGGAAGTAGTCCTGCAGGCCATATCACTGGCATGACTGACTCTCCTATCCGGGATTCCTCCGGAGGATCCTGCATTGCTACGCCTACTGCTGCCGCTGCTGCTGTTGCTGCTGCTGCTGGGAGTCGTTCATCATCCCAGAGAGGAAGTAGGAACACCACTACTTTTACTAAACAATTGACCCTCCAACAGTCCTTAGCGAGGAGGATGAAGTACGACAGCAGTCATCCTGAAGCAAAACGTATAACTGAGGCCTTGACTGCTATGTTGGTGTTAGACGTGCGTCCGGTATCCGCCATTAGTGCAGTGGGATTTAGACAATTGATGGAGGTAGTGTGTCCCCGGTTCCAAATCCCGTCTAGATTCCACTTCACTAGGCAGGCGATACCGAGACTGTACAGAAACGTCAGAAAAAGTGTCCTCAGTGTCCTGAAAAATGCCGTTGTACACAATGTCCACTTAACCACGGACATGTGGACAAGTGGAACAGGGCAGACTAAGGACTATATGACTGTGACAGCCCACTGGGTAGATGTATCACCTTACGCAGCAACAGCAGCAGCGTCACCAGTAGCAGCATCTCAGAAACGCCAGCTCGTTACAAGGCAGGCTACGCTGTGTATCACCGGTTTCAGTAAGAGGCACACCGCCGACAACCTCTTAGAGAAACTGAGGGAAATCATCGCCCAGTGGCTTACCCCACTTAGACTCTCCTGGGGATTTGTGATATCTGACAACGCCACCAATATTGTGCGGGCATTACATCTGGGCAAATTCCAGCACGTCCCATGTTTTGCTCACACAATAAACTTGGTGGTGCAGAATTTTCTGAAAAGCGACAGGGGCGTGCAGGAGACGCTTTGGGTGGCCCGAAAAATTTCTGGCCACTTTCGCCATTCAGCGACTGCGTGCCGAAGACTGGAGCGCCAGCAAACACTCTTGAACCTGCCCTGCCATCACCTGAAGCAAGAGGTTGTGACGCGGTGGAACTCAACCCTCTATATGCTTCAGAGGATGGAGGAGCAGCAAAAGGCCATACAAGCCTATACATCCACCTATGACATAGGCAAAGGAGGGGGTATGCACCTGACTCAAGCGCAGTGGAGAATGATTTCCGTGTTGTGCAAGGTTCTTCAGCCCTTCGAACTTGCCACACGTGAAGTCAGTTCAGACACTGCCAGCTTGAGTCAGGTCATTCCCCTCATCAGGCTTTTGCAGAAGCAGCTGGAGAAAGTGAAGGAGGAGCTAAGACGGAGCGATTCCGCTCGGCATGTGGGACTTGTGGATGAAGCCCTTCATTCGCTTTGCCAGGATTCCAGGGTGGTCAATCTGTTGAAATCAGACCACTACATTTTGGCCACCGTGCTCGATCCTAGGTTTAAAGCCTATGTGGTGTCTCTCTTTCCGGCCGACACAAGCCTGCAGAGGTGCAAAGACCTGCTGGTGAACACACTGTCAGCTGAAGCGGAACGTGACACGTCAACGGCTCCTTCTTCATTTTCTCCCGCAACTGGGGCTGCCAGGAAAAAACTTAGGTATCCTAAGCAACCCGCTGGCGGTGATGCAGGGCAGGCAGGACCAAGTTTGGACATCTGGTCCGGACTGAAGGACCTGGCAACAATTTCTGACATGTCTACTGTCACTGCATATGATACTGTCACCATTGACAGAATGGTGGAGGATTACATCGGTGACAGCATCCAAGTAGGCATGTCAGACAGTCCATACCTGTACTGGCAGGAAAAAGAGGCAATTTGGAGGCCCCTGTACAAACTGGCTCTATTTTACCTGAGTTGCCCCCCCTCCAGTGTGTACTCCGAAAGAGTGTTTAGTGCAGCCGGGAACCTTGTCAGCGAAAGGCGTAGGAGGTTGCTTCCACAGAATGTGGAGAAGATGATGTTCATGAAAATGAATTATCAGCTCTTCCAGGGAGACCAGCCTCCAGAACGTACAGAGGGACCTGTGGTGGTGGATTCAAGTGGGGACGAGTTAATACTTTGTGAGGATGAGGATGTACACACTGAAGAGGGTGAGGAATCGGTGGATGAGGAGGATGAGGATGACATCTTGCCTCCGTAGAGCCAGTTTGTGCAGGGACACATTAATTGCCAGCTTGTTTTGTGGGGGCCCAAACGAACCAATCATTTCAGCCACAGTTGTGTGGCAGACCCTGGCGCTGAAATGATTGATTTGTTAAAGTGTGCATGTCCTGTTTATACAACATAAGGGTGGGTGGGAGGGCCCAAGGACAATTCCATCTTGCACCTCTTTTTTTCTTTGAATTATGTACAGTTTGGGGCCTAGTTTTTCTAACTGCCATCCTGTCTGCCACTGCAGTGTCACTCCTAGATGGGTCACGTGTTTGTGCCGCCCACTCGTGTCGCTTAGCATAGTCATCCAGCTACCTCGGTGCAACCTTTTGGACATAAAAACACTATTGTGAGGTGTGAGGTGTTCAGAATAGACTGGAAATGAGTGGAAATTAAGGTTATTGAGGTTAATAATAGCATAGGAGCAGAAAAACCTACAAATTCTGTGATTTTAGCTGTTTTTATGCTTTTTTTCAAAAAAATACAGATCCAAAACACAAAACCCAGAACCCAAAACACGGAAGGGTGGTTTTGGCAAAACCAATCCAGATCCAAAACACGAAGAAAGATCCAGATCCAAAACCAAAACACAAAACACGAAAAGTGGCCGGTGCACACCCCTAGTTAAAATAATGAAAAAAAAATGGGACAGGGAGCAAAAAGAAGGACAGCAGGAACAACTAAGGGAATAACAGAAATAGCAACCATTTAGGAGCTAGATATTCCGTCACTAGGAAATCATGACAGAAAAAAACAGTAGTAATGGGGGTAAAGCCTGGCAAGTCATATAACATACCTGTTGTCTATTATGAAGGGACATAATAAAAAAACAAATATTTAACCACATAAAAGGTTTGCAGCAGTGAGGCTAGAAGCAGAAAACTGTAATTATAGACTTGAATCACTGCCTACAACAGAGTAATCCAACTAAACAGAAGAAGGAACAAATAGAATTGTTGGAATGTATTCTACAGAACAGTGAAGTAGCCTCGCTCATATAACCCAGGCAACATAACACACCTGGAGTAATATTACTATCTTATAAATAAATAAATGATAACAGAGAAGGCAAATCACAGTTCAGAACATAAAAGAAGACAATAAAATCGAGGTAGAGCATTAATTATCATGCCATCAGGGTTAGGTTGAAGTAGAGCACAGGTTCTCAAACTCGGTCCTCAGGACCCCATACAGTGCATGTTTTCCATGTCTCCTCACAGAATCACAAGTGAGATATTAGCTCCACCTGTAGATCTTTTAAAATGTGTCAATGAGTAATGAGTACACCTGTGCACCTGCTGGGTGACCTGCAAAACGTGAACTGTGTGGGGTCCTGAGGACCGAGTTTGAGAACCACTGGAGTAGAGGACCATTCTTGTAGAATCGGAGGAGGAGCAGATGTAGAAGAACTATCAACTGGGATGTCTCAACTTTTCAGGAGAGTTAAACCTTCTTCTAGAGAATTAATTGTCGCATGCACGCCATTCCTTAAGACAAGTAGTTTAGGTGCTGTACTTTGGCTTATTGGAGAGTTGAGGTAATTATTCAAAAAAGTCTCCGTTTAGCAAGTGTTGCTGGTGAGATGTCTGGAAATAGTTGAAGGTTACTGAGGCATTCAGACGATTGGGTGAAAAGTAATGAAGCACAGAGAATTTTTTCTTTAATGTGAAAAAAATTAACCCTGAGGAGGGTATCTGTTGGAGCTTGAGCAGGGGCTTGTTTAGACTTTGGGAGTTGGTGGATTCGGTCAACAAGGAGTTCGGAGGAGGAAGCCGAGGGTAATAGTTTCTGAAAAAGGAGACTTACCTGCTGCTGTCGGAATCTTCATCCTTTCGAGCTGCATTCCATTGCAGCACATGTTGAAAACAGTGAAGACTCATTCTTGCAACTAGATGGCAGGCCGGTATCAAGGGAAAGAGCAACAAAAGTAAAACTGCAGCTATAAACATTGAGGTGATGTGGAATAATCTTCAAGGAGATTATGTGAGCAGAAATGCATCAACAACAAAGTCAGATAGAACAGGAAATTGCACAGATATCATTGGCACAGCTACAGGATGATCCACACAGGGTGGAGGGATAATTAAACTGAACTGTGGAGGTGGTCCAAAACTCTGGAGGAAGTCTCCATGGAGCAGCAATTCTGTGTGCTGCTGTATACTCAGCCAATAAAGTAGCTTTTCACACTGAGGTCCCTGTGTCACTCACCACTTGCAGACCACATGGGACTGGAAGGAGCCAGGAGTCTGTGAGACAGCCGCTGGGGTGGAGTTTGGCAGGTTATTAGGAGCATCGTGGGTGAACCAGCTGGTAGGGGCCAGGAGGCAGATCTCAAAATGGTGCCTGCAGGTGCCGCTGTGGGAGTCAGGCGCGAGCACTCCCCCAGTGGCCAGCATGCAGCATCTAGTCACACATCGTGGCTGACAGCCCTGGAGATAGCATAATGGCAAATGGCGGAGATTTAGCTCAGGCTGACATGGAGCTCCACATCTAAGCATCCGCCATCTTAGCCCAGTAGGCCACGCCCCCATTCTCAAAACTTTTGGCTATGGCTGTACACCCATAGAAAAGAAAAGAACAAAACAGCCAAGTAGTAAGGCAAACATAAAAAATGGCATATAAAACCCCAGCACAAATAAATAAACTGGATAAATTAGAGTAACAATCCAGTATCTTAAAGAGTCAGAAATAGAAGTGTAAAAAGGTAGAGCAAATCAATAAATTAGAGGGAGTGGATAAACAGTGGACAACATTGTGCATAACGCAAAGGCGCCATTCAGGTCCATGCAATATAAACCAGGATACTAACGGGGTTTAAGTAACATATAAATTTGTGAGAGAGATTGATAAAATTATCAACAGCAGGCTGGATGACCAGGATATACACAATAACATTAATAAAATATACATCTGCTATTACATCTTAAAAACAAACAAAAAAATCATACCTACCGACATTCTGGCAGCCCCAGGAGACTTGCCTAATCTTGCAGGGAGTCGGGAGCAACGCCCGAATTTCGGAAGGTTCCTGCAAGTTTCCTTAATACATTTGTTTTTTAAAAGAAAGAAGGGATAGATTAAGAACGATAATTGAAAAATTTTAGTATTACAGACACTTGTACATCCATTTGAAAACTCACCCGAATTTACTATCCTTGAGAAAGAAATAGAAATCCATATAGAAAAGAATACTATAGAACTAATGAAAAAGAAGCAGAGAAAGATAAAAAGGGATCATAATTTCTATAAAAAAAGGAGGGGAAGAATTAGAAAAAACTAGAAAGATTGAAACAAAATCAAAAAGGAAAAGAAAACAAAAAGAAAAATATGCTAAACCCAATAGGGAAGAGGATAGACAAATAGAATATCTTACGCCTCAAAAGAAGGATAATAGACATGAAGAACGATGGACTAGAGACAGAAAAATCCATCTTAATCAGAGACCCTTTCAACCTTACCAAGATTATAACAAATATAATTGGAGACCACAATTAAATTCTCTAGGAGGTAGATACAAAGAAGGACCAGAATGGTCATATCCAAAGAGACCCCTTAGAAGAGAGGATAGATGGCAGAATAGAGACTCTAAACCATTTTTTACCAATCCAATAGGTTTGATGTATTGAGAGATAACAACTATGACAATAATACTCCTAGACATTCATCTTTTTTGGAGAAAAGACATTGGACAAATTTCCGACCGATGAGATAAAAAAATAACAAAATCAGTAAGAGAGGCACAAGGGGTGGTAAAAAGAGCAGAAAAAATAAAAAGGAAAAAATAAAAAGAAATAAGAATGACAATATGGAAAAAGACCATATAGAGAAAGAAGGAAATGATGTAAAAATCTTCAATCTCAGTAAAAAAATCTTAACTAAAGAAGAGGAAAGTATCCTTAAAAACGGTTTAAAATTTGCCCCGAGTAACCATATAAGACAATTTGATAATTTTGTAGATGTACATGAGTTTTCAAGGAAATTAACAATAAAATAATTCTTTAAAATGAAAGAAAATGAGGGAGAAGTATTTTTAACAAATACACCGACATTAATTAAGAAAAAGTCTACATTCAATCCCATCCATGTTAGAGGTAGCATGATTGATTGCTTTACAAAAATGGTTTTGGATGACGTAAAGAAACTTGATAATATCAAACAGAACAGACATTTGGGCAATATAACTAAAAAAGAAAAACAGGCTATAAAAAAATCTTAAAAAAGATGAATCTGTAGTTATAAAACCATGTGACAAGGGAGAAGCTATAGCAATTCTTGATAAACAATATTACATTAAAGAGATAGAAGACCAATTGAAAAAGGATAATACATATCAAAAATTGAAAACCAATCCAACTGTTAAAATTAAGAATAATTTTCAAAAATGTATTAAAAAATTATTTGATAAAGGAACTATAAATAAAAAGGAATTTGATTATTTAGATATTAAGAACCCAAAGACACCAGGTATTTATACGTTGTCTAAGGTACATAAAAACCCAATGGCTCCCCTGGAGGGCCGATCATCCCTGGAAGGCCGATCATCTGGGGTGTGGACGCGAATTTGGTATCCTGGTTCAGATTCATCGATGATATTATAGTTATATGGAATGGCACAGAGTCAGAGTTGAATCTTTTTTGTGAAAAACTTCATGAAAATAATAGAAACATTCGTCTAACCTTTGATATTAGTAAATCGCAGGCCAACTTCTTAGATCTTACTATGTATCTAAAAGATAAAATGATACACACAAATGGTTATATTAAGCCCACTGATTCGAATAGCTATATTCCACAAACAAGGGCCAGTTTTTAAGACTAAAAAGGAATTGCAGTGAAGAACATCTAAAGTCACAAATATTGTCTATGAGTAATAAATTCATTAAGAAATCTTATAAATTGGAATCAGTTAAAGAAGCAGAAGAGGAAATAACATCTATGGATAGGGAAAGTGTTTTAAACAGGAAATCATAGCAGCAGCAAAAAAATAAGAACATTGAATGGGCTTTTATCACCGGTTTTAATTCAGATTTTAGGAGTATAGAAAAAATTGTCAAGAAACATTGGGTTATTATATTGAAAGACCCAATATTGAAAGAAACTATCCCATTAACACCAACCTTTATTTATAGAAAAGCACCCAATTTAAAGGACACCTTAGTGAGAAGTACATTACCATCCATAAATTCTAACTCTATCCATACAAAAGGTTTCTACAGATGTGGACTTTGTATGGCATGTAAGATGATTCCATCTTCAGAAACAAAAACTATAAAGTTTAGAATAAAAGGGAAAGAGTATAGGATACATTTATTTATAACATGCCACACAACAAATGTGGTATATCTGGTAGAATGCAAATGCGGGTTATTTTATATAGGAAGAACGTCAAGAGCCTTAAAAAACAAGGCTCTCCGAACATCTGCATAATATTAAAAATGGCTTGGATACCCATACCTTATCCAGTCATTTTAAGACCACCCACAAATGTTCAAACAAAGATTTAACAAGATTTATTGAAATCCAGAATATTAAATCTAATTGGAAGGATAGGGATATAGAGGGGAACCTCGCGAGAGCAGAAATGAGGTGGATTTTTAATCTTGATACGATAATAAGAGGGGGATTGAACGCGGACTTTGAGTTTAAATGGTTTTTAAGTTAAAAACATTTTAAAAGAGAGTTTTTTTTTTTAATTTTAAATTTAAAAAAATAATAATTTTTGAAAAATATTTTTTTATAGAATTTTACATTTATTATATATATATTAGCTGCTGTATTAATTTATTACAATATAGAGGGTATTTTCTTGTGTTTACATCTTGGTAAACATTTTGTACACAATTTTTAATTGTATATAATTCCAAATATGCCCAGGCACCTTAACTATACTGCTTAGTATGTTTGGGGTCATAATCCCAGACATTAGAAACTCTGATTCACCGGTGTTGGACTTCCTGACTGCGGTATTTAGCTTGCGTTCACATGGAACGCAAAACCGGAAGTCAAAGCATACGAAGTATTTCGGGCATAGTCTAGGGATAGCACATGGGAGTCATTGGATAAAGTAAGAGGATCTGTAGCTTGCATTCCAGCAAGATGGAACTCAAACCCGGAAGTTTAGGCAAATGATGCACATCCGGTGAAGTCCGTAAGCACGGAACTGGAGCCTCATTGAGGTGGTGTCACACAACTACTGTTCCCAGTGTTGGTGCATGACGCCAAATAAAGAAAGTCTCCAATGTTTATAAAGTAAATTTATGTATAGAAAGGAGTATCATGTCGGAAAAGGGGATTGACGTCACATCCGTTTTTTTCTCTGATCATGTGACTGGAGTCACGTGAAACAGGTACAGTATAAAAGACAGGTAAGGTGCACCTCTCATTTAGACCTTGAAAATGATTTTTATAATCGAAATGCATTGGATATGAGAGAGACATTGCACCATTAAGAAGACTTTGGGGAATAATACACATTGCACTTCCAGTAAGGTACTTGGGCATATATTTTGGGAGGCTGATCCGGACGGCTTCTCCATTGAGAGTGTACCCTATTTACATCTGTACCTGGGAAATTTGATGCTTTTCCCCTATCTTGGATTATGTGCATACAGTTTTTAAGTTTGTCTATTTTTGAGATTTGTTTGCATGATGTTTGTGGATTCATTGATTAAACATTGAAACAATATCGTTTGACTGATGTTGGATAACGATTGAGGAACATCAGATGAAAACAAACCTTGATGTGTTTCATCTACTCCTAGTCCAAGTGAGTAAGGTGTGTGTTATACCATTGGAAAAATATACCTTGATGTGTTTTATCTGTACCTGTCCTATGTAAGTCAGGTGTGTGTTTTTCTGTTGGGAAAAGATACCTTTATATATATGATGAACCCGTTGTGTTTAAAGTGAGTAGGGTATGTTTATTTTCACTCTCACCACACATTGAAAAACTACACCATATTTTGGAGTTCAGAGAAAGATACCTTTACATGATTTCGACCACACCAATATCTAGTGAGTGTGGTACGTCTTCTTCTCATCATAGAAGATTTTTCTTAAAAAGATCTAAGTCTTTGGAAGACCGCTTCCATATGAAATATATGAACTCTTTTTGAAACAATTCTACACATATATATTTTTCTCTGGTTTTCATATACGCATTGTGTGAAGAGGATTCATCTTAAAAGAAACGAGAAGTCAAAAAGAGGGGAAAATAAGTATATTTTAAATTTGGTTAAGCGCTCTAAAGACACTATCTGTATTTCATTTATTAGTCCAGGAGACTTGCCTAATCTTGCAGGGAGTTGGGAGCAACGCCCGATTTTCGGAAGACTCCTGGCAGTCCCGGGAGAGTAGGTAACTATGAATATAGGGGGTCGTTCAGACCCACTCGTGAGCGGCAGTACGCTCGCAAGTGGGTCGATGGTCCCCACTGCGCATGCGCACGATGGAGGGAGCTCCATCGTGCGCATACGCGAGGCCCGGCAAGCGAAGGACTTTCCATCGCTCCGGGTCTCGCACCAAAGGGGGCGTGCTGTCGATGTTGATTGACAGCACGCCCCCTTTGGTGGGCGTTCCGGGGGGGTGCCTGCCGTCCGTTCCGGGGGGGTGAACGCCTACCGTCTGAAGCCGGCCCCACTGACATCACTAGTGATGTCAGTGGGAGTGATTTTGGCTCTGATAGAGCCAAAATCACTCCTGGCCTTGCGGTTGAGAAACTCGACCACAGGGTTTCACTCGCAAGTTCCGATGGTCACGATGGTCAAGACCATCGCGACCATCTTGTTGGACGCTCGTATATGCTGTGGGTGGTGACCCACAGCTATACGAGCATCCAGGAGGACGCTCCATTTTAATGGAGGTGGGCCCTGATTCAGAGCGAGCGCTCTGGTCAGAGCGTCCGGCTCTGAATCAGGGCCATAATCAGGAACTAAAAAACCTCCCCACTCCCCTCAGCAGGAGTTATCCTGTAAATGACTGTAAAGCAAGAAACTCCCCAACATTAAAACACCATGGTGAGAATAAAGTTAAACCACAAATAAGCGAAAAGGTAATGTCTGGTTAGTAGCAACATCAAACGTCACCAACATAGCAACTAAAACTAGGGAAGATATATATAAGAAATAGGATACATTGGAAACATATCTACCAGAAACGCACACAGGTCTGACCAAGCTCAATAGGGACATAAAACCAAAGTTACAAATATAGAAAAAAGCAAAGTAAGACTGAACCTGCATAGAGATCCGGACCACAACCCAATCACCCCAATACAGAGACCCAGAAAGATGGTAATTTTTCAATGGTGTAGACATCACAACATAAAAAGAGACAAATCCAAATAATCAAACAGAACCAATACTGAAAAGCACAGCAAAGTAAATAAAAATATATACATAAACCTACGAGATTGGAAGAAAGAAATTGTAGATTATTGTGCTGTCCAGTAAAAGCTTCAAGTCTAAGGAAGCAAACGAGTTGTGGTTTCCACGAATTCATCCAAGGATAAGGCATCACAGCAGTTACCATCTGTAGTGTAGGAGGGAATTCCAGGGTGGAAAACAGTGACAAGGGGCCTCATTCAGTATGGATCGCAAATGCAATTGCAATAGCGATTACTCACGCAGTCTCACTGCGAAGATATGCTAATCCTCTGCAATCATTATGCCGTTGCAGCACAACATAAGGACGCCCACCTTACCTTACACACAACTGTAATACTTACATACTGTAATACTTAGCAAGACTGCGAAACCATCGGTAACATAGAGTACAAAAACAGAGAAAAAGCTGGAAAGTCAGGTTGTGTATACAATGTAACAGGTTCAGTAGTTTTAAACAGTATTTATTGACAGATATATAAAATATATCAGAACATTCTAATATTGCATATAGTGTAAAATGAACATTAAAACAGAGTTGTTGCAGGGTTTGAACATATAGTCCTGTAACTCACACCTTGACAAAGACGCCAGAACAGCGATGAAGCGCGTAGGTGAACTTTCTGCCAAGATTACCAGATTGTTGCAGAGATCTGACTCAAAAAGGACACACAGATTCATTCAGCCACTTTTTAATTATGGACGTCTGTATGGAGCACTTCACTGACTAAGCTTACAGGCTTACATACAGTTGTCGCTTCCAAATCAGCCGGCCAATCCATCTGCTGACCAACACATGCGGCTACTCTCCTGTTCCAGGACACCGCACACCAGCGCTCCACTCCCACTGTATCCATCGGGGTTTGCTGCTAGATGAGCAGCACTTTACACCTGATTGGAATCTTGCCGCTGCTGCAGACGATACACAGAGATCCAGGCTCCCGCATACAAGGTTTGAGCCCTGCTAGTGACACCGTGAACTCCGCTGCTCATTAACAGAGGATACTGCTCAACAGCGCTGTATTCCCCCTGATCTCACTGGGGGCTGCTGCCGGACGAGGAGTCCAGTCTCCGCAATTAGGACAACTGCTGCGGCCACAGAAGATTCACAGAGATCCCGGCTCCCTTCAATAAGGTCTGAGCCTTCATAGTGACACCGTGATCCTTACCACAATTCGGCTGTCAGCGCTACCCAACACCTATCCAGGACTATATTCCTCCAATATTCTATCTGGCAGGCAAGTATATATCTATATACATTGAACTTGTTTATACTATTTAATAGAAACAATCGAAGACTCTGTGGGCTCTATTTACTACAATCCGCATATTGAATGCGGATTGTAGTGTGATATTACCGAGTGAATTCGCATTGCGAATTCAGGTAATATCACAGGGATTTACTATAAATCCCTTGCAGGGACAGAGCTTGCGATAAAGCTCTGTCACTGTGGATCCCATCCACACTCTAGTCGCGGTATTTTCGGAAAAAATACCGCGACTAAGAGCACGCGCATGCGCCGACCGACCACCGCTACTACCCCCCCACCGACGCTAAGCCCCGCCCCCCGGTGCTAAGCCCCGCCCCCCGCGATCGCGGACCCCCGCGACCCCCCCTCCCTTCATTACACTTACCTGCATCCTCCTGGCCTCCGGTGGTCTTCTCCGGGCTTCCCGATCAGGTGATCTCCCATACTGCACTGGGGCCCGATCACCTGATGACCGGGCCCCAGTGCACTGTGGGAGACCAGCTGAACGGAGAGGAGCCATCACCGGAGGCCCGATCACCGGTCCCTGGATTCAGGTAAGTGAAAAAAAAAAATGTTTAATTTTTTTTTTCTTTTTTTTACAGCAATCAGCTTGCGGTCTCTTTAGACCACATAGCTGATTACTGGTACCGGCTCCCGCCTCATCTCTCCCCGTTAGAGCAGAGTGGGAGCCCGGTAACCGGGGGAGACCCTGGATAACGCCACCTCCAGGTGGCGTTATTATCACAGGGCTTCCCCCGGTATTTTTTTACAATTTATTTTTAGTAACTTGCACACAGATCACATTTCCCATTACAATTATGGGAAATGCGATCTGCTTTACTAAAAATAAGTGATACTGGGGGTTGGAGTACAATTTTACTAATTCTACTCCAATTGCCCTGTAATAAATACAGGTGAAACTAAAATAATGTGAAAAGGGTGTGAAAACACCCTTTTTCACTTTATTTTAGTAAAAATAATGTTAATAAATAGAGCCCTGTGTGAGTTAAAGGACTATGGGCCTGATTCAGACCCACTCGCGAGCGGCTGTCCGCTCGCAAGTGGGTCGATGGTCTGCACTGAGCATGCGCACGACGGAAGGAGCTCCGTCGTGCGCATGCGCCAGACACGACGAGCGAAGGACTTTCCTTCGCTCGTTGTGTCCGATCAAAGGGGGCGTGCTGTCAATGTTGATTGACAGCACGCCCCCTTTGGTGGGCGTGCCGGGGGCGTGCCTCCCTGACGGGGGCGTTCCCACGGGAACGCCTCCCGTCAGAAGCCGGCCCACTGACATCACTAGTGATGTCAGTGGGAGTGATTTTGGCTCTGATAGAGCCAAAATCACTCCGGAGCTTGCGGTTGAAAACCTCAACCGCAGGCTCCGGCTCGCGATTTCGATGGTCGCGATGGTCACGACCATCGCGGCCATCAAAATGCACGCTCGTATAACCTGTGGGTGGTGACCCACAGCTATACGAGCGTCCAGGAGGACGCTCCATGAAAATGGAGCCCGGCCCTCATGCAGAGCGTGCGCTCTGCTCAGAGCGTACGGCTCTGAATGAGGGCCTATATGTTCAAACCCTGCAACAACTCTGTTTTAATGTTCATTTTACACTATTTGCAATATTAGAATGTTCTGATATATTTTATATATCTGTCAATAAATACTGTTTAAAACTACCGAACCTGTTACATTGTATACGCAACCTGACTTTCCAGCTGCTTTTTCTCTTTTTATGTTCATTTAACATTGGGATTGACTAACCCAATCAGCTGTGATATATCAGGCTGTGTTATCCACTCACTAAGCGCCCAGTTACTTTTTCTATTTGGTAACATAGAGTACATTCGCAGCCTCACGCACAGTTGCTCAAGGTCAGACCTTACTCAGGAATTGCTAAACTCGTCTCACGTTGTGAGTACACAAGCTGCATATGGTATCGCAGTGGATATTATGCACGTCCCTGCAACGGTTTGTAAACGCACTGGCACGCCTGCATTTTGCCTACTACGCCCCATCACCATTCCCAAACGGTACTTCCTGTCAATCAGTCTGAGATGGGTCTGCGTAGTCCTGAATGCAGTGGAGTGTTCGCGTATGCGTACTGCGATGCATACGGATGCATGGAACGCAACAATAGGCCGATTGTGTGAGTAATCGCAGTTGCGATCCTTGCTGAATTAGGCCGGGAGTACCCAGACGCTCTGCTAATGAAACACATTGTGCGCAATCCAACCACACAGATCTGGGAGGATCAGAGAATTTAAAAAATTACTTTGAGATGTAGTAGATTTTAGTGATATCCAAACAATATATACTAATACAAAAATGAGATAAAATTGAAATAGTACAGAAGTAGGTGAGAAATAGGGGTCTATTATTATGATAAAAATGTGTCATGTGGAACTTTAGTTTTAAATTCTCCATGATCATTTTCATAATAAACTGGCAATTCCTCATCCTCCCGTCATAATATTATCACTTCTGAAAGCTGCTCCTTTTGCAGAGACAGCTTTTTGGAAATGACAGTATTTCCCCCTGCAGCGTTGTCTCTTACTTTTTCACAGGAGGATTCTTCATGCTCAATATACAGGAGTCTATTTATTATGTTAATTATCGGGGTCCGATCTCGACGCGAGCGCCTGTGTAATTCATGATTGCAAGTAAATGAGTTTTTTCACTGCTCCTTTCGGAATGTACATTTTCACCTGCTTTTGTAGAAATTAAGTCATGATAAATAGACCCCTTAGGGGCCGATTCATCATGAAAGAGTTTTCACTTGTGATAATTTAGTTTTGAATTGTTAGAGAATAAATTGTAATAAATATAGCAATTCATCATACCACCATTACTAAAGTATCACTTCCGAAAAGCTACTCTTTTTGCGGAGCAGCTTTTCGGACTTGTGATACTTTTCCGCTTTATTTATGCTGTCTCAAGCCTAGCCCACAGCCTCTGGCCCGTGTCTACCCTTCTCCCTACCTACTACCTCTGCCTCTCCTCTGTTTTCTCTTATCCCTGCGCTCCCCTGCCCGCTGCCTGTCCCCGGTGTCCCCTCTCCCTGTGCTCCCCTTCCCGCAGCCTGTCATGCTCCCTGCACTCCCCTGCCAGCGCCGGACTCTGTCTCCGGTGTCAGTGGAGAGCCGTCGGCAGTGTTGTAGATGGAGGCAGGAGCAGTAACAATCCTCCGGAGGGGCTGCGGGTGCTGTTGAGGAAGGGAGCTGTAGCTCCCAGCCGGCAGTCTGCCTCTATCGTCGCCCTCGTGTTCTCTCTCCCTGTACTCAACTGCCACAAGCAAGTCCAGAGCGGACCCCCGCGGGTGTCTGATCGTGCCCCCCCTATGCCGGTGTCCGATCCCGCTCCCTCCAACTCCCGCCCCCCCGCGCGCGGTGGTGTTCAATCACGGCAGCCCCTGCCGGTGTCCGATCACGCCCCCCCTGCGCAGGTGTGCGATCAAACCCCCGCGGGTGTCAGATCACCCACGCTGCTGCATCCCCTTACCTTCTCCTGGCTCACCCATCTTTTGGTGAGCCGGGCCCCATGTCTGCAGTGTCTGGGTGCTCTCAGCTCAGTTTGAAGTCAGGCTGCGGACTTCATTGCCCCCCCATGGCTGTACGATCCGGACACCCCCTCCCCCCTCCAGTGTACAATCCATTCCGGCTTTGCGGGGGTCAAACTTGTGCTGCTCATTGTGCTGCTGTAGCCTATTGCCTACACTTTGCAAAATGTAAATGTAATAGGGCACTTGACGTGCTAGAGAGGCCACATCATCTGTCACATGCAAATACACTTTACAGTATATATTGGCTGGTGCGAGGTGGCGGAGGGAAGTTTGATGGCAGATACTGAAGGAAGAGGAGCAACGTGAGGCCCTGCAGGTGGAAGACACTAGAGAAGAAGAGGATCCCGCGGTGAATGCCATTGTAGACCTGGGAAGTCCTGGACACGCTGCGGTCATCGCAAAAAGAGCGTCAAAATCCACTGCCTACAGGTGAAAATTTGGACCAGATGAGGACAAAGCCCTGGGGGCGTGGAGGTTCCCGCACCTCAGGTGAAGAGAGAGTTTAACATTGCATCTGTGGCTTGTCCAGGGGGATCCAGTCGAAGATTTCAAAGGTGGGTTGGGCCCCAGTGGGGACCCTTTTTGTTATCCGCCTTAGACCACCAGGGTTGTCGGACACTAGGCCCGTTTCTATAATCAGGTTTCAGGCCTGTGGCCCAATTAAACAGGTCCAAAGACCTCCGCCCCGATTACCAGTGACTCTGGGCATTAGGCCCAGGTCACTCATTATAGCCAATTAGATAGGCCAAAGGCCTGCGCCTATCAACATGTGGCTCTGGGCCTAAATAAAACTTACCAGCTATAAAACTCAAAAGCAGTAGGCCCTTTAATAGGAATTTCAAACTATCGATGGTAGGTGGCGCTAGGTCAATCTCTAGGGCATTAGGCCTTCTCTTCGGATTAGTAATTTAAAAGATTGTAAATCTCTGGTGAGGCCTCTGAAGTCTGCATTATAGGGTAAGAGGAGTTAGATTTCTGTGTGGCAGCTCCAGCTGTGAAAAGGATGATGGGCCTTTAATGCCACGTGGGCCCCTGGAATTGGGAAGAAGAGCATTGGAGTAGGGAATGAATTGTATGGTCTGTTCGTACAATGTATTACATTTGCCTTTCGAAAACTAAGACTGTTGTGTATTGTCACTGCAGGGAATTTCTAGGTTTAGAGGGCTAGAATAGACTGCACCACACCTTAAGATATTATGTTATTTAAATGTTACCATAGAGTTAGAGCCAGATAGGTTTGTGATTGTGTACAGCCATGGCCAAAAGTTTTAAGAATAACACAAGTATTGGTTTTCACAAAGTTTGCTGCTTCAGTGTTTTTAGACCTTTTTGTCAGATAGTACTTTGGTATACTGAAGTAAAATTACAAGCATTTCATAAGTCTCAAAGGGTTTTATTGACAATTACATTAAGTTTATGCAAGAGTCAATATTTGCAATGTTGACCCTTCATTTTCAAGACCTCTCCAATTCGTTCCACAAGCATCCTGAGACCCTTCATGTGTGAAGTCGTTTCTTAGCCCAGGGCGTGTGCTCACTCACAATTTTGCCTAAGAACTAGAGATGAGCGGGTTCGGTTTCCAGAGATCCGAACCCACCCGAATTTAGCAGAACCGAGTCGGATCCAAGCAGGCTCGGATGTTCCCGCCTTACTCGGATCTCTCAAATCAAGGCAAAACCGTAGAGACGAAATCTCGCGGTTTGCGAGCATTCGTCTCTATGATCAATGCAGTATATAAGGGACCACGCGACGGATGCCATTTCACTCCGGCTGTGGATACTGAACAGGGAGGGTGGGTAGTGTAGGGCTGGGAGAGGTGCTGGTGCTATCTGCTGTGTCCTGGGCTGGTGACTGCTGATCCATTCTGGGCTGGTGCCTGTGACAGCTGTCACTGTGCTGTCTGCTGTGTCCATCTGGTCTGTTGCTGATCCATCTGGGCTGTCTGTGCTGTCTGCTGTGTACTGGGCTGGTGTTTTTCATGTCTGCTGTGTCCATCTGGGCTGGTGCAGAACTGTAGATGCATCTGGGCTGGTGCTGTGTCCATCTGGGCTGGTGCAGAACTGTAGATGCATCTGGGCTGGTGCTGTGTCCATCTGGGCCCAAGTTCTGGACTCCAAAAAAATATATATAGTAAAAAAAAAAATCAAAGTGTCTTTTATATCTGTGTGTGTGCGTGCGTATTAGGCTTAACCGCAGTACCGCACAAGATCCAGCCAGCAACGCAAGTAAGCTAGTGCTGCCCGACTCCAGTCGTGATCAATCTGTGCTCTGGGCCCAGGTTCTGGACCCAAACCCCCCCCCCCAAAAAAAAAATTGTGTCTTTTGTCTATTTATTTTCTGTGTGTGTGTGTGTGTGTGTGCGTGTTAGGCTAAGCCACACAAGATACAGCAACGCAACCTAGTACTGCCCAACTCCAGTCGTCACCAATCTGTGCTCTGGGCCCAAGTTCTGGACCCGAAAAAAAAAATAGTGTCTTTTGTATATTCTTTTCTGTGTGCTCACGACTGCATGTGCGTGAATTTTGTAATCGCACCTTGGCTACACTAGTGGTGCTTGTGACACTGCTTCAAGACCGCTGTTACATGACAGGAGAGCAAGGCCAAGAACCACATGTTGTAGCTGCCGCCAGCAGTCATCATGATAATGCAAGGCCGTCAACTGTGAGCTGTGAGGTAACCAAAATTGACTGGAAACGAGTGGAAATAAATGTTATTGAGGTTATTAATACTGTAGGAACAAAAAAGGCACATTTTATGTGATTTTAACTGTTTTTTTTATTTTTTTAAGAAAAAATTCCAGATTCAAAACCAAAACACAAAAACAAAACACCAAAGAAAAAAATCCAAAACCAGATTCAGATCCAAAACCAGGGGAGATCCAGATCCAAAACCAAAACACAAGGGTCTGCGCACATCTCTACTAAGAACACAGCCAAGAATTGTACCAAAGAAACCATCCAAGAACAGTTTGGTGATGAACAATGCCTTTTCCAGCATGATGGAGCACATTGCCATAAGGCAAAAGTGATAACTAAGTGGCTCGGGGAACAAAACATCAAAATTTCGGGTCCACGCCCAGGAAACTCCACAGACCTTAATCCCATTGAGAACTTGTGGTCAATCCTCAAGAGGCGGGTGGACAAACAAAAACCCACACATTCTGACAAATTCCAAGCATTGATTAGGCAAGAATGGGCGGCCATAAGTCAGTATGTGGCCCAGAATTCATTAACAGCATGCCAGGGCGAATTGCAGAGGTCTTGAAAAAGAAGGGTCAACACTGCAAATATTGACTCTTTGCATAAACATAATGTAATTGTCAATAAAAGCCTTTGACACTTATGAAATGCTTGTAATTTTACTTCAGTATACCATAGTTACATCTGACAAAAAGGTGGGTTACAGTCTCCCTTGATTGTACTGTTGACTACTGTTCCTGAACAGGGGTAGATGGCCTTGAGAGTGTTGTCTCTTTCCCAGAGCCATAGAAAAGGATAAATATCTAAGGCTGTTGGCAACACGCAGTATGGAATGGTTTTACCCTTGGTGAGTGCTGTGTTCTATTACTCCTCCTAATTGCCCACAACAAGACCACAGGGTAAAGAGAGATAACACCTACTGTCAGTAGTGTGAGAACACGTTGGGGGTCTATATGGCACTTGTTCAGGGAATGTCCTGAAGACAAAGATTTGTGTGACATCCATAGGCTGCATTCAGGGGATGGAGGTGGATGTACCTCACATTTCCCTAGAAACTCCTTTCGGCAAACGTCTCCCAATATGTGTCCAATGCAAGGACAGTAGCTAATGTCATCATAGTAAGAGCCTAAATCAGTGGCATATCTATAATGGGTGCAGTGTGTGCAGGGCACACGGGCCCCCGGGTCCAGGGGGGCCCCGCACCGCACACCCTGCACCCATATCAGTGTAAATTCACCTGTCTGTGCTCCCGCATCGGGTGTCAGCGCTGCTCAGAACACTGGAAAATGGCCGCCGCAGCCATTTTTCCGGTGTTCTGCGCATGCGCAGTAGACTCCGGGCACACTCTAGTGCCCGGAGTCTACTAATGCTCCGGTGGCTGCCGTGTCAGTCGGCTGCCAGCCACCGGGGAGAGAGGAGGGGGTCCCATACGGGAAGTGCACATGGGCCAACCTCCTCTCTTAAGACACCCATGGCCTAAATGTATATATAGGGCAGCAGGACCTCCACTAACAGTATATGATATGTTTGTAGAATCAGAGATATAAATGGTTTCCCGTGTCCTGGGGGGACAGTCACACATGAATTCTCCTATGTCCCACTCATCTGATGCTGTGTTACTGGTGCTCCTTCATGTTATACATAACCATGTATGTCAGCATTGCACCTCAGTTTGGGATTCTTTGGTTTGATTTGTGTGAATATTTGTTATGTTTGTAATTTGAATGTATATAGTTATGTGTGAAAGTGTATTTAATAAAAACACTGCACATAAATACAGATTTTTTATATTTTACATATTCACATTATTATAAGCACTTGTATGCTGGTGACTAGCTGCTGTTCCCTGTATTGCAGGGGTTATACTGTCTCTTCCACCATCTTCCTGTTAAGACTATGTTTTGTGTAGCATAGTTTGTGCAATTGAGAGAACCTCAACCCTAGTCCTGAGACTCAAGACCATGGAGTTGGAACCAGTATTTGATAACTCAGAGAACAAATAGCCCAACTGGAATCCTCCTATGATAGACAATACGAACACCAGAGCTAGGTGGCTAGAGCCAGAACTGTCCACTTGAACCCGCAATGAGCAGATGAGGTGTAATCAGAAGACTTTCTTGAAGTCAGGATAACAGCAGACAGAAGATTTGGCACTTGAATGCACTATTATAGTCAATGGTATAAACAGGATGCTTCAGATTACTCCACAGGGTGGAACCAGGATATACCGTAGGAAGCAGGCTGAACTGGAAAAACAGACTGAAGGTAAGCAGGCTGAACTGGACTGTAACCGGAACGTAGGTAGCAGACTGAATATGTGCAGGCTGAATCGGACTGGAACCGGAATGTAGATAGCAGGCTGAACCAGACTAGATCTAGAATGCAGGACACAGACTGAAGGGATGCATTGCATTCTGGAACTGGACAACAGAAATGTGAGCTGGACTGGATCCGGAGGAGAGCAGCTACCCTGATCACAGGCACAAGGGTATGCAGCCTGGATAGTAGCAATATGCTGGAGAGTAGATGAGAGATGCACAGGCAGCAGAGAGAAAGCAGTTTTAGAGGACCAGATGACAGGAGCGCAGATTCAAGCAGTGGAATGGAAACAGGAGGTCCACTCTGGTGTATGAGCGCAACGAAGGAGTAATGTTCCACATTATTCTGATGGTGTCTACTCTCTCTTTCTCTCCCCCTCTTCCTCCCATCTCCTCTCTCTCTCCCCCTCTTCCTCCCATCTCATCTCTCTGTCCCCCTCTTCCTCCCATCTCCTCTCTCTCTCTCCCCCTCTTCCTCCCATCTCCTCTCTCTCCCCCTCTTCCTCATATCTCCTCTCCCCCTCTTCCTCCCATCTCCGCTCTCTCTCTCCCCCTCTTCCTCCCATCTCCTCTCTCTCTCTCCCCCTCTTCCTCCCATCTCCTCTCTCCCCCTCTTCCTCCCATCTCCTCCTCTTCCTCCCATCTCGTCTCTCTCTCTCCCCCTCTTCCTCCCATCTCCTCTCTCTTTCATATATTGGATGTCCTGGCTCTTTTAGATGGTCTTTCAGGTTCCCAGTCCGAAGGCCCTGGTCTTGTTACTCCTATAATAACAAATATCAGTTAGAAACAGCATATTCCTGTACAAGCTGATCATCACATAAGTGTGTACGTGTGTGGGTACAGTATATGTGTATGTGCCGTGTGCGTGTATGTATACAGTAATCCCCACTGTTCACACATAGCTTTTTAGGTAGAAAGCGGTTTTATATTCTGCCATTTACTTGTTATGCACTTACAAAACAGGGTTGAGCCCTGTAGTGTGACAGAGGTCCAGAACAGGGTTGAGCCCTGAGATGTAACAAGATCCGGAATGAGGTTAAGCCCTGAGATGTAATGAAGATCTGGAACAGGGTTGAGCCCTGAGACGTGATGAGGGTCCGGAACTGGGTTGAGCCCTGAGACTTGATGAGGGTCCGGAACACGTTTGAGCCCTGAGACATGATGGAGATCTGGAACAGGGTTGAGCCCTGCGGCAGGAAGATCCGGAGCAGGGTTGAGCCCTGCAGCAGGATGAAGGTCTGGAGCTGGGTTGAGCCCTGCAATGTGATGAAGGTCCAGAGCAGGGTTGAGCCCTGCGAAGTGATGAAGGTCCGGAGCAGGGTTGAGCCCTGCGGCATAATGAAGGTACAGAGCAGGATTGAGCCCTGCGGCGTAATGGGGTTCCGATAAGGATAGACTGTAACGGTGCAGTTGACAACTGTAGAAAAAGTAACCCCAGTGTCCGTATGAGTCAATAATAACAAGTAAACCAAATAGTGTAGCATAGAATGGAATAGTAGTAATAGAGCAGGATAACAATGGAAAGACAATGGCAATGCTGATGATAACCTGTATCAGAACTTGAACCAGAACACGAGCCAGCTCCGTCGTGCGCATGCGTGAGACCTGGCTAGCAACGGGCAATCCGTCGCTCTGGGTCTCGCAACAAAGGGGGCGAGCTGTCGATGTTGAGTGACAGCACACCCCCTTTAGTGGGTGGGCCGGGGGGCTGGCTGCCCAAACGGAGGCATTCCCATGAGAACTCCTGTCATTTGGGGGCGGCCCCACTGACATCACGAGTGATGTCAGTGGAGAGATTCCGGCTCTGTTAGAACCGAAATCTCTCTGAGGCTTGTGACCGGGTCTGAATCAGGCCCACGAGACCCTACCACAAGGGTCTCATTGCAAGCCCGATGGTCGCGATGGTCTTGACCATTGCGACCATCACCATGGCCGCTCGCTGTAGCTGTAGGTGGTCAGAGCGACCGGGTCTGAATCAGGCCCATAGTTAGTAACAGGCTTTATACTAGAGGTCTGTGATCCATAGGAAGTTCAGAACATGTGACCCAAATAGAATCAGGTTGGAATAATAAGCAATCAAGGAATCCAACAACTTGACGACACCTAAGAAACAGATGATCACTTTAACTCTCTGCACACTGCATGTGATAAACGCCGGCAACCAGGATAGATCCTCCAATGACCACAATGGAACTTCGGCAAGTGTAGTTTATCTTTATGTACTGAAATAGTCAAAGTCCTGACACACATGTCTTGGCGTGGGCTGTCCACCACTTTCCCCGTGATGATGGGGGCTGATTAATGCACCGCTTTATTACGTGGTAGCACCGGTCACATTCCCACTGATGGAGTTCCAAATTAGATGCTGCTTGATGGTATGCGTGGGTGATCTAATCACATAGCAGGGATAAAATATTAAGGTACAGAAATGAATTTCAGAAAATAAAGACACAAAGCCTCTTACAAACCCCAGTTACATACACAAATGGAAGACGAAGGGCTTTAGTGATTGGTTGCATGATAAGTCTCCCTAATGTCTCCTATTCTGTACATAATTACATCCATGATAGGGATATGCAGAATCATACAGACTAATGTTATCCTGAGAAGATTTTATTTAGCAGTGTTACCAGCAGAATGGGCAAATGAAATGGGGTATAGAAATATCTTTTCAGTCCATATTGCCCCATAGCATCACCCACTGATGTTACCTGGGGTTGGGTACGGGATGCCGGCGCTTGGGATCCCGGCGGTCAGAATCCCGACGCTGGCATCCCAACAGGGTTAGCATACTGACACTTGTTGGTCTGTATCCTAACCCTCCCCCTCTACCTTCCCATAACCGCCCACACCCTAAACGTAACCCTCCCTCCCAGTACCTAACCCTAAATTCCCCCTCGCCACACCCAAAACCTAACCATCCCCCAGTGCATGACCCTAACCCTCCCCCTTATGCCTAAACCTAACCTCCCCACACCCTAAAACTAACCCTCCCTGCACCCTAAACCTAACCCTCTCCCCCAGTGCCTGACCTTAACCCTCCCCCTTGTGCCTAAACCTAACATCCCTTCCTAATGCCTAACCTCCTTTCCTAACTCTAACCCTCCTCCTTATGCCTAACCTCCTCTCCTAAGCCTAACCCTCTCCCTTGTGCCGAACCCTAATCTCTAAACGTAACGCTTTCCTCAGTCCCGCTACTTACCTTCGGTATTCCGGTGGTCGGGATGCCTGCCATGGGATTCTGGACCTTATTTCGGACCCGCTCGCAAGCACACATGCCTCGCAAGCGGGTTGATGGTCCCCCACTGCGCATGCGCCGCCTCCGGGTGCGCATGCGCGAGACCCGTCCAATGACTGCTGCTCCGTCGCTACGGGTCTCGCTACAAAACGGGGCGGCTGTCGATGTTGATTGACCGCTCGCCCCATTTTGTAGGCGGGGAGGGGGAGTGGCTGCACAAACGCAGGCGTTCCCTTAGGAACCATATCAGAGAGGAGAGAAAAAGGACTCCTTATGTGGGGCACACTCATTAACAAGCTATAAAAAATTTATTTTATTGATATTGATTAAAAAAGGAAAAGAAAAAAAAAATGGCCAAAAACACCTATCAGGTTTGAACAATACAAACAAACAAACAATTCTCCAGTCGTAGGAGATACACTGCAATATTACTGCAATTTGTGTTGTATATTTTTTGTCAATACCTATGGAAAAAATATATCATGTTTACATCTTTCAAAAACCACAAGGCAGGACTTTTGGTATTAAAATATACAATCTGGATGTGATCCGCAATCACAATTGTTTTTTGTATATATTGCAATATATACAATAGTTGATAATCACAGTTGTTTCATATATATATATATATATATATATATATATATATATATATATATATATATATATATATATATTAGAGATGAGCGGGTTCGGATTCCAGAGTTCCGAACCCACCCGAATTTAGCATAGCCGAGTCGGATCCAAGCAGGCTCGGTGTTTCCCGCCATACTCGGATCTCGAAACCGAGGAAAAATGAGAGAGTCTGAAATCTCGCGGTTCGCGTACTTTCGTCTCTATGATCAATGTAGTATATAAGGGACCACGCGATGGATGCCATTTCACTCCGGCTGTGGAGACTGAACAGGGAGGGTGGTAGTGTAGGGCTGGGAGAGGTGCTGGTGCTATCTGCTGTGTCCTGGGCTGGTGCAGATCCATTCTGGTCTCTGGTCACGGTGCTGTCACTGTGCTGTCTGCTGATCCATTCTGGTCTCTGGTCACGGTGCTGTCACTATCACTGTGCTGTCTGCTGATCCATTCTGGTCTCTGGTCACGGTGCTGTCACTGTGCTGTCTGCTGATCCATCTGGGCTGTCTGCTGTGTCCTAAGCTTGTGCTGTGTCCATCTTTGGGCCCAAGTTCTGGACTCCAAAAAAAAAAGTAAAAAAAAAAAAAAAATCAAAGTGTCTTTTATATTTTTCTGTGTGTGCTCGTGGGTGTTAGGCTTAACCGCAGTAGCGCACAAGAGCCAGCCAGCAGCGCAAGTTGCAACCTTGTGCTGCCTGACTCCAGTCATGATCAATCGGTGCTCTGGGCCCAAGTTCTTCTGGAGCTGACAAAAAATAAAAATCATCATTTGTCTTTTTTTCTAATATATTTGTGTGTGCCCACAACTGCACGTGTGTGAATTTTGTAACCGCACCTTGGCTACACTATTGGTGATTGTGACAAGGCCAAGAGCCACATGTTGTAGCTGCCACCAGCAGTGCCAGGCCGTCAACTTCCTCGTCCTCTATGAAGGCCCATGCCCCAAGGCTTAAGTCACGCCATCGATATGGTAAAGCAAGTATTACTGAAGTTAAGAAATTTTTTTTTAAAGGATATTTGCCTTTAGATAAACAAAAATTGGGAATATGCCATTCACTACACGAAGTGGCAAGGAAAGTATAAGGCCTTGGCCTTTCTTTATGAAGACTGCTTAGCCCTTCTGCTTGTAGTAGTAGTGGGGGTGGTAAAATTAAAAATGTGAAAGTTGTTAAGACCACTCCGGGAAAACCAACTTTGTGCCCTGAGAAATCAAAATCACAAATCCCCGAGGAGAGTGCAAGTGTGTCCGCGGTTGCCATGTGTGAGCCCAATCTAAATTCTAGTGTACTGGAGGATCCTCCAAGTTCCAACATTTCTGTGCCCTCTGTAAATGTGGGGATAGGCAGTCAACATCTTGCACATGTAGACATTGAGGATGCTTCTGTGGAATTGAATATGGAGGAGGAGGATATTTTGGTAGTTGAAGGCGCTAAGGATGATGAGGATGTTGATGATGAAGATGTTGGTGATGAGGATGTTGATGCCAAGGATGTCCTTTGTGTAAGTAAGGCAACATCTGTTGCCCATGGTTTGAAAAAGGCAAAGTCCATTGTTGTCATGCCGGGACAAAAGACCAAAAAATCTACTTCTCACGTGTGGAATTATTTCCATCCCGATCCGGACAACAGTTGTCAAGCCATATGTGCCCATTGCCATACAAGAGTGAGTAGAGGGAGGGACCTAAATCACCTAGGAACCTCCTCCTTGTTACGTCACTTGAAGCGCATTCATCAAATATCAAAGTGTACGTCGCCAAGTTCCAAAACTCAAAACATAACAAGTCCCGTGTCACCTACCTGCTACCTCTCTGTGAGATCCAAGCGCCTTCGATCTCCAACACCAACACCTGCATCATCAACATCCTCATTCGTCATCGGAAGTAGTCCTGCTGCATCCAATGTTGGTATTCAAAGCATGATTGACTCCTTTCCTATCCGTGATTCCTCAGAAGGATCCTTGATGACTACGCCTGTTGCTGCTGTTGTCGGTGGATCTTCATCCCAGAAGGGGACCAGGAAGAAATCTACTTGTAGCGTATCCTCCAAAAAATAATTAACTGTCAAACAATCGTTTGCAAGGGCAAACAAGTATGACAGCAATCACCCATTTGCACAGCAGATTACTACTAACGCCATAGCAGCTATGCTGGTAGTAGATGTGCGTCCAGTATTGTCACGACCAGAGTTTCTCGGCATGGTGGTCAACGGGTATTACCAGTGAGGTCACTATGGCGGGGGGCATCTGGCGGTGGTGCTGGTGTTTGGCGAGGGGCATTGGCTGTGCGTGGTTCTATGCGGGCATGTTGTCACTTTGGGCTGGTGAGGCCTGGTGGTGCTTCCGTTCTGCTCTGGCATGGGCGCCGCCATCCTGCCTCCGGTCACGTGACCTAATCGCCCAATCCTGGTTGTTCACATGCTCTCTCTGGCCAGTCACGGCACAGCACTTGGTATTTAGGGAGGTTCAGAGCCTCACTTCATTGCCAGTGCAACGTGTTTCTCAGCATAGCTGAGAGAGTTCCCTGTGCTCACCATCTATTCCTGTGTAACGCTACCTGCCTGCCTGCTTGTCTTCTCCTACCCCGCTGGACTACCCTGCATCCTCCATTACCTTTCCCTTGCCTGAGAACCTGAGTCTGCAGTTCACCCTGCACCTTGCCTCCACTGATATTCTGCTGGATGAATTTCCCTCAGCCTGCATTTTTTTATTTCGACCACTACACCTGATTTCCCCTGCCTGTCATTAACTGGACATTTCCCTGTTAACCAGAAACTCACACTGCTGGACAAGTCTTTTTTCACCACCCTCAAAAGACCCGGATACTGGACTGCTCTTATCTGCCACTACCTGGACTTTTACTCTTGCATTCACCTCAGTTCCCTTTTGCACTTTAGTGCCATCCCTGGACTTATTTTCTCCCATTGTTCATGTCTGCCAAACCACTTATTAAAAGTTCCACGTTTTGTTTTAAATCTGCTTCTGTGTCTGCTCCTATCACCACCCCAGGCCCACAACAAAACCAGGACATCACAAGTATCTGCCATTACTGCAGTGGGTTGTCAACAGTTAATTAAGGTCCTGTGTCCTCGCTACCAGATCCCTTCTAGATTCCACTTCGCTAGAACAGCAATTCCAAGTCGTTTTTTAAAAAGTGACACGGTCATGCAGGAGATGCTCTCGGTGGCCCGCAAAATATCTGGACATTTTAGACATTCGGCGACCGCTTGTCAAAGATTGCATGACCAGCAGGTACTGTTAAATTTGCCCTTCCATCAGCTGAAGCAAGAGGTAGTAACTTGGTGGAATTCTACCCTCTATCTGCTTCAGTGGATGGAGGAACAGCAAAAGGCCATCCAGGCCTATGCAACGAACTATGACAAAGGCCGTGGAGGGGGAATGCGCCTTACTCAAGTGCAGTGGAGAATAATCTCCGTGTTGTGCAAGGTTCTCAAACCCTTTGAACTTGCCACACGTGAAGTTAGTTCAGACACTGCCAGCTTGAGTCAGGTCATTCCCCTAATCAGACTTTTGCAAAAACAGCTGGAGAAACCGAGGAGGAGCTGAAACGGAGCGATTGCGCAAAGTATGTCGGACTGGTGGATCAAGCCCTTGATTCGCTTCACCAGGATCCAAGAGTCGTCATTCTATTGAAATCTGAAAAATATATTTTGGCCACCATGCTGGATCCTAGGTTTAAGTCCTACCTTGTGATTTTTTTCCAATAGACCAAAATCTAAAACTATGCAAAGAGCTGTTGGTCAAAAAATTGTCATCTGCAGCTGCATGTGAAACGCCATCATCTGCTCCTTCAGTTTCAACAGCTGCCAGGAAAAAACTAAATTTTCCTAACAGAATGCCTGCTGGTCATGCAGATCGTTCACCAAAAAATGACATCTGGTCGGGCCTGAGAGAACTGCCTACTAGTGACATGTCTTCTACCATGACTATGTGTGATACGGTTTCCATTCACAGAATGGTGGAGGACTATTTCAGAGATAATATCCTATTAGACATGTCAGACAGTCCCTTTCAGTACTGGCAGGAAAAAGAGGCAATTTGGAGTGCCATACACATTCAGTTTTGCATTACTTAAGTTGCCCCCCCTCCAGTGTGTACTCTGAAAGAGTTTTCAGTGCAGCTGGCAACCTTGTCAGTGATCAGCTTAGGAGGTTACTTCCTCAAAATGTGGAAAAGATGATGTTCATTAAAATGAATTACAAATTCCATGAGGAAGACCTCTACCAACAATTACATCAAAAAATTACAGAGGCGGCTATGGTGGATTCCAGCAGGGACGAATTAAAATTGTGTGAAGGAGAGGATGTACACACTGATGGGGATGACGAGGATGAGGACAACTTGTAATGTAAAGCCAGTTTGTGTGGGATCAGCTTCTTTTATGGGGGGTCCAAACAAACCAATCATTTCAGCCACAATTACCAGTCCTTGTCACTGAAATGATTGGTTTGTTAAACTGTCCTGTTTCGTATACAACATAAGGGTGGGTGGGAGGGCCCAAGGACTATTCCATCTTGCACCTTTTTCCTTTCCATTATGTGCTGGTTGGGGCATTGCTGCTTGACATTTTAAATTAATGTTATGGTTGGTTTAGGAACCAATGATTTATTTTTAAATTCATTTATGATCAATTTAACAGCCAGGGGCTGCACCCAATGAATTGTTTTTAAATTAATTTATTATCAATTTTACACCTGGCTGTCACTGTCATCGGTGAAGCTGCGCAGGGGTGCTGTGCTCCTGTCTGTCGAGGGGCTGCTGCCCAAAACAATAAATAAACATTTTTTGTGTATGTGTGTCAGCCACACCTGTCATTGGCATAGTTGCGCAGGGGTGCTGCGCTGCTGTCTGTCAAGGGGCTGCATGAATATTGCAATGAAAACTTTTTTTTTAAGTTATTGGGTTACAAAAAGTTTTTATTTTAATCTTAAACATAGCAGAAATGTTATCCTAACAGCTTATAAAGTTATATATTCTCTAAAAAACTAAAGCCTATATTTGTAAAAAAAAACTAAAGCCTAATTCTGCCAAAAGAGAGACTGACACCACGGCTAAACATAAGAGTCACCTGCTGGATATGAATTGTCTCATTTGCATGAGGAAAACCCAACCCTCAGATGAGATGGATCTCAGCCAGTGGACAACATTGAAATCACCATTAAAAAGTCACAATGGAAGACTACAGTGTGGGCAATCTTTCTTCACAGTCAGGAGAGGCCTCAGAGAACATGGAAAAAAAAAGATGCTCTAGGTGCTGAACTTCAAGGGATTTCTCCATCATGTTCTGCAGTGTGGAAAGGTTTCATTCACATGTTTTCTATAAAGCAGTTCAAAGTTACAGCCTTCAAAGTGTCTGGCTATAACACCCACCTTTGCCAGGAATTACCAAAGATTATTACAAGCAAAGGATTCATCTGTCCGGAATCTGTCTGGGAGGGAATTCATGGAAAATATTTGGCCTGAATGCACTAAGACATCCAGTGATTCTGTCACTGTGTTCTGTAGCCCACTTTATTCCTACCTGAATCGCAAAGTGAAATACGGAATAGTAAGCACAGACAACATGGAGGCCTTTGTTATTCCACTGCCTGCATGCCAACCAATACCTCTACACCCACTGGGGGGACCAGGTCCTGATAATTACCATCCCCATCTGTTACTAGGCCTTCTTCTTCCAAACCATCCATGCTGGACTTCCTGTCCAAAAAGGGTAAGCAGGGTACAGAAAGAGGAGCTAGATGTCCCCAATTACATTTTTTTTCTTCTATCATAGATGATGTGGAGAGATAAGAGCTTCAGATGTTGGAAGTACAGGGGCTCCCACCTATTTGGCTTCCCTCTAGAGAAAAGAGCTCTGTTCCTCAGGAAGTGTCTATGCCTGAGTTGATAGGTAGGCAGTCTCTTTCTGTTGGTAAACAACCTTCAGGAGATGGCAACCCAGAATAACAACAACTAATGTGTCCACTGATAACCAGCCTGATCCCTTAACAGTAACATACCCCATATGGCCAACTCATAACATGACACCCAGTTTGCAGCCTCCTCTTCCTTATGACACCAATCCAGTCGCCATGGTTGATCAATCAGCCATGTGTGGTCTACCCAAATTTCACATACTGTATCTAAGAAGAAGTGGACAGTGGGAACAATGGCAATTTGAAGGCCACTAACTAACTCTGTTATTTTTTATGTCCCTGTACAGGTCAGAAAATTCCGTTACAGAATAGAAGGTTTGCAAAGGATTATTTAAGTCAATTGTCTATTTATTTTTGGAAAGCACGCTTCCTGGTCCCCTTCTGGGATGAAAAAAAATCAACTCCCAGCAAGCAGGCATGGCGCTCAAAAATGACACAACGTAATACTTAAACCTTAGGTCTCAAATGTTGAATTTGCTGCTCTGTTCCGCTTGTTCACAATATATCTCATATGGTGAAGTGGACAGTGGGAACAACGGAAGTTTGAAGGCACCTAACTATGTTTTTTTTATGTCCCTCTACAGGTTGGGAAATGCCTTTATAGAAGATTTGAAAAGCATTATTTTAGTCAATTGTTTATTTATTTTTGGTAAGCACACTTCCTGGTCCCCTTGAGAGCTGTGAGGTGGTCAAAATTGACTGGAAACGAGTGGAAATAAATGTTATTGAGGTTGTTAATACTGTAGGAACAAAAAAAGGCCCATTTTATGTGATTTTAGCTGGTTTTTTTATTTTTTTAAGAAAAAAATCCAGATTCAAAACCAAAACCAAAAAACAACACACGGAGTTGAGGTTTTGGCAAAACTAATCCAGATCCAAAACCAGGGGAGATCCAGATCCAAAGCCAAAACCAAAACACGAGGGTCCACGCGCATCTCTAATTTATATATATATATTTATAATTTAAGAGTATAATTTATAAAACATTTTATTTTATTATCTTCTGAGGTACTCTGAGAATGTGCTCTACGGATGATGTCACCTCCCAGCAGGAATATAACGACACTTCTCACTGGATGAAGAAGGTAAATACTAAGAGGGTGACCAATACATCTAAGGGCTCATGTGTGTTGCTCAACAAATCAGTTGATTGAACTGTCTTTGTCTTTACTGTCAGATCCTCTATGAATGTTTCCCAATTACTAGATTCATACACAGCCATGGTTGTTCATAAGATCTCTGTTGGCATTTTAATATAGAGTACCCTCCATCCCTCAATCTCCATAGTTCAAAATCAGACCCCATATCTCTGCTGGCATTATAATGTAGAGTACTCCCCTCCTTCCCAGTCTCTTTCCTATGGTAGTGGATAGATTCCCTTCCATAGATGTACCCTGACATCATCAGTTACTGTCGAATGTCATTCCTCACTGTGGCAAGTGAAGCGAGCCAACATTCTCGAAGAGGGGCGAGCGAAGCAAGCCCGCGAGCGGACAAATTTGTTCCTTTATGACCTTTATGGGCATGGAACCGCACTTCCGCCCTCACTCCACATCACTTCCTGGTACATCTATTGAAGGGGATCTATACACTACCATCTGTCTATGCCCTGTACAGGCCAGGTGACAGCATTCTGCACTCTGATTCATGGGTAGTTCCAGATATTCAATAATTAAAGTATTGAGACCTCCAGCTACTCTTTACCAGCACCATCCACTAGTTTGCTACTGTGTAAAGCTGGGTACACACTGGAGCGATGTTGGGCCAATGTGCCATTTTGTAAAGACAATCACCTACAACACTGAGCGTGTATAGGCTATTGCATGCTCTCATGGTCACTTGTGACGGTGCTGCACATCAAACCTAGCGATAGAGCTATTGAAGGACGGAACAGTGATAGTTCCATCGTACATTAACTCATAGCAGTGTGTATGAACAATCCCCATTCAAGGGCATTCGTTCTGAAGTGTGTACCCAGCTTAAGATGCTGTCACACAATGCACTTGTGATAAGAGGTGATGCAGGACAGGAAAAATAGTTTCTCACATACTGATTAAATGAGGAAGTGAACAATGATATCCTTTGCCTCCCGTTTATCTTTTTTTTTTCTCGTTATACAGCACTTCAGAGCCATGAAGAAAACAAGAAGAAAGAGTTTATGTCTTTAGTATTTTTATATTTGTTACTATTATTATTACTATTTTTCTCATAATTATTACTATTATTATTAAGTTTATTCTTATTATTACTATTATTATTCTTACAATTACTATTTTTATTATTAAGGGGAGGGGTTAATGGGAGATTTAGTAGGGAAAATTAGTTAGGGGGAACAGGGGAGTAGAAAGATTTACTTAATTATAAAAATAATAAAAACATCAAAGGAGTGTGACTGGCCGGCTAATTAGGGGTGGTGGGAGGCCGGGTTTTAATTAAAACATTGTACTGTAAAACAATCAGTTTGTGTTTTATTTTTTTTAAATGACAGTACATCTGTTATACTGTCATTATTGTTATTGCTACTATTTTTATTATCATTATTACTTTTATCATTAATTTTATTACTATTATTTTTCTAAAAAGTATTACTATTTTTATTGTTAAGGGGAGATTGAATAGGGGAGAAATTAGTTAGTTAGGAGGGGCCAGGGGAGTATGGATATTTACTTGTTATTTAAACTAATAATAATTATAATAATAATAAGAAGAAAAACATCACAGGAGTGTGACTGGCCGGCTATTTAGGGGTGGTGGAGGCCGGGGTTTAAATAAAACATGGTCCTGTAAGACTTACAGTTTATGTTTTATTTCCTTTAAAAAAATTGACAGTACATGTGTGTTACTGTAACTATTATTGCTATTATTATTACAGTTATTCATATTATTACTATTGTTCTTGAAATTATTACTATTTCTATTGTTAAAGGGAGGGATTAAGGGGATATTGAATAGGGGAGAAATGAGTTAGGAGGGGCCATGGGAGTAGAGAGATTTATCTTAGATTTAAAACTAATAATAATAATTATAATATAAAAATCAAAGTGTGGCTGGCTATTTAAGGGTGGTGGAGGCCGGGTTTAAATTAAGCATGGTCAGTACATTTCTGTGTTACGGTCATTATTATAGCTATTATTATTAGCATACTTAATGAAAGAAATATTACTTAATGTTAAGATAAGATTGAATAGAGGAAAGATGAGTAAAGGAGGACTGGTAGAGAAGAACATTACATTTCTTCCCTATGATGGGGATGAAGGAGCGAAATTAATAAAAGTTAAAGGGAGAAGAAGGAGGAAGGGAGGTAGGGGCAGAAGGGGTCTGGCAGGTAGGGATTCCCTGTCTGTTTTAGAGGTGAAAAGGTGACAAAGTCAGAGGCAGAAAGGGAAGAAGTTATAGGAGCTGGGGAGGGCAGAGTAGATTGCTTAAACTCACTTGTAGTTGGAGGATTTGGAGATGAAAGCCTTATAGAACACAATACTTATAGCACCACTTGATTGAGTGAGTGAAAAAGAGGGTACCATAGTAGAGAGCTGCGAGGGAAAGACAGGTTTTAATGATGTTGAGGACTAGATGGGCCAAGTAGTTCTTATCTGCCGTCAAATTCGATGTTTCAGATTAGATGGGCCAAGTGGTTCACATCTGCTGTCAAATTCTATGTTTCTATGAAGATTAATAGGTCATGGATGGGGTCATTTTATTATTAGGTATAAGTTTAATATGTAAAGGAATAAAAGAGGTATGTCATGTACCAACACAAGAAAAAATTTGAAAAAAAAAAAGTTTCCTATGTGAGATCCACCAATTATTTAAAGTCTATTGTCAAAAGATAGACTATTTATTTAGTTTCTGTTGGCGGTGTTACCTTCTGACTCAAATGTAAACTTGTAAACAAGTGGGGTAAAGCAAAAAGAGTAATTAAGGGAATGTGCACTCAGATCTACTTCCATTAGCCTTGAAGTAGCAGACAAGCGAAATGTGTACCGGCGTTTGCTGTTGCACTGTCTACACACATTTTCTTGTTGCTATGCATATTTTGTAAACATGTGTGTCAGCTATGTTACGCTAAAGTAGTTATATTATTAGGAAGAATAGCGCTTCTGCACTGACACTTGAAAGTGTTCACATGGTTCAGAAGACTGAAAAGGGTACACAAATCACTGCACCTCAGCACTGATCATTAAAGGTGTGTGTGAGTGTGTATGTGTGTATATATATATATATATATATATATATATATATATATATATATCTTAAACAAACCTGTAAGGGTATGTTTGTCTTTGCCAAGCAGATCGAGCTGTAATGCTGATATCTGGTGGGATAAATAATTCACACATTTGACCAATACATCAGATGGTGTATATATGTGGCATACTTATTATCATCATACACCTTCTGTTCTGATGAAATAATTTACTAAATAACTTTTATTAAATATACATAAAAAAATGTGTTTACAAGTACAGACCTGCTAACACCCAAACAATCTTACTGCTAAAAAGCAGCAGAGATGTATAAACAATTGAAAGAAGCAAAAAAAACAGACAAGCAAACAGACAACATGAAGACATAAACATAAGACTGGTTGCAATATCACAGGTATTGTGAAGCCAAGTGAAATATTACAAAGAATCTCAATAATCAGTGGTGGTATAATTATTACCCATTATGGTCCAATGACCTGATAATGTTATGGTAGCACAATAGCTAGTCAAAAAATATATACAGCAAGCACAAATAACATCAATAGGCTCTGACTAGTAAGTAATCATGGATATAAAAAACCTTTATAGAAGGTATTTAAGTATTTACACAAACCACAGTATATATTTTATGAAAATAATGTAAAGCGACCAGTCTCAAATACCAACATCGCTTTAGAATGTGTCCATATGTATAGATAACTAAGGTTTTTGAGGGGTAGATCCTTCATCAGCCGCCTCTGAAAATACCCCAGGTATAGGTTGACAGTGCAATTATAGAAAAATTATTGGTGAAATTAGACTACTCCCTTATATGGGTTGTCTAATCAGCACACAGGTACTTCTTACTTTCTCTCCTTACTCTAGCGCATGTAGTGACATGTTACATGAGAGAGCACATGACCCTGCAATACCTTAGGGAAACAGAGTGTTGCTCACCTTGTATTAGTCCTACTGCTGCTATTCTTATCAGTGTATACGTGATCTTTGCTTCCCACCAGTCACCACTGCCCTAGGATATGAGACTGGCAGCAGCATAGAATCTGATCCTATGCTTTGATATTTATAAAACCTACTATATATACAATTGTCTATTACATCTATGGGCACTCTCATTAGAGTCTGGCCATAAGAGGCTCCTGCACTATATATACACCAGGACCGTCTTTTGAGCTTGGTCTAAAAGCAGATGCTCATTTTACTTATTCTCAACCCTGGGAGATCTACACAGTACGCTCGCGTGTACTGTGCCAGATTAATGTCCACATGGGCCTGGAGCTGAAATTCATGAAGGGCCTATTGTGTGCCGCTGCAGGGGGTGTGACAAGTGCCGCAGTAGTGTGACTGGTGATGTGGGGTCGTGACCAGTGCGGTGTAGGTGTGGTTTACATAGGGGTGTGGCCTGTGCTGTGGGTGTGTTTGGTTCCATGGAGGGCATAGCTGGCGCCTACCTTCAACCTTGTGAAAGGCAGTAAGCTATATGGTCTGCCTTACCTTGTGTGCTAGAGTAGTGTAGATTTATAAAACAAAAAAAGAAATCCAAAATTATTGGCATATTTTTTCTATAAGTGTTAGAAAAATTTCATTATATAGACAGAGAGACAGATAGATAGATAGACTGATAGTAATTTGGGAGGGTACACACTTAAGGGAACCCAAGCGGGTATAGTGTGGTATGTTGAAGGGAAGGTTAGGGTTAGGCTGTTGGGGGAGGATAGAGTTAGGCACTACAGGGAAGGTTAGGACAGGGGTGCACCTCTCCAGAGTCCCATGTCCGCTGCAGTAGGCAGGACCAGATTAAAGGCAGGGCGACAGGGGCAATCGTCCAGGGGCTCCCACACATAGGGGGCCCCAACACACTGTCCCCAACCCCTGGCCACATGCCTCAGGTCAGGTCCGGCTAAGGTTGGTCACGATCTACTAGAAGCTCGCGGAGCTCCTGCATGTAGATCGTGACCAACTAACTGGGAACGCTGGCCTCTGATCGCTTCAGAGGCCAGCGTTCCCAGTGATTAATTGCGCGGGTGACGTCATGACGGCACCCGCGCGATGAGAGGAGCCTGCGCGCCTTTTCTGGATCTAGATAGATCCAGCAGGCAGCGGCAGCCGCGACGGCGGGACCCGGGAGCCCTGACAGGTAAGTTTTTCACAGGTGTGTGGGCGCGGAGGGGGAGTTAATACTGGTGGCACTACTTTAGGGTGCACGACTACAGGGGGCATTGCAGGGGGCACAACTGCTGGGAGCATCGGACAAGTGGCACAACTACAGGGAGCATTGAATAAGAGACACAACTATTGGGGGCATTGCAGGGGGCACAACTACTGGGGGCATTAGAGAAGGGGCACAACTACAGGGAGCATTGAAGAAGAGGCACAACTACTGGGGGCATTGCAGGGGGCACAACTACTGGGGGCATTAGAGAAGGGGCACAACTATTGGGGGCATTAGAGAAGGGGCACAACTTCAGGGGGCATTGCAGAAGGGGTACTATATGTGTGTATATATGTATATATATATATATATATATATTTATATAGATATATATATATAACCTTTATTGATAGGGGCCCCCACATGTTTGTTGCCCAGGGGCCCCCACAGAGCTTAATCCGGCCCTGGCAGTAGGGCTGCATAAATCACCTAGAAAATGGCCACCAGCCATTTTCCCGGTGTTTTGCGTATGCGCAGTAGTGAAATCACCAGGAAAATGGCAACTGTGCCATTTCCCCAGTGACCATGCACATGCACAGTAGACTCTGAGCACAGACTAGTGCCCAGAGTCTACTGCTGCGCTCAGTGCGCTGCCAGCTGCTAGGGAGAGAAGAGGGGACCTGTCGCCCCTTCAACTCTTAATAAGTCCCTGGGTTAGGGAAAGTGAGTGTGTGCTGTATGTATGCAAATATAATGCGTGTGTGTGTGTGTGTGTGCTGTATGTATGCAAATATAATGCGTGTGTGTGTGCTGTATGTATGCAAATATAATGCGTGTGTGTGTGTGTGCTGTATGTATGCAAATATAATGCGTGTGTGTGTGTGTGTGCTGTATGTATGCAAATATAATGCGTGTGTGTGTGCTGTATGTATACAAATATAATGCGCGTGTGCTGTATGTATGCAAATATAATCCGCGCGTGTGTATGTGCTGTATGTATGCAAATATAATGTGTGTGTGTGTGTGCTGTATGTATGCAAATATAATGTGTGTGTGTGCTGTATGTATGCAAATATAATGTGTGTGCCCTGTATGTATGCAAATATAATGCACGTTTATGTGTGTGTGTGTGTGTGTGTGTGTGCTGTATGTATGCAAATATAATGTGTGTGTGTGTGCTGTATGTATGCAAATATAATGCGTGTGTGCTGTATGTATGCACACATATAATGTGTGTGTGCTGTACCGTATGTATGCAAATATAATGTGTGTGTGTGTGCTGTATGTATGCAAATATAATGCGTGTGTGCTGTATGTATGCACACGTATAATGTGTGTGTGTGTGCTGTACCGTATGTATGCAAATATAATTTGTGTGTGTGCTGTATGTATGCAAATAAAAAGTGTGTTTGTGTGCTGTATGTATGCAAATATAATGTGTGTGTGCTGTATGTATGCAAATATAATGTGTGTGTGTGCTGTATGTATGCAAATATAATGTGTTTGTCTTGTATGTATGCAAATATAATGTGTGTGTGTGCTGTATGTATGCAAATATAATGCGTGTGTGTGTGTGCTTTATGTATGCAAATATAATGCGTGTGTGTGTGTCCTGTATGTATGCAAATATAATGCGTGTGTGCTGTATGTATGCACAAATATAATGTGTGTGTGTGTGCTGTACCGTATGTATGCAAATCTAATGTGTGTGTGTGTGTCCTGTATGTATGCAAATATAATGCACGTGTGTGTGCTGTATGTATGCAAATATAATGCGTGTGTGTGTGCTGTATGTATGCAAATATAATGCGTGTGTGTGTGCTGTATGTATGCAAATATAATGTGTGTGTGTGTGTGTGCTGTATGTATGCAAATATAATGTGTGTGTGTGCTGTATGTATGCAAATATAATGTGCATGTGCTGTATGTATGCAAATATAAAGCGTGTGTGTGTGCTGTATGTATGCAAATATGTGTGTGTGTGTGCTGTATGTATGCAAATATAATGCGTGTGTGTGTGTGCTGTATGTATGCAAATATAATGCGTGTGAGTGTGCTGTATGTATGCAAATATAATGCGTGTGTGTGTGTGCTGTTTCTATGCAAATATAATGTGTGTGTGTGCTGTATGTATGCAAATATAATGCGTGTGTGTGCTGTATGTATGCAAATATAATGCGTGTGTGTGTGCTGTATGTATGCAAATATAATGCGTGTGTGTGTGCTGTATGTATGCAAATATAATGCGTGTGTGTGCTGTATGTATGCAAATATAATGCGTGTGTGTTCTATATGTATGCAAATATAATGTGTGTGTGTGTGTGCTGTATGTATGCAAATATAATGTGTGTGTGTGTGCTGTATGTATGCAAATATAATGTGTGCGTGTGTCCTGTATGTATGCAAATATAATGCACGTGTGTGTGTGTGCTGTATTTATGCAAATGTAATGTGTGTGTGTGCTGTATGTATGCAAATATAATATGGGTGTGTCCTGTATGTATGCAAATATAATGTGTGTGTGTCCTGTATGTATGCAAATATAATGCGTGTGTGTGTGCTGTATGTATGCAAATATAATGCGTGTGTGTGTGCTGTATGTATGCAAATATAATGTGTGTGTGTGTGCTGTATGTATGCAAATATAATGCGTGTGTGTGTGCTGTATGTTTGCAAATGCGTGTGTGTGGTATGTATGCAAATGCATGTGTGTGTGTGTTGTATGTATGCAAATATAATGCCGAATCTGTGTTGTTTTTAAGAGCATAGAGAGCTGCACCCCCCACTGACTTTTTGCAGGCACCCAGCTAAGCATTTTTTCTACAGGAGAGCCGGACCACACGGACATTGGGCCTGATTCAGAGTGACTCGTAAGCGGCCGCTCGTTCGCTCTGAGCGATGTTTGCACAACTGCGCATGCGTATGGGTCGTAATACGCATGCGCGAACCATTCATTGCGGTCGGAAATTGTGTGCTCACAAAGTAACGAATGCCTGCTAATTTGAGTGACAGAATGAGGTGTTTGTGGGTGGTAACAGGGGAAGGTGCTTGAAAACGGGGAGTGGAGATCCGAACGCAGGCGTGCCAAACGGTCAAAACGGGCGTTTTAAGGGTGTGCATAATTAACAAAGCAGCATCATCGACCACGTCACTTGGTTGTCTTTTAGCCTGAACTGCTCGCATGATTGCGGTAGGGAAATGCTACCACAAGCACTGCGAGCAGTTCATACGCCTTTCGATGTACTCGATTAATCTAATAAATAGCGGAGATGACGTAGGATGCGAGCGGCCAGGGGGCGTTTTTTTAAAAATAGCGAGCGCATGTTTCGTTTGCTTGTTCAGACACAGAGGCGTCAACAGACCGCAAAGAGCGAGCGCTCTATTTAAATATCCGGCCCCTTTTTCTGAACGAGCGAGCGCAAATAGCGTCCGGCTCTGAATCAGGCCCTTTGTTTATACATATGTGTGTGTGTATATATATAAATATGCATGTCTGCTTATATATATATATATATATATATATATATATATATATATATACACAGTTAGGTGCATAAATATTGGGACATTGACAGAATTTTCAGATTTTGGCCTCTATTCACCACCACAATGGCTTTGAAATGCAACAAACAAGATGTGCTTTAACTGCTGACTTTCAGATTTAATTTGAGGGTAATTACATCCAAATCAGGTGAACGGTGTAGGAATTACAACGGTTTCTATATGTGCCTCCCACTTTTTAAGGGGCCAAAAGTAATGGGACAAACTAAACAATCCTAAATCTAACTTTCACTTTTTAATACTTTGTTGCAAATCCTTTGCAGGCAATTACAGCTGAAGTCTGGAATGCATAGACATCACCAGACGCTGGGTTTCATCCCTGGTGATGCTCTGCCAGGCCTCTACTGCAAATGTCTTCAGTTCCTGCTTGTTCTTGGGGCATTTTCCCTTCAGTTTTGTCTTCATCAAGTGAAATGCATGCTCAATCGGATTCAGGGCAGGGGATTGACTTGGCCATTGCATAACATTCCACTTTTTAGCCTTAAAAAACTCTTTGGTTGCTTTTGCAGTATGCTTCGGGTCATTGTCCATCTGCACTGTGAAGCGCCGTCCAATGAGTTCTGAAGCATTTGACTGAATATGAGCATATAATATTGCCCGAAACACTTCAGAATTAATTCTGCTGCTTTTGTCAGCAGTCACATCTTCAATAAATACAAGGGAACCAGTTCCATTGGCAGCCATACATGCCCACGCATGACACTACCACCATCATGCTTCACTGATGAGGTGGTATGTTTTGGATCAGGAGCAGTTCCTTTCCTTCTCCATACTCTTCTCTTCAAATCACTCTGGTACAAGTTGATCTTTGTCTCATCTGTCCATAGGATGTTGTTCCAGAACTGTAATGGCTTTTTTAGATGTTGTTTGGCAAACTCTAATCTGGTCTTCCTGTTTTTGTGGCTCACCAATGGTTTTAATCTTGTGGTGAACCCTCTATATTCACTCTTGTGAAGTCTTCTCTTGATTGTTGACTTTGACACATATACACCTACTTCCTGGAGAGTGTTCTTGATTTGGCCAACTGTTGTGAAGGGGTTTTTCTTCACCAGGGAAATAATTCTTCTGTCATCCTGTCATCCACCACAGTTGTTTTCCGTGGTCTTCCGGGTCTTTTGGTGTTGCTGAGCTCTCTGGTGCGTTCTTTCTTTTTAAGAATGTTCGAAACAGTTGATTTGGCCACACCTAATGTTTTTGCTATCTCTCTGATGGGTTTGTTTTGATTTTTCAGCCTAATGATGGCTTGCTTCACTGATAGTGACAGCTCTTTGGATCTCATATTGAGAGTCGACAGCAACTGATTCCAAACGCAAATGTCATACTTAGAATCATCTCCAGACCTTTTACCTGCTTAATTGATAATGAAATAACGAGGGAATAGCCCACACCAATCCATGAAATAGCTTTTGAGTTGATAGTCCCATTACTTTTGGCCCCTTAAAAAGTGGGAGGCACATATAGAAACCATTGTAATTCCTACACCGTTCACCTGATCTGGATGTAATTACCCTCAAATTAAATCTGAAAGTCTGCAGTTAAAGCACATCTTGTTTGTTTCATTTCAAAGCCATTGTGGTGGTGAATAGAGGCCAAAATATGAAAATTCTGTCAATGTCCCAATATTTACGCACCTGACTGTATACATATATATATATATATATATATATATACACACACACATATAGTATATATATATAATATTATATATACACTGTATATTAGGGGTGAGCGGGTTCGGATTTCTGAAATCCGAACCCCCCCGATCCGAGTCCGATCCGAGTCAGGCTCGACTTTTCCCGCCTGACTCGGATTCTGAAATCGAGGCAAAACGTCATCTTCCCGCCTTCTGAGTCTCGCGGGTTTTGGATCCTATATAAGGTACCTGCGTCGGCGCCATTTTCTCACTCAGCTGTGGACAGTGAAGAGGGAGGGTGGGAGTTAGGGCTGGCTGGGCTGTGTAGTGTAGTGTAGTGCAGAGTAGTGTTGTGCTGTGCTGTGCTGCGCTGTGCTGCTGTTGTCCATAGGGGCTGTGTCCACTACTTCAAAGTCCATAGGGGCTGGCTGTGTTGTGCTGTGCTGCTGTTGTTAATAGGGGCTGTGTCCACTACTTCAAAGTCCATAGGGGCTGGCTGGACTGTGTTGTGCAGTCAGTTGTCCATAGGGGCTGTGTCCACTCCAAAGTCCTGTGCAGTGTCCCAGTCCTAAAGGGGTGCTGTAGTGTTGTCCAGGGGGTGCTCTGTCCATCAGGGGTGCTCCCCCCAAGTGCTAAAAAAAAAATTTTTTTTCTGTGTTTGTGAATTGTGTGCGCAGTAGCTGCACGTGCATCAACAAAGTAGTGCCAATCGTGCGCCTGTGTCATAAGTAAAGGGCCAGCTGGCTTGACCGTTAAAGGGTGCTGTAACCCCCAAAGTAAACTCCAGTCCAAACCAAAAAAAAAATTATTTTCTGTGTTTGTGAATTGTGTGCGCAGTAGCCGCACGTGCATCAACAAAGTAGTGCCAAGCGTGCGCCTGTGTCATAAGTAAAGGGCCAGCTGGCTTGACCGTTAAAGGGTGCTGTAACCCCCAAAGTACACTCCAGTCCAAAAAAAAAAAAAATTTATTTTCTGTGTTTGTGAATTGTGTGCGCAGTAGCCGCACGTGCATCAACAAAGTAGTGCCTGTGTCATAAGTAAAGGGCCGGCTGGCTTGACCGTTAAAGGGTGCTGTAACCCCCAAAATACACTCCAGTCCAAACCAAAAAAAAAAATATTTTCTGTGTTTGTGAATTGTGTGCGCAGTAGCCGCACGTGCATCAACAAAGTAGTGCCAAGCGTGCGCCTGTGTCATAAGTAAAGGGCCGGCTGTCTTGACCGTTAAAGGGTGCTGTAACCCCCAAAGTACACTCCAGTCCAAACCAAAAAAAAAATTATTTTCTGTTTTTGTGAATTGTGTGCGCAGTAGCCGCACGTGCATCAACAAAGGAGCAGCGCCAAGCGTGCGCCTGTGTCCCATAAGTATAGAGCCGGCTGGCTCATTTCTTAAAGGCTGGTGTAACCCACAAAGTGCACTACTCTCCAGCAAAAATAAAAAAATCTTTTCTGTGTTTAGCCGCACGTATATATCAAATCGATATAACATAAATGGAGGACCAAACTTTCTCCGATAAAAATAAAATAGAGAAAGATCAAGAACCACTTCCTCCTAGTGCTGAAGCTGCTGCCACTAGTCATGACATAGACGATAACATGCCATCAACGTCGTCTGCCAAGGCCGATGCCCAATGTCATAATAGAGGGCACATACAATCCCAAATGACAAAGTTCAGGAAAATGACCTTGAAAAAAACATTTAAATCAGCTGAAGAGAAACGTAAACTTGCCAATATGCCATTTACGACACGGAGTGGCAAGGAACGGCTAAGGTCGATCCCTAGTATGTTCATGACTAGTGGTTCAGCTTCACATGACGATGGAAGCCCTCCTCCCACTAAAAAAATCAAAAGAGTTAAGCTGGCAAAAGCACAGCGAAGAACTGTGCTTTCTAAGAAGATATCACAAATCCCCAAGGAGAGTCCAAGTGTGGTGGTGGTTGCGATGCCTGACCTTCCCAGCACTGGACGGGATGAGGCGGCTCTTTCCACCATTTGCACGCCCCCTGCAAGTGCTGAAAGGAGCATCCACAGTCCACTTGCTGATATGCAAATTGAAGATGTCACTGTTGAAGTACAACAGGATGAGGATACTGGTGTAGCTGGCGCTGAGGAGGAAGTTGGCGAGGAGGATTCTGATGGTGATGTGGTTTGTTTAAATCAGGCTCCGGGGGAGACAGTTGTTGTCCGTGGGATGAAAAAGCCCATCACGGTCATGCCTGGGCAGAAGACCAAACATTCCACCTCTTTGGTCTGGCAATATTTCTATTCAAATCCGGACAACATCTGTCTTGCCATATGTACCTTATGTAAAGGTGGAATAAGTAGGGGTAGGGACGTTAACCACCTAGGAACATCCTCCCTTATACGGCACCTGCAGCGCGTTCATAATAAGTTACTGTCAAGTTCAGAAACTTTGGCTAAGACCATAAGCAGTCCAGGAACACCTAAATCCCGTTGTCCTGTTGTATCCAAGCGCCTGCAAACCACACCGTCAACTCCCTCCTCGTCAATTTCCTCCTTAGTCAGGATCGGAAGTAGTCCTGCAGGCCATGTCACTGGCATGACTGACTCTCCTATCCGGGATTCCTCCGGAGGATCCTGCATTGCTACTCCTCCTGCTGCCGCTGCTGCTGCTGCTGGGAGTCGTTCATCATCCCAGAGAGGAAGTAGGAACACCACTACTTTTACTAAACAATTGACCCTCCAACAGTCCTTAGCGAGGAGGATGAAGTACGACAGCAGTCATCCTGAAGCAAAATGTGTAACTGAGGCCTTGACTGCTATGTTGGTGTTAGACGTGCGTCCGGTATCCGCCATTAGTGCAGTGGGATTTAGACAATTGCTGGAGGTAGTGTGTCCCCGGTTCCAAATCCCGTCTAGATTCCACTTCACTAGGCAGGCGATACCGAGACTGTACAGAAACGTCAGAAAAAGTGTCCTCAGTGTCCTGAAAAATGCCGTTGTACCCAATGTCCACTTAACCACGGACATGTGGACAAGTGGAACAGGGCAGTCTAAGGACTATATGACTGTGACAGCCCACTGGGTAGATGTATCACCTTACGCAGCAACAGCAGCAGCGTCACCAGTCGCAGCATCTCAGAAACGCCAGCTCGTTCCAAGGCAGGCTACGCTGTGTATCACCGGTTTCAGTAAGAGGCACACCGCCGACAACCTCTTAGAGAAACTGAGGGAAATCATCGCCCAGTGGCTTACCCCACTTAGACTCTCCTGGGGATTTGTGATATCTGACAACGCCACCAATATTGTGCGGGCATTACATCTGGGCAAATTCCAGCACGTCCCATGTTTTGCTCACACAATAAACTTGGTGGTGCAGAATTTTATGAAAAGCGACAGGGGCGTGCAGGAGACGCTTTGGGTGGCCCGAAAAATTTCAGGCCACTTTCGCCATTCAGCGACTGCGTGCCGAAGACTGGAGCGCCAGCAAACACTCTTGAACCTGCCCCGCCATCACCTGAAGCAAGAGGTTGTGACGCGGTGGAACTCAACCCTCTATATGCTTCAGAGGATGGAGGAGCAGCAAAAGGCCATTCAAGCCTATACATCCACCTATGACATAGGCAAAGGAGGGGGTATGCACCTGACTCAAGCGCAGTGGAGAATGATTTCCGTGTTGTGCAAGGTTCTCCAGCCCTTTGAACTTGCCACACGTGAAGTCAGTTCAGACGCTGCCAGCTTGAGTCAGGTCATTCCCCTCATCAGGCTTTTGCAGAAGCAGCTGGAGAAAGTGAAGGAGGAGCTAAGACGGAGCGATTCCACTCGGCATGTGGGACTTGTGGATGAAGCCCTTCATTCGCTTTGCCAGGATTCCAGGGTGGTCAATCTGTTGAAATCAGACCACTACATTTTGGCCACCGTGCTCGATCCTAGGTTTAAAGCCTATGTGGTGTCTCTCTTTCCGGCCGACACAAGCCTGCAGAGGTGCAAAGACCTGCTGGTGAACACACTGTCAGCTGAAGCGGAACCTGACATGTCAACAGCTCCTTCTTCATTTTCTCCCGCAACTGGGGCTGCCAGGAAAAAACTTAGGTATCCTAAGCAACCCGCTGGCGGTGATGCAGGGCAGGCAGGACCAAGTTTGGACATCTGGTCCGGACTGAAGGACCTGGCAACAATTTCTGACATGTCTACTGTCACTGCATATGATACTGTCACCATTGACAGAATGGTGGAGGATTACATCGGTGACAGCATCCAAGTAGGCATGTCAGACAGTCCATACCTGTACTGGCAGGAAAAAGAGGCAATTTGGAGGCCCCTGTACAAACTGGCTCTATTTTACCTGAGTTGCCCCCCCTCCAGTGTGTACTCCGAAAGAGTGTTTAGTGCAGCCGGGAACCTTGTCAGCGAAAGGCGTAGGAGGTTGCTTCCACAGAATGTGGAGAAGATGATGTTCATCAAAATGAATTATCAGCTCTTCCAGGGAGACCAGCCTCCAGAACGTACAGAGGGACCTGTGGTGGTGGATTCAAGTGGGGACGAGTTAATACTTTGTGAGGATGAGGATGTACACACTGAAGAGGGTGAGGAATCGGTGGATGAGGAGGATGAGGATGACATCTTGCCTCCGTAGAGCCAGTTTGTGCAGGGACACATTAATTGCCAGCTTGTTTTGTGGGGGCCCAAACGAACCAATCATTTCAGCCACAGTTGTGTGGCAGACCCTGGCGCTGAAATGATTGGTTTGTTAAAGTGTGCATGTCCTGTTTATACAACATAAGGGTGGGTGGGAGGGCCCAAGGACAATTCCATCTTGCACCTCTTTTTTTTCTTTGCATTATGTACAGTTTGGGGCCTAGTTTTTCAAACTGCCATCCTGTCTGCCACTGCAGTATCACGCCTAGATGGGTCACGTGTTTGTGCCGCCCACTCGTGTCGCTTAGCATAGTCATCCAGCTACCTCGGTGCAACCTTTTGGACATAAAAACACTATTGTGAGGTGTTCAGAATAGACTGGAAATGAGTGGAAATTAAGGTTATTGAGGTTAATAATAGCATAGGATCAGAAAAACCTACAAATTCTGTGATTTTAGCTGTTTTTATGCTTTTTTTCAAAAAAATACAGATCCAAAACACAAAACCCAGAACCCAAAACACGGAAGGGTGGTTTTGGCAAAACCAATCCAGATCCAAAACACGAAGAAAGATCCAGATCCAAAACACGAAAAGTGGCCGGTGCACACCCCTACTGTATATACATACATATATGTACCTGTGTACCCACCTAATTTAACACCTTTATGCATATCTATATAGATATGTCTATCAATATACACATACATACATACACAGGGGCCAGATATTATGATTACACTGACCTGTTGAAAGATTCTGAGCAAGCTGGGACCTGGGCTGCTTTCCTTCCTGAGCTAGGACACAGTTTACGAGCAGGACAGCACAGGAGGCGGAGCTTCAGACAACTCGTGGGTGGAGCTTCGGCAACCAGTGGTGGGCGGGGCTTAGGGACTGCCAGTGAGTAGACCCACCGAGGGGGGGAATTGGGGGTTAGAAAGGGATATACTTCGGGCGGCTGGGAGGTGAGTGAGCTGGGCGGTGAGATGGACTGTTGGTGGTGACAGGAAAAAAAAAAAAATTTTCCTGTCTGCACTGCAGTCTGTGTATCCTATGGCCCTATTTCCAATGGGAGGCCTGGAGCTGTAGCTCCACCCGCCCCATTGTTAATCCGGCCCTGCGCGTGTCATTCACTGATACATTACAATGACATGCAGCAGCTGCTGATTAGACAACCCATATAAGGGAGTAGTCTAATTTCACCAATAATTTTTCTATACTTGCACTGTCAACCTACACCTGGGGTATTTTCAGAGGCGGCTGATGAAGGATCTACCCCTCAAAAACCTTAGTTATCTATACATATGGACATATTCTAAAGTGATGTTGGTATTTGAGACTGGTTGTTTTACATTATTTTCATAAAATATATACTGTGGTTTGAGTAAATACCTTCTATAAAGGTTTTTTATATCCATGATTACTTACTAGTCAGAGCCTATTGATGTTATTTGTGCTTGCTGTATATATTTTTTGACGAGCTATTGTGCTACCATAACATTATCAGGTCATTGGACCATAATGGGTGATAATTATACCACCACTGAATATTGAGATTCTTTGTAATATTTCACTTGGCTTCACAATACCTGTGATTTCGCAACCAGTCTTATGTTTATGTCTTCATGTTGTCTGTTTGCTTGTCTGTTTTTTTGCTTCTTTCAATTGTTTATACATCTCCGCTGCTTTTTAACAGTAAGATTGTTTCGGTGTTAGCAGGTCTGTACTTGTAAACACATTTTTAATGTATATTTAATAAAAGTTATTTATTATGAATTTTTGATACATACATTGTATATTAGAGTGCCTCAAAAAGAGAGTTTTCTTTCTTCTCTTTCATCAACGCCTATATATTTATACTCTCAAGGGGAGCACCTCCACACGGATACTTCTCAATACCCGCGTTAGGGTTTTATTTTTGATATTTGTGGATAGACTTATGTCAATAATATTTGTTCATTATTCAATAAAAAATTAGATCTTGTGCTCAAATTACTTTTCCATTTTCCCTTTCCCTGGTTTCTATGAAATAATTTACTAGTAAGGGATTCTAATTATACCTATTTATGTGTAAGGGTACTTTCCATTTCATATATTCTGTGTCCCTACAATCAGCATACCAAAGTTTGAAGCAGAAGATGTGTAGTCTTGTTTAAAATCTACAATGTGTCTTGAATCAATGACACATCAGGGGAACATTTTTATAACACAGTAAATGAATACAAAACTATATCAACAATTGTATATATGGTGTTAGAACTTAACCTCTGTTTATATACACATTATAATGTCAGTGCTAAGATACAGTCTGCCTGACACTAAAGTGCATATGTATGATCAATAATAATCTGTAAGGGAATATCTATCCTTAATAAGCAGATTGTGCTGCAGAACCGATACCTGACAGTATACCTATGATATATCAGATTCATACATCTGATAGTGTGCACACACAGTTTATCATCAGATGGACTACACTATAATAATGACACCTAAAAATAAGAGGGACTGAGCAATATCCACTTATGTGAGGGCATAAGATCCTTTACACACCTTGTTCCTATGACCTACATATCGTGTCTAGAAAAGTAAATTAGAATCTCTATTTAAGCCTGCAATGTATTCTGAATGGATTACCCTTAAGGAGAACAATTATTATTATACATATTAATTTGAGTATACAATGGCATATTCATTTGGATTACCCATGTGGGGACCATTTACATATAACTGCAATTGTTTGCACTTAATAGTGGTTATATGAAACTTATCTGTTCATCAATAATTATTTTATATTTGAAGTGTGAAACTCGACCACCACCAATATAGTGAAGCAGATCAGCATCAACAAAATCAAGCATTTATTATGTAACAGACCTGTGGCCACATGGTTTCTTACAAATAGTTTCTGGGTGACATTATTTCTTATAGCAACTCATACAGCTTCCTTGTATAAAGCCATTACAGATCTAAATTATCTTAAAATAGGAAAGAAATAGACCATAAAAAAAACAGTTTCTACCTTGTAGACCTATATTAACGGAGGGCCTGATTCACTATCGATCCACTGTGTGCAATGAGAGTAAGGTCAGAGCTTATGCAAGTGTGCGCGAGGCTGCGATTGTACTCAAGGTTACCGAAGGTTTCGCAGTCTTGCTAAGTATTACGGATGTGTGTAAGGTAAAGTGGGTGCCCTTATGTTGTGCTGCAACGGCATAGCGATCGCAGTGGATTAGCATGCAATCGCAGTGAGACTGCATGCGTAATCGCTATAGCAATCCATAATGAACCAGGCCCTGAGACAGCCAACACATACTGTTTAGACTTTATTGTAAAAAATATACTGCAGTGCACAGCCAATTTTAACACCATTTCTTTTCATATCACTAAATTCTTTATAATTTTAAATACTTTGCTTAACTGAAACCAATTTAGGGCTTATTATTGCTTATTATAAAGCATTCAAAAAACAAGAGATATGGTAAGAACTTACCTTTGTTATCTCTGTTTCTACGAAGTCCATAGGGTCCACAGGGTGACCTTGGGGTATAGCTGGATCCTGGATCCTCAGGCACCACGGAGTTAAAGCTTTCAGCTGCTCCCAGGATGCACTTGGGTCCAACCTCCCCTATACCCCACCCCCGAGCCACAGGCACCTCAGTTGGTAAGCAGCCCAGGCCGGAGGAGGAGACGAAACAGAGAGAAGGAAGACTGGAACACACAAGAACCATACTCACAGAAATGGGAGACGGAAAACCGGTGACCAGTCACAGAGCCCATATGAAGCCAGGTGCATCAGGGCGGGTGCCCTGTGGACCCTATGGACTTCGTAGAAACAGAGATAACAAAGGTAAGTTCTTACCATATCTCTTGTTTTCTACTTCAGGGTCCATAGGGGTCCACAGGGTGACCTTGGGGATGTCCCAAAGCAGTCCAACTAAGGGCGGGGACGCTCCTGTGCTGATAGGAGAACCCGGTGTCCAAAGGATGCATCCTGAGAGGCAAAGGTGTCAAACGCATAGAACCTCAAAAAGGTCTGAATGGAAGACCAGGTGGCCGCCTTACAGAGCTGAACAGCAGAGGCGCCACGGCTAGCAGCCCAAGAAGGGCCCACAGACCGAGTGGAATGAGCCTTAACAGAGGCTGGAACAGGTAAACCCTCCTGCAAATAAGCCTCAATAATAACAGAACGAAGCCAACGGGCTAGAGTCTGTTTGTTGGCAGGCCAACCCCTCTTGTGAAAACCAAAGAGGATAAACAAAGAATCCGACTTCCTCACAGAACTAGTCCGGTCCACATAAACCTGGAGTGCACCGACAAAGTCTAAGGAAGCCTCCCCAGCCGAAAGATCAGGCGACTGAAAGGCTGGTACAACAATTTCCTGATTAATGTGGAACCTGGAAACCACCTTAGGCAGGAACTCAGGACGAGTGCGAAGCACCGCTCTGTCCTGATGAAAAATCAGAAAAGGGGGACGACAAGAAAGCGCCCCCAAATCTGAAACCCTCCTGGCAGAAGCAATTGCCAAGAGGAAAACAGTTTTAAAAGTTAGCCACTTGAGCTCCACTGACTCCAAGGGCTCAAAAGGCGGACCCTGTAAGGCCCGAAGAACCACCGCCAAATCCCACTGGGCCACAGGTGGCACAAAGGGAGGCTGGATTCTCAAAACTCCCTGGAAAAAGGTGTGTACGTCCGGCATAGCAGCGATCCTGCGCTGGAACCACACCGACAGAGCAGACACGTGCACCTTCAGCGAGGAAAGACGTAATCCTAAGTCCAAACCCGACTGAAGGAAAGCCAGAATACGCGAAACCCGGAACACCTGGGGATCATAGTTTCTGGCCTCGCACCACTGAAAGAAAGTGTGCCACACTCTGTGATAGATCCTCGCGGAAGCAGGCTTGCGCGCCCTCAGCATGGTGGTAATAACGGAGCTAGAAAAGCCCCGAGACCTCAGGACAGCTGTCTCAAGAGCCACGCCATCAAAGATAGTCATCCCAGATCCGGGTGAAGACAGGGCCCCTGAGACAACAGGTCCCGCCGTTGAGGTAGGAGGTACGGAGCGTCGATGGACAGGCTCCGCAGATCGGAGTACCACGGCCTTCTGGGCCACGCTGGGGCCACCAGGATCAGTGTGCCTCCGTCCTGTTTGAACTTGCGCAGGACCCGAGGCAGCACAGATATCGGAGGGAACAAGTAAGCCAGTTTAAACAGCCATTTCACCGACAGCGCGTCTATCAGACTTGCGCCTTGTCCTTGACCCGTACACAGGCAGGTACACGGGTCCCTTGTCCTTGACCCGTACACAGGCAGCTTGTGATTGTGACGGGACGCCATCAGGTCCAGCTCTGGCAGCCCCCACTTGTCCACGAGTAGTTGGAATACCTCTGGATGAAGCGACCATTCCCCAGGATGCACGTCGTAACGGCTGAGGAAGTCTGCCTCCCAATTGAGGACTCCTGGGATGAAAACTGCCGAGAGAGCTGGAAGATAGCGCTCCGCCCAAGCCAGGACGCGGGACACCTCCGACATCGCAGCTCGACTGCGAGTCCCTCCCTGGTGATTGATGTACACCACCGTGGTGGCGTTGTCTGACTGCACCTGAACGGCCCTTCCGTGAAGAGCGGTGCCGGACAACTGCAGGGCTCTGTATACTGCCCGCAGTTCCAGGATGTTGATGGGAAGAAGCGCTTCCTCCGCCGACCAATGACCCTGAAGTGACAAGGAGCCTGTCACCGCCCCCCAACCCCGGAGACTGGCATCTGTCGTGAGCAGAACCCATTCTGGGATCCAAAAGGGGCGCCCCTCTAGGAGATGAGCCGTCTGCAGCCACCAGGCTAGGGACAGACGCACCTCCGAGGACAACACCAGCATCTGAGAGCGGATCCTGTGTGGCAATCCGTTCCATTCCGAAAGAATCAGCCCCTGCAGGGGCCTGGAATGGAACTGGGAAAACTCCACCATTTCGAATGCCGACACCATGGACCCCAAAACTCTCATCGCTGAGTGCACCGACACTCTGCCACTGCTCAGACAACTGTGAATCCGCAGCTGTAAGGAGGAGACCTTCTCTGGAGTCAGAAAAATCCGTTGCTGACGAGAGTCCAGCAGGGCCCCCAAATGAACCATCCGCTGTGATGGGATGAGGGAGGACTTCTTCCAGTTGATCAACCAGCTGTGCACCTGTAGACAAGCGACCGTCAGGTGGAGATGCTGGATCAGTACCTCCGGGGAGCTTGCCAGCAAGAGGAGGTCGTCTAGATACGGTAGCAACCGTATTCCCTGGCTCCGAAGATGAGCCGCCATGACCGCCATGACCTTGGTAAATACCCTTGGTGCCATGGAGAGACCAAAAGGTAGAGCCCTGAATTGGTAGTGGTTGTGGAGAATAGCAAACCGCAGAAACCGTTGGTGCGATGTTGCTATAGGCACATGGAGGTAGGCATTTTGGATATCCAGGGAGACCATATAGTCCCCTGGTTCCATCGCCAGAATGATGGAATGCAAAGTTTCCATCCTGAATTTGGGAACCCTGAGAAACCTGTTCAGGGACTTCAAATTGAGGATGGGGCGATGAGAGCCATTGGGTTTCTGCACCAGAAACAGCGTAGAGTAATACCCCATCCCACGTTGAGACTGTGGCACGGGTATAATGACCCCCGCCGTCAGCAAGGCCTCTGTGGCTTCCTGAACCTGCAAGGCCTTGGTTTTGTCCTGAGAAGGACTTGTGCAAAAAAACTGGCCAGGCGGCCTGTGCCGAAAAGGCAGGGCGTACCCCTGGGAGACCACTTCTCGCACCCAGGCATCCGTGGTGGTATTGTGCCAGCACTGGGCAAATTGAAGAAGTCGGCCTCCCACTCTGGGGTCCCCCAGAGGGAGGCCCGTCCCATCACGCAGAAGGCTTATCTTCTTGCTTGGAAGAAGGGCGCCTAGCACTCCAGGCTTGCTTCTTTGGCTTTGAGGCGGTCTTGGGTGCGGACTGCTTCGGGAAGGACTGACCCTTTGCCTTGCCCTGAACCCGAAAGGAACGAAAGGCCGAGCTCCGGACCTTAGCAGGTGTAGTAGCTGAAGGGAGGAAGGCTGACTTGGATTTTGCCAGGGTATCTACTATTTTGTCCAGGTCCGGACCAAATAGTAATTCTCCATTAAAAGGTAAGGCCTCCAAGCCTTTCTTTGAATCCGCGTCTGCTCTCCAAGACCGCAACCACAAGGATCTACGAGCAGACACTGCTGCCGCCGAAACCCTAGAGGTCAACAGGCTAGCATCCAACGATGCTTCTCCAATGTAGGAGGCGGCATCTCTCATCTGTCCTAACAACGCCCTCTGGACGTCCGGAGCTTCATCCGTAAACGTGTCCTCCAAGGCGTTGGCCCACCCCTCAATGGCCTTGGCCACCCAGGAGATGGCCATGGACGGCCGGGCTACAGCCCCTGAGAGAGAATAAATAGACTTTAGACAAGTCTCCACCTTCCTGTCCGTAGGATCCTTCAGCGAGGATATAGACGGCAATGGCAAAGTAGCACTCCTGATGAGGCGTGTTACATGGGAATCGACTGCAGGCGGAGTTTCCCATTTCTTACAATACGCTTCCGGGAATGGATAATTGGACGCCAAGCGTTTCTGTGGCAGGAAACGCTTACTGGGTGTCTGCCAGGCCACCGCCATGTGATCAGTCAACTGATCAGACAAGGGGAACGCTGCAGAAGTAACCTTAGCTTTTTTAAAACTAGGATACCTCGACTTGGGAGCGGGTGCCTCATCCTCAATCAGAAGAATGGCCCGCACCGCCTTAACCAGAGCCCGCACATTGATGGAAGACTTAGTGTCTACCTCCTGGACTGAGGCATCTGAGGCTGAGTCATCCTGCACCTCACCATCATCCGAGGACCCCTCAGAATCTGAAAGATGCGCAGCCTGTGCCATGACTGAGCGTTTAGACGCCCTGGAGGGCACGTCACTGCGCAACATCGACTGAAAAGCCGAAGATGCTGCCGCCAAATCTTGGACAGTGTGGGAAAGCGCATCCACCCAGGGTGGAGGAGCTGCCACAGGAGCCTGAAACGGCACCACAGCCTGCTGTGCCACAGGGGTGGACTGAATATACATTGGCAAACCCGCATAGGGACCAACAGGCTGAGACCCCGGGGGAGTCTGCAATAATTGTGGGACACCCGGGGAATGGGGGATGGCAGGCAGGGGCAACGCCCTAGTAGGGGCGGCAGTCGGGACCGACAGACGGTCCGCGATGGACACCAGCACCTGGGAAAACATCGCCCATGGTGGCTCCTGCGACATGGGAGGTTTAGACATACCAGGGAGTGCCTGGCACCATCCGCACAGGCCGTCCTGTGACAAATCCTCCCTATCCACTCCTGCAGAACAGCACCTGCAGGAGAACAATACCGGAGCCCCGGAGTGCTCAATCTCCTCCTCAGACATGACTTAGGAAGAAAACGTACGCACTCACCAGTGTGCTGAACAACAGCCCACAATATGGTACTGTGTAGCACACAACTGTATGTGACGGACCTCACAAATACGTGATTTATATAGGCGAGGTCTGTAGAAACACCCTTCCCCCGCACACCTGTAGGGCTTGTAGGAGAAGGAAAGGGATAGGTATAGGCTGACAGTAAGTAGAAAAAAGACACAGACAGGCAGCACTAGCAAAAGTCACATACCATGCAGGAAGATATACTCACTGCACCTTTCCACTACAATCAACCTCCCAGATTCAGTGTCTGGGAGGGCTATAGTGCTGTGTACACTGTCCTTGTCGGGGGAGAGGTACACAGGGGGGACCGGTCCGCGTGCTCCCTGAAGATCTGCGCTGCCACTTGAAGAAAATGGCCGCTGGAGACCTCAGAGGAGGAGTGGCCCGAGTAGCTGCAGCTCAGCGACGCCAGACTAGGAGCTGAAAGGCGCGCTGAGCTGAGGGGAGGAGCCGCTAGACACGGAAGGCTTCCTCCCCTGGCTAGCATATTTAACCCCCGGGTTGCCGGCATCCCGCTTGCCGCATAATTTACCATGGTGGTCTAGTGGTCTGGCGGGGTATGCCTCCGTTGGAGGGGGGGCCCGCCGCCACCGCTAGCGCCCCCGGTCTGTCCCCTAGACCGGGGGCAAGGGACTGCATTTACAAGGAACCCGCGCACCGCCGCTAATCAGCGGTGCGCGGCTTACCTTAATCTCCCCGGCGTCTTCCGGCAGCAGTCCCGGGGGAAGCCAGAGTCCGGCTAGTACAGACTCTGGCTTCCCCCGCCGCGATCCCCAGTTCAGTGCTGGCGTCGCGGCGCCAGCAGGGAGAAGGAGCGGCAGCGTGGGCGTCTGTACAGACAGTCCATCGCTGCCGCTCTGGAGAAAAAAACTATAGTAAAAAAATTAAACTAAGTTAAAATAAAAAGCTTTAGGGGGCTGCTCCTGCAGCCCCCCCCCCGCAGGGTGACCCGACTCCGGCCGGGCACCATCTTAAACTGAGGTGCCTGTGGCTCGGGGGCGGGGTATAGGGGAGGTTGGACCCAAGTGCATCCTGGGAGCAGCTGAAAGCTTTAACTCCGTGGTGCCCGAGGATCCAGGATCCAGCTATACCCCAAGGTCACCCTGTGGACCCCTATGGACCCTGAAGTAGAAATATAGAGTTTTAAACATTTGTATATGTATTACAAAATAATTGTTCTAGTTAACTTGGTTATTGTAAGAAATCTTTGTCTGATTGTAAAAGTGTACCAATAAAATATTGATTTTACCATTTGTTTATTTTACTAAAGGTTAATGGGATGCGGTCAATATCCCGATAACAGGGATTACGGTGCTCAGAATGCCGGCACCAGAATACAGACACCTGTCAGAATCCCAGCACCGGAATCCCAAAGGTATGTAGTGGGGTTAGGGGGAGGGTTAGTAGGCACTAAGGGGGGAGGTTAGGATACCTACCGACAGCATTCTGTCCGCCGGGATCCGGTACCCATCCCTGGAAGATATCCCAGTGCACTTTCCCTAAATGTCTCTTCTTGCTGTTCTCCTTTTTAGAAGTTTAAAATGTATTCTTTCCAGTATATAAACGTATTATTTAAACAAATAATTATAATATCATGAAAGGAGTGTGACTGGCCGGCTATTTAGAGGTCGTAGAGGCCGGGTTTTGTGAAACCAACAGTTTGTGTAGCAGTTATACAAAAATAATATAAATTGACAGTACATATCAGTGTTAAAGTCATTATTATAATTGTTATTAACATTATTATTGCAATTATTACTACTTTAATTATCATTATTACTATATTATTTTTATTATTATTACAGCTAATACTATTATTATTGCTACTATTATTATCATTGCTAAGGGAAGGGGTTATGGGGATATTGAATAAAGGAGAGATAAGTTAGGGGGGGAAAACAGATGAAGGGAGATACACTTGTTATTTAAACTAATAATAATAATTAAAATATCTAAGGAGTGTGAACGGCCGGCTATTTAGGGGAGCTGGAGGATAGGTTTTAAATAAAACATGGTATTGTAAAATCAACAGTTTGCATTTCAATTATTAAAAAAACAAAACATTTGTTACTGTCGTTATTATTGTAATTTACTATTATTTCTATTTTTATTATCATTACTATAATTATTTTCATTAATACAATATTTTTATCATTACTGTTATTGCTATTACTACTACAGATGTGTCCTGCTACATCTTTGCAGCGTACGCGACATGGCATGAGGCAAGCACCCCCGGGTAGATGAGAACACTGCGTTCGTACCCACTACTCCACATGATTGCATGGTGCGATCGCAGTGCGCACCATAACATACGCTGCTGCGGGTAATCGTATTGCGTGCACACATTTGTAGCGTGATCGGCAAGGATGTAAGAGGACACCTTTTCACCTCCAAATAGAATCTATCAAAGGCAGATGCAGATAGGGAAGGAGACATAGGAGTGTGTGGGGGGGGGGGGCGGCAGAGAAGGTGATGATGAGACACTGGTAATTGGGGCATTTGGAGGAGATGAAAGCCTTGGAGAACTGTGGGATAAATCAAGGTTGTAGTAATGTTGAGGAAGATGAATAGGTCATGCAGGGCTGGAATAAGGCTTGTGGGGGACATGGGGCAACTAAATTGTAGGGAGCCCTCCAATAAAATTTACACCCTGCCACTATGCCCGTTATCTTCCCACAGAGTGCCCCCCGCCCCCTATATGTCAAAGTGCACCTCCCAAAATGCCCTACAGTGCTCCCCTTATGTCACATTGTGCCCCCATATATGTCCCCACCCCTCTCAATATCCCCCACAGTGCTCTTACTATATGTTCCACAGTACACCCCTGTATGGAATAGACAGCGTTCACCCAGCATCGCCAGATTACTAACCTCCTGTGGCCGGCTTCTCTTCAATGCTTCCTTTCCAGCTTTGATAGCTCTGTGGTTCCATTTACACAGTCACAGTACATACAGGGCAGAGCGGCTCCTGAGTCCCCTCATCAGCATCATGATTATGAAGTGTCACGTGACACTGATGAGGGGACTCAGGAGCCGCTCTGACTGCATGCTGAACACAGAGCAGTGGCAGCCCCAGTCCGGGAACAGGTGACGCTGGGCACCTGTTCTCGTCAATTGCAGGGTCACACCGACCCTGTGTGTGGGCGCTGGAGCAACTGTCCCTGTCACTCCGTCCCCCCAGCCCCTTAATCCAGCCCTGATAGTACCATTGCAACAAGGTTTATTCATGATTAATCATTATTCTAGCAGCAGTATGATATACAGTCTTAATACCTGTGAAGTAGGACAAATTTGTCGGGACAAATTTTTCCAAAGTCCAGAACATGAATTGCCAAGAAATTCTGTCAAAAGCAACAGAGCAGATCATAAAATATGCAAACAAAACAGAAGCACAACTGTGCCCACCACCACATAACGGACCCTAAGGATGACACAGTATAAGCAGAGTTTACTTAAAATTTTATTTCTGAATTTCCCTATAAGAAACTTTAGTCCTAGGGGTGCCATGAAAAAAAATTCTGATACTCTAGGGTGCCATGATTCAAAACAGTTTGGGAACCAGGTTACAAAGCTACTATTTTACACTAAAAGTTTGAGACTCTTTGATCAGAATGTAATAAGTATGTAAATAAGGAGCATTGTGGTAAAACTTGCCCTTGTTAACTCTCTTCAAAGTCCATAGGGTCCACAGGGAGACAATGAGGTGTAGGTGGTACTTGAAGGACCGGACACCAACAGCAAAGCTTTTTTTCTGTCCCACGATGCTCTAATCCTTCCCCCTATACCCCACCCACAGCCTGAAGGCAACTCAGTTTTGTTAACAAGCCAAAGGCAGGAGCAGGATAGGAGAGAAGCAACCGAGCAGGAGGACGAAGACGGAGGAGAAGTGGCAGGAGCAGGGATTCAGGTAAGCCTGTTTTTTATGTTTTGTGTGTGTATGTCTGCGTGTGATAGCTACTGGGGGCCTGCATAAGGGGGATCACTACTGGGGGGCACTAATGGGGGTTTGGTTGCATAAGGGGGACCACTTCTGGGGCCTGCATAAAGTGGACCCATACTGGGGTACTGTATAAGGGGCACTAATGGGGGTCTGCATAAGGTGCATATGGAATGGAAAGGAATGTTCCCATTTTTCAGTGGCCACGCCCATTTTTCAGTATGCACACATGGGGGGCCTCCTTTTTAAATTTGCTCTGCGCTCCAAATACCCTAGTTACGCCTCTGCAAGTGCAGATATATTCAATTAGAGGGGGGCTTCTCCTTTCCCGAGGGGAATCAGAGTGAGAGAGGTCTGCATCTTCTGCCTCCCCAGATGATAACTTAGTAGGTTTACTAGATAAGGGCCTCTCCTTGTGCAGCATTTGTTGAAAGGCTGTAGGAGGTAGCCACCAGAGTCTGCACTACGGTAGAAAGTACATCTACCAATGTGGGAGGCAAAGGATTTGCAGGGAGTACCTGCTGTGGCCATCCTATAGGGGGAGCTACCACAGGGGCTGCTAGGTGGTCCGCAATTTTTGCCAACACCTGTGAAAAAGAAGCCCAGGGGGGGTCCTGAGGAGAGGATGCCAGGGCTGAGGGGCCATGTGCAGTATAACAAGATGTAGACTATCTTGAATGATAACCTCTGAAGCCAAGCCTGCAAAAAGGACTTGCAAGACACAGGCTGCTTGTTATTCTTGCCTTCGCTAGACATAGCTGCAAGGATAATATAAAACACAATCTGGCACAGTGCAGTGAGCAACCCAGATATATTTACAATATGGCATAGTGTAGTGCGCAGAACAGATATACAGCAGCACTAGCACAAGTCACATACAATGCAGAGCATACAAGTTAACTGCAGTGGGCACTTAATTCAACTACACAGACCGCAGTGACTGGTAGGAATAAGGCGCTTTGTATAACATGGCTCCTGGGACAGATATACAGGGAGACCGGACCCAGCATTCCCAGAGCTCTGACGCTATTGCAAAAAATGGCTGCCATGAGTCTGAAGGAGGAGCAGCTTAGGGGCGGCAAGACCATAGTGGAATGGCATCCTGAGCTGGGGGAGGGGCCCGCAGGAAAAGGACCTCTCCCCTAGGGTCCCTGGCCTTAGCTGTCCCCTGCGCCAGTATAGGTTATGCCATGGTGGTCTAGTGGAGCCCCTGATGAACCGGTGTCCACATCAGCACCTCCGGTCTGTCTCCTGAGACCAGAAGTAAGACTGCACATAGACGTGGGGACCCGCTTTACCTGTCCCCTTGAGAATCAGCTCCTGCTTGACACCAAGAAAACTGAGTTGTCTTCAGGTTGTGGCCGGGGTTATAGGGGGAAGGACCGGAGCATCCTGGGATAGAAAAGCGCTTTGCTGTTGGTGTCCGGTCCTCCAAGTACCACCTACACCCCATTGTCTCCCTGTGTAGCCCTATGGACCCTGAAGAAATATGGGTTTTTGAAAACAAATTGCCAATCAAAAACGTTATTTGTTCAGATACATTTTTGAAACATTTGAATGCAGCACAAAAAAATAAAAAGTCAGATGTTTTCCTCCTTGGGAATATGCTTGGAAGACAATGAATTTTGTGTTCATAGATATCAAGGGCACATTTTCATATTCTGATCTGGGAGAGACATTGGCAGTAGAAGACCAGTTCAGGGAGCTTCCATTGGGCCTGGCCATACCAATACAATTCTTCTCAAAGCTCATGGCAATGAAAGGCTTATCTACAGAGATCTCAAAGTATTATCATCGTGCCTTACATGGATAATCTCCTTCTCAATGATTCAGATCCTTACTAGTCTCACCTCCTCAGGACTGCCCACTCTGGAAACACATGGCCTGATGTGAATTACCAAAATGAAAGCAATAAACATATTGCTGCAATTCAGCTTCTTGTATGTGTGAGCAAGCTTACTCCTGTTTAATAAGTATCAAGGGCAGACAGACATCCTCTCATTTTAGTTTAAGGCCCGTATTCAATTAGACGCGAAAAGTCGAAAAGGTTTCGCCTGTGGAGTTTCCGCCTACACTTTGAGCGCGTCCCCGCTTTTCGCCCTTTTTAATTCCAAACCATGCAAAAGCGGAACAGGCAGAAAGTTCTGCCACAAGTGGGGAAATCAGCTGTACCCCCAAAAAAAGTTGCACTAACATAGGGAATCAATGTAGATGTGTACTAATAGCCCTAAAAAAATTGTTTGGTGTACTTTAGTTTAAATTGCTTATTAGTATCTTTGCATAAGTGGTGAAGATTGGCATAAAGCAGTATTTTTTGGTGAAAACAAGTACTCCAGTCAAATTTGGGGTACCTTAAAATGGGCGCTAGCATATTTTGTCTCTAAAGTTTTAAAAAACGTGAAAAACCACCCTCATACATGCACCTGCAATCCCAAAAACACTTGGCCGCACCTAACAGCACCTCAAGATGTGTATTTCGCTAGTTTTTAGTTGTCCCGACACTTTTTACTTATTCGCCCCCAAAACTAAAGTACTTTTTTGGGGTGTTCTGAGGTAATTTTTTTGGCTGATTTGTCCTTTGGGGGCCTGTCCTAAATGTTCTGGGTGGTTTCCCCACGTTTGCACCTAAAGATTTTGCACTTCTTTTCACCTGCTGTTCATAGGGGACTCTTTCACCTGTTACACTACATTGAGTTTCAGGCAAAATCGTCTGGAATTGAATATGGAGATACTTTGAAACTAGACAGAAAGTCCGAAATCACGGAAACTTTTCGCCAAACGGCAGTTTTTGCCTCTAATTGAATACGGACCTAAAATGAAATCTGTAGGGCTTAACTAAAGCGCCACACAGAAATATGTATTTGTGCAACAAACAAGATCTCAAGTTTCAGTACAAAAATGAGTTATGGTAATAACTTACCTTTGTTAACTCTCTTTCTTCAAAGTACACAGGGAGACCTTGGGGTGTAGGTCGGATCTGGATCCCTGGCACCACGCAGTTAAAGCTTTTACTCCCAGGATGCACTGGTCCATCCTCCCTAAACCCCACCCATGAGCCAGAGACACCTCAGTTGGTAAGTAGCCAAAGGCCGGAGGAGGATAAGAGAGAAGTAAGACTGGTACACACAAGAATCACACTCTTACAGAGAAGATGGAAACCGATGACTAAAAATATAGCCCATATGAGGGCAGGTGCCCTGTGGACCCTATGGCCTTCAAAGAAAGTTAACAAAAATTTTCTTCTGCAGGGACCATAGGCTCCACAGGGAGACCTTAGGGATGTCCTAAGCAGTCCTTTGAGAGGAGAATCTGGCGCCCAAAGGAAGCATCCTGAAAGGCAAAGGTATCAAATGCATAGAACCTTAGAAAGGTCTGAATGGAAGACTACGTGGTAGCCTTACAAAGCTGAACAACCAAGGTGCCACGGCGAGCCGCCCATGAGGTGTGCACAGACCGAATAGAATGAGCAGTAATAGAAGCCAGAACAGGCAGGCCTGCCTGTGTGTTTGCCTCTGAGACAGTCACACAAAGCCATCTGGCCAATGTTTGTTTATTCGATGGCCATCCCTTTTTGTGAAATCGATAGAGCACAAACAAGGAGTCAGAAATCCTGAGAACGCGGACCACATCCAATGAGGCCTCACCAGCCGAGAGGACTGGTGACAAAGGCCGGTACCATAATTTCCTGATTTATATGGAAATGAGAAACCACCTTAGGAAAAAAACTCAGGGCGAGTGCGAAGCACAACCTGTCCTGGTGAAATATCAGAAAGGGGGACGACGACCGGAGAGCACCCCCAATTCTGACACCCTCCTGGCAAATCCAATAGCCAGAAGAAAAAGAGTATTCGCTGTGACCCACTAGAGGTCTACTGAAATCCAGAGGTTCAAATGGAGTACCCTGGAGGGCACGTAGAAGTACTGACAAATCCCATGGAGCCACTGGAGGGACAAAGGGAGGTTGCATCCAGAGGACACCCTGAAGGAAGGTGTGGTCATCCGGTAGTGGAGCAAGTCTACGCTGGAATCAAATGGATAGAGCAGAGACATGCAGTTTCAGAAAAACCAGGCGAAGTCCAAGGTCCAATCCAGCTTGAAGGAAGGCCAGGACTCTTAACCACTTGAGGATCGTAGCTTCTGGTACAACGCCATTGGAAATATATACGCCACACTTGGTGGTAGATCCGAACAGAGGCTGGCGTACGCGCTCTGAGCACAGAGCTAGAGAATCCTTTTGACATCAGGAGGGATGTCTGAAGAGCCACGCCATCAAAGACAGTGGACCCAGGTCCAGGTAAAAACAAGGACCTTGAGGCAACAGGTCCGGACGTTGAGACAGCAGGAACGGAATGTCGATGGAGAGACTCCGAGGATCTGAGTACCAGAGAAGGAAGACTAGAGGGAATAGGTACGCAAACTGCAAGGTCCACTTCACTGGTACGTCTACAAAGGTTGCCTCGGCATCTCATGTTCTGGAACCGTACACTAGCAGTTTGAGATTGTGTCGGGAGGCCATGAGGTCCACCTCTGAGAGGCCCCATCTGTTCACTAGAGGTTGAAACACCTCTTGGAGAAGCGACCATTCCCCGGGATGCTTGTCGTGACGGCTGAGGAAGTCTGCTTCCCAATTGAGAGCTACCGGAATAAACACCGCAGAGATGGCCGGAAGCTGGCCCTCAGCCCATGTCAGATTGCGTGACACTTCTGTCATTGCTGCCCGACTTCGAGTGCCTCCTTGATGGTCGATGTAAGCCACCTTTGTGGCATTGTCAGACTGAACCTATACAGGTTTTCCGTGAAGTATGTGCTGGGCCAGGTTGAGGGCCCTGTAGACAGCTCAAAGTTCCAATATGCCGATTGTCAGGGTTGATTCGACCGATGTCCAACAGTCCTGAAATGAGCGTGGATTGGTCACTGCGCCCCAACCCGGGAGACTGGTGTCTGTTAGGATTACCCAGTCCGAGAACCAAAAGGGGCAACCCTTGGTTAGATGAGATGTCTGTAGCCACCAAGATAGACAGACGCACCTTTGGAGAGCTCCATCATCTGAGCTTTGATCGGATGGTGGGAACCCATACCACATGTATAGGATGAGCCTTTGCAAAGGGCTGGAATGAAACTGAGCATATTCCACCATGTCGAAGGCAGACACCATGGATCCCGGAACCTGCATTGCTGAGGGGATCGACACTCTGCGTCTGCGCACTCGTAGTTGAAATGTGGAGATCTTGTCTGATGTCAGAAAGATTCTCTGATCCTGAGAATCCAGCAGGGTTCGCAGATTAATCATTCTCTGTGAGAGATTCATGGAGGACTTTTTCCAGTTGATTAACCATCCGTACTTGTGCAGGAGAGCAATGGTTAACTATAGACAGTGGTGAAGCACTTTTGGGGATCTTGCTAGGAGCAGGAGGTCGTCCAGGTATGGAAAAAGTCAGACAAACTGACCACGCAGGTGGGCCACCCTGATAGCAATAATTTTGGTAAACACCCGTGGAGCTGTGGAAAGTCCAAAGGGCAGAGCCTGAAATTGGAAGTGTTGCCATAATATAGCAAACCGGAGATATCGTTGATGTAAGGGCGCTATAGGTACCTGTAGGTTTGCGTCCTGAATATCCAGAAATACTATAAAGTCCTCAGGCTCCATAGCTAGGATGATGAAGCATAGGGATACCATCCTGAACTTTGTTCAAGGATCTGAGGTTGAGGATAGGCCGATGAGACCCATTCACTCCTGAACCAAAAAGAGCAGAATAATTATTATAACTGGTCCCTCACTAAGATAGTGGGACTGGCACAATTAACCCTGCTTGCAGCTAGGACTGCATGGCTTTCTGAATTTGTAAGGCCTTGTTCGGGTCTGAATGAGGGCCTGTGTAGAAACACTGGTGGGGAGACTGTTTGAGAAATAAGAGGGTGTACCCATTTGAGACCACTTACCAAGTATCTGTGGTGTTTTCACACCAGTACTAGGTGAACTGAAGAAGTCGGCCTCCCACTCTGGGATATCCCAGAGGGAGGCCCATCCCGTCAGGCTGAGGGTTTATCCTCGGGTTTTGAAACAGGGCATCTGGTGTTCCAGGTCCGCTTGATCCTGGGTTTGGCAGCTCTAGTGGAAGCAGAAAAAGACTGACCTTTAGGCTTTCCTCGGCCTAGTAGTAGTTACAATCTTGTCAAGGTCTGTGCCCAACAAGATATTTCCCATTGTACGGTAACCCTTCTAGGCCTTTCTTGGAATCCACATCAGCCTTCCATGAGCGTAGCCACAGGGTACAGGGGGCAGACACAGACGCGGCCGAGACTGGCATCTAATGTGGCTTTTCCAAAATGGGAAGCTGCATCTCAAATGTGAGCAACAAAAGACATCTGATCCCTAGAAGCTTCTGAGGGAAAATATAACCTTCAAGTTCGTCAGCCCAGCTCTCTATAGCTTTAGCCACCCATGCAATAGCTATGGTTGGATGGGCAACAGTCCCTGAAAAATAGTATATAGACTTCAGGCAAGCTTCTACTTTCCTATCCCATAAATGCGCATGGATAAGGCAAGCTTCTACTTTCCTATCCTATAAATGCACACGGATAAAAAGTATATAGACTTCAGGCAAGCTTATACTTTCCTATCCATAGGATCCTTCAAGGAAGTAACTGTAGGAATAGGCAACGTAGCACTTTTAAATTAAACGAGTAACATGTGAATCCACCAGAGGGAGTGTTTCCCATATTTCACAATGAGCCACAAGAGAAGAGTAACATGAGGAACTTCTTATCAGGCTGCAGCCATGAGTTCAACTAGATGATCCGCTAGAGGGAATTCTGCTGAAGCTACTCTGTCGTTGGCTTGTCATCTTTTATTAATAAGATGGATCTGACAGGTCGTACCAAGGTAGGAATATTAATTTATGCCCGACTCATCCTCCTCCGAAGGGGAGTCCGGGTTAGAGAGATTAGCATCTGTGCGTGGTCTGACGATAACACAAGATATGTAAAGAATTTACTGGGTAGTTTTTCCCACCTTGCAACATGGTTTGAAAGGCATTAGATGTAGCCATCAGACTCTGTACTGAGTTAGAGAGTACATCTTCCCATGGTTGGGGTACAGGAGGTACCTGTATCTCCTGAACCTGATGTGACAACCCCAAAGGGGCATTACATCCTGCTGTGATAACCCCTTTGGGGGAATTACAGCCAGAACCACTAGGCAGTCTGTAATAGCGGCCAGTACCTGAACAAAGGAGCCCAGGTTATATGCTGTATATAGCCCTTATTAAATCCTCCTCACTTAAGCCTGCAGCCCATAACTTGCCTGATAGCACTATGGGGGCAGATACCTGTGAATACTCCTGCCTTTACTAGACATGGCTGCAGAGTAAATGGCACACAATATGGCACTGGGTACAATGCAACCACCATGCATGTAGGATTCTAGTAGGAAGCAATATACAAGTCCTGTCTTATGCCTGTCGAAGCCGGATGGTTGGCTGAGACCTAAATTGTAAAATTAATATCTGAAGACGCCATGTTTGCGTTGTCTGCACGATGCCATCTGGCATAGTCGGTATAATATCATTGTGCACGGCGCTATTTTAGCATTGTGTACATCTGCCGTGTTACTGCACACTGTTAAAAATATATATAATAAATGCGCACGGATACAAATATATAAATATATTTTTAAAGACTTCATATATTCAGTGATGACAGACGAGTCTTGTGGACATGTTTGTGACAAATAATTAAGAATACACAAAAATACTGTGAGTGTTTGCTCCGCATACAGATACAGTGTTTCTGTGACAATTGAAGTATAACACAGACACTGATACGCTCAGAAGGAGTGTTCTGAATGTGTATTTGGAAACAATGGTCAGACGTTTAGCTATCGTTAACAATTGTAGGCCTTGTGTCCAATGCTGATGTGGTTAAGTAGAACTAACAGTTGTATTATGGATAGACATAGGAAAGCCTTCTGTTAAAATTATCAAACTGTTTGCCAAAGCTTGCTCCATCTATGAACAGGACAAACTCCATTGTCTGTCATTATTTTAGTTCAGACAGAAGTAATATTACTGTTTGAAGTTATGTATGTATATATATATATATATATATATATATATAGGTATATATATGTATATATACACTTAAACGATCACATGGGTATCCACAATGCGTGCACACATATATATACAGTTGCAATTACAAATAGAAACACACACAACGCATGTTTTGTGCTGTAACACAAACCCTGCACACAGCACACCTTTTACGCTGCATGTAGACACACAATGCATACTTACATATAATCATGAATAAAAGGGTCCTGCACATTATGGTTTATATTAAAGTTATTAATTATGATGTAAAATGTATGTATTTGACATTAATGGCATACAACATGATAGACATGGCATGTTTGGTACTAAACTGATACACTGTTTATTTCCAGATATCTGAACCTATCAGCGAGGGATTCACATCTTGCGTTCGATGGTTATGGAATATAGGAAATTATTGGTTAGAATGTATACACTGTAATGTAGTGTCTCTATCTAGTTTAAATCAATTAAAGACAATGTAATCTGGAGAATTGGGACATACCCCTAGTGAACTGTCCTATGAACTAGAGCGTACTACAAAGACCAAGAGCAAGAACCAATGGAATTGTTTGTCTGTCTACATTGTTGTTATCATGATCTGTTAGGGTATATAGCCTGTTTCCCGGTCCCAGTTAGTAGCCATTCTCATGGATGACCACAAACCTCAGGATTGATGACTGTAACTGGGACCGGTGCGCTTGCATATGTATTGACTGTACCTTAGGTATTTAATAATCCTTTTCACTCATTGTTTAGCTCAAAGCGCGTAATACTCTTTTATTGTAATAATAACTTTTTGTGCTTTAGAACCCACTCAAAGTCTGGAAAGCAATTATTTCTTGTGCAACTTGCAACGCTAATTAGCGATATTTGAGTATAAAGATTAGGTATTCATAGTTGGGGGCTCATAGAGTGAGATCACGCTACCACAATTCACACGGTAACACACATTTATCGGTCTCTCACCAAAGGGTGGAGGCGCCATACACAGGAAAGAATGCACTGCCTTCGAAACCCTGCTACCACTTGATGCTGAGAGACCGCTATCCATTATTGTGTGAGTTAAAGGAGCACTGACTAGGACCTAGGGACAAGGAAGGAAGAGTTGTTTTCTTTCATTGTTAAAATTTTGTGTTAAAGGGTAATTCGCACAATAGCGTACGCATATTTCCTGTATTGCTGCCACATGTTCAAACGGTCATTGTATGCATAGCGTGATTGCTTGTTAAAACCTCTGACTTATACTGCTATATTAAGGGAAAAGGTTTTGTTTGTTTTCTGTGCAGAAAAGGTGTATGTAATTGAAACGTGTGATTGTAAAGGGGAGGCTACAGTCTGTTAAACCTAATTGAAACTCGGTAGGTGCCTGACGGGGCCGTACAATCTACTGGGCCAGTGTATAAAGCAGGTACATTGTGGTTATTGAGAAACTAAGGGGTTTCTTGGTCCGGCACCCATTAATCGCAAAGTCCATCAATCAGTGGTTCTTCGGGCAATGCGATCGAACCACATAGTTATATAAACCGTGATTGTGAAGTGGGTTGTTGTGGGAGTGAAACTGCTGGCAAGGTTAGGAGTTATTGGAACTCCTAGATGCTACCAGCTGGGAGTAAACTCAAAGTAGGAAGCAAGTGGTGAAGCTTGGAGTTAAATTCATCACAAGTAAAATAATTCGTTAGACGGTTATTTTACTCCTCGTTTATGCACACGGACCATATCGCCTATCGGGAAAGTGGTGCATAGCGGGAAGAAGCAAGCGGCTGAAGCTTGGTTTGAATTTGCCGCAAGTAGAATAATTTACAATAGGTGGTTATTCTGCTCCTCATTGTGCAAGCCGACTGTAACGCCCGGCGGGCCGACTGTGCATAACGGGAGGGAGTGCGTGAACGTAGCTCTCTGAAAATCGTTCACCAATCGAAATTCTCTAGAAATTGGTAAGCGTTTTCTCAGATGGGTGCGAAGCAATCTCTAGCAATGATCGATGATGTGCTGCTGATGGAAGGGCCGCTTGGGTCGGCCAGGTATGTTATGTTTAAAAAGTATGGTGCGTACGTTACGGTGTACTGTAGCATATGGGTCAATATGACTAAAGAATGTAGAAAACCTTTTCCTAAGATTGGTAGGTTTGATTCGGAGGTAATGAATAATGTTATAAATAGTATATGTTTAGCGAAATCTCTAAAGAAAAGGATAAAGTTTAATGATTGTTTAAAGTTGTGGCAGCACGAGGGGAACATGTGGCTTAGCGGTGTGCCCACGAATCAAACTAGCATCACGCTCACGCCACAAGGGAGAGCGTACGCAACGCAAAATAGCATTGTGTGCGTGCCACAAAAGAGCGCGCACGCACGGCAAGATATCGTTGTGGAAGGTAATGTTAGTAGCGCATGCACTCCACCTCCACCCTATGCGGATGGGGGTGAAGGTACAGTCGATCTCAAAAACCATAAAAATGTAACAAGTAACTTGTACCCTCCCCTGAGTAACTATAAGGAACATGTTTATAATGCAGATGATGAACCTGTTGTAATGTCAGCTCTTTCCGATGTTGCCCAAATGTTAAATATACCATCACCGCAAGCACAGGTAACTGACCCACTAGTACCAGTAATGGAGGTAGCCCCACCAGTGCAGGAAGTATTAACACCCACTGTAACAGTAGCAGAGGTTGTTAATACCATACATAGTAGTAATAGGCTGAACCCTCAAACAGGTAGCAAGGCCAAAGGTAGCAGTGTGGCAGGCCTCCATCCCCTCCGGACAATAACTGTTCCCAATGGGAATCCGGACGCAAATGGAATAGTGACCACCAGGGATGTAGCGATGCATTGTCCATAGACAATAGCGAAGCTACATTCCATAATGACAGATTTCCCTGACCCTAGGAAAGAACTAGCAAAGTGCCAGAGATTTGTGAAGGATTTAGGTAATGCTCATTAGACAACCAACAAAGATTGGCGAGTGGTATTACTGGCATGTCTCCCACACAATACCGACGTGAAAAAGTTTATCACGGCCTGTGTATTGGATGGAGATGTTCCCATAACTGATGAAGGTAATCAGGACAACATAACCCACATTGTCACCCAATTGGCCGTTTATTTTCCAGTAGTAGTTAACTGGAGTAAAATTTTTACAAGTAAGCAGAAAGAGAGTGAGTCTGCAGCAGATTATTTCACCAGAGCACTGCAGACTATTACCCAATACACAGGTATAGAAGATATAAAGGACAGCACACACCATAGGGAAATGACAATCATGGTGCTTATGGATGATCTTAAAGACACTCTAAAGGCCAGGGTTCAGACCTCACTTCCTGATTGGAGGGGAGTTATGGTAGACACACTCAGGGAATCTACAATTGAAAATGAAAAAAACATCCTTAGGAAGAGAGAAATGCAGAGCGAGAAACTAATGGCTGTTAGTATTCAAGCTCTGGAAGGAATGCAAATACCACTGCAACACTCTTATCACACACAGCCACAATACTCTCACCCCATACAACCTCCAAACCCTTATCCCCATATACAACCACAATCTTTCCACACTCCCCAACCCTCACAACAACAACCTTTCAATACATGTCAACCACGAAGGTGTTATATATGTAACAAGGAGGGGCACATAAGTAGGTTTTGTACAGCTAGACAGTGGGAACCACCAAACCAGGGAATGCCGAGATACCCACAGAAGGGACACCCACCACAGTCAGGACAATTCCAGCCATCACCTGCTCACATCGTAGCAGTGAATGCTTTGCTGAAAGAAGATAGTCAACTCTAGGGGTCAGGTCACACATGTAGTCTACAGCCAGTCAGGTTAACTGGGGATACTAGGGAAGAACCTGTAATGATAGTTGATGTAGCTGGTACCAAACATTCTTTTCTTGTAGACACAGGGGCGACCAGATCAGTGTTAAATTTTTTATCCTGACTTTCAGTACCTATTCGCCTTCACATACAGGGGGGATACAATACACATGGACACGATTGCCCGGTTTCATAGACAGCCTCAGTATCTTCTCCCAGGCCTTACACGACTGTTTACAATATTTTCAACCTACCAATGGATCTTTTCTAATACAATATGTAGACAATTTATTGTTGTGTTCTGATTTGTTTATGTCATGTTTAAATGATACTAAACTACTGTTGCTTCATCTCTCACAGACAGGACACACAGTTGCTAAGGACAAATTACAGCCATGCCAGATCAGGGTTAAATACTTGGGACACTGCCTAACCAAGGGGCTATGTCATCTGACTACTGACCGAATAGCGATTCAAATGCCTAAAGCAGTGGCCTTCATTAAGTGTAAGGATCCGGTGTCACTGGGGAATAATAGAGCAGATGAAGCTGCCAAATGGGCAGCACGTTTGAAAATGAATATACCAATTGATCAGATGATGATGCCTTCATACTATTGATATGCAGAAGTTAATTGAGATGCAAAATTTGTGTTCCATTCAGGAAAAGGCAGTCTGGAGATCCAAGGGATGTGGACAGGAGTCCTCTGGACTCTGGAGAGATGGACAAGGTAAGCCAGTGGCACCCAAGGCATATGGGTGTGATATGTATTACCGCCGACCGCATGGCCAGCAGTTCAATTCCCGACAGCGGCTGCCCAACAAAGGAGGAAATCCTGATTGTCCTAAAGGTATTTACTAACCTAACCCCCCTAACCCCCCCTCTAAGTGCCTAAACCTAACCCCCCCTTCCCTGCTGCCTAAACCTAAGTCCCCCAGGGGTGGTGCCTAACTCTAACCTCCCCCCAGGGCTGCCTAACCCTAACCCTCCCTCCCCCTAGCCTAACCGTAACCTCCCGGGGGGGTGCCTAACCCTAAGTCCCCCCTGGGGGCCCTAAATCTAACCGCCCCTCCCCGCCCCCCACGGCTGTCCGGTGTGGCGCCCGCATCTGCTCGATCGGGATGCCGGGCACCGGTCTCCTGACGTCGGGCAAATGACAGGCATCTAGATTTAGACGCCTGTCATTTGTCCCTAGTCGGGATAAAGCAGTCTGGAAGCCGGCGGTCGGCATTTAGACCGTCGGGTTCCAGACTACATCCCAGGTATACTACCCAAACTTGGCTGAGGCAGCGCACGGTCTGACTCACCTGGGAAAGCAAGGTATGTGCAAATTGGTCAGGGCGTATTGGTGTGCACTGGGTTTCTCTTTCCAAGCTGAAAAGAGGGCAATGTCCTGTTTGACATGCTTGAGGAAAAACGTTGGAAAAACAATACCAACCGAGCCATCCCACATCCCTCCGACAGACGGACCTTTTCAGATAATACAAATTGATTTCATCCAATTACCTCCCTACAGGAATCTCAAGTATGTATTAGTTTGTACACATGTATTTTCTAATTGGGTAGAGGCATATCCAGCTGCCACTAATACTGCTGTGTTCACTGCAAAAAAAAAGATAGTACAGGAGTTTGTATGCAGAGACGGTATCCCTAGAATGATTGAAAGTGATAGGGGTACTCATTTCACAGGTGATGTCTTCCGGAGTATGTGAAAGTTGATGGGTATTAATAGTAAACTTCACACCCCCTACCGACCCCAGGCCAGTGCCAAGGTGGAGAGGGTAAACGGTACTATTAAGAATAAATTGAGCAAGATCATGGCAGAATCTGGACTGGGATGGCCAGAAACCTTACCACTAGTCCTTCATAGCATCAGAACAACTCCTAGACCCCCTCTCAATCTGTTCCCCTTTGAAGTACTGTTTGGTAGACAACCTCATTTGATTATAAGTCCGCAGGAAGATTAAATTTTCCATCCAATGTTTTCGCTTTTTGCAATTCTAAAATTTCCGTGATATTCAGTGTAAATGGCACCAACCCTACATTATGCTGTCCCTGTGGCACATGTGAACACACCCAGCAATCAGTTTGATTTAATATTTTGCCTACCATGCTATGATAATCCTCTAAAGGATACCCACCCCATTACGGGTTATATTTAGGCTGGCACCATTGAATACAGTTCTCATCAACTAGGGACCCACAAAGATCACAAATACAAGAATCTTCAGACGATAAACTTCCACACCGTCCCCGAGTATCCGGAATAACAGCTCTCTTAACAATAACAGTACTAAAATTGGTCAGACACTCCCCTGATTGGCATTGCACTCCTCCTGACTCCACTCCATCAGCCATACCATCAGCTCCCATTTCTTCAATCGGTCTCCCATCACAGAAATCAGATATCCCAGAACCAACCAGAATGGTGAACACTCTAAAAGAGAATATGCAAATGAACACAGCAGGCCTGTCCATTGCCACAACAAGACCTGCAAATTTCTTTTAGTTCAGGTATCTCACTACGACCTTTTCAATCCTCCCGGAACAAGTTCGCGATCGACAGGTCCACGCTATCAGCCTTGTCTCCGACTTGTTTCTCCACCGGTTGATTGACCTTTTTGCAGTGAGTAGAATGGACCCAGGTATCTCTCTCAGCCACCTTCAAAGATGTAGTACTTGTCAGCAGCACCTGGTACGGACCTTCCCACCGATCAGTCAAACAACCTGAATGCAAGAAATTTCTGATCATAACATATTCTCTTGGTTCAACATCATGACAGTTAGTTTCAGGCATATCATGGGACAACAATTTCAGTTTCCGCTGTTGCTGTTTTAATTGCTTACTCATTGATATAAGATACCTTACAGTTACCTCGTTGTTACCTTTCAAGTCTTCCTGTGGACTTATAATCAAATGAGGTTGTCTACCGAACAGTGGGCCTGATTCTGACCTGCTCGCGAGCACAAGCAGATCGATGGTGCCCAAGTGCGCATGCGCACGACGGAGGCGCCTCCGTCGTGCGCATGCGCGAGACCCAAATAACGACCCAAATAATGACGGCCAAGCCTACCCTTTGGTGGGCGTGCTGTGGGCGTGGCTGCCCAGACGGAGGCGTTCCCATGGGAACGCCTACCGTCTAGGTCCGGCCCCACTGACATCACTAGTGATGTCAGTGGGAGTGCTTTTGGCTCTGATAGACTTCCTCTACGGGTGCAGAGGGGGCTAGCGCTTCCCTTACTGTTACCGATGGAGATGGTGGCACCACTTGTGATTGTTGTGGTGCAGCATCTATCATCTGCACAGCATGGGAAATGGCAGACATTACAATAGGCTCATCATCTACATCATGAACATTTTCTTTATGGTTCCTTAAGAGAAGGTACAAATTGCTTGTTACATTTTTATGGGTATTTTTGATAACTGTACTTGCACCTCCATCCACATAAGGTGGAGGTGGTGCGCGTGAACTGATGGCAATACTTTCCACAATGCTACCTTGCTGCACGTGCTTGCCATTTTGTGGCTCGCCCGCATTGCAATTTAGCGTCGCAGATGTATTCTCTGGCAATGCGCTCGCAACGCTAGTTTGCGTCGCTTGCGCATTTTTAGGCCACGCATCCCCTTCATGCTGCCACAACTTTATTCATAATATTTGACCTTTTTCTCTTGGGAGCGCATCAGACTGATGTGATCCCGGACATTATCTAATACATCTTTATCAAAACTACCAATTCTGGGAAAAGGGTCTAACACTCTTCATCGTCATTTTAAACCATACATCACAATACCTTATTGCATAAGTACCGTACTTAGTATGCATAATACGACGGGCCAATCCAAGCGGCGCTTCCATTAGCAGCACATCATTGTGTAACATCTCTATTGTTTGCATGGCTCCCATTCTGAGACAACTCCTACGTTTTTCAATAAAGATTTAAACTGGTGAAAGACAGTCAAGATACTTTCACTTACCTGTGGACGATTAAACGGCAGTGCCAACACACCTGTGAAGATTTGAAGAAGGCTACTCCACACACCCGGATAAGATTTAAGAAGGCAACTTCCACACCTATGGAAGTTTAAATCGGCTACTTCCACGCACCTCTATACAACAAAGAGAACATGTACACCTGGTACTGTGCATAGAACGGTAAGCTGCTTACCGAGCGGCTAGCACTTAGCCCTTAAAGGTCATACGGTACCTCTAACTTTAGGGAACAAGTTACCCCTACCAACAAATACTCACTGTTACACACTTTTTTCATGCGCAGAAAAATACACGTTAACCCAGATATTGATAACAATTGAAAAATGTAAACCTCAACGGCTTTGTTTAAACACGTGGCAGCACAACCGGAAGTACGTATACGCTATTGTGCGACCAGTCGCATACACAATAATGCGACTACCACACAACCGTATGACCTTTAGCTGCGTACACAAAAGTGCATCTTGACTGTGTGCAAAACTGCGACTCAGCCGCGTGCTCAATACTGCGGCACCCCTCTAAACATAAGGTTCTATCAACAAAGGAAAAACAAGAGATATGGTAAGAACTTACCTTTGTTATCTCTGTTTCTACGAAGTCCATAGGGTCCACAGGGCTGACCTTGGGGTATAGGTTGGGAACCAAATCCGGGCACCACACAGTTAAAGCTTTTAGCTCCCAGGATGCACTTCGGTCCACTCTCCCTATAACCCCACCCCCAAGCCAGAGGTAATCAGTTTGTAAGTAGCCAAAGGCCGGAGGAGGAGAGAAAAAAAGAGAGAAAACTGAAACACTCAATAACCATACTCACAGAAATGGGAGACGGAAAACCGGTGACCAGCCACACAGCCCATATGAAGCCAGGTGCGTCAGGGCGGGCGCCCTGTGGACCCTATGGACTTCGTAGAAACAGAGATAACAAAGGTAAGTTCTTACCATATCTCTTGTTTTCTACTTCAGGGTCCATAGGGGATCCACAGGGTTGACCTTGGGGATGTTCCAAAGCAGTTCAACCAAGGGTGGGGACGCTCCTGTGCTGAGAGGAGAATCCGCCGCCAAAAAGGAAGCATCCTGAGAGACAAAGGAAACCAATGCCTAGAACCTTAAAAAAAACAGCCAAGGCGCCACAGCAAGCCGCCCACGAGGGTTACATGGTCCAAGAAAAAACAAGCCTCATCAACAGAAAGGCCTACCCATGGGTAGGCCCCTGAAGAAGACATACGAGGCCATCCAGCCAACATTTGGCTATAGGTCGGCCATCCTTTCCTGTTAAAACCAGAAAACTCAGACCACCAATAAGGAGTCCGATTTCCATAAGGAACGTGAACGGATCACATAAATCCACAGAGGTCGGCCCACAGTCAAAGAGGCCACACCAGCCGAGAGGACTGGGGACTGAACGGCCGTACCATAAGTTCCAGAATAATATGGAACCTAAAAATCACTAAGAAGAAACACAGGGCGAGAGCAACTCACACCCTGACATGATGCCCTCCAGAAGAGGGAGCCACATGAGAACGCTCCAAATTCTGACACTCACCTGGTCGACAGAAACACCCTGAGAGAAAGAGAGAGAGCCAAAGCAATAGACCATGTAATGGCTAACACAACCAGCGGTTCCATTGACTGTCCCCGGAGGGAACGAAGAACCACTACTAACTCCCAAGGAGTCCCTAGGGAGGACAAATGGAGGCATAATCCAGAAAACACTCCAAAGGATGAACTGGATACCAGAGCGGAGCAATTCCATATCTTAATCATACTGACAGTGTAGAGATCCGCACTGTCAGGAAGGCCAGGCCGAGGGTGAAACCCAAGCCAGCCGGAAGGAATGCCAGAATAACTGGAAATCCTGGACACTGGAGGATCGTGTCGACAGGTATAATACCATAAGAATTATGGCTGCCACAGTTTGTGGTAGGTCCCAGCAAAAGCTGATCCATGTGCTCTAATCATTCCAACGATGACAAAGCCAGGGAAGCCGTAAGACCACTGTAGGGACGCAGTCAAAGACAAACGACCCAGGTCCAAGGCAAACCCCAGGACCCTGAGACAACAGGTCTGAGCAGTGAAGCATCAGGAATGGAGTATCGATGGAGAGACTCCAAAAATCCAAGTACCCCTGACATCTGGGGCAATCAGGAGCCACCAGCAGGAAAGCATCTCCGCCTCGATAGAAACACTTCCCTAGAGGAAGAATGGAGACCGGAGAACACAGGTACGCAAATTGGAAGGACCATTTCACCGACAAAGAGTCACTGAGGGTTGCTTCAGAATCCCCAGAGTTGGACTGTAACACCATAGTGTGACAGAGTCAGAAAGCCATGAGGGTCACCTCAGGAGGGCCCCCCCTGCTCACCAGGAGATGAAACCTCTCTTGGGAAAGAGACTAGTCCCCGGGATGCACGTCGTGACGGCTGAGGACTCCCGCTTCCCAATGGAGAGCACCTGAAATGAACGCTGTCGAGATGGTCGGGAGGTGACCCTCGGACAATGTCCAAATGTATGACATACCTGACATTGCCACCCAATGAACAGTATTGCTAAAAAGGAAGCCACTGTTCTGACTCTGTCGGACTGAACTTTTTCAGGTTCACCGGGAAACAAGAGCTATGCCCGAATGAAGGCCCAAGACAGGCTAAAGTTCCAACAAGTTAACTGACAGGGTGGAATCGACAGACATCCAACTGCACTGAAATGGATGTGAACCAGACACTGTCCTTAGCAAAGAATACCCTGGACAAGATGGCCATAGTCACCCGAAAAGGGACCAACTTGCCTCCGGGGAGAGCATCATCGTTTTAACAGTGATCAGACAGAAAAAACTTGTTACATCTGGAGATAAGCCAATTATGGAAAGGCCTGGAATGGAACTAAGCCAATTCCAGCCTTCCAAAGGCAGACACTGAATAGTGGACCATGCATCCCAGAGTGTAAAGACATATGTCGACTGCACAGACATCCATGTACTCCTAATGGAAGAGTGGAGATGCCGTCTTATGCCAGAAGAATTCTCAGATTCAGAGAATCCAGCAGGGCTCCTAGGTGAAGAATACCCAGAGAGGGATGCAGGGAGGAGTTTTTCGTCTGCACCCTGAAGAAGCCACAGTCAACCTGACCCGGCTGTCAAGTACCCCGGTGATCCTGCTAAGAGCAGGAGGCCATCCAGGTACAGGAGCATTGGGATATACTGAACAGAAAAACTGTCAGAAAATCCAAAACGCTGGTAAACCCCTGTGGGGCTGAGAACAGTCCCAACAGGCAGAGCCCGAAAAATTGTAAGTGCTGTGATACAGCAAACCTCAGTCCATGCTGAGGCAAGGTCTCTGTAAGCACCCATAGGCACGCGACCTGTATATCCAGTGATACCATAGAGTCCCCAGGTTCCAAACATAGTATGATGGAGCATAGGGATTGCCTCCTGAGCCCAGGTAGCTTTAGGAACTGGTTCAGGGAATTGAGACAGAGAATAGGCCAAAGAGGACCATTCAGCCACCGCACCAGAAATAAAGCAGAACAACCAGTCCCTCGCTGAGAACATGGGGATGGCCCATTAGCTCCGCTTACCGCAACAACTGTATAGCTTTCTGGATTTGTAAGGCCCTGTTCGGGTCCATAAAAGGGCCTGCGTACCATCACATGGAAATAAGCCGCCTGAGCAAAGAGAGGGCGTACCCTCCTACCCACGTAGCTGCGGCAACTTGACACTAGTACCGGGCGAACTGAGAAAATCGCCACCTCCCAGTGGTAGGCCTGTCTCGTCAGGCTGAAGATATATCCGTAGGTTCAGCAACAGGATCGGCTGGCAGTCCAGGCCTGCTTGGTACTGGATATGTCGGCCCTTGTAAAGGCCGACAGTCTATGAAGAAACAGACCTTTAGGCTGACCCAGAGGACAAAAAAAATCCCCAGGGTTAGTGCCATTCCCATTGAATGTCTCTGAGGTTTAAGAATTGCAAAGAGGGGATGCACTGGATGGAAAATTTCTTATGTCCAAACCACCCCATTTTAAGCTCCACCAGTACCAAGTAGATAGATCACTTTTCTCACTAAGACCTGATAATGAACCTATCAATTTTGAACTTTTACACTCCATTAAACTAGGTGGGAGACATGGTATATACACTTAGTTCCACCAAGGTAATGGTTAAAAAAAAAAAAACTTAATAGACTTAGTCTGAGGCCCTGTAGTGGGCATAGCTGAAGGCGGTAAATTTGTACTGCCACTGTCAAGGTCAGGACACAACAAGATCTACCCTATAGATGGTATCTGCACCTCTGCATTCCCAGAGCGCAGCCATAGGGTATTACGGAGGATACAGTTGCAGCCGGAACTCTGAAAGTTAGGAGACTGGTATCCAATATAGGCATTTCCACCTATGACAACTGCATATATTACGTTAGCGACCAAAAACATTTGAACCCCAGACGTGTTGGAGGGGAAAAAACATTACAAATGCATCAGCTTAGTATGCAACAGTATTAACCAACCATGCTATAGCCATGGTAGAATGGGTAACAACCCCTGAAAGAGAGTATACTGATTTCAGGCAGAGTTACCACCTACGGATCGGAAGAATCAGACCACGCAGGAATGGGATGCGTAGTAACGTCTGTAATCAGACGAGTAACACGCCCATCCACCCCAGGAGGGGCTCGTGATGACCCCCAGGGAATTTGGGACATGAGGCCAAACACTGTTGTAATACCTCGTATCTGGCAACAGCCAGAGTCCCGCCATGCGATCCACCCGCTAGTCAGCAACAGGGAACCAGAAGGCACGTAATACTGAGGGTGTATGATACAGGTACAGGTCAACATTCACTCTAACCAGAATGGACCTGCTACCAGCCCTAAATCAGGGATAATAATACCTGAAATAGGCTTCCCCCCGTGTAAGAGGGAAAGAGCCCAAAACAGTATCCAGTTCACGACAGAGCCAACTGGGAAGTAACCACAGGGCGTCAACCACGCCAATTTGCGTTTCGTAGAAAACGACATCCACCCAGGGTGGCTGTTGTGGTAATCCCTGCAAGGGGAATGACAGACTATTGTGGCACCAGGGAGAATTCATATACTCGAAAAACCCCTGCAGGGAGCTATAGTCTGTGTCACAGGGGAAGAGTGCAAGAAACTGCAAGATACCCTGAGATGAAAACGGCAGTATGGTGAAGTAACCCCCAGATGAGGTACAACAATAGGGCCCGGCGGGCGATCCACAATTGAGACGATCCCGAGAAAACAAACCGCCCAAGGGGGTCGTGAAAGGGGCCGGCACCCGATGACGCCACATACAGAACCCTTTAAGAGTTAAATCCTCCGCACTAACACCTGCAGCACATGGCTTGCAGGATAGTAAAAATGGGTGCAGTATAACGCTCTATCTCCTGGTCAGACATATCTGACCAAGCCTTGTGATCAAGCAGCGTTATACTGGTCCTGACTGACACTAAAAATTAGCTGCTGGGACCCATTTTCAGCGTATGCAACACACAGTTCCACTCAAAATATGGCAACGAGTATATAAATGTGAGGTCTCAGAACCACCCCAAGCACAGCTGTATTAGGGCAGATAAAGAAAAGGGATAGATATACACTGACAGGTGAGAGAATAAAGTACAGACAGTCAGCACTAGCATAAGTCACATACAATGCAGATATATACATATACATGTCATATAATATACTGCACTTTTACACTGCATGCAACTTACCCAGATTCAGTGTCTGGGAAGGCTAAAGCGCTGTGTACACTGACCTAGTGGTGAGGTACCCAGGGGGACTGGACCAACTGCCATCTCCGGAGATTTCTGCTGCACCACAAAGAAATGGCCGCTGGAGACCTCAGAAGAAGCGTGGCCCGCAGAGGAAGCAGCTCAGCGACGCCAGACTATAATACTGAAAGGCGCGCTGAGCTGAGGGGAGGAGCCAGTGTAACAGGGAAGGCTGCCTCCCCTGGCCGGCTATTAACCCCCCGAGACGGCGGCTCCCTGCTACGAACACTAAGTCCCTGGTGGTCTAGTGGACACGCGGGGTATGGGGGGGCCCGCCGCCACTGCCGGCGCCTCCGGTCTGTCCCCAGAGACCGGAGGCATAGGACTGCATTTCAAATGCGCGGATCACCGCAAGCGGTGACCCGCGCCTTACCTGCTCCCCGTGGATCCGGCAGCAGTCCTGGGCGCCCGCAGAGTCCGGCTAGTACAGACTCTGGGGTCCCGCTGAGATCCCCAGATCTCTACTGGCGTCTCAGCGCCAGCGGGGTGACGGAGCAGCAGCTTAGACGTCCTATGGACAGTCCGACGCTGCCGCTCTGAAGAATCCAAAGTAAAAAATAAAAAACTTTGTCCTTTAGAAAAAATAAAGCTTAGGGACTGCTAATCAGCTCCCCACTGCACTAAACGGTGACCCGACTCCGGCCGTGCACCAACTTAAACTGAGGTGCCTCTGGCTTGGGGGTGGGGTTATAGGGAGAGTGGACTCAAGTGCATCCTGGGAGCTAAAAGCTTTAACTGCGTGGTGCCCGGATTTGGTTCCCAACCTATACCCCAAGGTCAACCCTGTGGACCCCCTATGGACCCTGAAGTAGAAACAAACTTTTTTCTCTCTTGTCCCTGGCTAACACGAACACGGGTAGCGATTTCTCAGCACCCTTTGGTGAGATATCGATAACCGTATGTATCGTGTGAGTAGGTGACTTCACTATGAGCCCCCAACTAAGGATATTGAATTAGAACCTCTTTACACTCCTGCCTATACCTTCTAATATCCTGCCTATAAACCTCTAAGGATGACGCTATTTTGCGTACGCAGTCATATAGTAAATAAAGACTCCAGACCTTGAACCTGTGGTTCCAAAGCACAAAGTGATATTTAAAGTAAAAGTACAGACAGTTACACGCTATGATCTAAGTACAATTTAGCGCAAAGAATTATACAGACCCAAGTACAGTTATACATACGCAGCGCTTCTGTACCAGATGTAGGCTTCAGCAAGAAACCCCCGTCAATCAGCATTCAGCAAGAAGACTCAGACTGGGGTCACAACACACACGTTTATACGCTCACAGAAACAGACAACACAATAGAGGCTTGTCGCTGATGCCATTGGTTCAGAGGAGGATGCATCTGTTGCAGAGCATTTAACAGGTTGATTCAAATAGACACAGTCCAGCCTCTAACAACTGGTTGTCTCTGGTTTCCTGCCACATGCACATCCTAACAGTTGGTCATATAATGTACATTTCGGTGCTTTAAGTCTCTGCGGTCCATAAGTTGAGAATGCATGTTGCAATCTTCACACTGACGATATCAAAATGCTGTTGAAAGAGTGCAGATCAGTATAATATCAAACATGACTTACTTATCATGTATTAAACCTTAGCTACCAAATAACCTTTATTTCATAGCAATTATAATAAATGAACAAACTTGAATCTAACACTTTAAAGCTTATGAGACCTCTTATGTGAATATGTACTGTGTAAGTATTTGGGGTTTGATATAAAGACACTAGTTAACTTGGGGCAGATGCGTGCGCATGAAGCTAATAAACAGATTTTTCATACAGGATCTTATGCATTCGCTAATATGCGGTTAGTTAACAGCGCAATTGTGCGTATTAATGTGTGTATGAGAAATGGTGAAAGATGCAATTGCATGATGCTAATAGTAATATCGCCATATGTACTTAAGTGTGAGTTTACCTAAAATGGCGCTTGGGCGGCCATTCGCAAAATGGTGTCTTGCGATCTCATTTTCTAAAATGGCGTCTTGCGGCCAGTCGCAAGATGGCATCTTTACAATATAATTTTAAGCTGATCTTGTCTCAGCCAATTATTCGACAGGTGGAGTCGAGGCTGATAACGTAGACCTGTCAATCGCGAGCTTGTTCCGGGAGAGTTAAAGACTGCCGTGAGATAATCTGAGCTAGGGAAATTTGCAGCCCACTGTTCCAGCAATGGAGTGGTGGGCTGGGTTTGTGTTCTTACTTTCTTCCACAGTTCTCATGATCCTTGTTTGGTTCAGGAGGTCCTGTTTCTGGAATGGTGGGCAGATGATGGAGAGAGGTCGATGGTGATATTGAGTGGAGTCGGGAAAAGGAGTGTTAAACCAATCGGGGGAGTATCTGACCAAACCCAGTACAGTAATTGCTAAGAGATCTGTTATTTTGGAAACTCGGGAGACAGTGTGAAGGTCTATCATCTGAGGACTACTGTATTTGTGAATTTTGTGGGTCCCTAGTCAATGCGAGATGCATCCAGCAGTGTCAGCCAGGTATAACCCATATTGGGGTGGGTATCCTTTAGAGAATTATCATACCATGGTGGGCAAAGTTTTAAAGCAAACTGACTGTTGGGTGTGCTCTCACGTGCCTCAGGGACAGCATAATGTAGGGTTAGTGCCATTCCCATTGAATGTCTCTGAGGTTTTAGAATTGCAAAGAGGGGATGCACTGGATGGAAAATTTCTTATGTCCAAACCACCCCATTTTAAGCTCCACCAGTACCAAGTAGATAGATCACTTTTATGTTTAAACTACACCAACACACCAGAAAGTTGGGTGGTGACTGGGAATAACCAGACGAGGACCTTCTCACTAAGACCTGATAATGAACCTATCAATTTTGAACTTTTACACTCCATTAAACTAGGTGGGAGACACGGTATATACACTTAGTTCCACCAAGGTAATGGTTAGCAGAGTACCAGAAGGGTACTGTGACAGTCAGATGGGAGAACCTGAGATAGGATCATTTGCTAAGGAAATGTGTTTGATGATTATGATGCATTCTATCCCTTACATTCTCCCCAATGATGTGTATTTCATATGTGTTAGGAAAGCGTACAAGTGGCTCTCTCAAGAGTTCAGAAGGTTTATGTTACCTGGGAAGGGTACTTCCAGAATTATGACCCTTACACATGGTGAAATGCTTGGTATTCATAAAAACACACCATCACCATATCTTCACACACAGTATGAACATAGAGACAAAAGAAATACGATACCTGGTGATGTACATACAGCCACACAGTTGATTAAACAACTGGCTTTCAAGTTTTAGTAGCATTGGATCCCACCAGGATCGCTCGGGGTACTTTAAATTTTAGATATATCCAAGATCTTGCTAAATTAATATATAATATCACCAAGATGTATGTTGACACATTCAGATACACAGGTAAAGAGTTACAGGCTTATAAGAAAGAACTGGTGCAACATAGATCAGTGTTTAATTATGTAACAGCTGTCACTGGAGGGTACTGTGTGACCTTAGCCACCCAAATTGGTGTATAGTGTTGCACGTATATTACAAATAACACTAGTGACCCCAGGGAGGTGATAGACCGGAAGATGGATGAAATTCTGCAGCTAAAATGGGAATTTCGGAAGAACCATAATGCCTCATTGATTGAAGTTGAGGAAAAGGTAGAAAAGTGGTTCACTTGGTTGAACCCTGTGAAATGGTTCTCCGGTCTAGGAGAATGGGTCCAGGAACTGGTTGATACTGTGGGTAAGCTCCTGATCCTTATACTGATTGTCATCTTATTAATTGGCTTTTGCGGCAGATGTGTTCCTGCTGTGTTGAAGTGTGGAAAATATAATGCTAGAGTAAACCGAGAGAATGAAAGTATGATGGTGGTTAGCAGTAATAACATGAATACTAAGGTAAATGAAGAACTGCATTACAATCCTGAACTAGAATGTTCCATCAGATGATATATAGATTTAGCCATGCATTAAATGTATTATTAAATGTTATTTTAAATATCCTAAATAACGTAAGTTCCTATCCCCTTCAAGACTTCCTTTATAGGATAGATGCATCCCCACATCTTTCCCACGATCTTCCAAGATCCGCAGTGTGCGTATAAGGGTAGTTTTATGTCCCTCCCAGAAACGCATTATTGATGATTTAAAGACCACATTGTGCCATCCCATAACTTTAAATAATATTTCTTAGTTTATGACTGAATAAAAAGTAAGACCAGAGTGTGATACCGTATTGTTTGCTATCAAAGGGTGGACTGTCGAAGCAGGATGGTTGGCTGAGACCTAAATTGTAAAATATCTGAAGACGCCATGTTTGCGTTGTCTGCAGGATGCCATCTGGCGTAGTCGGTATGATTGTGCACGGCACTATTTTAGCATTGTGTACATCTGCCGTGTTACTGCAGTTAAATATATATAATAAATGCAGATACAAATATATTTTTAAGACTTCATATATTCAGTGATGACAGATGAGTCTTGAGGACATGTTTGTGACAAATAATCAAGAATACACAAAGATACTGAGTGTTTGCTCCGCATACAGATACACTTCAATTGTCAGACACACTAACACAGATACGCTCAGAAAGTGTTCCGAATGTGGATTTGGAAACAATGGTCAGACGTTTAGCTATCGTTAACAATTATAGGCCTTGTGTCCAATGCTGATGTGGTTAAGTAGAACAGTTGTATTCTGGATAAACATAGGAAAGCCTTTTGTTAAAAATTATCAAACTGCCAAAGCTTGCTCCATCTATCAACAGGACAAACTCCATTGTCTCATTATTTTAGTTCAGACAGAAGTAATAATATATATATATATATATATATATATATATATATATATATATATATACACACACACACAATCACATGGGTATCCAATGTGTGCACGCATACACATTATATATATATATATATACACAGTTGCAATTACAAATAGAAACACACAGCGCATGTTTTGCGCTGTAACACAATCCCTGCACACAGCGCACCTTTTACGCTGCAAGTAGACACACAACGCATACTTACATATAATCATGAATATACACGCACTCAAAAGGTTCCTGCACATTATGTTTTATATTAAAGTCATTAATTATGATGTAAAATGTATGTATTTGGTACTAAACTATCATGTTGTATACCATTAATATCAAACATGCCATGTCTAACACACTGTTTATTTCCAGACATCTGAACCTATCAGCGAGGGATTCACATCTTTCGTTCGATGGTTATGGAATATAGGAAATTATTGGTTAGAATGTATACACTGTAATGTAGTGTCTCTATCTAGTTTAAATCAAAGAAAATGTAATCTGGAGAATTGGGACATACCCCTAGTGAACTGTCCTGTGAACTACAGCGTACTGCAAAGACCAAGAACCAATGGAATTAGGTTTGTCTTTCTACATTGTTGTTATCATGATCTGTTAGGGTATATAGCCTGTGTTCCGGTCCCAGTTAGTAGCCATTCTCATGGATGACCACAGACCTCAGGATTGATGACTAACTGGGACCGGTGCGCTTGCATATGTATCGACTGTACCTTAGGTATTTAATAATCCTTTGCGCTCATTGAGTGTTGTTCAAAAGCACAAAAAGTTATTACAATAAGAGTGTTACGCGCTTTGATCTAAACAAAGTTTGGAAAGCAATTATTTCTTGTGCAACTTGCAACGCTAATTAGCAATATTTGGGTATAAAGGCTATTTAGGTACTCATATGCCTGAGTAAGCTACAGGAGCACACAGCCCAAATATGGCTCAGTGCAACGAATGTATGTGACAAAAACACCACACAAAATACTATAAATGTGAGGCTCAGGAAAACCCCTGAATACACCTAATAGTATGAGAAAAAACACTGGTCCTGACTGATTCTTGGATAAGCTGCAGTAGCCCACTGCTTAAGAATGCGACACACTGGTCCTGTCTGACACTTTGGTAAGCTGCAGGAGCCCTTTGCCTAAATATGGAAGTGCAGGACACTACAGTATGTGTCAGACCTCACAAATATTATCTTTTGTATATGCGAGTTAAAAGAACCACCTTAACTACACCTGTATTAGGGCAGAATTAGAGGAAAGGTATAGATATATGCTGACAGTTAGGAAACAAAGACAGGCAGTGCTAGCATAAATCACATACAATGCAGAAAGTATACTGCAAAGTGGCACTATAATCAACCGCCCAGATTCAGTGTCCGGGAAGGCTATAGTGCTGCATACACCAGCCCAAGGGAGAGGTATGCAGGGGGACTGGACCACCCGCTGGCCTGAGAGATCTGCGAGTACACCATCCAAGAAAATGGCTGCCGGAGACCTCAGGGGGAGCGTGGCCGCAGGGGGAAGCAGCTCAGCAAAGAGAGACCGCAGAGGAAAAGGCATGCTGAGCTGAGGAGCCGCTAAACAGGGAAGGCCGCCAATTAACCCCCGTGACGCTGGCTCCCTTACCAGCTACAAGTCCCTGGTGATCTAGTGAAGCGCAGGGTATTGTGCGCCTGCAACCGCCCCCGGTCTATCCCCAGAGACTGGAGGTATGGACTGCTAATATGCGAATCACCACAAGCAGTGATCCGCTCTTACCGGTCCCAGTACGTCTGGCCGCAGTCCGGGACGTCCCACAGGGCACGGCTAGCACAGACCCAGGGTCCCGCTGAGATCCCCAGATCTGTACTGGCGTTGCAGCGCCGGCGGGGTTTCTAACTTACATTTGCATTATTCAGAACCTACTTTTATATTAATACAGAAGTTCCCTGAGCATGAAACTTTTTCAAAAGGTTCCTCTCAAGTTTAAAGGTTGAGGCTATGCTAGTCTTTGTATTGTTACCAGCTCCAATACATGTGCTACAGCATAATTGCTCCATACTAAAGGCACAATCTTCCTGCTCCAGTAGTAAAGGAGTCTTGTTGAATAAACACCCTGGGACTGATTCAGCTTGGATCGCAGTTGCTAATACGCACGCAATCGGCCGATCGTTGATTTCTGCACATGCACCGCAGTGTGCGAGCCGGCCACTGATCGGTACTGCAATCGCAGTGACTACGCAGACCCATCAGAGTGATTGACAGGAAGTGCCTTATGTGGATGGTGACTGGGGTTGGCTTTGTCGGCGAAACGCAGGCGTGCCAGTGCATTTGAACGCCATTGCGTGGGCGTGCATAAATTATCCACTGCAATGCCTTACGCAGCCTGAGAGCATGCGCTGAAGTTAGCATTTCTGAATAAGGCAAGTGTGCGTGAGGCTGCGATGGTACCAAAGCTTTCGCAGTCTTGCTAACATTATGGATGTGTGTAAGGTAAAGTGGGCGTCATTATGTAGTGCTGCAGCAGCTTTGCAATCGCAATGAATTAGCATACTGTCGCAGTTGAATTGCATGCGTAATCACAGCTACGATCCTTGCTGAATCAGGCCCCCTACACGCTATTGTGGCACACCATTAGATGAGGACAGCTGCTCATTTATGGTAAATGAATCATACTCCATCAGTTCATATGTACATGGTTACTTATAACTTTTGCTAGGTGCACTGAAATTTGACAGTACAACACAATATCCATATTAAATATGAATGCTGCAGTAAGATAAGTTAACAGTTTGCTTTTATTAAGTGTCTGATGGGTTTTGGTATGAGTGTAAATGCAAAATGAACAAAACAGTCATAAATTACAGTAATACAAAATGAAAGTGCTAGAACAAATTAGCCTTCGATTGATCCGGACTGCACGGCTTCATGGTACTTCCCCTTTTCCTCCTTAGGCTCTGCGTGCAATTTAATCAGGTCATCAATTCGCAGGATTGTAATTGCAGCTTCTGTAGCAAATTTGAGACTCTTTGTCTTGACTACAGTGGGTTCAAAGACACCAGCCTGTTTGTTATCACGTGGTTTTCCATTAAGCAAGTCAAGCCCAATCCTGTGGAAAATAGAAATCATGGGTTAATGCATGGGTGGGCAACCGCTAGCACTCCAGCTGCTGTAGAACTATACATCCCAGCATGCACTGCCACAGTTTTTGCATGCTTTAACAGCAAACAGTGGCAATGCATATTGGTATGTGTAGTTCCACAACAGCTGAAGGGCCCAAAGTTGGTCAACCCGATTTAGTGCACGGTTTCTAATAGAATTTAGTCAGCAATACACCAAGCTTAGGAGGCAGGTCAATGGACAATATACTAGTAAATAATGTATAGAAAACATTGGATGACCACTGCATATGCTGTGCTTTCAATGATGTCCAACTATCCCCCCACTAACATTTGCCTGCAGCTTCACTTGCATGGATGTGTGTTATTGCTTAGCGGAACTGCTTTTACAAAGACAGTAGCGGCATCTAATATTGTGATGTATGTTTTATATTGTAGACATTGATCACAAAATGTCTTTGTAAACAATGTTTGCAGATTTTCCCTCAATGATCAACACAAAAAGATGCTTGGGGCTACTAAGTTGTGAGCAAGCCATGTAAAGCTGCCCATTGGTGTGCCATCTACTGGAACTTCATGAGTCAAGATAAGCTGCCAGCTTAGTGCTTAATAGTTGAATTTTTCTGCAATGTAGATCACACAGTCATTTTGGACTTCAGGAGACTACAAATTCCAATAAAAACATTTTATCTCCATAGTTCATAAACAGTCCCTAGACCTATAATTGTAACAAAAATATATATTTAAATACATCTACTCTTTTATGGCTTGAGGATCGTGCGCACTGCACGCTCTGAGTGTCAAGAGTCTGGTTTTTCCTTTATTGCTCCTCTCCCTGATGTCACATTGAGATAATACATACCTCAGTTTCTTTCTAGGTAACTAAGCTATACAACATTTAAAAACGCAATCCAAATTCATCCGTAGTTTATGCATGCCAGAACGAACAGAGAAACAATTTCTGAAAAAGTTTGTCTCTATAGTGCATACAGTCCCAAGGAGTACATTTCTAAAAAATAAATATAGATAGCCAAATGATAACCATCAGTAACACATAGGAGGCAATTTAAAGGTTTTTTGAGCACCCAAAGCAGCAACTGAATTTTTGCTCCATTCAAGCACCAGTGCCACGTGTGCTCACCCAAAGGCATGGGGTTAAGCTGCGCCTAGCAGCTAAGCCCTTCTAAAATCCTGCTTTCAGCGCCCAAACTCCCACAGCCAACTTAACACATTTGTGCTCGCCACCCTTGAAGGCGGCGAGCAGACATGCGTGCAGCTGCGGCTACTCGCATTCAAAAGGAGCAACAATTGAATTACTCTGTCCAGTGCTGCTACAGAAACAGCTGCGGCTAAAACATGAATCGCGCCAGTTTAGATATTCCAACCTCCCCCACTCCAACAGTTCTGCATATACAAACACTCATTGCCTATACCCAATTGATGCAGCCATTTTATGCAAAGTATGAATATTAATAGTACAGGCAATGGGCTTAGTATCCATAAGGCTAGGAGGAAATTAGGTCTAAGACATGACCAACAGCGAACTTCTTAAGTTCCTTGTATTTAGCTGGGTACACTTTTAGATATATCGAGCGATATATCAGCAGCGGATCGGCGGGTAAGTATGCTCGATATGTCTGAACGGTGTTTAGACATATCAGATCAGCAGCACACAACTGAAATATTTTGCAGATATATTGGTCTGACTGTGTATATGGCAGCTATTGGACACTTGCTGCAGGGACCGCAGACACCGACATCAAACTGGGTAGACAAATTTAAATGTCCACCCAGTTATTATTCTCCTTTATTTATGTGGTGCCACAAAGGTTCCGCAGCACCTTACACAGTACATAAACGAGCACACAAGAAAAACAATTAATAGTAATACAAAACAATGTAGGACAAGGACATTGTTTATAACCATAGCTGCATAACACAAGCAGCATGACATGAGCAACCAAGTGTTAGGTGGCGTTGTGGGGAGTTAGGAGTTAGTACGTTGTGGGGAGTCTGGCCAGACATATCGATCTGCCGATTGGGAAGTGTGTATGGATTACCAAATCAGCCACTCGGCTGTTTCGTCTGATAAGTGTGTACCCAACTTTAGAAAATAACTGTAATAAGTCCATTATTGTTAAAGTTGTGCACAAGTACATAATGGTATAACCAAGCTCTTACCACTTAAGATTTTTGCGCTCTGGGTTGACTTGAGCCTCATTATGGAAAGCTCGGAGCTTAGCAACCAGGTCACTAGAATCTTGTGCAGCATTCACTGCAAGGGTTTTTGGGATAACCAGAAGTGCTCTTGCAAACTCAGCAATTGCCAATTGCTCCCTGGAGCCCTGATAAAATAGAAATATGACATGACAGCACATAAGCATGTTACCTTACAAGTATTTCAGTTCATAAAGGCTATTGTGAACATTCAGACGGTTAAGTCACTTAAAATACTGTAAATTTTTGGCACGTTTTTGATCGCATAAAATGCTCACATTTGTGTACTCATAGCTTAAATTACATTCACACACTGTAAAATTAAATCTTACCATGCTAGTAGCATAGTTCTCAAGATAAATGGAAAGCGCTGCTTCCACAGCTCCACCTCCAGGTACAACAGACTTTGACTCTAGTACTCTCTTCACAACGCAGAGAGCATCGTGCACAGATCGCTCCATTTCATCACACATAAAGTCATTGGCTCCACGAAGAATGATGGATGCACACGTTCTGGCCTTTGTACTGTATAACAGATTAAAAAAATGCAGTGGTCATTCCAAACCATCACAAGGATCCTTAAGGGTCAATCCAATTAGCTGGGAAGGGCGGCAGTTGCCAAAGTGTTAAAAATGGCATCAATAGCACCATCTCTCGCACTCTCCATTGCCTGCTCCAAGCCCGAATTTGGCTCATATGGCCGTGCGCAGTTTTGAGAGAATTCAGGCTGCCATAAGACGCTGCTCATGCCGCGCATACTCACACCCAGGATACATTCGCAGCCAATTGAATTGACCACAGTGTTTCCAAAACTAACTCTGCCATTGCAGTCCACATTTTAAGGCTATCCATGCTTGAGCGCAGGTGACTTAATTTGTACCTCAGTCAATATGAGTTAACCATCTGGACTCTACCATGGATATCCTTAAATATTGGACTGCAATGGCAGAGTTTGTAGAGACTGGAGTGCATATTGCAGATTCCAAATCTGGGTCAAGTCAAATGAATAAAATCTCAACGTGTTTTAAAAACAGTTTACTTTATCCCACACGTATATAACGGACCACAAGACAGACTTGCATGGAAGTAATGTAATGGGAAAGACATACAAAACCAAGTAGAAGGACACTCACTTTTTAACAAGAATCAGTTCATCATCACAAATTCTCTCTTGTACAACTTCTTCAGCCAGTCCCAACATTGATGCCTCAAAGGTCTCTTCACCTTCCAGGTTTGCAAGAGTTGAGCAAACGGTAGCTGTTCAATCACATTTTAAGATGTTCAAATATTAGATCGATACAAACAAATGAATAATTGCAGATCCTATTGCAAGACTTTCAACCAGGACAGTCTTAAAGCTTGGCTGTAGACCTCAGGAATGCTGGGTACAAATTAAAGCGACCCATTTGGTAAGCTAAATATACTTCAATTAAATTTGCCGGCCCAGTTGCAAAGTCAGAGGTTCCTGCGTCCAGTGTATGGGAGGTTGGTGGGTCCCAGTACACACAGGCAGATGTATCTTTAATATATTGGCATTGACTGTGCTGCAAGGCCAACCTGATGTCTGAACAACGTCATTCACAGGCATCATCTGTACACACAAATGCACTATGCAATAGATCGTTCATCAGCTGTACGAATTATATATCCCATAGTGTGTACCAAATCAATTATTCATATTACTGCCTGCATTTAAGTCAGATCTGATGCAACATGAGCTACCAAATAATAGGATATGAAACTTATTTATAACCAAACTATAATTTGTATTATGCTCCTTAACCCTGCAAATTGCATATATTTCTGAAAAAAGTTCTATTAGGACGGAAAGGACACAGCTAAGCAACTATGAAAACAGTTTCACAAGATGCAAGACATAGGAGCTAGACTAAATCACATGCTGCATGTTAGAAATCGCTGTAGCATGTCATTAATGGAAATAACATTTCACCCACTCATAATGAGGCCAATGAGATATAACCAAATAAAATTGAGACATTGTTCCCTTTAGGAGCAGGAATGTAAAAATACAACCAAGGTTACTCTACATAGATTTCCATAAAGTGTGCGTCATTTTACAGTATAGCCGCATACAATAAGCATAATAGGATTACTATTCAAAAGAAAAATAGGATTTTAAACCAAAATAGATTTAGTAGGGTTGTTTAGGCCAGCCTGCATTGACCAATGCACTGTACTGACACGGATCAGCCAAGGAGAAAGGCCACTGCCGCTCTGGTCTAGAACGACTCAAATTATAACTTTTCCACTTACACAGAATGATTACTATCAATTACAAAAATTAAATGATAAAACATAATGGCAATCAGTGATACTATGCTCAACTATTACGCTACATAAGGTTTAATACATAGCGTTCCTGCTAGGCTATTTTAGTAGGGCGCCGCGCCCTGACAAATTTTGAATATTGCAAAATGCGCCCTGCTGAAACGGCAAGTCAGGTGATGAAAGGGGCGGATCTTTCAAATACGCCCTTTTTCTCATGGCCACTCCCCATTTCAAGTGCTTTTTACGGTCCTGCGCCCTGCACACTATAAAAAAAAAAAAAAGGGAGGTAAAAACCATTTACCGCCAGTTGCTTTAGCAACGCGTTTCAGATCCTTTTTCAAGACTCTCCGTACAGCCATGGCACCGGCATCCACAAAATACTTGAGGCACATGTCATCAATTCCACCAGTATTAAGGATGACATTAGCGCCAGTTGCCAAAATCTTCTGGATCCGCTCCTTGGTAATGTCAGACTCCCTAGAACAATACACAGTCATTGACATAATTAAACAGGGTTTACAAATGTGCCCTTCTTTTGGAGAGGTCGTACTGCTCCAGGTAATAAATGTTGCAACACAACCACAAAATAATACTGCATAACTGAGAATGCAAATCTATGCAAGAATATGGTCTGAAATGTAGAGCTCTTGCTTATCTAGTGTAAGAACATGCAATCTCACCATTTAAGCAGAAGCCCAAAAATGCTTTACCCCATGCGTATAACTGCTCATACCATGAGAACTGTATGGCAGCAAATAAAATGGGGGCAAACGATTATGAACACAAACAAAATAGGGCCACAAAAAAAAAAAAAAAAAAAAAGGCCATTCGATAACAGAAATTTAAATAAACGTTTCAAGGCCATGGTTGAATTAGATATTTGACAATGTTTGTACAATTTAACGGGCTAATATTTTTCCCAAAAATTGTCGATTTTTTGTTACTATCAAATTATATAAATCGCTCTTCAATTAGAGGCGAAAAGCAGAGATTGGCAAAATGTTTTCGCAGGGGAGCGGTTTTCGCCTGTTTCCGAACAATCGCCCTATTCAATTCTAGTATGTTTTTCACCTAGGCAAAAACAAAAAAAGTTTCTCCACCCAAAATGTAAAATCCCTATTCTTGAATAAAAAAGTGGGGACTTGGTTCAGATCCCTTTGAGCAACCCTCCCTAATAATTAGGCAAAAATGCAAAAAGTGTTTGAAAATTGGGTTAAAGTACTGGGACAGGTATTTTGGGGGGCTCTATGGATGGGACAGGTGTTTTTAAGATTGCTGGGGGCTGCAGCAGGTGTATTTAAAAAATTTTTATTCTGCACTATACAAAGCCCAAAATATACTAGTATCCATTTACATGTACCCCCAATTAACATAAAAAGACATTGCTTAATATCATTTTTCCACACTTATGAAAACATGCATACAACAGCCCTTTGACTCAAAATAACGAATTACTTTTATTATGGTTAATACACTTATATTGATTCACCGGGTGAGTTAGGCTTTATTGGGGGTACAGACCGATTTCCCCCCCCCAAAAAATTGACCTTTGCCAGTTCTGCTACATGCTGCATTCACCCATACGTATTTTCACCTGTTTTACAATTAACTAGGGCGACAAGCAGGTGCACGCATTGCGTAAGCAGGCGAAAACTTTGCCTCAAAACATGCGAATGAGGCGAAAACATTGCGTTTTCGCACCTAATTGAATCCACCCCTAAACCTGATTCAACTTTTTTTTTCCCAACAAAAATGCAAAATCAAGTTTAAACAGCTGTTATTTACATAAGGTGATCATGAAAAAAAAAATTTGCCAATTTTGGGGACATTTTTAATCAATAGTTTTATAGTTTCAAAAAGGCAGGTTGAACTGGGGACTGGCGGTGCTACTGGGGACAGAGGTAGCCGCGGCTCTAGTGTGGCACTGGCTGGGGAACAGTCTGTGCTGCGGGCTGGGCGGTGCACACCCGATTAATGTGGCCATAGTGATCAAGACACTATGGGCAGAGCTGCAGTGCAACGCGGGGGACGGGAGGGCGCTGGTAAGCTACCCAATCACTGTGGCCAGTAGTGATCAGGAGAAACTGAAGGCAGAGTTGCGGTTGCAGAGGGACCGGAAGATCCCTAGAAGATTAGCTTCCTGCAGCCGCCAACGGGCGTCTTTGCCTGGTGTGGTCGCATCTTATGTGACCACGCCAGGCAAGTGGTTAAGAAGAGTATAGTCGAGGAGTCTGAGTGAATTAAAGCAGACTAATTCACTTTGTCAATACCACAGTTAATCTAGAATTCATTCCAGATAATGCTGCAATCAGTAGTGTTAGCAGCCCTCTTACAATGGTATCAAAGAAATGTGTGCATGATTGTATGTGACAAAATAAAAATTTGACCATCACAGAAGCAGATATTGTCTATACCAAGGGGGGGCATTAATTTAGCCCCAATCATTTTTTGGGGGGTGAAAAAAAAAAGCTGGCTAATTTTTTGGAATCCTGCTGAGGTACCCATACCAACTTCCCTCCCCCCCACCAATGATGCAACACTTAATTGAACAAGTAGAAGCTTTTAGCAGGACTTCACATTTCTTAATCGAAAACAGCAACAACAATTTTACATTACTTATGTTTCAGGAGACTGAAGAAATTGATGTAGCAAATCATACCTCTGCCTGATCTGATCCAACTTGGATGGGTCTGAAATAATCACTTGGACACCAAGCTTCATTTTAGTTTTCTGCAGGCTGAAGTCCAGACATGCAATTTTTGCATTTGTTATCCTTTTAGTCATTCCTAGATTACAGTAATAGATAATGCCATTTCATAAACAGTATGTACTCAACATTTAGTGGACGTTAAATGCAGTGATCACCTTTACTCTGCCCTGCTATTAAGGTACTGTAGATCACCAAAAACCAGCTCTTCATTTATTATTTATTAAGTTCCATATAACGCAGCATATTCTGTTGCGCTTTACAATTTGAAACATTAATAGAACAAGACTGGGTTGTAAGAGACAGACATAAAAGGTAAGAGGACATTCATGGACACTTCCCAAAGTCCTAACTGAAACACACATTGTTAATAACCAACAAGACAGTTCAAAGAGTATCACCATGGCAGTCTAAACTCAGCAACTAGGACAGGCTTGTGGTTACATGTATTCACCTGCAGCTTGTAGCCATAGACCCAGTAAGTATTAATTCCCCACCCAATCATGCAGCTGTCAGTGTGGTATGGTCAGTCCTCAATATAAGGATCTGCTCAAAAATTAAATCATTTGAAAAAAAATTGTTCACTGCAAAATAGTTTAGCAGAATATTTTCCTGAATTATACCATCATAGGCTTGTTAAATATCAGTACTATTCACCTTGTGAGCCCACCACACAGTTGAGTGCATAACCATTGACTAGGATACTTTCTTTCTGGCTCCTGCCGTGAGCTTTTAGCACGTTAACGGAGTTGATTGGGTAACGAACCTGACCCCTGGGATCCACATACTTAACAGCAAGTGCAGCATCAACCACCATAGAGGCAAAAAAATCACTGTCACTGGAGAAATTAAGTCAAGGATATCAACCTTCACAATGTGAACATCTATATTTAAAGCATATAAAATACAGCATGCATCCATTCAGCCCAAATTATTCCCAACTTTGTCAAAATACTAGATTGTTTATCAGATGTAAGCAATACGTGCAAGTTATATGCCTCCTTACTTCAGATTTATCTTTATTCAGGGCTTGACAAATGTTTCTAAAATCTAAAAGCCAGGATGAAAGCGTAGGAGCCAGACCGCCGTCCACCCAAAAAAAATTATGTGAGTGAAGAGCACAGCTGTGTGTTAAGCAACCGTTACACACACAAAATGGTCAGTTGAATGGATACAGTAAAATGGAGGCTCCCCTGCTCAAACCCCGCCCTCCAGTAATAACGGACAACATTTCACATAAAATAATGGTGCCAGAAAGTACAACAAAACCCCCCTCCCCTCGTGGTCACACCACTATCCTTCGGAAGCCGCTCCGCAATCCCTGGCCACGCATAGACCCTACTACCGGAGAGCTCTATGCAGCCGGAGATAGGAGACAGTAGACAGCCGGGAAGTACAGGAGGATAAGAGTAGACTGGGACAGACAGCAGGGACCAGAGCAGGCCAGGATGGAGAGGAGTTGTCAGTGCAGGCCGGGAAGGACACAGGCACAGCAGTCACCGCAGGCGACACTCAGCACATGCACTCCTGTGCATATGAACACCGCAATACTATAGGCACGAATCTCCGACAGAGCCGATGAGGATCTGCTTCCTCCCTCACTGCAAAAATCTAGTAGCCAGGCAGCAAAATCTGGTAGCTATGGCGACCTGCCACCGGGATTTGTCGAGCCCTGTCTTAATACCATTGTTTATCGATAGTATTCAAAGCGTGAAAAGGATACACTCCAATTATTTTAGAAGACATTGAGGTTTTAGCAGCATTAAGCAGACAATCTTTCCCAAGTTCATCAGTGTTGATTGTGAGGTTTTCATTGATGTATCGGACAGCTTCTCTAGTGGATAAAACAGTAAGATTTTTTTTTTCCCTACTGAAATAAGACACTTGCAACATTTATGCAACCAATTTGGGTGGTGGGTTTTAAATTCGTAATTACATTAGTTCTAAATCACTGGCATCTTTTAAGCTGGGCATCCACTATACAATTTTCTGCCAGATATCGATCTAATCTGGCTGGCTGGAATGAAAACCTGGTAATGTATGGGAGCAAATGACAATCAATCATATGGTTTTAAACACTGAAAAAAATTTCAAGTTTGTTAAATTTGTGTGTTTTAATCATTTTGTCTGAACAACCATTTTTGGCTATTTTCCAGTGTTTGTGAGCAAATGGTGATTGTCATTTGCTCCCATACATTACCAGGTTTTCATTCCAAACAGCCAGATTAGACAGATATCTGACAGAAAATTGTATAGTGGATGCCCATCTTTAGATTAGAAGACAAATGTTTTTCAGATGTGCTTGACATGTTTGTTACCAACATTGAAGCCAGGCCATTGGAGATCACTGTAGGCCTCCCCAATGCAATTACTTACCAAACTCACCAAGAAATCACACACTCACCAGAACACTAGTAACCAGGAATGGCTACAGGGTCATTAAAATCCAGTGTATATAATTTACATGCATTTTACAAATTTAGGGCTCGATTCTATGCGATGTGAATAGCTCTGGAAATCAGCTCCCGGAGCTATTCAATACACCGCGCAGCTAACCTCGACTAAGGATTTCTTCTCGCACCCCTCCGGGGTGCGTGTATGGGGGCCTTTAGATGCTAGAGGTTTTGAAGCTGCCTTCCTCACAGGATTAAGGGGCCTATGTATCAAGGTTTTTATTGTTATAAAATTTATCTAGAAACTGCAGTTTCTGAATAATTTTATGAGTTGTGCTAATTACACATAACAGATTCACAGAAATCTCCGGCAGTGTTAACTATCATCAATGGGGACTACGATCTCTGCCCAATGTACCAAACTCCAAAAATCAAAGCTTTTCAGAGTTTGGCCAGGGTAGTTTACACCAGCTTCAGATGGTGACCCGATTTAAGCTTATGGAGGTTTACGAGCAGAAGATGGATCTTTTGATCTCTATACCGTAGCCTCCAGCCAGCGGCAGAAGCTTACACTGTGCGCATGCTTCCCCTGGAGAAATCTTTCACTTCTGTGAGAGACTTCTACTAAATGCCGGGGGTATAACTTGAAGGGACAGCGGTCAACACAACTGCTATCCTTGCTAGGTCCCCTTTGTACATAGGAACATTTACCATAGGAATCAATTCTCTTAGACTACATCCATTCAGACTGTGTGCCCCAATGCAGCAAACTTCTATGATCAGGGACAGGCTATAATAGTAGAGATGGCCATCAACCATCGATGATTCATAATAACAGATGGTTTATGGCCGATGCCAAACAACTGGATGATGCTGGGGGACAAGTCAGGCAAAAACAAAATATAATTAAAGACTTTACACATTTTTGTTAAATGTTGACATAATGGGGGTAGCACTTAGCAGTACACCTGAATCATGCAATGTTTGTATTCTAGCACCAGTCAGAAAATATAAATAATGCAAGTAATTAAATAACCTACTTGCAGGCCAGACGATAACCTCCAATTACAGATGTGGGGTGGATTTTCTGTTTCACCAGCTCATCAGCATTCTTCAGTAACTCTGCAGCAATAATCACCTGCATGAAAGACAGTTGCTTTGTTAAGACAAAACTAAAAGGTGCCCAAACAGTGCAATAAAGCAGCCGATCTGACGGATTGGTAAGATCACTGCTATATCGTACCGCGTGTGGGTATGATATCGGACAGTGTGCGCTCCCATGGGGTCGTACATTGCACCTCCAGATCTTACTGCATGTTCACTTGATCTGGGGATGCGATGTATAATACCCCATGCAGCACTATGCGGGGGAAAGGGGGCGTCATATCAGGTGGTCGGGCAGCGATTCGCTCCGTGTGTGGGGACCACCCTATACGTCGGATCGCAACTTGCAGTGCAAGGTGCCTATCGCAACGTGTATGGGCACCTTAACACATTAGCAGTGACTGTTGAAAAATATAATAAAAAAATACAACTATGCTGAATTTGGAATTAATGTTTTTGTGCAACAGAGGAAAACCTACTACTGATGTGGTCCCATCTCCAACTTCATTGTCCTGCAGATCAGCCAGTTCACAAAGGACTTTGGCAGCTGGGTGTTCCACTTCCAGCAACTTCAATATTGTCGCACCATCATTTGTGATCGTGACATCCTGCAAAACAAAGCAGTATGTGAAATAGTGCAGGGATATTAACATGGTAAATGACAAAATATTAAATCATGACCCATTTTTAAATTAAATGTATAGTAGCGTTTTGTCAGTGCTTCATTAGAAGGACCATACACTTTTTTCAATGATTAACATCTGCAGCAAACAAAGCCTGCACGGATCATAGTGATCTGTGTAGTGCTTCACCCAAACTCTGCTCTAATGTTTGGGCAGGTTTGCAATCATTCTAGGGTCAGTTGACAAACAAGACGCTTAGTAAATCTGCGGCTCCTATAAATCTCTATGTAAAAAAAATGTAAAATAAAAGGTCCGATGTTCTTAAGTCTGTATTTTGGTTGTTTTTCTGTTGGTTTTGCTTTTAGTAAATGATCAGCTTAAAAATTTACAAAACAAAAAAAACTCAACCTTTAGTAAATATACCCCTAAAACACTTACATATATTTGTTACAATATCTTCTTCATACCATATTAGATACATTTATATATTAAGCTTTGTGGTCCATTCATTAGGCTGTAAAGCATACACAGATATTTGATAGGAAATAATATGTACACTATGTGCTGGGATCATTTATGGACCTGTACTATGCGATTACTGAACATTCACTGTTAGTGTGTACAATGAACATTGTGATGGAAGAGGTCATTAAAGGCATAATTTAAGAGGTCTATAGAGATGCATTAGAGTAAAGAGGTCATGTTCTTACAGCATACATGTCCTGTTATATCATATAGCAGATGGTGTAAGACACCACCTCCTTCAGTCGATAACAGATGTTGATCTACCCCATTAGCATAGCCACTCATTCTGGAGAACGAAAAAGTGGTACTAAAATGGGATCATGTAGTTACAACATAAACATCAAAACAGATTACAGAACAATAAAGCTGTATCGCATAATGTTTAGATATGTGATGTCTGTTCACATATTTGTTTACTATGACAGAATCTCTTTACAAATCACACTTACGCCAATATCATCCACCAACATTTTATCCAGACCAACAGGCCCAAGTGAACTTTTCACAATATTGGCAATGGAAGCTGCTGCCATAACTGAAAAAAAAAAAAAAAGATTAGGTTACATTAAAAACAAAGTGCATTACCAAAATATATATTTTGCAAGATAAATTTTTTTATATTAACCTTTTATCAAAATTATAAAAAAAAAAAAAGGCCTTTGGAAATAGCACATACCTGTGCCACGCCAGATTAAGGTTTGCCCTAATGGATATAAAGGAATTATGCTACTGGGTGGCACACAATCAACTGGCAACAACCACCGAAGTGTACAGAGATGACGACAGGAGCAGTTTGGTTTGTGGCCCTATACGTTTGTAAGACAATTTTTGTTTTGTCTTTTATTTCATCTTAATGGAAGTAAAATACAACAGAACTAACAAGAAACACTATGAGCTATTTATAAGTAATTCCCGATGAAACTGAAGCAGCACAATGAAAATGTGATGGATTACATGTTTGTTAACCATCTCCAGTGTTGCAATAATTAAACATTTAGCAGATTAAAATTATATGAAAACAATTAAAAATTAGGGTGTTACAGACCGGAAGCCCCACATTGACTAAAAATTTCTCCCCTCCTAATATTGTTTTTTTTTCTTTAACAAAGGAAAAATGGCACTGAATTGGGATGATTTGAAAATGAAGTGAGTCTGATATTCAATACTTCTACCAATCACTGAAAGCAAAATGGCCTAAATATCAGCAGCTTTTAAACTGGCTGCTACCTGCCCAGTTAAAATATACAAATCCTAATTCTTCCCATGCCGGCCATTTGCCTCACTTCAGTATTATGTAACTGAACTGGCATTATCCCTGATAGAAGGAAATGGATTGAATACGGGTCCTGGCTGTCAGAATACAGACAGCGGCATCCCAACAGTCAGAATCACGGCAGGATTAGGCTCAGTATCCTAACCCTCCCATTAACACACCATACATGCTTCCTAACCCTCCCATTCCCGCAGCCTAAAGCTGGCCACACACTAGACCAACTTACATCCAACCAGCCAACTTGTTGATTGGTTGGAATGAAAACCTGGTAAGGAATGAAAACCTGGTAAGGAATGAAAGCAAATGACAATCAGTAATTTGCTCCCAAACGCCGGAAAATGAACAAAACTTGTCTGACGACCATTTTCATCTGTATTCTGGCATTTAGGAGCAAATTGCTGATCATCATTTACTCCCATACCTTACCAGATTTTCATTCCAACCAATCAACAAGTTGGCTGGTTGGATGCAAGTTGGTCTAGTGTGTGGCCAGCTTAACCCTCCCCCTCAGCCTACTCCTCCCCCCACACCCCCCCTAACCACCTCTTCCTCGCAGGCAAACCCCTAATGTTTAACTTCAGGATGTCAGCGGACGGGATTCTGGAGACAGGATTCCAACACCAGTATTCTTACAGCTTGGATGCAGACTTCGTCTCAAGGAAATACACCATACTTCTATGATCAGTGACAGGCTATAGTGTGTATGGCCACAAACCATCGATGATTCATAATCATTGGGCTCGATTCTATTCTGCACGAAGTGAATAGTGCCGGGAACAGCTCCCGGAGTTATTCAATACACCGCGCTGCTAAGCCCGACTAAGGATTTCTTCTCGCACCCCTCCGGGGATGCGAGCAGAAATCTGACAAAAGTCCATGCGCGAGGCTGTTTTCTGCCATTCGCGCCTGGAAAACAGCATCGCACCGGGAAGTTAGGTCGAGGGAATGCCCGTTCTCACGCCTTAAATAGGGTGTTTAGTGGCGAGAACGGGCATTCTCCAACTAAACACCACGCAGAATTGAATAGCTCCGGGAGTTATCTCCCAACGCTATTTACATTGCGGGCAACTGAAGCGAGCCCATTGATGGTTTATGGCCGATGTCAAATGTTTTTCCCATCGATGGGGGAGAACCAGATGGTCTCCCTCCATCGATAAAAAAAAAAAAACTATTCGGTTATGTTCTAATTATTTCAAGGTGCCAGGACACATAGCATAGCTCCGCCGCCTGACACCCGCGAAGCCACAAACCCCAGATCTGATTGGCCCACGGGCCAGTCATTCATGGAACAAGGATCACCATCAGTTGAAGCCATCGATGGTCATCCATTGCATAGTTGGATACCATCGATGGCCACTTTCTATTTTGCCATCGATGGTAACCGTAGCAATGGCCATCCCTAGGCTATAGTATTTAATAACACTGCAAGCTCAAAAATAGACTTAGGTTTTTGGTTGATCCCCATATAAGGAATTGATTCAGCAACCAGCCCAAGACTGCTACACTCAACCATATCTGTAGCCAAACACCCACAGTATATAGAATATATGTTAGTATTCAGTTCAAATAAAAAGGCTGTGATCCGTTTACAGCTATTAGTTACCTTATTTTAATACCAATGGGGAGATTTTCCAAACTTTCTACACAATGCAAGCAGGGCATCACAGCAATTAAAGCTCAGTTCAGTCGTCCACTTTATCGTCCATTTTTAACCCCAAAAAGATGAACGATAACGACGCGCGTTCCCCCGGGTCGTTCGTCATTATCATTCATCGGGCTGACATGCAGGCCAACCTGACGATCTCGTCAGGTTGCTGCGTGTCAGGGAATGGGGGAGAGAGCCCGGCGCTGAACGATATCGTTATTGATATCGTTCAGCGGCTGTGCTCAATGTCATGAACGACATTGAGCACAGCCTGCCGGGGACAACACTACACGATATCGCTCAGGGAGCATATAGTGTACTGTGTACCCACCATTACAGTACGACCAACTTAACAAGCTTTCCCTTGTACCTCTATGACCAGCATATCATCTCCTTCACATTTATTTGAATAAACCCCCAAAGACAGCAAGAGAAGATGTTGCCAAAAGCACGGAGACTCTAGTAATCATTTTATAGACTGGATTAAACAAAGGATAGGTAGACTCTGGGTGGTTGCTATGGGCAACTCCTCCACTTCTCTTTAGAAGGTCATATAAACCTCCCAAGTGAAACTGATGTAAGAGTGGCCATTGCAATCCCTCCTGTACATTATACATGGATACTTTGCACCAAGGGTTTATTTCATCATAGAAAAGACACTCCCAGCAGGACACGGATGATGGGCACAGGCACTGGGGTAGAGGCCCGGCCCGGCGCGGGCACCCACTCTCCCCAGCTGTGATCGGCCTGCCCACAGTTCAGCCCTCAGGGCAATACTGTACCATTCTGGCTCCTCACGGCCTCCCCTGTGCTGCGGTCCCCGAACACGGCGAGCGGACCCTCCATCTTCCGCTGTCTGCACACACACAAAGCTGCCGGCGACTGGTGCTACAAAAACGTGCTCACTGCTCACCAACCGCCGCCCAGCCGCACAGCACGCTGGGAAAGCTGTTCAGCCTCAGTCACTGGATCCCGCCTCCTCCAAACACCCCTGCATCGCCAGCTAGGCCCACAGCTATACGCACAAGCGATAGAGTGAGAGACGCACAGTGAGAAGGCAGCGAAGGGGTTACCAGCGTCCAGACGTCAGTGACGTGTGGGCGTGGCCTCAGAATGCGGCACCGGATAAAGAATGTTCTAGGCCTGTGCGGCGGGCGCGCGTTCCTGTGCCATGTGCCCGGCAGATCTGCTCCAGTTGATTATCGGGAGCGCGCGGGTTACGTAATATGCGTTGTGTACGCGCAAAGTCCTCATTAGGTGTGCTGCGGTGCGCTCAGAATAAAAACTGCGAGGGAGAGTGAGCAGCAGGACGTCACTGCACAGTTCGTATAAAAGTTTTATGCTGGAAAGTATTCGTGCCACTTATGCTGGCCATACACCTGCACGACCAGCATACAATACGATTCACCTCACAATTCCCCGAAGTTCCCTGCAGTCCCGGCAGTACGATTTGGTGTTTCTCTTTACACACGATCTGTCCTACGATCGATCGTGTGCCTCGCGCTTATCTGGAAAATGTAATTGAAATTACGATGCATTGCTTGCACTAAATTTACGGTACGATCTGCACACAATGCGATGGACAATATGGGCTGCACATCTGATCATACAATCTGATTTAGGAGCTGCAGGAGCATGCATCAATTCTTATCCTACTAAAAAAATTCACGATTTTCACAAGATCAATCATACGACTCGTCGAAAATCGCCCAATCGCCCGAAATCGTGCTGGTGTATGGCCAGCATTATGGTGCATACATACGGTCAGATTTGGCAGATGAACGATTTTTGACAGTATTAAAATGAATGAAATCGTCTGAATCTGACTGCGAACACATCAGATGTCAGATACCGTTATCTGACAATCGGGAACGCGCATAGTTCATCGTTGAAGCCTCACATGTCAGATTTTCCTTCAGATATGAACGATTTTTAAAATCTTTATCGTTCAGATCTGAAGATAAGTCTGACTGTGTATGCACCATTATGCTTTGTTATGGTGCATAATGATATCACTGAATATTCTCCCTGCACCTTCCCGGTGTGCTGGATGATCGATATCAATCATCCAGCACACCACCGACAGGCCAGCGACCTTGATCAACGATCGTGGGTCCCTATATAACCTGGTCGATATCGACCAGGTTGGCCTGCATGCAAGGTCGATGGACGATATCGTTATCATCCATACGTGCCCACACATCGCTGGTCGTTTGTGGGTTGGAAGGCACAAAAAAATGAACGATATGATCATTATCGTTCATATTGTGCATTTTTATCGTACCGTGTGTATGCATCATAAGAGTAGAGTTGTGCACGCTATCCTTCCCTTTATCTCAGCATAATAATGCCCAGCTCTTTATACAATCTGATTCAGAATTGTATTCTATGACAATGTTTTTGCAAATGGAGGAAATTTTTGCTACTGCACATGCGTCTGCAAGCCAGTGGACATGCCCCTGAGTGTCCCGCAAGTGTGGGAGCACCATGAGACCCCAAAGTCTATATCACCACCAGTCTATAAGACTATGGGCCTGATTCAGACTCGCTCGCAAGCGCTGAGTGCTCGCAAGCGGGTTGATGTTGGCCCAGTGCAAATGCGCACGGCGGCGGCTCCGTTGTGCGCATGCACGAGACCCGGATAGCGATGGGCAAACCGTCGCTCCGGGTCTCGTACCAAAGGGGGCGTGCTGTCGATGTTGAGTGACAGCACGCCCCCTTTGGTGGGCGGGCTGGGGGCGTGGCTGCCCAGACGGAAGCGTTCCCATGGGAACGCCTACCGTCTGGGGCCGGCCCCACTGACATCACAAGTGATGTCAGTGGTTGGAGTTCTTGCTCTGTAAGAGCAAGAAGTCCACTGGGACTTGCGGCAACGAGACCCTACCACAAGGGTCTCGTCGCAAGTCCGATGGTCATGATGGTCTTGACCATCGCGACCATCCTGGCCGCTCGCACTAGCTGTGGGTGGCCACCCACCGCTATGCGAGCGGCCAGGAGGCCGCTCTAAAAATACAATAGGCGGGCATTGATTCAGAGCGAGCGCTCTGAAAGAGCGTTCCGGTTCTGAATCAGGCCCTATGGCCCTCATTCAGAGGCGGTCGCTAGAAGCAAGCGCTCTCTGAATGAGGGCGGCCGCTTCACTTTTCAAGTGCGGCCTCCTGGTCGCTAGCTAAGCTGTGGGTTACCACCCACAGGTTAGCGACCGACCAGGTTGATGGTTGCGATGGTCACGACCATCGCGACCATCGGGGCTTGCGACGAGACCCTAAGGTTGGGTCTCGGCAACCGCAAGCCCCAGGGAGCTTCCTGCTCTGATCGAGCAGGAAGCTCCCCACTGACATCACTGCTGATGTCAGTGTGGCCGCCCACAAAACGGCAGGCGTTCCGACAGGAACGCCTCCATTTGTGTAGCCCTCGCCTCGCCTACAAAACGGAGCGAGCTGTCAATCAACATCGACAGCCGCCCCTTTTGTAGTGAGCTCCGGAGCAAGATAATTTCTCTCTCGCTCCGGGGCTTGCACACGCGCAATGCGGTCGCTGCGCGTGCGCTTGGCCTTAACATCGACCCTGTTGCGTGCGCTCAGCGCTTGCGACCGGGTCTGAATGAGACCCCATATCACCACTACTATTATTGACCATTCCACTGCCACCACTGACAATAAAACATACTGTTTTGTGTGTGTGCAACTGCCCGGTTCACCACAATGCTCAGGAAATCCTACAAACGACAAATCTTACTTTGCAATAAGAGACTTAAAAGATGGATTCCCATCATTTATATTAAGACCTATTTTGCATTTAAGCTCTTTGGGACTGAGGGCCTGATTCAGACCCGCTCGCGAGCTCTGAGCGCTCGCAAGCGGGTCGATGGTGCCCTAGTGTGCATGCGCACGACGGAGAGAGCTCCGTTGTGCGCATGCGCGAGACGCCAATAACGACGGGGTAGCCTTCGTTATGGGTCTCGCACCAAAGGGAGCGTGCTGTCGATGGTGCGGCCCCACTGACATCACTAGTGATGTCAGTGGGAGTGCTTTTGGCTCTGATAGAGCCAAAATCACTCCAGGGCTTGCGGTCACCGAGAGGGTCTCGTCGCAAGCCCGATGGTCGCGATGGTCTTGACCATCGCGACCATCATCATGGACGCTCGCATAAGCTGTGGGTGGTCACCCACAGCTTTGCGAGCGGCCAGGAGGCCACACCATTTTCAGCTAGGACGGCCCTGATTCAGAGCGAGCGCTCTGGTCAGAGCATCCAGCTCTGAATCAGGCCCTGATTCAGAGGTGGATTCAGTGCCAATGTTTGTGCAGATGAGCAATTTTATTTTGTACTCTGCATGCACAGCGATTGATTAGCGATGGCGAACGCAGTGAGGTTGTATTCACCTGATCTGCTTTCAATGTCTCAAGGTTCGTATGTGACCGGTGGATGTGAGATGCTTTCATTGGGCGAGAGGCACTGGACGGTGAGCGAGTCATTAACATATTTTCACAATTACGATCAGTGAGAGATTGCAGCTGCGATGGCACTAGCGTCCTTATCTGATTCACACCCAATGTGCAGTGCTGTGCTTGCAGTTGGCCATGGTGGGAGGTCTGATATTACGGTCCATATTAAATCATAGAAACACAAACTTGCTTCTTTAACTTCCGTGATGGTGATCAGTTGTTTTACACCTGTCAAAGCGGATAATGAGTCACCTACTCTTAAAACCAAAATGAAAGTGAGAGAACTTCATCATCTACTTCACAAGTTCTCAAACTCGGTCCTCAGGACCCCAAACAGTGCATGTTTTCCAGGTCTCCTCACAGAATCACAAGTGAAATAATGAGCTCCACTTATGGAACTTTTAAAATGTGTTAGTGAGTAATGAGTACACCTGTGCACCTGCTGGGTGACCTGGAAAACGTGACCTTTGTGGGGTCCTGAGGACCGAGTTTGAGAACCACTGATCTACATCATAATGTGAGTTTTCAAAAATATTTCTTCAGGGTCCATAGGGCTCCACAGGGGAGACAATGGGGTGTCAATCCCAGGATGTTCCGATCTTTCCTCCTATACCCTGCTTGAGGGCAACTCAGTTTCGTTGGTGTCTGGCAGGAGCTGGATCACCGTTTTAACAGTGGGCTGCTATTAAGCAGCCCAAGCTTACTGTTATGATTTAATTTTTTTTTTATTCACTATGAGCAGCAGCACGAGATGGGATGTCTGCACTGCTGCTCCATCACCCCTCCGCAACGCCGTGACACCAGCCCTCGGCTTGGTGTTCTCGGTTAGGCTCTGAGGGGGACCTAGCTAGCAGAGGTTCCCGAACCTCAGACTGCAGCCGGGAATCAAGGGGACAGGTAAGGTGGATCCCCGCTCTCGGGGACCCGTGTGTATGCGCAGTCTTACCTCCGGACTTGGGAGACAGACCGGAGGTGCTGACGTGGACACCGGTTCGTCCAGGACTCCACTAGTCCACCAGGGCATAAATACTACAGGCGCAGGGCATTTTGTAGGGAATCCCCCTCTAAATTAAATATACCTGCACTTGTAAGAGCTGTAAAATCTATTCTTCAAATAGAAGAGACAGAACCTGATCCTAAGGCAAAACAGTCATCGTTTAGACGCCCAAAAAAGTTATTTTACCAGAATTTCCTTTCAGCTATCGGATCATATGAGTGCATTGAATGGGAAGTTCCCCCAGCAGTGGATTCCCACGTGACACGTTTAGTCAAGAATGCTACCTTACCTATCCATACGGCAACCTCATTGAAGGAGACTAGGGATAGAAGGATGGAAGCTTGTCTAAATTCTATATACTCTCTTACAGGAGCTATTACTAGTCCTGCTAGGGCTTCGTCCTGGGTGGCTAAGGCCATTGAGAGTTGGGCAGAGGCCTTAGAAGAGTAATTTCCCTCTGATGCTTCGAGGGAACAGCTGTCCTACATATCTCACATTAGAGATGCAGCCTCCTATTTGGGTGAAGCAGCTATGGATACAGCTCTCATAGCCTACAAAGCATCTGCCACTTTCGTAGTAGCTGGCCATATTGTTTGGCTTCGCTCATGGAAGGCAGATGCGGACTCTAGAAAGGCTTTGGAGTCTCTGCCTTATTCAGGAGATATCCTGTTTGGTCCACAATTGGACAAAATTGTGATAACCTTAGCAGCCTCCAAGACGGCTTTCCTGCCCCCTGCATATAATGCAAAGCCTCGGACGTCATCCTTTCCGTCCTTTTTGTCTTCAAGGAAAAGCTAAATGCCAGTCCTTTTCAAGGCATCAAATACGGGTTCCAAGCCTAGGCCCAAGCAGAACAGGGCCACTAGACCTCCACATACCAAATCTGTGGATAAACCCTCAGTCTGACAGGGCAGGCCTCTCCCTGGGGGCTCCCAGGGTGGGAGGCCGACTTCTTCAATTCGCCCAGTTCTGGTGACAGACCACAACAGACGCCTGGGTAAGAGAAGTGGTCTCTCGTGGATGTGCCCTATCCTTCCTGAGATGACCCCACTAGCAGTTCTTTTGCACAGGCCCTCCATAGGACCCAAGCAAGGCCCTGCTGTTCCAAAAGGCCATTCAGTCCTTACTGCTCTCAGGAGTAATTATTCCAGTACCCTCAGCACAGCAAGGAAAGGGCTATTATTCTACCCTTTTCTAAGTTCAAAAACCCAACGGGTCTCATGGACCTATTTTCAACCTCAAGTCTCTGAACAAGTTTATCAGGGTGCCCAGGTTTCGTATGGACACCCTCCGCTCTCTTATTCTGGCTAAGGAGCCTGGGGATTTTATGGTGTCTTAGGACATTCAAGAGGCTTACCTACATGTACCTATAGTACCTTCTCATCAACAATATCTTCGGATTGCTATACTACAGCAACATTACCAATTTTAGGCTCTGCCCTTCGGCCTTTCAACAGCTCCTCTGGTCTTTACCAAGATCATGGAAGTTATGGTTGCCTATCTTCGGCGTCAAGTGATCAGACTGCTCCCATATTTAGATGACCTCTTGCTGTTGGCCAGCTCTCCAGAAGTTCTTCACCGCCATCTAGAAATAACCATTGCCTTTCTGCAAACGCACTATTGGCTGATCAACTGGAAAAAGTCTTCCTTAACACTTTCTCAAAGAACGGTACATCTGAGAGCTCTCCTGGATTCCCAGGTTCAGAGAATCTTCCTAACACCAGACAAAATCTTGGTACTGCAACAACGCTTACGTAGACTACTACATAGTCGCTGAGTGTCTATTCATTCTGCAATCCAGATTCTGTGGTCCATGGTGTCCACCTTTGACATGGTGGAGTTCGCTCAGTTTCACTCCAGGCCCCTACAACACCTGATCCTCTCCAGGTGGAATGGACTGCCTTATCTGCTCAGATCACAGATGATGAGACCAGGGGTGCACCTGTCTCTAGCCTTGTGGCTACAGACGCCCCACTTGAACAAGGGACGCCCCTTTTGGATCCCAACTGGGTATTCCTTATCATGGACGCAAGCCTCTGAGGGTGGGGCGCGGTGACCGGCCAGCACTACTTCCAGGGCCGAGGCGATCTTACCAATCAACGTCCTGGAACTCTGGGCCTGATTCAGAGCCGGACGCTCTGACCAGAGTGCTCGCTCTGAATCAGGGCCGTCCTAGCTGAAAATGGTGCGGCCTCCTGGTTGCTCGCATAGCTGTGGGTGACCACCCACAGCTATAGCGAGCGTCCATGATGGTGGTCGCGATGGTCAAGACCATCTTGACCATCGGGCTTGCGACGAGACCCTGCTGGTATCAGAGCCAAAAACACTCCCACTGACATCACTAGTGATGTCAGTGGGGCCGGACCCAGACGGTAGGCGTTCCCATGGGAACGCCTCCGTCTGGGCAGCCACGCCCCTGGCACGCCCACCAAAGGGGGCGTGCTGTCACTCACCATCGACAGCACGCGCCCTTTGGTGCGAGACCCCGAGCGATGGCTTCCCCATCGCTCGACGGGTCTCGCGCATGCGCACGACGGAGGCGCCTCCGTCGTGCGCATGCGCACTTCGACACCATCTACACACTTGCGAGCGCTCGAGAGCGGGTGAGAATCAGGCCCTCTGAGCCATCTACAGAGCTTTCACTCTGGCTCAGGATATTCTTCAGAGAAGGCCAGGACAAGTACAGTCCGACAATACCATGGCAGTGGCCTACCTCAATCATCAGGGAGGCACTGGAAGAAGTGTCCCACAACTATTTAGGATGGGTTTCAAGGCATTCCTTAAAGAGGTTGCATACCCTGCCCAATTGCATTATTTAATGCTATCATCCTGCAGACTTGGAAGCAGTGGGGTGCACCTGCAGAACAGGTAACCATTATGAATGGATTAAAAATGACATATTTGGCTGACATTCAATTACGAGACGCCTAATTCAGTCTGCCAAGTCTCCCAGGTAATTGCTCGATCTTATGATCCTGTGCTGCTGACGCGGTAATAAAAAAAGCCAAAGCGTGGGGTCCTCCTGTCACCTAGTCCAAGCCTATTCTGCAGGGGGATGTGTGCCTCTTCCCTAGGAAAAAAAAACAGCCAGAGGCATCATCACTAGGGTCTTTGGAGCCCAGGGCAAGTCGAAGAACGGCGTGCCCCCCCATACACACATATAGAAAAACATATATGCGCCTTTGGCGTACACTAAAAACATGGGCGTGGTCACATACCAAAGGGGTGTGGCCACTGAAAATGGGGCGCACCATTCATGACTCGTCACCCATTTCTCGTCACTCTGGGAACATTACTTTCCAATCCATATGCACCTTACCTATACGGTGGTTTCTCAAAATGTGGAACCTCTGAAGAAATATATCCTCCATGGGAAGACAGCATCTTCAGTCGGCATTCACTATTCATGTAGGTCACATCGTCCGGAAGATTCCTGTTTGTGTTGGAATATTAGCAGGATCATCATCTTACAACAGCGGTTCAACCATACTCGTTCCCCCTGTGTAACTTCCTGCCCCCTGCATCTCTTACCCACACCATCACCTCCCCAGACACACACAGACATACAAAAGCCTACACAGAGACATACACCTCTTTCACAATTTATATCAATTTGGAAATTATACTCTGCATAGCCTCCTAGTGCCCAGAGGGACGGGCAGTCCTTCAAGCCATGGGTCCCCAAAGGTTTCCTCCACAGGGGTTTTTTCCTCTCCAGAGTGCTGAAGGATGACTCTTTGTGAGTCACGAGGCTTCCACCATCTTGGTCCTCTTATAGGACAAGCTTCTAAGAGCCTCCGGCTAATCTTGGGCGCTAATTTATTTTACAGTGCAGAGTAAAAATAAAGTGTTGTTTTCCTTCTGCTAAAAATTCATAATAAATATATTTTAAAAATTGATTTTGCTTGATGTGGTCTTTGTTTTTTTTTCATAATGGAGGCTCTTAGAAGATTAAGAGCCTGTGAGGTTTAACAAAGTAAATTAGGTCATAAACTCTTCTTAAATACTGTATATCTGCGACTACAGAATCAGGAATATGGTCTTACTTCGTACTTGTTGTTACCCACTTGTCTCCTTTACAACTATGGTAAAATGTGTTGCATGGAAAATATTAAGAAGATCCAGTGACATTTTGCAATTTTTTTTACAAAGAAACAAAATCTGACCAAAACAAAGAAATTAAAATTAAAAACAAAATTGTTATGTTAATTTCATGACATTCAAAGCACTAAAGGCCTTGTATTCTGAATGACATCAAATATTTCTATGAAGCTCATATGGATTACTGGCACCTCAGGAGTGATATGATAACTTTGGGCTGTGGTAAGGGTCCCAATGACAAATAATTTGTTTACGCACAATCCGGGTCAAAATCTTACAGGGATTCCTACCGTGTATTTCTTTTCTCATATAAATATTAAGTAATGAATATATGCAAATAATCTTCATACAGAACATGGTGCAATTTATATGTTGGTACTACTAAGATTGCTTACCAAATTCATCATTTACTAAATCTCCAATCTTCTGTTTTCTTTCACCCAAAATCTGTTTCACGCCTCCCAGAACCATACTGAAAATAGAAATTAAGATTTTATAATCTTCGCACTACATAGTAGCTTAAGGTTATGACCTAATGGCAATGTGCAGGATATGGTGGTGGTAAATGATGTCATTGGGGAAGTGGTCAAGTCCAGAAAGGACACAAAATATGAAAGAGACCAGGTGAAATAGAAATCTAAAATGTTTTCAAACATATATACCCTTCTGTGCTGGACAAAATGAAGCAAACAACATATGGAAGGTTACTGTCCCTTTAAATAACAAACATTTAGGATGGTTTTCAAGGTATTCCTTAAAGAGGTTGCATACCCTGCCCAATTGCATTATTTAATGCAATCATCCTGCAGACTTGGTAGCAGTGGGGTGCACATGCAGAACAGGTAGCCATTATGAATGGATTAAAAATTACATATTTGGCTGACATTCACTTACGAGATACCTAATTCAGTCTGCCAAGTCTCCCAGGCAATTGCTCGATGTTATGATCCTGGACCGCTGACGTGATAATAAAAAAAGCCAAAGCGTGGGGTCCTCCTGTCACCTAGTCCAAGCCTATTCTGCAGGGGGATATGTGCCTCTTCCCTAGGAAAAAAAACAGCCAGAGGCATCATCACTAGGGTCTTTGGAGCCCAGGGCAAGTCAAAGAACGGCGTGCCCCCCCCCATACACACATATAGAAGAACATATGCGCGCCTTCGGCGCGCACAAAAAACATGGGCATGGTCACATACCAAAGAAAAGTGGCCACTGAAAATGGGGCGCGCCATTCATGACACGTCACCCATTTCTCATCACTCTGGGAACATTACTTTCCAATCCATATGCACCTTACCTATACGGTGGTTTCTCACAATGTGGAACCTCTGAAGAAATATATCCTCCATGGGAAGACGGCATCTTAAGTCGGCATTCACTATTCATGTAGGTCACATCGTCCAGAAGATTCCTGTTTGTGTGGGAATATTAACAAGGTCTTCATCTTACAACAGCGGTTCAACCAGACTCGTTCCCCCTGTGTAACTTCCTGCCCCCTGCATCTCTTACCCACACCATCACCTCCCCAGACACACACATACATACAAAAGCCTACACAGAGAGATACACCTCTTTCACACAAATGCAGCCAGCCAAATAAAACTGCTTGCGTATGCAGGCGCTTTTAGCACTACAAGTGCCTGCATACCCATGGCTGAAAAAGCATGCTAAGGCTTGAAGAAATCATCCAAGACCTGCTGGGACCTGTAGTGTCACAGAAAAAAAAACACAAAAACCCACGAACTTTGTGACAAAATGGTTGATTTGACTAAATACTTCCCCAAACCTTGTTTAACCAATTTAATCTACTTGGCCTACACGTATGCAGAGAATTAGACCGGCAGTGTTGGAGTGATACCACAAGGTAAATACTTAAAATTTTGTCATCTTGGAAGAAGTGGAACTTGCCAAAGAGACCCTGGGGTTATGTTAGGAAAGAGGGTTACTTTCCAGTGCTGGAATGTAAACCCAGAATAAACTACTCTACTTTAACTGTGGGTTTACAATTCAGCGCCAGAGTGTAATTAATCCTCTTTACTGCACATACAAGCCCCTTCCTTCCCGCATTCTGCATCTCCAGACTCAAGGATGCACAAGTCAGGGATACACAGAGTGTTAAATGGACGCTGGGATACGCATTTTTCATGTGCATGAGATGTCTAAAAAAGCACATTTTACACTCTAAATAAAGGCCTTACATCAACTGTAAACGACCCCCAGAGTGTATATTTAGCACAGTGGGCCTAATCTGTATAGTGGCCAAGCATAACAGGGATATATTGCAGACTGATCAAGTTACATTAGGCTAAACTGAATTTTTATCAATCCTGAAGGTCTACCGTATAATGGGCATTATGGGTCCTCCACCATATCTTCATCATGGCCAATTATTTTCTAAACTGGGAACAGAGACTATTTGGGGAGATTCAATTAGCAGCACGTTTCCATCAGAATATTGCACGCTGATGTAATGCTGGTCATCCTGCAGGAAAACCTTGCACGGCTTTGCTCCCACCTATAAAGGTGCAGAAATAACTAGTCTTGGCCTAGCTATTAATGTCATTTCAATATATAATAACCATCCTAACAGTATTTAAATTGTGTTTTTTATATTCATTTAATCCCTTGCTTGTTTTCTACCCAAGTAGCAGTCTTGACAAATGAAAATTGGACACAAGCAGAAGGTTAATGAAATGAGAAAGGGCAGATAGGAACTGAGTCACTGAATGAGTGGATGCAGTAAAAGAGAACTTTGGCGAATAAGGAAATGGCAAAGGGACAGATACGTAATAAATGGCAGGTGTATCGTGGGAAGCAGAGGTGATGGAGGAATATAAACATATCACACATCAGTAGAGCTTATTTTATGCACTTCTCCTTTAAGGAATGTAGAACACGAGTGAGGTCATGCTGTGATGTCATAATGGTAACTCTTTGCTGTTGCTACCACTCTAGTCTTAACCACCCAGGACATGGACATAGCATTATCATTGCTGTCATTAACATACTCCATATACATCTCTTGCACCCAGCCCACTGAGGGAAAGATATCCGCTTGAGGTAAGTATCTCATCAAAGACAAGGGCGTTTCAGTTGGATGTGCCTGCAGACTTGAAGCTTGACTACCCTAAAATATGACCTTGAGCTTGTTTATTTCTATAATTGGAGGTTCTAGCAGCACAGCACATCTATCGTAATGTAGCAGCCATTCCGGTTATCTCTGTGCTTCTCAAAAGGGGATGACCATCCTCTTCAGCAAATTGCGCAGCTTTGTGAGGAATGTAAATTGGGTAATGTCAGGAGATGTGGACAGGAGCTATATTAATGACGTCAGCCAATGTTATTTATTAATGTGGTGAAATGTATACTGTATTTCAGTGTCAAACGTTCATATTTTAAATCAATTTGGAAATTATACTCTGCATAGCCTCCTAGTGCCCAGAGGGATGGGCAGTCCTTCAAGCCATGGGTCCCCAGAGGTTTCCTCCACAGGGGGTTTTTCCTCTCCTGAGTGCTGAAGGATGACTCTTTGTGAGTCACGAGGCTTCCACCATCTCGGTCCTCTTATAGGACAAGTTTGTAAGAGCCTCCGGCTAATCTTGGGCGCTAATTTATTTTACAGTGCAGAGTAAAAATAAAGTGTTGTTTTCCTTGTGCTAAAAATTCATAATAAATATATTTTAAAAATTGATTTTGCTTGATGTGGTCTTTGTTTTTTTTTCATAATGGAGGCTCTTAGAAGATTAAGAGCCTGTGAGGTCTAACAAAGTGAATTAGGTCATAAACTCTTCTTAAATACTGTATATCTGCGACTACAGAATCAGGAATATGGTCTTACTCCGTACTTGTTGTTACCCACTTGTCTCCTTTACAACTATGGTAAAATGAGTTGTATGGAAAATATTAAGAAGATCCAGTGACATTTTGCAATTTTTTTTACAAAGAAACAAAATCTGACCAAAACAAAGAAATTAAAATTAAAAACAAAAATGTTATGTTAATTTCATGACATTCAAAGCACTAAAGGCCTTGTATTCTGAATGACATCAAATATTTCTATGAAGCTCATATGGATTACTGGCACCTCAGGAGTGATATGATAACTTTGGGCTGTGGTAAGGGTCCCAAAGACAAATAATTTGATTACGCACAATCCGGGTCAAAATCTTACAGGGATTCCAACCGTGTATTTCTTTTCTCATATAAATATTAAGCAATTAATATATGCAAATAATCTTTATACAGAACATGGTGCAATTTATATGTTGGTACTACTAAGATTGCTTACCAAATTCATCATTTACTAAATTTCCAATCTTCTGTTTTCTTTCACCCAAAATCTGTTTCACGCCTCCCAGAACCATACTGAAAATAGAAATTAAGATTTTATAATCTTCGCACTACATAGTAGCTTAAGGTTATGACCTAATGGCAATGTGCAGGATATGGTGGTGGTAAATGATGTCATTGGGGAAGTGGTCATGTCCAGAAAGGACACAAAATATGAAAGAGACCAGGTGAAATAGAAATCTAAAATGTTTTCAAACATATACCCTTCTGTGCTGGACAAAATGAAGCAAACAACATATGGAAGGTTACTGTCCCTTTAAATAACAAACATTTAGGATGGTTTTCAAGGTATTCCTTAAAGAGGTTGCAAACCCTGCCCAATAGCATTATTTAATACAATCATCCTGCAGACTTGGTAGCAGTGGGGTGCACCTGCAGAACAGGTAGCCATTATGAATGGATTAAAAATTACATATTTGGCTGACATTCACTTACGAGATACCTAATTCAGTCTGCCAAGTCTCCCAGGCAATTGCTCAATGTTATGATCCTGTGCCGCTGACGTGATAATAACAAAAGCCAAAGCATGGGGTCCTCCTGTCACCTAGTCCAAACCTATTCTGCAGGGGGATATGTGCCTCTTCCCTAGGAAAAAAACAGCCAGAGGCATCATCACTAGGGTCTTTGGAGCCCAGGGCAAGTCGAAGAACGGCGTGCCCCCCCATACACACATATAGAAAAGCATATGCGCGCCTTTGGCGCGCACAAAAAACATGGGCGTGGTCACATACCAAAGGGGCGTGGCCACTGAAAATGGGGCACGCCATTCAGGACACGTCACCCATTTCTCATCACTCTGGGAACATTACTTTCCAATCCATATGCACCTTACCTATACGGTGGTTTATCACAATGTGGAACCTCTGAAGAAATATATCCTCCATGGGAAGACGGCATCTTAAGTCGGCATTCACTATTCATGTAGGTCACATCGTCCGGAAGATTCCTGTTTGTGTGGGAATATTAACAAGGTCTTCATCTTACAACAGCGGTTCAACCAGACTCGTTGCCCCTGTGTAAATTCCTGCCCCCTGCATCTCTTACCCACACCATCACCTCCCCAGACACACACAGACATACAAAAGCCTACACAGAGACATACACCTCTTTCACACAAATGCAGCCAGCCAAATAAATAAAACTGCTTGCGTATGCAGGCGCTTTTAGCACTATAAGTGCCTGCATACCCATGGCTGAAAAAGCATGCTAAGGCTTGCAGAAATCATCCAAGACCTGCTGGGACCTGTAGTGCCACAGAAAAAAAACACAAAAACCCACGAACTTTGTGACAAAATGGTTGATTTTACTAAATACTTCCCCATACCTTGTTTAACCAATTTAATGTTCTTGGCCTACACGTATGCAGAGAATTAGACCGGCAGTGTTGGAGTGATACCGCAAGGTAAATACTTTAAATTTTGTCATCTTGGAAGAAGTGGAATTTACCAAAGAGACCCTGGGATTATGTTAGGAAAGAGGGTTACTTTCCAGTGCTGGAATGTAAACCCAGAATAAACTACTCTACTTTAACTGTGGGTTTACAATTCAGTGCTAGAGTGTAATTAATCCTCTTTCCTGCACATACAAGCCCCTTCTTTCCCGCATTCTGCATCTCCAGACTCAAGGATGCACAAGTCAGGGATACACAAAGAGTGTTAAATGGACGCTGGGATACGCATTTTTCATCTGCATGAGATGTCTTAAAAAGCACATTTTACACTCTAAATAAAGGCCTTACATCCAACTGTAAACGACCCCCAGAGTGTATATTTAGCACAGTGGGCCTAATCTGTATAGTGGCCAAGCATAACAGGGATATATTGCAGACTGATCAAGTTACATTAGGCTAAACTGAATTTTTATCAATCCTGAAGGTCTACCGTATAATGGGCATAATGGGTCCTCCACCATATCTTCATCATGGCCAATTATATTCTATACTGGGAACAGAGACTATTTGGGGAGATTCAATTAGCAGCACGTTTCCATCAGAATATTGCACGCTGATGTAATGCTGGTCATCCTGCAGGAAAACCTTGCACGGCTTTGCTCCCACCTATAAAGGTGCAGAAATAACTAGTCTTGGCCTAGCTATTAATGTCATTTCAATATATAATAACCATCCTAACAGTATTTTCACTCTAAATTGTATTTTTTATAATCATTTAATCCCTTGCTTGTTTTCTACCCAAGTAGCAGTCTTGACAAATGAAAATTGGACACAAGCAGAAGGTTAATGAAATGAGAAAGGGCTGATAGGAACAGAGTCATTGAATGAGTGGATGCAGTAAAAGAGAACTTTGGCAAATAAGGAGATGGCAAAGGGACAGATACGTAATAAATGGCAGGTGTATCGTCGGAAGCAGAGGTGATGGAGGAATATAAACATATCACACATCAGTAGAGCTTATCTTATGCACTTCTCCTTTAAGGAATGTAGATCACGAGTGAGGTCATGCTGTGATGTCATAATGGTAACTCTTTGCTGTTGCTACCACTCTAGTCTTAACCGCCCAGGACATGGACATAGCATTATCATTGCTGTCATTAACATACTCCATATACATCTCTTGCACCCAGCCCACTGAGGGAAAGATATCCGCTTGAGGTAAGTATCTCATCAAAGACAAGGGCGTTTCACTTGGATGTGCCTGCAGACTTGGAGCTTGACTACCCTAAAATATGACCTTGAGCTTGTTTATTTCTATAATTGGAGGTTCTAGCAGCACAGCACATCTATCGCAATGTAGCAGCCATTTCGGTAAACTTGGTGCTTCTCAAAAGGGGATGACCATCCTCTTCAGCAAATTGCGCAGCTTTGTGAGGAATGTAAATTGGGTAATGTCAGGAGATGTGGACAGGAGCTATATTAATGACGTCAGCCAATGTTATTTATTAATGTGGTGAAATGTATACTGTATTTCAGTGTCAAACGTTCATATTTTAAATCAGTTTGGAAATTATACTCTGCATAGCCTCCTAGTGCCCAGAGGGACGGGCAGTCCTTCAAGCCATGGGTCCCCAGAGGTTTCCTCCACAGGGGGTTTTTCCTCTCCTGAGTGCTGAAGGATGACTCTTTGTAAGTCACGAGGCTTCCACCATCTTGGTCCTCTTATAGGACAAGCTTGTAAGAGCCTCCGTCTAATCTTGGGCGCTAATTTATTTTACAGTGCAGAGTAAAAATAAAGTGTTGTTTTTCTTCTGCTAAAAATTCATAATAAATATATTTTAAAAATTGATTTTGCTTGATGTGGTCTTTGTTTTTTTTCATAATGGAGGCTCTTAGAAGATTAAGAGCCTGTGAGGTTTAACAAAGTAAATTAGGTCATAAATTCTACTTAAATACTGTATATCTGCGACTACAGAATCAGGAATATGGTCTTACTTCGTACTTGTTGTTACCAACTTGTCTCCTTTACAACTATGGTAAAATGAGTTGTATGGAAAATATTAAGAAGATCCAGTGACATTTTGCAATTTTTTTTACAAAGAAACAAAATCTGACCAAAACAAAGAAGAAATTAAAATAAAAAATAAAAATGTTATGTTAATTTCATGACATTCAAAGCACTAAAGGCCTTGTATTCTGAATGACATCAAATATTTCTATGAAGCTCATATGGATTACTGGCACCTCAGGAGTGATATGATAACTTTGGGCTGTGGTAAGGGTCCCAATGACAAATAATTTGTTTACGCACAATCCGGGTCAAAATCTTACAGGGATTCCTACCGTGTATTTCTTTTCTCATATAAATATTAAGTAATGAATATATGCAAATAATCTTCATACAGAACAGGGTGCAATTTATATGTTGGTACTACTAAGATTGCTTACCAAATTCATCATTTACTAAATCTCCAATCTTCTGTTTTCTTTCACCCAAAATCTGTTTCACGCCTCCCAGAACCATACTGAAAATAGAAATTAAGATTTTATAATCTTCGCACTACATAGTAGCTTAAGGTTATGACCTAATGGCAATGTGCAGGATATGGTGGTGGTAAATGATGTCATTGGGGAAGTGGTCAAGTCCAGAAAGGACACAAAATATGAAAGAGACCAGGTGAAATAGAAATCTAAAATGTTTTCAAACATATATACCCTTCTGTGCTGGACAAAATGAAGCAAACAACATATGGAAGGTTACTGTCCCTTTAAATAACAAACATTTAGGATGGTTTTCAAGGTATTCCTTAAAGAGGTTGCATACCCTGCCCAATTGCATTATTTAATGCAATCATCCTGCAGACTTGGTAGCAGTGGGGTGCACCTGCAGAACAGGTAGCCATTATGAATGGATTAAAAATTACATATTTGGCTGACATTCACTTACGAGATACCTAATTCAGTCTGCCAAGTCTCCCAGGCAATTGCTCGATGTTATGATCCTGTACCACTGACGTGATAATAAAAAAAGCCAAAGCGTGGGGTCCTCCTGTCACCTAGTCCAAGCCTATTCTGCAGGGGGATATGTGCCTCTTCCCTAGGAAAAAAAACAGCCAGAGGCATCATCACTAGGGTCTTTGGAGCCCAGGGCAAGTCAAAGAACGGCGTGCCCCCCCCCATACACACATATAGAAAAACATATACGTGCCTTTGGCGCGCACAAAAAACATGGGCATGGTCACATACCAAAGAAAAGTGGCCACTGAAAATGGGGCGCGCCATTCATGACACGTCACCCATTTCTCATCACTCTGGGAACATTACTTTCCAATCCATATGCACCTTACCTATACGGTGGTTTCTCACAATGTGGAACCTCTGAAGAAATATATCCTCCATGGGAAGACGGAATCTTAAGTCGGCATTCACTATTCATGTAGGTCACATCGTCCAGAAGATTCCTGTTTGTGTGGGAATATTAACAAGGTCTTCATCTTACAACAGCGGTTCAACCAGACTCGTTCCCCCTGTGTAACTTCCTGCCCCCTGCATCTCTTACTCACACCATCACCTCCCCAGACACACACAGACATACAAAAGCCTACACAGAGACATACACCTCTTTCACACAAATGCAGCCAGCCAAATAAATAAAACTGCTTGCATATGCAGGCGCTTTTAGCACTACAAGTGCCTGCATACCCATGGCTGAAAAAGCATGCTAAGGCTTGAAGAAATCATCCAAGACCTGCTGGGACCTGTAGTGTCACAGAAAAAAAAACACAAAAACCCACGAACTTTGTGACAAAATGGTTGTTTTGACTAAATACTTCTCCAAACCTTGTTTAACCAATTTAATCTACTTGGCCTACACGTATGCAGAGAATTAGACCGGCAGTGTTGGAGTGATACCACAAGGTAAATACTTAAAATTTTGTCATCTTGGAAGAAGTGGAACTTGCCAAAGAGACCCTGGAGTTATGTTAGGAAAGAGGGTTACTTTCCAGTGCTGGAATGTAAACCCAGAATAAACTACTCTACTTTAACTGTGGGTTTACAATTCAGCGCCACAGTGTAATTAATCCTCTTTCCTGCACATACAAGCCCCTTCCTTCCCGCATTCTGCATCTCCACACTCAAGGATGCACAAGTCAGGGATACACAAAGAGTGTTAAATGGATGCTGGGATATGCATTTTTCATGTGCATGAGATGTCTAAAAAAGCACATTTTACACTCTAAATAAAGGCCTTACATCAACTGTAAACGACCCCCAGAGTGTATATTTAGCACAGTGGGCCTAATCTGTATAGTGGCCAAGCATAACAGGGATATATTGCAGACTGATCAAGTTACATTAGGCTAAACTGAATTTTTATCAATCCTGAAGGTCTACCGTATAATGGGCATTATGGGTCCTCCACCATATCTTCATCATGGCCAATTATTTTCTAAACTGGGAACAGAGACTATTTGGGGAGATTCAATTAGCAGCACGTTTCCATCAGAAAATTGCACGCTGATGTAATGCTGGTCATCCTGCAGGAAAACCTTGCACGGCTTTGCTCCCACCTATAAAGGTGCAGAAATAACTAGTCTTGGCCTAGCTATTAATGTCATTTCAATATATAATAACCATCCTAACAGTATTTTAATTTTAAATTGTGTTTTTTATATTCATTTAATCCCTTGCTTGTTTTCTACCCAAGTAGCAGTCTTGACAAATGAAAATTGGACACAAGCAGAAGGTTAATGAAATGAGAAAGGGCTGATAGGAACAGAGTCATTGAATGAGTGGCTGCAGTAAAAGAGAACTTTGGCAAATAAGGAGATGGCAAAGGGACAGATACGTAATAAATGGCAGGTGTATCGTGGGAAGCAGAGGTGATGGAGGAATATAAACATATCACACATCAGTAGAGCTTATATTATGCACTTCTCTTTTAAGGAATGTAGAACACGAGTGAGGTCATGCTGTGATGTCATAATGGTAACTCTTTGCTGTTGCTACCACTCTAGTCTTAACCGCCCAGGACATGGACATAGCATTATCTTTGCTGTCATTAACATACTCCATAAACATCTCTTGCACCCAGCCCACTGAGGGAAAGATATCCGCTTGAGGTAAGTATCTCATCAAAGACAAGGGCGTTTCACTTGGATGTGCCTGCAGACTTGGAGCTTGACTACCCTAAAATATGACCTTGAGCTTGTTTATTTCTATAATTGGAGGCTCTAGCAGCACAGCACATCTATCGCAATGTAGCAGCCATTCGGGTAAACTCGGTGCTTCTCAAAAGGGGATGACCATCCTCTTTAGCAAATTGCGCAGCTTTGTGAGGAATGTAAATTGGGTAATGTCAGGAGATGTGGACAGGAGCTATATTAATGACGTCAGCCAATGTTATTTATTAATGTGGTGAAATGTATACTGTATTTCAGTGTCAAACATTCATATTTTAAATCAATTTGGAAATTATACTCTGCATAGGCTCCTAGTGCCCAGAGGGACGGGCAGTCCTTCAAGCCATGGGTCCCCAGAGGTTTCCTCCACAGGGGGTTTTTCCTCTCCTGAGTGCTGAAGGATGACTCTTTGTGAGTCACGAGGCTTCCACCATCTTGGTCCTCTTATAGGACAAGCTTGTAAGAGCCTCCGTCTAATCTTGGGCGCTAATTTATTTTACAGTGCAGAGTAAAAATAAAGTGTTGTTTTCCTTGTGCTAAAAATTCATAATAAATATATTTTAAAAATTGATTTTGCTTGATGTGGTCTTTGTTTTTTTTCATAATGGAGGCTCTTAGAAGATTAAGAGCCTGTGAGGTCTAACAAAGTAAATGAGGTCACAAACTCTTCTTAAATACTGTATATCTGCGACTACAGAATCTGGAATATGGTCTTACTCCGTACTTGTTGTTACCCACTTGTCTCCTTTACAACTATGGTAAAATGAGTTGTATGGAAAATATTAAGAGGATCCAGTGACATTTTGCAATTTTTTTTACAAAGAAACAAAATCTGACCAAAACAAAGAAGAAATTAAAATTAAAAACAAAAATGTTATGTTAATTTCATGACATTCAAAGCACTAAAGGCCTTGTATTCTGAATGACATCAAATATTTCTATGAAGCTCATATAGATTACTGGCACCTCTGGAGTGATATGATAACTTTGGGCTGTGGTAAGGGTCCCAATGACAAAAACTTTGTTTACGCACAATCCGGGTCAAAAATCTTACAGGGATTCCTGCCGTGTATTTCTTTTCTCATATAAATATTAAGTAATAAATATATGCAAATAATCTTCATACAGAACATGGTGCAATTTATATGTTGGTACTACTAAGATTGCTTACCAAAATCATCATTTACTAAATTTCCAATCTTCTGTTTTCTTTCACCCAAAATCTGTTTCACGCCTCCCAGAACCATCCTGAAAATAGAAATTAAGATTTTATAATCTTCGCACTACATAGTAGTTTAAGGTTATGACCTAATGGCAATGTGCAGGATATGGCGGTGGTAAATGATGTCATTGGGGAAGTGGTCAAGTCCAGAAAGGTCACAAAATATGAAAGAGACCAGGTGAAATAGAAATATAAAATGTTTTCAAACATATATACTCTTCTGTGCTGGACAAAATGAAGCAAACAACATATGGAAGGTTACAGTCCCTTTAAATAGCAAATATTTAGGATGGTTTTCAAGGTATTCCTTAAAGAGGTTGCATACCCTGCCCAATTGCATTATTTAATGCAATCATCCTGCAGACTTGGTAGCAGTGGGGTGCAGCTGCAGAACAGGTAGCCATTATGAATGGATTAAAAATTACATATTTGGCTGACATTCACTTATGAGACACCTAATTCAGTCTGCCAAGTCTTCCAGGCAATTGCTCGATGTTATGATCCTGTGCCGCTGACGTGATAATATAAAAAGCCAAAGCGTGGGGTCCTCCTGTCACCTAGTCCAAACCTATTCTGCAGGGGGATGTGTGCCTCTTCCCTAGGAAAAAAAACAGCCAGAGGCATCATCACTAGGGTCTTTGGAACCCAGGGCAAGTCAAAGAACGGCGTGCCCCCCCCGTACACACATATAGAAAAGCATATGCGCGCCTGTAGCGCGCACAAAAAACATGGGTGTGATCACATACCAAAGGGGCGTGGCCACTGAAAATGGGGCGCGCCATTCATGACACGTCACCCATTTCTCATCACTCTGGGAACATTACTTTCCAATCCATATGCACCTTACCTAGACAGTGGTTTCTCACAATGTGGAACCTCTGAAGCAATATATCCTCCATGGGAAGACGGCATCATAAGTCGGCATTCACTATTCATGTAGGTCACATCGTCCGGAAGATTCCTGTTTGTGTGGGAATATTAACAAGGTCTTCATCTTACAACAGTGGTTCAACCAGACTCGTTCCCCCTGTGTAACTTCCTGCCCCCTGCATCTCTTACCCACACCATCACCTCCCCAGACACACACAGACATACAAAAGCCTACACAAAGACATACACCTCTTTCACACAAATGCAGCCAGCCAAATAAATAAAACTGCTTGCGTATGCAGGCGCTTTTAGCACTACAAGTGCCTGCATACCCATGGCTGAAAAAGCATGCTAAGGCTTGAAGAAATCATCCAAGACCTGCTGGGACCTGTAGTGCCACAGAAAAAAAACACAAAACCCCACGAACTTTGTGACAAAATGGTTGATTTGACTAAATACTTCCCCAAACCTTGTTTAACCAATTTAATGTACTTGGCCTACACGTATACAGAGAATTAGACCGGCAGTGTTGGAGTGATACCGCAAGGTAAATACTTAAAGTTTTGTCATCTTGGAAGAAGTGGAACTTGCCAAAGAGACCCTGGGGTTATGTTAGGAAAGAGGGTTACTTTCCAGTGCTGGAATGTAAACCCAGAATAAACTACTCTACTATAATTGTGGGTTTACAATTCAGTGCCAGAGTGTAATTAATCCTCTTTCCTGCACATACAAGCCCCTTCCTTCCCGCATTCTGCATCTCCAGACTCAAGGATGCACAAGTCAGGGATACACAAAGAGTGTTAAATGGATGCTGGGATATGCATTTTTCATGTGCATGAGATGTCTTAAAAAGCACATTTTACACTCTAAATAAAGGCTTTACATCCAACTGTAAACGACCCCCAGAGTGTATATTTAGCACAGTGGGCCTAATCTGTATAGTGGCCAAGCATAACAGGGATATATTGCAGACTGATCAAGTTACATTAGGCTAAACTGAATTTTTATTAATCCTGAAGGTCTACCGTATAATGGGCATAATGGGTCCTCCACCATATCTTCATCATGGCCAATTATATTCTATACTGGGAACAGAGACTATTTGGGGAGATTCAATTAGCAGCACGTTTCCATCAGAATATTGCACGCTGATGTAATGCTGGTCATCCTGCAGGAAAACCTTGCACGGCTTTGCTCCCACCTATAAAGGTGCAGAAATAACTAGTCTTGGCCTAGCTATTAATGTCATTTCAATATATAATAACCATCCTAACAGTATTTTCATTCTAAATTGTATTTTTTATAATCATTTAATCCCTTGCTTGTTTTCTACCCAAGTAGCAGTCTTGACAAATGAAAATTGGACACAAGCAGAAGGTTAATGAAATGAGAAAGGGCTGATAGGAACTGAGTCATTGAATGAGTGGATGCAGTAAAAGAGAACTTTGGCAAATAAGGAGATGGCAAAGGGACAGATACGTAATAAATGGCAGGTGTATCGTGGGAAGCAGAGGTGATGGAGGAATATAAACATATCACACATCAGTAGAGCTTATTTTACGCACTTCTCCTTTAAGGAATGTAGATCACGAGTGAGGTCATGCTGTGATGTCATATTGGTAACTCTTTGCTGTTGCTACCACTCTAGTCTTAACCGCCCAGGACATGGACATAGCATTATAATTGCTGTCATTAACATACTCCATATACATCTCTTGCACCCAGCCCACTGAGGGAAAGATATCCGCTTGAGGTAAGTATCTCATCAAAGACAAGGGCGTTTCACTTGGATGTGCCTGCAGACTTGGAGCTTGACTACCCTAAAATATGACCATGAGCTTGTTTATTTCTATAATTGGAGGTTCTAGCAGCACAGCACATCTATCGCAATGTAGCAGCCATTCCGGTAAACTTGGTGCTTCTCAAAAGGGGATGACCATCCTCTTCAGCAAATTGCGCAGCTTTGTGAGGAATGTAAATTGGGTAATGTCAGGAGATGTGGACAGGAGCTATATTAATGACGTCAGCCAATGTTATTTATTAATGTGGTGAAATGTATACTGTATTTCAGTGTCAAACGTTCATATTTTAAATCAATTTGGAAATTATACTCTGCATAGCCTCCTAGTGCCCAGAGGGACGGGCAGTCCTTCAAGCCATGGGTCCCCAGAGGTTTCCTCCACAGGGGGTTTTTCCTCTCCTGAGTGCTGAAGGATGACTCTTTGTAAGTCACGAGGCTTCCACCATCTTGGTCCTCTTATAGGACAAGCTTGTAAGAGCCTCCGTCTAATCTTGGGCGCTAATTTATTTTACAGTGCAGAGTAAAAATAAAGTGTTGTTTTTCTTCTGCTAAAAATTCATAATAAATATATTTTAAAAATTGATTTTGCTTGATGTGGTCTTTGTTTTTTTTCATAATGGAGGCTCTTAGAAGATTAAGAGCCTGTGAGGTTTAACAAAGTAAATTAGGTCATAAATTCTTCTTAAATACTGTATATCTGCGACTACAGAATCAGGAATATGGTCTTACTTCGTACTTGTTGTTACCCACTTGTCTCCTTTACAACTATGGTAAAATGAGTTGTATGGAAAATATTAAGAAGATCCAGTGACATTTTGCAATTTTTTTTACAAAGAAACAAAATCTGACCAAAACAAAGAAGAAATTAAAATAAAAAACAAAAATGTTATGTTAATTTCATGACATTCAAAGCACTAAAGGCCTTGTATTCTGAATGACATAAAATATTTCTATGAAGCTCATATGGATTACTGGCACCTCAGGAGTGATATGATAACTTTGGGCTGTGGTAAGGGTCCCAATGACAAATAATTTGTTTACGCACAATCCGGGTCAAAATCTTACAGGGATTCCTACCGTGTATTTCTTTTCTCATATAAATATTAAGTAATGAATATATGCAAATAATCTTCATACAGAACAGGGTGCAATTTATATGTTGGTACTACTAAGATTGCTTACCAAATTCATCATTTACTAAATCTCCAATCTTCTGTTTTCTTTCACCCAAAATCTGTTTCACGCCTCCCAGAACCATACTGAAAATAGAAATTAAGATTTTATAATCTTCGCACTACATAGTAGCTTAAGGTTATGACCTAATGGCAATGTGCAGGATATGGTGGTGGTAAATGATGTCATTGGGGAAGTGGTCAAGTCCAGAAAGGACACAAAATATGAAAGAGACCAGGTGAAATAGAAATCTAAAATGTTTTCAAACATATATACCCTTCTGTGCTGGACAAAATGAAGCAAACAACATATGGAAGGTTACTGTCCCTTTAAATAACAAACATTTAGGATGGTTTTCAAGGTATTCCTTAAAGAGGTTGCATACCCTGCCCAATTGCATTATTTAATGCAATCATCCTGCAGACTTGGTTGCAGTGGGGTGCACCTGCAGAACAGGTAGCCATTATGAATGGATTAAAAATTACATATTTGACTGACATTCACTTACGAGATACCTAATTCAGTCTGCCAAGTCTCCCAGGCAATTGCTCGATGTTATGATCCTGTACCACTGACGTGATAATAAAAAAAGCCAAAGCGTGGGGTCCTCCTGTCACCTAGTCCAAGCCTATTCTGCAGGGGGATATGTGCCTCTTCCCTAGGAAAAAAAACAGCCAGAGGCATCATCACTAGGGTCTTTGGAGCCCAGGGCAAGTCAAAGAACGGCGTGCCCCCCCCCATACACACATATAGAAAAACATATACGCGCCTTTGGCGCGCACAAAAAACATGGGCGTGGTCACATACCAAAGAAAAGTGGCCACTGAAAATGGGGCGCGCCATTCATGACACGTCACCCATTTCTCATCACTCTGGGAACATTACTTTCCAATCCATATGCACCTTACCTATACGGTGGTTTCTCACAATGTGGAACCTCTGAAGAAATATATCCTCCATGGGAAGACGGCATCTTAAGTCGGCATTCACTGTTCATGTAGGTCACATCGTCCAGAAGATTCCTGTTTGTGTGGGAATATTAACAAGGTCTTCATCTTACAACAGCGGTTCAACCAGACTCGTTCCCCCTGTGTAACTTCCTGCCCCCTGCATCTCTTACCCACACCATCACCTCCCCAGACACACACAGACATACAAAAGCCTACACAGAGACATACACCTCTTTCACACAAATGCAGCCAGCCAAATAAATAAAACTGCTTGCATATGCAGGCGCTTTTAGCACTACAAGTGCCTGCATACCCATGGCTGAAAAAGCATGCTAAGGCTTGAAGAAATCATCCAAGACCTGCTGGGACCTGTAGTGTCACAGAAAAAAAAACACAAAAACCCACGAACTTTGTGACAAAATGGTTGTTTTGACTAAATACTTCTCCAAACCTTGTTTAACCAATTTAATCTACTTGGCCTACACGTATGCAGAGAATTAGACCGGCAGTGTTGGAGTGATACCACAAGGTAAATACTTAAAATTTTGTCATCTTGGAAGAAGTGGAACTTGCCAAAGAGACCCTGGAGTTATGTTAGGAAAGAGGGTTACTTTCCAGTGCTGGAATGTAAACCCAGAATAAACTACTCTACTTTAACTGTGGGTTTACAATTCAGCGCCACAGTGTAATTAATCCTCTTTCCTGCACATACAAGCCCCTTCCTTCACGCATTCTGCATCTCCACACTCAAGGATGCACAAGTCAGGGATACACAAAGAGTGTTAAATGGATGCTGGGATATGCATTTTTCATGTGCATGAGATGTCTAAAAAAGCACATTTTACACTCTAAATAAAGGCCTTACATCAACTGTAAACGACCCCCAGAGTGTATATTTAGCACAGTGGGCCTAATCTGTATAGTGGCCAAGCATAACAGGGATATATTGCAGACTGATCAAGTTACATTAGGCTAAACTGAATTTTTATCAATCCTGAAGGTCTACCGTATAATGGGCATTATGGGTCCTCCACCATATCTTCATCATGGCCAATTATTTTCTAAACTGGGAACAGAGACTATTTGGGGAGATTCAATTAGAAGCACGTTTCCATCAGAAAATTGCACGCTGATGTAATGCTGGTCATCCTGCAGGAAAACCTTGCACGGCTTTGCTCCCACCTATAAAGGTGCAGAAATAACTAGTCTTGGCCTAGCTATTAATGTCATTTCAATATATAATAACCATCCTAACAGTATTTTAATTTTAAATTGTGTTTTTTATATTCATTTAATCCCTTGCTTGTTTTCTACCCAAGTAGCAGTCTTGACAAATGAAAATTGGACACAAGCAGAAGGTTAATGAAATGAGAAAGGGCTGATAGGAACAGAGTCATTGAATGAGTGGCTGCAGTAAAAGAGAACTTTGGCAAATAAGGAGATGGCAAAGGGACAGATACGTAATAAATGGCAGGTGTATCGTGGGAAGCAGAGGTGATGGAGGAATATAAACATATCACACATCAGTAGAGCTTATATTATGCACTTCTCTTTTAAGGAATGTAGAACACGAGTGAGGTCATGCTGTGATGTCATAATGGTAACTCTTTGCTGTTGCTACCACTCTAGTCTTAACCGCCCAGGACATGGACATAGCATTATCTTTGCTGTCATTAACATACTCCATAAACATCTCTTGCACCCAGCCCACTGAGGGAAAGATATCCGCTTGAGGTAAGTATCTCATCAAAGACAAGGGCGTTTCACTTGGATGTGCCTGCAGACTTGGAGCTTGACTACCCTAAAATATGACCTTGAGCTTGTTTATTTCTATAATTGGAGGCTCTAGCAGCACAGCACATCTATCGCAATGTAGCAGCCATTCGGGTAAACTCGGTGCTTCTCAAAAGGGGATGACCATCCTCTTTAGCAAATTGCGCAGCTTTGTGAGGAATGTAAATTGGGTAATGTCAGGAGATGTGGACAGGAGCTATATTAATGACGTCAGCCAATGTTATTTATTAATGTGGTGAAATGTATACTGTATTTCAGTGTCAAACATTCATATTTTAAATCAATTTGGAAATTATACTCTGCATAGGCTCCTAGTGCCCAGAGGGATGGGCAGTCCTTCAAGCCATGGGTCCCCAGAGGTTTCCTCCACAGGGGGTTTTTCCTCTCCTGAGTGCTGAAGGATGACTCTTTGTGAGTCACGAGGCTTCCACCATCTTGGTCCTCTTATAGGACAAGCTTGTAAGAGCCTCCGTCTAATCTTGGGCGCTAATTTATTTTACAGTGCAGAGTAAAAATAAAGTGTTGTTTTCCTTGTGCTAAAAATTCATAATAAATATATTTTAAAAATTGATTTTGCTTGATGTGGTCTTTGTTTTTTTTCATAATGGAGGCTCTTAGAAGATTAAGAGCCTGTGAGGTCTAACAAAGTAAATGAGGTCACAAACTCTTCTTAAATACTGTATATCTGCGACTACAGAATCTGGAATATGGTCTTACTCCGTACTTGTTGTTACCCACTTGTCTCCTTTACAACTATGGTAAAATGAGTTGTATGGAAAATATTAAGAGGATCCAGTGACATTTTGCAATTTTTTTTACAAAGAAACAAAATCTGACCAAAACAAAGAAGAAATTAAAATTAAAAATAAAAATGTTATGTTAATTTCATGACATTCAAAGCACTAAAGGCCTTGTATTCTGAATGACATCAAATATTTCTATGAAGCTCATATGGATTACTGGCACCTCTGGAGTGATATGATAACTTTGGGCTGTGGTAAGGGTCCCAATCACAAAAACTTTGTTTACGCACAATCCGGGTCAAAAATCTTACAGGGATTCCTGCCGTGTATTTCTTTTCTCATATAAATATTAAGTAATAAATATATGCAAATAATCTTCATACAGAACATGGTGCAATTTATATGTTGGTACTACTAAGATTGCTTACCAAAATCATCATTTACTAAATTTCCAATCTTCTGTTTTCTTTCACCCAAAATCTGTTTCACGCCTCCCAGAACCATCCTGAAAATAGAAATTAAGATTTTATAATCTTCGCACTACATAGTAGTTTAAGGTTATGACCTAATGGCAATGTGCAGGATATGGCGGTGGTAAATGATGTCATTGGGGAAGTGGTCAAGTCCAGAAAGGTCACAAAATATGAAAGAGACCAGGTGAAATAGAAATATAAAATGTTTTCAAACATATATACTCTTCTGTGCTGGACAAAATGAAGCAAACAACATATGGAAGGTTACAGTCCCTTTAAATAGCAAATATTTAGGATGGTTTTCAAGGTATTCCTTAAAGAGGTTGCATACCCTGCCCAATTGCATTATTTAATGCAATCATCCTGCAGACTTGGTAGCAGTGGGGTGCAGCTGCAGAACAGGTAGCCATTATGAATGGATTAAAAATTACATATTTGGCTGACATTCACTTATGAGACACCTAATTCAGTCTGCCAAGTCTTCCAGGCAATTGCTCGATGTTATGATCCTGTGCCGCTGACGTGATAATATAAAAAGCCAAAGCGTGGGGTCCTCCTGTCACCTAGTCCAAACCTATTCTGCAGGGGGATGTGTGCCTCTTCCCTAGGAAAAAAAACAGCCAGAGGCATCATCACTAGGGTCTTTGGAACCCAGGGCAAGTCAAAGAACGGCGTGCCCCCCCCGTACACACATATAGAAAAGCATATGCGCGCCTGTGGCGCGCACAAAAAACATGGGTGTGATCACATACCAAAGGGGCGTGGCCACTGAAAATGGGGCGCGCCATTCATGACACGTCACCCATTTCTCATCACTCTGGGAACATTACTTTCCAATCCATATGCACCTTACCTAGACAGTGGTTTCTCACAATGTGGAACCTCTGAAGCAATATATCCTCCATGGGAAGACGGCATCATAAGTCGGCATTCACTATTCATGTAGGTCACATCGTCCGGAAGATTCCTGTTTGTGTGGGAATATTAACAAGGTCTTCATCTTACAACAGTGGTTCAACCAGACTCGTTCCCCCTGTGTAACTTCCTGCCCCCTGCATCTCTTACCCACACCATCACCTCCCCAGACACACACAGACATACAAAAGCCTACACAAAGACATACACCTCTTTCACACAAATGCAGCCAGCCAAATAAATAAAACTGCTTGCGTATGCAGGCGCTTTTAGCACTACAAGTGCCTGCATACCCATGGCTGAAAAAGCATGCTAAGGCTTGAAGAAATCATCCAAGACCTGCTGGGACCTGTAGTGCCACAGAAAAAAAACACAAAACCCCACGAACTTTGTGACAAAATGGTTGATTTGACTAAATACTTCCCCAAACCTTGTTTAACCAATTTAATGTACTTGGCCTACACGTATACAGAGAATTAGACCGGCAGTGTTGGAGTGATACCGCAAGGTAAATACTTAAAGTTTTGTCATCTTGGAAGAAGTGGAACTTGCCAAAGAGACCCTGGGGTTATGTTAGGAAAGAGGGTTACTTTCCAGTGCTGGAATGTAAACCCAGAATAAACTACTCTACTATAATTGTGGGTTTACAATTCAGTGCCAGAGTGTAATTAATCCTCTTTCCTGCACATACAAGCCCCTTCCTTCCCGCATTCTGCATCTCCAGACTCAAGGATGCACAAGTCAGGGATACACAAAGAGTGTTAAATGGATGCTGGGATATGCATTTTTCATGTGCATGAGATGTCTTAAAAAGCACATTTTACACTCTAAATAAAGGCCTTACATCCAACTGTAAACGACCCCCAGGGTGTATATTTAGCACAGTGGGCCAAATCTGTATAGTGGCCAAGTATAACAGGGATATATTACAGACTGATCAAGTTACATTAGGCTAAACTGAATTTTTATCAATCCTGAAGGTCTACCGTATAATGGGCATAATGGGTCCTCCACCATATCTTCATCATGGCCAATTATATTCTATACTGGGAACAGAGACTATGGCCCTCATTCAGAGCCGTTCGCTATTTGCGGTCGTTCGTTCAAAAACAAGGGGTGGCTATTCAAATGATCCGTTCGCACATTGCAGTCTGTTCACACCTCTAAGTCTGAACGAGCGAGCAAAACATACGCTCGTTTATTTGATAAAAACGCCCCCTGGCCGCTCGCACCATACGTCATGTCCGCTATTTATTAGATTAATCGAGTACATCGTACAACGTATGAACTGCTCGCTATTCTTGTGGTTGGTTTTTTCAACCGCTATTTTGCGAGCAGTTCTGAGTTTAAAAAAACCAAATGACGTGGTCAATGACGCTGCTGGATTAATTATGCACACCCTTAAAACGCCCGTTTTGACCTTTAAGGACGCCTGCGTTCGAATTCCACTCCCCCGTTTTCAAGCACCTTCCCCTGTTACCACCCACATACGCCTCATTCTGTCACTCAAAATAGCAGGCACTCGCTATATAGCGTACAAACGATTTTCGGCCGCACTGACTGGTTCGCGCATGCGTACTAAAAACCGTACGCATGCGCAGATGTGCGAACATCGCTCGGAACGAGCGTACTGCCGCTAACGAGCGGCTCTGAATGAGGGCCTATATGGGGAGATTCAATTAGCAGCACGTTTCCATCAGAATATTGCACGCTGATGTAATGCTGGTCATCCTGCAGGAAAACCTTGCACGGCTTTGCTCCCACCTATAAAGGTGCAGAAATAACTAGTCTTGGCCTAGCTATTAATGTCATTTCAATATATAATAACCATCCTAACAGTATTTTCATTCTAAATTATGTTTTTTATAATCATTTAATCACTTGCTTGTTTTCTACCCAAGTAGCAGTCTTGACAAATGAAAATTGGACACAAGCAGAAGGTTAATGAAATGAGAAAGGGCTAATTGGAACTGAGTCATTGAATGAGTGGATGCAGTAAAAGAGAACTTTGGCGAAGAAGGAGATGGCAAAGGGACAGATACGTAATAAATGGCAGGTGTATCGTGGGAAGCAGAGGTGATGGAGGAATATAAACATATCACACATCAGTAGAGCTTATCTTATGCACTTCTCCTTTCAGGAATGTAGAACACGAGTGAGGTCATGCTGTGATGTCATAATGGTAACTCTTTGCTGTTGCTACCACTCTAGTCTTAACCGCCCAGGACATGGACATAGCATTATCATTGCTGTCATTAACATACTCCATATACATCTCTTGCACCCAGCCCACTGAGGGAAAGATATCCGCTTGAGGTAAGTATCTCATCAAAGACAAGGGCGTTTCACTTGGATGTGCCTGCAGACTTGGAGCTTGACTACCCTAAAATATGACCTTGAGCTTGTTTATTTCTATAATTGGAGGTTCTAGCAGCACAGCACATCTATCGCAATGTAGCAGCCATTCGGGTAAACTTGGTGCTTCTCAAAAGGGGATGACCATCCTCTTCAGCAAATTGCGCAGCTTTGTGAGGAATGTAAATTGGGTAATGTCAGGAGATGTGGACAGGAGCTATATTAATGACGTCAGCCAATGTTATTTATTAATGTGGTGAAATGTATACTGTATTTCAGTGTCAAACGTTCATATTTTAAATCAATTTGGAAATTATACTCTGCATAGCCTCCTAGTGCCCAGAGGGACGGGCAGTCCTTCAAGCCATGGGTCCCCAGAGGTTTCCTCCACAGGGGGTTTTTCCTCTCCTGAGTGCTGAAGGATGACTCTTTGTGAGTCACGAGGCTTCCACCATCTCGGTCCTCTTATAGGACAAGCTTGTAAGAGCCTCCGGCTAATCTTGGGCGCTAATTTATTTTACAGTGCAGAGTAAAAATAAAGTGTTGTTTTCCTTCTGCTAAAAATTCATAATAAATATATGTTAAAAATTGATTTTGCTTGATGTGGTCTTTGTTTTTTTTTCATAATGGAGGCTCTTAGAAGATTAAGAGCCTGTGAGGTCTAACAAAGTGAATTAGGTCATAAACTCTTCTTAAATACTGTATATCTGCGACTACAGAATCAGGAATATGGTCTTACTCCGTACTTGTTGTTACCCACTTGTCTCCTTTACAACTATGGTAAAATGAGTTGTATGGAAAATATTAAGAAGATCCAGTGACATTTTGCAATTTTTTTTACAAAGAAACAAAATCTGACCAAAACAAAGAAATTAAAATAAAAAACAAAAATGTTATGTTAATTTCATGACATTCAAAGCACTAAAGGCCTTGTATTCTGAATGACATCAAATATTTCTATGAAGCTCATATGGATTACTGGCACCTCAGGAGTGATATGATAACTTTGGGCTGTGGTAAGGGTCCCAATGGCAAATAATTTGATTACGCACAATCCGGGTCAAAAATCTTACAGGGATTCCAACCGTGTATTTCTTTTCTCATATAAATATTAAGCAATTAATATATGCAAATAATCTTTATACAGAACATGGTGCAATTTATATGTTGGTACTACTAAGATTGCTTACCAAATTCATCATTTACTAAATCTCCAATCTTCTGTTTTCTTTCACCCAAAATCTGTTTCACGCCTCCCAGAACCATCCTGAAAATAGAAATTAAGATTTTATAATCTTCGCACTACATAGTAGCTTAAGGTTATGACCTAATGGCAATGTGCAGGATATGGTGGTGGTAAATGATGTCATTGGGGAAGTGGTCATGTCCAGAAAGGACATAAAATATGAAAGAGACCAGGTGAAATAGAAATCTCAAATGTTTTCAAACATATATACCCTTCTGTGCTGGACAAAATGAAGCAAACAACATATGGAAGGTTACTGTCCCTTTAAATAACAAACATTTAGGATGGTTTTCAAGGTATTCCTTAAAGAGGTTGCAAACCCTGCCCAATAGCATTATTTAATGCAATCATCCTGCAGACTTGGTAGCAGTGGGGTGCACCTGCAGAACAGGTAGCCATTATGAATGGATTAAAAATTACATATTTGGCTGACATTCACTTACGAGATACCTAATTCAGTCTGCCAAGTCTCCCAGGCAATTGCTCAATGTTATGATCCTGTGCCGCTGACGTGATAATAACAAAAGCCAAAGCATGGGGTCCTCCTGTCACCTAGTCCAAACCTATTCTGCAGGGGGATATGTGCCTCTTCCCTAGGAAAAAAAACAGCCAGAGGCATCATCACTAGGGTCTTTGGAGCCCAGGGCAAGTCGAAGAACGGCGTGCCCCCCCCATACACACATATAGAAAAGCATATGCGCGCCTTTGGCGCGCACAAAAAACATGGGCGTGGTCACATACCAAAGAGGCGTGGCCACTGAAAATGGGGCACGCCATTCAGGACACGTCACCCATTTCTCATCACTCTGGGAACATTACTTTCCAATCCATATGCACCTTACCTATACGGTGGTTTCTCACAATGTGGAACCTCTGAAGAAATATATCCTCCATGGGAAGACGGCATCTTAAGTCGGCATTCACTATTCATGTAGGTCACATCGTCCGGAAGATTCCTGTTTGTGTGGGAATATTAACAAGGTCTTCATCTTACAACAGCGGTTCAACCAGACTCGTTGCCCCTGTGTAAATTCCTGCCCCCTGCATCTCTTACCCACACCATCACCTCCCCAGACACACACAGACATACAAAATCCTACACAGAGACATACACCTCTTTCACACAAATGCAGCCAGCCAAATAAATAAAACTGCTTGCGTATGCAGGCGCTTTTAGCACTATAAGTGCCTGCATACCCATGGCTGAAAAAGCATGCTAAGGCTTGCAGAAATCATCCAAGACCTGCTGGGACCTGTAGTGCCACAGAAAAAAAACACAAAAACCCACGAACTTTGTGACAAAATGGTTGATTTGACTAAATACTTCCCCAAACCTTGTTTAACCAATTTAATGTACTTGGCCTACACGTATGCAGAGAATTAGACCGGCAGTGTTGGAGTGATACCGCAAGGTAAATACTTTAAATTTTGTCATCTTGGAAGAAGTGGAACTTACCAAAGAGACCCTGGGGTTATGTTAGGAAAGAGGGTTACTTTCCAGTGCTGGAATGTAAACCCAGAATAAACTACTCTACTTTAACTGTGGGTTTACAATTCAGTGCTAGAGTGTAATTAATCCTCTTTCCTGCACATACAAGCCCCTTCCTTCCCGCATTCTGCATCTCCAGACTCAAGGATGCACAAGTCAGGGATACACAAAGAGTGTTAAATGGACGCTGGGATACGCATTTTTCATGTGCATGAGATGTCTTAAAAAGCACATTTTACACTCTAAATAAAGGCCTTACATCCAACTGTAAACGACCCCCAGAGTGTATATTTAGCACAGTGGGCCTAATCTGTATAGTGGCCAAGCATAACAGGGATATATTGCAGACTGATCAAGTTACATTAGGCTAAACTGAATTTTTATCAATCCTGAAGGTCTACCGTATAATGGGCATAATGGGTCCTCCACCATATCTTCATCATGGCCAATTATATTCTATACTGGGAACAGAGACTATTTGGGGAGATTCAATTAGCAGCACGTTTCCATCAGAATATTGCACGCTGATGTAATGCTGGTCATCCTGCAGGAAAACCTTGCACGGCTTTGCTCCCACTTATAAAGGTGCAGAAATAACTAGTCTTGGCCTAGCTATTAATGTCATTTCAATATATAATAACCATCCTAACAGTATTTTCATTCTAAATTGTATTTTTTATAATCATTTAATCCCTTGCTTGTTTTCTACCCAAGTAGCAGTCTTGACAAATGAAAATTGGACACAAGCAGAAGGTTAATGAAATGAGAAAGGGCTGATAGGAACTGAGTCATTGAATGAGTGGATGCAGTAAAAGAGAACTTTGGCAAATAAGGAGATGGCAATGGGACAGATACGTAATAAATGGCAGGTGTATCGTGGGAAGCAGAGGTGATGGAGGAATATAAACATATCACACATCAGTAGAGCTTATCTTATGCACTTCTCCTTTAAGGAATGTAGATCACGAGTGAGGTCATGCTGTGATGTCATAATGGTAACTCTTTGCTGTTGCTACCACTCTAGTCTTAACCGCCCAGGACATGGACATAGCATTATCTTTGCTGTCATTAACATACTCCATATACATCTCTTGCACCCAGCCCACTGAGGGAAAGATATCCGCTTGAGGTAAGTATCTCATCAAAGACAAGGGCGTTTCACTTGGATGTGCCTGCAGACTTGGAGCTTGACTACCCTAAAATATGACCTTGAGCTTGTTTATTTCTATAATTGGAGGTTCTAGCAGCACTGCACATCTATCGCAATGTAGCAGCCATTCCGGTAAACTTGGTGCTTCTCAAAAGGGGATGACCATCCTCTTCAGCAAATTGCGCAGCTTTGTGAGGAATGTAAATTGGGTAATGTCAGGAGATGTGGACAGGAGCTATATTAATGACGTCAGCCAATGTTATTTATTAATGTGGTGAAATGTATACTGTATTTCAGTGTCAAACGTTCATATTTTAAATCAATTTGGAAATTATACTCTGCATAGCCTCCTAGTGCCCAGAGGGACGGGCAGTCCTTCAAGCCATGGGTCCCCAGAGGTTTCCTCCACAGGGGTTTTTTCCTCTCCTGAGTGCTGAAGGATGACTCTTTGTAAGTCACGAGGCTTCCACCATCTTGGTCCTCTTATAGGACAAGCTTGTAAGAGCCTCCGTCTAATCTTGGGCGCTAATTTATTTTACAGTGCAGAGTAAAAATAAAGTGTTGTTTTTCTTCTGCTAAAAATTCATAATAAATATATTTTAAAAATTGATTTTGCTTGATGTGGTCTTTGTTTTTTTTCATAATGGAGGCTCTTAGAAGATTAAGAGCCTGTGAGGTTTAACAAAGTAAATTAGGTCATAAATTCTTCTTAAATACTGTATATCTGCGACTACAGAATCAGGAATATGGTCTTACTTCGTACTTGTTGTTACCCACTTGTCTCCTTTACAACTATGGTAAAATGAGTTGTATGGAAAATATTAAGAGGATCCAGTGACATTTTGCAATTTTTTTTACAAAGAAACAAAATCTGACCAAAACAAAGAAGAAATTAAAATAAAAAATAAAAATGTTATGTTAATTTCATGACATTCAAAGCACTAAAGGCCTTGTATTCTGAATGACATCAAATATTTCTATGAAGCTCATATGGATTACTGGCACCTCAGGAGTGATATGATAACTTTGGGCTGTGGTAAGGGTCCCAATGACAAATAATTAGATTACGCACAATCCGGGTCAAAATCTTACAGGGATTCCTACCGTGTATTTCTTTTCTCATATAAATATTAAGTAATGAATATATGCAAATAATCTTCATACAGAACAGGGTGCAATTTATATGTTGGTACTACTAAGATTGCTTACCAAATTCATCATTTACTAAATCTCCAATCTTCTGTTTTCTTTCACCCAAAATCTGTTTCACGCCTCCCAGAACCATACTGAAAATAGAAATTAAGATTTTATAATCTTCGCACTACATAGTAGCTTAAGGTTATGACCTAATGGCAATGTGCAGGATATGGTGGTGGTAAATGATGTCATTGGGGAAGTGGTCAAGTCCAGAATAGACACAAAATATGAAAGAGACCAGGTGAAATAGAAATCTAAAATGTTTTCAAACATATATACCCTTCTGTGCTGGACAAAATGAAGCAAACAACATATGGAAGGTTACTGTCCCTTTAAATAACAAACATTTAGGATGGTTTTCAAGGTATTCCTTAAAGAGGTTGCATACCCTGCCCAATTGCATTATTTAATGCAATCATCCTGCAGACTTGGTAGCAGTGGGGTGCACCTGCAGAACAGGTAGCCATTATGAATGGATTAAAAATTACATATTTGGCTGACATTCAGTTACGAGATACCTAATTCAGTCTGCCAAGTCTCCCAGGCAATTGCTCGATGTTATGATCCTGTACCACTGACGTGATAATAAAAAAAGCCAAAGCGTGGGGTCCTCCTGTCACCTAGTCCAAGCCTAATCTGCAGGGGGATATGTGCCTCTTCCCTAGGGAAAAAAACAGCCAGAGGCATCATCACTAGGGTCTTTGGAGCCCAGGGCAAGTCGAAGAACGGCGTGCCCCCCCCATACACACATATAGAAAAGCATATGCGCGCCTTTGGCGTGCACAAAAAACATGGGCGTGGTCACATACCAAAGGGGCGTGGCCACTGAAAATGGGGCACGCCATTCAGGACACGTCACCCATTTCTCATCACTCTGGGAACATTACTTTCCAATCCATATGCACCTTACCTATACGGTGGTTTCTCACAATGTGGAACCTCTGAAGAAATATATCCTCCATGGGAAGACGGCATCTTAAGTCGGCATTCACTATTCATGTAGGTCACATCGTCCGGAAGATTCCTGTTTGTGTGGGAATATTAACAAGGTCTTCATCTTACAACAGCGGTTCAACCAGACTCGTTGCCCCTGTGTAAATTCCTGCCCCCTGCATCTCTTACCCACACCATCACCTCCCCAGACACACACAGACATACAAAAGCCTACACAGAGACATACACCTCTTTCACACAAATGCAGCCAGCCAAATAAATAAAACTGCTTGCGTATGCAGGCGCTTTTAGCACTATAAGTGCCTGCATACCCATGGCTGAAAAAGCATGCTAAGGCTTGCAGAAATCATCCAAGACCTGCTGGGACCTGTAGTGCCACAGAAAAAAAACACAAAAACCCACGAACTTTGTGACAAAATGGTTGATTTGACTAAATACTTCCCCAAACCTTGTTTAACCAATTTAATGTACTTGGCCTACACGTATGCAGAGAATTAGACCGGCAGTGTTGGAGTGATACCGCAAGGTAAATACTTTAAATTTTGTCATCTTGGAAGAAGTGGAACTTACCAAAGAGACCCTGGGGTTATGTTAGGAAAGAGGGTTACTTTCCAGTGCTGGAATGTAAACCCAGAATAAACTACTCTACTTTAACTGTGGGTTTACAATTCAGTGCTAGAGTGTAATTAATCCTCTTTCCTGCACATACAAGCCCCTTCCTTCCCGCATTCTGCATCTCCAGACTCAAGGATGCACAAGTCAGGGATACACAAAGAGTGTTAAATGGACGCTGGGATACGCATTTTTCATGTGCATGAGATGTCTTAAAAAGCACATTTTACACTCTAAATAAAGGCCTTACATCCAACTGTAAACGACCCCCAGAGTGTATATTTAGCACAGTGGGCCTAATCTGTATAGTGGCCAAGCATAACAGGGATATATTGCAGACTGATCAAGTTACATTAGGCTAAACTGAATTTTTATCAATCCTGAAGGTCTACCGTATAATGGGCATAATGGGTCCTCCACCATATCTTCATCATGGCCAATTATATTCTATACTGGGAACAGAGACTATTTGGGGAGATTCAATTAGCAGCACGTTTCCATCAGAATATTGCACGCTGATGTAATGCTGGTCATCCTGCAGGAAAACCTTGCACGGCTTTGCTCCCACCTATAAAGGTGCAGAAATAACTAGTCTTGGCCTAGCTATTAATGTCATTTCAATATATAATAACCATCCTAACAGTATTTTCATTCTAAATTGTATTTTTTATAATCATTTAATCCCTTGCTTGTTTTCTACCCAAGTAGCAGTCTTGACAAATGAAAATTGGACACAAGCAGAAGGTTAATGAAATGAGAAAGGGCTGATAGGAACTGAGTCATTGAATGAGTGGATGCAGTAAAAGAGAACTTTGGCAAATAAGGAGATGGCAATGGGACAGATACGTAATAAATGGCAGGTGTATCGTGGGAAGCAAAGGTGATGGAGGAATATAAACATATCACACATCAGTAGAGCTTATCTTATGCACTTCTCCTTTAAGGAATGTAGAACACGAGTGAGGTCATGCTGTGATGTCATAATGGTAACTCTTTGCTGTTGCTACCACTCTAGTCTTAACCGCCCAGGACATGGACATAGCATTATCATTGCTGTCATTAACATACTCCATATACATCTCTTGCACCCAGCCCACTGAGGGAAAGATATCCGCTTGAGGTAAGTATCTCATCAAAGACAAGGGCGTTTCACTTGGATGTGCCTGCAGACTTGGAGCTTGACTACCCTAAAATATGACCTTGAGCTTGTTTATTTCTATAATTGGAGGTTCTAGCAGCACAGCACATCTATCGCAATGTAGCAGCCATTCCGGTAAACTCGGTGCTTCTCAAAAGGGGATGACCATCCTCTTCAGCAAATTGCGCAGCTTTGTGAGGAATGTAAATTGGGTAATGTCAGGAGATGTGGACAGGAGCTATATTAATGACGTCAGCCAATGTTATTTATTAATGTGGTGAAATGTATACTGTATTTCAGTGTCAAACATTCATATTTTAAATCAATTTGGAAATTATACTCTGCATAGCCTCCTAGTGCCCAGAGGGACGGGCAGTCCTTCAAGCGATGGGTCTCCAGAGGTTTCCTCCACAGGGGGTTTTTCCTCTCCTGAGTGCTGAAGGATGACTCTTTGTAAGTCACGAGGCTTCCACCATCTTGGTCCTCTTATAGGACAAGCTTGTAAGAGCCTCCGTCTAATCTTGGGCGCTAATTTATTTTACAGTGCAGAGTAAAAATAAAGTGTTGTTTTTCTTCTGCTAAAAATTCATAATAAATATATTTTAAAAATTGATTTTGCTTGATGTGGTCTTTGTTTTTTTTTCATAATGGAGGCTCTTAGAAGATTAAGAGCCTGTGAGGTCTAACAAAGTGAATTAGGTCATAAACTCTTCTTAAATACTGTATATCTGCGACTACAGAATCAGGAATATGGTCTTACTCCGTACTTGTTGTTACCCACTTGTCTCCTTTACAACTATGGTAAAATGAGTTGTATGGAAAATATTAAGAAGATCCAGTGACATTTTGCAATTTTTTTTACAAAGAAACAAAATCTGACCAAAACAAAGAAATTAAAATAAAAAACAAAAATGTTATGTTAATTTCATGACATTCAAAGCACTAAAGGCCTTGTATTCTGAATGACATCAAATATTTCTATGAAGCTCATATGGATTACTGGCACCTCAGGAGTGATATGATAACTTTGGGCTGTGGTAAGGGTCCCAATGGCAAATAATTTGATTACGCACAATCCGGGTCAAAAATCTTACAGGGATTCCAACCGTGTATTTCTTTTCTCATATAAATATTAAGCAATTAATATATGCAAATAATCTTTATACAGAACATGGTGCAATTTATATGTTGGTACTACTAAGATTGCTTACCAAATTCATCATTTACTAAATCTCCAATCTTCTGTTTTCTTTCACCCAAAATCTGTTTCACGCCTCCCAGAACCATCCTGAAAATAGAAATTAAGATTTTATAATCTTCGCACTACATAGTAGCTTAAGGTTATGACCTAATGGCAATGTGCAGGATATGGTGGTGGTAAATGATGTCATTGGGGAAGTGGTCATGTCCAGAAAGGACATAAAATATGAAAGAGACCAGGTGAAATAGAAATCTCAAATGTTTTCAAACATATATACCCTTCTGTGCTGGACAAAATGAAGCAAACAACATATGGAAGGTTACTGTCCCTTTAAATAACAAACATTTAGGATGGTTTTCAAGGTATTCCTTAAAGAGGTTGCAAACCCTGCCCAATAGCATTATTTAATGCAATCATCCTGCAGACTTGGTAGCAGTGGGGTGCACCTGCAGAACAGGTAGCCATTATGAATGGATTAAAAATTACATATTTGGCTGACATTCACTTACGAGATACCTAATTCAGTCTGCCAAGTCTCCCAGGCAATTGCTCAATGTTATGATCCTGTGCCGCTGACGTGATAATAACAAAAGCCAAAGCATGGGGTCCTCCTGTCACCTAGTCCAAACCTATTCTGCAGGGGGATATGTGCCTCTTCCCTAGGAAAAAAAACAGCCAGAGGCATCATCACTAGGGTCTTTGGAGCCCAGGGCAAGTCGAAGAACGGCGTGCCCCCCCCATACACACATATAGAAAAGCATATGCGCGCCTTTGGCGCGCACAAAAAACATGGGCGTGGTCACATACCAAAGAGGCGTGGCCACTGAAAATGGGGCACGCCATTCAGGACACGTCACCCATTTCTCATCACTCTGGGAACATTACTTTCCAATCCATATGCACCTTACCTATACGGTGGTTTCTCACAATGTGGAACCTCTGAAGAAATATATCCTCCATGGGAAGACGGCATCTTAAGTCGGCATTCACTATTCATGTAGGTCACATCGTCCGGAAGATTCCTGTTTGTGTGGGAATATTAACAAGGTCTTCATCTTACAACAGCGGTTCAACCAGACTCGTTGCCCCTGTGTAAATTCCTGCCCCCTGCATCTCTTACCCACACCATCACCTCCCCAGACACACACAGACATACAAAATCCTACACAGAGACATACACCTCTTTCACACAAATGCAGCCAGCCAAATAAATAAAACTGCTTGCGTATGCAGGCGCTTTTAGCACTATAAGTGCCTGCATACCCATGGCTGAAAAAGCATGCTAAGGCTTGCAGAAATCATCCAAGACCTGCTGGGACCTGTAGTGCCACAGAAAAAAAACACAAAAACCCACGAACTTTGTGACAAAATGGTTGATTTGACTAAATACTTCCCCAAACCTTGTTTAACCAATTTAATGTACTTGGCCTACACGTATGCAGAGAATTAGACCGGCAGTGTTGGAGTGATACCGCAAGGTAAATACTTTAAATTTTGTCATCTTGGAAGAAGTGGAACTTACCAAAGAGACCCTGGGGTTATGTTAGGAAAGAGGGTTACTTTCCAGTGCTGGAATGTAAACCCAGAATAAACTACTCTACTTTAACTGTGGGTTACAATTCAGTGCTAGAGTGTAATTAATCCTCTTTCCTGCACATACAAGCCCCTTCCTTCCCGCATTCTGCATCTCCAGACTCAAGGATGCACAAGTCAGGGATACACAAAGAGTGTTAAATGGACGCTGGGATACGCATTTTTCATGTGCATGAGATGTCTTAAAAAGCACATTTTACACTCTAAATAAAGGCCTTACATCCAACTGTAAACGACCCCCAGAGTGTATATTTAGCACAGTGGGCCTAATCTGTATAGTGGCCAAGCATAACAGGGATATATTGCAGACTGATCAAGTTACATTAGGCTAAACTGAATTTTTATCAATCCTGAAGGTCTACCGTATAATGGGCATAATGGGTCCTCCACCATATCTTCATCATGGCCAATTATATTCTATACTGGGAACAGAGACTATTTGGGGAGATTCAATTAGCAGCACGTTTCCATCAGAATATTGCACGCTGATGTAATGCTGGTCATCCTGCAGGAAAACCTTGCACGGCTTTGCTCCCACTTATAAAGGTGCAGAAATAACTAGTCTTGGCCTAGCTATTAATGTCATTTCAATATATAATAACCATCCTAACAGTATTTTCATTCTAAATTGTATTTTTTATAATCATTTAATCCCTTGCTTGTTTTCTACCCAAGTAGCAGTCTTGACAAATGAAAATTGGACACAAGCAGAAGGTTAATGAAATGAGAAAGGGCTGATAGGAACTGAGTCATTGAATGAGTGGATGCAGTAAAAGAGAACTTTGGCAAATAAGGAGATGGCAATGGGACAGATACGTAATAAATGGCAGGTGTATCGTGGGAAGCAGAGGTGATGGAGGAATATAAACATATCACACATCAGTAGAGCTTATCTTATGCACTTCTCCTTTAAGGAATGTAGATCACGAGTGAGGTCATGCTGTGATGTCATAATGGTAACTCTTTGCTGTTGCTACCACTCTAGTCTTAACCGCCCAGGACATGGACATAGCATTATCTTTGCTGTCATTAACATACTCCATATACATCTCTTGCACCCAGCCCACTGAGGGAAAGATATCCGCTTGAGGTAAGTATCTCATCAAAGACAAGGGCGTTTCACTTGGATGTGCCTGCAGACTTGGAGCTTGACTACCCTAAAATATGACCTTGAGCTTGTTTATTTCTATAATTGGAGGTTCTAGCAGCACAGCACATCTATCGCAATGTAGCAGCCATTCCGGTAAACTTGGTGCTTCTCAAAAGGGGATGACCATCCTCTTCAGCAAATTGCGCAGCTTTGTGAGGAATGTAAATTGGGTAATGTCAGGAGATGTGGACAGGAGCTATATTAATGACGTCAGCCAATGTTATTTATTAATGTGGTGAAATGTATACTGTATTTCAGTGTCAAACGTTCATATTTTAAATCAATTTGGAAATTATACTCTGCATAGCCTCCTAGTGCCCAGAGGGACGGGCAGTCCTTCAAGCCATGGGTCCCCAGAGGTTTCCTCCACAGGGGTTTTTTCCTCTCCTGAGTGCTGAAGGATGACTCTTTGTAAGTCACGAGGCTTCCACCATCTTGGTCCTCTTATAGGACAAGCTTGTAAGAGCCTCCGTCTAATCTTGGGCGCTAATTTATTTTACAGTGCAGAGTAAAAATAAAGTGTTGTTTTTCTTCTGCTAAAAATTCATAATAAATATATTTTAAAAATTGATTTTGCTTGATGTGGTCTTTGTTTTTTTTCATAATGGAGGCTCTTAGAAGATTAAGAGCCTGTGAGGTTTAACAAAGTAAATTAGGTCATAAATTCTTCTTAAATACTGTATATCTGCGACTACAGAATCAGGAATATGGTCTTACTTCGTACTTGTTGTTACCCACTTGTCTCCTTTACAACTATGGTAAAATGAGTTGTATGGAAAATATTAAGAGGATCCAGTGACATTTTGCAATTTTTTTTACAAAGAAACAAAATCTGACCAAAACAAAGAAGAAATTAAAATAAAAAATAAAAATGTTATGTTAATTTCATGACATTCAAAGCACTAAAGGCCTTGTATTCTGAATGACATCAAATATTTCTATGAAGCTCATATGGATTACTGGCACCTCAGGAGTGATATGATAACTTTGGGCTGTGGTAAGGGTCCCAATGACAAATAATTAGATTACGCACAATCCGGGTCAAAATCTTACAGGGATTCCTACCGTGTATTTCTTTTCTCATATAAATATTAAGTAATGAATATATGCAAATAATCTTCATACAGAACAGGGTGCAATTTATATGTTGGTACTACTAAGATTGCTTACCAAATTCATCATTTACTAAATCTCCAATCTTCTGTTTTCTTTCACCCAAAATCTGTTTCACGCCTCCCAGAACCATACTGAAAATAGAAATTAAGATTTTATAATCTTCGCACTACATAGTAGCTTAAGGTTATGACCTAATGGCAATGTGCAGGATATGGTGGTGGTAAATGATGTCATTGGGGAAGTGGTCAAGTCCAGAATAGACACAAAATATGAAAGAGACCAGGTGAAATAGAAATCTAAAATGTTTTCAAACATATATACCCTTCTGTGCTGGACAAAATGAAGCAAACAACATATGGAAGGTTACTGTCCCTTTAAATAACAAACATTTAGGATGGTTTTCAAGGTATTCCTTAAAGAGGTTGCATACCCTGCCCAATTGCATTATTTAATGCAATCATCCTGCAGACTTGGTAGCAGTGGGGTGCACCTGCAGAACAGGTAGCCATTATGAATGGATTAAAAATTACATATTTGGCTGACATTCAGTTACGAGATACCTAATTCAGTCTGCCAAGTCTCCCAGGCAATTGCTCGATGTTATGATCCTGTACCACTGACGTGATAATAAAAAAAGCCAAAGCGTGGGGTCCTCCTGTCACCTAGTCCAAGCCTAATCTGCAGGGGGATATGTGCCTCTTCCCTAGGGAAAAAAACAGCCAGAGGCATCATCACTAGGGTCTTTGGAGCCCAGGGCAAGTCGAAGAACGGCGTGCCCCCCCCATACACACATATAGAAAAGCATATGCGCGCCTTTGGCGTGCACAAAAAACATGGGCGTGGTCACATACCAAAGGGGCGTGGCCACTGAAAATGGGGCACGCCATTCAGGACACGTCACCCATTTCTCATCACTCTGGGAACATTACTTTCCAATCCATATGCACCTTACCTATACGGTGGTTTCTCACAATGTGGAACCTCTGAAGAAATATATCCTCCATGGGAAGACGGCATCTTAAGTCGGCATTCACTATTCATGTAGGTCACATCGTCCGGAAGATTCCTGTTTGTGTGGGAATATTAACAAGGTCTTCATCTTACAACAGCGGTTCAACCAGACTCGTTGCCCCTGTGTAAATTCCTGCCCCCTGCATCTCTTACCCACACCATCACCTCCCCAGACACACACAGACATACAAAAGCCTACACAGAGACATACACCTCTTTCACACAAATGCAGCCAGCCAAATAAATAAAACTGCTTGCGTATGCAGGCGCTTTTAGCACTATAAGTGCCTGCATACCCATGGCTGAAAAAGCATGCTAAGGCTTGCAGAAATCATCCAAGACCTGCTGGGACCTGTAGTGCCACAGAAAAAAAACACAAAAACCCACGAACTTTGTGACAAAATGGTTGATTTGACTAAATACTTCCCCAAACCTTGTTTAACCAATTTAATGTACTTGGCCTACACGTATGCAGAGAATTAGACCGGCAGTGTTGGAGTGATACCGCAAGGTAAATACTTTAAATTTTGTCATCTTGGAAGAAGTGGAACTTACCAAAGAGACCCTGGGGTTATGTTAGGAAAGAGGGTTACTTTCCAGTGCTGGAATGTAAACCCAGAATAAACTACTCTACTTTAACTGTGGGTTTACAATTCAGTGCTAGAGTGTAATTAATCCTCTTTCCTGCACATACAAGCCCCTTCCTTCCCGCATTCTGCATCTCCAGACTCAAGGATGCACAAGTCAGGGATACACAAAGAGTGTTAAATGGACGCTGGGATACGCATTTTTCATGTGCATGAGATGTCTTAAAAAGCACATTTTACACTCTAAATAAAGGCCTTACATCCAACTGTAAACGACCCCCAGAGTGTATATTTAGCACAGTGGGCCTAATCTGTATAGTGGCCAAGCATAACAGGGATATATTGCAGACTGATCAAGTTACATTAGGCTAAACTGAATTTTTATCAATCCTGAAGGTCTACCGTATAATGGGCATAATGGGTCCTCCACCATATCTTCATCATGGCCAATTATATTCTATACTGGGAACAGAGACTATTTGGGGAGATTCAATTAGCAGCACGTTTCCATCAGAATATTGCACGCTGATGTAATGCTGGTCATCCTGCAGGAAAACCTTGCACGGCTTTGCTCCCACCTATAAAGGTGCAGAAATAACTAGTCTTGGCCTAGCTATTAATGTCATTTCAATATATAATAACCATCCTAACAGTATTTTCATTCTAAATTGTATTTTTTATAATCATTTAATCCCTTGCTTGTTTTCTACCCAAGTAGCAGTCTTGACAAATGAAAATTGGACACAAGCAGAAGGTTAATGAAATGAGAAAGGGCTGATAGGAACTGAGTCATTGAATGAGTGGATGCAGTAAAAGAGAACTTTGGCAAATAAGGAGATGGCAATGGGACAGATACGTAATAAATGGCAGGTGTATCGTGGGAAGCAAAGGTGATGGAGGAATATAAACATATCACACATCAGTAGAGCTTATCTTATGCACTTCTCCTTTAAGGAATGTAGAACACGAGTGAGGTCATGCTGTGATGTCATAATGGTAACTCTTTGCTGTTGCTACCACTCTAGTCTTAACCGCCCAGGACATGGACATAGCATTATCATTGCTGTCATTAACATACTCCATATACATCTCTTGCACCCAGCCCACTGAGGGAAAGATATCCGCTTGAGGTAAGTATCTCATCAAAGACAAGGGCGTTTCACTTGGATGTGCCTGCAGACTTGGAGCTTGACTACCCTAAAATATGACCTTGAGCTTGTTTATTTCTATAATTGGAGGTTCTAGCAGCACAGCACATCTATCGCAATGTAGCAGCCATTCCGGTAAACTTGGTGCTTCTCAAAAGGGGATGACCATCCTCTTCAGCAAATTGCGCAGCTTTGTGAGGAATGTAAATTGGGTAATGTCAGGAGATGTGGACAGGAGCTATATTAATGACGTCAGCCAATGTTATTTATTAATGTGGTGAAATGTATACTGTATTTCAGTGTCAAACGTTCATATTTTAAATCAATTTGGAAATTATACTCTGCATAGCCTCCTAGTGCCCAGAGGGACGGGCAGTCCTTCAAGCCATGGGTCCCCAGAGGTTTCCTCCACAGGGGTTTTTTCCTCTCCTGAGTGCTGAAGGCTGACTCTTTGTAAGTCACGAGGCTTCCACCATCTTGGTCCTCTTATAGGACAAGCTTGTAAGAGCCTCCGTCTAATCTTGGGCGCTAATTTATTTTACAGTGCAGAGTAAAAATAAAGTGTTGTTTTTCTTCTGCTAAAAATTCATAATAAATATATTTTAAAAATTGATTTTGCTTGATGTGGTCTTTGTTTTTTTTCATAATGGAGGCTCTTAGAAGATTAAGAGCCTGTGAGGTTTAACAAAGTAAATTAGGTCATAAATTCTTCTTAAATACTGTATATCTGCGACTACAGAATCAGGAATATGGTCTTACTTCGTACTTGTTGTTACCCACTTGTCTCCTTTACAACTATGGTAAAATGAGTTGTATGGAAAATATTAAGAGGATCCAGTGACATTTTGCAATTTTTTTTACAAAGAAACAAAATCTGACCAAAACAAAGAAGAAATTAAAATAAAAAATAAAAATGTTATGTTAATTTCATGACATTCAAAGCACTAAAGGCCTTGTATTCTGAATGACATCAAATATTTCTATGAAGCTCATATGGATTACTGGCACCTCAGGAGTGATATGATAACTTTGGGCTGTGGTAAGGGTCCCAATGACAAATAATTAGATTACGCACAATCCGGGTCAAAATCTTACAGGGATTCCTACCGTGTATTTCTTTTCTCATATAAATATTAAGTAATGAATATATGCAAATAATCTTCATACAGAACAGGGTGCAATTTATATGTTGGTACTACTAAGATTGCTTACCAAATTCATCATTTACTAAATCTCCAATCTTCTGTTTTCTTTCACCCAAAATCTGTTTCACGCCTCCCAGAACCATACTGAAAATAGAAATTAAGATTTTATAATCTTCGCACTACATAGTAGCTTAAGGTTATGACCTAATGGCAATGTGCAGGATATGGTGGTGGTAAATGATGTCATTGGGGAAGTGGTCAAGTCCAGAATAGACACAAAATATGAAAGAGACCAGGTGAAATAGAAATCTAAAATGTTTTCAAACATATATACCCTTCTGTGCTGGACAAAATGAAGCAAACAACATATGGAAGGTTACTGTCCCTTTAAATAACAAACATTTAGGATGGTTTTCAAGGTATTCCTTAAAGAGGTTGCATACCCTGCCCAATTGCATTATTTAATGCAATCATCCTGCAGACTTGGTAGCAGTGGGGTGCACCTGCAGAACAGGTAGCCATTATGAATGGATTAAAAATTACATATTTGGCTGACATTCAGTTACGAGATACCTAATTCAGTCTGCCAAGTCTCCCAGGCAATTGCTCGATGTTATGATCCTGTACCACTGACGTGATAATAAAAAAAGCCAAAGCGTGGGGTCCTCCTGTCACCTAGTCCAAGCCTAATCTGCAGGGGGATGTGTGCCTCTTCCCTAGGGAAAAAAACAGCCAGAGGCATCATCACTAGGGTCTTTGGAGCCCAGGGCAAGTCGAAGAACGGCGTGCCCCCCCCATACACACATATAGAAAAGCATATGCGCGCCTTTGGCGTGCACAAAAAACATGGGCGTGGTCACATACCAAAGGGGCGTGGCCACTGAAAATGGGGCACGCCATTCAGGACACGTCACCCATTTCTCATCACTCTGGGAACATTACTTTCCAATCCATATGCACCTTACCTATACGGTGGTTTCTCACAATGTGGAACCTCTGAAGAAATATATCCTCCATGGGAAGACGGCATCTTAAGTCGGCATTCACTATTCATGTAGGTCACATCGTCCGGAAGATTCCTGTTTGTGTGGGAATATTAACAAGGTCTTCATCTTACAACAGCGGTTCAACCAGACTCGTTGCACCTGTGTAAATTCCTGCCCCCTGCATCTCTTACCCACACCATCACCTCCCCAGACACACACAGACATACAAAAGCCTACACAGAGACATACACCTCTTTCACACAAATGCAGCCAGCCAAATAAATAAAACTGCTTGCGTATGCAGGCGCTTTTAGCACTATAAGTGCCTGCATACCCATGGCTGAAAAAGCATGCTAAGGCTTGCAGAAATCATCCAAGACCTGCTGGGACCTGTAGTGCCACAGAAAAAAAACACAAAAACCCACGAACTTTGTGACAAAATGGTTGATTTGACTAAATACTTCCCCAAACCTTGTTTAACCAATTTAATGTACTTGGCCTACACGTATGCAGAGAATTAGACCGGCAGTGTTGGAGTGATACCGCAAGGTAAATACTTTAAATTTTGTCATCTTGGAAGAAGTGGAACTTACCAAAGAGACCCTGGGGTTATGTTAGGAAAGAGGGTTACTTTCCAGTGCTGGAATGTAAACCCAGAATAAACTACTCTACTTTAACTGTGGGTTTACAATTCAGTGCTAGAGTGTAATTAATCCTCTTTCCTGCACATACAAGCCCCTTCCTTCCCGCATTCTGCATCTCCAGACTCAAGGATGCACAAGTCAGGGATACACAAAGAGTGTTAAATGGACGCTGGGATACGCATTTTTCATGTGCATGAGATGTCTTAAAAAGCACATTTTACACTCTAAATAAAGGCCTTACATCCAACTGTAAACGACCCCCAGAGTGTATATTTAGCACAGTGGGCCTAATCTGTATAGTGGCCAAGCATAACAGGGATATATTGCAGACTGATCAAGTTACATTAGGCTAAACTGAATTTTTATCAATCCTGAAGGTCTACCGTATAATGGGCATAATGGGTCCTCCACCATATCTTCATCATGGCCAATTATATTCTATACTGGGAACAGAGACTATTTGGGGAGATTCAATTAGCAGCACGTTTCCATCAGAATATTGCACGCTGATGTAATGCTGGTCATCCTGCAGGAAAACCTTGCACGGCTTTGCTCCCACCTATAAAGGTGCAGAAATAACTAGTCTTGGCCTAGCTATTAATGTCATTTCAATATATAATAACCATCCTAACAGTATTTTCATTCTAAATTGTATTTTTTATAATCATTTAATCCCTTGCTTGTTTTCTACCCAAGTAGCAGTCTTGACAAATGAAAATTGGACACAAGCAGAAGGTTAATGAAATGAGAAAGGGCTGATAGGAACTGAGTCATTGAATGAGTGGATGCAGTAAAAGAGAACTTTGGCAAATAAGGAGATGGCAATGGGACAGATACGTAATAAATGGCAGGTGTATCGTGGGAAGCAAAGGTGATGGAGGAATATAAACATATCACACATCAGTAGAGCTTATCTTATGCACTTCTCCTTTAAGGAATGTAGAACACGAGTGAGGTCATGCTGTGATGTCATAATGGTAACTCTTTGCTGTTGCTACCACTCTAGTCTTAACCGCCCAGGACATGGACATAGCATTATCATTGCTGTCATTAACATACTCCATATACATCTCTTGCACCCAGCCCACTGAGGGAAAGATATCCGCTTGAGGTAAGTATCTCATCAAAGACAAGGGCGTTTCACTTGGATGTGCCTGCAGACTTGGAGCTTGACTACCCTAAAATATGACCTTGAGCTTGTTTATTTCTATAATTGGAGGTTCTAGCAGCACAGCACATCTATCGCAATGTAGCAGCCATTCCGGTAAACTTGGTGCTTCTCAAAAGGGGATGACCATCCTCTTCAGCAAATTGCGCAGCTTTGTGAGGAATGTAAATTGGGTAATGTCAGGAGATGTGGACAGGAGCTATATTAATGACGTCAGCCAATGTTATTTATTAATGTGGTGAAATGTATACTGTATTTCAGTGTCAAACGTTCATATTTTAAATCAATTTGGAAATTATACTCTGCATAGCCTCCTAGTGCCCAGAGGGACGGGCAGTCCTTCAAGCCATGGGTCCCCAGAGGTTTCCTCCACAGGGGTTTTTTCCTCTCCTGAGTGCTGAAGGATGACTCTTTGTAAGTCACGAGGCTTCCACCATCTTGGTCCTCTTATAGGACAAGCTTGTAAGAGCCTCCGTCTAATCTTGGGCGCTAATTTATTTTACAGTGCAGAGTAAAAATAAAGTGTTGTTTTTCTTCTGCTAAAAATTCATAATAAATATATTTTAAAAATTGATTTTGCTTGATGTGGTCTTTGTTTTTTTTCATAATGGAGGCTCTTAGAAGATTAAGAGCCTGTGAGGTTTAACAAAGTAAATTAGGTCATAAATTCTTCTTAAATACTGTATATCTGCGACTACAGAATCAGGAATATGGTCTTACTTCGTACTTGTTGTTACCCACTTGTCTCCTTTACAACTATGGTAAAATGAGTTGTATGGAAAATATTAAGAGGATCCAGTGACATTTTGCAATTTTTTTTACAAAGAAACAAAATCTGACCAAAACAAAGAAGAAATTAAAATAAAAAATAAAAATGTTATGTTAATTTCATGACATTCAAAGCACTAAAGGCCTTGTATTCTGAATGACATCAAATATTTCTATGAAGCTCATATGGATTACTGGCACCTCAGGAGTGATATGATAACTTTGGGCTGTGGTAAGGGTCCCAATGACAAATAATTAGATTACGCACAATCCGGGTCAAAATCTTACAGGGATTCCTACCGTGTATTTCTTTTCTCATATAAATATTAAGTAATGAATATATGCAAATAATCTTCATACAGAACAGGGTGCAATTTATATGTTGGTACTACTAAGATTGCTTACCAAATTCATCATTTACTAAATCTCCAATCTTCTGTTTTCTTTCACCCAAAATCTGTTTCACGCCTCCCAGAACCATACTGAAAATAGAAATTAAGATTTTATAATCTTCGCACTACATAGTAGCTTAAGGTTATGACCTAATGGCAATGTGCAGGATATGGTGGTGGTAAATGATGTCATTGGGGAAGTGGTCAAGTCCAGAATAGACACAAAATATGAAAGAGACCAGGTGAAATAGAAATCTAAAATGTTTTCAAACATATATACCCTTCTGTGCTGGACAAAATGAAGCAAACAACATATGGAAGGTTACTGTCCCTTTAAATAACAAACATTTAGGATGGTTTTCAAGGTATTCCTTAAAGAGGTTGCATACCCTGCCCAATTGCATTATTTAATGCAATCATCCTGCAGACTTGGTAGCAGTGGGGTGCACCTGCAGAACAGGTAGCCATTATGAATGGATTAAAAATTACATATTTGGCTGACATTCAGTTACGAGATACCTAATTCAGTCTGCCAAGTCTCCCCGGCAATTGCTCGATGTTATGATCCTGTGCCGCTGACGTGATAATAAAAAAAGCCAAAGCGTGGGGTCCTCCTGTCACCTAGTCCAAGCCTCTACTGCAGGGGGATATGTGCCTCTTCCCTAGGAAAAAAAACAGCCAGAGGCATCATCACTAGGGTCTTTGGAGCCCAGGGCAAGTCGAAGAACGGCGTGCCCCCCCCATACACACATATAGAAAAATATATGCGCGCCTATGGCGCGCACAAAAAACATGGGCGTGGTCACATTCCAAAGAAGAGTGGCCACTGAAAATGGGGCGCGCCATTCATGACACGTCACCCATTTCTCATCACTCTGGGAACATTACTTTCCAATCCATATGCACCTTACCTATACGGTGGTTTCTCACAATGTGGAACCTCTGAAGAAATATATCCTCCATGGGAAGACGGCATCTTAAGTCGGCATTCACTATTCATGTAGGTCACATCGTCCAGAAGGTTCCTGTTTGTGTGGGAATATTAACAAGGTCTTCATCTTACAACAGCGGTTCAACCAGACTCGTTCCCCCTGTGTAACTTCCTGCCCCCTGCATCTCTTACCCACACCATCACCTCCCCAGACACACACAGACATACAAAAGCCTACACAGAGACATACACCTCTTTCACACAAATGCAGCCAGCCAAATAAATAAAACTGCTTGCATATGCAGGCGCTTTTAGCACTACAAGTGCCTGCATACCCATGGCTGAAAAAGCATGCTAAGGCTTGAAGAAATCATCCAAGACCTGCTGGGACCTGTAGTGTCACAGAAAAAAAAACACAAAAACCCACGAACTTTGTGACAAAATGGTTGATTTGACTAAATACTTCCCCAAACCTTGTTTAACCAATTTAATCTACTTGGCCTACATGTATGCAGAGAATTAGACCGGCAGTGTTGGAGTGATACCACAAGGTAAATACTTAAAATTTTGTCATCTTGGAAGAAGTGGAACTTGCCAAAGAGACCCTGGGGTTATGTTAGGAAAGAGGGTTACTTTCCAGTGCTGGAATGTAAACCCAGAATAAACTACTCTACTTTAACTGTGGGTTTACAATTCAGCGCCAGAGTGTAATTAATCCTCTTTCCTGCACATGCAAGCCCCTTCCTTCCCGCATTCTGCATCTCCACACTCAAGGATGCACAAGTCAGGGATACACAAAGAGTGTTAAATGGATGCTGGGATATGCATTTTTCATGTGCATGAGATGTCTAAAAAAGCACATTTTACACTCTAAATAAAGGCCTTACATCAACTATAAACGACCCCCAGAGTGTATATTTAGCACAGTGGGCCTAATCTGTATAGTGGCCAAGCATAACAGGGATATATTGCAGACTGATCAAGTTACATTAGGCTAAACTGAATTTTTATCAATCCTGAAGGTCTACCGTATAATGGGCATTATGGGTCCTCCACCATATCTTCATCATGGCCAATTATTTTCTAAACTGGGAACAGAGACTATTTGGGGAGATTCAATTAGCAGTACGTTTCCATCAGAATATTGCACGCTGATGTAATGCTGGTCATCCTGCAGGAAAACCTTGCACGGCTTTGCTCCCACCTATAAAGGTGCAGAAATAACTAGTCTTGGCCTAGCTATTAATGTCATTTCAATATATAATAACCATCCTAACAGTATTTTAATTTTAAATTGTGTTTTTTATATTCATTTAATCCCTTGCTTGTTTTCTACCCAAGTAGCAGTCTTGACAAATGAAAATTGGACACAAGCAGAAGGTTAATGAAATGAGAAAGGGCTGATAGGAACAGAGTCATTGAATGAGTGGCTGCAGTAAAAGAGAACTTTGGCGAATAAGGAGATGGCAAAGGGACAGATACGTAATAAATGGCAGGTGTATCGTGGGAAGCAGAGGTGATGGAGGAATATAAACATATCACACATCAGTAGAGCTTATATTATGCACTTCTCCTTTAAGGAATGTAGAACACGAGTGAGGTCATGCTGTGATGTCATAATGGTAACTCTTTGCTGTTGCTACCACTCTAGTCTTAACCGCCCAGGACATGGACATAGCATTATCTTTGCTGTCATTAACATACTCCATATACATCTCTTGCACCCAGCCCACTGAGGGAAAGATATCCGCTTGAGGTAAGTATCTCATCAAAGACAAGGGCGTTTCACTTGGATGTGCCTGCAGACTTGGAGCTTGACTACCCTAAAATATGACCTTGAGCTTGTTTATTTCTATAATTGGAGGCTCTAGCAGCACAGCACATCTATCGCAATGTAGCAGCCATTCGGGTAAACTCGGTGCTTCTCAAAAGGGGATGACCATCCTCTTCAGCAAATTGCGCAGCTTTGTGAGGAATGTAAATTGGGTAATGTCAGGAGATGTGGACAGGAGCTATATTAATGACGTCAGCCAAGGTTATTTATTAATGTGGTGAAATGTATACTGTATTTCAGTGTCAAACATTCATATTTTAAATCAATTTGGAAATTATACTCTGCATAGCCTCCTAGAGCCCAGAGGGACGGGCAGTCCTTCAAGCCATGGGTCTCCAGAGGTTTCCTCCACAGGGGGTTTTTCCTCTCCTGAGTGCTGAAGGATGACTCTTTGTGAGTCACGAGGCTTCCACCATCTTGGTCCTCTTATAGGACAAGCTTGTAAGAGCCTCCAGCTAATCTTGGGCGCTAATTTATTTTACAGTGCAGAGTAAAAATAAAGTGTTGCTTTCCTTGTGCTAAAAATTCATAATAAATATATTTTAAAAATTGATTTTGCTTGATGTGGTCTTTGTTTTTTTTCATAATGGAGGCTCTTAGAAGATTAAGAGCCTGTGAGGTTTAACAAAGTAAATGAGGTCACAAACTCTTCTTAAATACTGTATATCTGCGACTACAGAATCAGGAATATGGTCTTACTCCGTACTTGTTGTTACCCACTTGTCTCCTTTACAACTATGGTAAAATGAGTTGTATGGAAAATATTAAGAGGATCCAGTGACATTTTGCAATTTTTTTTACAAAGAAACAAAATCTGACCAAAACAAAGAAGAAATTAAAATAAAAAACAAAAATGTTATGTTAATTTCATGACATTCAAAGCACTAAAGGCCTTGTATTCTGAATGACATCAAATATTTCTATGAAGCTCATATGGATTACTGGCACCTCAGGAGTGATATGATAACTTTGGGCTGTGGTAAGGGTCCCAATGACAAAAACTTTGTTTACGCACAATCCGGGTCAAAAATCTTACAGGGATTCCTGCCGTGTATTTCTTTTCTCATATAAATATTAAGTAATGAATATATGCAAATAATCTTCATACAGAACATGGTGCAATTTATATGTTGGTACTACTAAGATTGCTTACCAAATTCATCATTTACTAAATTTCCAATCTTCTGTTTTCTTTCACCCAAAATCTGTTTCACGCCTCCCAGAACCATCCTGAAAATAGAAATTAAGATTTTATCATCTTCGCACTACATAGTAGTTTAAGGTTATGACCTAATGGCAATGTGCAGGATATGGCGGTGGTAAATGATGTCATTGGGGAAGTGGTCAAGTCCAAAAAGGTCACAAAATATGAAAGAGACCAGGTAAAATAGAAATATAAAATGTTTTCAAACATATATACCCTTCTGTGCTGGACAAAATGAAGAAAACAACATATGGAAGGTTACAGTCCCTTTAAATAGCAAATATTTAGGATGGTTTTCAAGGTATTCCTTAAAGAGGTTGCATACCCTGCCCAATTGCATTATTTAATGCAATCATCCTGCAGACTTGGTAGCAGTGGGGTGCAGCTGCAGAACAGGTAGCCATTATGAATGGATTAAAAATTACATATTTGGCTGACATTCACTTATGAGACACCTAATTCAGTCTGCCAAGTCTTCCAGGCAATTGCTCGATGTTATGATCCTGTGCCGCTGACGTGATAATATAAAAAGCCAAAGCGTGGGGTCCTCCTGTCACCTAGTCCAAACCTATTCTGCAGGGGGATGTGTGCCTCTTCCCTAGGAAAAAAAACAGCCAGAGGCATCATCACTAGGGTCTTTGGAACCCAGGGCAAGTCAAAGAACGGCGTGCCCCCCCATACACACATATAGAAAAGCATATGCGCGCCTGTGGCGGGCACAAAAAACATGGACGTGATCACATACCAAAGGGGCGTGGCCCCTGAAAATGGGGCGCGCCATTCATGACACGTCACCCATTTCTCATCACTCTGGGAACATTACTTTCCAATCCATATGCACCTTACCTAGACAGTGGTTTCTCACAATGTGGAACCTCTGAAGCAATATATCCTCCATGGGAAGACGGCATCATAAGTCGGCATTCACTATTCATGTAGGTCACATCGTCCGGAAGATTCCTGTTTGTGTGGGAATATTAACAAGGTCTTCATCTTACAATAGCGGTTCAACCAGACTCGTTCCCCCTGTGTAACTTCCTGCCCCCTGCATCTCTTACCCACACCATCACCTCCCCAGACACACACAGACATACAAAAGCCTACACAAAGACATACACCTCTTTCACACAAATGCAGCCAGCCAAATAAATAAAACTGCTTGCGTATGCAGGCGCTTTTAGCACTACAAGTGCCTGCATACCCATGGCTGAAAAAGCATGCTAAGGCTTGAAGAAATCATCCAAGACCTGCTGGGACCTGTAGTGCCACAGAAAAAAAACACAAAAACCCACGAACTTTGTGACAAAATGGTTGATTTGACTAAATACTTCCCCAAACCTTGTTTAACCAATTTAATGTACTTGGCCTACACGTATACAGAGAATTAGACCGGCAGTGTTGGAGTGATACCGCAAGGTAAATACTTAAAATTTTGTCATCTTGGAAGAAGTGGAACTTGCCAAAGAGACCCTGGGGTTATGTTAGGAAAGAGGGTTACTTTCCAGTGCTGGAATGTAAACCCAGAATAAACTACTCTACTTTAATTGTGGGTTTACAATTCAGTGCCAGAGTGTAATTAATCCTCTTTCCTGCACATACAAGCCCCTTCCTTCCCGCATTCTGCATCTCCAGACTCAAGGATGCACAAGTCAGGGATACACAAAGAGTGTTAAATGGATGCTGGGATATGCATTTTTCATGTGCATGAGATGTCTTAAAAAGCACATTTTACACTCTAAATAAAGGCCTTACATCCAACTGTAAACGACCCCCAGGGTGTATATTTAGCACAGTGGGCCAAATCTGTATAGTGGCCAAGTATAACAGGGATATATTGCAGACTGATCAAGTTACATTAGGCTAAACTGAATTTTTATCAATCCTGAAGGTCTACCGTATAATGGGCATTATGGGTCCTCCACCATATCTTCATCATGGCCAATTATATTCTATACTGGGAACAGAGACTATGGCCCTCATTCAGAGCCGTTCGCTATTTGCGGTCGTTCGTTCAAAAACAAGGGGTGGCTATTCAAATGATCCGTTCGCACATTGCAGTCTGTTCACACCTCTAAGTCTGAACGAGCGAGCAAAACATACGCTCGTTTATTTGATAAAAACGCCCCCTGGCCGCTCGCACCATATGTCATGTCCGCTATTTATTAGATTAATCGAGTACATCGTACAGCGTATGAACTGCTCGCTATTCTTGTGGTTGGTTTTTTCAACCGCTATTTTGCGAGCAGTTCTGAGTTTAAAAAAACCAAGTGACGTGGTCAATGACGCTGCTGGATTAATTATGCACACCCTTAAAACGCCCGTTTTGACCTTTTAGGACGCCTGCGTTCGAATTCCACTCCCCCGTTTTCAAGCACCTTCCCCTGTTACCACCCACATACGCCTCATTCTGTCACTCAAAATAGCAGGCACTCGCTATATAGCGTACAAACGATTTTCGGCCGCACTGACTGGTTCGCGCATGCGTACTAAAAACCGTACGCATGCGCAGATGTGCGAACATCGCTCGGAACGAGCGTACTGCCGCTAACGAGCGGCTCTGAATGAGGGCCTATATGGGGAGATTGAATTAGCAGCACGTTTCCATCAGAATATTGCACGCTGATGTAATGCTGGTCATCCTGCAGGAAAACCTTGCACGGCTTTGCTCCCACCTATAAAGGTGCAGAAATAACTAGTCTTGGCCTAGCTATTAATGTCATTTCAATATATAATAACCATCCTAACAGTATTTTCATTCTAAATTATGTTTTTTATCATCATTTAATCACTTGCTTGTTTTCTACCCAAGTAGCAGTCTTGACAAATGAAAATTGGACACAAGCAGAAGGTTAATGAAATGAGAAAGGGCTGATAGGAACTGAGTCATTGAATGAGTGGATGCAGTAAAAGAGAACTTTGGCGAATAAGGAGATGGCAAAGGGACAGATACGTAATAAATGGCAGGTGTATCGTGGGAAGCAGAGGTGATGGAGGAATATAAACATATCACACATCAGTAGAGCTTATCTTATGCACTTCTCCTTTAAGGAATGTAGAACACGAGTGAGGTCATGCTGTGATGTCATAATGGTAACTCTTTGCTGTTGCTACCACTCTAGTCTTAACCGCCCAGGACATGGACATAGCATTATCATTGCTGTCATTAACATACTCCATATACATCTCTTGCACCCAGCCCACTGAGGGAAAGATATCCGCTTGAGGTAAGTATCTCATCAAAGACAAGGGCGTTTCACTTGGATGTGCCTGCAGACTTGGAGCTTGACTACCCTAAAATATGACCTTGAGCTTGTTTATTTCTATAATTGGAGGTTCTAGCAGCACAGCACATCTATCGCAATGTAGCAGCCATTCGGGTAAACTTGGTGCTTCTCAAAAGGGGATGACCATCCTCTTCAGCAAATTGCGCAGCTTTGTGAGGAGTGTAAATTGGGTAATGTCAGGAGATGTGGACAGGAGCTATATTAATGACGTCAGCCAATGTTATTTATTAATGTGGTGAAATGTATACTGTATTTCAGTGTCAAACGTTCATATTTTAAATCAATTTGGAAATTATACTCTGCATAGCCTCCTAGTGCCCAGAGGGACGGGCAGTCCTTCAAGCCATGGGTCCCCAGAGGTTTCCTCCACAGGGGGTTTTTCCTCTCCTGAGTGCTGAAGGATGACTCTTTGTGAGTCACGAGGCTTCCACCATCTCGGTCCTCTTATAGGACAAGCTTGTAAGAGCCTCCGGCTAATCTTGGGCGCTAATTTATTTTACAGTGCAGAGTAAAAATAAAGTGTTGTTTTCCTTGTGCTAAAAATTCATAATAAATATATTTTAAAAATTGATTTTGCTTGATGTGGTCTTTGTTTTTTTTTCATAATGGAGGCTCTTAGAAGATTAAGAGCCTGTGAGGTCTAACAAAGTAAATGAGGTCACAAACTCTTCTTAAATACTGTATATCTGCGACTACAGAATCAGGAATATGGTATTACTCCGTACTTGTTGTTACCCACTTGTCTCCTTTACAACTATGGTAAAATGAGTTGTATGGAAAATATTAAGAGGATCCAGTGACATTTTGCAATTTTTTTTACAAAGAAACAAAATCTGACCAAAACAAAGAAGAAATTAAAATAAAAAACAAAAATGTTATGTTAATTTCATGACATTCAAAGCACTAAAGGCCTTGTATTCTGAATGACATCAAATATTTCTATGAAGCTCATATGGATTACTGGCACCTCAGGAGTGATATGATAACTTTGGGCTGTGGTAAGGGTCCCAATGACAAAAACTTTGTTTACGCACAATCCGGGTAAAAATCTTACAGGGATTCCTGCCGTGTATTTCTTTTCTCATATAAATATTAAGTAATGAATATATGCAAATAATCTTCATACAGAACATGGTGCAATTTATATGTTGGTACTACTAAGATTGCTTACCAAATTCATCATTTACTAAATTTCCAATCTTCTGTTTTCTTTCACCCAAAATCTGTTTCACGCCTCCCAGAACCATCCTGAAAATAGAAATTAAGATTTTATCATCTTCGCACTACATAGTAGTTTAAGGTTATGACCTAATGGCAATGTGCAGGATATGGCGGTGGTAAATGATGTCATTGGGGAAGTGGTCAAGTCCAGAAAGGTCACAAAATATGAAAGAGACCAGGTGAAATAGAAATCTAAAATATTTTCAAACATATATCCTCTTCTGTGCTGGACAAAATGAAGCAAACAACATATGGAAGGTTACAGTCCCTTTAAATAGCAAATATTTAGGATGGTTTTCAAGGTATTCCTTAAAGAGGTTGCATACCCTGCCCAATTGCATTATTTAATGCAATCATCCTGCAGACTTGGTAGCAGTGGGGTGCAGCTGCAGAACAGGTAGCCATTATGAATGGATTAAAAATTACATATTTGGCTGACATTCACTTATGAGACACCTAATTCAGTCTGCCAAGTCTTCCAGGCAATTGCTCGATGTTATGATCCTGTGCCGCTGACGTGATAATATAAAAAGCCAAAGCGTGGGGTCCTCCTGTCACCTAGTCCAAACCTATTCTGCAGGGGGATGTGTGCCTCTTCCCTAGGAAAAAAAACAGCCAGAGGCATCATCACTAGGGTCTTTGGAACCCAGGGCAAGTCAAAGAACGGCGTGCCCCCCCATACACACATATAGAAAAGCATATGCGCGCCTGTGGCGGGCACAAAAAACATGGGCGTGATCACATACCAAAGGGGCGTGGCCCCTGAAAATGGGGCGCGCCATTCATGACACGTCACCCATTTCTCATCACTCTGGGAACATTACTTTCCAATCCATATGCACCTTACCTAGACAGTGGTTTCTCACAATGTGGAACCTCTGAAGCAATATATCCTCCATGGGAAGACGGCATCATAAGTCGGCATTCACTATTCATGTAGGTCACATCGTCCGGAAGATTCCTGTTTGTGTGGGAATATTAACAAGGTCTTCATCTTACAATAGCGGTTCAACCAGACTCGTTCCCCCTGTGTAACTTCCTGCCCCCTGCATCTCTTACCCACACCATCACCTCCCCAGACACACACAGACATACAAAAGCCTACACAAAGACATACACCTCTTTCACACAAATGCAGCCAGCCAAATAAATAAAACTGCTTGCGTATGCAGGCGCTTTTAGCACTACAAGTGCCTGCATACCCATGGCTGAAAAAGCATGCTAAGGCTTGAAGAAATCATCCAAGACCTGCTGGGACCTGTAGTGCCACAGAAAAAAAACACAAAAACCCACGAACTTTGTGACAAAATGGTTGATTTGACTAAATACTTCCCCAAACCTTGTTTAACCAATTTAATGTACTTGGCCTACACGTATACAGAGAATTAGACCGGCAGTGTTGGAGTGATACCGCAAGGTAAATACTTAAAATTTTGTCATCTTGGAAGAAGTGGAACTTGCCAAAGAGACCCTGGGGTTATGTTAGGAAAGAGGGTTACTTTCCAGTGCTGGAATGTAAACCCAGAATAAACTACTCTACTTTAATTGTGGGTTTACAATTCAGTGCCAGAGTGTAATTAATCCTCTTTCCTGCACATACAAGCCCCTTCCTTCCCGCATTCTGCATCTCCAGACTCAAGGATGCACAAGTCAGGGATACACAAAGAGTGTTAAATGGATGCTGGGATATGCATTTTTCATGTGCATGAGATGTCTTAAAAAGCACATTTTACACTCTAAATAAAGGCCTTACATCCAACTGTAAACGACCCCCAGGGTGTATATTTAGCACAGTGGGCCAAATCTGTATAGTGGCCAAGTATAACAGGGATATATTGCAGACTGATCAAGTTACATTAGGCTAAACTGAATTTTTATCAATCCTGAAGGTCTACCGTATAATGGGCATAATGGGTCCTCCACCATATCTTCATCATGGCCAATTATATTCTATACTGGGAACAGAGACTATGGCCCTCATTCAGAGCCGTTCGCTATTTGCGGTCGTTCGTTCAAAAACAAGGGGTGGCTATTCAAATGATCCGTTCGCACATTGCAGTCTGTTCACACCTCTAAGTCTGAACGAGCGAGCAAAACATACGCTCGTTTATTTGATAAAAACGCCCCCTGGCCGCTCGCACCATACGTCATGTCCGCTATTTATTAGATTAATCGAGTACATCGTACAGCGTATGAACTGCTCGCTATTCTTGTGGTTGGTTTTTTCAACCGCTATTTTGCGAGCAGTTCTGAGTTTAAAAAAACCAAGTGACGTGGTCAATGACGCTGCTGGATTAATTATGCACACCCTTAAAACGCCCGTTTTGACCTTTTAGGACGCCTGCATTCGAATTCCACTCCCCCGTTTTCAAGCACCTTCCCCTGTTACCACCCACATACGCCTCATTCTGTCACTCAAAATAGCAGGCACTCGCTATATAGCGTACAAACGATTTTCGGCCGCACTGACTGGTTCGCGCATGCGTACTAAAAACCGTACGCATGCGCAGATGTGCGAACATCGCTCGGAACGAGCGTACTGCCGCTAACGAGCGGCTCTGAATGAGGGCCTATATGGGGAGATTGAATTAGCAGCACGTTTCCATCAGAATATTGCACGCTGATGTAATGCTGGTCATCCTGCAGGAAAACCTTGCACGGCTTTGCTCCCACCTATAAAGGTGCAGAAATAACTAGTCTTGGCCTAGCTATTAATGTCATTTCAATATATAATAACCATCCTAACAGTATTTTCATTCTAAATTATGTTTTTTATCATCATTTAATCACTTGCTTGTTTTCTACCCAAGTAGCAGTCTTGACAAATGAAAATTGGACACAAGCAGAAGGTTAATGAAATGAGAAAGGGCTGATAGGAACTGAGTCATTGAATGAGTGGATGCAGTAAAAGAGAACTTTGGCGAATAAGGAGATGGCAAAGGGACAGATACGTAATAAATGGCAGGTGTATCGTGGGAAGCAGAGGTGATGGAGGAATATAAACATATCACACATCAGTAGAGCTTATCTTATGCACTTCTCCTTTAAGGAATGTAGAACACGAGTGAGGTCATGCTGTGATGTCATAATGGTAACTCTTTGCTGTTGCTACCACTCTAGTCTTAACCGCCCAGGACATGGACATAGCATTATCATTGCTGTCATTAACATACTCCATATACATCTCTTGCACCCAGCCCACTGAGGGAAAGATATCCGCTTGAGGTAAGTATCTCATCAAAGACAAGGGCGTTTCACTTGGATGTGCCTGCAGACTTGGAGCTTGACTACCCTAAAATATGACCTTGAGCTTGTTTATTTCTATAATTGGAGGTTCTAGCAGCACAGCACATCTATCGCAATGTAGCAGCCATTCGGGTAAACTTGGTGCTTCTCAAAAGGGGATGACCATCCTCTTCAGCAAATTGCGCAGCTTTGTGAGGAGTGTAAATTGGGTAATGTCAGGAGATGTGGACAGGAGCTATATTAATGACGTCAGCCAATGTTATTTATTAATGTGGTGAAATGTATACTGTATTTCAGTGTCAAACGTTCATATTTTAAATCAATTTGGAAATTATACTCTGCATAGCCTCCTAGTGCCCAGAGGGACGGGCAGTCCTTCAAGCCATGGGTCCCCAGAGGTTTCCTCCACAGGGGGTTTTTCCTCTCCTGAGTGCTGAAGGATGACTCTTTGTGAGTCACGAGGCTTCCACCATCTCGGTCCTCTTATAGGACAAGCTTGTAAGAGCCTCCGGCTAATCTTGGGCGCTAATTTATTTTACAGTGCAGAGTAAAAATAAAGTGTTGTTTTCCTTGTGCTAAAAATTCATAATAAATATATTTTAAAAATTGATTTTGCTTGATGTGGTCTTTGTTTTTTTTTCATAATGGAGGCTCTTAGAAGATTAAGAGCCTGTGAGGTCTAACAAAGTAAATGAGGTCACAAACTCTTCTTAAATACTGTATATCTGCGACTACAGAATCAGGAATATGGTCTTACTCCGTACTTGTTGTTACCCACTTGTCTCCTTTACAACTATGGTAAAATGAGTTGTATGGAAAATATTAAGAGGATCCAGTGACATTTTGCAATTTTTTTTACAAAGAAACAAAATCTGACCAAAACAAAGAAGAAATTAAAATAAAAAACAAAAATGTTATGTTAATTTCATGACATTCAAAGCACTAAAGGCCTTGTATTCTGAATGACATCAAATATTTCTATGAAGCTCATATGGATTACTGGCACCTCAGGAGTGATATGATAACTTTGGGCTGTGGTAAGGGTCCCAATGACAAAAACTTTGTTTACGCACAATCCGGGTCAAAAATCTTACAGGGATTCCTGCCGTGTATTTCTTTTCTCATATAAATATTAAGTAATGAATATATGCAAATAATCTTCATACAGAACATGGTGCAATTTATATGTTGGTACTACTAAGATTGCTTACCAAATTCATCATTTACTAAATTTCCAATCTTCTGTTTTCTTTCACCCAAAATCTGTTTCACGCCTCCCAGAACCATCCTGAAAATAGAAATTAAGATTTTATAATCTTCGCACTACATAGTAGTTTAAGGTTATGACCTAATGGCAATGTGCAGGATATGGCAGTGGTAAATGATGTCATTGGGGAAGTGGTCAAGTCCAGAAAGGTCACAAAATATGAAAGAGACCAGGTGAAATAGAAATATAAAATGTTTTCAAACATATATACTCTTCTATGCTGGACAAAATGAAGCAAACAACATATGGAAGGTTACAGTCCCTTTAAATAGCAAATATTTAGGATGGTTTTCAAGGTATTCCTTAAAGAGGTTGCATACCCTGCCCAATTGCATTATTTAATGCAATCATCCTGCAGACTTGGTAGCAGTGGGGTGCAGCTGCAGAACAGGTAGCCATTATGAATGGATTAAAAATTACATATTTGGCTGACATTCACTTATGAGACACCTAATTCAGTCTGCCAAGTCTTCCAGGCAATTGCTCGATGTTATGATCCTGTGCCGCTGATGTGATAATATAAAAAGCCAAAGCGTGGGGTCCTCCTGTCACCTAGTCCAAACCTATTCTGCAGGGGGATGTGTGCCTCTTCCCTAGGAAAAAAAACAGCCAGAGGCATCATCACTAGGGTCTTTGGAACCCAGGGCAAGTCAAAGAACGGCGTGCCCCCCCATACACACATATAGAAAAGCATATGCGCGCCTGTGGCGGGCACAAAAAAATGGGCGTGATCACATACCAAAGGGGCGTGTACCCCTGAAAATGGGGCGCGCCATTCATGACACGTCACCCATTTCTCATCACTCTGGGAACATTACTTTCCAATCCATATGCACCTTACCTAGACAGTGGTTTCTCACAATGTGGAACCTCTGAAGCAATATATCCTCCATGGGAAGACGGCATCATAAGTCGGCATTCACTATTCATGTAGGTCACATCGTCCGGAAGATTCCTGTTTGTGTGGGAATATTAACAAGGTCTTCATCTTACAATAGCGGTTCAACCAGACTCGTTCCCCCTGTGTAACTTCCTGCCCCCTGCATCTCTTACCCACACCATCACCTCCCCAGACACACACAGACATACAAAAGCCTACACAAAGACATACACCTCTTTCACACAAATGCAGCCAGCCAAATAAATAAAACTGCTTGCGTATGCAGGCGCTTTTAGCACTACAAGTGCCTGCATACCCATGGCTGAAAAAGCATGCTAAGGCTTGAAGAAATCATCCAAGACCTGCTGGGACCTGTAGTGCCACAGAAAAAAAACACAAAAACCCACGAACTTTGTGACAAAATGGTTGATTTGACTAAATACTTCCCCAAACCTTGTTTAACCAATTTAATGTACTTGGCCTACACGTATACAGAGAATTAGACCGGCAGTGTTGGAGTGATACCGCAAGGTAAATACTTAAAATTTTGTCATCTTGGAAGAAGTGGAACTTGCCAAAGAGACCCTGGGGTTATGTTAGGAAAGAGGGTTACTTTCCAGTGCTGGAATGTAAACCCAGAATAAACTACTCTACTTTAATTGTGGGTTTACAATTCAGTGCCAGAGTGTAATTAATCCTCTTTCCTGCACATACAAGCCCCTTCCTTCCCGCATTCTGCATCTCCAGACTCAAGGATGCACAAGTCAGGGATACACAAAGAGTGTTAAATGGATGCTGGGATATGCATTTTTCATGTGCATGAGATGTCTTAAAAAGCACATTTTACACTCTAAATAAAGGCCTTACATCCAACTGTAAACGACCCCCAGGGTGTATATTTAGCACAGTGGGCCAAATCTGTATAGTGGCCAAGTATAACAGGGATATATTGCAGACTGATCAAGTTACATTAGGCTAAACTGAATTTTTATCAATCCTGAAGGTCTACCGTATAATGGGCATAATGGGTCCTCCACCATATCTTCATCATGGCCAATTATATTCTATACTGGGAACAGAGACTATGGCCCTCATTCAGAGCCGTTCGCTATTTGCGGTCGTTCGTTCAAAAACAAGGGGTGGCTATTCAAATGATCCGTTCGCACATTGCAGTCTGTTCACACCTCTAAGTCTGAACGAGCGAGCAAAACATACGCTCGTTTATTTGATAAAAACGCCCCCTGGCCGCTCGCACCATACGTCATGTCCGCTATTTATTAGATTAATCGAGTACATCGTACAGCGTATGAACTGCTCGCTATTCTTGTGGTTGGTTTTTTCAACCGCTATTTTGCGAGCAGTTCTGAGTTTAAAAAAACCAAGTGACGTGGTCAATGACGCTGCTGGATTAATTATGCACACCCTTAAAACGCCCGTTTTGACCTTTTAGGACGCCTGCATTCGAATTCCACTCCCCCGTTTTCAAGCACCTTCCCCTGTTACCACCCACATACGCCTCATTCTGTCACTCAAAATAGTAGGCACTCGCTATATAGCGTACAAACGATTTTCGGCCGCACTGACTGGTTCGCGCATGCGTACTAAAAACCGTACGCATGCGCAGATGTGCGAACATCGCTCGGAACGAGCGTACTGCCGCTAACGAGCGGCTCTGAATGAGGGCCTATATGGGGAGATTGAATTAGCAGCACGTTTCCATCAGAATATTGCACGCTGATGTAATGCTGGTCATCCTGCAGGAAAACCTTGCACGGCTTTGCTCCCACCTATAAAGGTGCAGAAATAACTAGTCTTGGCCTAGCTATTAATGTCATTTCAATATATAATAACCATCCTAACAGTATTTTCATTCTAAATTATGTTTTTTATCATCATTTAATCACTTGCTTGTTTTCTACCCAAGTAGCAGTCTTGACAAATGAAAATTGGACACAAGCAGAAGGTTAATGAAATGAGAAAGGGCTGATAGGAACTGAGTCATTGAATGAGTGGATGCAGTAAAAGAGAACTTTGGCGAATAAGGAGATGGCAAAGGGACAGATACGTAATAAATGGCAGGTGTATCGTGGGAAGCAGAGGTGATGGAGGAATATAAACATATCACACATCAGTAGAGCTTATCTTATGCACTTCTCCTTTAAGGAATGTAGAACACGAGTGAGGTCATGCTGTGATGTCATAATGGTAACTCTTTGCTGTTGCTACCACTCTAGTCTTAACCGCCCAGGACATGGACATAGCATTATCATTGCTGTCATTAACATACTCCATATACATCTCTTGCACCCAGCCCACTGAGGGAAAGATATCCGCTTGAGGTAAGTATCTCATCAAAGACAAGGGCGTTTCACTTGGATGTGCCTGCAGACTTGGAGCTTGACTACCCTAAAATATGACCTTGAGCTTGTTTATTTCTATAATTGGAGGTTCTAGCAGCACAGCACATCTATCGCAATGTAGCAGCCATTCGGGTAAACTTGGTGCTTCTCAAAAGGGGATGACCATCCTCTTCAGCAAATTGCGCAGCTTTGTGAGGAGTGTAAATTGGGTAATGTCAGGAGATGTGGACAGGAGCTATATTAATGACGTCAGCCAATGTTATTTATTAATGTGGTGAAATGTATACTGTATTTCAGTGTCAAACGTTCATATTTTAAATCAATTTGGAAATTATACTCTGCATAGCCTCCTAGTGCCCAGAGGGACGGGCAGTCCTTCAAGCCATGGGTCCCCAGAGGTTTCCTCCACAGGGAGTTTTTCCTCTCCTGAGTGCTGAAGGATGACTCTTTGTGAGTCACGAGGCTTCCACCATCTCGGTCCTCTTATAGGACAAGCTTGTAAGAGCCTCCGGCTAATCTTGGGCGCTAATTTATTTTACAGTGCAGAGTAAAAATAAAGTGTTGTTTTCCTTGTGCTAAAAATTCATAATAAATATATTTTAAAAATTGATTTTGCTTGATGTGGTCTTTGTTTTTTTTTCATAATGGAGGCTCTTAGAAGATTAAGAGCCTGTGAGGTCTAACAAAGTAAATGAGGTCACAAACTCTTCTTAAATACTGTATATCTGCGACTACAGAATCAGGAATATGGTCTTACTCCGTACTTGTTGTTACCCACTTGTCTCCTTTACAACTATGGTAAAATGAGTTGTATGGAAAATATTAAGAGGATCCAGTGACATTTTGCAATTTTTTTTACAAAGAAACAAAATCTGACCAAAACAAAGAAGAAATTAAAATAAAAAACAAAAATGTTATGTTAATTTCATGACATTCAAAGCACTAAAGGCCTTGTATTCTGAATGACATCAAATATTTCTATGAAGCTCATATGGATTACTGGCACCTCAGGAGTGATATGATAACTTTGGGCTGTGGTAAGGGTCCCAATGACAAAAACTTTGTTTACGCACAATCCGGGTAAAAATCTTACAGGGATTCCTGCCGTGTATTTCTTTTCTCATATAAATATTAAGTAATGAATATATGCAAATAATCTTCATACAGAACATGGTGCAATTTATATGTTGGTACTACTAAGATTGCTTACCAAATTCATCATTTACTAAATTTCCAATCTTCTGTTTTCTTTCACCCAAAATCTGTTTCACGCCTCCCAGAACCATCCTGAAAATAGAAATTAAGATTTTATCATCTTCGCACTACATAGTAGTTTAAGGTTATGACCTAATGGCAATGTGCAGGATATGGCGGTGGTAAATGATGTCATTGGGGAAGTGGTCAAGTCCAGAAAGGTCACAAAATATGAAAGAGACCAGGTGAAATAGAAATATAAAATGTTTTCAAACATATATACTCTTCTATGCTGGACAAAATGAAGCAAACAACATATGGAAGGTTACAGTCCCTTTAAATAGCAAATATTTAGGATGGTTTTCAAGGTATTCCTTAAAGAGGTTGCATACCCTGCCCAATTGCATTATTTAATGCAATCATCCTGCAGACTTGGTAGCAGTGGGGTGCAGCTGCAGAACAGGTAGCCATTATGAATGGATTAAAAATTACATATTTGGCTGACATTCACTTATGAGACACCTAATTCAGTCTGCCAAGTCTTCCAGGCAATTGCTCGATGTTATGATCCTGTGCCGCTGACGTGATAATATAAAAAGCCAAAGCGTGGGGTCCTCCTGTCACCTAGTCCAAACCTATTCTGCAGGGGGATGTGTGCCTCTTCCCTAGGAAAAAAAACAGCCAGAGGCATCATCACTAGGGTCTTTGGAACCCAGGGCAAGTCAAAGAACGGCGTGCCCCCCCATACACACATATAGAAAAGCATATGCGCGCCTGTGGCGGGCACAAAAAACATGGGCGTGATCACATACCAAAGGGGCGTGGCCCCTGAAAATGGGGCGCGCCATTCATGACACGTCACCCATTTCTCATCACTCTGGGAACATTACTTTCCAATCCATATGCACCTTACCTAGACAGTGGTTTCTCACAATGTGGAACCTCTGAAGCAATATATCCTCCATGGGAAGACGGCATCATAAGTCGGCATTCACTATTCATGTAGGTCACATCGTCCGGAAGATTCCTGTTTGTGTGGGAATATTAACAAGGTCTTCATCTTACAATAGCGGTTCAACCAGACTCGTTCCCCCTGTGTAACTTCCTGCCCCCTGCATCTCTTACCCACACCATCACCTCCCCAGACACACACAGACATACAAAAGCCTACACAAAGACATACACCTCTTTCACACAAATGCAGCCAGCCAAATAAATAAAACTGCTTGCGTATGCAGGCGCTTTTAGCACTACAAGTGCCTGCATACCCATGGCTGAAAAAGCATGCTAAGGCTTGAAGAAATCATCCAAGACCTGCTGGGACCTGTAGTGCCACAGAAAAAAAACACAAAAACCCACGAACTTTGTGACAAAATGGTTGATTTGACTAAATACTTCCCCAAACCTTGTTTAACCAATTTAATGTACTTGGCCTACACGTATACAGAGAATTAGACCGGCAGTGTTGGAGTGATACCGCAAGGTAAATACTTAAAATTTTGTCATCTTGGAAGAAGTGGAACTTGCCAAAGAGACCCTGGGGTTATGTTAGGAAAGAGGGTTACTTTCCAGTGCTGGAATGTAAACCCAGAATAAACTACTCTACTTTAATTGTGGGTTTACAATTCAGTGCCAGAGTGTAATTAATCCTCTTTCCTGCACATACAAGCCCCTTCCTTCCCGCATTCTGCATCTCCAGACTCAAGGATGCACAAGTCAGGGATACACAAAGAGTGTTAAATGGATGCTGGGATATGCATTTTTCATGTGCATGAGATGTCTTAAAAAGCACATTTTACACTCTAAATAAAGGCCTTACATCCAACTGTAAACGACCCCCAGGGTGTATATTTAGCACAGTGGGCCAAATCTGTATAGTGGCCAAGTATAACAGGGATATATTGCAGACTGATCAAGTTACATTAGGCTAAACTGAATTTTTATCAATCCTGAAGGTCTACCGTATAATGGGCATAATGGGTCCTCCACCATATCTTCATCATGGCCAATTATATTCTATACTGGGAACAGAGACTATGGCCCTCATTCAGAGCCGTTCGCTATTTGCGGTCGTTCGTTCAAAAACAAGGGGTGGCTATTCAAATGATCCGTTCGCACATTGCAGTCTGTTCACACCTCTAAGTCTGAACGAGCGAGCAAAACATACGCTCGTTTATTTGATAAAAACGCCCCCTGGCCGCTCGCACCATACGTCATGTCCGCTATTTATTAGATTAATCGAGTACATCGTACAGCGTATGAACTGCTCGCTATTCTTGTGGTTGGTTTTTTCAACCGCTATTTTGCGAGCAGTTCTGAGTTTAAAAAAACCAAGTGACGTGGTCAATGACGCTGCTGGATTAATTATGCACACCCTTAAAACGCCCGTTTTGACCTTCTAGGACGCCTGCATTCGAATTCCACTCCCCCGTTTTCAAGCACCTTCCCCTGTTACCACCCACATACGCCTCATTCTGTCACTCAAAATAGCAGGCACTCGCTATATAGCGTACAAACGATTTTCGGCCGCACTGACTGGTTCGCGCATGCGTACTAAAAACCGTACGCATGCGCAGATGTGCGAACATCGCTCGGAACGAGCGTACTGCCGCTAACGAGCGGCTCTGAATGAGGGCCTATATGGGGAGATTGAATTAGCAGCACGTTTCCATCAGAATATTGCACGCTGATGTAATGCTGGTCATCCTGCAGGAAAACCTTGCACGGCTTTGCTCCCACCTATAAAGGTGCAAAAATAACTAGTCTTGGCCTAGCTATTAATGTCATTTCAATATATAATAACCATCCTAACAGTATTTTCATTCTAAATTATGTTTTTTATCATCATTTAATCACTTGCTTGTTTTCTACCCAAGTAGCAGTCTTGACAAATGAAAATTGGACACAAGCAGAAGGTTAATGAAATGAGAAAGGGCTGATAGGAACTGAGTCATTGAATGAGTGGATGCAGTAAAAGAGAACTTTGGCGAATAAGGAGATGGCAAAGGGACAGATATGTAATAAATGGCAGGTGTATCGTGGGAAGCAGAGGTGATGGAGGAATATAAACATATCACACATCAGTAGAGCTTATCTTATGCACTTCTCCTTTAAGGAATGTAGAACACGAGTGAGGTCATGCTGTGATGTCATAATGGTAACTCTTTGCTGTTGCTACCACTCTAGTCTTAACCGCCCAGGACATGGACATAGCATTATCATTGCTGTCATTAACATACTCCATATACATCTCTTGCACCCAGCCCACTGAGGGAAAGATATCCGCTTGAGGTAAGTATCTCATCAAAGACAAGGGCGTTTCACTTGGATGTGCCTGCAGACTTGGAGCTTGACTACCCTAAAATATGACCTTGAGCTTGTTTATTTCTATAATTGGAGGTTCTAGCAGCACAGCACATCTATCGCAATGTAGCAGCCATTCGGGTAAACTTGGTGCTTCTCAAAAGGGGATGACCATCCTCTTCAGCAAATTGCGCAGCTTTGTGAGGAGTGTAAATTGGGTAATGTCAGGAGATGTGGACAGGAGCTATATTAATGACGTCAGCCAATGTTATTTATTAATGTGGTGAAATGTATACTGTATTTCAGTGTCAAACGTTCATATTTTAAATCAATTTGGAAATTATACTCTGCATAGCCTCCTAGTGCCCAGAGGGACGGGCAGTCCTTCAAGCCATGGGTCCCCAGAGGTTTCCTCCACAGGGGGTTTTTCCTCTCCTGAGTGCTGAAGGATGACTCTTTGTGAGTCACGAGGCTTCCACCATCTCGGTCCTCTTATAGGACAAGCTTGTAAGAGCCTCCGGCTAATCTTGGGCGCTAATTTATTTTACAGTGCAGAGTAAAAATAAAGTGTTGTTTTCCTTGTGCTAAAAATTCATAATAAATATATTTTAAAAATTGATTTTGCTTGATGTGGTCTTTGTTTTTTTTTCATAATGGAGGCTCTTAGAAGATTAAGAGCCTGTGAGGTCTAACAAAGTAAATGAGGTCACAAACTCTTCTTAAATACTGTATATCTGCGACTACAGAATCAGGAATATGGTATTACTCCGTACTTGTTGTTACCCACTTGTCTCCTTTACAACTATGGTAAAATGAGTTGTATGGAAAATATTAAGAGGATCCAGTGACATTTTGCAATTTTTTTTACAAAGAAACAAAATCTGACCAAAACAAAGAAGAAATTAAAATAAAAAACAAAAATGTTATGTTAATTTCATGACATTCAAAGCACTAAAGGCCTTGTATTCTGAATGACATCAAATATTTCTATGAAGCTCATATGGATTACTGGCACCTCAGGAGTGATATGATAACTTTGGGCTGTGGTAAGGGTCCCAATGACAAAAACTTTGTTTACGCACAATCCGGGTAAAAATCTTACAGGGATTCCTGCCGTGTATTTCTTTTCTCATATAAATATTAAGTAATGAATATATGCAAATAATCTTCATACAGAACATGGTGCAATTTATATGTTGGTACTACTAAGATTGCTTACCAAATTCATCATTTACTAAATTTCCAATCTTCTGTTTTCTTTCACCCAAAATCTGTTTCACGCCTCCCAGAACCATCCTGAAAATAGAAATTAAGATTTTATCATCTTCGCACTACATAGTAGTTTAAGGTTATGACCTAATGGCAATGTGCAGGATATGGCGGTGGTAAATGATGTCATTGGGGAAGTGGTCAAGTCCAGAAAGGTCACAAAATATGAAAGAGACCAGGTGAAATAGAAATCTAAAATATTTTCAAACATATATCCTCTTCTGTGCTGGACAAAATGAAGCAAACAACATATGGAAGGTTACAGTCCCTTTAAATAGCAAATATTTAGGATGGTTTTCAAGGTATTCCTTAAAGAGGTTGCATACCCTGCCCAATTGCATTATTTAATGCAATCATCCTGCAGACTTGGTAGCAGTGGGGTGCAGCTGCAGAACAGGTAGCCATTATGAATGGATTAAAAATTACATATTTGGCTGACATTCACTTATGAGACACCTAATTCAGTCTGCCAAGTCTTCCAGGCAATTGCTCGATGTTATGATCCTGTGCCGCTGACGTGATAATATAAAAAGCCAAAGCGTGGGGTCCTCCTGTCACCTAGTCCAAACCTATTCTGCAGGGGGATGTGTGCCTCTTCCCTAGGAAAAAAAACAGCCAGAGGCATCATCACTAGGGTCTTTGGAACCCAGGGCAAGTCAAAGAACGGCGTGCCCCCCCATACACACATATAGAAAAGCATATGCGCGCCTGTGGCGGGCACAAAAAACATGGGCGTGATCACATACCAAAGGGGCGTGGCCCCTGAAAATGGGGCGCGCCATTCATGACACGTCACCCATTTCTCATCACTCTGGGAACATTACTTTCCAATCCATATGCACCTTACCTAGACAGTGGTTTCTCACAATGTGGAACCTCTGAAGCAATATATCCTCCATGGGAAGACGGCATCATAAGTCGGCATTCACTATTCATGTAGGTCACATCGTCCGGAAGATTCCTGTTTGTGTGGGAATATTAACAAGGTCTTCATCTTACAATAGCGGTTCAACCAGACTCGTTCCCCCTGTGTAACTTCCTGCCCCCTGCATCTCTTACCCACACCATCACCTCCCCAGACACACACAGACATACAAAAGCCTACACAAAGACATACACCTCTTTCACACAAATGCAGCCAGCCAAATAAATAAAACTGCTTGCGTATGCAGGCGCTTTTAGCACTACAAGTGCCTGCATACCCATGGCTGAAAAAGCATGCTAAGGCTTGAAGAAATCATCCAAGACCTGCTGGGACCTGTAGTGCCACAGAAAAAAAACACAAAAACCCACGAACTTTGTGACAAAATGGTTGATTTGACTAAATACTTCCCCAAACCTTGTTTAACCAATTTAATGTACTTGGCCTACACGTATACAGAGAATTAGACCGGCAGTGTTGGAGTGATACCGCAAGGTAAATACTTAAAATTTTGTCATCTTGGAAGAAGTGGAACTTGCCAAAGAGACCCTGGGGTTATGTTAGGAAAGAGGGTTACTTTCCAGTGCTGGAATGTAAACCCAGAATAAACTACTCTACTTTAATTGTGGGTTTACAATTCAGTGCCAGAGTGTAATTAATCCTCTTTCCTGCACATACAAGCCCCTTCCTTCCCGCATTCTGCATCTCCAGACTCAAGGATGCACAAGTCAGGGATACACAAAGAGTGTTAAATGGATGCTGGGATATGCATTTTTCATGTGCATGAGATGTCTTAAAAAGCACATTTTACACTCTAAATAAAGGCCTTACATCCAACTGTAAACGACCCCCAGGGTGTATATTTAGCACAGTGGGCCAAATCTGTATAGTGGCCAAGTATAACAGGGATATATTGCAGACTGATCAAGTTACATTAGGCTAAACTGAATTTTTATCAATCCTGAAGGTCTACCGTATAATGGGCATAATGGGTCCTCCACCATATCTTCATCATGGCCAATTATATTCTATACTGGGAACAGAGACTATGGCCCTCATTCAGAGCCGTTCGCTATTTGCGGTCGTTCGTTCAAAAACAAGGGGTGGCTATTCAAATGATCCGTTCGCACATTGCAGTCTGTTCACACCTCTAAGTCTGAACGAGCGAGCAAAACATACGCTCGTTTATTTGATAAAAACGCCCCCTGGCCGCTCGCACCATACGTCATGTCCGCTATTTATTAGATTAATCGAGTACATCGTACAGCGTATGAACTGCTCGCTATTCTTGTGGTTGGTTTTTTCAACCGCTATTTTGCGAGCAGTTCTGAGTTTAAAAAAACCAAGTGACGTGGTCAATGACGCTGCTGGATTAATTATGCACACCCTTAAAACGCCCGTTTTGACCTTCTAGGACGCCTGCATTCGAATTCCACTCCCCCGTTTTCAAGCACCTTCCCCTGTTACCACCCACATACGCCTCATTCTGTCACTCAAAATAGCAGGCACTCGCTATATAGCGTACAAACGATTTTCGGCCGCACTGACTGGTTCGCGCATGCGTACTAAAAACCGTACGCATGCGCAGATGTGCGAACATCGCTCGGAACGAGCGTACTGCCGCTAACGAGCGGCTCTGAATGAGGGCCTATATGGGGAGATTGAATTAGCAGCACGTTTCCATCAGAATATTGCACGCTGATGTAATGCTGGTCATCCTGCAGGAAAACCTTGCACGGCTTTGCTCCCACCTATAAAGGTGCAAAAATAACTAGTCTTGGCCTAGCTATTAATGTCATTTCAATATATAATAACCATCCTAACAGTATTTTCATTCTAAATTATGTTTTTTATCATCATTTAATCACTTGCTTGTTTTCTACCCAAGTAGCAGTCTTGACAAATGAAAATTGGACACAAGCAGAAGGTTAATGAAATGAGAAAGGGCTGATAGGAACTGAGTCATTGAATGAGTGGATGCAGTAAAAGAGAACTTTGGCGAATAAGGAGATGGCAAAGGGACAGATATGTAATAAATGGCAGGTGTATCGTGGGAAGCAGAGGTGATGGAGGAATATAAACATATCACACATCAGTAGAGCTTATCTTATGCACTTCTCCTTTAAGGAATGTAGAACACGAGTGAGGTCATGCTGTGATGTCATAATGGTAACTCTTTGCTGTTGCTACCACTCTAGTCTTAACCGCCCAGGACATGGACATAGCATTATCATTGCTGTCATTAACATACTCCATATACATCTCTTGCACCCAGCCCACTGAGGGAAAGATATCCGCTTGAGGTAAGTATCTCATCAAAGACAAGGGCGTTTCACTTGGATGTGCCTGCAGACTTGGAGCTTGACTACCCTAAAATATGACCTTGAGCTTGTTTATTTCTATAATTGGAGGTTCTAGCAGCACAGCACATCTATCGCAATGTAGCAGCCATTCGGGTAAACTTGGTGCTTCTCAAAAGGGGATGACCATCCTCTTCAGCAAATTGCGCAGCTTTGTGAGGAGTGTAAATTGGGTAATGTCAGGAGATGTGGACAGGAGCTATATTAATGACGTCAGCCAATGTTATTTATTAATGTGGTGAAATGTATACTGTATTTCAGTGTCAAACGTTCATATTTTAAATCAATTTGGAAATTATACTCTGCATAGCCTCCTAGTGCCCAGAGGGACGGGCAGTCCTTCAAGCCATGGGTCCCCAGAGGTTTCCTCCACAGGGGGTTTTTCCTCTCCTGAGTGCTGAAGGATGACTCTTTGTGAGTCACGAGGCTTCCACCATCTCGGTCCTCTTATAGGACAAGCTTGTAAGAGCCTCCGGCTAATCTTGGGCGCTAATTTATTTTACAGTGCAGAGTAAAAATAAAGTGTTGTTTTCCTTGTGCTAAAAATTCATAATAAATATATTTTAAAAATTGATTTTGCTTGATGTGGTCTTTGTTTTTTTTTCATAATGGAGGCTCTTAGAAGATTAAGAGCCTGTGAGGTCTAACAAAGTAAATGAGGTCACAAACTCTTCTTAAATACTGTATATCTGCGACTACAGAATCAGGAATATGGTCTTACTCCGTACTTGTTGTTACCCACTTGTCTCCTTTACAACTATGGTAAAATGAGTTGTATGGAAAATATTAAGAGGATCCAGTGACATTTTGCAATTTTTTTTACAAAGAAACAAAATCTGACCAAAACAAAGAAGAAATTAAAATAAAAAACAAAAATGTTATGTTAATTTCATGACATTCAAAGCACTAAAGGCCTTGTATTCTGAATGACATCAAATATTTCTATGAAGCTCATATGGATTACTGGCACCTCAGGAGTGATATGATAACTTTGGGCTGTGGTAAGGGTCCCAATGACAAAAACTTTGTTTACGCACAATCCGGGTCAAAAATCTTACAGGGATTCCTGCCGTGTATTTCTTTTCTCATATAAATATTAAGTAATGAATATATGCAAATAATCTTCATACAGAACATGGTGCAATTTATATGTTGGTACTACTAAGATTGCTTACCAAATTCATCATTTACTAAATTTCCAATCTTCTGTTTTCTTTCACCCAAAATCTGTTTCACGCCTCCCAGAACCATCCTGAAAATAGAAATTAAGATTTTATAATCTTCGCACTACATAGTAGTTTAAGGTTATGACCTAATGGCAATGTGCAGGATATGGCGGTGGTAAATGATGTCATTGGGGAAGTGGTCAAGTCCAGAAAGGTCACAAAATATGAAAGAGACCAGGTGAAATAGAAATATAAAATGTTTTCAAACATATATACTCTTCTATGCTGGACAAAATGAAGCAAACAACATATGGAAGGTTACAGTCCCTTTAAATAGCAAATATTTAGGATGGTTTTCAAGGTATTCCTTAAAGAGGTTGCATACCCTGCCCAATTGCATTATTTAATGCAATCATCCTGCAGACTTGGTAGCAGTGGGGTGCAGCTGCAGAACAGGTAGCCATTATGAATGGATTAAAAATTACATATTTGGCTGACATTCACTTATGAGACACCTAATTCAGTCTGCCAAGTCTTCCAGGCAATTGCTCGATGTTATGATCCTGTGCCGCTGACGTGATAATATAAAAAGCCAAAGCGTGGGGTCCTCCTGTCACCTAGTCCAAACCTATTCTGCAGGGGGATGTGTGCCTCTTCCCTAGGAAAAAAAACAGCCAGAGGCATCATCACTAGGGTCTTTGGAACCCAGGGCAAGTCAAAGAACGGCGTGCCCCCCCATACACACATATAGAAAAGCATATGCGCGCCTGTGGCGGGCACAAAAAAATGGGCGTGATCACATACCAAAGGGGCGTGGCCCCTGAAAATGGGGCGCGCCATTCATGACACGTCACCCATTTCTCATCACTCTGGGAACATTACTTTCCAATCCATATGCACCTTACCTAGACAGTGGTTTCTCACAATGTGGAACCTCTGAAGCAATATATCCTCCATGGGAAGACGGCATCATAAGTCGGCATTCACTATTCATGTAGGTCACATCGTCCGGAAGATTCCTGTTTGTGTGGGAATATTAACAAGGTCTTCATCTTACAATAGCGGTTCAACCAGACTCGTTCCCCCTGTGTAACTTCCTGCCCCCTGCATCTCTTACCCACACCATCACCTCCCCAGACACACACAGACATACAAAAGCCTACACAAAGACATACACCTCTTTCACACAAATGCAGCCAGCCAAATAAATAAAACTGCTTGCGTATGCAGGCGCTTTTAGCACTACAAGTGCCTGCATACCCATGGCTGAAAAAGCATGCTAAGGCTTGAAGAAATCATCCAAGACCTGCTGGGACCTGTAGTGCCACAGAAAAAAAACACAAAAACCCACGAACTTTGTGACAAAATGGTTGATTTGACTAAATACTTCCCCAAACCTTGTTTAACCAATTTAATGTACTTGGCCTACACGTATACAGAGAATTAGACCGGCAGTGTTGGAGTGATACCGCAAGGTAAATACTTAAAATTTTGTCATCTTGGAAGAAGTGGAACTTGCCAAAGAGACCCTGGGGTTATGTTAGGAAAGAGGGTTACTTTCCAGTGCTGGAATGTAAACCCAGAATAAACTACTCTACTTTAATTGTGGGTTTACAATTCAGTGCCAGAGTGTAATTAATCCTCTTTCCTGCACATACAAGCCCCTTCCTTCCCGCATTCTGCATCTCCAGACTCAAGGATGCACAAGTCAGGGATACACAAAGAGTGTTAAATGGATGCTGGGATATGCATTTTTCATGTGCATGAGATGTCTTAAAAAGCACATTTTACACTCTAAATAAAGGCCTTACATCCAACTGTAAACGACCCCCAGGGTGTATATTTAGCACAGTGGGCCAAATCTGTATAGTGGCCAAGTATAACAGGGATATATTGCAGACTGATCAAGTTACATTAGGCTAAACTGAATTTTTATCAATCCTGAAGGTCTACCGTATAATGGGCATAATGGGTCCTCCACCATATCTTCATCATGGCCAATTATATTCTATACTGGGAACAGAGACTATGGCCCTCATTCAGAGCCGTTCGCTATTTGCGGTCGTTCGTTCAAAAACAAGGGGTGGCTATTCAAATGATCCGTTCGCACATTGCAGTCTGTTCACACCTCTAAGTCTGAACGAGCGAGCAAAACATACGCTCGTTTATTTGATAAAAACGCCCCCTGGCCGCTCGCACCATACGTCATGTCCGCTATTTATTAGATTAATCGAGTACATCGTACAGCGTATGAACTGCTCGCTATTCTTGTGGTTGGTTTTTGCAACCGCTATTTTGTGAGCAGTTCTGAGTTTAAAAAAACCAAGTGACGTGGTCAATGACGCTGCTGGATTAATTATGCACACCCTTAAAACGCCCGTTTTGACCTTTTAGGACGCCTGCATTCGAATTCCACTCCCCCGTTTTCAAGCACCTTCCCCTGTTACCACCCACATACGCCTCATTCTGTCACTCAAAATAGCAGGCACTCGCTATATAGCGTACAAACGATTTTCGGCCGCACTGACTGGTTCGCGCATGCGTACTAAAAACCGTACGCATGCGCAGATGTGCGAACATCGCTCGGAACGAGCGTACTGCCGCTAACGAGCGGCTCTGAATGAGGGCCTATATGGGGAGATTGAATTAGCAGCACGTTTCCATCAGAATATTGCACGCTGATGTAATGCTGGTCATCCTGCAGGAAAACCTTGCACGGCTTTGCTCCCACCTATAAAGGTGCAGAAATAACTAGTCTTGGCCTAGCTATTAATGTCATTTCAATATATAATAACCATCCTAACAGTATTTTCATTCTAAATTATGTTTTTTATCATCATTTAATCACTTGCTTGTTTTCTACCCAAGTAGCAGTCTTGACAAATGAAAATTGGACACAAGCAGAAGGTTAATGAAATGAGAAAGGGCTGATAGGAACTGAGTCATTGAATGAGTGGATGCAGTAAAAGAGAACTTTGGCGAATAAGGAGATGGCAAAGGGACAGATACGTAATAAATGGCAGGTGTATCGTGGGAAGCAGAGGTGATGGAGGAATATAAACATATCACACATCAGTAGAGCTTATCTTATGCACTTCTCCTTTAAGGAATGTAGAACACGAGTGAGGTCATGCTGTGATGTCATAATGGTAACTCTTTGCTGTTGCTACCACTCTAGTCTTAACCGCCCAGGACATGGACATAGCATTATCATTGCTGTCATTAACATACTCCATATACATCTCTTGCACCCAGCCCACTGAGGGAAAGATATCCGCTTGAGGTAAGTATCTCATCAAAGACAAGGGCGTTTCACTTGGATGTGCCTGCAGACTTGGAGCTTGACTACCCTAAAATATGACCTTGAGCTTGTTTATTTCTATAATTGGAGGTTCTAGCAGCACAGCACATCTATCGCAATGTAGCAGCCATTCGGGTAAACTTGGTGCTTCTCAAAAGGGGATGACCATCCTCTTCAGCAAATTGCGCAGCTTTGTGAGGAGTGTAAATTGGGTAATGTCAGGAGATGTGGACAGGAGCTATATTAATGACGTCAGCCAATGTTATTTATTAATGTGGTGAAATGTATACTGTATTTCAGTGTCAAACGTTCATATTTTAAATCAATTTGGAAATTATACTCTGCATAGCCTCCTAGTGCCCAGAGGGACGGGCAGTCCTTCAAGCCATGGGTCCCCAGAGGTTTCCTCCACAGGGGGTTTTTCCTCTCCTGAGTGCTGAAGGATGACTCTTTGTGAGTCACGAGGCTTCCACCATCTCGGTCCTCTTATAGGACAAGCTTGTAAGAGCCTCCGGCTAATCTTGGGCGCTAATTTATTTTACAGTGCAGAGTAAAAATAAAGTGTTGTTTTCCTTGTGCTAAAAATTCATAATAAATATATTTTAAAAATTGATTTTGCTTGATGTGGTCTTTGTTTTTTTTTCATAATGGAGGCTCTTAGAAGATTAAGAGCCTGTGAGGTCTAACAAAGTAAATGAGGTCACAAACTCTTCTTAAATACTGTATATCTGCGACTACAGAATCAGGAATATGGTCTTACTCCGTACTTGTTGTTACCCACTTGTCTCCTTTACAACTATGGTAAAATGAGTTGTATGGAAAATATTAAGAGGATCCAGTGACATTTTGCAATTTTTTTTACAAAGAAACAAAATCTGACCAAAACAAAGAAGAAATTAAAATAAAAAACAAAAATGTTATGTTAATTTCATGACATTCAAAGCACTAAAGGCCTTGTATTCTGAATGACATCAAATATTTCTATGAAGCTCATATGGATTACTGGCACCTCAGGAGTGATATGATAACTTTGGGCTGTGGTAAGGGTCCCAATGACAAAAACTTTGTTTACGCACAATCCGGGTCAAAAATCTTACAGGGATTCCTGCCGTGTATTTCTTTTCTCATATAAATATTAAGTAATGAATATATGCAAATAATCTTCATACAGAACATGGTGCAATTTATATGTTGGTACTACTAAGATTGCTTACCAAATTCATCATTTACTAAATTTCCAATCTTTTGTTTTCTTTCACCCAAAATCTGTTTCACGCCTCCCAGAACCATCCTGAAAATAGAAATTAAGATTTTATAATCTTCGCACTACATAGTAGTTTAAGGTTATGACCTAATGGCAATGTGCAGGATATGGCGGTGGTAAATGATGTCATTGGGGAAGTGGTCAAGTCCAGAAAGGTCACAAAATATGAAAGAGACCAGGTGAAATAGAAATATAAAATGTTTTCAAACATATATACTCTTCTATGCTGGACAAAATGAAGCAAACAACATATGGAAGGTTACAGTCCCTTTAAATAGCAAATATTTAGGATGGTTTTCAAGGTATTCCTTAAAGAGGTTGCATACCCTGCCCAATTGCATTATTTAATGCAATCATCCTGCAGACTTGGTAGCAGTGGGGTGCAGCTGCAGAACAGGTAGCCATTATGAATGGATTAAAAATTACATATTTGGCTGACATTCACTTATGAGACACCTAATTCAGTCTGCCAAGTCTTCCAGGCAATTGCTCGATGTTATGATCCTGTGCCGCTGACGTGATAATATAAAAAGCCAAAGCGTGGGGTCCTCCTGTCACCTAGTCCAAACCTATTCTGCAGGGGGATGTGTGCCTCTTCCCTAGGAAAAAAAACAGCCAGAGGCATCATCACTAGGGTCTTTGGAACCCAGGGCAAGTCAAAGAACGGCGTGCCCCCCCATACACACATATAGAAAAGCATATGCGCGCCTGTGGCGGGCACAAAAAACATGGGCGTGATCACATACCAAAGGGGCGTGGCCCCTGAAAATGGGGCGCGCCATTCATGACACGTCACCCATTTCTCATCACTCTGGGAACATTACTTTCCAATCCATATGCACCTTACCTAGACAGTGGTTTCTCACAATGTGGAACCTCTGAAGCAATATATCCTCCATGGGAAGACGGCATCATAAGTCGGCATTCACTATTCATGTAGGTCACATCGTCCGGAAGATTCCTGTTTGTGTGGGAATATTAACAAGGTCTTCATCTTACAATAGCGGTTCAACCAGACTCGTTCCCCCTGTGTAACTTCCTGCCCCCTGCATCTCTTACCCACACCATCACCTCCCCAGACACACACAGACATACAAAAGCCTACACAAAGACATACACCTCTTTCACACAAATGCAGCCAGCCAAATAAATAAAACTGCTTGCGTATGCAGGCGCTTTTAGCACTACAAGTGCCTGCATACCCATGGCTGAAAAAGCATGCTAAGGCTTGAAGAAATCATCCAAGACCTGCTGGGACCTGTAGTGCCACAGAAAAAAAACACAAAAACCCACGAACTTTGTGACAAAATGGTTGATTTGACTAAATACTTCCCCAAACCTTGTTTAACCAATTTAATGTACTTGGCCTACACGTATACAGAGAATTAGACCGGCAGTGTTGGAGTGATACCGCAAGGTAAATACTTAAAATTTTGTCATCTTGGAAGAAGTGGAACTTGCCAAAGAGACCCTGGGGTTATGTTAGGAAAGAGGGTTACTTTCCAGTGCTGGAATGTAAACCCAGAATAAACTACTCTACTTTAATTGTGGGTTTACAATTCAGTGCCAGAGTGTAATTAATCCTCTTTCCTGCACATACAAGCCCCTTCCTTCCCGCATTCTGCATCTCCAGACTCAAGGATGCACAAGTCAGGGATACACAAAGAGTGTTAAATGGATGCTGGGATATGCATTTTTCATGTGCATGAGATGTCTTAAAAAGCACATTTTACACTCTAAATAAAGGCCTTACATCCAACTGTAAACGACCCCCAGGGTGTATATTTAGCACAGTGGGCCAAATCTGTATAGTGGCCAAGTATAACAGGGATATATTGCAGACTGATCAAGTTACATTAGGCTAAACTGAATTTTTATCAATCCTGAAGGTCTACCGTATAATGGGCATAATGGGTCCTCCACCATATCTTCATCATGGCCAATTATATTCTATACTGGGAACAGAGACTATGGCCCTCATTCAGAGCCGTTCGCTATTTGCGGTCGTTCGTTCAAAAACAAGGGGTGGCTATTCAAATGATCCGTTCGCACATTGCAGTCTGTTCACACCTCTAAGTCTGAACGAGCGAGCAAAACATACGCTCGTTTATTTGATAAAAACGCCCCCTGGCCGCTCGCACCATACGTCATGTCCGCTATTTATTAGATTAATCGAGTACATCGTACAGCGTATGAACTGCTCGCTATTCTTGTGGTTGGTTTTTTCAACCGCTATTTTGCGAGCAGTTCTGAGTTTAAAAAAACCAAGTGACGTGGTCAATGACGCTGCTGGATTAATTATGCACACCCTTAAAACGCCCGTTTTGACCTTCTAGGACGCCTGCATTCGAATTCCACTCCCCCGTTTTCAAGCACCTTCCCCTGTTACCACCCACATACGCCTCATTCTGTCACTCAAAATAGCAGGCACTCGCTATATAGCGTACAAACGATTTTCGGCCGCACTGACTGGTTCGCGCATGCGTACTAAAAACCGTACGCATGCGCAGATGTGCGAACATCGCTCGGAACGAGCGTACTGCCGCTAACGAGCGGCTCTGAATGAGGGCCTATATGGGGAGATTGAATTAGCAGCACGTTTCCATCAGAATATTGCACGCTGATGTAATGCTGGTCATCCTGCAGGAAAACCTTGCACGGCTTTGCTCCCACCTATAAAGGTGCAAAAATAACTAGTCTTGGCCTAGCTATTAATGTCATTTCAATATATAATAACCATCCTAACAGTATTTTCATTCTAAATTATGTTTTTTATCATCATTTAATCACTTGCTTGTTTTCTACCCAAGTAGCAGTCTTGACAAATGAAAATTGGACACAAGCAGAAGGTTAATGAAATGAGAAAGGGCTGATAGGAACTGAGTCATTGAATGAGTGGATGCAGTAAAAGAGAACTTTGGCGAATAAGGAGATGGCAAAGGGACAGATATGTAATAAATGGCAGGTGTATCGTGGGAAGCAGAGGTGATGGAGGAATATAAACATATCACACATCAGTAGAGCTTATCTTATGCACTTCTCCTTTAAGGAATGTAGAACACGAGTGAGGTCATGCTGTGATGTCATAATGGTAACTCTTTGCTGTTGCTACCACTCTAGTCTTAACCGCCCAGGACATGGACATAGCATTATCATTGCTGTCATTAACATACTCCATATACATCTCTTGCACCCAGCCCACTGAGGGAAAGATATCCGCTTGAGGTAAGTATCTCATCAAAGACAAGGGCGTTTCACTTGGATGTGCCTGCAGACTTGGAGCTTGACTACCCTAAAATATGACCTTGAGCTTGTTTATTTCTATAATTGGAGGTTCTAGCAGCACAGCACATCTATCGCAATGTAGCAGCCATTCGGGTAAACTTGGTGCTTCTCAAAAGGGGATGACCATCCTCTTCAGCAAATTGCGCAGCTTTGTGAGGAGTGTAAATTGGGTAATGTCAGGAGATGTGGACAGGAGCTATATTAATGACGTCAGCCAATGTTATTTATTAATGTGGTGAAATGTATACTGTATTTCAGTGTCAAACGTTCATATTTTAAATCAATTTGGAAATTATACTCTGCATAGCCTCCTAGTGCCCAGAGGGACGGGCAGTCCTTCAAGCCATGGGTCCCCAGAGGTTTCCTCCACAGGGGGTTTTTCCTCTCCTGAGTGCTGAAGGATGACTCTTTGTGAGTCACGAGGCTTCCACCATCTCGGTCCTCTTATAGGACAAGCTTGTAAGAGCCTCCGGCTAATCTTGGGCGCTAATTTATTTTACAGTGCAGAGTAAAAATAAAGTGTTGTTTTCCTTGTGCTAAAAATTCATAATAAATATATTTTAAAAATTGATTTTGCTTGATGTGGTCTTTGTTTTTTTTTCATAATGGAGGCTCTTAGAAGATTAAGAGCCTGTGAGGTCTAACAAAGTAAATGAGGTTACAAACTCTTCTTAAATACTGTATATCTGCGACTACAGAATCAGGAATATGGTCTTACTCCGTACTTGTTGTTACCCACTTGTCTCCTTTACAACTATGGTAAAATGAGTTGTATGGAAAATATTAAGAGGATCCAGTGACATTTTGCAATTTTTTTTACAAAGAAACAAAATCTGACCAAAACAAAGAAGAAATGAAAATAAAAAACAAAAATGTTATGTTAATTTCATGACATTCAAAGCACTAAAGGCCTTGTATTCTGAATGACATCAAATATTTCTATGAAGCTCATATGGATTACTGGCACCTCAGGAGTGATATGATAACTTTGGGCTGTGGTAAGGGTCCCAATGACAAAAACTTTGTTTACGCACAATCCGGGTCAAAAATCTTACAGGGATTCCTGCCGTGTATTTCTTTTCTCATATAAATATTAAGTAATGAATATATGCAAATAATCTTCATACAGAACATGGTGCAATTTATATGTTGGTACTACTAAGATTGCTTACCAAATTCATCATTTACTAAATTTCCAATCTTCTGTTTTCTTTCACCCAAAATCTGTTTCACGCCTCCCAGAACCATCCTGAAAATAGAAATTAAGATTTTATAATCTTCGCACTACATAGTAGTTTAAGGTTATGACCTAATGGCAATGTGCAGGATATGGCGGTGGTAAATGATGTCATTGGGGAAGTGGTCAAGTCCAGAAAGGTCACAAAATATGAAAGAGACCAGGTGAAATAGAAATCTAAAATGTTTTCAAACATATATACCCTTCTGTGCTGGACAAAATGAAGCAAACAACATATGGAAGGTTACAGTCCCTTTAAATAGCAAATATTTAGGATGGTTTTCAAGGTATTCCTTAAAGAGGTTGCATACCCTGCCCAATTGCATTATTTAATGCAATCATCCTGCAGACTTGGTAGCAGTGGGGTGCAGCTGCAGAACAGGTAGCCATTATGAATGGATTAAAAATTACATATTTGGCTGACATTCACTTATGAGACACCTAATTCAGTCTGCCAAGTCTTCCAGGCAATTGCTCGATGTTATGATCCTGTGCCGCTGACGTGATAATATAAAAAGCCAAAGCGTGGGTTCCTCCTGTCACCTAGTCCAAACCTATTCTGCAGGGGGATGTGTGCCTCTTCCCTAGGAAAAAAAACAGCCAGAGGCATCATCACTAGGGTCTTTGGAACCCAGGGCAAGTCAAAGAACGGCGTGCCCCCCCCATACACACATATAGAAAAGCATATGCGCGCCTTTGGCGCGCACAAAAAACATGGGCGTGGTCACATACCAAAGAGGCGTGGCCACTGAAAATGGGGCACGCCATTCAGGACACGTCACCCATTTCTCATCACTCTGGGAACATTACTTTCCAATCCATATGCACCTTACCTATACGGTGGTTTCTCACAATGTGGAACCTCTGAAGAAATATATCCTCCATGGGAAGACGGCATCTTAAGTCGGCATTCACTATTCATGTAGGTCACATCGTCCGGAAGATTCCTGTTTGTGTGGGAATATTAACAAGGTCTTCATCTTACAACAGCGGTTCAACCAGACTCGTTCCCCCTGTGTAACTTCCTGCCCCCTGCATCTCTTACCCACACCATCACCTCCCCAGACACACACAGACATACAAACGCCTACACAAAGACATACACCTCTTTCACACAAATGCAGCCAGCCAAATAAATAAAACTGCTTGCGTATGCAGGCGCTTTTAGCACTACAAGTGCCTGCATACCCATGGCTGAAAAAGCATGCTAAGGCTTGAAGAAATCATCCATGACCTGCTGGGACCTGTAGTGCCACAGAAAAAAAACACAAAAACCCACAAACTTTGTGACAAAATGGTTGATTTGACTAAATACTTCCCCAAACCTTGTTTAACCAATTTAATGTACTTGGCCTACACGTATACAGAGAATTAGACCGGCAGTGTTGGAGTGATACCGCAAGGTAAATACTTAAAATTTTGTCATCTTGGAAGAAGTGGAACTTGCCAAAGAGACCCTGGGGTTATGTTAGGAAAGAGGGTTACTTTCCAGTGCTGGAATGTAAGCCCAGAATAAACTACTCTACTTTAATTGTGGGTTTACAATTCAGTGCCAGAGTGTAATTAATCCTCTTTCCTGCACATACAAGCCCCTTCCTTCCCGCATTCTGCATCTCCAGACTCAAGGATGCACAAGTCAGGGATACACAAAGAGTGTTAAATGGATGCTGGGATATGCATTTTTCATGTGCATGAGATGTCTTAAAAAGCACATTTTACACTCTAAATAAAGGCCTTACATCCAACTGTAAACGACCCCCAGGGTGTATATTTAGCACAGTGGGCCAAATCTGTATAGTGGCCAAGTATAACAGGGATATATTGCAGACTGATCAAGTTACATTAGGCTAAACTGAATTTTTATCAATCCTGAAGGTCTACCGTATAATGGGCATAATGGGTCCTCCACCATATCTTCATCATGGCCAATTATATTCTATACTGGGAACAGAGACTATGGCCCTCATTCAGAGCCGTTCGCTATTTGCGGTCGTTCGTTCAAAAACAAGGGGTGGCTATTCAAATGATCCGTTCGCACATTGCAGTCTGTTCACACCTCTAAGTCTGAACGAGCGAGCAAAACATACGCTCGTTTATTTGATAAAAACGCCCCCTGGCCGCTCGCACCATACGTCATGTCCGCTATTAATTAGATTAAACGAGTACATCGTACAGCGTATGAACTGCTCGCTATTCTTGTGGTTGGTTTTTTCAACCGCTATTTTGCGAGCAGTTCTGAGTTTAAAAAAACCAAGTGACGTGGTCAATGACGCTGCTGGATTAATTATGCACACCCTTAAAATGCCCGTTTTGACCTTTAAGGACGCCTGCGTTCGAATTCCACTCCCCCGTTTTCAAGCACCTTCCCCTGTTACCACCCACATACGCCTCATTCTGTCACTCAAAATAGCAGGCACTCGCTATATAGCGTACAAACGATTTTCGGCCGCACTGACTGGTTCGCGCATGCGTACTAAAAACCGTACGCATGCGCAGATGTGCGAACATCGCTCAGAACGAGCGTACTGCCGCTAACGAGCGGCTCTGAATGAGGGCCTATATGGGGAGATTCAATTAGCAGCACGTTTCCATCAGAATATTGCACGCTGATGTAATGCTGGTCATCCTGCAGGAAAACCTTGCACGGCTTTGCTCCCACCTATAAAGGTGCAGAAATAACTAGTCTTGGCCTAGCTATTAATGTCATTTCAATATATAGTAACCATCCTAACAGGATTTTCATTCTAAATTATGTTTTTTATCATCATTTAATCACTTGCTTGTTTTCTACCCAAGTAGCAGTCTTGACAAATGAAAATTGGACACAAGCAGAAGGTTAATGAAATGAGAAAGGGCTGAAAGGAACTGAGTCATTGAATGAGTGGATGCAGTAAAAGAGAACTTTGGCGAATAAGGAGATGGCAAAGGGACAGATACGTAATAAATGGCAGGTGTATCGTGGGAAGCAGAGGTGATGGAGGAATATAAACATATCACACATCAGTAGAGCTTATCTTATGCACTTCTCCTTTAAGGAATGTAGAACACGAGTGAGGTCATGCTGTGATGTCATAATGGTAACTCTTTGCTGTTGCTACCACTCTAGTCTTAACCGCCCAGGACATGGACATAGCATTATCATTGCTGTCATTAACATACTCCATATACATCTCTTGCACCCAGCCCACTGAGGGAAAGATATCCGCTTGAGGTAAGTATCTCATCAAAGACAAGGGCGTTTCACTTGGATGTGCCTGCAGACTTGGAGCTTGACTACCCTAAAATATGACCTTGAGCTTGTTTATTTCTATAATTGGAGGTTCTAGCAGCACAGCACATCTATCACAATGTAGCAGCCATTCGGGTAAACTTGGTGCTTCTCAAAAGGGGATGACCATCCTCTTCAGCAAATTGCGCAGCTTTGTGAGGAATGTAAATTGGGTAATGTCAGGAGATGTGGACAGGAGCTATATTAATGACGTCAGCCAATGTTATTTATTAATGTGGTGAAATGTATACTGTATTTCAGTGTCAAACGTTCATATTTTAAATCAATTTGGAAATTATACTCTGCATAGCCTCCTAGTGCCCAGAGGGACGGGCAGTCCTTCAAGCCATGGGTCCCCAGAGGTTTCCTCCACAGGGGGTTTTTCCTCTCCTGAGTGCTGAAGGATGACTCTTTGTGAGTCACGAGGCTTCCACCATCTCGGTCCTCTTATAGGACAAGCTTGTAAGAGCCTCCGGCTAATCTTGGGCGCTAATTTATTTTACAGTGCAGAGTAAAAATAAAGTGTTGTTTTCCTTGTGCTAAAAATTCATAATAAATATATTTTAAAAATTGATTTTGCTTGATGTGGTCTTTGTTTTTTTTTCATAATGGAGGCTCTTAGAAGATTAAGAGCCTGTGAGGTCTAACAAAGTGAATTAGGTCATAAACTCTTCTTAAATACTGTATATCTGCGACTACAGAATCAGGAATATGGTCTTACTCCGTACTTGTTGTTACCCACTTGTCTCCTTTACAACTATGGTAAAATGAGTTGTATGGAAAATATTAAGAAGATCCAGTGACATTTTGCAATTTTTTTTACAAAGAAACAAAATCTGACCAAAACAAAGAAATTAAAATAAAAAACAAAAATGTTATGTTAATTTCATGACATTCAAAGCACTAAAGGCCTTGTATTCTGAATGACATCAAATATTTCTATGAAGCTCATATGGATTACTGGCACCTCAGGAGTGATATGATAACTTTGGGCTGTGGTAAGGGTCCCAATGACAAAAATTTTGTTTACGCACAATCCGGGTCAAAAATCTTACAGGGATTCCTGCCGTGTATTTCTTTTCTCATATAAATATTAAGTAATGAATATATGCAAATAATCTTCATACAGAACATGGTGCAATTTATATGTTGGTACTACTAAGATTGCTTACCATATTCATCATTTACTAAATTTCCAATCTTCTGTTTTCTTTCACCCAAAATCTGTTTCACGCCTCCCAGAACCATGCTGAAAATAGAAATTAAGATTTTATAATCTTCGCACTACATAGTAGTTTAAGGTTATGACCTAATGGCAATGTGCAGGATATGGCGGTGGTAAATGATGTCATTGGGGAAGTGGTCAAGTCCAGAAAGGACACAAAATATGAAAGAGACCAGGTGAAATAGAAATCTAAAATGTTTTCAAACATATATACCCTTCTGTGCTGGACAAAATGAAGCAAACAACATATGGAAGGTTACTGTCCCTTTAAATAACAAACATTTAGGATGGTTTTCAAGGTATTCCTTAAAGAGGTTGCATACCCTGCCCAATTGCATTATTTAATGCAATCATCCTGCAGACTTGGTAGCAGTGGGGTGCACCTGCAGAACAGGTAGCCATTATGAATGGATTAAAAATTACATATTTGGCTGACATTCACTTACGAGATACCTAATTCAGTCTGCCAAGTCTCCCAGGCAATTGCTCGATGTTATGATCCTGTGCCGCTGACGTGATAATAAAAAAAGCCAAAGCGTGGGGTCCTCCTGTCACCTAGTCCAAGCCTATTCTGCAGGGGGATATGTGCCTCTTCCCTAGGAAAAAAAACAGCCAGAGGCATCATCACTAGGGTCTTTGGAGCCCAGGGCAAGTCGAAGAACGGCGTGCCCCCCCCCATACACACATATAGAAAAACATATGCGCGCCTTTGGCGCGCACAAAAAACATGGGCGTGGTCACATACCAAAGAAGAGTGGCCACTGAAAATGGTGCGCGCCATTCATGACACGTCACCCATTTCTCATCACTCTGGGAACATTACTTTCCAATCCATATGCACCTTACCTATACGGTGGTTTCTCACAATATGGAACCTCTGAAGAAATATATCCTCCATGGGAAGACGGCATCTTAAGTCGGCATTCACTATTCATGTAGGTCACATCGTCCAGAAGGTTCCTGTTTGTGTGGGAATATTAACAAGGTCTTCATCTTACAACAGCGGTTCAACCAGACTCGTTCCCCCTGTGTAACTTCCTGCCCCCTGCATCTCTTACCCACACCATCACCTCCCCAGACACACACAGACATACAAAAGCCTACACAGAGACATACACCTCTTTCACACAAATGCAGCCAGCCAAATAAATAAAACTGCTTGCATATGCAGGCGCTTTTAGCACTACAAGTGCCTGCATACTCATGGCTGAAAAAGCATGCTAAGGCTTGAAGAAATCATCCAAGACCTGCTGGGACCTGTAGTGTCACAGAAAAAAAAACACAAAAACCCACGAACTTTGTGACAAAATGGTTGATTTGACTAAATACTTCCCCAAACCTTGTTTAACCAATTTAATCTACTTGGCCTACACGTATGCAGAGAATTAGACCGGCAGTGTTGGAGTGATACCACAAGGTAAATACTTAAAATTTTGTCATCTTGGAAGAAGTGGAACTTGCCAAAGAGACCCTGGGGTTATGTTAGGAAAGATTGTTACTTTCCAGTGCTGGAATGTAAACCCAGAATAAACTACTCTACTTTAACTGTGGGTTTACAATTCAGCGCCAGAGTGTAATTAATCCTCTTTCCTGCACATACAAGCCCCTTCCTTCCCGCATTCTGCATCTCCACACTCAAGGATGCACAAGTCAGGGATACACAAAGAGTGTTAAATGGATGCTGGGATATGCATTTTTCATGTGCATGAGATGTCTAAAAAAGCACATTTTACACTCTAAATAAAGGCCTTACATCAACTGTAAACGACCCCCAGAGTGTATATTTAGCACAGTGGGCCTAATCTGTATAGTGGCCAAGCATAACAGGGATATATTGCAGACTGATCAAGTTACATTAGGCTAAACTGAATTTTTATCAATCCTGAAGGTCTACCGTATAATGGGCATTATGGATCCTCCACCATATCTTCATCATGGCCAATTATTTTCTAAACAGGGAACAGAGACTATTTGGGGAGATTCAATTAGCAGCACGTTTCCATCAGAATATTGCACGCTGATGTAATGCTGGTCATCCTGCAGGAAAACCTTGCACGGCTTTGCTCCCACCTATAAAGGTGCAGAAATAACTAGTCTTGGCCTAGCTATTAATGTCATTTCAATATATAATAACCATCCTAACAGTATTTTAATTTTAAATTGTGTTTTTTATATTCATTTAATCCCTTGCTTGTTTTCTACCCAAGTAGCAGTCTTGACAAATGAAAATTGGACACAAGCAGAAGGTTAATGAAATGAGAAAGGGCTGATAGGAACAGAGTCATTGAATGAGTGGCTGCAGTAAAAGAGAACTTTGGCGAATAAGGAGATGGCAAAGGGACAGATACGTAATAAATGGCAGGTGTATCGTGGGAAGCAGAGATAATGGAGGAATATAAACATATCACACATCAGTAGAGCTTATAATATGCACTTCTCCTTTAAGGAATGTAGAACACGAGTGAGGTCATGCTGTGATGTCATAATGGTAACTCTTTGCTGTTGCTACCACTCTAGTCTTAACCGCCCAGGACATGGACATAGCATTATCTTTGCTGTCATTAACATACTCCATATACATCTCTTGCACCCAGCCCACTGAGGGAAAGATATCCGCTTGAGGTAAGTATCTCATCAAAGACAAGGGCGTTTCACTTGGATGTGCCTGCAGACTTGGAGCTTGACTACCCTAAAATATGACCTTGAGCTTGTTTATTTCTATAATTGGAGGCTCTAGCAGCACAGCACATCTATCGCAATGTAGCAGCCATTCGGGTAAACTCGGTGCTTCTCAAAAGGGGATGACCATCCTCTTCAGCAAATTGCGCAGCTTTGTGAGGAATGTAAATTGGGTAATGTCAGGAGATGTGGACAGGAGCTATATTAATGACGTCAGCCAATGTTATTTATTAATGTGGTGAAATGTATACTGTATTTCAGTGTCAAACATTCATATTTTAAATCAATTTGGAAATTATACTCTGCATAGCCTCCTAGTGCCCAGAGGGACGGGCAGTCCTTCAAGCCATGGGTCCCCAGAGGTTTCCTCCACAGGGGGTTTTTCCTCTCCTGAGTGCTGAAGGATGACTCTTTGTGAGTCACGAGGCTTCCACCATCTTGGTCCTCTTATAGGACAAGCTTGTAAGAGCCTCCGGCTAATCTTGGGCGCTAATTTATTTCACAGCTGACGAGTAAAAATAAAGTGTTGTTTTTCTTCTGCTAAAAATTCATAATAAATATATTTTAAAAATTGATTTTGCTTGATGTGGTCTTTGTTTTTTTTTCATAATGGAGGCTCTTAGAAGATTAAGAGCCTGTGAGGTCTAACAAAGTGAATTAGGTCATAAACTCTTCTTAAATACCGTATATCTGCGACTACAGAATCAGGAATATGGTCTTACTTCGTACTTGTTGTTACCCACTTGTCTCCTTTACAACTATGGTAAAATGAGTTGTACGGAAAATATTAAGAAGATCCAGTGACATTTTGCAATTTTTTTTACAAAGAAACAAAATCTTACCAAAACAAAGAAATGAAAATAAAAAACACAAATGTTATGTTAATTTCATGACATTCAAAGCACTAAAGGCCTTGTATTCTGAATGACATCAAATATTTCTATGAAGCTCATATGGATTACTGGCACCTCAGGAGTGATATGATAACTTTGGGCTCTGGTAAGGGTCCCAATGACAAATAATTTGTTTACACACAATCCTGGTCAAAATCTTACAGGGATTCCTACCATGTATTTCTTTTCTCATATAAATATTAAGTAAAGAATATATGCAAATAATCTTCATACAGAACATGGTGCAATTTATATGTTGGTACTACTGAGATTGCTTACCAAATTCATCATTTACTAAATCTCCAATCTTCTGTTTTCTTTCACCCAAAATCTGTTTCACGCCTCCCAGAACCATACTGAAAATAGAAATTAAGATTTTATAATCTTCGCACTACATAGTAGTTTAAGGTTATGACCTAATGGCAATGTGCAGGATATGGTGGTGGTAAATGATGTCATTGGGGAAGTGGTCAAGTCCAGAAAGGACACAAAATATGAAAGAGACCAGGTGAAATAGAAATCTAAAATGTTTTCAAACATATATACCCTTCTGTGCTGGACAAAATGAAGCAAACAACATATGGAAGGTTACTGTCCCTTTAAATAACAAACATTTAGGATGGTTTTCAAGGTATTCCTTAAAGAGGTTGCATACCCTGCCTAATTGCATTATTTAATGCAATCATCCTGCAGACTTGGTAGCAGTGGGGTGCACCTGCAGAACAGGTAGCCATTATGAATGGATTAAAAATTACATATTTGGCTGACATTCAGTTACGAGATACCTAATTCAGTCTGCCAAGTCTCCCAGGCAATTGCTAGATGTTATGATCCTGTACCACTGACGTGATAATAAAAAAAGCCAAAGCGTGGGGTCCTCCTGTCACCTAGTCCAAGCCTATTCTGCAGGGGGATATGTGCCTCTTCCCTAGGAAAAAAAACAGCCAGAGGCATCATCACTAGGGTCTTTGGAACCCAGGGCAAGTCAAAGAACGGCGTGCCCCCCCCATACACACATATAGAAAAGCATATGCGCGCCTGTGGCGGGCACAAAAAACATGGGCGTGATCACATACCAAAGGGGCGTGGCCACTGAAAATGGGGTGCACCATTCATGACACGTCACCCATTTCTCATCACTCTGGGAACATTACTTTCCAATCCATATGCACCTTACCTAGACAGTGGTTTCTCACAATGTGGAACCTCTGAAGCAATATATCCTCCATGGGAAGACGGCATCATAAGTCGGCATTCACTATTCATGTAGGTCACATCGTCCGGAAGATTCCTGTTTGTGTGGGAATATTAACAAGGTCTTCATCTTACAACAGCGGTTCAACCAGACTCGTTCCCCCTGTGTAACTTCCTGCCCCCTGCATCTCTTACCCACACCATCACCTCCCCAGACACACACAGACATACAAACGCCTACACAAAGACATACACCTCTTTCACACAAATGCAGCCAGCCAAATAAATAAAACTGCTTGCGTATGCAGGCGCTTTTAGCACTACAAGTGCCTGCATACCCATGGCTGAAAAAGCATGCTAAGGCTTGAAGAAATCATCCATGACCTGCTGGGACCTGTAGTGCCACAGAAAAAAAACACAAAAACCCACAAACTTTGTGACAAAATGGTTGATTTGACTAAATACTTCCCCAAACCTTGTTTAACCAATTTAATGTACTTGGCCTACACGTATACAGAGAATTAGACCGGCAGTGTTGGAGTGATACCGCAAGGTAAATACTTAAAATTTTGTCATCTTGGAAGAAGTGGAACTTGCCAAAGAGACCCTGGGGTTATGTTAGGAAAGAGGGTTACTTTCCAGTGCTGGAATGTAAGCCCAGAATAAACTACTCTACTTTAATTGTGGGTTTACAATTCAGTGCCAGAGTGTAATTAATCCTCTTTCCTGCACATACAAGCCCCTTCCTTCCCGCATTCTGCATCTCCAGACTCAAGGATGCACAAGTCAGGGATACACAAAGAGTGTTAAATGGATGCTGGGATATGCATTTTTCATGTGCATGAGATGTCTTAAAAAGCACATTTTACACTCTAAATAAAGGCCTTACATCCAACTGTAAACGACCCCCAGGGTGTATATTTAGCACAGTGGGCCAAATCTGTATAGTGGCCAAGTATAACAGGGATATATTGCAGACTGATCAAGTTACATTAGGCTAAACTGAATTTTTATCAATCCTGAAGGTCTACCGTATAATGGGCATAATGGGTCCTCCACCATATCTTCATCATGGCCAATTATATTCTATACTGGGAACAGAGACTATGGCCCTCATTCAGAGCCGTTCGCTATTTGCGGTCGTTCGTTCAAAAACAAGGGGTGGCTATTCAAATGATCCGTTCGCACATTGCAGTCTGTTCACACCTCTAAGTCTGAACGAGCGAGCAAAACATACGCTCGTTTATTTGATAAAAACGCCCCCTGGCCGCTCGCACCATACGTCATGTCCGCTATTAATTAGATTAAACGAGTACATCGTACAGCGTATGAACTGCTCGCTATTCTTGTGGTTGGTTTTTTCAACCGCTATTTTGCGAGCAGTTCTGAGTTTAAAAAAACCAAGTGACGTGGTCAATGACGCTGCTGGATTAATTATGCACACCCTTAAAACGCCCGTTTTGACCTTTAAGGACGCCTGCGTTCGAATTCCACTCCCCCGTTTTCAAGCACCTTCCCCTGTTACCACCCACATACGCCTCATTCTGTCACTCAAAATAGCAGGCACTCGCTATATAGCGTACAAACGATTTTCGGCCGCACTGACTGGTTCGCGCATGCGTACTAAAAACCGTACGCATGCGCAGATGTGCGAACATCGCTCGGAACGAGCGTACTGCCGCTAACGAGCGGCTCTGAATGAGGGCCTATATGGGGAGATTCAATTAGCAGCACGTTTCCATCAGAATATTGCACGCTGATGTAATGCTGGTCATCCTGCAGGAAAACCTTGCACGGCTTTGCTCCCACCTATAAAGGTGCAGAAATAACTAGTCTTGGCCTAGCTATTAATGTCATTTCAATATATAGTAACCATCCTAACAGGATTTTCATTCTAAATTATGTTTTTTATCATCATTTAATCACTTGCTTGTTTTCTACCCAAGTAGCAGTCTTGACAAATGAAAATTGGACACAAGCAGAAGGTTAATGAAATGAGAAAGGGCTGAAAGGAACTGAGTCATTGAATGAGTGGCTGCAGTAAAAGAGAACTTTGGCGAATAAGGAGATGGCAAAGGGACAGATACGTAATAAATGGCAGGTGTATCGTGGGAAGCAGAGGTGATGGAGGAATATAAACATATCACACATCAGTAGAGCTTATCTTATGCACTTCTCCTTTAAGGAATGTAGAACACGAGTGAGGTCATGCTGTGATGTCATAATGGTAACTCTTTGCTGTTGCTACCACTCTAGTCTTAACCGCCCAGGACATGGACATAGCATTATCATTGCTGTCATTAACATACTCCATATACATCTCTTGCACCCAGCCCACTGAGGGAAAGATATCCGCTTGAGGTAAGTATCTCATCAAAGACAAGGGCGTTTCACTTGGATGTGCCTGCAGACTTGGAGCTTGACTACCCTAAAATATGACCTTGAGCTTGTTTATTTCTATAATTGGAGGTTCTAGCAGCACAGCACATCTATCACAATGTAGCAGCCATTCGGGTAAACTTGGTGCTTCTCAAAAGGGGATGACCATCCTCTTCAGCAAATTGCGCAGCTTTGTGAGGAATGTAAATTGGGTAATGTCAGGAGATGTGGACAGGAGCTATATTAATGACGTCAGCCAATGTTATTTATTAATGTGGTGAAATGTATACTGTATTTCAGTGTCAAACGTTCATATTTTAAATCAATTTGGAAATTATACTCTGCATAGCCTCCTAGTGCCCAGAGGGACGGGCAGTCCTTCAAGCCATGGGTCCCCAGAGGTTTCCTCCACAGGGGGTTTTTCCTCTCCTGAGTGCTGAAGGATGACTCTTTGTGAGTCACGAGGCTTCCACCATCTCGGTCCTCTTATAGGACAAGCTTGTAAGAGCCTCCGGCTAATCTTGGGCGCTAATTTATTTTACAGTGCAGAGTAAAAATAAAGTGTTGTTTTCCTTGTGCTAAAAATTCATAATAAATATATTTTAAAAATTTATTTTGCTTGATGTGGTCTTTGTTTTTTTTTCATAATGGAGGCTCTTAGAAGATTAAGAGCCTGTGAGGTCTAACAAAGTGAATTAGGTCATAAACTCTTCTTAAATACTGTATATCTGCGACTACAGAATCAGGAATATGGTCTTACTCCGTACTTGTTGTTACCCACTTGTCTCCTTTACAACTATGGTAAAATGAGTTGTATGGAAAATATTAAGAAGATCCAGTGACATTTTGCAATTTTTTTTACAAAGAAACAAAATCTGACCAAAACAAAGAAATTAAAATAAAAAACAAAAATGTTATGTTAATTTCATGACATTCAAAGCACTAAAGGCCTTGTATTCTGAATGACATCAAATATTTCTATGAAGCTCATATGGATTACTGGCACCTCAGGAGTGATATGATAACTTTGGGCTGTGGTAAGGGTCCCAATGACAAAAATTTTGTTTACGCACAATCCGGGTCAAAAATCTTACAGGGATTCCTGCCGTGTATTTCTTTTCTCATATAAATATTAAGTAATGAATATATGCAAATAATCTTCATACAGAACATGGTGCAATTTATATGTTGGTACTACTAAGATTGCTTACCATATTCATCATTTACTAAATTTCCAATCTTCTGTTTTCTTTCACCCAAAATCTGTTTCACGCCTCCCAGAACCATCCTGAAAATAGAAATTAAGATTTTATAATCTTCGCACTACATAGTAGTTTAAGGTTATGACCTAATGGCAATGTGCAGGATATGGCGGTGGTAAATGATGTCATTGGGGAAGTGGTCAAGTCCAGAAAGGACACAAAATATGAAAGAGACCAGGTGAAATAGAAATCTAAAATGTTTTCAAACATATATACCCTTCTGTGCTGGACAAAATGAAGCAAACAACATATGGAAGGTTACTGTCCCTTTAAATAACAAACATTTAGGATGGTTTTCAAGGTATTCCTTAAAGAGGTTGCATACCCTGCCCAATTGCATTATTTAATGCAATCATCCTGCAGACTTGGTAGCAGTGGGGTGCACCTGCAGAACAGGTAGCCATTATGAATGGATTAAAAATTACATATTTGGCTGACATTCACTTACGAGATACCTAATTCAGTCTGCCAAGTCTCCCAGGCAATTGCTCGATGTTATGATCCTGTGCCGCTGACGTGATAATAAAAAAAGCCAAAGCGTGGGGTCCTCCTGTCACCTAGTCCAAGCCTATTCTGCAGGGGGATATGTGCCTCTTCCCTAGGAAAAAAAACAGCCAGAGGCATCATCACTAGGGTCTTTGGAGCCCAGGGCAAGTCGAAGAACGGCGTGCCCCCCCCCATACACACATATAGAAAAACATATGCGCGCCTTTGGCGCGCACAAAAAACATGGGCGTGGTCACATACCAAAGAAGAGTGGCCACTGAAAATGGTGCGCGCCATTCATGACACGTCACCCATTTCTCATCACTCTGGGAACATTACTTTCCAATCCATATGCACCTTACCTATACGGTGGTTTCTCACAAAATGGAACCTCTGAAGAAATATATCCTCCATGGGAAGACGGCATCTTAAGTCGGCATTCACTATTCATGTAGGTCACATCGTCCAGAAGGTTCCTGTTTGTGTGGGAATATTAACAAGGTCTTCATCTTACAACAGCGGTTCAACCAGACTCGTTCCCCCTGTGTAACTTCCTGCCCCCTGCATCTCTTACCCACACCATCACCTCCCCAGACACACACAGACATACAAAAGCCTACACAGAGACATACACCTCTTTCACACAAATGCAGCCAGCCAAATAAATAAAACTGCTTGCATATGCAGGCGCTTTTAGCACTACAAGTGCCTGCATACTCATGGCTGAAAAAGCATGCTAAGGCTTGAAGAAATCATCCAAGACCTGCTGGAACCTGTAGTGTCACAGAAAAAAAAACACAAAAACCCACGAACTTTGTGACAAAATGGTTGATTTGACTAAATACTTCCCCAAACCTTGTTTAACCAATTTAATCTACTTGGCCTACACGTATGCAGAGAATTAGACCGGCAGTGTTGGAGTGATACCACAAGGTAAATACTTAAAATTTTGTCATCTTGGAAGAAGTGGAACTTGCCAAAGAGACCCTGGGGTTATGTTAGGAAAGAGGGTTACTTTCCAGTGCTGGAATGTAAACCCAGAATAAACTACTCTACTTTAACTGTGGGTTTACAATTCAGCGCCAGAGTGTAATTAATCCTCTTTCCTGCACATACAAGCCCCTTCCTTCCCGCATTCTGCATCTCCACACTCAAGGATGCACAAGTCAGGGATACACAAAGAGTGTTAAATGGATGCTGGGATATGCATTTTTCATGTGCATGAGATGTCTAAAAAAGCACATTTTACACTCTAAATAAAGGCCTTACATCAACTGTAAACGACCCCCAGAGTGTATATTTAGCACAGTGGGCCTAATCTGTATAGTGGCCAAGCATAACAGGGATATATTGCAGACTGATCAAGTTACATTAGGCTAAACTGAATTTTTATCAATCCTGAAGGTCTACCGTATAATGGGCATTATGGATCCTCCACCATATCTTCATCATGGCCAATTATTTTCTAAACAGGGAACAGAGACTATTTGGGGAGATTCAATTAGCAGCACGTTTCCATCAGAATATTGCACGCTGATGTAATGCTGGTCATCCTGCAGGAAAACCTTGCACGGCTTTGCTCCCACCTATAAAGGTGCAGAAATAACTAGTCTTGGCCTAGCTATTAATGTCATTTCAATATATAATAACCATCCTAACAGTATTTTAATTTTAAATTGTGTTTTTTATATTCATTTAATCCCTTGCTTGTTTTCTACCCAAGTAGCAGTCTTGACAAATGAAAATTGGACACAAGCAGAAGGTTAATGAAATGAGAAAGGGCTGATAGGAACAGAGTCATTGAATGAGTGGCTGCAGTAAAAGAGAACTTTGGCGAATAAGGAGATGGCAAAGGGACAGATACGTAATAAATGGCAGGTGTATCGTGGGAAGCAGAGGTAATGGAGGAATATAAACATATCACACATCAGTAGAGCTTATAATATGCACTTCTCCTTTAAGGAATGTAGAACACGAGTGAGGTCATGCTGTGATGTCATAATGGTAACTCTTTGCTGTTGCTACCACTCTAGTCTTAACCACCCAGGACATGGACATAGCATTATCTTTGCTGTCATTAACATACTCCATATACATCTCTTGCACCCAGCCCACTGAGGGAAAGATATCCGCTTGAGGTAAGTATCTCATCAAAGACAAGGGCGTTTCACTTGGATGTGCCTGCAGACTTGGAGCTTGACTACCCTAAAATATGACCTTGAGCTTGTTTATTTCTATAATTGGAGGTTCTAGCAGCACAGCACATCTATCACAATGTAGCAGCCATTCGGGTAAACTTGGTGCTTCTCAAAAGGGGATGACCATCCTCTTCAGCAAATTGCGCAGCTTTGTGAGGAATGTAAATTGGGTAATGTCAGGAGATGTGGACAGGAGCTATATTAATGACGTCAGCCAATGTTATTTATTAATGTGGTGAAATGTATACTGTATTTCAGTGTCAAACGTTCATATTTTAAATCAATTTGGAAATTATACTCTGCATAGCCTCCTAGTGCCCAGAGGGACGGGCAGTCCTTCAAGCCATGGGTCCCCAGAGGTTTCCTCCACAGGGGGTTTTTCCTCTCCTGAGTGCTGAAGGATGACTCTTTGTGAGTCACGAGGCTTCCACCATCTCGGTCCTCTTATAGGACAAGCTTGTAAGAGCCTCCGGCTAATCTTGGGCGCTAATTTATTTTACAGTGCAGAGTAAAAATAAAGTGTTGTTTTCCTTGTGCTAAAAATTCATAATAAATATATTTTAAAAATTTATTTTGCTTGATGTGGTCTTTGTTTTTTTTTCATAATGGAGGCTCTTAGAAGATTAAGAGCCTGTGAGGTCTAACAAAGTGAATTAGGTCATAAACTCTTCTTAAATACTGTATATCTGCGACTACAGAATCAGGAATATGGTCTTACTCCGTACTTGTTGTTACCCACTTGTCTCCTTTACAACTATGGTAAAATGAGTTGTATGGAAAATATTAAGAAGATCCAGTGACATTTTGCAATTTTTTTTACAAAGAAACAAAATCTGACCAAAACAAAGAAATTAAAATAAAAAACAAAAATGTTATGTTAATTTCATGACATTCAAAGCACTAAAGGCCTTGTATTCTGAATGACATCAAATATTTCTATGAAGCTCATATGGATTACTGGCACCTCAGGAGTGATATGATAACTTTGGGCTGTGGTAAGGGTCCCAATGACAAAAATTTTGTTTACGCACAATCCGGGTCAAAAATCTTACAGGGATTCCTGCCGTGTATTTCTTTTCTCATATAAATATTAAGTAATGAATATATGCAAATAATCTTCATACAGAACATGGTGCAATTTATATGTTGGTACTACTAAGATTGCTTACCATATTCATCATTTACTAAATTTCCAATCTTCTGTTTTCTTTCACCCAAAATCTGTTTCACGCCTCCCAGAACCATCCTGAAAATAGAAATTAAGATTTTATAATCTTCGCACTACATAGTAGTTTAAGGTTATGACCTAATGGCAATGTGCAGGATATGGCGGTGGTAAATGATGTCATTGGGGAAGTGGTCAAGTCCAGAAAGGACACAAAATATGAAAGAGACCAGGTGAAATAGAAATCTAAAATGTTTTCAAACATATATACCCTTCTGTGCTGGACAAAATGAAGCAAACAACATATGGAAGGTTACTGTCCCTTTAAATAACAAACATTTAGGATGGTTTTCAAGGTATTCCTTAAAGAGGTTGCATACCCTGCCCAATTGCATTATTTAATGCAATCATCCTGCAGACTTGGTAGCAGTGGGGTGCACCTGCAGAACAGGTAGCCATTATGAATGGATTAAAAATTACATATTTGGCTGACATTCACTTACGAGATACCTAATTCAGTCTGCCAAGTCTCCCAGGCAATTGCTCGATGTTATGATCCTGTGCCGCTGACGTGATAATAAAAAAAGCCAAAGCGTGGGGTCCTCCTGTCACCTAGTCCAAGCCTATTCTGCAGGGGGATATGTGCCTCTTCCCTAGGAAAAAAAACAGCCAGAGGCATCATCACTAGGGTCTTTGGAGCCCAGGGCAAGTCGAAGAACGGCGTGCCCCCCCCCATACACACATATAGAAAAACATATGCGCGCCTTTGGCGCGCACAAAAAACATGGGCGTGGTCACATACCAAAGAAGAGTGGCCACTGAAAATGGTGCGCGCCATTCATGACACGTCACCCATTTCTCATCACTCTGGGAACATTACTTTCCAATCCATATGCACCTTACCTATACGGTGGTTTCTCACAAAATGGAACCTCTGAAGAAATATATCCTCCATGGGAAGACGGCATCTTAAGTCGGCATTCACTATTCATGTAGGTCACATCGTCCAGAAGGTTCCTGTTTGTGTGGGAATATTAACAAGGTCTTCATCTTACAACAGCGGTTCAACCAGACTCGTTCCCCCTGTGTAACTTCCTGCCCCCTGCATCTCTTACCCACACCATCACCTCCCCAGACACACACAGACATACAAAAGCCTACACAGAGACATACACCTCTTTCACACAAATGCAGCCAGCCAAATAAATAAAACTGCTTGCATATGCAGGCGCTTTTAGCACTACAAGTGCCTGCATACTCATGGCTGAAAAAGCATGCTAAGGCTTGAAGAAATCATCCAAGACCTGCTGGGACCTGTAGTGTCACAGAAAAAAAAACACAAAAACCCACGAACTTTGTGACAAAATGGTTGATTTGACTAAATACTTCCCCAAACCTTGTTTAACCAATTTAATCTACTTGGCCTACACGTATGCAGAGAATTAGACCGGCAGTGTTGGAGTGATACCACAAGGTAAATACTTAAAATTTTGTCATCTTGGAAGAAGTGGAACTTGCCAAAGAGACCCTGGGGTTATGTTAGGAAAGAGGGTTACTTTCCAGTGCTGGAATGTAAACCCAGAATAAACTACTCTACTTTAACTGTGGGTTTACAATTCAGCGCCAGAGTGTAATTAATCCTCTTTCCTGCACATACAAGCCCCTTCCTTCCCGCATTCTGCATCTCCACACTCAAGGATGCACAAGTCAGGGATACACAAAGAGTGTTAAATGGATGCTGGGATATGCATTTTTCATGTGCATGAGATGTCTAAAAAAGCACATTTTACACTCTAAATAAAGGCCTTACATCAACTGTAAACGACCCCCAGAGTGTATATTTAGCACAGTGGGCCTAATCTGTATAGTGGCCAAGCATAACAGGGATATATTGCAGACTGATCAAGTTACATTAGGCTAAACTGAATTTTTATCAATCCTGAAGGTCTACCGTATAATGGGCATTATGGATCCTCCACCATATCTTCATCATGGCCAATTATTTTCTAAACAGGGAACAGAGACTATTTGGGGAGATTCAATTAGCAGCACGTTTCCATCAGAATATTGCACGCTGATGTAATGCTGGTCATCCTGCAGGAAAACCTTGCACGGCTTTGCTCCCACCTATAAAGGTGCAGAAATAACTAGTCTTGGCCTAGCTATTAATGTCATTTCAATATATAATAACCATCCTAACAGTATTTTAATTTTAAATTGTGTTTTTTATATTCATTTAATCCCTTGCTTGTTTTCTACCCAAGTAGCAGTCTTGACAAATGAAAATTGGACACAAGCAGAAGGTTAATGAAATGAGAAAGGGCTGATAGGAACAGAGTCATTGAATGAGTGGCTGCAGTAAAAGAGAACTTTGGCGAATAAGGAGATGGCAAAGGGACAGATACGTAATAAATGGCAGGTGTATCGTGGGAAGCAGAGGTAATGGAGGAATATAAACATATCACACATCAGTAGAGCTTATAATATGCACTTCTCCTTTAAGGAATGTAGAACACGAGTGAGGTCATGCTGTGATGTCATAATGGTAACTCTTTGCTGTTGCTACCACTCTAGTCTTAACCGCCCAGGACATGGACATAGCATTATCTTTGCTGTCATTAACATACTCCATATACATCTCTTGCACCCAGCCCACTGAGGGAAAGATATCCGCTTGAGGTAAGTATCTCATCAAAGACAAGGGCGTTTCACTTGGATGTGCCTGCAGACTTGGAGCTTGACTACCCTAAAATATGACCTTGAGCTTGTTTATTTCTATAATTGGAGGCTCTAGCAGCACAGCACATCTATCGCAATGTAGCAGCCATTCGGGTAAACTCGGTGCTTCTCAAAAGGGGATGACCATCCTCTTCAGCAAATTGCGCAGCTTTGTGAGGAATGTAAATTGGGTAATGTCAGGAGATGTGGACAGGAGCTATATTAATGACGTCAGCCAATGTTATTTATTAATGTGGTGAAATGTATACTGTATTTCAGTGTCAAACATTCATATTTTAAATCAATTTGGAAATTATACTCTGCATAGCCTCCTAGTGCCCAGAGGGACGGGCAGTCCTTCAAGCCATGGGTCCCCAGAGGTTTCCTCCACAGGGGGTTTTTCCTCTCCTGAGTGCTGAAGGATGACTCTTTGTGAGTCACGAGGCTTCCACCATCTTGGTCCTCTTATAGGACAAGCTTGTAAGAGCCTCCGGCTAATCTTGGGCGCTAATTTATTTCACAGCTGACGAGTAAAAATAAAGTGTTGTTTTTCTTCTGCTAAAAATTCATAATAAATATATTTTAAAAATTGATTTTGCTTGATGTGGTCTTTGTTTTTTTTTCATAATGGAGGCTCTTAGAAGATTAAGAGCCTGTGAGGTCTAACAAAGTGAATTAGGTCATAAACTCTTCTTAAATACCGTATATCTGCGACTACAGAATCAGGAATATGGTCTTACTTCGTACTTGTTGTTACCCACTTGTCTCCTTTACAACTATGGTAAAATGAGTTGTACGGAAAATATTAAGAAGATCCAGTGACATTTTGCAATTTTTTTTACAAAGAAACAAAATCTGACCAAAACAAAGAAATGAAAATAAAAAACAAAAATGTTATGTTAATTTCATGACATTCAAAGCACTAAAGGCCTTGTATTCTGAATGACATCAAATATTTCTATGAAGCTCATATGGATTACTGGCACCTCAGGAGTGATATGATAACTTTGGGCTCTGGTAAGGGTCCCAATGACAAATAATTTGTTTACACACAATCCTGGTCAAAATCTTACAGGGATTCCTACCATGTATTTCTTTTCTCATATAAATATTAAGTAAAGAATATATGCAAATAATCTTCATACAGAACATGGTGCAATTTATATGTTGGTACTACTGAGATTGCTTACCAAATTCATCATTTACTAAATCTCCAATCTTCTGTTTTCTTTCACCCAAAATCTGTTTCACGCCTCCCAGAACCATACTGAAAATAGAAATTAAGATTTTATAATCTTCGCACTACATAGTAGTTTAAGGTTATGACCTAATGGCAATGTGCAGGATATGGTGGTGGTAAATGATGTCATTGGGGAAGTGGTCAAGTCCAGAAAGGACACAAAATATGAAAGAGACCAGGTGAAATAGAAATCTAAAATGTTTTCAAACATATATACCCTTCTGTGCTGGACAAAATGAAGCAAACAACATATGGAAGGTTACTGTCCCTTTAAATAACAAACATTTAGGATGGTTTTCAAGGTATTCCTTAAAGAGGTTGCATACCCTGCCCAATTGCATTATTTAATGCAATCATCCTGCAGACTTGGTAGCAGTGGGGTGCACCTGCAGAACAGGTAGCCATTATGAATGGATTAAAAATTACATATTTGGCTGACATTCAGTTACGAGATACCTAATTCAGTCTGCCAAGTCTCCCAGGCAATTGCTCGATGTTATGATCCTGTACCACTGACGTGATAATAAAAAAAGCCAAAGCGTGGGGTCCTCCTGTCACCTAGTCCAAGCCTATTCTGCAGGGGGATATGTGCCTCTTCCCTAGGAAAAAAAACAGCCAGAGGCATCATCACTAGGGTCTTTGGAGCCCAGGGCAAGTCAAAGAACGGCGTGCCCCCCCCCATACACACATATAGAAAAACATATGCGCGCCTTTTGCGCGCACTAAAAACATGGGCATGGTCACATACCAAAGAAAAGTGGCCACTGAAAATGGGGCGCGCCATTCATGACACGTCACCCATTTCTCATCACTCTGGGAACATTACTTTCCAATCCATATGCACCTTACCTATACGGTGGTTTCTCACAATGTGGAACCTCTGAAGAAAGATATCCTCCATGGGAAGACGGCATCTTAAGTCGCCATTCACTATTCATGTAGGTCACATCGTCCAGAAGATTCCTGTTTGTGTGGGAATATTAACAAGGTCTTCATCTTACAACAGCGGTTCAACCAGACTCGTTCCCCCTGTGTAACTTCCTGCCCCCTGCATCTCTTACCCACACCATCACCTCCCCAGACACACACAGACATACAAAAGCCTACACAGAGACATACACCTCTTTCACACAAATGCAGCCAGCCAAATAAATAAAACTGCTTGCGTATGCAGGCACTTTTAGCACTACAAGTGCCTGCATACCCATGGCTGAAAAAGCATGCTAAGGCTTGAAGAAATCATCCAAGACCTGCTGGGACCTGTAGTGTCACAGAAAAAAAAACACAAAAACCCACGAACTTTGTGACAAAATGGTTGATTTGACTAAATACTTCCCCAAACCTTGTTTAACCAATTTAATGTACTTGGCCTACACGTATACAGAGAATTAGACCGGCAGTGTTGGAGTGATACCACAAGGTAAATACTTAAAATTTTGTCATCTTGGAAGAAGTGGAACTTGCCAAAGAGACCCTGGGGTTATGTTAGGAAAGAGGATTACTTTCCAGTGCTGGAATGTAAACCCAGAATAAACTACTCTACTTTAACTGTGGGTTTACAATTCAGCGCCAGAGTGTAATTAATCCTCTTTCCTGCACATACAAGCCCCTTCCTTTGCGCATTCTGCATCTCCAGACTCAAGGATGCACAAGTCAGGGATACACAAAGAGTGTAAAATGGATGCTGGGATATGCATTTTTCATGTGCATGAGATGTCTAAAAAAGCACATTTTACACTCTAAATAAAGGCCTTACATCAACTGTAAACGACCCCCAGAGTGTATATTTAGCACAGTGGGCCTAATCTGCATAGTGGCCAAGCATAACAGGGATATATTGCAGACTGATCAAGTTACATTAGGCTAAACTGAATTTTTATCAATCCTGAAGGTCTACCGTATAATGGGCATTATGGGTCCTCCACCATATCTTCATCATGGCCAATTATTTTCTAAACTGGGAACAGAGACTATTTGGGGAGATTCAATTAGCAGCACGTTTCCATCAGAATATTGCACACTGATGTAATGCTGGTCATCCTGCAGGAAAACCTTGCACGGCTTTGCTCCCACCTGCAGAAATAACTAGGGGTGTGCACCGGACACTTTTCGTGTTTTGTGTTTTGGTTTTGGATCTGGATCTTTCTTCGTGTTTTGGATCTGGATTGGTTTTGCCAAAACCACCCTTCCGTGTTTTGGGTTCTGGGTTTTGTGTTTTGGATCTGGATTTTTTCTTAAAAAATAAAAAAAAAACGCTAAAATCACATAAATGGGCCTTTTTTTGTTCCTACGCTATTAATAACCCCAATAACATTAATTTCCACTCATTTCCACTCTATTCTGAACACCTCACACCTCACAATATTGTTTTTAGGCCAAAAGGTTGTACCGAGGAAGCTGGATGACTATGCTAAGCGACACAAGGGGGCGGCACAAACACGTGGCCCATCTAGGAGTGGCACTGCAGTGGCAGACAGGAAGCCAATCAGCGTTATGGTGCCCATTTGCATGTAGCACGAACCCGGGAGATCCGTGCTACATGCATCTGTGTGATTGGCACAGAGCAATGACAGGTCCGTGAGACCCGTCTGTGCTGCTGTGGTAAAAAAAAAAAAAAAAAACCTGTGTAAAAAAAGAAAAAAATGGCGTGCACCCCCCCAAAAAAGAGCAACCAGCCCCGGGCATTAGTAACCCAGTGCTGGGTGTGCTTAAATACAGGGGACAAACGACGTAGGGGTCCCCTGTACTTAAGCACAACCAGCACCGGGCTAGTCAGAACCAGCGCTGGTTGCCAAAATACGGGGGACAAACAACGTAGGGGTCCCCTGTATTCTGCACAACCAGCTCTGGGCTCTGATCCGGTCCTGGTTCTGGAAATATAGGGGACAAAAAATGAGTAGGGTTCCCCTGTATGTTCCAGAACCAGCACTGGACTTTTTCTAGCGGGGGGCTGATGCCACAGCCAGGGGAGCCCTTTCACCGGGCCCCCCAGCCGCAGCATCAACCCTGACCGCTAGTCAGCCCAGGCCGGGGATCCCTGGAGAGCTGGGGACCCCCCCAATAAAGGGGTCACCCTCTCCAGGGCACCCCAGGCCCAGGCTGATAGCCCGGGGCTATCCCCGCCACCCCTGGTGGCGGTGGGTGGCGGGTTGATTGTGTGGTGTGGTGTAAATAAAGAATATCAAACATTGTCTTTACAAGTAGAACTGCAAGTCCCAGCTAGCCTGCCCCGCATGCTGGTACTTGGAGAACCACAAGTACCAGCATGCAGGGCATTAAGGGCCCACTAGTACCTGTAGTTCACCTGTAAAAAAAATGTTTAAAAAAACACAGGACACACACACCGTGACAGTATAAGTTTATTAAACATACATACACACACACACATGTACACATACTCACCTATGTAACCTGTAGCATCGGTCCACTTGTCCGGTAAAGTATCCCTAGGGGACCTGTGAAAAAAAACATACTCACCATCTCCTATGCGAGGTTCTGTCCTCTTCGTTCCAAAGTAGGCATCCCCGGACTTGGCAAAAAAAAAAAACGAAAACGCGATCCACGAACTTAGTACCGTTCTATAGAACGGTACTTCCCGAATGAGAGCTTAGCGGCGGGGTATCACCATGGAAACCCCGCTGCTAAGCGTTCATTGGCTGAGAGAGGTCATCTCCCGTCTCTCAGCCAATGAACGGCTCCCTCCATTGTAGTCAATGGTGGGAACCGCAGGGTAAACTTTAATAACCTTGCGGCTCCCAGCATTGACTACAATGGAGGGAGCCGTTCATTGGCTGAGAGACGGGAGATGGCCTCTCTCAGCCAATGAACGCTTAGCAGCGGGGTTTCCATGGTGATACCCCGCCGCTAAGCTCTCATTCGGGAAGTACCGTTCTATAGAACGGTACTAAGTTCGTGGATCGCGTTTTCGTTTTTTTTTTTTGCCAAGTCCGGGGATGCCTACTTTGGAACGAAGAGGACAGAACCTCGCATAGGAGATGGTGAGTATGTTTTTTTTCACAGGTCCCCTATGGATACTTTACCGGACAAGTGGACCGATGCTACAGGGTTACATAGGTGAGTATGTGTACATGTGTGTGTGTGTGTGTGTGTGTGTATGTATGTTTAATAAACTTATACTGTCACGGTGTGTGTGTCCTGTGTTTTTTTTAAACATTTTTTTACAGGTGAACTACAGGTACTAGTGGGCCCTTAATGCCCTGCATGCTGGTACTTGTGGTTCTCCAAGTACCAGCATGCGGGGCAGGCTTGCTGGGACTTGCAGTTCTACTTGTAAAGACAATGTTTGATATTCTTTATTTACACCACACCACACAATCAACCCGCCACCCACCGCCACCAGGGGTGGCGGGGATAGCCCCGGGCTATCAGCCTGGGCCTGGGGTGCCCTGGAGAGGGTGACCCCTTTATTGGGGGGGTCCCCAGCTCTCCAGGGATCCCCGGCCTGGGCTGACTAGCGGTCAGGGCTGATGCTGCGGCTGGGGGGCCCGGTGAAAGGGCTCCCCTGGCTGTGGCATCAGCCCCCCGCTAGAAAAAGTCCAGTGCTGGTTCTGGAACATACAGGGGAACCCTACTCATTTTTTTCCCCTGTATTTCCAGAACCAGGACCGGATCAGAGCCCAGAGCTGGTTGCGCAGAATACGGGGGACCCCTACGTCGTTTGTCCCCCGTATTTTGGCAACCAGCTCTGGTTCTGACTAGCCCGGTGCTGGTTGTGTTTAAGTACAGGGGACCCCTATGTCGTTTGTCCCCTGTATTTAAGCACACCCAGCACTGGGTCACTAATGCCCGGGGCTGGTTGCTCTTTTTTTGGGGGGGGGGCACGCCATTTTTTTCTCTTTTTACACAGGTTTTTTTTTTTTTATTTACCACAGCAGCACAGACGGGTCTCACGGACCCGTTAGTGCTCTGTGTCAATGACACAGATGCAAGTAGCACGGATCTCCTGGTCCGTGCGTGCATCTGTGTCATTGAAATACACAGCAGCACAGACGGGTCTCACTGACCCATCTGTGCTCTGTGTCACTGTCAATCACACAGATGCATGTAGCACGGATCTCACGAGTCCGTGCTACATGCAAATGAGCACCATAATGCTGATTGGCTGAGAGCCGTGACAGACGGCTCTGTCAGCCAATCAGCACTTTGCCCATTAAAGGCAAAGGCATTTTTTTTTAAATGGCCGCTCGAGGCAAAACCTCGAGATCCGACAGCAGATCTCGAGGTTTTGCCTCGGGAGAGGGATCCGGGGCAGACAGGGAGATCCGAGCTTGGGCTCGGATCGCCCCGGATCCCCGAAGTTCGGGTGGGTTCGGTTCTCAGGGAACCGAACCCGCTCATCCCTAGAAATAACTAGTCTTGGCCTAGCTATTAATGTCATTTCAATATATAATAACCATCCTAACAGTATTTTAATTTTAAATTGTGTTTTTTATATTCATTTAATCCCTTGCTTGTTTTCTACCCAAGTAGCAGTCTTGACAAATGAAAATTGGACACAAGCAGAAGGTTAATGAAATGAGAAAGGGCTGATAGGAACTGAGTCATTGAATGAGTGGCTGCAGTAAAAGAGAACTTTGGCGAATAAGGAGATGGCAAAGGGACAGATACGTAATAAATGGCAGGTGTATCGTGGGAAGCAGAGGTGATGGAGGAATATAAACATATCACACATCAGTAGAGCTTATCTTATGCACTTCTCCTTTAAGGAATGTAGAACACGAGTGAGGTCATGCTGTGATGTCATAATGGTAACTCTTTGCTGTTGCTACCACTCTAGTCTTAACCGCCCAGGACATGGACATAGCATTATCATTGCTGTCATTAACATACTCCATATACATCTCTTGCACCCAGCCCACTGAGGGAAAGATATCCGCTTGAGGTAAGTATCTCATCAAAGACAAGGGCGTTTCACTTGGATGTGCCTGCAGACTTGGAGCTTGACTACCCTAAAATATGACGTTGAGCTTGTTTATTTCTATAATTGGAGGTTCTAGCAGCACAGCACATCTATCACAATGTAGCAGCCATTCCGGTAAACCCGGTGCTTCTCAAAAGGGGATGACCATCCTCTTCAGCAAATTGCGCAGCTTTGCGAGGAATGTAAATTGGGTAATGTCAGGAGATGTGGACAGGAGCTATATTAATGACGTCAGCCAATGTTATTTATTAATGTGGTGAAATGTATACTGTATTTCAGTGTCAAACATTCATATTTTAAATCAATTTGGAAATTATACTCTGCATAGCCTCCTAGTGCCCAGAGGGACGGGCAGTCCTTCAAGCCATGGGTCCCCAGAGGTTTCCTCCACAGGGGGTTTTTCCTCTCCTGAGTGCTGAAGGATGACTCTTTGTGAGTCACGAGGCTTCCACCATCTTGGTCCTCTTATAGGACAAGCTTGTAAGAGCCTCTGGCTAATCTTGGGCGCTAATTTATTTTACAGTGCAGAGTAAAAATAAAGTGTTGTTTTCCTTGTGCTAAAAATTCATAATAAATATATTTTTGATTTTGCTTGATGTGGTCTTTGTTTTTTTTCATAATGGAGGCTCTTAGAAGATTAAGAGCCTGTGAGGTCTAACAAAGTAAATGAGGTCACAAACTCTTCTTAAATACCGTATATCTGCGACTACAGAATCAGGAATATGGTCTTACTTCGTACTTGTTGTTACCCACTTGTCTCCTTTACAACTATGGTAAAATGAGTTGTATGGAAAATATTAAGAGGATCCAGTGACATTTTGCAATTTTTTTTACAAAGAAACAAAATCTGACCAAAACAAAGAAGAAATTAAAATTAAACACAAAAATGTTATGTTAATTTCATGACATTCAAAGCACTAAAGGCCTTGTATTCTGAATGACATCAAATATTTCTATGAAGCTCATATGGATTACTGGCACCTCAGGAGTGATATGATAACTTTGGGGTGTGGTAAGGGACCCAATGACAAAAACTTTGTTTACGCACAATCCGGGTCAAAAATCTTACAGGGATTCCTGCCGTGTATTTCTTTTCTCATATAAATATTAAGTAATGAATATATGCAAATAATCTTCATACAGAACATGGTGCAATTTATATGTTGGTACTACTAAGATTGCTTACCAAATTCATCATTTACTAAATTTCCAATCTTCTGTTTTCTTTCACCCAAAATCTGTTTCACGCCTCCCAGAACCATCCTGAAAATAGAAATTAAGATTTTATAATCTTCGCACTACATAGTAGTTTAAGGTTATGACCTAATGGCAATGTGCAGGATATGGCGGTGGTAAATGATGTCATTGGGGAAGTGGTCAAGTCCAGAAAGGTCACAAAATATGAAAGAGACCAGGTGAAATAGAAATATAAAATGTTTTCAAACATATATACCCTTCTGTGCTGGACAAAATGAAGCAAACAACATATGGAAGGTTACAGTCCCTTTAAATAGCAAATATTTAGGATGGTTTTCAAGGTATTCCTTAAAGAGGTTGCATACCCTGCCCAATTGCATTATTTAATGCAATCATCCTGCAGACTTGGTAGCAGTGGGGTGCAGCTGCAGAACAGGTAGCCATTATGAATGGATTAAAAATTACATATTTGGCTGACATTCACTTATGAGACACCTAATTCAGTCTGCCAAGTCTTCCAGGCAATTGCTCGATGTTATGATCCTGTGCCGCTGACGTGATAATATAAAAAGCCAAAGCGTGGGGTCCTCCTGTCACCTAGTCCAAACCTATTCTGCAGGGGGATGTGTGCCTCTTCCCTAGGAAAAAAAACAGCCAGAGGCATCATCACTAGGGTCTTTGGAACCCAGGGCAAGTCAAAGAACGGCGTGCCCCCCCCGTACACACATATAGAAAAGCATATGCGCGCCTGTGGCGCACACAAAAAACATGGGCGTGATCACATACCAAAAGGGCGTGGCCACTGAAAATGGGGCGCGCCATTCATGACACGTCACCCATTTCTCATCACTCTGGGAACATTACTTTCCAATCCATATGCACCTTACCTATACGGTGGTTTCTCACAATGTGGAACCTCTGAAGAAATATATCCTCCATGGGAAGACGGTATCTTAAGTCGGCATTCACTATTCATGTAGGTCACATCGTCCGGAAGATTCCTGCTTGTGTGGGAATATTAACAAGGTCTTCATCTTACAACTGCGGTTCAACCAGACTCGTTCCCCCTGTGTAACTTCCTGCCCCCTGCATCTCTTACCCACACCATCACCTCCCCAGACACACACAGACATACAAAAGCCTACACAGAGACATACACCTCTTTCACACAAATGCAGCCAGCCAAATAAATAAAACTGCTTGCGTATGCAGGAGCTTTTAGCACTACAAGTGCCTGCATACCCATGGCTGAAAAAGCATGCTAAGACTTGAAGAAATCATCCAAGACCTGCTGGGACCTGTAGTGCCACAGAAAAAAAACACAAAAACCCACGAACTTTGTGACAAAATGGTTGATTTGACTAAATACTTCCCCAAACCTTGTTTAACCAATTTAATGTACTTGGCCTACACGTATGCAGAGAATTAGACCGGCAGTGTTGGAGTGATACCGCAAGGTAAATACTTTAAATTTTGTCATCTTGGAAGAAGTGGAACTTGCCAAAGAGACCCTGGGGTTATGTTAGGAAAGAGGGTTACTTTCCAGTGCTGGAATGTAAACCCAGAATAAACTACTCTACTTTAATTGTGGGTTTACAATTCAGTGCCAGAGTGTAATTAATCCTCTTTCCTGCACATACAAGCCCCTTCCTTCCCGCATTCTGCATCTCCAGACTCAAGGATGCACAAGTCAGGGATACACAAAGAGTGTTAAATGGACGCTGGGATACGCATTTTTCATGTGCATGAGATGTCTAAAAAAGCACATTTTACACTCTAAATAAAGGCCTTACATCCAACTGTAAACGACCCCCAGAGTGTATATTTAGCACAGTGGGCCTAATCTGTATAGTGGCCAAGCATAACAGGCATATATTGCAGACTGATCAAGTTACATTAGGCTAAACTGAATTTTTAGCAATCCTTAAGGTCTACCATATAATGGGCATAATGGGTCCTCCACCATATCTTCATCATGGCCAATTATATTCTATACTGGGAACAGAGACTATTTGGGGAGATTCAATTAGCAGCACGTTTCCATCAGAATAATGCACGCTGATGTAATGCTGGTCATCCTGCAGGAAAACCTTGCACGGCTTTGCTCCCACCTATAAAGGTGCAGAAATAACTAGTCTTGGCCTAGCTATTAATGTCATTTCAATATAATAAATATCCTAACAGTATTTTCATTCTAAATTGTGTTTTTTATAATCATTTAATCCCTTGCTTGTTTTCTACCCAAGTAGCAGTCTTGACAAATGAAAATTGGACACAAGCAGAAGGTTAATGAAATGAGAAAGGGCTGATAGGAACTGAGTCATTGAATGAGTGGATGCAGTAAAAGAGAACTTTGGCGAATAAGGAGATGGCAAAGGGACAGATACGTAATAAATGGCAGGTGTATCGTGGGAAGCAGAGGTGATGGAGGAATATAAACATATCACACATCAGTAGAGCTTATCTTATGCACTTCTCCTTTAAGGAATGTAGAACACGAGTGAGGTAATGCTGTGATGTCATAATGGTTACTCTTTGCTGTTGCTACCACTCTAGTCTTAACCACCCAGGACATGGACATAGCATTATCATTGCTGTCATTAACATACTCCATATACATCTCTTGCACCCAGCCCACTGAGGGAAAGATATCCGCTTGAGGTAAGTATCTCATCAAAGACAAGGGCATTTCACTTGGATGTGCCTGCAGACTTGGAGCTTGACTACCCTAAAATATGACCTTGAGCTTGTTTATTTCTATAATTGGAGGTTCTAGCAGCACAGCACATCTATCGCAATGTAGCAGCCATTCGGATAAACTCTGTGCTTCTCAAAAGGGGATGACCATCCTCTTGAGCAAATTGCGCAGCTTTGTGAGGATTATAAATTGGGTAATGTCAGGAGATGTGGACAGGAGCTATATTAATGACGTCAGCCAATGTTATTTATTAATGTTGTGAAATGTATACTGTATTTCAGTGTCAAACGTTCATATTTTAAATCAATTTGGAAATTATACTCTGCATAGCCTCCTAGTGCCCAGAGGGACGGGCAGTCCTTCAAGCCATGGGTCCCCAGAGGTTTCCTCCACAGGGGTTTTTTCCTCTCCTGAGTGCTGAAGGATGACTCTTTGTGAGTCATGAGGCTTCCACCATCTTGGTCCTCTTATAGGACAAGCTTGTAAGAGCCTCCGGATAATCTTGGGCGCTAATTTATTTTACAGTGCAGAGTAAAAATAAAGTGTTGTTTTCTTTGTGCTAAAAATTCATAATAAATATATTTTAAAAATTGATTTTGCTTGATGTGGTCTTTGTTTCTTTTTCATAATGGAGGCTCTTAGAAGATTAAGAGCCTGTGAGGTCTAACAAAGTAAATGAGGTTATAAACTCTTCTTAAATACTGTATATCTGCGACTACAGAATCAGGAATATGGTCTTACTTCGTACTTGTTGTTACCCACTTGTCTCCTTTACAACTATGGTAAAATGAGTTGTATGGAAAATATTAAGAAGATCCTGTGACATTTTGCAATTTTTTTTGCAAAGAAACAAAATCTGACCAAAACAAAGAAGGAATTAAAATAAAAAACAAAAATGTTATGTTAATTTCATGACATTCAAAGCACTAAAGGCCTTGTATTCTGAATGACATCAAATATTTCTATGAAGCTCATATGGATTACTGGCACTTCAGGAGTGATATGATAACTTTGGGCTGTGGTAAGGGTCCCAATGACAAATACTTTCTTTACGCACAATCCGGGTCAAAATCTTACTGGGATTCCTACCGTGTATTTCTTTTCTCATATAAATATTAAGTAATGAATATATGCAAATAATATTCATACAGAACATGGTGCAATTTATATGTTGGTACTACTAAGATTGCTTACCAAATTCATCATTTACTAAATTTCCAATCTTCTGTTTTCTTTCACCCAAAATCTGTTTCACACCTCCCAGAACCATCCTGAAAATAGAAATTAAGATTTTATAATCTTCGCACTACATAGTAGCTTAACGTTATGACCTAATGGGGGCACTATATAAAGGGCAGTACTGGGGGTACTGCATAGGGGGGAACTACAACTGGGGCCACTGTTTAAAGGGCACTGCATAAGGCGTACCACTATTGGGGGCACTGCATGGGGGGACTACTACTGGGGGCACTATGTAAGGGGCACTTCATAGGGGGTACCACTACTGGGGGCACTAAATAGGGGGGAATACTACTTGGGGCACTATATAAGGGGCTTGCTACTGGGGGCACAAGGGGTACTGCACAGGGGGGACCACTACTGGGGGCACTTTAAAAGGGGGACTGCATCGAGGTTCACCAAGAAATATACTTGCTTACCAAAATATTTGGGCTAGGGACTAAAAGATGAATAGATTTATTATATTTATAAGATAAAAATATAGCAACTACAACACCACAGTTTCAAGGGCACTCACAGTTACTGCAGTCAATGGGGCACTCCTGGGCTCTTCCCTTTCCTCCAGCACACTGACACTGCTGACACCACTCTGTCTCTGAGCCAAGGATCATCCATCCAGCCTTCCTTCCTGTTGTCCCTCCTAGTCCCCGCCCACCTTTCCGGAGTCTGGTGTAAAGTGAGAGAGCCCTGCCAGATGATGACGTCATCATCATATCGCGAGACCTTTAGCTCCGCAGCAGCACTAGGAGTCAGGACTAGGAGTGAGTGATGCATGGTCCAGGAGTCCGGCGTCCAAGACCCCCCCCCCCTTCCCCACCTACACAATTCAATACAGAAAACGTTGTTGTTGTTATTACTTGGTTAATTGGCTTATCTTTTCTAAACATCATGTTCTCATTATTATGTGAGCAGTAGATTAGATCTCCACTATAAAGTGACCATCTGCATACATGCACGCAGGGGAGGGTGGTTTCTGAGGACCTAGAAACCCCCCTTGCCAGCTGCTCTATTGCCGTACGGCTGAACAATTTTTTTGTTGTTAAGAGAGTCTCCTGCCAAAACTCAGGCAACAGTGCCTGTTGTTATACTATGCTGGCTGTAGGGGGAGCCACAGTGGCAGCACGCAGACCCTCCCAGGAAGTTCACATGGGAGCACCAGCATTGTGAGAGGGAGAGCTGCCACCGGGTGACACTGTCGGCGCTCTCTCCTGGAGCCGCACTGCAGGTGTGTGTATCACATGTGGGGGTGCGGGTGCTGGCGAGGGGGACGGGGAAGGGGGTGGGGGTTGATCTTTAATAAATTATGCCAGAGCTGTATTTATTTGACTGCATTTGTGTTTTTAAGTGAGAGGTGTTTGTCAGTGTCAGAGTCAGCGTGTGTGTCTGTGTAGTCTTTGTCAGTGTGTGTGTATGTTTCCAATGGAGGACTCAGTGCCGCCTTTTTATGTTTCCTCGGGTACTTAATAATCCAAGCTTGTTAATCCTGTGCAACATTTCAGATGCATTTTCTTTAGTTGATGAAAGATGTAATAAATGCATCTGAAATTTTGTACAGTAATGGATTAATACTTGGATTATTGAGTGCATCGTGTATGTGTTTACATTTATTTGTCATTGGTTTTGTAACCAAGTATTTGGAAACCCCCCTTTCAAAATCCCTCATTTGCTACTGATCTGAGAACCACAATTAGAGCCCACAAATGTAATTAGGAGTCGCACATTGTTGGTCTAATCAGTATATCTGGCTCTATACTGAAAATCTCTTCTATCCAGAGTCAGAGAAATACACAGATTACCTATCTCTATAAAGGCTGATCATGCCTTCTGTGAGCTGGCCACACCCCCACTGGCAGCTGAACATGGCCAATCAGATAGCACACCATTTTGTATTCCCTTTTAGAATGTGAGTTTGTCACTGTACAGTAGTAAGACTATAATGTTGCATGAGATACAATGAGTAAACAGTGCAACAAAATTTTTCATAAGCAACCCATACAGGCATAACATTGATACTGTGATAGTGGTTGGCAACATGTAACTGCCGTATGCTTGAAAGCATCAGCCTGGCCATATGCTCAAGTATTAACATAGAACACCAGTTATTAATTATTCATATACTGCATAGTAGACCAAAATGTTGTTTCAACTGGGAAAAGGCAGAGAATCAATGTGCATAGAACTCATTCAATAGCCTAAAGAACAATTTTCTCATCTGTTTTACAGAATCTCCAGCTGGTTCAGGATGGCTGCTGTAATTTACAGAGGTAGATCCAGATTTCTCAGCAGTTTGGTGTTCCAGTTGTGGTGGCCTTAAATATTTTCAAGTAGGTTCTTTACCAAGATAAAGTGTAATTATGGCTCTAGATACGGAACGTTACGTGGTTAATACCCCTTTCACACTGCGAACCCGGGTCGCATCTGGGATTTTGTACATGGGTCCATCCCGGGTGATGCCCTTTTCAGACAGACGGCTCAACCTGGCACGTGCCGAGCCGGTGCTTGGATCATCACCAAGCGCTGACTTTTCCTATGCTGTGAACAGGTCCCAGGTCGCATCGTGAGCAGGGTTGAACCAGCGTTCAACCCTGCTTGTTACCCAGGTTGAAATACCAGTTTGCTCAACCCAGGTTATTTCAACTGGGCTCTTTCACACTGCACAATAGCCTGGGTTGCTGCACGTTCATGCAAAATAACTCGGGTTATTGCTGACAGTGTGAAAGGGATATAAGAGAACTGGCTGCAAACATCTGCTATGGTCTGGTTTTGATAAGTCAATTATGAGTCCAGTAAAAAAAATCTGAAAATTATGCATCCACATTTTAATTTGTTTTGTGCATGAAGGCAGGGTCGTAACATGTGGTATGCGACCTGGCTTAGGGCTCTGTGGATGGCAATATCGCTGTCCCACGGGCATCCGCCCAGGACGTCCTTTGGACTCTCCGAGCATGCCATGCACCCTGCCGCCTGTAAATACAGCCATTCTGAGCTTTCTGAGGACGATCTGGGAGTGCTGAAATTCCTGGTATTGGTGGCCCCGTCCCCTCGGCATAACGTCATTTGCTCAGGAGGCGGGGTCGGCACAGGGAGCTTGGAAATTCTGTTATGGCACTGCATGCAGGGCACATACTGGCTGCTTTTACATGTAGCCCACAAATGCTGGACAGCTTTGTTTTTACACGGCTATTTAGAGTTCAGTGTGAACTTCCCCCATCTCCATTCTAAATCTCTCTGCACATTTTACATCTGCCCCAAATGCAGTGCTACATGGTTTTACCAAGGTGCAAAGTTACTTGCTCTTTTTTTTTTTGCTTTGCTCCCACCTCACAATCAGCCCCTTAGTGGTCATGGTGGAACATTGATGACAGTCAGATACTTCCGTTCTTTTCATTAAACACTGCAAAAAATGTAATTTACTCTTTGTATAGATACCTATGCAGCAGTTTTCAGAAGTGTCCCCAGCTCTGTGTAATAGTTCCAAGACTCTGAGCAACTAACTTTCTCTTGATTCTGAAGCTGCCCATTATCTTTTAGTATGTGTGGAAAAAGTCATGCCAATTGGGTCACTTTTTACCAGAGTAAGGTAAGAAAAAAAAGGGACATGTAATATTTATACATACGCTTTAGATACATTCATTATTGCATGTGAAATATGTATTTGTACAAAGTAATCATATGTTACTTAATTTTATTTAATATAAAAGATTCTTCTACAATCCATATTTGCACCTTTTTTCTACTACTAAATAAAATAAATAATTAATACAAGTGGAATATAGCACATTGGTGTTACATGTTCAGTTATTTTAGATGCAAATTGCATTCATCCAGGACGCACATTTACAGTACATGTATCCTTATCCTTGAAAGGAATGGGATAGTCAGACATGTTTTGAGGGTGATCTCAGGCAATTCTCAGTAAAGAAATGGCTAGTTTCTTGAACTGTGCTAGTGGGGAGACACTGCACCATATGATCTATTTACTAATGACTGAAATAAGAGTGGTATTTTGGATCTCCACAATGTTTCACCTTGGTCTCTGTCTTCCTTTTTTGCTAACTGAGGAAACCAGAGACACAGACTATGTGTCCATAATATGCATGTTTTTCGGTTGACCTCATACATGATCCTGTTCCTTCGATTGTACAACATCTAAACATTTGCGGTGTGAGTGTTGTTTAGAAGATCTAATGGAATGCCATCTCAGTACAGCTCCTGGACCCAGTGAGGTTAACGGTCATCGCTAGTGGCAGTCATTGGTGTAGCCATCTCTATTCCTCCTTTGTTGATCTCCGCTGCCAACTGGTTGTCAGTAGCTGACATGGAACATGGGGATCAATCAAAAGTTCTGGCTCTTCTTCCAGTAGCTAGCATGACACTAAAGAACAGCACTGGGCTACATGGACAGAAACCATGAGTGACTGTGCAGCACAGTTGTGGCTGATAGCAGATTACATTTTTTTTAGGATTTCTACAGTGACTGTTTCATGTGTCAAGTCTCTGCCTTTGCTGTCTCTTCTACCAACCATATTACATCACAGTTAGCTGCACAAAAATGTCACAAAATACTGTTTTATTAGTTATTGCTGTAGGCTAGTAATGCTTAAGAAAAGCCACCTGCACTTTCACCAACAATTCATCTACTTTCATTCTATGTCCCCGTGTGTCTTAGGTAGTAAGCCCATATGGCAGGGGCGTATCTACAATGGGTGCTGGTTGTGCGGTGCACATGGGACCCTGGGTCCAGGGGGGGCCCGCACCGTACACCCCGCACCCATATTATCTAATACTTACCTCTCCAAAGTCCCTCATCGGGTGTCTCAGCCCTGCACAAAAACTGCAGAAAATTTCCGGCATTTTGCACATACGCAGTGAGGAAATCGCCGGGAAAATGGCGGCCGTGCCATTTTCCCAGTGACCTGCACATGCGCAGTAGACTCTGGGCACAGACTAGTGCTCAGAGTCTACTGATGCTGTGGTCGCCGGGGAGAGAGGAGGGGGCCCGGACGGGGAATGCACACAGGCCCCCTCCTCTCTTAATACGCCCCTGCCATGTGGGCAGAGCCATCTTTACTGTCAGTTTTGTGCCATAATTCTCCCAATTTACAGCGCAGCTTCATATTTTTGAGCTTTCTAACTAAAACACAATAAGATAATAAATAGATTAATGACTTCTGACTGTAGAGCACCATGAATGACAGAATCATAGTTAGGCTGTTAAGGAGAAGTTATACAGGATAAAATACTGTTTGTGTGCTACATGATGGTGTGTGTGTATATCAGTAGCCCTGTTACTAGGTACTATGACTTGTGACTGGCTGTCAGTATATGCCCTGTAATGTCTGTGTCCATTCTTGAATTGAATGTTATAGAATGTTATAGAATTTTGTCTGAACCATCCGAGCCTTTGCTGGGATACTCATGAACACAGACCTAGTGACCTTTAGTTGTCCCTATTGATAACATGTTATTTATTTAGATTACATGTCTTTACTAGATAATGAACCCATATATGTGACACTTGGCAATACAAGTAGTATATTTTTATCTTGCCTGATGTTTGTTTTGTTAAATATTGATTGCATTTAATAAATAATTTTCTTTTAAACCTTTAGAACTGACACCCAGTCTGAGATTGACCTAGTCTGCAAAATTGACAAACAGTCTGGTGCATTTGATGCTGTTCCCTGTAACCATTGGTCATTCGGAGGCAGAGGAGCTCTTCAGCTTGCAGATGCTGTGAAGAAAGTTGCAAGACAGATATTAACTTTACATTTCTGTATGATTTGGAGGTAAGAAAATCACATGTATGCCTCCTCTCCTCTGGGTTCTGGGCTCCAGTTCGGGTAATTAGGGATTGTCCACAAGATAAAATGACATACAAACATTGGTTTATGGCAGCAGTTGCCAAACTTTCTTGAGCCACGGCGCCCTTGATTTTCAGCATTTTTATCACGCCACCCCCAGGCCAATAGTTTCTTATTGGGATATTCAGCAAAGATTATTATATTACTTCAATTGTACTTATCTGTCATCCAGTTCTGTGGTGGTGGACAGGGTTGCACTTCTGTTTGTCCACATATTTTATGATAGGCAAAACCAGTGCTGGTGGCTGCCAATCACATTGAGCATTTCTGTGGCACCCCCGCAAGTGCCTCACGGCACCAGTTTGGGAACCCCTGGTTTATGGTATTCCTCTACTTCCTACTAGGGATGTGCGCCGGACCATTTTTGCCGGATTTGGATTTGGATTTGGTTCTAATTCGTCGTCCGGCTTTGGATTTTGATTTGGATTTGCCAAACTGCGGTGACTGGCTTTGGATTTGGATTTGGATTTGGATTTTTTTACAAAAATTGACAAAAAAAGCTAAAATCACATAAATTGGTCTTTTTTTTCTTCCTAGAGTATTATTAACCTCAATAACATTAATTTCCAGTCAATTTAGACCATATCACAGCTTATAATATTGTTTTCAACATTATTGGCCAAAGGTTGCAGTGAGCTGACTGGTTACTAAGCGACAAAGCAGCGGCACAACGACACAGACACCACAGTATAAAGCACATCTATGACACATTGCCACACAGCAGTGGCAGAAATGAAAAGTAGTGCACCAACCCAGTGGGGTACGGCCAGCAGAGTAGCAGAGTCACAGTACTTGTTTACAAAGTGGGCTACGGCCCTAGGAGTCACAGTGCACAATCTTATTAGCATTACACCGCACATAGGGCCTGATTCACATTACACCATAAAGTAGTGTCTCTTATTTATGTTACGACACACAGTAGTGCCCCTTTTACACAATGCCCACAGTAGTGACCCTTTTACACAATGCCCACAGTAGCGGTGTCCCTTACACAATGTCCCCCAGCAGTGGTGCCCCCTATGCAGTCCCCTTAGTAGTAGGGTCCACTATGCAGTGCCCCCAGTAGAATGCCCCCCAGTAGTATGCCCCCCATTAGCAGGCCCCCCCAGTAGTATGCCCCCCATTAGCATGCCACCCAGCAGTATGCCCCCCATTAGCAGGCCCCCCCAGTAGTATGCCCCCCATTAGCATGCCACCCAGTAGTATGCCCCCCCAGTAGTATGGCCCCCCAGTAGTATGGCCCCCCCAGTAGTAGGCTGCCCCAGTAGCAGGCCCCCCCCAGTAGTAGGCTGCCCCAGTAGTAGCCCCCCCTGTAGTATGGGCCCCCCCTGTAGTATGGCCCCCCTGTAGTAGGCTGCCCCAGTAACAGCCCCCCCAGTAGTAGTAAGCCCCCCCAGTAGTATGCCCCCCCAGTAGCAGGCCCCTCAGTAGTATGGCCCCCCCGTTGCAGACCCCCCCCAGTAGTATAGCCCCCCCCAGTAGCAGGCCCCTCTGTAGTATGGCCCCCCCAGTAGTATAGCCCCCCCCAGTAGCAGACCCCCCCAGTAGTGCAGACCCCCCCAGTAGTATAGCCCCCCCCCAGTAGCAGGCCCCTCTGTAGTATGGCCCCCCAGTAGTATAGCCCCCCCAGTAGCAGACCCCCCCAGTAGTGCAGATCCCCCCCAGTAGTATGGCCCCCCCAGTAGCAGACCCCCCCCCCCAGTAGTATAGCCCCCCCCAGTAGCAGGCCCCTCTGTAGTATGGCCCCCCCAGTAGTATAGCCCCCCAGTAGCAGACCCCCCCAGTAGTGCAGACCCCCCCCAGTAGTATAGCGCCCCCAGTAGCAGGCCCCTCTGTAGTATGGCCCCCCCAGTAGTATAGTATATATAATTGATTGACGGGAAGAGACCATTATGTGGGTGGTAATGGGGGGTTTCGGCCAAAAAGCTGGTGTCAGGCCGTTTCCTGGGAGTGTACTAGCCAGCGTCTGCGATCGCGCACTCACAGAACGAACCTCCAGCATCTCAATTACCACAGCTATTCTGAGTGACCACCGACTTACTCCAGCTGTCGAAGCTTTGAAGATCTGCGTACAATGCTGCATTTGTGTACACAGTTGCGGGCAACTACGAGGGCTCCGGTGGACGTCTCAATACAAAATCAGCCGTCTGTTGCTTTGGCATATTTTAGCTACTACGATCCGTGCGAGTTTGCCGTTGCATATGTATTACTGTCCGTCTCTGAATCAGGCCCATAGTCAGATAAACCTATCCCGTTACATGTGACTGTTCAGCTACCAAGTTGTGTACTGTAAGTTGTACAGCCTGGTGATTTAGCTGAACAACTGTGTTCTTCTCACATGTGGAAAAGCTTTTATTAGGAGTTTCTGGCACTGATTGATAGAGAAAACTGGATTTGTTGAGCGGTTGATTGGACGTTCCAACCTGTCGACCTTTTAACACTGTTGACCTTTTGTACCTGTCGACCATTTGTCCCTGTTGACCTATTGTCTGTCATCCCATTGACTGTCAATTTTCTATACGACAATCATTGGGGTAGTGGCGAGCTTAAAAGACAGAGGGCCTGATTCAGCATGGATCGCAATTGCAACAGCGTACGCAGATTGGCCACACAGATGCATATGTGTGCGCGGCGATTGCACTGCAATTACGGATGCACTGGAATCCATCGCAGAGTGAGTGACATACTTTGAGCATTTGGGGTGGTGATGGGGGAGTGGTTGGAGAAACGCAGGCGTGCCTTGTCCGGTTGAACGACGTTGCATGGACATGCATAAATTAGCCACTGCGATTGCCTACACAGCCTGATTACTCACTGCGTGCGACAAGACTTGCAATTTCTGAGACAGGTCAGAATAGGATGCAGTTAATTTACTGGCGTCTGTAACCCCGACTCTGTACTAAAGATAGGCGTCTAAATACCGAAGCCTATCTTTAGCGAGACACCGAAATTCTGATGCCTGGTATCCTGAATGAAGGTAAGCGGGGACTGTTAGCTGTTACTTGCGGGGGGAGGGTTAGTTTTAGGACTTAGGGTTAGGCACCCCCCCGGGGAAGGTTAGGGCTAGGCTAGGGGAAATTTGTTAGGTGCCACTTGGGGGGGAGGTTAGGGTTGAACACCCCCACGGAGGGTTAGGTTTAGGGTGCGGGAAGGGGGGGTTAGGGTTAGGGGGGAGAGTGGAGGGTTAGGGTACTTACCAGCCCCAGTAGGGATCCTGACGGTTCGGGCTTCCAGCGTCGGGATAGCGGGGTGCCGGCATCCATTTCGGGGAACTTGCCTAGTCTTGCGGGGTGTCGGGAGTGGCACCCGATTTTCGGGAGGCTCCCGACAGTCCCGGGAGAGTAGGCAAGTATGACATACATACACAAACAAGCATACTTACATAGACACACGCACTCACAAATACTTTCACACAGCATATGTACATACATATATACACACATACTTACAAAACCGAGGGCTGAGGACGGAGGAGGAGGCTGGCCGCAGGAGCCCATGTATATGTAGCAGCTCCCTCGGTGCAGAGAGCTCTGCCAATCAGAGCTCTTTGCCTAAGCAGTGGCAGTTCCGTTGCACCCGTGAGTGGCCCGAGGCCAGTGCAGAGACTGAGACAAGGCTGTCTCAGTCTGTGAAAAACAAAATTGGTCCGTCAGGAGGTATTTCTGGGTACTCAGATTTCCCCCTCCCTGCGTGTGCATATGGCTCCCCTCTGTTAGTTTCGGTCTTCCCTGCTGTCCTGGCGTTGCAACCGCCACTGGTTGTATCTCTACTGCTGTAATACCCAGTAACAGCTGCCTACATTGGCCAATTAGGAGCCTTCAATACATCCACTTACTAGTCAAAGCCAGAGAAGGGCAAAATGCACCTATCTGTACCAGGACGGTTTTGTTTTCCAAATACATTTTTTTTTTTACTAATACTGTTTTTATTACTTTTTATTGTGGTTTAGAAATGAATATCATACTAATAATTTCAACCTTAATGGAATGTTATTTCTGTTGTAAACTGCACTTAGGGCCTGATTCAGAGCCGGACGCTCTGACCAGAGTGCTCGCTCTGAATCAGTGCCCTCAACCTAAAAATGGAGCAGCCTCCTGGCCGCTCGCATAGCTGTGGGTGACCACCCACAGCATATGCGAGTGGCCAAAAAGATGGTCGCGATGGTCAAGACCATCGCGACCATCGGGCTTGCGATGAGACCCTGCGGAGCCAAAATTACTCCCACTGACATCACTAGTGATGTCAGTGGGGCCGGACCCAGATGGTAGGCGTTCCCATGGGAACGCCTCCGTCTGGCAGCCACACCCCCAGCACGCCCCCTTTGGTGCGAGACCCGGAGCGACAGCTTGGCAAGCGGGTCGATTGGTGTAACATCGACCCGCTTGCGAGCGTCCTACTCTCGCGAGCGGGTCTGACTGACCCCCTTAGAGCCAGATTCAGCAGAATACAAAATTGCAATTACATATGCAGATCGAGCCATTGTTAACCACTTGCGCATGTGTATGCACTGCACGTGCACTGCGAGCGATCTGTGATTACGGATGCACTGCGGAATCCATTGCAGAGTGAGTGACAGGCTGTGAGCGTTTGTGGGTGCTGACGGGGGGGTGATTGATAAAAAGCAGGATTGTCTGTTCATTTGAACACCGTTTCATATGCGTGCATAAATTAGCCTCTGCGATTACTCACTGCGAGCGACGAGACTTGCAGTTTCTGCGGCTGGTCAGACCTGGTGTAAAAGTTGCGTGACGGGTCAATGTGCTTCGATGGTACCGATGTATATTCAAGAGTTTGAGGTAGTACAGATGTGAGAAAGCCGCAGTGGGCGTCTCTATGACGAATGAGCTATGGCAGGCATTAGCATACTTTCGCAGCTGCATTTTGTGCAAAGTCACAGCTGCATACGCAATAGAGATCCTTACTGAATGAGGCCCTTAATCCACTTTCTGTTTACTTTACCCTTTTAGCCCTGTAGTAATATACTGTACCATTACAGTTGCACCTTTTGGGAGATCTCTATCCACTACCTAGCAGATCCTTTGCTATTATCCCATTTTTATCTCTAGATTCCCCTTTTTTACTTGGGCTTGCACTTTTTTCTCCCTAGTTTTAACAGTAAACTATACTGAAACAGTTGTCATAGACAGGGGAGGTTTAAGAGCGTAGGGAGCCCCCTCCCCTCTGGCAGCGCAGAAGACTTTAGCTTTGTGCCAGAGTATACCTCACATACACAAGTCTCCTTGAACATGGTGTCCGTGCTATATTCCCAGAGACAAATCTCGGGAAAATGCCATCGCTCTGTTTTCCCAGTGATTTCTGTCTGCAGCACTGGCAGACTCTGCTGGACATCGGAGAGGTAATTATAATATGGGTGCAGTGTGGCCCCCTGGGCCCATATGCACCGCATACCCTGCACCCATTATAGATACACCAATAGTCATAGCTATCACTGCATACAGGGGGAGGAGATAGGAGGCAGCATTGACTTTGATGAGAGTCACAACTTAGAGTGCATTCAGCAATTGGATGTAGGTATTCTGTGTTGATGTTTTGTGTAGTGGGGAAGGAAAGTGAGCAGAACATTCATACATTAGACATCACCTTTGTCTGCTCTTGCAAGAAGATCCCATGTTTGCAGGGAAGAGAATTGCTGAAAGCACCCAGACTACAACGGAATGGATATTTATTCTACACCTAGAATTAACTACTTGTACTTGCTTGTAAGTCGATGTCAAATAAAGCAATCTGTGTTTTTGGTGGTTCTTGTAGTTTGGTACCAGATAAGCCATATATCTGCAGAAATAAATGTGAAAGGCAGGTGACAAGGCATGTTCTCCATAACTGATCTATTTCTAGTGTTGCAAAATGTAAAATATGTCTTTCCTGGTTGCCAGAAGCATGTCTGATCCCTCTGCACCCTGGCACAGGGAATAAAAAGTGTCTGTTAAATTGAGCAAGGAATAAAGGACCTCATGCAACCTGCTCTTGTTTTTGCAGCTTCCCATTGTGGAGAAGATCCGAGCCATAGCACAGAAGGTGTATGGTGCTGCAGACATAGAGCTATCCCCAAAAGCTCAATCAAAGATTGAGATCTACACTCAACAGGTAAAGGAAATCACCCAATAGGTCTCCTGTACAAATGCCATTTGTTAGAGACGCATTAAATAGCTGTATAAAACAGTTTTAAGAGGAAAAACTACTGCTATACCACAAGCAACAGTACAGCCAAAGTTGAGTGTAAATTATATGGACAATAAATGACATTTGTACAACATTAACCTAATTGCAGTGTGTAAATATATATTTAAATAGCAGAATAGTTCATTAAATAAAGCCCAGAAGGTTTGGAAACTGATTCAGAATGAGTGTTAACTAATCTTTTTTGTTTTTGTTTTTGCACAGGGTTTTAATAAACTTCCAATATGCATGGCCAAGACCCATCTGTCTCTGTCACATCAGCCTGAGAGGAAAGGAGTACCTACCGGATTCACTCTACCTATCAGTGATGTGCGAGCCAGCATTGGTGCTGGGTTCATCTTTCCTCTGGTGGGAACTGTAAGTAGTACTGTGTCCTACTAGCTACAGTCTCTGATAATATGGCATCAATGCTATTTAAGTGTTTTCACTTCTACTGGGTGGGTAACTGTGTCTGGGTAGAGTGTGAGCATCCGTTTTGAGAACGTGGAGTGCTACTCTATCTTTTTATGTCAGCAGACACTGCTCACTGATCTAATATGAAAGGTATTACAGAGCAGATGTGCACTGAAGACCTGCATTTATTATTGGGTATTGAAAAAAGTATTCTAACCATTTCTGTCCCTTTACTGAAATCATAGCTCCCTTTGTGCCCCAAAGCCAGGAATGCTTGCCCCTTCTCCTCCCTGCAGCTTAACTTTAGTAACATCTTTTCTGCTTTACAAAAAAAAGACATTGGAAACCATGGAAAGGGTTCGGTCCTATGTCTACAGCAGGTTTCTGTGCAAACGTTGGGTCTTCTGCACAGAAAACATGGAAAGAATAGTTTCTTTAACTGGTGGTTGGAGTTAGTTGGCCAAACACTCACTAGGGCTATTTTACTATGATATTGTTTCATTAATCAAATTATTCTGGTCAATAATTGAAATGGTTTACTTTGCAGTCCAGTTGAGTTGCAAGGTTCCTTTTAAGGGTTTCAATAAAGATAATGTAGGCCGGCCAGAAACACATGTTCTCTATTGTTGCTTGGCAGACTATAATAAGCCTGTAAAATGAGATCTACTAATTGAAGGATAAACATGTTCCCTCTAAATCATTAAGTATCAAGTAATATAAGTTATGCAAAAGATAAGTTATAATAAAAATTAAAATTTCTGCTCAGAATCCTGAAATTGTTCCCACTAATTACTAAATTATTTGTAATATTTATTATTAGTATATCCAGTATTCTGACGTTATATAATGTACATTTTCAGTTGTGTTTTTTTATGTTTTACATCCTCTACTTAAGAATGTGTCCACTTTCCTTCAGTCTATTAAGACCAAAGATACAAGTACATACAGTATTTGAAAACACAACATGGTAGCCCATAAGCTTTTGTTTAAAACACATCACTGCCTGATACTGTTTGTGTCTATTGGAGTTGTCAAAGACTAATTTACATAATTCCATATTTACATGAGCTTTATGCTGTATAATGAAGCAGCTCATGAGATTTAATAGGGCATTGGTACGTCCATTTTGTTTCTCTGTCCAAACTCACATTTAAATGGAAATTAGTGTGTGTCTTTAAGGCCGCTCCCAAGGAAAACTGTTTATCTAACACAGTGAACGAGACCTTATCCATTTATGTATGCTTGTGATGAGAAAAATATTCAGACTAAATATGGGGATACAGCAAGCAATGAGTATCTCTTAAAAGAATTCAATTTCAGTTCTGATTGCCAAGGAGGAGCTAGCAAGAACAAGCTTTGTCTATCTGATAATGTTAGTGGGTGTATAAGGGAGGAGTATAATCTGAATATTGAAATAGGGTATAAATATTGTGAGACATTGTCCATGGTTGTTGTTTTTGCTGCATCAACACTGGGAGAATATGTCCCAGTTAAAGGCTTGATCTATTTATTTATTTAATTAATGAAATGACAAATTCTTAAGTATACTGGATTGGAGTCTATATTACTTATTATGGAACAACACCTGGTTAAAGGTAACTTAAACAGCTGGAGGCATTTGCTTATGGCTTTACGACATCCATCATCTACCTGTGCACCTGTCATCTTTCCTCACTACCTCAACAATGGGAGAGGAGTGGCTGTACCTGCTGTCTGGCCAGCAGCTGGGACATCCAATCTCCAAAATCTTCGTGAGTATCAGAATTAATTATATATATACATTATGTGTATATATATGTATGTTTCTGTGCTCCGAGATATTATGTAAGAATGAGAGGAAACGGGTGACGAGGGGGTGTAGCTAAAGTTGAACTCAGAGATGATTTTATATTGTGTTTTGTTGCATTTAAGTAATATTGCTAAAAATAGAGTTAACTGTATTAAGATGCTTTAATAATTTTAGACTGTGAACTGATCACTCACTGGTCAAGGTTTATTTAATATTTGTGTAGTGAAGAATGTATGAATCATGAATGTATGAAATGTGGAGATGTACCTGTTTTTCGACAGACAGACGTGTCACAAGAGGTAAAACAAATCAGTGCTGGTATTTGCTTGAAGAAAAACAGGTGATCATAGAAAGCTTATTCTGACTATGCGTTTCTATGGTGAGTGTTAAAATGACAAGAGATGATAAAATATGTATTCCAGTGGATGGAAATAAAAAGCGCAGCGTAACGTGTGAATTTGTAATGTTTACATAATTGGTATAAGTAATTCTAAATTAAATGCAGAGATCAGCCCGCGCGCTTGCGTAATTCATGTCTTTAAACTCTATACTTTCTTAAACAAATGTATGTTGTTGGGAACACAATGGCAGGCTGCAGCTGCTATTGCTATTTCTATCATTGTGTCAGTAATGTTTATAAATATTCTTAAAATCTTTAAAATAATGTTTAATATCTGTGAAACAAAATGCTGTCACAGTATCTGAAAAAGTACAGGCAGAGTTTACGTTATTGTTTGCCAAGAATGAGTGCTTAGAAGTTCAAAATGTCCCAGACAAAATACATAGTGTACAAAAGGAAAAAGCTGTAAATACTGTAGATGAATAGAAATGTGTTATATTATCATTGGTACATAAACCAATAGAGAAAGTTTGGAAACAGCTAATGAGAAATGTGATTTTTTAGATAAATAGTACTGATGTTATTACTGACCATAAGCCAAATGTTTAATGCTACATAATACCAGACTAAATATGTATGTTGGTGTGGTCTGGTTAAAAGCTTTATGCGTGAGTGTAAGTATTTTAAATTGAATACGGTAGAAGACCGGGAGCCAATAGAGAGCCTGACAGAGTAGATTAGCAGACACTGAACGTTTGGTGAGAAAGTTCAACTTCACAGCTATAGTCAAAATGTCGTATAGTGGGGAAAACCAATAAGCAGACAATAGTCAATGCTGGAAATAATGACTCCATGTGTTAGATGTTTTGCATTGTCTTGCGTAAGATATGGTTGAATTTTGACTATGTTTTTTTTAGATGTATGTAACAGGATTTAGAGACAGATTGAATGTGAGGAACAAAGGACAGTTTATTGTCAAGGATGACACCAAGGCAGCGAGCCTTATGAAGTGGGGTTGATTGTTGAGTTGTCGAGTTGTCAATAGTTACAGAGATATCAGATTGGTAACTATTATTGGCTGGTAGATATATAATTAATTCTGTTGTGAATATATAAATTTTTAGGTGGCGAGATGACATTCCAAGATATAATGGTAGAGAGACATTCTGTGGCACAAAAGAGCGCAGTTAGTGACAAATCTGGGGAGAAAATGGAAAATTTGAGTATTATCCTCTGCATACAGATGATACTGAAAACCAAAGGAGCAGATTAGTTTGCTAAGAATGGAGGTAGAATAAAAAAAAGTGCACAGTATAAGAATGATTATATAAGTAGGATGTCAATCAAGAAGGGATGTGTCTTGAAAACCTAGGGATTATATTGTTTGTATAGGAAGATAATGCTGTTTCTGTGGAGTATTAGAAATGAGATGAGAAGAGTGTAGATACTTCATCTTCATTAATGAAGTCAAATAAATATCACCCTATATACTTCCTATGTTCAGAGCAGGATTGTAAACTTTTGTAATGACCAACTGTTTAACTTAATCTTTCAATATTTTCAGAGTGAGAAACTGTCTGTCTATGTACTTTGTGCGTCAGTGTGAGTTTCACTCTCTCTGTATACCCCTCCCAGATCGAGAAATTGCACCGAGGAGGAGAAGAAGAAAAAAAAAAGTTTTGTTTCAAGGAGATGCTTTAACTATCTCAGAGCATGAGACTGTGTCTGTATTCTTACATCATAGGTTTCTTTTGTACCTCAGCCAGGGTACTAATAAAAGGTTATGAAATATACTTTTTATTAGATATACGCAGTATCTATATAATGTTTTAATAAAGCAAAAGGATATATTCTGAAAAGTTTACAAACAGTTTTAATATTTGATGAATAATCTGCAATTTTTTTTTATTACAGATGACAGTCCTTATCTAACAGTGATCTATGGTTATATTCAAAGTTATTTTAAACTTTAAAAAGAACTATTAACAATTATTTTGTTTCTTTTGCAGAAGCAAGTTAAGAGTTTAATGGGACAAAATCCAACTGTATACTGATAATTTTAAATATACAGGACGTTGTTTTCCACCATCTCGAAGACATTTATATCCTTAAAGGGTGGCATTAATTGTTAAGTTGAATTGCATCTATTTGTTTTACATACTGTTATTCAGATATTTTTATTGTTTTTTTGTGGTTACAGGGTATGCATTACAGTAACTACCACATTCAACGTAATTAGCTGGATGTAATGTACAGCATTGATTATAGCAATTGGAAGCATAGGGTTACTGCATAGCTTCTGGGAACTACAATTTTACATGTACAAACAGTTAAAGAACTGAAAGAAGCAATGTGTTTACTAAAAAATAAGTTGTAGTAATTAAGTGTCAGGTACATACTAAACTGATATTATTTCCATGGGTAACATATTAGCTGACAGGGTAGTATGAAAGGAAATTTTAAGTACATATGATGAGCCAGTTATAGAAACTCAGTTGATGTTGTTTAAGGATATCACAATTTGACCAATTAAGACAATATCAGGAAAATACTTCTCACAATGAGGTCAATGTCTGGAAATTAAAGCATTGTTACAAGAAAGGATGATAATGGGTATTTGAGTAGAATTGAAATTATTACAAGCCTTATAGAGGTGTTCATGGGTTAGTACATTTAAGAGCAGATAATATGAATCACATTGTACAATCTTACTGGTATGCTCGAGCCAGAGATAAAGTGAAAATGTGAATGTTTATGTAATTTGGTTGATAAATAATGAAAATGGTACCTACTAAAACATTTTCAAAGTACTATTGATAATTGATTTTATTCAGTTACCAATGAAGAAAAAAAAGGATTGGAGTATGTTGATTAGAAAGGAGTGGAGTATGTTGATTAAAAAGAGGATTAAAGTATGTTCTTGTTAAGGTTTTGGGATGTTTTAAAATATAGTGTTAGCATGTTTTTGGAGTTTACTGAATTCATAGCTCCGTAATGCTAAGAGAAGAGATTTTGGAGGAATTTGTATGTAAGGTATAGTTTGCTTACTGTAAGTGTTATTGAAAGTTACAGGGGAAGTTTTTCAAATAAGTGAAATGATGGGAATAGAATCAAAGTTACACACAATGGTGTTATAAAAAACAAATGAGTTAAACTTACAAAAGAGACAGGAATGGCATTGTTTGAAGGCCTACATTTGGTGCTTCATAGTAATAGAATCACACCTGAACCTTATCTCAATCTCTCCTTATTAATTGTTTTTTTTTAACTACAATCAAGATGTGTTACTAAACGAAAGACTGATTTGAGATTACAACATGATTTGACTGTTCGATATTTTATACAATTGTCTAAGCAGCTACAACAAGAAGACTTTCGGGGAAGCTCAACAGGATATTCAACCAACATCAGCATTTGATGCAGAAGATGAAATACAGTCTAGAGACTATGATGGTATGATGAGAAGTTTGTTACATTCTAGTTCCCTTACAGATCAATGGAATGGTCCTTGGCATGGCAAAGTAATGCTGACAACAGATACAGCTATAAAGGTTGCTGAGAAGGACACCTGGATCCATGGCTCGCATTGAAAAAGGTCAGAGAGTGATCAAGCTTAAAGGGGACTTATTCTCAGACAAGTGCTGATATAAAGACTGTGATATAAAACTATGAGAACTCTTCAATCAAGATGGAGATTATTGCTTACAATAGACTATGATATAGACTGATGACAAAGGAAGCTTAATTTTTCTTAGCTGCGTGATGGAAACAATCGTGTTTATTGCAACATTGAGACTTTTTTTTTTTTTGGAGAGAGGGCGAGCAAATGTTCATGGTTTGGTATGACTACACATCCAGTAGTGTGGATGATGGGGTTATTCTAATAAGTCCTTTCCTTCCTCTTTTCTAAGCAGGGAAAATGATCGGTATCAGAAATCTGATTTATCATCTATTGAAAAGTGCATTTGCATTTACTGTACTAAACCAGAAGAAAGGTGTATACTATGGTGTATGGATATTATTCAAAAGAGTATCCAATTCTACAAAAATATTAATTGATGGGTAAAGTATTAAATGCTACCATTCTTGAGTTGAAATATACTGAAAATACTAAGATAACTAACAAAAAAACATGTGAGAATTGTGTAATTAAAAAAAAAAAAAAAAAAAGAAGAAAAGGGGTTACTGATAACTATAACTTGACAAAACCACTAGTAATTATGTTATTCTCATATGTAAGTGAAAGTATTCCATTTGTTTTAATAAGAAAGTATATGAAATAAAGCAGACTACACTTCAGATTTGAATAACTGTAGGAATGTTTACTAGTCCAATACAAGTAGAAAATGTTGAGTCAGAATATTGTAATAAAATCTTTACTGTGTACAAACCTTAAATTTCTTGCTATAATGAACAATGTAAGGAAGATTTTAAAAGAACTGAATGCTTATTATGAACAATGTATTTTTACAATGAGGCATTTGATTATACACTGCTAGGGATTAGTTCCAATAGTGAGTATTCCAAATAGTGATACAGATCATATAGTTCAGACATATTAGGAATGTTAGTTACTACCATGATATTTGGGTTTGATGTTATTTTCTTGTTACCAAATAATCTTTATTACCTATGAGGAAAGTATGCTTACAAATTATTGCCAATTAATTCAGAAGATATTTCCTTTTTAGGCAAACTGATACTACAGTTTTATGTTATAACTCATAATAATTTGTGATATGTTCTTTTGCAGGATGCCAGACGTTTTACAAGAGATATTGATCCAGTGAATAAAAATAAATTTCTCTGATTGATACTTCAGTGAGACATCATGTTGGAAACAACTTTGCTGACATCCTTTCGTATGATAATTGGGGATATTTGTATAATCAACATGAAATTATTGAACTGGACAAATTTATTGACAATGATACTGGACTTTATATGATAAGACATTCACATATGTTGGACATTCATTAAAAATATTCCTGAATGAACTGTTACTACAATACTGTTACTACAACATAATTGATTGCTTAATTGTACAGACTGGAGGATATTATCAAACTTTTTATACAAACCTTGAAATTCACTATTGGAGTTATTTGACTAATAATACTACAGATGAAGAAACCATAATTATCAATTGCATAAATGAGGCTTATACTATAAAAGAATTTCTATTCATACATTATGATAGAGACTCTAAAGTGATTAATGATGATCATGATTAGATACTAGTTTTGATTTTCAGGTTTAGAAAAGTTTTAACATATTTTATGTACAGACGAAGTTTATTCTTGAAATCTTAATCCTGATTTTGTTTGTAGTTGGCCTATGCTGTATTCAGATGGCTACTTAAAAGAAAATTAAAACATATAAGAAATGGAGATGAGATATAGCACATGTAATTAATGTGCTTATCTAAGGGTGGAGCTGTCGAAGACTAATTTACATAATTCCATATTTACATGAGCTTTATGCTGTATAATGAGGCAGCTCATGAGATTTAATAGGGCATTGGTACGTCCATTTTGTTTCTCTGTCCAAACTCACATTTAAATGGAAATTAGTGTGTGTCTTTAAGGCCGCTCCCAAGGAAAACTGTTTATCTAACACAGTGAACGAGACCTTATCCATTTATGTATGCTTGTGATGAGAAAAATATTCAGACTAAATATGGGGATACAGCAAGCAATGAGTATCTCTTAAAAGAATTCAATTTCGGTTCTGATTGCCAAGGAGGAGCTAGCAAGAACAAGCTTTGTCTATTGGATAATGTTAGTGGGTGTATAAGGGAGGAGTATAATCTGAATATTGTAATAGGGTATAAATATTGTGAGACAATGTCCATGGTTGTTGTTTTTGCTGCATCAACGCTGGGAGAATATGTCCCAGTTAAGGGCTTGATCTATTTATTTATTTAATTAATAAAATGACAAATTCTTAAGTATACTGGATTGGAGTCTATATTACTTATTATGGAACAACACCTGGTTAAAGGTAACTTAAACAGAGTTGAAGTGTGTTGAACCTCAGTGATATCATTTGTATTTGCTTTTTACATAATTGGGGTGAAGAACAATACCATTAGGGTGTGACTGATCTGTTTTTACACTTTCAGTTCTTTTTGGCCAAAGGTGCATGTATGAATAGAAACCTACTTTCACTGTGCCTGGTTGTCCAGTTATTACATTGTCTTTTGTACAGTATGTGTATTGCAATGGACATTTTCCTGAGGATTATAGGTATGCCAGCTTGTCTTGCACTCCAACAAAATGACTAACTGCCATTGCATTGTTAGGACTTTTCTTGTTGTAGAATGTGACTTTCTAGTGATTGGTTTTCTAGTAGTAGTATTTGCACAGTGTTTAGCTTTGCTTGGGCCATGGCTTTTATTCTGACCTGGGCGTTACCTGTGTCTCGTTTGTTTCTTCTCCCCGTGTTTGCTTGTATTATCTCTGGTTTCTTCCCATGGTCCAAAAACAGTCTAGTAGGTAATGTAATGTTAGCGTGTGTTTGTGTGGTAGAGGATATACAGGGAGAACTCCAGAATGTCAGAGGCTGCTGTTAATGACTAAACCTCTGCACTTGTTATATAATATACTGTACAAAATAAAGGTTAGTAAGCAAATAAATCGGGTAACATCTCTTCTTTCCACAGATGAGTACTATGCCAGGATTACCCACAAGACCTTGCTTCTATGACATCGATCTGGATCCTGACACCGAAGAAGTGAACGGACTGTTCTAAACAATGCTCAGGTAAAGTAGATAGATATATTTTATGTGGCATACGTTATCCTTTCTTCCACCCTGCATTAAAGTGTTGTAAAGCTGTTAATTACAGGACATGTCACGACTTACACTGATTTCTGCACTACTGGTAACAGTAGGTAAATGGCAGCCTGTCTTATCATCTAAGCACCACCTATTTATGCACTTATGGTTGCAGGGAGTAGAACCAAGCACCCCTGACCCCACAGTACAACGTAGCTACAACACTTCTGAATAGGGGAATGTACACCAGCAGGAAGCTATAGTTTGAGCCCTAGCAGGATCCCCATCAGCATACCTTAGTGCTTTGAGGCTCCTGTCTAGCTAAGGTGGGAGATTGTGTTGGTACAAATGTGTCATCATAAATCTAGCTTCAATACGCCACACAGTGCAACTTGCCTGGCGTGTATGAGCCGCCAAACTCTGCTGTGCGTCTCTTTTTTGCTGAAAATGTGTTTAAGTTGCACTGTGATGTGACTAGGATGCACCAGCAGACTGTGCTGATTAATTTGATATGTGACACTTGTACAGTATATCTGTGTGCATCTGAGTCTGTAAATGAAGCACAATGGAACTTGGAATGAAAAAAGCTGCGGCGCCTACATTGTAGCACTTCGTATACAAATTCAGAGACTGTCGCACACAGATATACAAGTGTCACATATTAAGCTCAGCAGTCAGCACATATTAATCAGCAGTCTGCTGGTGCATCCTAGTCGCATCAAATGGCAACTTAGGCGCATTTTCGGCAAAAAAATAAGCCCGCCGATAGAGTTTCATGGGCCCAGGCATGATAAGAGGGGCTTTTTAGCGAGACTGCAGCAAAGATATATAAAGACACATCTGTACGTCCGACATTGGCAATGCATACACCCAGGGCCGGATTAAGGGGGGGGCGAGAGGGGCGGTCGTCCCTGGGCCCCCACACACAGAGGGGCCCCCACTAGCAGCAGAGCAGCTGGTGGCTTCACCAACTGCTAGTGTCCCCGCCGTTAGTGTAGTGTAAACCGTGCAGTAAGCGCGGCCACACTACACAGTGACATACACACAGCCGCTGAGTGTTTGTTACAGCAGCCGATGAGAGTCACACAGACTCTCATTGGCTGCTGCTTCAATGGAGGGAGCCGGCTGGAGCTGACTTATGAGCTCCGTCTTCCGGCTCCCCTCCTGGTGATGATGGGAGTGACGTCATGATGCTGACGTCTCTCCCATGCTGCAGGAGAAGAGGAGCCGGAGCAGACAGCGGCGGTCGCGTCAGGAGCGGGGTTTCAGGTAAGTTTTTTTTTTTGTGTGTGTGTAAGGGGCACTGCATAGGGGGGGCCGCTTCATGGGGGCCCTGACGGCAATACATAGGACAACTACTGGCGGCACTGAATAGGGGTGGGCTACTACTGGGGGCAGTGTATAGGGGAGGGACTACTTCTGGGGGCAATGCATAAGGGGAGACTACTGGGGGCACTATATAAGGGGCACTGCATGGGGGGACCACTACTGGGTCTGGGGGCACTATATAAGGGGCACTACTGAGAGCACTGTATAGGGGGACCACTACTGGGGAGTTACATAAGGGCCACTGCAAAGGGGGGGACCATTATTGGGTCTTGGGGTGCTACTGGGGGCACTGTAAAGGGGGACCACTTCTGGGGCATTATATAAGGGGCACTGCATAGGGAGGACCACTACTGGGTCTGGGGGCACTATATAAGGGGCACTACTGGGGGCACTGCATAGGGGGACCACTACTGGGGGCACTGCATAAGAGGCATTACTACAGGGGATGGTGGTACATAGGGGCCCCCACAAGTTTGTTGCCCAGGGGCCCCCACAGACCTTAATCCGGCCCTGCATACACCCAAGAATAGAGATGTATCCTCATACATCTAGCTTCAATACCCCAGGCATATCGCGATATGCCTGGCGTGAGTGAGCCGACAGGTCCTGTGCAACTCTGCTAGCATCGGGTGTCTTTTTTGGCCGAAAATGCATCTAAGTTGCAATGCGATGTGACTAGGATGCACCAGGAGACTGTTAATTTGATATGACACTTGTACAGTATATCTGTGTTCGACTCAGACTGTCAACGGAACTTTGGCGTGGAAAAAAAGCTGTGGTCGCTGCATTGCAGCACATCGCATGCTGATTGAGAGACTCAGTCATACACAGATATTCTAGTGTCACATATCAAATTAATCAGCACAGTCTGCTGGTGCGTCATAGTCGTGTCGCATCACATTGCGACAGATGCATTTTTCGGCAAAAAAATACCCCCGGCGATAGCAGAGCCTCACGGCACCAGGCGCGCCAAAAAGCGCTGTTTGACACGACTGCAAAGATAAATGAGGACATCTCTGTAGGGCACACATTAGCCAAGTTTTCAAGTAGAGGGGGACTGTTTCTAAAACTTGGGCATGGCAATTGGCAACATGTAGTATGTGTTTATGAAAGGTTTGTGACCGCACCGGCTGCTCTGGTCAACATCCTCCCTAGTGGAATAAATAGGGGAACTCTTAGGTAAACATCCCCTGTGAAAATATTACAGTTGGCCTCTTAAAAAGGAGAAGGGACTAACAATGGTTTCCATGTAATTTGCAGTTTCCAGAAGTCCTTTTTCCTCTGGATAAGCGGATCTGAATACTTCTCCCAGGGTGCATTGTCTGAAAGTCCCTACTTCTCATTGTTATACTGTAGCATGGTCTACTACAGAGGTTTTCATAGGACCCCACAGTTCACATTTTGCAGGTCACCCAGCAGGTGCACAGGTGTGTTCATTACTCACTGACACATTGTAAAAGATCCACAGGTGGAGTACATTATATCACTTGTGATTCTGTGAGGACATATTAAACAAAAAGAGGTTAGGGGTTGTTAGATATGGGCGCACATGCACAAAATCAATACATTAAAACTTGACTTTTATTAGTTATTATACTAAAAATTCCATTCACTGTGCGCCCATCTCCATCAACCCTTAGCCTCTTTTTGTAGAATATAGTCTAATTTGGTTGGAATAGAGCGGCAACCCCATAAATTGAACATTACTGGTTGCTAATTACTATGGGGCCTAATATATGACCGTAACTTGTCATCTATTGGAGTGTACAGATATACTCTCTTTCTCTAGAACTGATTCTGTGAGGATACCTGGAAAACGTGCACTGTTGGGGGTCCTGAGGACTAAGGGCCTGATTCAGAGCTGGACGCTATTTGCGCTCGCTCGTTCAGAAAAAAGGGGTGGCTATTCAAATGAACCGTTCGCTCTTTGCGGTCTGTTCACGCCTCTAGGTCTGAACGAGTGTACAAAACATGCGGTCGTTTTTTGGAAAACTACGCCCCCTGGCCGCTCGCATCCTACATTATGTGTTCTATTTATTAGATTAATCGAGTACATCGACCAGCGTATGAACTGCTCGCTATTCCTGTGGTTGGTTTTTCCTACCACAATCTTGCGAGCAGTTCTGACTATAAAATAACCCAGTGACGTGGTCAATGACGCTGCTGTATTAATTATGCACACCCATAAAACGCCCGTTTTGACCTTTAAGCACGCCTGCGTTCTGATCTCCACTCCCCGTTTTCAAGCACCTTCCCCTGTTACCACCCACATACGCCTCCTCCTGTCACTCAAAATAGCAGGCATTCGCTATTTAGCGAACAAACGAATTTCGGCCGCACTGACTGGTTCGCGCATGCGTATTACGATCCGTACGCATGCGCAGTTGTGCAAACATCGCTCGGAACGAACGAGCGGCCGCTTACGAGCGGCTCTGAATCAGGCCCTAAGTTTGAGAACCTGTGTCCTAGTGTACATACTGTTTTTGTTAAATATTTGTTGGCATAAAAACGAAATTCAACTGCACAAACACAAATCTTGAACAGGACTCTCCTGTCAATTTTTAATTTTTTTAATTTGTAGGGACATGAAATGTGCATATCCTTCTAATAATGGTAAAAGCTTGATCTGCCTAATTTCTCACATTTGTAGATTACAAAAAAAAAAGTTCAAGCTGATAAAAATAATGCATTGCTTCTGCGATTGTTCAAGTAGAACCATATTTCCTGTAAATGAGTTCTGTGATCCAGTGCATATGTAGCCTATTTTCACAAATATATCTTGCTATCCTCATGAGTCAACTTGTGCATTAACTGGCTGAACTAACACTATCCAAAGATAGGATTCTCTCCAACTGCTGTGCTTAGACTACTTACTGAGCACTGTGTGGAAATGGGGCATATTCACTAAATTGCTGTACCCTGTAAGTAATGAACTCCATCAGATAACTAAACAGGCTCACTGCCATCTGTCCAAAACTTTATGCAGGACAATATAGGGTATAGCTGGCTTACAGCATACTGCAGACGTGTAATGACAGAGTACGCAATCAATTAAAAAAAAACAACCTGTAATCTTCCTGACATTACTGTACTACAGTATGCAAGCATGTATACAATGTGCATCTATTATAATGGCAACATTAAATGCTGCTACTACTTCCAAACAGATAAAAGCTGATTAATACACCATCCTCCGCTAAAGAGGGTATGCAGTCGGGATGCCGACGGTCTAAATGCCGACCATCGGCATCCCGATGGCCTAATCCTGGCAAGGGTCTAATGACAGGGATCGAAATCCCAACGCCTGTCATTTTACCTACGCCGGGAGCCTGACGCCCTGCATCCCGATCGAAGGTATGCCAGGTGTGGACAGCCGCGGGGGGGGGAGGGTTAGGTTACAGGCTCCCAGGGGGGACTAAACTTACCCCTTAGGGTTAGCCACCCCCTGGGAGGGTTATGGTTAGGCTAGGGGAAGGGGGGATTATGGTTAGGCACCCCCCAGGAGATTTAGGATTAGGCTGCTGGAAAGGGGGGGGTTTAGGCACTTACAGGGGGGGTTAGGATTAGGCACTTGGGGGGAGGTTAGGGTTAGGCACCCCTAAGGGAGGAATGGGGGGGTTAGGTTGGTTAGTACTTACCTTAGCTGCTGTCGTGATCTTCACTGGTGCCGGTCTCCGGCGTTGGGATTTGAACCTTTCATTCCGATCCCGCTAAAGAGGACACTCTTTATCATACTACAGACTAAGCAAGTTCTTTGTACTTACTATACAGTAGATGACTGGCTATAAGCACTCCCTGATATACTGAAGCATTGTAAACTCCTTTTTCCGAATAGCTATGGGCTCCTCTAACTCTGTAGGCGCTAACCCTAAGGGGTAAGTTTAGCAGCCTGGTTTTTACCTTGTCTGCAGTTGTGCCCACCAAACTACCAGATTTGTTATCCAGCGAGTTGAAGGATTGAGAGCCTGATGCAGAGGTTCATGCAGTGGCGAAGTTTGATGCAACCAACCAATGATATCAGTGTGCGCAGGCGTCCAAGACGCACTGTGATTACATTCTGATGGTTACTGCTCTGAGATGCAGAACAAATTTGGATGCAGAGATTGGTTTTCAATGTGCGTTCCTGGGAAGTAACGGGGTGTGGTTAACCAGAGGCGAGTGCTTCTAAAGACGCAGTAGCGCTAACACAGGACGTCATTTTCAGACGGAGAAATTTAACCTACTATAGGGGTTTGATGGTGCGACCGTGGGTGCAACTATCATAGGGGCAAGGGGTGTAGCTGCTATGGGGCCCAGAGATGAGGGGGGCCTATCTTCCTTGTCAAAGTTGCATGTGTCAATATACTGTACATTTCTCACCATTGGATGGTATGTACTGTACAGTGGGGGCCTTTACAAACTTTTGCTATGGGGCCCTCAAATACCTAGTTACACCCCTGGTTGCGACTGATGGGGCATCTTAGTACGCACCATGATGGAATAGCACAGTAGCCAGTGGGCCTCTCGGTAGACTGAGAATTAGTTGCAGAATTAGCATAAAGATGCAGACCCGGTTGCGGACAGAGAGGCGCAGTATATGTGTGCACCTCTGTTTTTGTTTTTTCAATTAAGAAACCGGGATTACGATTTGCAGCAGTTGGTTTGCAGCAATTTTCCTACAGTTTAGCAATAATTAATCCAGTGACTTGAATATCACCAAAAAATAACATCAAAAAGCACAATCTCTGCCAAATAAATCTCCCCCTAATTAGGAACTTGTGGTTACTATTTTAAAAGCTCCTTAATTTTTCCTCTATATTAGCTATTTGTTTTTCCGAATTGTCCAAAATTAAATATATAAAAACTGTCTGGTATTTAGGGACAGTTATATACAGTATGTGTCCTCATACACCTAGCCTCAATACGCCATGCGGCAAGAGCAAGCCGTAAGGTCCCGTGTTTAGTTTAGTTCTTACAGTACAGGTTGAGTCTCCCATATCCAAAATGCTTGGGACCAGGGGTATTTTGGATAACGGAATATTCCGTATTTTGGAATAATTGCATATCATAAAGAAATATCTTGGGAATGGGACCCCAATATACACATAGAATGGATTTATGTGTTATATACACCTTATACACCAAGCCTGCAGGTCATTTTACACAATGTTTTCAACAAAGTTTGTGTACATTTAACCATCAAAAATCAAAGGTTTTATTATCTCAGTCATGCCAAAATTGTTCCGTATTTCGGAATATTCCGTATTTCGGAATATTTGGATATGGGAGACTCAACCTGTATATATGTTAAGTGAAATGTTCTACATGTGTATTTTGTTTAGTTTCATTTGTGAGCAGATGTGTGGCATGGGTGTGACACGTGACAACGAATGTTGTTTGGGTTCTTGTCTGACATAAATGTCACATGATCTGGTGATGATGCTTTATTTATTCTTCTTGATTATGATATTTAAATGATTGCTTTATGTCTGTGACATAGATAAGCCGGTTTTCTCACATGTTTTTTGTAACCGTTTTATTGTGTTATAATCGGTTCATCTGGGTATGTTGTCACAATATGGTTACATCTGCATCTACAACGACATGCTTCTTTAAATGAAGGTTTATTTTTGTTTTTAGTTTCACATATGTTTCTATGGCAATGGATCGTACCTGTGATGTCATCAGTGGGCGTTTTCGTGCTGGACTCGGATGCCGTGGCGTTTGCACGTGGTGTGGTGTAGGGTATGTAAGTATCTTGTTTAATCTGTTTTTGTATCTTGAAAACGATGCATTAAAGCATCAAAACGTTGATGATTAATTTCCTGCCTATTGTGATTCTTCGTCTGGAGTGCCGCTGTCAGTGCAAAGCATGTATATTGTCGAAGCTGGATTATTGGCTGAGACAAGACCAGTTTAAAATTGAATTGCAGCGACGCCATCTTGTGACTGGCTGCAAGACGCCATCTTGGAAATGAGATCGCAAGACGCCATTTTGCGAATGGCCGCCCAAGCGCCATTTTAGATAAACTCACAATTAAGTACATATGGCGATATTACTATTAGCACCATGCGATTGCATCTTTCACCATTTCTCATATACACATTGATACGCACAATTGCGCTGTTAACTAGTCGCATATTAGCGAATGCATAAGATTCTATATGAAAACACTGTTTATTAGCTAAATGCGCACGCATCTGTCCCAAGTTAACTAGCGTCTTTATATCAAACCCCGCATACTCACACATTACATATTCACATACAAGGTTCCATAAGCTTTAAGGTATAAGATTTAAGTTTGTTCATTTAGTGTGAATGCTGTGAAATAAAGATTATTTGGTAACTAAAGTTTTATACATGATAAGTAAGCCGTGTTTGGTTTTGTACTGATGCGTACTCTTTCCACAGTATTCTGGTATCATCGGTATGGAGATCGCATCATGCATTCTCAACTTATGAGACTTCAAGCAACAAAATGTATATTATATGAACAACTGTTAGGATGTTGCATGAGGCGGGAATCCAGAGACCCCCAGTTTTTAGAGGCTGGGTTGGGTCTATTTGAATCAGCCTGTTAAATGCTCTGTAACAGATGCATTCCCCCTTGGGAACCAATGGCATCAGCAACAAACTTCTCTATTGTGTTGTCTATTTCTGGGGGGGTATAAATATGTGTGCTCCAACACTGGGTCTTGGTCTTCGTGCTGAATGCTGATTGACGAGGGGTTTCTTGCTGATGCCTAACATCTGGTCCGGAAGCGCTGCGTATGTATACTGTACTTGGGTCTGTGTAATTCCTTTGTGACGAATTGTGTCTGGATCAATAGCGTGTAACTGACTGTACTTTTACTTGAATAATACTTTGTGCTTTGGAACCACAGATTCTAGGTCTGAAGTCTTTATTTACTGTATGACTGCGTACACAAATTAGCGTCATCATTAGAAGGTATAGGCAGGATATTAGAAGGTATAGGAAGGAGTGTATAGAGGTTCTAATCCAGTATCGTTAATATATATATATATATATATATATATATACTGTATTATATATATTCACATCTCGTCCGCTGAGATGCCAAACATATCCTGTACACACAATATGTCCGTGAACAACGTTGTTCACAGACATATCATGTCAGCTGTGCAGCACAGCCGTTGGCAGATATATCTGCTCATCGTGCTGTGTGTACAGGCGTTCAGCCGATCGCCCTTACATTTGATGCAGTGGCCGGCAGGAAGGGGATTGCTGTGTGACGGCCGGCTAAGTGTGTATGAACAACTATAATCTGCAGATATATCTGCAGATTGACTATCAGGTGTGTACCCACTTTAAAATTGGTGGTGGGATTATCTTCTAGGGGGCACCAGCCAAAATCTTGCCTAGGGCACCAAATTGGCTAGGGCCGGCCCTGAGTGTTAAAGTTAACTGCTAAACTCTCACATTTTCAAAACTCTCACCCTATTACATTTGGCCTATAATGTCTTTGCCAATTGATTTTAAATAAGTGGTGAATCTCACATAGGAAACCATTTTTTAGCATTATTTTTTGTTGGTATGTGATACCTCTTTATTCCTTTACATTTTAAACTTATATTTAATAAGAAAATGGCCCCATCCATGACCTATTAATCTTCACCCTAATCATAATTAAAACCTGTCTTTCTCTCACAGCTCTTTACTATGGTGACCTTTTTTTTACTCACTCAGATAGGTGGTGGTGTTTTTTTCAAGGCTTTCATCTCCTCCAAATCCTCTAGTGGCTCCTATAACTCCTTCGCTATCTGCCTCTAACTTTGTCACTTTTTCACCTCTAAAACAGGATCTATCAAACAGGGAATATCTACCTGCCAGAAATCTTCTGCCCCTACCTCCCTTCCTACTTCTTCTCCCTCTAACTTTTATTTATTTTGCTCCTTCATACCCATCATAGGGAAGAAATTTAATGTTCTTCTCTCATCTTCACCAGTTCTCCTTTACTCATTTTTCCTCTATTCAATCTTCCTTTAACATTAATATTTCTTTCATACAGTATGCTAATAATATAACTATAATAATTATAATAATAATAATAATAATAATAATAATACAAATACGTGTTGACCATGTTTACTTTAAAACCTGACCTCCACCACCCCTAAATAGCTGGCCAGTCACACTCCTTTGGTATTTTAATTATTATTATAATTATTATTAGTTTAAATAACAAGTATATCTCTGTTCTCCCATGGTCTCCCCTAACTCATCTCTCCCCTATTCACTCCTCTCTTAACCCCTCCCCTTAGCACTAATAATCAAAGTAATAATAACAACAGTAATAATAAAAACAGTAGATATGGTAAGAACTTACCTTTGTTATCTCCGTTTCTACCACGTCCTTAGGGTCCACAGGGATACCTTGGGGTATAGGGCTTGGCTCCAGCCATGGGCACCACAGAGTTAAAGATTTCCTCCCAGGATGCACCGGGCCCCCTCCTATACCCCGCCCCCAGGCCAAGGCACCTCAGTTTTAGTATCAAGCCATAGGCCGGGAGAGAGGAAAAAGGAAGAAGAAAGTCTGGAACACACAAGATTCACATTCTCATAGAAAAGAGACAGAAACTGGTGACCAGAACAACACTCTACGGAAGCACAGGGCGTCAGGGCAGGCGCCCTGTGGACTCTAAGGACTTCGTAGAAACGGAGATAACAAATGTAAGTTCTTACCATATCTCCTGTTTTCTACCTCAGGGTCCTTAGGTATCCACAGGGATACCTTGGGGATGTCCCAAAGCAGTATCCTTCAAGGGAGGGGATGCTCCTGTGCCGAGAGGAGAATCCGCCGCCTGAAGGAAGCATCCTGAGAAGCAAATGTGTCAAAGGCGTAATGCTTGACGAAAGTATGGACAGAGGACCACGTGGCCGCCTTACAAAGCTGAAGAGCTGAGGCGCCACGTTGAGCTGCCCACGAAGGTCCCATAGATCTTGTAGAATGAGCTTTCACAGAGGGTGGCACTGGAAGTCCCTCGTGAGTGTATGCCTCAGAGATCGCCAAGCAGATCCAGCGTGCCAAAGTCTGTTTATTGGCAGGCCAACCCCTCTTATGAAATCCATATAAGACAAAGAGTCTGATTTTCTCAAAGAACTGGTATGGTCCACGTAAATCCGCAGAGCCCGTACCACATCCAAAGAAGCCTCACCAGCTGTGAGATCAGATGAATTAAAGGCTGGGACCACAATTTCCTCGTTAATGTGGAAACTAGACACCACTTTAGGAAGAAATTCGGGACGGGTACGAACTACCGCCCTATCCGAATTAAAAATTAGAAAAGGGGGACGACACGAAAGAGCCCCCAAATCCGACACCCTTCTGGCTGAAGCAATAGCCAAAAGGAACACTGTTTTTGCCGTAAGCCATTTCAGACCCACAGAACCCAGAGGTTCAAATGGAGGATCCTGTAGCGCCTTCAGGACCACAGCCAGATCCCATGGAGCTACCGGATGGACATAGGGAGGCTGGATGCAAAGGACACCCTGCATAAAGGTACGGATATCAGGCCGCGTAGCAAGCCTTCGTTGAAACAAAACCGACAGGGCAGAAACATGCACCTTCAGTGAAGCAAGGCGTAGACCTAAATCCAAGCCTGCCTGAAGGAAAGCCAACACTCTCGATATTCTAAACTCACGAGGATCATACGCTTTAGGGCGACACCACTCAAAATAGGTATGCCACACCCTGTGGTAAATTGTAGCTGAAGCCGGCTTACGAGCATGTAATATGGTATTGACCACCACTCTAGAGAAACCCTTGGACCTCAAGAGGGAAGTCTCAAGAGCCACGCCGTCAAAGATAGCCGACTCAGGTCTGGGTAGAGACAAGGACCCTGAGACAATAGGTCCGGCCTCTGAGGTAACAGCCAAGGAGTGTTGATGGATAAACACTGGAGATCCGAGTACCAACTCCTTCTGGGTCACACAGGGGCCACCAGCAGGATCTTGCCTCCTTCCTGCCTGAACTTTCGAATTACTTGAGGCAGCAGGGAGAATGGAGGAAACAGGTATGCAAATTGGAAGTTCCATCGTGCCGACAGAGCGTCCACCAGGAGAGCTCCTGCGCCTCTTGTTCGGGATCCGTATGCCCACAGCTTGCAGTTGTGTCTGGAGGCCATGAGGTTATTTCAGGAAGACCCCACTTGTCCACCAGGAGTTGGAACACCTCCTGGTGAATAGACCATTCCCCCGGGTGTACATCGTGGCGGCTGGGGAAGTCCGCTTCCCAGTTGAGCACACACGGAATGAAGACGGCCTAAATGGCCGTAAGATTGCCTTCTGCCCAAGTCAGAATGCGGGACACCTCCCTTAGAGCCGCTTGGCTTCGAGTTCCTCCCTGACGATTTAGGTAAGCCACCGTGGTGGCGTTATCTGACTGAACCTGCACAGGTTTCCCCAGCAGAAACGGTCTTGCATGCTGCAGCGCCCTGAACACTGCTCAAATTTCCAATATATTGATTGGCAGGTCCGATTCCTCTGACGTCCACTTGCCCTGGAAGACGTGTGGGCCTGTCACAGCGCCCCAGCCCCAAAGGCAGGCATCCGTTGTTAGAAGGACCCAATCCGAAATCCAAAACGGACGTCCCCTGCTGAGATGAGACTTTTGTAACCACCACGTCAAAGACAGGCGCACTTCCGGAGTGAGCCTGATCATCTGCGTCTTTATTCGATGGGGATTTCTGTCCCATCTGGACAGGGTCAACATTTGTAGAGGCCTGGAATGGAACTGGGCATACTCCACCATGTCGAACGTTGACACCATGGAACACAGTAACTTCATCGCAGAGAGAAGAGACACTCGGCGACTGCTTAGAACATTGCGTATCTTGGACTGCAACTGGGCTATCTTTTCCTCCGTCAAGAAAATCCTCTGTTGCTGAGAGTCCAACAATGCCGCGAGATGGACCATTCTGAGAAGGAATTAGAGAGGACTTCTTCCAATTCACTATCCAGCCGTGAGCCTGCAATACAGATATTGTCAGTTGTAGATGGCTGCAAAGGACTTGTGGCAACCCTGCCAACAACAGAAGGTCGTCTAAGTAAGGTAACAGGCGAACTCCCTGCAGTCGCAGGTGTGCCGCCATGACCGCCATTACTTTTGTGAACACCCGAGGAGCCGTGGAAAGGCCAAACTGTAGAGCCTGAAACTGGTAATGGAGGTCCGACACTGTAAATCTGAGGTAATGCTGATGAACCCTGGCAATGGGGATATGCAGGTAAGCATCCTGAATATCCAGGGACACCATAAAATCCCCAGGCTGCATAGCTAAAACAATAGAATGCAGAGTCTCCATTCGGAACCGAGGGACCCTTAAAAACTTGTTCAGGGACTTGAGGTTGAGTATATGTTGGTATGATCCATTTGGTTTTTGAACCAGAAAAAGGTTGGAGTAATATCCAGTCCCTCTCAGGGATAACGGAACAGGTTCTATTACTCCCATCTGAAGCATAGAACGCACCGACTCTTGGATCGCTAGAGCCTTCGTTGGATCTGAAGGACGTGCTGTTACAATGAACTGATGAGGAGGCCTTCTGCGGAAGGAGAGGGCATATCCCTGAGATACCACCTCCCTTACCCGAGTGTCTGTGGTGGTTTTGAACCAACGCTGGGCGTATTGCAGAAGTTGGCCTCCCACCTTGGGATCCACCAAGGGGAGGCCCAACCCGTCAGGCTGAGGGTTTGTCATCCGGCTTGGCAGCTGGACGTCTGGTACTCCAAACTTGCTTCTTGGTCTTAGCGGTCTTTTTGGGACCTGAAGGTCTCGGAAAAGACTGAACCCTAGGTTTTCCCGGAGGGCGATAGGGCCGAAAGGATGGATTTTTAGACCCAGACGGAGTCGGGGCTGAGGGTAGACATGCAGATTTGGCAGCCGCCAACGTGTCCACTATTTTGTCCAATGCTGGTCCAAACAGGGCCTGCCCATTGTACGGTAAGCATTCCAAGCCTTTCTTGGATTCAGCGTCCGCCCTCCATGAACGTAACCACAAGGAGCGTCGAGTGGCCACAGCCACCGCATAAATCCTAGAAGTAAGCAGGCTCAAATCCAAAGCTGCTTCGTTAATGTACGTAGCGGAATCCCGAAGATTACCCACTAACACAACCTGTTCGCTGGTACCCTCAGAAGCAAATAATGCTTCCAAAGCGTCCACCCATCTTTACATAGCCTTGGCCACCCAGCAGACAGCCATAGCTGGTCTAGATGCTCCTCCAGCAAAGGAATAGATAAACTTTAGGCACACCTCCACTTTACGGTCTGTAGTATCCGTCAGAGAAGACATAGACGGCATAGGCAAAGTTGCGCTCTTTACTAAGAGCGTCACGTGAGAATCCACCTCAGGAGGAGACTCCCATTTAGTGAAGTCATCTTCCGCAAAGAGATATGTACGAGCCAGATGCTTGAAATCTTTTTCCTGGAGATTTCCAGGCCTCCTCCATGTGATCAACTAGTTGACCAGATAGAGGGAATACTGCTGCAGCTCCTTTAACCTCTTTAAAATAAGCATGAGTAAGTTGTCGTCAGTAATTACGATGGCCACATGGACTGCCCGTATGAGGCCTGGAATGTAAATACTAGACTTAACCTCTGCCCCTACTTGAGGAGTGTCAGTGTCCGAAAAATCTACAATTTCGCCCTCATCAGACGAGTCGTCATCTTCATCATCCTGAGCGGATGGATATGACAATAATGGTTTTTTAGCAGGTCTAGATTGATCCTGCTGAGAGCCCCGCACCCCAGAATCAGACAAACCTGGGTCAGCCTGATTAAGAACATGTTGCGGGGGGCACTGCATTACTATCGGTCCCGGAACTCCCAGAACAGGAGGCGGGACTACTGCCTGCTGTGCAAACCCAATTGTGGAAACATAGGAGGGGCTGCAAGCCTATTTACAAGAACAGTCAGGGCTTGTGCAAAACAAGCCCAAGGTGGTTCCTGAGAGGTGCTGGGTACAGCAGAGGTACCAGGGATGGCCAAACATACAGCACATAACCCATCCTGGAGTACCGACCCATCCCCCACACCTGCTTTACATCTGGAGCAGGAAAATAGGAGAGGTGCTCCTCTAACAGAGTCCTCACTGGACATAGTGGTATGTGACACTCCTCTCACAGAAATAAATCTTAAACTGTGAGGTAAATTCCTACCCTGACAGTACTGGCACTGAGAGGGCTGGTCAGGAGGAAGAAATAGGGATAGTAAAATGGCTGACAGGAGAAAAGATCAGAAACACAGTGCTAGCATAAAGTCACATACAATGCAGAAACCCTGCACTAAATGCACTATCACTTACACAGACCAACAACCTGGCAGTGATAGCACTACATACGCTGACCTTATACTGGGAGGAGAGGTATGTAAGGGGCACCCAGGCTCCGCACCCTACACCACAGCGTCTTTGCTCATAAAATGGGCGCCGGAGGATGAAGGGAGGTGGGCCTGGGGAGGATCACTGCCTCAGCCCGCCAAAACCTCAGCGTAAGGCAGTGGAGAGCAGTGATGGGGAGGAGCCTCCTGTACGCTACAGGGAAGGCATCCTCCCCTGGCAGGCCAATAACAACCCGGGATGCTGGAGCGTGTTCTGCAATGCTCCAGCCCTGTATCCCTGGTGGTCTAGTGGAGAGCGCAGGCATCCGCCTGGCTCCACTATACAGCCATCCCCAGGGAGCCCCCAGCCCTGGGGATGCCGGACTGTGATTCGGCAGGCGCCTACAGCAGATGCCCGCTGCTTACCTTAAGTAGCCCCCCATACATCCGGCCACAGTCCAAGGCCCATGGGGGTTCCGCTAGCTGGAACCCCAAAGAGCCCGCTGAGCTCCCCGGATCACTACCGGATGGTCGGTGCCGGCGGGGGTGTCGGAGCGGTAGCATGGACATCCGCTGGACAGTCCTATGCTACCGCTCTTGAAGATCTTCAGGGACTGTTATACACAGCCCCCCTCTGCGATGACCAGCTCCTGGCCGGGCACCTACTGAAAACTGAGGTGCCTTGGCCTGGGGGCGGGGTATAGGAGGGGGCCCGGTGCATCCTGGGAGGAAATCTTTAACTCTGTGGTGCCCATGGCTGGAGCCAAGCCCTATACCCCAAGGTATCCCTGTGGATCCCTAAGGACCCTGAGGTAGAAAATAAAAATAGTAGTAATAATAGTAAAAACATTAATAAAAATAACAACAATAGCTATAATAATAATGACAGTGACTCAGATATGTACTGTCATTTTTTTATATATATAACTAAAACACAAACTGTTGGTTTTATAGTACCATGTTTTAGTTAAAACCCGGCATTCACCAACCCTAAATAGCCGGCCTGTCACACTCCTTTGATGTTTTTATTATTATTATTATTATTATTATTATTAGTTTAAATAACAAGTTAATCTCTCTACCCCCTAGCCCCTCCTAACTCATTTCTCCTCTATTTAATTTCCTCTTAACCCCTTCCCATAACAATAAAACTAGTAATATAAGAAGAAAAGTAATAGTAAAAATATAAATAACAGTAGTAATAATGATGATAATAATAATAATAATAATAAAATAATAGCAATACAATTATTATTAATAATAATAATACTAATAATAATAACACTGAAATGTACTGTACTTCTATAAATAAAATACAAATTGTTAGTTTTACAATACAATATTTTATTTAAAACCCGGGCCTCCACCACCCCTAAATAGCTGGCCAGTCACACTCCTTTGATGTTTTTATTATTATTATTATTATTATTATTATTATTAGTTTAAATAACAAGTAAATCTCTCTAACCCCTAGTCCCTCCTAACTTATTTCTCCTCTATTTAATCTCACCTTAACCGATCCACTTTACAATAAAACTACTAATTTAAAAACAGTAATAGTAATAATATGAATAACTGTAATAATAATAAAATAACAGCAATAATAATAATAATAATAATACTGATATGTACTTTTAATTATTTTTTTAAATAAATAAAACACAAACAGTTAGTTTTGTAGTACCATGTTTTATTTAAAACCCTGGCCTCCACTACCCCTAAATAGCAGGCCAGTCATACTGCTTTGATGTTTTTATTATTATTATTATTATTATTATTAGTGTAAATAACAAGTAAATCTCTCTACCCCCCTGGCCCCTCCTAACTTATTTCTCCTCTATTCAATCGCATCTTAACCCCTCCCCTTAACAATAAAAATAGTAATAATTTTAAGAACAATTCTAGTAATACTATGAATGATAACAGTAATAATAATAATAATAATGGCAGTAACAATAGTAACATAGATATGTACTATTGATTTTTTTTAAATAAATAAAACACAAACTGTTAGTTTTACAGTACCATGTTTTATTTAAAACCTGGCCTCTACCACCCCTACATAGCTGGCCAGTCACACTCCTTTGATGTTGTTATTATTATTATTAGTTAAAATAATAATAATAATAATAATAATAATAATAATAATAATAATATCTATTCCCCCCGGCCCTCCTAACTCATTTCTCCCCTATTCAATCTCCCCTTAACCCCCACCCTTAACAATAAAAATAGTCATCATTTTAAGAAAAACAATTATAGTAATACTATGAATGATAATAATAATAATAATAATAATAGTATTAATGGCAGTAACAACAGTAACATATATATGTACTGTCAATTTTTTTCATTTAATAAAACACAAAATGCTACTTTTACAGTACGATGTTTTCTTTAAAACCCGGCCTCCACCACCCCTAAATAGCCGGCCAGTCACACTCCTTTAATGTTATTATTATTATTATTATTACCTTAAATAACAATTAAATCTCTCTACCCCTCTGGCCCCTCCTAACTCATCTCTCCTCTACTCAATTTCCCCTTAACCTCTCCCCATAACAAAAAACTAGTAATTTAAGAACAGTAATAGTAATAATATGAATGATAATAATTATAATAATAATAAACATTGATATGTAATTTACATTTTTTTTAGAAATAAAACACAAACTGTTACTTTTACAGTACCGTGTTTTATTCAAAACTCGGCCTCCACCACCCCTAAATAGTTGGCCAGTCACACTCCTTTGATGGTATTATTATTATTATTATTATTATTATTCGCTTAAATAACAAATAAATCTCTCTACCCCTCTGATCCCTCCTAACTCATTTTTCCTCTATTCAATTTCCCCAATTTAAGACCAGTAATAGTAATAATATGAATGATAACAGTAATAATAATAAAAATAGTCATAATTTTAAGAAAAACAATTATAGTAATACTATGAATGATAATAGTAATAATAATAATAATAATAGAAATAATAGTATTAATGGCAGTAACAACAGTAATATATATATGTGCTGTCAATTTTTATATTTAATAAAACACAAAGTGTTACTTTTACAGTAATGTGTTTTATTTAAAACCCGGCCTCCACCACCCCTAAATAGCCGGCCAGTCACACTCCTTTGATGGTATTATTATTATTATGATTATTATTATTATTATTATTCGCTTAAATAACAAATCTCTCTACCCCTCTGATCCTTCCTAACTAATTTTTCCTCTATTCAATTTCCCCAATTTAAGAACAGTAATATTAATAATATGAATGATAACAGTAATAATAATAAAATAATAATAGCAATAATAATAATAATAATAATAATAATAATAATAATAATAATAATAATAATAAAAAACACTGATATGTACTTTTATTTATTTTTCTAATACATAAAATACAAACTGTTAGTTTTACAGTACCATTTTTTATTTAAAACCCAGCCTCCACCACCACTAAATAGCCAGCCAGTCACACTCCTTTGATGTTATTATTATTATTATTATTAGCTTAAATAACAAGTAAATCTCTCTACCCCTCTGGCCCCTACTAACTCATTTCTCCTTTATCCAATCTCCTCTTAACCCTCCCCTTAACAATAAAACTAGTAATTTAAGAACAGTAATAGTATGAATGATAATAGTAATAATAATAATATTCATAATATTAATAATAATAATAGCAATAATAATAATAATAATAATAATAATCATAATAATAAACACTAATTTGATCTTTTTATTATTATTATTATTATTATTAGTAGTAGTAGTAGTAGTTGACATTATAAGTAAATCTCTCTTCCCCCTGGCCTCTCCAAACTAATTTCTCCCTTATTCAATCTTCCCTTAACAATAAAAATAGTAATAATTTTAAGAAAAACAATTGTAGTAATACTATGAATGATAATAGTAATAATAATAATAATGATTATAGAAATAATAGTATTAATGGCAGTAACAACAGTAACATATATATGTACTGTCAATTTTTTAAAATTAATAAAACACAAAATGCTACTTTTACAGTACCATGTTTTAATTAAAACCTGGCCTCCACCACCCCTAAATAGCCGGCCAGTCACACTCCTTTAATGTTATTATTATTATTATTATTAGCTTAAATAACAATTAAATCTCTCTACCCCTCTGGCCCCTCTTAACTCATCTCTCCTCTACTCAATTTCCCCTTAACCTCTCCCCATAACAAAAAACTAGTAATTTAAGAACAGTAATAGTAATAATATGAATGATAATAATTATAATAATAATAAACATTGATATGTACTTTACATTTTTTTTTAGAAATAAAACACAAACTGTTAGTTTTACAGTAACATGTTTTATTTAAAACCCGGCCTCCACCACCTCTAAATAGCCAGCCAATTACACTCCTCTGATGTTTTTATTATTATTATAATTATTATTACTAACATAAGTTTAAATAACAAGGAAATCTCTCTTCCCTCTGGACCCACCTAAATAATTTCTACCCTAATCAATCTCCCCTTAACCCCTGCCCTCAACAATAAAAATAGTAATAATTTTAAGGAAAACAATTATAGTAATACTATGAATGATAATAGTAATAATAATAACATAAAATTAATAATGGCAGTAACAACAGTAACATAGATATGTACTGTCCATTTTTTTAAATTAATAAAACAGAAACTGTTAGTTTTACAGTACCATGTTTTATTTAAAACCCGGCCTTAAATAGCCGGCCATTCACACTCCTTTGATGTTTTTTTATTATTATAATAATAATAATTATTATTATTATTAGCTTAAATAACAAATACATCTCTCTACCCCTCTGACCCTTCCTAACTCATTTCTCCTCTATTCAATTTCCCCTTAACCCCTCCCCATAACAATAAAACTAGTAATTTAAGAACAGTAATAGTAATAATATGAATGATAACAGTAATAATAATAAAATAATAATAGCAATAATAATAATAATAATAAAAAACTGATATGTACTTTCATTTATTTTTTTAATACATAAAACACAAACTGTTAGTTTTACATTACCATTTTTTATTTAAAACCCGGCCTCCACCACAGCTAAATAGCCAGCTAGTCACACTTCTTTGATGTTGTTATTATTATTATTAGCTTGTGACCGGACGTCTTTCATCTAGGCCGGCCCTGGTCACAGGTTAGCGCTTTTGGACTCCCACTCACCGTCAGTGGCCACCTGTCACTGACTCCGCCCACTGCGCTGTGGGCTTGTAACGATGCTTCCACCACCAAATTCTACCATCAGCGTTTGGAACTGCTTTTTACGTTACCCTCAGGTTCCTACCTCAGCACCTGGAACTGCTCTGCTGCGTATGCATTTGACTAGCTGCGGCCACACCCCCTGATTGGTGTCAGCTGATTCTTCCTGATCCCTCGCAATGGACCAGGTCTGCACGGTAGCTTGGCAGAGGGTTTGAACTTGGAGACACGGAGCTCTTACCCAGAACAGCCAGAGAACGGAATAGCTTTTGGCGCAATTCTGATGTCGCAGGATTGAGATACAATTGAAGTCAGGCAAACGGTGTTTTAATGCTCAATGTCTTAAAGAAGATTCAACCTTCCGAATGAAGAGGTACATTACATTGCATACAGGAATCTTATCAGCAGGTCTCCTCCACAAAGGATTGTCAAAGATGTGCCACTTAACCCCTGTGCCACTCAGGGCACAGTGCCACAGGGGTTAAGTCCACCCTGGGTTCTTTCTAGCCAATCATGCTAGCTCACAAAATGTAAATTAACAACATATTACATTTCAAAGGAGTCACTCAATATCCTCCTTCCTAATCCACCACCCAAACTTTAAACACAAACTGATTTATCATACATTATACTGTCTCCTAAAATGTTGATATAATATTTCACAGAAAATGGTAAATGACATTCATCCTTCCCAATGGAAGTATCAATCAGTTTGGCATTCCCAACCTTAACACATTCAGTGACATCCAAAAGGTTCTTATAAACAAATTGTCTTTTCAAAGGAAGTTCTGTAACTGAAGTGTTTAGCTATATGACACCATTCACACCTTCAAACAGAAACCTTCCAGCCAGAGTTCACTGACCACAACAGGTCTTCCTATGCATCAGACCTCCTTTCTGCAGACACAGAGGCTGGTCATGTCATATTTAGGCATATATTTAAGAAGTGCATTTTCTCTACAAAATATACATTTAAACCATATAGTGCATAGCCTATTAGATATACGTTGCTTCATGCACTAATGCATTGCAGACCAGCTGCAGTGCATTACAGCAATACATATATATTTTAATACAGTTTATTATAAACCATCTGCAGTGTGCTTTTACACTGTCCTTTTAAAAATGGCGCAATGGCATGAGGGTTATGTCACAATTGGTGTTTGTGATTTACCTGACTCTGGTGATGAACCAGATTCAGCGGAGACTGACTTGACTGGAACCATGGGTAATGTGAATACCTCTTTTAACATAAGAATTGGATAGCAGTGAGAACTGCCTTTGATGATGAATGACTGGAACTGGAAACTTGAAACGTTGGAGTGGGACCAGAAGGAATTTGGAGGAACTGGACTGGGACTGGCAGGAAGGCTTACTGAGCTGAACAGGGTACCAGTAGATGGGCTTGCAGATGGATGGTAGCACGGAAGCTACTTGGAGCGGCTGGGAAGTCGTGTAGAGACTGATGGTAGCACGGGAGCTACGTGGAGTGGCTAGGGAGTCGTAAGGTGACTGATGGTAGTTCGAAAGCTGCTTGGAGTGGCTAGGGAGCTGTGAGGTGAGCGATAGTAGCATGGGAGCTACTTGGTGCGGCTAGGGAGCAGTAGATGGTTGGTGGTAGCGAGGAAGCTACTTATTGCGCCCTGGAGCCGTAGGTGGTTGGTGGTAGTGTGGAAGCTACTGGTTGCGGCTTGGGAGCCATAGTTGATAGATGGTAGCGTGGAAGCTACTGGTTGCAGCTTGGGAGCTGTAGATGATAGATGGTAGTGTGGAAGCTACTTGTTGCGGCTTGCGAGCCATAGTTGATAGATGGTAGCGTGGAAGCTACTTGTTGCGGCTTGGGAGCCGTAGATGATAGATGGTAGCATGGAAGCTACCGGTTGCAACTTGGGAGCCGCAGAGGATAGATGGCAGCATGGAAGCCACAGGTTTTCAGATAGAACTGGTCTAGGAACCAGCAGGAGCCTGGGATACACTTGTACTCAGAGGTACAGCTATAGCATAAGCTGTACACATGGAATGTAGCGAGATGTTCAGGCTCAGAATGCTATCAGGGGAGGATATATATTCCCTGGGTCTGGCAGCAATTGGAGGATACAGAAAGGTGGACTGGCAGTAGGATTCTGAGTGGTGGAAGGCACAACATGTAGAGGGAGTAATCATCTCTGCAGCCCTTGAGAATCAGGACCACACCTGTGATTCCAATTAAGACTAGCAATGCTCACAGACAGAGGAGAGTCCAGGTGGCTAATCACTGTGGGAAGGAGAGCAGTCTGCATACACAGAAAAGTTACAACCAACATGATTCAGAGCAGATCTCCCAGGTGAATTACAAACACAGATCCATGGAGCAGCTGGCAGAGGTAAGTCTCAAAGCAAAGGTAAAAACTAGCCAGGGATGTGACAGTACCCCCCTCTTCATGGGTGGACTCTGAACACCCAAATAAATACATAGGAGAACATGAAAATATGAGACACCCAGAAAACTGAAAAACGTTCTTCCAAACATGACATTACAGGAGCTTCAAACATAAGGACACCATCACTCTTGAAACATCTCTTTAGACATCTTCTTAATTCTTACATTTATTGGGATACCAGAAGTGGAAATTCTTCAAAGGAGATGGTTCAAAACCTTCGTCTATTCTTCTTTCTGCTGCGAGAACGTTTTGTGCCAACCAACGGACATGGGATCTCTGGTAACTCCTGTGGAAATACATGACTGGAAAGGACAGGGTCAAATGGCAGATAGTTTTCAGGGAATGGAGAATTATCATATGTAGGATCGAGTTCAGACTCCGTGTCAGTATCTAAAGGTAAAATGGAAGGTTTAGTAGGACTTGAACATTGATAGGTCTCCTGGGAGGAACTAAGCGAAACATGACCAATTTTGATGGTGTTTTGGGAGGTACCGCAGTATGAAAAGGACAAGGAGGTGGGTGCACATCTCATGTTCAGAGATGCCGATTCCATAGTGCCACTTTCCTTGGATGCTTCGAATTCAGCACGTTGGCCCTTGAAAACTTGACCTTGTTCGGATTTCAGGGAAGTGGAGGACTCAGCAGAGGATGATTCCTTAGTAGAACCAACAGACTGCTTGGACCAATTTTCAGAACTGAGAACTTCACTAGAATTTCGTTTGACAGGTTTAATACCAAATTCTTCAATAACAGCTTCACTGAAAGTCTTTATTTTTAGAAGCACAGGATCTTTAGACACGATGAAAGGATTGGCCCAGTCCAACGCCTTACCTCTAAAGGAAGAGAGAAGGTACTTAGTAAAGTTGGTAGGAGTGATACCACAAGCTGTATCTCCTTCCATGAATGCAGCATAGTGCTCCAGTAATGCAAAGTATTGCAATAAGTCCCCATCAAAATATATGCATCTTGGAGTATCCGATTAAGTTTGTGTGTTCGAGGATTGTGGAGCACATTCAAGTGCAGGGCTGGAAGAGACTTGAGGATGCTCCAATTGATGAGGAGTCAAAACAACTGAAGTTGACAGCTGTTTGGTACTTGGACCAACTAAAGGAACTGGAAGGAGTCCTGAGGAGCCAGAGATAGCAGCTTCAACAATCGAGGCTGAGAACAGACTACAGAAACTGTCATCCTCTGGAACTATATTTTCAGGAGATGCTGAACAGGAGCCATGATCAGGATTAGTAGTACATGACACTTCTCCCTGGGAACTGGAACCTGGAACCCGCTCCTGGGGTACGAGACTTGGAACCCCCTCCTGGGGCATGAGACTTGAGACCCCTTGCTGGGGTGTGCGATTTGAGATCCCCTTCTGAAGTGAGGCACTTGAATTCCCCTCCTGGGGAATAGCACTAGAAACTCCATCCTGGGGTATGAGATTTGAGGTCCCTTCCTGAGGCATAACTCTTGTAACCCTCTCCTGGGGTGAGAGACTTAAGGTACCCACCCTCCTGGAGTACAGAACTTGACACTCCCTGTTGGAGTATGGGACCCAAAATCCCTTTCTGGGGAAGCTGACTCGACTTTTCCTTTTGGGGTATGGAACATGAACCCCCCTTTTGGGATGCGAGGACAGAGACTTCCTCCTGGGGTGTGTGACTCAAAACCCCTTCTTGGGTTACGAGACTTGAGGACCCTCCTGGGGTTGAGACTCTGGAGAATCCTCCTGGGGTTGCAAACTTGAGTCCCCTACTGGGACAAACAGAATCTGGGCTGAGACCGGAACAGGCAGGATCTGGGACGGGACCAGAACAGGCAGAATTCGGGACAGGACTGGAACATGCAGAATCCAGGACGGGATCCGGAACATGCAGAATCCGGGACGGGACCAGAACAGGCAGAATCCGGAACGGGACCGGAACAGGCAGAATCCGGGATGGGACCGGAACAGGCAGAATCCGGGCTGGGACCGGAACAGGCAGAATCCGTGCTGGGACCGGAACAGGCAGAATCCGGGCTGGGACCGGAACAGGCAGAATCCGGGATGGGACCAGAACAGGCAGAATCAAGGCTGGGACCGGATCAGGCAGAATCCGGGCTGGGACCGGAACAGGCAGAATCCAGGCTGGGACCGGAACAGGCAGAATCCGGGCTGGGACCGGAACATTGACACATGGTATTACTGCTGGAATTGCAAAGGGAACAGTCTTTGATAAAGTGGTCAGAAGCTCCACAATAGAGACAGAGATGTAAATCTTTATGCCGCTGGCATTCAGCCACAGAGAGCTTGGGGCGCGATGTCTCACTTTACTTGGCATGGAAGAATCTTTGGTTCTTAGAGATTCCAAGACAGAGGTTCTAGGTGAGACAGAGGTAGCTCTAAGAAATTCAGGAATGACCTGACAAATTTTGCTGAGTAGAGCCTATAGCTGTTCCAGCAGTTGATGGAAGATAGTTAGGGGTTAAGGTAAGATTTGGGTATCATCTAGCTGGTTAGTCAGAATTTGCAGAAGCTGTAGTACTTGATGCTGTACCACCTCCTGTGAATCCAAGCGAGTGATCAGGTTACAGAAAGCACTTGATCCAGGATTAGGTGCTTGATCCGCCACCATCGTTAGGCCTGAACATACTGTCACAATTGGTGTTTGTGATTTACCTGACTCTGGTGATGAACCGGATTCAGTGGAGACCGACTTGACTGGAACCATGGGTAACATGAATAGCTCTTTTAACATAAGAATTGGATAGCAGTGAGAACTGCCTTTGATGATGAATGACTGGAACTGGAAACTTGAAAGTTGGAGTGGGATCAGAAGGAACTTGGAGGAACTGGACTGGGACCGGCAGGAAGGCTTACTTAGCTGGATGGGGTACCAGTAGATGGGCTTGTAGACGGATGGTAGCATGCATGCTACTTGGAGCGGCTGGGAAGCCGTGTAGAGACTGATGGTAGCACGGGAGCTACGTGGAGTGGCTAGGGAGTCATAAGGTGACTGATGGTAGCTCGAAAGCTACTTGGAATGGCTAGGGAGCTGTGAGGTGAGCGATAGTAGCATGGGAGCTACTTGGTGTGGCTAGGGAGCCGTAGTTGATAGATGGTAGCGTGGAAGCTACGTGTTGCGGCTTCAGAGCCGTAGTTGATAGATGGTAGCGTGGAAGCTACTGGTTGTGGCTTGGGAGCCATAGATGTTAGATGGTAGCGTGGAAGCTACATGTTGCGGCTTGGGAGCCATAGTTGATAGATGGTAGCGTGGAAGCTACTGGTGGTGGCTTGGGAGCCATAGATGATAGATGGTAGCGTGGAAGCTACTGGTTGCGGCTTGGGAGACATAGATGATAGATGGTAGTGTGGAAGCTACCGGTTGCAACTTGGGAGCCGCAGATGATAGATGGCAGCGTGGATGCCACTGGCCACGGCCTGGGAGCCATAGATGATAGATGGTAGCGTGGAAGCTACTTGTTGCGGCTTGGGAGCCGTAGTTGATAGGTGGTAGCGTGGAAGCTACTAGTTGCAGCTTGGGAATCCGAATGGAGATGGAGGTAGCAGGATTGCTGGACACAGCAGGTTTTCAGATAGAACTGGTCTAGGAACCAGCAGGAGCCTGGGATACACTTGTACTCAGAGGTACAGCTATAGCATAAGCTGTACACCACGGAACGTAACAAGATGTTCAGGCTCAGAATGCTATCAGGGGAGGATATATATTCCCTGGGTCTGGCAGCAATTGGAAAATACAGACAGGTGGACTGGCAGTAGGATTCTGAGTGGTGGAAGGCACAACATGCAGAGGGAGTAATCATCTCTGCAGCCCTTGAGAATCAGGACCACACCTGCGATTCCAATTAAGACTAACAATGCTCACAGACAGAGGAGAGTCCAGGTGGCTAATCACTGTGGGAAGGAGAACAGTCTGCATACACAGAAATGTTACAACCAGCATGATTCAGAGCAGATCTCCCAGGTGAATTACAAACACAGATCCATGGAGCAGCTGGCAGAGGTAAGTCTCAAAGAAAAGGTAAAAACTAGTCAGGGTTGTGACAGGTTAATCCCCTCAATGCCTTGGCAGCCATTTTAATCACGTGTGGTTGGCCTCCGGCCACATAGCTTAAATGACAAGTAGATCTCTCTACCCCTCTGGCCCCTCCTAACTCATTTCTCCTTTATCCAATCTCCCCTTACCCCTCTCCTTAACAATAAAACTAGTAATTTAAGAACAGTAATAGTAATAGTATGAATGATAACAGTAATAATAATAATAATAATAATAGCAATAATAATAATAATAATACACTTCTTTTATGTTTTTATTATTATAATTATTATTATTAGTAGTAGTAGTAGTAGTTGAAATAACAAGCAAATCTCTCTTCCCCCTGGCCCCTCCTAACTAATTTCTCCCCTATTGAGTCTCCCCTTAACCCCTCTCCTTAACAATAAAAATAGTCATAATTTTAAGAAAAACAATTATAGTAATACTATGAATGATAATAGTAATAATAATAATAATAATAATAATAATAATAGTATTAATGGCAGTAACAACAGTAAAATATATATGTACTGTTAATTTTTTTAATTTAATAAAACACAAAGTGTTACTTTTACAGTACCATGTTTTATTTAAAACCCGGCCTCCACCGCCCCTAAATAGCCGGCCAGTCACACTCCTTTGATGGTATTATTATTATTATTTGCTTAAATAACAAATAAATCTCTCTACCCCTCTGATCCCTCCTAACTCATTTTTCCTCTATTCAATTTCCCCAATTTAAGAACAGCAATAGTAATAATATGAATGATAATAGTAATAATAATAAAATAATAATAGCAATAATAATAATAATAATAATAAAAAACACTGATATGTACTTTCATTTATTTTTTTAATACATAAAACACAAACTGTTAGTTTTACAGTACCATTTTTTATTTAAAACCCAGCCTCCACCACCACTAAATAGCCGGCCAGTCACACTCCTTTGATGTTATTATTATTATTATTATTATTATTATTATTATTATTATTAGCTTAAATAACAAGTAAATCTCTCTACCCCTCTGGCCCCTCCAAACTCATTTCTCCTTTATCCAATCTCCCCTTACCCCACCCCTTAACAATAAAACTAGTAATTTAAGAACAGTAATAGTAATAGTATGAATGATAACAGTAATAATAATAATCATAATATTGATAATAATAATAATAATAATAATAATAATAGCAATAATAATAATACACTTCTTTTATATTATTATTATTATTATTATTAGTAGTAGTAGTAGTAGTAGTAGTAGAAGTAGTAGTTGAAATAACAAGTAAATCTCTCTTCCCCCCTGGCCCCTCCTAACTAATTTCTCCCCTATTCAGTCTCCCCTTAAACCCTCCCCTTAATAATAAAAATAGTAATAATTTTAAGAAAAACAATTATAGTAATACTAGGAATGATAATAGTAATAATAATAATAATAATATAAATAATAGTATTAATGGCAGTAACAACAGTAATATATATATGTACTGTCAATTTTTTAAATTAATAAAACACAAAGTGTTACTTTTACAGTCCCGTGTTTTCTTTAAAACTCGGCCTCTACCACCCCTAAATAGCCGGCCAGTCACACTCCTTTGATGTTATTATTATTATTATTATTATTAGCTTAAATAGCAATTAAATCTCTCTACCCCTCTGGCCCCTCCTAACTTGTCTCTCCTTTACTCAATTTCCCCTTAACCTCTCCCCATAACAATAAATCTAGTAATTTAAGAACAGTAATAGTAATAATTTGAATGATAACAATAATAATAAAAAAAAAATAATAATAATAAACATTGATATGTACTTTACATTTTTTTTTATAAATAAAACACAAACTGTTAGTTTTACAGAACCATGTTTTATTTAAAACCCGGCCTCCACCGCCTCTAAATAGCTAGCCAGTTACACTCCTGTGATGTTTTTATTATTATTACAATTATTATTACTAATATAAGTTTAAATAACAAGGAAATCTCTCTTCTCTCCTGGACCCACCTAATTAATTTCTACCCTATTCAATCTCTCCTTAACCCCTCCCCTCAACATTAAAAATAGAAATAATTTTAAGGAAAACAATTATAGTAATACTATGAATGATAACAGTAATAATAATAATAATAATAATAATAATAATGGCGGTAACAACAGTAACATAGATATGTTTTGTCCATTTTTTTAAAATAAATAAAACACAAACTGTTAGTTTTACAGTACCATGTTTTATTTAAAACCCGGCCTCCACTGCCCCTAAATAGCCGGCCAGTCACACTCCTGTGATGTTTTTATTATTATAATTATTATTATTATTAGTTGAAATAACAATAATCTTCTCCCCTGGCACCTCCTAACTCATTTCTCCCCAATTCAATATCCCCTTAACCCCTCCCTTTAACAATAAAAATAGTAATAATTTTAAGAACAATTATAGTAATACTATGAATGATAACACTAATAATAATAGTAATAATACCAGTAACAACAGTAACATAGATATGTACTGTTGATTTTTTTCATGAATAAAACCAAACTGTTAGTTTACAGTACCATGTTTTATTTAAAACTTGGCCTCCACCACCCCTAAATAGCCAGCCAATCACACTCCTTGGATGTTTTTATTATTATTATTATTATTAGTTTAATTAACAAGTAAATCTCTCTACTGTCTTCGCTCCTCCTAACTAATTTCTTCCCTACTCAATCTCCTTTTCACCCCTCCCCTTAACAGTAAAATAGCAAAAATTTTAAGAAGAACAGCAATAGTAATATTAAGAATAATAATAGTAAAAAACATAATGATAATAAAAATAATAGCAATAATAATAATAATAATAATAATAATAACAACAACAGTAACACAGATATGTACTGACAATTCTTTTTTTAAATAAATAAAACCAAACTGTTAATTTTACAGTAGCATGTTTTATTTAAAACCCGGCCTCCACCATCCCCAAATAGCCGGCCAGTCACACTCCTTTGATGTTTTTATTATAATTATTATTATTGTTGTTATTATTAGTTTAATTAACAATTAAATCTCTCTACTGTCCTCGCTCCTCCTAACTAATTTCTTCCCTACTCAATCTCCTTTAACCCTTCCCCTTAATAGTAAAATAGGAATAATTTTAAGAAGAACAGCAATAGTAATATTATGAAAAATAATAGTAATAAAAATAATGATAATAAAAATGATAGCAATAATAATAACAACAACAACAGTAACACGGATATGTACTGACAATTCTTTTTTAAAATAAATAAAACACAAACTGTTAGTTTTACAGTACCATGTTTTATTTAAAACCCGGCCTCCACCGCCCCTAAATAGCCGGCTAGTCACACTCCTGTGATGTTTTTATTATTATAATTATTATTATTATTAGTTGAAATAACAATAATCTTCTCCCCTGGCACCTCCTAACTCATTTCTCCCCAATTCAATCTCCCCTTAACCCCTCCCTTTAACAATAAAAATAGTAATAATTTTAAGAACAATTATAGTAATACTATGAATGATAACACTAATAATAATAGTAATAATACCAGTAACAACAGTAACATAGATATGTACTGTTGATTTTTTTCATGAATAAAACCAAACTGTTAGTTTTACAGTACCATGTTTTATTTAAAACTCGGCCTCCACCACCCCTAAATAGCCGGCCAATCACACTCCTTGGATGTTTTTATTATTATGATTATTATTATTATTATTATTATTATTAGTTTAATTAACAAGTAAATCTCTCTACTGTCTTTGCTCCTCCTAACTAATTTCTTCCCTACTCAATCTCCTTTTCACCCCTCCCCTTAACAGTAAAATAGCAATAATTTTAAGAAGAACAGCAATAGTAATATTATGAATAATAATAGTAAAAAACATAATGATAATAAAAATAATAGCAATAATAATAATAATAATAATAATAATAATAATAATAACAACAACAGTAACACAGATATGTACTGACAATTCTTTTTTAAATAAATAAAACCAAACTGTTAATTTTACAGTAGCATGTTTTATTTAAAACCCGGCCTCCACCATCCCCAAATAGCCGGCCAGTCACACTCCTTTGATGTTTTTATTATAATTATTATTATTGTTGTTATTATTAGTTTAATTAACAATTAAATCTCTCTACTGTCCTCGCTCCTCCTAACTAATTTCTTCCCTACTCAATCTCCTTTCACCCTTCCCCTTAATAGTAAAATAGGAATAATTTTAAGAAGAACAGCAATAGTAATATTATGAAAAATAATAGTAATAAAAATAATGATAATAAAAATGATAGCAATAATAACAACAACAACAACAACAACAGTAACACGGATATGTACTGACAATTCTTTTTTTAAATAAATAAAGCACAAACTGTTAATTTTACAGTAGCATGTTTTATTTAAAACCCAGCCTCCACCATCCCCAAATAGCCGGCCAGTCACACTCCTTTGATGTTTTTATTGTAATTATTATTATTGTTGTTATTATTATTTCTACTCCCCTGGTCCCCCTAACTCATTTCTCCCCTAATCTCTCCTTAACCCCCTCCTTAACAGTAAAACTAGTAATCATTTTAAGAATAATACTAGTAATAATTTGAATTAACTTAGTAGTAATAATAATAGAAATAATATGAAAAATAATAGCAATAATAAAAGTAGACAATATAAAAATACTAAAGATATAAACAACATTTTCATCTTGTCTTCTTCATGACTCTGAAGTGCTGTATAATGAGAAAAAAAAATTATAAATAGGGGATGGACAGGATATCAATGTTCACTTCCTCATTTAATCAGTATGTGAGAGAATATTTTCCCTGTCCTGCATGACCTTTTATCACATAGCCAGGAGGTGCAAATCCAAATTGGGAAGGTCTTCCCCTTCCCCAAGTGCATTGTGTGACAGCATCTTAAGCTGGGTATACACTTGAGCGACTGGCATTCGTTCCGTCATCGGAACGAATGCCCTTAAATGGGGATTGCCTGTACACACTGGAATGAGTTAATGAACGACTGAACGATCACTGTTCCGTCTTTCATTAACTTACTACAGATAACTAGCGATATTGCTAGGTTTGGTATGCAGCACATCACACCTAGCAACCGTCGCAAGTTACCAAGGGAGCGTGCAATCATCCCTTACACACTGAGCGATGTAGGTGATTTGTCTTGACAATACGGCAAATCGGGCCAACATCGCTCCAGTGTGTACCCAGCTTTACACATTAGCGAACTGCTTGGTGGATGGTGCTGGTAAGAGTAGTTGGAGGTCTCAATAATTTCATTAGTGAATGCCTGGAACTACCCATGAATCAGAGATCTTATGAATAACCATGGCTTTGTATGAATCTAGTAATTAGGCAACATTCATAAAGGAGCTGACAGTAAAGAGTCAAAGACAGTTTAATGTTATCATGAGTATCAATCCACTCATTTGTTGAGCAACAGACATGAGCCCTTAGATTTATGAGTCACCCTCGTAGTAGTTACCTTCTTCATCCAGCGAGAAGTCTCATTGTTTCTGCTGGGAAGTGACATCATCCGTAGAGCACATTCTCAGAGTACCTCAGAAGATAAGAAAATAAAATGTGTTATATATTATACTCTTAAATTATAAATATGCCATAGACAGAAACGTACAAAAAAAGATAAATATAAATACAAAAACTAAAACCCTCTCTTCTTTCTATGACCATCTTCTTGGTGTTATGCTTGGGTGGCCATCTTGCTTCTTGCTGTTGGTAAATGGGTGTTCAGGGGAAGGTCCTCAAGTTGGAGCCCACATAGGAGAACCCTCTGAAAAGCTCCTGGTCCAGCGCTCTTGGTGGTTTTCTCCGAGCCTCTGCCGCTTCCATCTTCTGGATGTTAAACCTTTGGGAGCTATGTTCCATGGTGGGCTATAGGAAAAAGAAACAAATGATCATCCATGTACTAAAACTGGAATAAATCCATATATCTATGGATCCTCTGATACCACAGACTAATGTAACATGTGCTTCTGCTGTACTTTAATAGCAAAACGTTTCCAGCTGTTGCAGTTTAATGAGCCATGAGATGTGTTTAATGTGAATCAAGGCTTAAAATACTGACAAGCATACTTAAATGGGAATGCCTATTCACCAAGTTTCCAGATACCTGTCCTGCTAGTATTATGTGCTACTGACCCACCCCTAAATATAAATAGCCACAGAGGTGCAGTCAGAGTAGGCAGGAGAGACAGAGCCTCCCCTGTCATACTCCTGAGATTTGATATAAAAATGATTAGAATAATACAAATATTAACAACTAATATAATACAAAGATATTTATACCTTAAAAACTTCTTTGTTTATTGTAATAATTTTCATAGTTAACATTCACCAGCTTTGTGGTGCTTCCTGAGACTGCAGGGAGATGAGAGATGAGGGAGCAACAACTCAGCCTCGCTTCTGTGTACAGTAGTTTGACACTGCTTGCAGAGCTAGGGGTGGGGTCACACCACTGGCAGTAAGCTGCACAGAAAGAAAGCTAATAGAGGCATGCCTCTGAGTGTGGGGGGCATGCCTTAAGCATTGTTGGACACCTTGGATGTGTCATGTGACCAGGAAGTGCACTGCAGTGTTTAGAGATGGAGCTCAATCAGCAGCAGCAAAAGAAGACACAGTGATGCAGGTAGGAGAATCAATGGACATTGAAACACAGTGTAGTGAGGGGAGAGTTACAGTGACTAGAGACAGGCTCCCAGCACTCAGACCCATCTTCATGTGTGCCTCCCCAGTCATTGACCTCACCACACGTCACTGTAAATAGCAGATATAAATGATATCTTTATTTTATTAGGTACACTTTCTAGTACTCGCTGACCCTTTTTGCCCACAGAACAGCATAAATTTGTAGTGGCAGGGATTCACAAGTAACTAGAAACACTCCTTTAGAGAATCTGGCCCATGTGCACATGATATAATCACACAGTTGCTGCAGTTTTGCTATGAATCTCACATTGTATCACATCTAGAAGATGCTGTATTGGATTGAGATCTGATGACAGGTAGACAGATCTCATTGTCATATGGATAGACTGTGGCCATAAAGGGATTTATAGCATCAGTAACAATACTCATTTAAACTTCGGCATTTAGATGATACTGAATTGATATTACGGTGCCTAATGTTTAGTCAATAAAACTTTCCCCACACCACTACACCACCAGCAGCCTGACCCATTAACAAGTCAGTATGAATCCACGGATTGAAGTTATTTTATTTTTTTTTCAAACAAGATTTTTTTGGTTTTATAAAGTGAAGTATAATGATAGAGGAATGATAAACACCAACAAGAGAAGTTATCTTGCACATTATTTTACAGAGAGATAAATGGCAAAACGGTATATTTTTGGTCCAGTGTGTAAAACAAAAAAGCAATCTCTCAGAATATGGAAATAGTACACAGATGCAGAGATACAGAAAAAAATAAATATATCCACTATTCCTAAAATGATAAACTGTAGAAACAGTTAGAGAAAGGAAAAAGAAGAAGAAAACAACATGGGGAGGGAGTTTGGAAAACATAAGGGAGGAAAAAGGGAAGGAGACCTTAGCTTATTTTAAACCAGAATTATAATGTGAAACACAGCAATCACAAATAGAGAAGTACAAAAGGCATGTGTTCAGGTAAATAGGAGTAAGGGGAGGATCCAATCTCAGCTGCCTAAACAGAAGATGAAATAGGCCTAAGAAGATACCATTCAGTATGTCTGAAGAGTTTAATCATACGGTCTTGAGACGCTACATCTAAGGTGTTAATAAAGGGTTCCCATTTCTGATCACATTTTTCCACTCCTTGATTAATATCAGGTATGGTCGATCGGCGATCATAATAGAGAATCTGTAACATTCTGTGTTTAACTTCAGTAAGGGATGGAGAAGAGGTACTGGTCCAATGTAGAAGAATAACTTTCTTAGCAACAGTTACGAAAGTAGTCAGAAGACGGACTTTAGTTGCTTTGTCCGGGCCTAAATTCCATAATTTAAAATGACCACAAATACATGCCAACGGGTTAGGCGTTAACTTATAAATGGAACCACTTTACACCATAATTTTTTCACTTTTCTATATCCCCATATACAATAAAAGAATGTGGCATTGGTCATTTGGCATTTTGGGCAAATACCTGATTCTGAGTCTGTGTGTCGTCGTTGTGTTGGGAAAATGTAAGCCCTATGAATTGTATGGATATAAATTTCCTGCAGATAGGCTGATTGCAAATATTTAAGAGTGGAATCAAAATGAGTGAGAAGGTCAGGTAATATGATTAAGGAAGGGATTGTTAGGAATCAGAGGATTAGTCAGGAAGTTCTTGTAAAACTGTGACCTGTAGGAGGTAACCACGGTGCGGCTTTTGAGCCATGTAGCAACCTTGAGGGTTAGAACCTTGGCTTGTTGTGGCGAATGTGCCATGAATTTGATGCGGCCTTTGGCTATATAGCAGCCTTGAGGGCTGGACTCTTGACTAGCTGCGGCTAGCGAGACGTAAGTAAGATGCCATGGGCCATGTAACAGCCTTGAGGGCTGGTATGTCTTGGCTGGTAGTGGCCTGTGGGCTGTGAGCAAGATGCAGCCTTTGGGCTGAGAAGCAGCCTTGAGGGCTGGTATGTCTTGGCTGATAGCGGCCTGTGGGCCGTGAGCAAGCATTGGTGCACTGGATTGCACACTGATGATGCAGAGGTGCGGCCTATGTCGCCAGGTTGACACAATCGTTGGTGCGCTGGATTGCACACTGAGGACGCAGAGGTGCGGCCTATGTCAGCGGATGACACAAGCGTTGGTGCGCTGGATTGCACACTGAGGATGCAGTAGTGCGACTTGCGTCTCCAAGTTGACACAAGCCGCCAGACGCTGGTTTACGCACTCGGGACTGGGAGTGCATGCTGTGCCGCCTAGATGACACAAGCGGCAAACAACTGATGTTAAGCGAATGTTGCCACCTCGGTGGAACTACGGCAGGCAGGTAACAGGGCAGACTGGATACCAGGAACTCAACTGGTAACAACATGAGACTGACCACAACCGGAAACACGTGTAAACGCTATCACCGGCATCGGAGCAGCGTTCACACAGGAAGGAAATAGAGACAGGACCCAATCAAGGTCAATCCCAGCATGATGGACAGGAGGTGGGAGGAGTTTCAATGAACATTCATCCGGCATTCACCTCGTCCTGAAGACGCCGTTCGGTGGCTTGTGACAGGAATATCTGTTTTCCATGTATTAAGTAGCGATGTCCAAGAAGTGACAGATTGATTATCTGTCAGATGTGTGTAAAGCAAATTCATTTTATAAGGGAATGTAGAGATGAAAATTTAGAAGTGAAAGGAGTGGTATCGGATTGTTCTCTTCAAATGGTTTTGTGCATAGAGAAGATATATAGTGCCTAGTTTGGAGGTACATATAAAAATGGTGTTTAGATAGCTGACTTATTTGTTGTAGTTTATCAAAAGTCAATAATTATCCTCCTGGGTGAAATACTTTAGAGGTGATCGATAGTCCCATTTCTTTCCATTGGAGATAGTTACAATTGGATAAAGTGGGAGAGAAAGCTGGGTTTCCCTATAGATGCACATAAAGAGGATTACCATGTAATTTACGATTTACAGAAAGCCAGGAATGATACGTATCTTTGAAATGATGTTGTATAATATATCTAAAGGAATGTCAACAGATTTAGTGTGTAAGAGCGCACTAGGAGAATAAGGGGTAAGTAAGGATTGAAGTTATTTTTGACAAATTCTGACTCTACCACCTGTATGATGAATCAGAAATCGAGATTCTTCAGAACAGACATTTTCCAATTTCTAACTGTCCCATTTTGCTGAGCCTGTGCCACTTATGGCCTCATGTTCCAGTTCTTAGCTGACAGCTGTGGAACCTGGTGTGGCCTTGCCCTGCTGTAGCCCATCCACTTCAGGGTTCAGTGTGCTGTGCATTTAGTGATGGCCTTCTCGATCACCACCAGGGCCGGACTGGCCATCGGGCAATTCTGGCAAATGCCAGAAAGGGCCGATGACCAGATGGGCCGGTCTGGTTGTCGCTGTCCGCAGGACCAATCGAGCAGCCCTGCCTCCCTCTCTTGCAGATACATACTGACTGTGTCCTCTGCCCCACCTCCTTCCTGATGCTGTTCTCAGCTCCGCCTCTCTAGCCGACACTGTCCTTTTGGTGTCAGCGCAGCTGCCGGGTGCCTGTGACTCCTGCCCTTCAGTTTCTGTTGTGCGTGTGACATCATGACGCACGCGCGTATGATGTCACATACGCGCGTGCGTAATGATGTCAAACGCACAACAGAAACTGCATTGCGGGAGAAAGGAGCCGGGACGCGCATGGAGAGAGGAGCCGGGACGCACACAGAGCACAGAGCTGGGACGCGCATTGAGAGAGGTGCCGGGACGCACACAGAGAAGTTCAAGTAGATGTTGAGGTGAGTTTCTTGCTGTGGACCCAGCGGCTGCCTGCTCCTGCCAGTATTGTTATTTTCATTTTGTAACTCACACGACCAGCCTACTCTTATGATGGGTGAGGTGGGGGTGGGGGGGAGCAGTGTTATTTAAAATAGTGTCAGTAATTTCTATGATTTATTTGGGGGGGGGACTTGTATATAATGCAGCCACACTGACTGAAGGATGTAATAATCTTTATTATAAGGGATACGGGACCTGCTAGGCTCCTACAATCAATGAGGAGGCACTGATATATAATGCAGACATACTAATGGTTGTAATAATAAGTATTATAACAGTGCCTTCCCCTTTCCCTCTCACTGATTGTAGCAGCCTAGCAGGTCTTCCATCCCTTATACTACCTATTATTCCACCCCTCAGACAGTGACTATATTAATTTTTATAGTTTTTAATGCAATGATTACAAAATATGTGCTACAGCTTGCATTTATGCGATACAGGCAGTTGAGGGGTATGCAGTCAGGAAGCCGGCGGTCAAAATGCAGACTGCCGGCTTCCCGAACAGCGTAATCCCGCCAAGGAATTTAACATAGGCATCGAAATACCGATGCCTATGTTAATCCCGACGTCGGAACACCGACCCCTGCCATCCCGATCGTCTGCGATGGGTAAGTAGAACACTTAGCCAGGGATGGGGGGGTTAGGTTTAGGAACCCCCGGGTGGACTTAGGGTTAGACACCCCCCCAGGGAAGGTTAGAGTTAGGCTAGGGGAAGGGGGGTTAAGGTTAGGCACTAGGGAGTGAGGTTGGGGTTAGGCACCCCACAGGATTGTTAGGTTTAGGGTGCGGGGAGGGGGGTTATGTTTAGACACCTCTGGGAGGAGGTTAGGGTTAGGCACCCCTAAAGGAGGGTTGGGGGGGATGACAGGGTTTGGGTTATTTAAAAGACTCACCCTGTCAAGATCTTCTGTCTTCCGGCGTTGGCATTACATCCATCAGGCTTAGGTCCAGCGGGATGTAATACCGATTCCAGTTGAGGACCCAGTTTTAAAACAGAGCGGGTCCTGCAATCACTGCCAACAGCGTCTCCCCAACCAATCACTGCCAGCAGTGATTGGTTTGGGAGACACTGCCGGCAGCGATTAGTTTTGAGAGACACTGCCGGCAGCGATTGGTTTGGGAGACACTGCCAGTGATTGGTTGCTGCGGACATAGCACACACACATACACCACGTCCTGTAGACCCACTATTTCAGCCATTCGCTGCCAGCAGCATCTCTTAACCAATCGCTGTTGGCAGGATCTCATCCGTCACTGCCACCTCGGAACATCTCCTTCCTTCTCTGTCCGCCCTCGTACTTCATTGCCAGCGAATCCTGCTTGGCTGCAGCAGCAGTGATGAAAAGGGGACGCGTCTTGTAGACATGCCCCCTTTTCAATGGCCATGCCCCTTTTTGGGCGCGCGTGCCTGTGGCGTGCGCATAGAAGTGCCCTCTCTAGCACCAGCGCCCTGCCTGCCGCCAGAGCTAGAGTGAACCTTTGTTAAGGTGCATATGGAAAGGCATGTTCAGAGTCACGAGAAAGGGGTGTGTGTCATGTTGACACGCCCCATTTTCAAGTGACCATTTTTTTGACGCACACATAGGGGGGGGCTCCAATTTTAAATTTGCCCTTGGCTCTAAATACCCTTGTTACACCACTGCTTGTATGTTTTTCTAATATTAATTATATATGTATGAGCATAGACTAAGAAGTGGGAGGGGTCATGAATAGTAAGGGGAGGAGTCTTTGCCTTGAGCCAGATGCTGACGCAAGGTGGGCCTGTGTGCTCTTGAAATGCCAGGGCCTCTTTTTAGTCCCAGTCCGGCCCTGATCACCACTGTTATTATTTCAGTTACTGTTGCCTTTCTGTCAGCTTGTACCAGTCTGGACATTCTTCTCTAACCTCTCTCTTACTAATAAGGTATTTTTACCCACAGAACTGCCACTTACTGCATGTTTTTGTTTTGTGCACCATTCTCTATAAACCCTAGAGACTGTTGTGTGTGAAAATCTCAGGAGATCACCTGTTTCTGAAATATTCAAATCATCCACGGCCTAAATCACTTTGATCACATTTCCTTCCCAGTCTGGTGATTGGTCTGAACAAGAATTGAGCCTCTTGCCCATGTCTGTATGCTGTTAGCTATTGAGTTGCTGTCACATGATTGGCTGATTATTTTGTAATTAGTGAGCGTCCATGTTTCCAGTTGCACACATGCAATAGGCCCCTGCACATGTTAAGGAGAACAGACCTGGTGCACTGGAGCAATAATTAACCCATATAAAATAATTATACAATAAAGTAAATTTGTGCAGATAAGTACATTTTTATGCGCAAGTTTAATAAGTAGTCATGTAAACTGCACAGACAATAATGTATACAGTATTATTATGGTGGCACTTCTCCATATAAAGTGCACCTGGCTGGGGGCAAATGTATCTCATTGAAAGTAAAAGTGACACCTGATTTTAACCACTTCTAGAAATGTGTAAATTAAAATTATTTACTGAAGTGAATGTGGGGACATAGTGGCCACCAGCCACACTGACAGTACCCCTAATTGTGCAATTTCCCTTCCATAAAGCGCTTTTAAACATCTCAACATTTGCGAAAATCTCTTATTACATATGGATGCAATGTGTGGTGCAGTTCTTTCATTAGCTAAATAAAGGAAGTAATACCACAGTGATCGCCATGTGGATAGGCTTAGCCATGTCCTCTCATCACAACATTACACTTGTTTTTGAGACCTTTATCTTTCCATATTTGTAAATGACCCTTATTGTCTTTTAATGCATTTATTGGGCAAAACTGCTTTATCCTATACTTACTGGGTCAGGGACATGTGGTGGTGGAACGCTAAGGGCTTCCAGCAAGACCCAATCAATACGCTGGAACAAACGATGCTGGCGGATGTTTCCGTTGACACCCAAACGCCTGGAAGGATTTTTACACAGGAGCTGGAATAAAAAAGAACAAAATATAGGTTTCTCTTATATAGCACTGAGGTGTGTATGTGGGTATAAGAGGGTGTATAAGGTTTGTGGTGCCAGGCAACGTAACTATAAACCTGCATGGGTTATAATGTGCCCCAAAGGCCAGAGGGTCATGGTAAATAGCTATAATATCCTGACAAGAAAGTGTTTCTGTGGAACCGCTGGTAATCTTCCATGTAAGACCTAGCAAACTATGGCAGTGATAACCCTTTTCTCTGGCTTTTTTGCTTTATCCTATTTAATTAGAGTGATTCTCATGAATTGATAAATATAGATGCTGCTACATTATACTTTACTGCAATATCCAGTGACCCATAATACTGCCACTGCACCACCTACTATAATTAGATCCCTATGCATGAGCGTAACTACCATAGGTGCAAGAGGTGCAGCTGCTATGGGACTTAGGGCCTGATTCAGAGCCGGTCGCTATTTGCGCTCGCTCGTCCAGAAAATAGGGGTGGCTATTCAAATGAACCGTTCGCTGTTTGCGGTCTGTTCACGCCTCTAGGTCTGAATGAGTGAACAAAACTTGCGGTCGTTTTTTGGGAAACTACGCCCCCTGTCCGCTTGCATCCTACGTCATGTCCGCTATTTATTAGATTAATCGAGTACATCGAACAGGGTATGAGCTGCTCGCTATTCTTGTGGTTGGTTTTTGCTACCACAATTTTGCGAGCAGTTCTGGCTTTAAAATAACCCAGTGACGTGATCAATGACGCTGCTGTTTTAAATATGCACACCCATAAAACGCCCGTTTTGACCTTTAAGCACGTCTGCGATCGGATCTCCACTCCCCGTTTTCAAGCACCTTCCCCTGTTACCACCCACATACGCCTCATCCTGTCACTCAAATTAGCAGGCATTCGCTATTTTGCGAGCACATGAATTTCGGCCGCACTGACTGGTTCGCGCATGCGTATAATGATCTGTATGCATGCGCAGTTGGGCAAACATCGCTCGGAGCGAACGAGCTGCCACTTACGAGTGGCTCTGAATCAGGCCCTTAGAGCTGTGGGGGGCCCATCTTCTCTTTCAAAGTTACATGTGCTATATGCATTTTTCACCATTGGGTGGCAGATAGGGGCCCTTACAAACTAATGCTATGGGGCCTTCACTTACCTAGTTATGCCTAAGCCTAATAAGGTTTAAGTACTGTAGAGCAGAATTCTATAATATGGACTCACAAGTCTTATTTATTTACCTGCTTAATGATGTCCTTAGCCACAGCTCCTGCCTTGGGGAACCCTCTGGGATGGTAACGAGAAGTTCCGGTAATCATTTGGTTGATGATGACACCAAATGAGTACCAATCCACTCCAGCGTTGTACTCCTTCTCCGCCAGCATCTACCAGGAGATAATATAGCACATTGTTACTCTATCATTAGATTATTTACTATATCCCAAGTGTCTGTGTCTCACTGGCATTAGTATCTTGCTGTTATCTTCCCGCCAGTTTCCTGAGGTAACACTTTGGGCAGAATTTAGTTACGGATGTGACTTCCTCAGGTGGACCTCAGGGATAATTGAATTCAGCCCTTTGAATCTCTTTGGGATTGATGCAGAGTGAGCACTATGCCAGTATGCACATCTCGCATGCTGAGAACAGTGGGCATACACATATGTACCAACGCAGGTTTGAGTGAGTCTAACACTCAGGGCCATAGCTAGGGGGTACAAGCAGTGCCATCACCAGCACTAATGACCCACTTGTCATTGGATAATAGTAAATGCACCACTTATGCTGAAAGGACATATAGGGCCTGATTCTGAATTGGATGCAATGCCAACATTCATTGAGTTCAGCAATTTTTTGCTATTGTTTGTGCCCAAAAATCCCTAAAACTCCTATGGTGCATGCATTATACAGTGTGTACACACAAAGGTGCTGTTGTAATTGAGGCGCATGTCATCATAAATGTATTGGAAAAGTGATTGGCATTCCTGGTGACTGGGAGGTGGCTAAACAGAGGCATGGATACGGTCCATTTTATGGGCATGTTATGGGAGTGTGGCTGACATGTTTATGTACATGGATGCTCAGTCAGTCAGTGTGGAGGCCATACTCTGACAATCTGTACATGCCATAGGGCAGGTGTAAGTTTCCATGGTGTAACTGATGGAGGTGACTACAGATACAGCAAGTAGTATTACAGCACCTACATATGCTCATACACAAGGATGTACTCCAGAGAAAGACTTTGTAGCGGTATTTGCATAAAGTCATAGACAGGCACTTGCCAAAAGACGCGGCTGCTTCCCCCTCTGTATCAGGCCCATAATATGTTATTTGTAAGTTTTATACCCATTTCTTTTCTTTCTATTATAAATGTATGTGTATGTGAGATAAGCCAGGCATAAGCCGGAGCACATGCTGCTGGTACATTGCTGTACGGCTCAGCATATGTGCAGTAATAGGCCCATTGTCTATTTAAGTTAAAATTGTGCCCATTTTGTGACCAATTCTGCATTTATGTTATATACAAATGTAGATAATGTGGTTGTCAGAATAGCTGGTTATTCAGCACATAATAAGAGTTTTCAAAAACATCCATCACATAATGCTGAGTGAATAACAACCCCTGCTGGCAATACTGGATATTATTGTATATTACAGTGACCATTATACTTTGTGTATTTATATAAAATTATTTTTCTTTCACTACTATTAAATTGAGTATTTACTGTTAGGGGAAGAAGGTGCTCAACTACAGTAGTATGCAGTCTTCCTGACTTGTGTAGTAAATGACATACTGTATTGCATTGTCAAGTCACCATAAATTCTGTATATACCATAGTAGGCTGACATTGTGCAACGCATGTAAGTTACTAACATTACTTATTTGTCGTTATTAGACCTGTATATTGAACTCTACATGAAGTTTAGTAGAAATACAGTATGTGCTCATTTTGTATCTATGAAATGTTGATTTAAATTTACAAGCTCCTTGAAGACTTTCTTAGAACTATAAAACACATGCAATAAGAACATTATGTGCTGAGAAAACAGTAATAATATATATTACACCTCACCTCTGGAGCAATATATCCAGGAGTTCCAGCGTATTCTGTGGCAGTCTGGTCACCAAAGATGTTATCAATTGCTAGACCGAAGTCAGCAATTTTAAGATGACCAGACTCTGCCATCAGGATGTTCTCTGGTTTTAAGTCTCTAAATAGAAAGATTTGTAATAAATGTCAACTGTTTTGTCTAGTGAGAAACATATACATGAATTACCAGTAGTATTACAGGCATCACATTATGCAGACAGCTGACCTGCTGGGACAGCGCCACCTAGTGATAACAATGATTTCAATTAGGGCCTGATTCAGAGATGAACACAATGGCGATTACGGACGCAGATCGAGTGATTGTTTATCAGTGCGCATGCATATAAGTCACACTGCACGTGCGCAGCAATTACGGATGCACAGAAGATCTACTTGCACAATAAGTGACAGGTAGTAAGCATTTGGGGGTGGTAACGGGGGCTACTCAGAAAAACGCAGGCATGTCTGATCGTTTGATCGCTGCTATATGGGCATGCATAAATTAGCCCTTGCGATCTCCTACGCAGTATGAGAACCCTCTGTCAGGAGAGCTGCCAAGTCTGCAGCTGGTCAGACCTTCCGCAAGGGCGAGAAGGCCTCCCAATGTGCGTTGATGTTACTGACAGTTACGCAGGTAAGTGATGTCATACACATGTAAGAAGGCAGCAGTGGGCGTCCTTATGCTCAGGTGATCTTTGGAACTATTAGCATATTTTCGCAGCTGTGTTGTATACAAAATCGCAGCTGTGATCGCATTAGCGTCCGTCTCTGAATCAGGCCCATAGTTAGAAGGTGCACATCACTGTGACCTGATTGTGTAGGAAAATGGTATTATTAGTATAATTACCGATGGATGATGCCCTTAGCGTGCAGGTATTGTACACCACATGTGATCTCAGCTGCGTAGAAACTTAAAGAGAAGAAAGCAAATGTAACATATCAATATTAGAAATAGGTAAAAAACCTGTTATCAGGAATCTGCTAATAGAGGATCCTGCTCATTCTACCATCTAACTCTTCAGTTGGGTGCACGCTATACAATGTGCGTACCCAGCAATGAAACAGCGTGATGTAATAATACATTGCACCACCATACACACTGCATTATCCGGTGTACGATGGTGCGATATATCGCTACATTGTACATGTAGCAGCATGGCGTCATTTATTGCATCTTCTCATCTGCTGTGCAGAACAGCCAATAGGACAATGTGATGAAAGACAATTGCGTACAACAGAGCTGACATAGATACTGTGCGATCTGTACGATGTATCAGTCCAATCCACGACGGAATGTATATCAAACAATGAATGATATAGTGTGTACCCAGCTTAGTCTGTAACTTTCTGCTTCCCCCATTTCCCCCCTCATGTCATAACACTGCCCCTGTCAAATGACACCCTGTTATTATCACTGACACATTCTCACAGCTGTGCCTCCAGCATGATCAGCACATTGACATGTGAGACTTTCCATGATCTGATGGGGCTCACATGAGTCTATCCCCACTCAGTATCACACTGAGGACATTCCACAATAAGCAGTGGTGTAACTTCATCCCAGGTGCCCGGAGGCAAGATAAATGTTGGTGCCCCCCCCCACCCCCCAAATTAAAATTTATCACCCACCCAGCACTTATGCCAGCCCCAGCTGCCACCACTCCCCTATGCAGTTCCTGTTATACAGTGCCCCATATACAGTGCCCCCAGTAGTGGTCCCCCTATGCAGTGCCCTTTATATAGTGCCACCAGTAGTAGCCCTTCCTATGCAGTGCCCCCAGTAGTGCCCATTATACAGTGCCACCAGTAGTGGTCCCCCTATGCAGTCCCTCCAGTAGTGCCCCTTATACAGTGCCCCCAGTAGTTGTCCCCCTATGCAGTGCCCCCAGTAGTGCCCTTTATACAGTGCCCTTAGTAGTGGTCCCCCTATGAAGTGCCTCCAGCAGTGCCCCCAGTAGTGGTCCCCCTATGCAGTACCCCCTGTATTGCCCTTTATACAATACCCTCAGTAGTGGCCCTTCCTATGCAGTACCCATTATGTAATACCCCCAATAGTTAATCCCCCCTATGCAGTCCCCCCAGTAGTGGGTCCTCCCTATGTAGTGCCCCCAGTAGTTGGTCCCCCCTATGTAGTGCCCCCAGTAGTGTGTCCCCCCTATGCAGTGCCCTGTTATGTAGTGCCCCCAGTAGAGGGTCCCCCCTATGCTGTGCCCCTTTCAAATACAACACACACAGATTACTTAACTGAATCCCCGTTCCTGCGCCCGCCACGTCCGCTCCTCTGTCCTCCCGCTCGGCACTATGGGAGAAACATCATGACATCTCTCCCATCAGCACTGCAGGAGCCGGAAAGCAGAGCTCATGAGTGAGCTCCGCCTGGCTCCCTCTGTGGGTTAAAGCAGTTAATGAGTCTATCTGACTCTCATTGGCTGCTAAGAATAACACATCACCAGCGGCACCACCGGCGATGTGTTTGTTACTGATCGGCGGGCAGGGGGGCTTTCTGTTTAAATGAAGGGAAATTAAAGAAAACTCTTTTTGTTGGGGGCACAAACTTATCAAAAAATATATATAAAAAACAGTCTTTAATGTTATCAATAGAAAAAATACGACAATACATGGACGTTACACACACATAACATAAATCACATGTTTCTGGATGTAAAATAATCTTCAAAACCTTGATATGTCAAAAATGGATTCCATCCAGTAATATCTCAGTGTCTAAACTCTGTAAAGACACCGTAATGAAGGGTGAACATATATAGAGTATTTATTCAGGCATAGAGGGGTATTCAATATGAAAGGTTAACTTCCCTGGCGAAGTATACGTTTCATATCGGAGTTTTTTTCTGCGTTAAGGTATGGTGCGCGCTCCCGCTTATCCCCGTATTCAATATAAAATTAACAAAACCGGGAAACTCCGAAGTTGGATTTGCGTAAAGTTACGAATTTTTCCTTAAAATAATTGTAAGCCCCCCCTAAAGTTGTAAAAACATGGGGGAACACTATGGGTACCCCCGTTTTAGCCTTTAATTGAAAGTCGGGGATTTAAATAGCCACAGCAGGTGTTTTTTTCCCGACATTGAAGAAGTGATGCAGAAGAGCACTCAAATTTGGGGTACATGAAAATGGGTACTAGCATATTTTGATGTCCCTAAAGTAAGTTTTTAAAAATTCTGCATTTGTGCACCTGCCGCTATAATTCTATTCTAGAAAACACCTGCCGCATCCTTGCAGAATAGCCCTGAACCTATTTCCCTATTGTTTAACAATTTTTTTCCATTTTTTTTTTGTGCACCCCAAATTTGAAATTAATTTTTTGGGGTGTCCCTATTTTTTTAAAACTTTTTTTGACACAGTTCTTTTTTAAATGTCAGTCTCAGGGGTGCAGGCTATTTTTTTTAAGCCTGCACCCCTAAACCCCAATTCTGCACTTTTTTTCGACACCTATTCAATGGTGAAAAGTTATCACCGTTTTTTATCAAACACTTTTCAAAACTGCGATAAGTCTTTGAAATTGAATACGGTGTAAAACTAAAACCAGTGATATTAACGCAAAAAAGTTAAAAAGTGCGATATTAACGCAAAAAACGATGTTATCGCACCCATATTGAATACCCCTCATAATCTTCTAAACTGCAAATGACCTATAATATATGGTGGTATAAGTGTCAAAAAATTACAAAAGAAATAGTATGGTTAAAAGAACTGCTCAGATCGCGGAATGAGATACTGCTGTTAATTCATCTGCTAAATAGCATCAAATGATCTTAATGAGTGTTCCCCTCCTTGGTTGCAGTTATAACAGTGAGACAAAATATAGATGAGTAGCAGATATTGTGAAAAGGGAGAATAAATAAAGTCATGCATCTGCTTTCAAATCTCATTGCTTCTAATCATCGTGCAGAGGAGAATTTGATGAGAGTAGATATAAATGACAGTAGTTAATTCTCTTGTAATAGTGCATCTGCTTTCGGTCAGACTGTCATGGCTCCTGCAGGTCAGTACCGATGAGAGTACGAAGAAAGAAAATTCACAACACCACAGGTCTGATGCAGTTACGAATGATCATACAAAAAATTAAGTGGTAATGCAAAATATTATTTCAAGAGAGGAGCTATTGCATATGAAATATCCGGTGCCTCAAGTGAAGGGACTTTACAATATGTCTATATGTATATAAGTCACATTTCTCATACAATAAAACAATTGTCCTTCTGCACTCCAATGGATACCCTTGATGGAAAATATAAAATATCAGGTGTTTAAAGTGAAAGGACTTTGCAGCATGTGTAAATCTATGCAGGTATGTATGCAAACAAATCACAATTTACATACAATAATATTGTTGTCCTTTTACACTCAAAATAAAAACCCTTAAAAGGTTGATGTATTTCAGTCAATGATCTGTCTCCTAGAACTATTGATATGTCTCATTTGGTCTTACTGTCAGTGGCAGAACTCCCGGAGACAATGGAGTAATTTGCCGCAAGGCGCCGGCCCTGAGGGGGGCACCTGGCTCCATTGTCACCCAGCCATTTCGGGCACTGCTGAGGACGGAGGACCTGCATGAAAGAGGAGCATCTCTGATCAGCGCTCCTCTATATAGGTAGGAGGAAAGCCAGGAGAGGGCAGTGCCATGTAAACCGAGAGAATAAAGGATTAGCAGGAGGAGAGGGTGGTCTACAGTGTCAAATGCAGCAGAGAGGTCAAGAGAATGAGCAGAGAAGGGCCAGGGAAGAGATAGGGGTACTCCTGGGGCAGCCAGGAGATGCTGGGGATAAAAGAAGAGGAAGCTATAAGTGAAAATGATAATAAACAGGAAAATTGACAGGCACAAACAGCGCCCCCTGCCCTACGGTACCCTGTGCACAGGTCGCACTACCCTAGTTACGTCCCTGACTATCCCTATCTTTGTACACACTGTTACTATTCATTTTAGAACATGTCTAGTCTATTTGAGGTCCTTACGTTGCGCTGGTGATGTCCAAGCAGCCTTTCCTCTGCAGGAACTGGTGGAAGTCCCCGCCACTTGCATATTCCAGACCCATGAAAAGGTGGTTCTATTTGATTGGACACACACAATAGTCATATATTACATACTCTTAGGAGAACATGGCAACAACTTCAAGAAGAGATGAAACCTGTATTTATATTAGATGTATAAAAATAAATGAAGATCCTTGTCTAATAAGAAATACACTGTACCGTGGTCTGGAAGGCAAGATGTCCATGGATGAGGAAGGCACTACCAGACGCAACCTCTAGCACCCTGCGCTCCACCAACACCTGCTCCCTGTCCTCCAGCGGCAGATCTCTCTTTCGGACGATCTTCACTGCCAGTCGCTGACCAGTCAGAGAGTCCTCCGCCAGCAGGACCTACAGGAGATAGAGACATACACAATGATATTTATACTTAAATTATAATACCTCTACATGCACCCAGGTAGCTCAATATCTTTATAGGTAAGTGGATGTTACATTGTCTTACCAGTTTCATTAAAGGAATGAGACTCCAAAATTTTCCCAGGCTCACAGGATTGTAGGTTAACCTCCTGATATGGAGGCTTACTCAGGGTCAATACTGTTATTAAGTCCTTCCCCCCACTGCATTGTGGTGATGCCTAATGATGCACATGATGTCACCATGCCCAACATAAAAGAATTCCACTTGTACCTACCCTCCAGGGGTTTACCAGAGGAAACTTATACAGTGTTAACTCACATGTTCATGATGCTCCACTACTACAAGTTCTGAGTCACACAGTTGCTGCCTGAGTTGAGTAGCCACAGTCACATGACTTACCTTCCCAAAGCTGCCCTGGCCCAGTTGATGGTAGAAGGCCAGCCTCTGGATGTAGATAGAGGCTGTATCTCCAGGAGCAGCTTCCTGAACACCACTTCCTCCTTATGGGCACAAGAAAAGTAAACAATAAAAAATGTATTATTCAGAGTTAGATGCACATGGAAAATGCGTGTACAGTATTGTATTATATTAAACCTTTATGTAATAGTAATGTAGTCAGTATACTGTTGAGAGATCACAACAATGCAGGTGAAAGGGGGTCATCAAGTGCTAATGGTTTTCAAATCAGCACAGGGATTTGCACCAGATGTTGGTGTCATATTGTATCACTTTGGCCCAGTCAGTTAGTACACTTACATAATCGTATTCACATAACAGATTGCTGGACTGGTCCACCTGGGTGGATAAATTAAATGTAGGGTCTACAATTATTGGGATGGGAGGGTGAGACACCTGGACTGAAGGTCATTAATTCTTTGGAATGTGTGAACTGATCTGGGAGAGGGCAGGAATTGATTTAGGAGGAGTATAGCTGCATACACACACAACGATTTTTTTTAATGATTATCGTTAAACGATATCGTTTAACGATAATTGATGGCAAAAATCGTTCACTTTCTGAGTCAAACGATGAACGATTATCGTTCATGCGCGTTCACGTTTGTAGTTTGTCGTTTGTAGTTTGTCGTTCAGTCAGACTTGTCAACTCAACGATTTTCATTAAGGGAATTTGCAAAAATCGTTTGTAGTTCATAAAAATCGTTCATGACATTTAGTAAATGAACAACTTTAGTAAACGATTTTAGTACATTTTTTCAAGGGAAAAAATCGTTTACTCAAATCGTTCATTAAAAAAATCGTTGTGTGTGTATGCAGCTTCAGAAATTATATTGTGCAGGGGTCTCTTGACTTGCAGTTGCAGGGGCCTACCAGTATGATCAAGGGAAGGCTGATAGTAGGATGGGCTGGTCTGCAAGTAAGGAGATTCCTGTACACTGAGGGATTCCCAATTAGTTTGCATTTAGTGTGCTTCTGTTGTGTCACCTAATTTCACCTCTATACAGGGATGGACTGGGGCTGCTGAGTGCTGAGCAGCCCTGGCAGTCCCCCTGTGCGCGTGTGCAAAACTGGTGTGTTTAAATCTTACGGGGTTGTTCTGCGAGTCATGGGGACCTGGCCTCATAGCACACCCCATTTGTCAGTATCCCAGATGAGCAGAGCGCCGGGTGGTGGAGCTGCTTGGCCGGGGTTTAACGCCGGACCAGCTCATCTGGCCATCGGCCCTTCTGGCTTTTGCCAGATGGGCAGTCACGCCCTGCCTCTATACCAGTGGTTCCCAAACTTTTTTGAATCACGGCGCCCTAGAGTATCAGCATTGTTTTCACGGCACCCCCTAAGCCAAAAGTTTATTAAGAAATTCAGAAAAATAGTAAAGAAGTAAAGTGAAGTAAATTGTGCTTACCTGTCATCCTTAGGTTTGATTATATAGTGATGGACAGGTTTTCGCTTCTGTTTGTCCACATATTTACATTACATTGACCATAAAGAATTTGATTTGGTGTTAGACCACCAACCTGAGACACCCCTGCAAGTGTCCCGAGGCACCCCATGGTGCCATGGCGCAATTTGGGAACCACTGCTCTATACCATTTAGGATGTCTGTCTGTACCCTGTTGAGTGTGGAGATCACAGCATATTGTTTCCTATGTCAACTTGCTGCTACTGATGGCAGCTTCTGTCCTCTAACTCAGATTGTCCTGTAGGACCCAGCCAATCCGACAGTCTTCTGTCAAGTAATGCAGACAATTATTTACATTGTCATATTTGATAATTGTTAGTCATATATGTATGCATGTCCAGAAACATTCAAGAGTTAATGGTCCAGTATAAGGCATGCCCCCTCCATTACTTGGCCATGTCCCCTTTGGTGGCACACACTGGAACTTGGTTGAACTTTTCCCCCTGTACTCAAAGTGTCCATCCAGCATCTGGGAAGGTTTTCTTTACTGTAAGAGCGATTAAGTAGTGGAACTCCTTACCACATGATGGGGTGACGGGGACAAATGCAGGATTTTTATGTGGGGGTTTCTATATATATTATTCGGAATAACTTTGGACAGTCTATCAATATCAGAAACTGTCTGATGCATTGAAGTATCTATAATGGGTGCAGAGTGTTGTGCACACAGGCCCCTGGGTCCAGGGGGCCCACACTGCACATCCTGCACCAATGTATAATACTTACCTACTTACAATACTGTGCTGTAGGGAGGAGTGGGCCCACATGGAGTCTTCACATGGGCCAGCTCATCTCTTAAACCACCCCTGGTCTGATATCTGGGGGTAACCTAATCCCAGATGTTAAATGTCCGGGATTGTAAATTTTAACTTACTTATGTAGTCCATGTTGTCTGTTCCTGATATTGCTGTGATCGCTGCATCAACAGCTAATTAATGCTGGCCATACGCTAGTGCGATTTCGGGCCGATTGCCCGATTTGCAATGCATCATACGATGAATCATGTGGAAATCGTGTCGTTTTTAAGGTAGGATACGATCCGATGAGCGCTCCCGCAGCTCGTAAAACGTATCATATGATCAGATATGCAACCCATCATATATATCATTATTGTACACCGATTGTGCCGTGTATTTGCGCTTGCAATGCATCGTGCGTCCAAGCGGTGCCATTTGTTTTAAAAAGAAAAAAGACTGATGCACGCACAGGGAGATCCGTGATGCATGCATCTGTCTTTAATTAAATAAACACAGATGCAGGGATGGTTCAGTGAGAACCATCCGTGCATCTGTGAAATAAAGTAAAAAATTAAGTGTTTAAAAAAAAAATATGGCATGGACTTCCCCTTCCCCAAAGAGCAACCAGCCACAGGCTTTTAGTGACCCAGTGCTGGTTGTGCAACATACGGGGGACAAACGATGTAGGGGTCCCCCGTATGTAAGAATAATCAGCACTGGACTAGTCAAAACCAGCCCTAGTTGCCAGAATATGGGGCACAACAACACAGGGGTCCCCCGGATTCTGCGCAACAAGCACTGGGCTCTGATCCGGTCCTGGTTCTGGAAATACAGTGGGAAAAATGTACTAGTATATGGCCAGCATAAGACAAATCCTAGCAGCCCTTGCTCCCCGCTGATGGGATGAGAGTGTACACTGACCTACTGTTCTCAAAAGAGCAGCCATGTGGAGAGAAGTCAGAGAACACCTGGGCAACCAGCACAGGCACACACGGGTGAGACAGACAACACACCAGTCCCTTTAGCCACCTCGATCATTTCAGTGTAAAGATGGCAGGTCAGATGAACACTGTAGAGGCATTTGAAGGGGGTGTCACCCACCGAGGGGTGACACCAAAGTGCCGACTCCTTATCAGTGACAGCAGATGGGTGCTGCACTGTAGTATTATGTGCAGCACTTGGCTCCTGAAACAGTAAGGGAGCCGGCACTGCACACAGAGTTGTTCCCGGGGCCAGTCTGCACCTCTGGGACCACTGGAGTGACAAAACGGGTTTAACCCATGGGGCCATGCCCCCTACTCGTGAGGCCCTGCCCCTACTCATGAGGCCCTGACCCTTATTTGCCATTGTGCACTAGAAGCCTCCCCGCTCCATATATAGTGCACTTGTGCAGATCTCCATAAAAACGGTGACTGCGCCAAGCTTCCGGCGATATCTGCAAAGTGTATCTCTGGAAAAATGCCATATATCCAGTGGGGAATCGGTATGTATGACCTCAGGATGTGAGGCCGGCGGTTGAAATCCCAATACCAGATCCAGACAGCGGAGGTAAGTAGGCTATCCCTACCCCTTTCCCCACCTAACCCCAATTCTCCCAGGGGGGGTGCCTAACCCTAACCTCCCCCTGGGGGTGCCTAACCCTAACCCCCCCTTCCTCTAGCCTAACCCTAACTCTCCCAGGGGGGTGCCTAACCCTAAGTCTCCCCGGGAGTGCCTAAACCTAACCCCCCTACAGCGGCTAAGAGGTCCCGATGCCCGGTTTACCTTTGATCGGTATGCTGGGCGTGGGGATTTCGGCGGGTGGATAATGATAGGCGTCAGGATTTCGGCGCCTATCATTAGTCCCATGCCGTGATTTGACAGTCGGTAAGCTGGCGGTTGGCATTTCGACCGCCGGCTCCTGACTACATACCATCCAGTGGTACCTACTGTGCTGATGTAGAGGTGTGTATTTTAAATCAGTGCAGGGTGTGCAGTGTGGGCCTCCTGGAACAGGGGCCCAAGTGCACTGCACACCCCGCACCCGTTATAGATACGCATATGCCCAGAATACATTACTAAATCCATTTTATTTAAAACCCTACTCTCTGTAATAGGATAGCTATGTGCGCTGCAATGACCTCTAGTGGTTAAACAGAGTAGTTTTTCTTCTTTAATGTCCCTAATTTCCAGGGTTTATTTTAGATTTTAAATTGATGTCCTATTTCTGAGAACTCAACATTTGCATAGTAAATATTTTACATTTTTGGGGGGGTTTAAAACTTAATGTGCCTAAGTGGTAGTTATTTTAAAACAATAACATGTAACATATTTAAAATGTGCAGAGTGATTTAGGAGGGGTATGTCCAAAATGAAATGAAAATTGCAGTGTAAAAATCTACCTGCCCAGTATTTGTGAGCTATGGGCCTGATTCAGAGGTGCTCACTATTTGCGAATGCTCGCTCTGAATCAGGGTGGATTTAAAAAAAAAAAAAAATCTACCTCCAGGCCGCTCGCATAGCTGTGGTTGACCACCCACAGCTTTTGCGAGCGGCCTGGCGATGGTCGCGATTATTGCGACCAATCGGGCTTGTGACGAGATCCTTGCTGTAGGGTCTCTGTTCCCGCAAGCCCGAGTGCACTGGCTGACGATCGACCTGCTTGCGAGCGCAATGCGCTCACGAGCGGGTCTGAATCAGGCCCTATATACAAAAGCAGCCAGTGTTTACCCCACATGCTAATTTTTTTATGTATTTGCAGTGCACCCCATACATTTTAACATGGTTTTACCAAGATGCACAGTTTCTTGCTCCCTCTTAAATTGGGTACACGCTAGATAGACTTGACGGCCAACTGGCCATCACACCAACCGAATGGTTGATTTAGGTAGGTATACACACTTACTGACCACTGCTCAACATGTCATCCTGAAGTCACAGTGGGATGGGTATTTGAATTTGCCCACCCAGTTGTGACCTCAGTCCATGTAGCAAATATGGGCGGTCAGCGACCTGCCCGTACACAGATGCAGATGCGGTGATATATCTGCAGCACAGCCAACATGATGTGACCTGTAAATGACGTTGAGACATATCTGAAAATCCACATTTTAGTAAATGTAACCCGTAGTGTCTATGGGGAGATGCCAGAAATGAATGAAGCAAATATCCAAATAGGTGGCAGTATTTGTACCCTGTTATACTCCCATTCCTATTTTTAAAGCTTATATATTTATACTACAGCGCACAAAGCTACACACACTGACAAAAACTAACACAGCAATAAGCATCCAGCACCAGTTGTACAATTATACCCCTGATAGTGCTCTTCAGGGGTGTAGGGATGATGGTTCAGACGGAGCACGAGCTTTGGGCAGTGAAAAGGAGAGAGGGTGCTGGCTTGAGTTAAACCTGATTCCATTCCTGTAGATCCGCGGATGGAACGCGATCACGCCCGCCGCGAATCCACGTCCCCTTGCAGTGATGTGACTAGCTCATATCACTACCTCTTCACCTATCAAGCCCTCTCCCTGCCTTCCCAGAGATTGACGTCATTGGGTGGCGGGGTTAAGTACGGCAGCACTGGGAGGAGGGGCCTAAGTCCGGGGGTGGAGCTTAATCCCAGAGTAGCTGAGTACTGCAGGCGAATGGACAGAGGTGCCGTGGATGTGCGGGTGCCCACAATAAAAAAAAGAAAGAAAAGAGGTGTGTGCTCTTGCTATATAATTGTGTATATATATATATATTATGTAAGTATATGCATTGTATGCATGCACAATATATATATATATTTAATGTATTCATATATTTATATATGTGTGTACACACAGGGCTCAAAGTGAGCCGTTATACGGCGGTATGCAATACCGCCAATTCAGCATGCAACCCCTGCGGCAGTGCTGGAAGCAAAAAAAAGAGAAACTGCAGTATTATCTGGAGATGTGTCCTGTTAGGGACACATCTCTAAGCAGCACTGAGCATCGGGTGACAGGTCTCGGCGCACTGACGTAGAGCAGATGCAGCACTGGCGGCAGTACACAACCCCGGCCCCAGTCAGGAAGCAATCACAGACCGGCGGCCAAATAAAAAGAATCATTGGCGGTGCCCTCTTAAATTTGGCGCCGGCCAATAGTCAATCACGGCTTGCGGACTTGCAGCCAATCAGAATCAGCACGTGGCTGTTTCTGATTGGGTGCCGGTCTATGCCATGATTGGTTCACAGCCAGCACCAAGTCCAAATCGCCACCGCAACTTCCCCAGCGCTCCATCCCAGCACTTATCAAAGCAGTCAGTGTTCCTGCCTGATGATGCGCCACCCACAAGAGCCCACTGCCAGCCGGGGGACAGGGAGGAAAAGCCGGACTGTGACAGAAATAGAGGTACAGGGGGTGAGAGAAGGAATAATGCAGTGTGAGGTGCAGGGGGTGGGAGAGGGAAGCAGGCAATTTTAGGTGCAGGATGTGGGAGTGGGGAGTAGATAGTGTGGGGTGCAGGATGTGGGAGTGGGGAGTAGGTAGTGTGTTAGCGTCTCGGGCTGCAGCCATTTTGTGGTAAAATGGACGAGGTCATGCATCTGTGAGCGTGGAGAATTTTCCATTTGGAACTCCCAGAGGTGTACTCTTTGGGCGCGAATGAATAGGGTGAGTCCTAAATGAGTTAGGATCTCTTGTTTCAATTTCTCATAGTCTTTGGCATCAGCTAGGTATAAGTTGTAGTAGGCCTTTTGTGGCTCTCCAGACAGGAAAGGTGCCACCAGACTTGCCCATTGTTTCTTGGGCCAACTCTCCCTCTCTGCTGTTCTCTCAAATGCGGTGAGATACGCTTCCACATCATTGCCCGAAGTCATCTTCTGTAGGAAGTGACTGGCGCGTATGGAGCGAGCGGTGGCAGGAGGACCAGTGGTAGCATCAGCAGACTGGGCTACTAGGTGTTGTACCATCTCATTTAAGGCCTGACTGTTTTCTGCTAAGGCCTGGCGGGGTTTCCTCAATGGTAACCTGTTGCTGCCTCTGGGCCGCCTCCAAGGCCAACAGTTGCACATGGGTGGATTCCTGCTGAGCTCTGGTAGCTTTCTGCTGAGCCACTATAGCTTGGAGCAAGGCTTTTATAATGTCCTCCATGCTGCTTTTAGGTGTGGGCTGGAAGCAATATCTGGCTTCTCTAATCATCTGCCGGTGCCACCTCCACGGACTTCAACGTTATATCCACCATAAAAAATGGGTGTCTGTCACTTTAAATTTTAAACGTAGAGATTTTTTCCTGGCTGCAACTTTAGTGTGTTTGCCCGCATTCTCCACCAAATGTGACACAGTTGGGATAGGGGTCCCTCTCCAGGGGTAGATGGACTCCATCTTTACACACAGTAGCCGTAGAAACAGGAGACAAGTCTGGGAATCTAGTACAAACTGGTCGGCGCCAGTCTTTATTGTGCCACACACAATAATATAAACAAAAGCATGAACATAAGTCCTAGCCCAGCTGGGCACTAACTACACAGCAGATTCCCTTGCTACCACAATGGTAGGGCCTATTGCCCTTACCATCAACAAAACATGTGCACAGTACTTACAGGGTTTTAACCAAGTGTCTTTGAACAGGCTAGACTGCCAGCTCCCCCAGGTATGAGGCACTCAGCCACAAACAAACCCAGCTTAAATCAGCCAGTTCCAGGTGGAAGCCCTAATAAGCCTGCTACCAGGCTGAAAGGCCCAAAACCTGGAGTAGCCTGTGGATGGAGCTCTCCCTCTCCTCACACCCACACCCCCAGGACCCATTCCGGCTTTTCACAGAAGCCAATATTACTAGTCTGCTTTTCTAACAGACTTCTCCTGGTTTTAAAAGACATAAGACAGGAATCTGGGACAAATATAGAAGCCATTCCACACTTCTCCAGTGCTTCTATAACAATAAATAAATAAATATATATATATACACACTTCCCAACTGTCCCGCAATCAGCAGGACAGTCTCGTTTTTCTGGGACTGTCCCGCTGTCACACCCACGGGCCGCAATGTCCCGCAGTGGGGGGGAGTTTGGGGGGAGCACGTGCATGCACATGGCATCTGTTCACCAGAGTATGGAGAGCCTGGGGTCTGCCCAGCATCCCGTAGAGTGCTGGGCATGTCCCATAGTCGTGTAAATCGGGGAGCTGTGAGGCTCCATCCCATTTTTCAGAGGATCCGCCCCTTTTCCCCGAAGCCCATACGGCACGCAAACTGTCCCCCTTCAGGGACCCTAAAATTTGGGAGGTAACGGGCTCTGTTGTTAATTTAGATTTTTTTTTTCTTCCTTTCAAATGTGCACATGCCCTCACATGTTGTCCTTGCCCCCAATTCAGTACAGGTGAGGGGGGCGCCGCAACATACTCTTGATCTGGGTACCATGGCTCCTAGCTACACCTCTGGTGCTCTTTATATGCCATCAGAATCCTACAGATGCTCCTTAGATGCCATCAGACCCCTCCAGGTGTATTTTGTCTCATGTCATAACATAGCTGCAACTCTAAAAATAGGCCCTTAGGTTCCACTAAAGACAATATTAACAGGGAAAAATATGTCCTGTCCTGTCACCACCAGTGGCTGTCTAAAGTCGAGCACATTCACCCCCAGCCAATTCAAAGCTTTGACCACTTCACTGGGTGTCCAAAGTCCTTCCCACCCATCAGCAGCTGTCTGAATCCCCACCAAAAGTCAAACAAAGCTCCGTCTACTAACCCATGGCTGTACAAAGTCACGTCCCAGCCATGCAGAGCCCTGCTTACCCCTCTGGCCTCCTGAAGCCCTGCTAATTCACACCCCCTGCCACCTAAACTCCACCCAGGGGTGCAAAGTGGGGGAGAGCAGGTATTTTTTACCTGGGCCCAGGTTTGTTGGAGGGGCCCAGCAGTGGCCTGGGTCCGATGCTGCCCCCATCCAACTTACCTGTCAGCTGCAGTGGGGCCAAGCAGTAGTCTTCTCCCCTCTCACTGTGCAGTGGTGGGGGGGAGTGATCACACTGATCGCGCCCCCCTGGATTTGCCCCTGGCTGAGAGGCTCACAGGCAATAGTTATTTTTTTTTCTAAGGGGGGTGTGGCAATGTCTCCATCGATTAGGCCATGCTCCCTGAGAATAACAGGTCCCAGAATGATTCGCTATGGCACTGGCTTCACCCATCCAGTTGAGTGTTCAAAGCCTGCCTCTATCCATCTGATTCACCACCCATTCAACTTGGCTGCACAAAGCCGCACCCCCAGCCACCCAAAATCACACCCATACATATTCACTACATAAAGTCATGCCCCCAGCCACCCAAAGTAGTGCGCATTCACCTCTACCTCAGCAACTGAGAGGGCAGCTGGGTACTGAAATAATGAAAAAAGTAAGAGCGCTGTCCTTGGAGCCGCAGAGGCAGAGCTGTCCAGAGCAGGAGAGAAGTTAGGTGAAGTCTACATGCATAACCAAAGAATCTTCTCTCATGTCTCAGGTCGGTAAGGCTGGGGGCATGGTGTGGAAAAAGTGGGTGGTGTGTAGGTGTTATTGTGCCAATGTGGCCCCAACCCCTTCTTTACAATGACGTGATTACCAGCATTGTGAAGCAGGGCGGGATTACAATGATGCGATTCAGCATGTATAGATAAATCGGCCTCCGCACCGCCCACTTAACTCAGGAAGGGGGCAGTGCCGGGCAGCCACAGGCCATGAGACTTGTCTACTCTTCCGGGCATCCAAGAGAGACACCTGTGTTTTGGGAACCTCACGGACATTCTGGGAGAGTAGTTAAGTATGGGTCAGTGTAATATCTGGCACCGACGCTGCTCTGTCTGTGTTCATGATCTTACACTGGGTTGTAGTCATTGTAAGTATGCATGTATGTGTGTGTGTATATATACATATATATTTATATATTTATATATATATATACATACAGAGCCGTAACTAGACATTTTGGTGCCCTGTGTCAGAGAGAGTATTGATGCCCCGCCCCCATTTTTTAAATAGGGTCATAAGAGTACATGGCCTCCTGGGGAAGGGCCAGGGAAGAGATAGGGGCAGCCAGGAGATGCTGGGGATAAAAGAAGAGGAAGCTACAAGCAGGGGCGTTTCTAGAGAGGAGGGGGCCCGTGCGCAGTCTCCGACATGGGGTCCCTCCACTCTGTCCGGCGGCCGGCAGCGCACTGAGCTGTGCGCGGCCAGTGCTGGAGTTATAGACTCTGGGCACTAATAGTAGTAGTATAAAGTATGCGCAGGTCACCGGGAAAATGACCACAGCAGCCATTCTCCCTGTACTGCGCATGCGCAAACGATGAGAAAATGGGCCGACTTACATCCCCGGGCCGATGTGGGACTCCGGGGATGTAAGTAAAACTATGGGCGCAGGGTGTGTGGTTTGCTGCACCAATTATAGAAACGCCCCTGGCTACAGGTGAGATTGATAATAAACAGGAAAATTGACAGGCCCAAACAGCACTCTCTGCCCTGCGGTGCCCTGTGCCATGACACTCGTCGCACTATCCTAGTTACAGCCCTGTATATATGTATATATATAGATATATATATCTATATATATATATATATATATGTTGAAGTGCAGGGTTATTTTAAGAGAGGAAGGGACCCGTGTGCAGACTCAGTGCCGGACCAGCACTGCAGAGGAGCACTCTGGAGACAACGGACAGGTAAGTAAAAAGACTATAATGGGTGCATTATAGACATGCCCCTGGTGTAGTGCCAGCACTCCATAGCTGGCTGATATGTGCATCCGGTTTAATTATTTTTTAGATCTTAATTTATCGGTTCAGGTAACCTGGTGAAAGAACCGATAAATGGAGGCCCGTATTCAATTGGCGACGAAAAGTTGGAATCCGCGAAAAAGTATCGCGGGTGATGTAATTTCACCAGGTGGAAAAGTATCGCCGTATTCAATTGCAAAGACTTTTCGCGTACACAGAAGTCAATGCAATGTAATAGGCGAAAAAGTTTGGCCTATGAATAGCAGGCAGAAAAAAGTGCAAAATTGCGGTTTTGTGGTGCAAACCCCCCTGCACCCTTTGGACAGTCCCCAAAGATAAACTGTGTCAAATTAAAAAAAAAATACTTTAAAACACCCCCCAAAAAAATACTTTCATTTTGGGGGCGAAAAACTGCAAAGTTGGGGGACAAACTTAAAAACTAGCGAAATAGACTTCTGGGGAGTCCCCAAGTATGGGGCAGATGTTTTTTTGAATGCAGAGGTGCTTGCGGAAGGTGGATTTTTTCCGTGATTTAAAAATTCACTTTAACAATTTAAAATTTTGCAAGCACCCATTTTCATGTACCCCAATTTTGCTGGGAGTAGTTATTTTCTTATAAAAATATTGCTTAATGCTATTCTTCACCACTTGTGTTAATTGGAACCAATTGTCACAACTTAAGTACCCCAAATACCTTCATCAGGGCTAATCGGGGGCATCTATAGTGATCTCCAATGTTAGCGCATCTTTTGGGGGTGTCAGGCTGATTTCCCCGTTTTTTACAGCACTTTCCACCTGTTCCGTTTTCGGGTCCTTTGGAATTGAATACGGCGAATTGCGGGGATGAGCGCGATAACCTTCCGCACCTAAAACACGTGATGTAGGCAAAAAGGCCAGCAGGTGGAAAAGTAGTATCGCGGGTGCTAAGCTAATTGAATACGGGGCTAAGTCATCCAGAGTGCCGCCGCTACCGTGACTATACATCTTGACATCCTGATGAAGGGACGTGTTGCTCCGAAACGTCGATGATAGTTCTTCTGCAATAAACCACTGCACGATTTTTAACATACTGAAAAGCCTCTGAGTGCCACCTTCCTGCTTCTGCATATGGTGGGGACGCCGTTCCCTATAAGGAAGGCACCGGAGCAAGATTTGTGCAATATTTAACCCTGTGAGTGCCGGATCATTGCGGTATTTGTACATATATATATATATATATATATAATCATTTTTCTTTACCGAAGCATGTGAATACAACAAAATTAAAATGGACAATATATAAAAAAATTACAACAAAAAACAAAAACATTAGCATTATGGGGGTCATTCAGACCCGGTCGTTAGCGCCGATGCGCTCGGTCCGGGTCGATGGTCCCCCACAGAGCATGCGCACGACGGCGCCGTCGCCATCGTGCGTATGCGTGAGGCCCGCTACGACCGACAGCGCCGGTCGTAGCGGGTCTCGATCCAAAGGGGGCGAGCTGTCGATGTTGATTGACAGCTCGCCCCGTTTGGAAGGCGGGCCGGGGGGGGTGTCAGCCCAAACGGGGGCATTCCCATGGGAACACCTACCGTTTGGGGGCGACCCCACTGACATCACTAGTGATGTCAGTGGAGAGCTTCCGGCTCAGACAGAGCCGAAAGCTCTCCGGGACTTACGACAAGTGAGACCCTACCCTAGGGTCTCGTCGTAAGCCCCGATGGTCGCGATGGTCTTGACCATCGCGACCATCACCTTAGGCGGTCGTAAGGCTGTGGGTGTTAACCCACAGCCTTACCACCGCAAAGGAGGACGTCTTGAAAATTCGAGAGGTCCTCCCCTCATTCAGACCGACCGCACGCTCTGTGCGACCCGGCTCTGAATGAGGTCCTATATCTCAAGAAATAATACTATAAAATCAACAATATTCACATAAATGCAAAAAGCAATGAAAATGAATAGACTCGAACTTGCATTCCACTGTTACCTGGGTAGAGATTAGGGGTCTCATTCAGACCCGCGCGCGAGCGCAGGACGCTCGCAAGCGGGTCGATTTTACCCCAATGCGCATGACGTCGTGCGCATGCGCGAGACCCGGACAGCGACAGCCAAGCTGTCGCTCCAGGTCTCGCACCAAAGGGGGCGTGCTGTCGATGGTGACTGACAGCACGCCCCCTTTGGTGGGCGTGGCTGCCAGACGGAGGCGTTCCCATGGGAATGCCTACCATCTGGGTCCGGCCCCACTGACATCACTAGTGATGTCAGTGGGAGTGATTTTGGCTCTGATAGAGCCAAAATCACTCCAGGGCTTGCGGCCACGAGACCCTACCGCAGGGTCTCGTCGCAAGCCCGATGGTCGCGATGGTCCATCATCATGGACGCTCGCATAAGCTGTGGGTGGTAACCCACAGCTATGCGAGCGTCCGAAAGGCCGCTCCACATTTAAATAGGACGGCCCTGATTCAGGACCTAGGTTTCTTTATCAAGCAGTGAAAAACGTATTGAAGCAGACCAGTGGAGAAGTTGCCCATGGCAACCAATCAGCTTTGAAGTAACATTTATGAAGTACAGTCTATAAAATAATAGGCAGGAGCTGATTGGCTGCTACCTGCAGTCGGTCATTATTTGAGTGAAACTACCCTGCAGGCAGAAGGTATGAGGAGAAGGAAGGGGCAGTGTCCCAGTAGGGGGTGGGGCAACCAAGCAGAGGGTACAGCCCTGACTCCTGCAATGTAACATGGGAGATAGGAGGGATGGAGGAGCTGCCACAGTCCACAATGACAACAACTCAGCCTGTGAGGTATGAGCGACATTACATTATATTGTATTACCCCAGTATGTGTAACTATGTACATGTGTCTCTGTGTATATATGTCTCTGTGTAACTGTATGTATGTATGGTTGTATGTACTGTATGTATGTATGTATGTGTCAGTGTAACTGTACATATATGTCCCTGTAACTGTGTGTCTGTGTAACTGTATGTGTCTGTATAAGTGTGTATGTATGTATGTATGTATGTATGTATGTGTCAGTGTAACTGTACATATGTGTGTCTGTAACTGTATGTGTCTGTATAAGTGTGTATGTATGTATGTATGTATGTATGTATGTGTCTGTTTAACTGTACATATGTGTCTCTGCAACTGTATGTGTCTGTATACAGTATGTATGTATGTGTCAGTGTAACTGTACATATGTATCCCTGTAACTGTACGTGTAACTGTATATAGTATGTGTGTACGTATGTATGTATACATATGTGTCTGTGTAACTGTATCTGTCTCTATAAGTGTATATGTATGTATGTAGCGTTCCCGCTAGGCTGTTTTAGCGGGGCGCGGCGCCCTGCCCTCCTTCTGGAGGACAAAAAGCACCCTGCCCTCCAGGAGGAGGGCAAAAAGCGCCCTGCCCTCACAGCCTGCAGGAGCCGTTCTCACCCGCGGGACGCAGTGTCCCGCGGGTGGAGAAACATGCGCCCGGCATCTATTCTCCCTGTCTGCAGGGCTTGGGGGCTGCCCGGCGTGTCCGTAAGTGCCGGGCACGCCCCCAAGAGTGACGAAAAGGGGACGCGTCTTATAGACACGCCCCCTTTTCCGATGACCACGCCTCCTCGGCGCTCGCGTGCATGCCCTCTCTAGCTCCGGCGCCCTGCCTCCCGCCAGAGCTAGAAGGTACACTATGTATGTATGTACTGTATGTATGTATCAGTACATATGTGTCCCTGTAACTGTATGTGTCTGTGTAACTGTATACTGTATGTATATATGTATTAGGGGTGTGCACCGGCCACTTTTCGTGTTTTGTGTTTTGGTTTTGGATCTGGATCTTTCTTCGTGTTTTGGATCTGGATTGGTTTTGCCAAAACCACCCTTCCGTGTTTTGGGTTCTGGGTTTTGTGTTTTGGATCTGTATTTTTTTGAAAAAAAGCATAAAAACAGCTAAAATCACAGAATTTGTAGGTTTTTCTGCTCCTATGCTATTATTAACCTCAATAACCTTAATTTCCACTCATTTCCAGTCTATTCTGAATACCTCACACCTCACAATAGTGTTTTTATGTCCAAAAGGTTGCACCGAGGTAGCTGGATGACTATGCTAAGCGACACGAGTGGGCGGCACAAACACGTGATCCATCTAGGCGTGAAACTGCAGTGGCAGACAGGATGGCATTGAAAAACTAGGCCCCAAACTGTACATAATGCAAAGAAAAAAAAGAGGTGCAAGATGGAATTGTCCTTGGGCCCTCCCACCCACCCTTATGTTGTATAAACAGGACATGCACACTTTAACAAACCAATCATTTCAGCGCCAGGGTCTGCCACACAACTGTGGCTGAAATGATTGGTTCGTTTGGGCCCCCACAAAACAAGCTGGCAATTAATCTGTCCCTGCACAAACTGGCTCTACGGAGGCAAGAAGTCGTCCTCATCCTCCTCATCCACAGATTCCTCACCCTCTTCAGTGTTATGTACATCCTCATCCTCACAGAGTATTAATTCGTCCCTGCTGGAACCACAGGTCCCTCTGTACGTTCTGGAGGCTGGTCTCCCTGGAAGAGTTGATCATTCATTTTATGAACATCATCTTCTCCACATTTTGTGGAAGCAACCTCCTACGCCTTTCGCTAACAAGGTTCCCGGCTGCACTAAACACTCTTTCGGAGTACACACTGGAGGGGGGGCAACTCAGGTAAAATAGAGCCAGTTTGTACAGGGACCTCCAAATTGCTTCTTTTTCCTGCCAGTACAGGTACGGACTGTCTGACATGCCTACTTGGATGCTGTCACCGATGTAATCCTTTAACAGACAGACGCACGCTTGTTGCTGCTGCTTTGAGGATTCAAGTGTGGCTACAGCCCACACAATTCACAAAGACAGAAAAAAAAAAAGAATATTTTTATTGTTTGTGGAGCACACTTTGAGGGTTACACCACCCTCTAACAGACAGACGCACGCTTGTCGCTGCTGCTTTGAGGATGCAAGTGCGGCCACAGCCCACACAATTCACAAAGACAGAAAAAAGAAGAAGAATATTTTTTTTCTTTGTGTAGCACACTTTGAGGGTGTCACCACCCTTTAACAGACAGACGCACGCTTGTCGCTGCTGCTTTGAGGATGCAAGTGCGGCTACATCGCACACAAGTCACAAACACATAAAAAAAATAGTTTTTTATTTTTTGGAGCACTTTGAGAGTTACACCACCCTTTAACAGACAGACGCACGCTTGTCGCTGCTGCTTTAAGGATGCAGGTGCGGCTACAGCCCACACATTTCACAAAGACCGAAAAAAAAGAACAATATTTTAATTGTTTGTGTAGAACACTTTGAGGGTGTCACCACCCTTTAACAGACAGACGCACGCTTGTCGCTGCTGCTTTAAGGATGCAGGTGCGGCTACAGCCCACACATTTCCCAAAGACAGAAAAAAAAAGAACAATATTTTAATTGTTTGTGTAGCACACTTTGAGGGTGTCACCACCCTTTAACAGACAGACGCACGCTTGTCGCTGCTGCTTTGAGGATGCAGGTGGAATCTAGACGGGATTTGGAACCGAGGACACACTACCTCCATCAATTGTCTAAATCCCACTGCACTAATGTCGGATACCGGACGCACGTCTAACACCAACATAGCAGTCAAGGCCTCAGTTATACGTTTTGCTTCAGGATGACTGCTGTCGTACTTCATCCTCATCGCTAGGGACTGTTGGAGGGTCAATTGTTTAGTAAAAGTAGTGATGTTCCTACTTCCTCTCTGGGATGATGAACAACTCCCAGCAGCAGCAACAGCACTAGTAGGAAGTGGTTCTTGATCTTTCCCTATTTTATTTTTATCAGAGAAAGTTTGGTCCTCCATTTATGTTATATTGATATATATACGTGCGGCTAAAGCGCACACAAACACAGAAAATATTTTTTTATTTTTGCTGGAGAGTAGTGCACTTTGTGGGTTACACCACCCTTTAAGAAATGAGCCAGCCGGCTCTTTACTTATGGGACACAGGCGCACGCTTGGCGCTGCTCCTTTGTTGATGCACGTGCAGCCACAGTGCACACAAGTCACAAACACAGAAAATATATATTTTTTTGGTTTGGAGTGTACTTTGGGGGTTACAGAACCCTTTAACGGTCAAGCCAGCCGGCCCTTTACTTATGACACAGGCGCACGCTTGGCACTACTTTGTTGATGCACGTGCGGCTACTGCGCACACAATTCACAAACACAGAAAATAATTTTTTTTTTGGTTTGGACTGGAGTGTACTTTCGGGGGTTACAGCACCCTTTAACGGTCAAGCCAGCCGGCCCTTTACTTATGACACAGGTGCACACTTGGCACTACTTTGTTGATGCACGTGCGGCTACTGCGCACACAATTCACAAACACAGAAAATAATTTTTTTTCGGTTTGGACTGGAGTGTACTTTGGGGGTTACAGCACCCTTTAACGGTCAAGCCAGCCGGCCCTTTACTTATGACACAGGCGCACGCTTGGCACTACTTTGTTGATGCACGTGCGGCTAATGCGCACACAATTCACAAACACAGAAAATAATTTTTTTTTTGGTTTGGACTGGAGTGTACTTTCGGGGGTTACAGCACCCTTTAACGGTCAAGCCAGCCGGCCCTTTACTTATGACACAGGCGCACACTTGGCACTACTTTGTTGATGCACGTGCGGCTACTGCGCACACAATTCACAAACACAGAAAATAAATTTTTTTTTGGTTTGGACTGGAGTGTACTTTGGGGGTTACAGCACCCTTTAACGGTCAAGCCAGCTGGCCCTTTACTTATGACACAGACGCACGCTTGGCACTACTTTGTTGATGCACATGCGGCTACTGCGCACACAATTCACAAACACAGAAAATAATTTTTTTTTTGGTTTGGACTGGAGTGTACTTTGGGGGTTACAGCACCCTTTAACGGTCAAGCCAGCCGGCCCTTTACTTATGACACAGGCGCACGTTTGGCACTACTTTGTTGATGCACGTGCGGCTACTGCGCACACAATTCACAAACACAGAAAATAATTTTTTTTTTGGTTTGGACTGGAGTGTACTTTTGGGGGTTACAGCACCCTTAACGGTCAAGCCAGCCGGCCCTTTACTTATGACACAGGCGCACGCTTGGCACTACTTTGTTGATGCACGTGCGGCTACTGCGCACACAATTCACAAACACAGAAAATAATTTTTTTTTTGGTTTGGACTGGAGTGTACTTTCGGGGGTTACAGCACCCTTAACGGTCAAGCCAGCCGGCCCTTTACTTATGACACAGGCGCACGCTTGGCACTACTTTGTTGATGCACGTTCGGCTACTGCGCACACAATTCACAAACACAGAAAATAATTTTTTTTTGGTTTGGACTGGAGTGTACTTTCGGGGGTTACAGCACCCTTTAACGGTCAAGCCAGCCGGCCCTTTACTTATGACACAGGCGCACGCTTGGCACTACTTTGTTGATGCACGTGCGGCTACTGCGCACACAATTCACAAACACAGAAAATATATTATTTTTTTAGCACTTGGGGGGAGCACCCCTGATGGACAGAGCACCCCCTGGACAACACTACAGCACCTCTTTAGGACTGGGACACTGCACAGGACTTTGGAGTGGACACAGCCCCTATGGAGAACTGACTGCACAACACAGTCCAGCCAGCCCCTATGGACTTTGAAGTAGTGGACACAGCCCCTATTAACAACAGCAGCACAGCACAACACAGCCAGCCCCTATGGACTTTGAAGTAGTGGACAACAGCAGCACTACACTACACTACACTACACAGCCCTAACTCCCACCCTCCCTCTTCACTGTCCACAGCCGAGTGAGAAAATGGCGCCGACGTGGGTACCTTATATAGGATCCAAAACCCGCGAGACTCGGAAGGCGGGATGATGACGTTTTGCCTCGATTTCAGATCCGAGTCAGGCGGGAAAAGTCGAGCCTGATTCGGATCGGACTCGGATCGGGGGGGCTCGGGGGGGTTTGGATTTCAGAAATCCGAACCCGCTCACCCCTAATATGTATGTGTCAGTGTAACTGTATGTGTAACTGTATATAGTATGTGTGTGTACGTACGTATGTATGTATTGTATACATATGTGTCTGTGTAACTGTATCTGTCTGTATAAGTGTATATGTATGTATGTACGTATGTATGTATCTATGTATCAGTACATATGTGTCCCTGTAACTCTATGTGTCTGTGTAACTGTATACAGAATGTATGTATGTATGTGTCAGAGTAACTGTGCATATGTGTCCCTGTAAATGTATGTGTCTGTTTAACTGTACATATGTGTCTCTGCAACTGTATGTGTGTATACAGTATGTATGTATGTGTCAGTGTAACTGTACATATGTGTCCCTGTAACTGTACGTGTAACTGTATATAGTATGTATGTATGTATACATATGTGTCTGTGTAACTGTATCTGTCTGTATATGTGTACACATATGTATGTACTGTATGTATGTATGTATGTATCAGTACATATGTGTCTCTGTAACTGTATGTGTCTGTATAAGTATGTATGTATGTATGTGTCAGCGGCGGCTGTATGTTTGTTATAGCAGCCTATAACAAACATAGGCCCTCATTCAGAGCCGTACGCTCTGAGCAGAGCGCACGCTCTGAATGAGGGCCGGGCTCCATTTTCATGGAGCGTCCTCCTGGACGCTCGTATAGCTGTGGGTCACCACCCACAGGCTATACGAGCGTGCTTTTTGATGGCCGCGATGGTCGAGACCATCGCGACCATCGAAATTGCGAGCCGGAGCCTGCGGTTGAGGTTTTCAACCGCAAGCTCCGGAGTGATTTTGGCTCTACCAGAGCCAAAATCACTCCCACTGACATCACTAGTGATGTCAGTGGGCCGGCTTCTGACGGGAGGCGTTCCCGTGGGAACGCCCCCGTCAGGGAGGCACGCCCCCGGCACGCCCACCAAAGGGGGCGTGCTGTCAATCAACATTGACAGCACGCCCCCTTTGATCGGACACAACGAGCGAAGGACTTTCCTTCGCTCGTCGCGTCTGGCGCATGCGCACGACGGAGCTCCCTCCGTCGTGCGCATGCTCAGTGCATAACATCGACCCACTTGCGAGCGGACAGCCGCTCGCGAGTGGGTCTGAATCAGGCCCATAGTCTGTCAGACTCTCATTGGCTGCTGCGTCGTCCACGGAGTGAGCCGGCTGGAGCTCACTCATGAGCTCCGCCTTCCGGCTCACCCCGCAGCTGGTTGGGAGAGACGTCCTGACGTCTCTCCCATAGTGCAGTGCGGCCAGGAGGAGAGGACAGCGGCGGTTGTCGGCAGGAGCGTGCATCAGGTAAGTTGCGTTTTCTTTTTTCTTAAGGGGCACTGCATAGGGGGGGTGGCCGCTACTGGGGACACTGTGGGGGCACTGCATAGTTTGGGTGGCCGCTACTGTGGGGGCACTGCATAGGTGGGGTGGCCACTATTGGGGACACTGTATGGGGGGGCCACTACAGGGGCACTGTACAGGGTGGGGCTGCTACTAGGGGCAATGCATAGTGGGGACTACTACTGGGGTCACTGCATAAGGGGGACTACTATTGGGGGCATTGTATAGGGGGGACTACTACTGGGGGCAATGCATAGGGGGGACCACTTCTGGGGGCACTCTATATGTTGACCACTACTGGGGGCACTGCATAGGGGTGGTTGCCGCTACTGGGGGCACTGCATAGGGGGGGTGGCCGCTTCTGGGGGCACTGTATAAGGGGGGGTGTTACTAGGGCACTGTATAGGGGGGTGCTACTAAGGGCAATGCATAGTAGGGACTACTACTATTGGTGGCACTGCCCCAGAGCCGGCCCCAGTGATCAGCTGTGTGGTCTAAACAGACCACACGCTGATACACTGCAAAAAAAAATTTTTTTAAATAGTTAAAAAAAATGTACTTACCTGAGTCCAGGGACCGGAGTTGTCCCAAACTCCGGTGATGTCTTCCCTCCGGTCAACTGGTCTCCCATACTGTACTGCGGCCCGGACATCAGGTGACCGGGTCCCAGTGCAGTATGGGATGTCAGCTGACCGGAGTCATGGAGGACATCATCGGAGCCCGGATCATGCAGGCAAGTGCAATTAAGGGAGGGGGGTCGCGGGGGGCGGTACTTAGCGCCGGGGGGTAGCAGCGGTGGCCGGTCAGCGCATGCGCGGGCACTTGTCACGATATTTTTTGCGATAATACCGTGATAAGGCTGCGGACGGGATTCGCAGGGACAGAGCTTTACCGCAAGCTCTGTCCCTGTAAGCGATTTTTAGTAAATCCCTGTGATATTGCCTGAATTCGCAATGTGAATTGTAGTAAATAGAGCCCCAAGTAACTACATATGTGTCTCTGTAAATGTATGTGTCTGTGTAACTGTATATATGTGACTCTGTAAATGTATGTGTCAGTGTAACTGTAAACATGTGTCTATAACCATAGGCGTGTGCATGCAGTGAAAGTGGGGGAACCCGCGGAAGCAGAGTGGGTCTGGTTGCCAGTGGTCCTGCATATGGCAGCGAATGGTTTTTCATTTTTTTTCTACAGTATTTACCTAAAGACGTTTATTTAACAGAGGGGGAGGGGGGGCACCAAAGGAAAGTTTTCGCCCTGGGCTCTCACATGGTCTAGAACCAGCCCTGTATACATATACATATAAATATCCCCAACATGCACCACATATTATAAATAACATTTCTAGATGTATGTATATACAGTATGTGTGAAAATATATATATGCCGGGATGTGGGAGATCTGGACATAGCGTAGGGCAGTGATTCCCAACCTTGGTCCTCAAGGCACACTAACAGTCCTGGTTTTAGTGATATCCATGATTGTGCACAGATGGTTAAATCAAAATAACTGAGGTACTAATTAAGTCACAAGTACGGCTATCCCTAAAACCTGGACTGTTATACCCCTTTTACACCGGAGCTAAAACCCGGGTTTTTGAAGGGTTAACCCGGGCAGCTCCCTGGTGTAAAAGGGCAGAGGGTTGGATCGCCGGGTCGAGTGACCCGGCAATCCAACCCAGGTAACTAGCAGGGTTTAACACAGGCGTAGCCCGTGAAACCCTGCTATGGGAACAGCGCACTCCGGGTCACGATGACCTGGAGTGCGCTGCTAGCCGGCCGATTGGTCCGGCTTCAGTGGCGCTTGGAGATGACGTCATCTCCAAACGTCCACTTTCACTCCGCAAAAGCCGGGACTATGCAGACCCGACTGCGGTGTGAGCGGCGCTGACTCGGGAATATCCCGAGTCAGTGCCGGCAAAATTCCGGGTCTGATCCGGATAGGAACTTTGTTCCAACTCCGGGTCAGACCCGGAATTTAGGTGGAAAAGGGGTATAAGTGTGCCTTGAGGACCATGGTTGGGAACCCCTGGCGTAGGGTGTTACAGAACGGTAATATGTATCTGTAATTGGCAGTAGCATACCATGACTGTGTAACTGTTGTCACTAAATGGGAAAAGGTTCTATATTGTGTTTGAGCCTCTGAGGCAGCACAGAAAAAGTTTGATATGTAGGTTGTAGATACTAAACATTTGCTCATACAAAGGGTGAAAATTAATATTTCCAGACAGTGCAATTTCAAGGTACAAGGGCTTGACTTTCCAAAAGTGTACTTTCACTTTTCCATAAACATAAAAGGTAACATAAAAATTAAACTGGGTCATTGTTTGGGGTAAAAGAGTCTAATACCCCTTTTATACCAGAGCAAAAACCTGGATTTTTGCTGGGTCTACCCGGGTCGCAGCTCAGTGTAATACCCCTTTTACACCGGAGCTAAAACCCGGGTTTTTTAAGGGTTAACCTGGGCAGCTCCCTGGTGTAAAAGGGCAGGGGGTTGGATCGCCGGGTCGAGTGACCCGGCAATCCAACCCAGGTAACTAGCAGGGTTTAACACGGGCGTAGCCCGTGAAACCCTGCTATGGGAACAGCGCACTCCGGGTCACGAAGACCTGGAGTGCGCTGCTAGCCGGCCGATTGGTCTGGCTTCAGTGGCGCTTGGAGATGACGTCATCTCCAAGCGTCCACTTTCACTCCGCAAAAGCCGGGTCTATGCAGACCCGACTGCGGTGTGAGCGGCGCTGACTCGGGAATATCCCGAGTCAGCGCCGGCAAAATTCCGGGTCTGATCCGGATAGGAACTTTGTTCCAACTCCGGGTCAGACCCGGAATTTAGGTGGAAAAGGGGTATTAAAGGGTCCCTGAAAAATAACCTGGGTCAAGTGACCCTGCAATCCAACCCAGGTAGCTACCAGGGTTGGACCCAGGATGGACCCAGGTAATGGTGCAGTGTAAACGGTGCAACCCGGGTTATCCGACCTTGGTGATGCCTAAAATGAGCTGATTGGTGGTTGTGGAGCATTCACCTCCCGCTTTTTATGACCTCACAGGTTTAGCAGGGCAGACCTGAGTTCAGTGTAAACAGGGCTGACCTGGGAGTAACCAAGATCAAAGGTGCAGTGTAAATGGGTCTGACCTGGGTCTGACCAGGGTTGGAACCATGTCCAAAAACCCATGTCGGACCTGGGTTTTTAGTGGAAAAGAGGTATTAGAAAAATAACCCGGTCGAATTACACGGGAATCTGACCCTGGTAGCTATCAGGGTCAAACACGGGAAGGACCCGAGTAACGGTGCGGTGTAAACGGCACACCACAGGTTACTGATGGAGCTTCAGTGAGCAGTCATCACTCAGTTTTTATGATTTCATCTTTGTGAGCCTGAAAAACTGCAATTTTTAATGGCATACACAGGTTTTGCATGGCAGACCTAGGTTCAGTGTGAAAAGGGCCAACCCAGGAATAACCTGGGTTCAAGATGCAGTGTAATACCCCTTTTACACCAAAATCCCGGGTCCGACCCTGGAATTTGAACACTGGTCAATCCCGGGTCGAACTCGGCTTCAGACCCTGTTTACACTGCAACTTGACCCGGGTTATTCCCGGGTTTTCCCCGTTCACTCTGAACCCGGGTAATCACTGCTTTTCTCTATAGAAGTCATTAAAAATGGTCTGTTTTAAGGTCTGACAAAGATGGTCACAAAAGGCAACAAAAGAGAGGGGTGGGGACTGATTACAGCATTGCTACAGGTTGCTGTTCTGGCTGGGGCAGGCTGTGTATCAGCCTGCGTTTGTGGCTGCTGGTCAGGATGTGGTGCAGGCTGCAGTTCTGGCTATGGCAGGCTGTGTGCCTGCCTGCTTTTGTGGCTGCTGGTCAGGCTGCTGTGGTGCAGGTGGTTAGGCAGGCAAGCGATGGCTTCATGTGCATCTCTCTGCAGGGCACTGAGAAATTACATCATCTGCCAGTGCCCCAGAAGCTCCAATCAGCATCTTTCAGAGCTAGCCGGGTCAAATAAGCAGGGTAGCACCCGTTCACACTGCCGCATGACACGGGAACAACCCGTGTTCAACCCTGCTCTCAACCCTAGTAAGATTCCTGGGTAAATCAACCTGGGAAATTTTTCTGGGAGCCGTTCACACAGAGCATCGACCCGGCAATAACCCGGATTATTCGGTTGGTGTAAAAGGGGTATAAAAAGGGTCCGACCCGTTTATGACACAGGTTGGAACAGTGTTTGAAAACTCAGGACGGACACAGCATTTTGATGGCAAAGGGGTATTATTTTTCCAATCTACTTAAGTGGCTAGGGATGTGGGGTGAACACTTACAGAAATATGGCAATGATCAGTGAACATTTTATTATTTTGTAATAACCCAAACTACTCTGGCACTCAGGCAAAGGTACACAATACAGAGAAAGAAAACATTTTGTTATACAGTTGCTCCATCTAAAGTGGTTGAAGGTAGGCACTAGCTGTGCCTTCCGTGGAGCTAGCCAGACCCAACAGCACAGACCACACCCCTGGTGCAGACCACACACAGAGCACTGGTCATGCCCCCACATCACTAGTCACACTGCAACAGCGCTGGTCACACCCCCTGTAGCAGCACACATAGGCCCTAAATAGGCCCTAAATAAGTTTCAGCTCCAGACCCATTTGGACCTTAATCTGGCATTGCCCATGTGGAAGGATTCCGCTCCCCATCATTACTCCAGAGAAGCTACAGATGCAAGTACAGATGTGTCCACATACATCTATCCTACATGCGCTACAAGTCGCGCCACACATAACGCAGGAGCTCCATGTGCTAGCACTAGCAGCTTCTGCTGATTAGAATGATATGCGGCATGCCTATGTTCTCTGTGCGTCTTTGGGTGTATCTGCATGAGAAATGCTGTGTTGCAGTGTCAGCGGCTGTAGCAGACACACAGAGAACATAGGCATGCTGCATATCATTTTAATCAGCAGAAGCTGCTAGTGCTAGCTATTCGCATCACTGTGTGAATAAGACTCATTTAAAGGTAAAAAGTCGCACAAAAGATGCTCAGCGCTACAGAGTCACGCCATGGCATGGTGCGATTAGAAGGGCTGTTTAACGCGAAAGGAGGGTAGATGTATGAGGACACATTTCTATCCAGAATACAAGCTGTACTGTAAGTGGATCTTCAATTAATTATACTTTACTTTTATCAGTGGCTATGGATCTTCAGTGTAGTTGAAGTAAAATGTACAGCATGTCCTAATAGAGAGCAAACTGGAAATTGTAATTCCAAAACAGCTGAAGAGCCATAGATTACACTGGTATACAAACATCCATATATTACACTTAGGAGCTGAGTCACTACATAGCGATATGGCACTGAACATCACCGTGGTCATTAGCTGCACACATTTCCATCATATAAGGTAACCTGATCGTCACAATTATCCTGCATACATCTATGGGAAAAACTTACGGTGATGCTCTTTAAGTGGAATTGCACCATTAAAGTATAACTTCCATATACAGCTTACAAAAAGGGCCACTGCTCAGGCACTAATTTTCTGCTGTTTTTAATTTAAAATGTATTTATTAATGCATGTATTTATCCATATAAATTCAGTTTGTTTATTGATTAAGACACATTTTATCTCTGTACTTCATAGTACATGTGAGATGGGCCATGTAAGGTACACTTTTTCTTTATATACTACACTTTGGGGTCAATGTACAAAACCTTGGAGAGAGATAAAGTGCACGGAGATAAAGTACCAACCTAATTTTCAAACAGTCTGTAAAGTGGCAGTTAGGAGCTGATTGGTTGGTACTTTATATCCGTCCACTTTATTTCTCGTATTCCAATTCTACTGTCTTATATATTGATACGGCCATACTGTACCTGCTCGTTCCTGTCTCCTTCTAGAGTCACCATGTCTGCTCTCTATGTCCTCTCCAGCTGTTTTCCTTCTCTTCCTGTCTGCACTCTTTCCACTGTCCTTGTCACTTTCTTCTTTCTTGTCCTGGCTCCTCCCCCTCTTATCACACTTTCGGTTGATGTTATCCACAGAACAATTTTTCAGACTCCCAACATCAGAGCTGTCTATCACTATATAGCCATCTTCCACACGCAGGCTCATCTTCTTTCTGTTATCATGGGACTCGGCTGATGGTCTCCTCTTTCGGTTGGTGTTATCCACAGAACAATTTTTATGGCTCCCATCATCAGAGCTATCAATAACTATATTTCCGTCTTCCACACGCAGGCTCCTTTTCTTTCCATTCTCATGGGACTCGGTGGATGGTATCTTTCTAGCCTTCTTAATGGACCCAGACTCTTCTGAGCTGTCAAAAATCCTCCTTTTCTTTAAACCCATCATCTTCTTTTTTCTCTTATAGATGGAAAACTCCTCTTCCTCTACGCTCCTGGCTTCCTCCAGATGTGACGCCATCCTGCCAACCGTCCAACTGCCTCTCTGACTACCAACTGTCACTCTGAGCTTTGAAAGTTAACAGCAGCATTGCTACAGCAACAGGTGATCATGTGACAGCAGCATGGCAGCCACTGGTGGCACCAGCTATGCTTTACCTGTCAGCCCACCAGCGCTGATGCTCATCTCATGCAGCTACCTTGTAGCTAATACTTGAAGCATCATTGTTTTCTGAGAATCAGATCAGATGGGATAACTTTTCCTCTTCCTTAGAATAAATCACACACTTTTCTAGGTAGACCCAAAAGGGCATATTCAATTAGTCGCGAGGTTACCAAAAATCTTGCACCTGCAGGTGCGAGATTTTTCGTATTCAATTGGGTCAGACATTTTATTGGGGGGAGGGGGGGGTGTGCTCATTTTTTTTCTCTCGCAGCTTTAGAGCATGTCTAATTTTTACTAAAATTTTTATTTTTAGGAAAAATTGTATGGACTTACTTGGTCACCCCCCTAATGACTAATTAAGCAATTGGTAGTTTCCAATTACCTTAATTACTCCATAGTTACTTACTTTCTGTAGCGATGTCCTTCTCCTCCTCTTCCCGGACATGCTGTAATCACTTCCTCTGTCTTCTTCCTGAGCACCCAGGGCCCTGGTACATATGTGCTGCTGATGTCTGTGTGTATGCGGGGTGCTGCTGATGTCTGTGTGTATGCGGGGTGCTGCTGGTGTCTGTGTGTGCGGGGTGCTGCTGGTGTCTGTGTGTGTGGGGGGTGCTGCTGGTGTCTGTGTGTGTGGGGGGTGCTGCTGGTGTCTGTGTGTGTGGTGGTGCAGGTGTGTGTGTGGTGCTGTGTATGTGAGAGGTGTCAGTGGGGAGCATCCGCCCCCTAGCCCAGCTAGGTCTGTCTGCAGCATTGGGAGCCTGCTGATGAGTGGGCTGTGCAGGCTGATTTTAAAAATAAAAATTCCTCTGCTGCGGGATTTAGCCTGCAAAAAATTTGTGACCAGTTTTTTTTTCTTATTGAATTCTGCTGGTATCAGGAGCGTGCAAACCCGCAGTAACTCCAAAATTGGGCTTGAGGTCCACAAATCTCAAACCTTATTAAATGGGTATACAATCGGGAAGCCGGCTGCCTTAATACTGACAGCCGGCTTCCTGACTGTCATATCCCGGCGAGGGTGAAATGCCGGGCGTCTATATCTAGACGCCTGTCATTTCCCCAACGCCGGGAGACAGGCGCCCGGTATCCCGACCGAGGGTTAGGTTTAGGCTAGGGGGAGGGAGGGTTAGGGTTAGGCACGCCCAGGGGGGACTTAGGCTTAGGCACCCCCCCGGGGGACTTAGGTTTAGGCAGCAGGGAAGGGGAGGGTTAGGGTTAGGCACCCCCGGGGGGGACTTAGGGTTAGGCACCCCCCCGGGGGACTTAGGTTTAGGCAGCGGGGAAGGGGGGGGTTAGGGTTAGGCACTTAGAGGGGGGGTTAGGGTTAGGCACTTGGGGGGGAGTTTAGGGTTAGGCACCCCTAAGGAGGGTTAGGTGGTTAGGTTAGTTTATACTTACCTTAGCGACGATCGGGATTTCCAGCGCTGTCGGGCTTCCGCTGCCGGGAACTCTGCTTTTGTCGGCCAGGCGCTGCTGGGAATCGAACCATGCGGCCGGCGGTATTTCATACCGATTCCAGTGAATGAGCCTCAATGTATCTGCTATAAAATAACCAGTAAGTTTTCTATTGGTGGGAAAGGGGTTATGGGTTAGGGTTAGACTACTTACATATTCTGACTGTCAGGATGCTGCTGTCAGTACTCTGACCACTGGGATCCCGTACCCAACCCGTAAACTGTAATGTGTATTTTTGCCCACATACTGTACATGGTATGGTATGGTACACCGATATATGTCATTGTTATACATTAGAAGTTGTTGAATACATGTATGGGTATATTTGTGGGGCTAAATTAAGAAAAAATTTAAATAATAATGGATGAGATCTGCATTTCTTTCTGCTCTCTTTGCTCTACCTATTACAATAGAAAAGTATATTTATTACAGGTATGCTACAAAAGAACATCCTATTTGGCTAAGAATAAGGGGAGGAAATCAGCAGAAAACCCCTAAGACCGGGTATCTCATTGAAGAGAAATTCCTTTTGGTCTGGAAACCTGCAATCAATCCAGTAGAAGGGCTGACGTTATAGCTTTGTTGGAGGTATTTCACAATTATAAAATATGTTTGTGTACCAGTAATAGTAATCCACGGTTAGTGTTCACTGTAGGTCTGGCGCAGGGCAGGACGCCGGACCTAGAGAAAGGGCACTTCTGCGCGCGCGTGCATCCAAAAAGGGGACATGGCCAAGGAAAAGGGGGCGTGTCTTTATGACGCGTCCCCATTACATCATTCCTGGGGGCGTGCCCGGCACTTACGGATATGCTGGGCAGCCCCCAAGCGCTGCAGTCACCCGGAATCCATTCACCGGCGGTGACCGCTGCACTGCCGTTTTCCCCACCCGTGGGACAGTGCGGCCCGCGGGAGGGGACAGAACCCACAGGCTGTTTCAGCGGGGCTCCACGCCGGAGGGCAGGGTGCTCTCTGCCCTCTTAAAATAGGGCAAGGCGTGCTTCCCCCCTGCTGAAACAACCTAGCGGGAATGCTACACGGTATTATTGGGACAGCACACTGACTCTATAAGTGTATTGAAAATTCTGGATATAATATATTTCATTCTGTTTTCACTGAGGATTTTTTCCAAAAACTTATTGTTTCCCTTATTACTATATAGCCACAGAATCTATAGCTGCCCAGTACGTGGAACTTGTGGAGCTCAGGGCAAAAGTTCCCTTTGCGCCCCCCACAACACCCCCCCCCCTCCCGAAAATAAAAAAGGGCACACCTCTGTGTACGCCGGAGGCGCACACTCTCCCAAAAAGGGTGTGTGGCATTTTTGACATCCCTCTGTTCATCACTCTAGGGGGCATGCCCAGCAGAAAGTGGATGCACTGCTGCAGTGTGCTGCTGCTCCATCCTCTCCCGTGGCTGCTCCTAGAATGCCATACGCTAGGACATCACGCTCGGCACCACCCACTTTCTGGGAGACTGGGAGGGATTGGGAATAGCAGTACAGTTTGTGACTGTAGTGGCACTATACGTTATGCCACACAGAGCCCATTCACATTATGCCACACAGAGCCCATTCACGCTATGCCACACAGTAGTACTCCTTATATACATTGTGCCACATTGTAGTAGTGCCCCTTATAACACATTTTGCCACACAGTCATGCTCCTTACACATTATGCCAAAAAGTAATGTCCTTACACATTATGCCACACATGTCCTTTATAACACATTATGCAACACACTTTAGTGCCTCTTACACATTATGCCACACTAAGTAATGCCCCTTCCACATTATGCCACACTAAGCAATGCCCTTTACACATTGTGCCACATTAAGTAATGCCTCTTACACATTATGCCACACACACTAATACCCTTTATAACACATTATACCACATACAGTAATGTCCCTCACACATTATGCCACGCTAAGTAATGCCCCTTACACATTATGCCACACTGTAATACCCTTTACACATTATGCCACCCTGTAATGCCCCCCCTCTCCCCCAGTGACTCACCTCTCCCTGCCTGCTTAAGGTTGGTACACTAGACAATGTGTTCTGACCTTGTTAGCGATGCGTCTCAACTGGGATCATGCTGCATTCGGCAACATGGCCCACGCTAACAATGTCGCCCCTCAGACCTTCATGCAGGTCCAACAGGCGATGTCACTGACGATGCGTGGGAGCGTGCATCATCATTGACATTCAGGGTACACATTAGACAGTGTTGCCGACATGTTGTCTGATCCGGCCGGATCAGACGACATATAGTCCAGTGTATACCCGGCATTAGAATCAGATAGACAGGCTCAGGTTGCTGGCCGTTCCTCCGTGACCTACTCCTCTCTCCCCTGCAGCCCCTCCCGGTCCCAGAATTGCATGCGCAACCTGGATGACATCACATGGTGTGACGTCACCACGCCTAGCAGTGGACACCGGAATTCTAGGAGATGGTGGGAGGGAGTAACTGAACATCATGGCGGCACCATCACATTACTATCTGTCTCTCAGCAAGCAAGAGCGAGTGGGCGCCCGGCGGGGTGACTGCACTAACACTTTATTGCTCACTAATGACAGCGGCAGGCAATGGTTACTAGTCTAAAATAATTTGTGTTCACTCTAGGTCCGGCGCCGGGCAGGGAGCTGGACCTTCTCTGCGCATGCCCGAAAAGGGGACGTGGTCAATGAAAAGGTGGCATGTCTTTATTACGCGTCCCCCTTTCATGACTCTTGGGGGCTTGCCCGCACACTTACGGACATGCCGGGCAGCCCCAAGTTCTGCGGTCACTGTGAATGGTTGCCTGGCACATGCGCCCGGCATCCATTCACCGGAGATGACCGTTGCACCTCCGTTTTCCCCACCCGCGGGAGGGGACAAGGCCCACACTACAGCCCATGGGAGGGGACAGGACCAGCAGGCTGTTTCAGCGGGGAGCCGCGACGGAGGGCAGGGTGCTTTCTGCCCTTTAGAAATAGGGCAGGGCGCGGCACCCCGTGAAACAGCCTAGAGGGAATGCTAATAATTAGTATCCATCTGCAGCAATGTGGACATCGGTGGTAAGCCGCTACAGCCCGAGTGATTGGTGTGCATGCTTTCATAATTGCTCTATCCCCTGCTGATTGACAGTTGCGGCTAGCGGCTCGGGACTGTGATGCATATGGTTTGAAAACCTATTATTTCAGTGACACATTGTACCGGAATAGGATTTATTTTAATAATCCAAGTGGGAGAGATTGCTAATATTGTGACAAGTACATCGTTTCCTCTTAAATCAATCCCTGGAGATTTATCCTGGTAGGATATAACTGTCACTTTGTCAGAACTTTAACACAATAATCCCAACACGGATCTTTTTATTTCCCCGGGGGTCCATATTATTCAGAGTTTGGGACACTGAAGGGGTGAATCCCCAACTAATATATTGTGTGAACAAGTTTTACAGCTGGAGTATTTTTTGTTTTATTTTTGCATATATTTTATATTTTTAATGTATATATGTCTATTGGATAGATTTACTGTGGGAGTTTTTTAATAAATATCCTATATAGTGCTCTTTTCTAATGAGTTATTGGGTCTATTCATGGCCTTAGCTAGCAGTATACTCACTACATGCAGATAACGTTAATTAGTCTGAACAACTGTATTCTATTTGGGGGTAGCAGAATGAACACTATCTAGGAGCAGCCATATAGGATTATGTCTATTTCATTATTGTGTTTCATATAGAATATTTGTGGTTGCGTCTGAGTTTTTATATATTCATTTTTAATATATTTGTGAGTTTATCTGCATACCCACCTCCCAGGCACTGGCCAGGAACATCCAATACGTTTCCATTCACATCTGCACCTCTGTGTATACACCGTGGGGCGTATGTGATGTCCGAGTGTTTAGGATTCTAGTGAGCACCGTCACCAGCATTGCATGCGACTCAGGACCAGGCACACAGTGGCTGTAATATACAGTCATTACTTATACACCTCCTGCACCTCATACTCTCTTATCATCCCAGTGCTAGGACAGTTTCAGGTGGTAAAAACAAAAGGAAAAAAAAATGGCCCAAATCAGTATTCAAAAATAAGTTTTCTCCCATGACAGCTCAGTCATTACTGAGCAACCAACCTCTGTCACCTGTCCCACCATTGTGGGTCTTCACACATCACTTATTTCAGCAGCTTTTTTCTCATTTGTTTTTTCATTTTTTTCACTTTCATGTTTATCTTTACCATCTATCTTTATATATTATCTATTATTATAATCCAACTAGGATATCAATACATATATTCCCAATAAAACAAAAAATCTGTATACATAAGTGGGAGGATATCCTAACCCTCATTGTATATAGAATAACCCACCTCCTACACCCTGAATATTGTTGGCTTAGAATTGTTGCAAATAGGTGAAATCTGTTTCTCACCTGCTTCTTTACTATTTCAATTTATCGCACATAATTTTTGTTTTCATTTTTGTATTAGTATATATTGTTTGGATAGTACTAAAAGCTACTAAATCACAGTTAGCGACATTTTTTTAAATCTCTGATCCGCCTAGGTCTGCCCGGATGGATTGCGCACAATTTCTTCCATTAGCAGAGCATCTGGGTACCCTGTCACTGTTTTCCACCCTGGCATTCCCTCCTATACTGCATTGAGGAATTTTTGGAGACCACAACTCGTTTGCTTGCTCAGACTTCTAGCTTTTGCCAGACAGCAGAATAATCTGCAATTCTTTCCTCCAGTCTCATAGATTTATGTATATATTTGTATTTACTCTGCTGTGCTTTTCAGTCCTGGTTCTGTTTGATTATTTGGATTTGTCTCTTTTTATGTTGTGATTTAAATATTGCCACCTTTCTGGGTCATCTCTATTGGGGTAATTGGATTGTGATCCGGATCTGCATGCAGGCTCAGTCTTACTTTGCTCTGTATTTGTAACTTTGGTTTTATGTCCCTATTGAGCTTAGCCAGACCTGCGAGCATTTCTGGTATACTGTATATGAATCAAGTATTTCCTATTTCTTACCTAGTTCTATTTGCTATGTTGGTGACGTTTGATGTTGCTACTCATTTGGGCATTACGTTTTTACTTATTTGTGGTTTAACTGTGTTCTCACTAAGGGTCGTATTCATTAGCAGCGAAAACTGGTGTTTATTTTCTTCTGCGAAAGTGGCAGTTTTTTGACAAAAAAAACCCAGCGAAAACAGAAAACAGGCGAAAATGGAGAAAGAATCTGGAGAAAAGTCATCCCAGACCAGGAGAAAGAAAAAAGCAAAATCCCTATTTTTGGCTAAAAATGTGGGGATTTCTTTCAGAAACCTTTGGACACCCCCCCTAATTATAAATTACCCCAAAAACAATTTTGTAATTTGCGTACTTTGGCGAAAAACGACCATGCAAATCTTGGGTGAAAAAAAAAAACGTTGAAAATAGTTTTAACGTATTGGGTTTGATATTTTGGGGGTTGCGGTATGGATGCATCAAAACATCGCACGCGGTCGCAGCAGGTGTTTTTTTAACTGTTTTTAAAATTGCGTTTTTACAGCACGAAAATATACTTGCACCCCTTTTAACATACCCCCAATTTACGTTGGACATTAATTTCCTGGGAAAAAAATAGCTTTCTTATAATTTTCAACGATTTTTATTTTTATCTGGTGAAATATCGCAAAAGAAGAGCCATTACAGTAAGGCAAAGGTGTGAAGGGTTGCCTCACAATTCCAAGGTGTATATGTGAATACCAGGGCCAGCTCCAGGGTTCGGAGCCCTTGAGAAGGCGCATTAACATCGCACGTGGCAAAGCCGCGTCCGACCGAATTTGGGGGTGTGGCCTAATTACCATAGGCCACGCCCCCTGTGTGAAGTTATTTTGAGGCGTGCCCGCATGGCACGACTCCAAATAACGTCAGGCTGAGGGTAAAGCCCAGCACTCCGTCACTGGCTGGGCTTCCCCCAGCCCTCTCCCGTCATCCATTCACACTCCGGGGGTCCGGCACCGCCGCACTGCTGCGGCGGTGGGGGTCCCCAACCTCCCGATTTGACCACCCGCGGGCTACATCGGCCCGCGCGTGGAACAGCGGGACAGAGATCGGGATGCTGGGGAGGGGTGGGGAGGGGTGCCGCCCGTCTACGGATGGCGCCCCTGTGCGACCGCATTGGTCGAACACCCCTAGAGCTGGCCCTGGTGAATACTGTGGTTTAAATTCAGAGAAAAGGGGTATACAGTGGTGCAAAGACAGCACCTCTATATTATCATGAGCTGATAGGAAGAACAATAAAGTTGATTGTTGGGTATGTAGTCACCATGTTATTCAGGGAATGTTGTGCTAATGTCTATTTCATTGCACTCAAATCAAACAACACTTCAGTCAATATGTGGAGCTCACACACTTGAACCTTATAATGTTACAGGTTCCCTACGTTTAAAATTAACAAGGTATCCAAGGTATGATCAGGATATCATGTGTATTAACAAAATGGTACAGGAGCTGAAGGTACTTATTTGGGAACCAGTATTTGTAACACAATTTTGCAAAGAGGACCTTACAGAATTAAACTTGTTTGGGGACCTTTTAGAGATCATTAAATACACAAAAAACTTATAATAATAATGTGTGAGTGCATTAATAAACTGTGTAATAACAGAATGTAGGGGAACAATAATACACAGTTATCGTATCCAGGGGCGGATTGGCCGTTATCTTCAGAGGGATAAATCCTGATGGGCCGTTTGGTCCAAGGGGACTGCTTGTTATCTTTGGCCCCGCCCCCTGAATCGCGTCACAGGCTGTTCCTGTTTTGTGTGTGCATGACAGGCAGCACGGCTGTCACAACTACCGGCCCGCCTCTCTTATGTAAAGAGGCTTTCCTTTTAAGCCTGGGTGCTGCTTCATTCATATGCAATGCACCATGGAGGAGGAGCGGGCCAGCGGACAGCGCCGGGAGGTAAGTCGCGGAGGTAGGAGGGGGGTCCGCCATGCCTGCCAGCCAGCCCCGATTGTGTTCTTTCCACTCTGTCCCCTCCCCAGGCTGTGAAGTTAAACTGTAACTTTACAGCCTGGGGAGGAAACAGAGTGACAAGGGAGCAATCACCGACCCCCCCTAGCAAAGTCAGTCCTACCTCAAGTCAATCCTGCACTACGCAGGTTAAGATCCCTCTGTGCACACAGCCCCCAAGAGCTTTATCTACGATCAGCCTGCATGTTTTATTAGGCTGTGCTGTAAACGGAAGGTTATGAGGCAGGGCCGCAGTGTCCAAAATGTTATTCATGTAGTCAACTCCCAACCACCTGGAACTGGGCTGGGTGCACACAGCTCCATAACATGCTAGACTGAGCCGGGGGTGGAGGCTGCTGAACTTTTAGCTCATCCAGCCGCTGAGGCTGAGTTCTGTAATAAGATAATAAAAGTGAGGAGCAGCAGCAGGCATGATCCTGTCCCTTCCCTCTCCCTGGCCACACTACACCCTTTCAAGTCTGCACATTAAGTAATATGTTCAACCTGGCCTGCCTCACCCAGGTATGTGGCTGTAGATTTGGGCACCCGGGCTGGCACCTTGGCACCTTCCTGTGCCTACTTTGAGCAGTTTCTAGTGCTGTTTTTCCTGTACGTATCTGATGGAATCGGTATTATATACCACCAGACGTAAGCCCGGCGGATGTAATACAGACACCGGAAGGCAGACATGTCATCTATCCCTAATCTTCCCCCCTCTAACCCTCTCTTAGGGGTGCCTAACCCTAACCTCCCGAGTCTCCCCAAGTGACTAACCCTAACCTCCCCCCAGGGGTGCCTAAACCTACCGCCCCTCCCCGCACCCTAAACCTAACCCTCCCTGACCTGTCATGATTTCGACGCCTATCTTTAGTCCCATGCCGGGATTTGACAGTATCCGATTGCCTATAGAAAGCTATAGGCTTCTTTCTGCAGAAATCCCCAGAGAGGGATCCTTCTGATCCCTCCTCCCCCCTGCATGCATTGGCCTACAGTCAAAAACCCAGAATTCATAACTTCACATGGGACAGCTTATTATCGGAATAGTTGTCCTGAGTATAAGTAATCATGCATACGGCATTAATAAATGCCAATATGCATACGACAAGGGGTGGGATGCGAGTACGACAAAAAGGAATAAAAAATACAGAAATTGGAATAATCCATGTGACCACCAAAATAAAAATATTTTTCTTAAATACACGAGTACAGGGAAGGAGTTGGGACCAGAAAGGGGAGGTGCCAGGACAGGAGAGAGGAGTCACAAATTATTACATTTCTCCCCCTTAAAGAAATGTGGAGATCCGCCCCTGGGCAGGGACCAGGTTAATTCAACTAGAGGGAAAGCCAGGAGAGGAAACAGACGGGGCTGGGGCGGGAGGGGGGGGCTATTCATTTTTTTTTTTTTTTAAAGACTAGCTGATTGCTCAGGTAGGTAGATGGGAGACAGGGGGCTATTCTGTACGAGTCTGGGGGGTGGGGGAATGATAATCTGTCTGTCTGAGAGGGAGGGGGGTTATTCTGTACTAAGGGGAGATGATGTATGAGGGGAAGGGGGCTATTATGTGCTAAGGGGAGATGATCTGTCTGAGAGCAAGGGGGGCTATTCTGTGCTAGGGCAGGAGGAGACCACTGGGGAAACGCCAGATGTTGGCGTTGTAGAGACGCAGGATAATGGTGCTGGGGAGATGCAGGATGATGGTGCTGAGGAGACGCAGGATGATGGCGCTGGGGTGACACAGGATAATGGAGCTGGGGAGACACAGTATAATGGAGCTGGGGACACAGGATGATGGCGCTGGGGAGACACAGGATAATGGTGCTGGGGAGACGCAGGATGATGGCGCTGGGGAGACACAGGATAATGGAGCTGGGGAGACACAGGATAATGGAGCTGGGGACACAGGATGATGGTGCTGGGGAGACACAGGATAATGGTGCTGGGGAGACGCAGGATGATGGCGCTGGGGAGACACAGGATAATGGAGCTGGGGAGACACAGGATAATGGAGCTGGGGACACAGGATGATGGTGCTTGGGAGATGCAGGATGAAGGCACTGGGGAGACACAGAAGGATGGTGCTGGAGAGAAGCAGAGTGGTGGCACTGGAGAGGAGTAAGGGATAGCACTGAAGAGACAAATGGGGGGGATGGGCTGGAGACACACCAAGGTGATGGTGCTGGAGACACACATATAGTATGGTAGGACCACTGGTACTTCTAGAAGAAGAGACGATGCAAATGGTACCAAATGACCAAATCTATTTTATTAATATAAAATTGTTTGATATAGGAAACTCACATTTTAACCCACCCCAAAACTTCTGTTTCTATGTATTGTCTGGTTGAACATATGTTGCATGATGAATGACATTGGCTTTATTGCTGCACAAACAGGTGGCTTTCAGACCATGTGATCTCCTGCATCAAACTGTCCATGAAGGATCACTATCTTCAGAGGTTCCCCACTGCAGAGAAATCATTTAGGTAAGAAAATACTCATTCACATGCTCACTGTGCTTATTCACTAAAGAGAGGGACTGTGGGCATGGCTATCAGCTACTGGAGCGGTGGGCATGCCCCCAGCATGACAAAATGGGGGGAGTGGCTTGCAGGCATGGCATTTCACATTAGGCCACACCCCTTGCAATTAGGCTCCACCCACCTTTCCAGGCACGCGCCTGAGGCGCGCACACTGGGCCCATTTCACAGTTTTTTCCAGGGCCACTTTATATTCCCAATCTGCCCCTGATCGTATCGCTTAATGTAACAAGCAAGAAGAAACCATGGATGAAACGAGTGCCCGTTGTAATGTTCCTTATAATGCTTTTCTAAACACATTGTCTAATAAACCATGACACTACCACAAGGGTTATATTATATATGTGTGGGCATAGAGCTTATAAATGATTACTGGTGAATTCTTTTAGAATGGGTTTTCAATAAACAATATCGCAGACATTGTGGTAAGAGAGTTTCAAGCAATAAAACACTGAATTAAATTCAGCACTACCTTACAGCTGCAATTTTGGATATTGTGTCACATTACAAACAGTATATGGGTTAAAGTGTTATACATACATCACAAATTTTTCTGATGCAGAAGAAATAAAATAAAGGTTAAATGAAGTTACTCGGGTTAAAATGAATTTGCTGAAGAAATAAACGTGATGGTGTGATTCCCGACAGCTGGTTCACCTGGTTGAACCCCAGTACCTGGTTTGCATGGTTTGGAAATTGGTTAAGCAATATGATGCACATATTGGGAAGGTTAATATTTTTTTGTCATGATAATGTTGTTGATTTTCTATATATTAGTGAAATGTTTCAAGAAGATTTTCCAATGTATTAACAGGATTTGGCGGTGGTAAATGATGTCATTGGGGAAGGGGTCAAGTCCAGAAAGGACACAAAATATGAAAGAGACCAGGTGAAATAGAAATATAAAATGTTTTCAAACATATATACCCTTCTGTGTTGGACAAAATGAAGCAAACAACATATGGAAGGTTACAGTCCCTTTAAATAGCAAATATTTAGGATGGTTTTCAAGGTATTCCTTAAAGAGGCTGCATACCCTGCCCAACTGCATTATTTAATGCAATCATCCTGCAGACTTGGTAGCAGTGGGGTGCACCTGCAGAACATGTAGCCATTATGAATGGATTAAAAATTACATATTTGGCTGACATTCACTTACGAGATACCTAATTCAGTCTGCCAAGTCTCCCAGGCAATTGCTCGATGTTATGATCCTGTGCCGCTGACGTGATAATAAAAAAAGCCAAAGCGTGGGGTCCTCCTGTCACCTAGTCCAAACCTATTCTGCAGGGGGATGTGTGCCTCTTCCCTAGGAAAAAAAACAGCCAGAGGCATCATCACTAGGGTCTTTGGAACCCAGGGCAAGTCAAAGAACGGCGTGCCCCCCCATATCCACACATAGAAAAGCATATGCGCGCCTTTGGCGCGCACAAAAAACATGGGCGTGGTCACATACCAAAGGGGCGTGGCAACTGAAAATGGGGCATGCCATTCATGACAAGTCACCCATTTCTCATCACTCTGGGAACATTACTTTCCAATCCATATGCACCTTACCTATACGATGGTTTCTCACAATGTGGAACCTCTGAAGAAATATATCCTCCATGGGAAGACGGCATCTTAAGTCGGCATTCACTATTCATGTAGGTCACATCGTCCGGAAGATTCCTGTTTGTGTGGGAATATTAACAAGGTCTTCATCTTACTACAGCGGTTCAACCAGACTCGTTCCCCCTGTGTAACTTCCTACCCCCTGCATCTCTTACCCACACCATCACCTCCCCAGACACAAACAGACATACAAGAGCCTACACAGAGACATACACCTCTTTCACACAAATGCAGCCAGCCAAATAAATAAAACTGCTTGCGTATGCAGGCACTTTTAGCACTACAAGTGCCTGCATACCCATGGCTGAAAAAGCATGCTAAGGCATGAAAAATTAACCAAGACCTGCTGGGACCTGTAGTGCCACAGAAAAAAAAACACAAAAACCCACGAACTTTGTGACAAAATGGTTGATTTGACTAAATACTTCCCCAAACCTTGTTTAACCAATTTAATGTACTTGGCCTACACGTATGTAGAGAATTAGACCGGCAGTGTTGGAGTCATACTTCAAGGTAAATACTTTAAATTTTGTCATCTTGGAAGAAGTGGAACTTGCCAAAGAGACCCTGGGGTTATGTTAGGAAAGAGGGTTACTTTCCAGTGCTGGAATGTAAACCCAGAATAAACTACTCTACTTTAATTGTGTGTTTACAATTCAGCGCCAGAGTGTAATTAATCCTCTTTCCTGCACATACAAGACCCTTGTTTATTTCTATAATTGGAGGTTCTAGCAGCACAGCACATCTATCGCAATGTAGCAGCCATTCGGGTAAACTCGGTGCTTCTCAAAAGGGGATGACCATCCTCTTCAGCAAATTGCGCAGCTTTGTGAGGAATATAAATTGGGTAATGTCAGGAGATGTGGACAGGAGCTATATTAATGACGTCAGCCAATGTTATTTATTAATGTGGTGAAATGTATACTGTATTTCAGTGTCAAACGTTCATATTTTAAATCAATTTGGAAATTATACTCTGCATAGCCTCCTAGTGCCCAGAGGGATGGGCAGTCCTTCAAGCCATGGGTCCCCAGAGGTTTCCTCCACAGGGGGTTTTTCCTCTCCTGAGTGCTGAAGGATGACTCTTTGTGAGTCACGAGGCTTCCACCATCTTGGTCCTCTTATAGGACAAGCTTGTAAGAGCCTCCGGCTAATCTTGGGCGCTAATTTATTTTACAGTGCAGAGTAAAAATAAAGTGTTGTTTTCCTTGTGCTAAAAATTCATAATAAATATATTTTAAAAATTGATTTTGCTTGATGTGGTCTTTGTTTCTTTTTCATAATGGAGGCTCTTAGAAGATTAAGAGCCTGTGAGGTCTAACAAAGTAAATGAGGTTATAAACTCTTCTTAAATACTGTATATCTGCGACTACAGAATCAGGAATATGGTCTTACTCCGTACTTGTTGTTACCCACTTGTCTCCTTTACAACTATGGTAAAATGAGTTGTATGGAAAATATTAAGAGGATCCAGTGACATTTTGCAATTTTTTTTACAAAGAAACAAAATCTTACCAAAACAAAGAAGAAATTAAAATAAAAAACAAAAATGTTATGTTAATTTCATAACATTCGAAGCACTAAAGGCCTTGTATTCTGAATGACATCAAATATTTCTATGAAGCTCATATGGATTACTGGCACCTCAGGAGTGATATGATAACTTTGGGCTGTGGTAAGGGTCCCAATGACAAATACTTTGTTTACGCACAATCCATGTCAAAATCTTACAGGGAATCCTACCGTGTATTTCTTTTCTCATATAAATATTAAGTAATGAATATATGCAAATAATCTTCATACAGAACATGGTGCAATTTATATGTTGGTACTACTAAGATTGCTTACCAAATTCATCATTTACTAAATTTCCAATCTTCTGTTTTCTTTCACCCAAAATCTGTTTCACGCCTCCCAGAACCATCCTGAAAATAGAAATTAAGATTTTATAATCTTTGCACTACAGAGTACCTTAAGGTTATGACCTAATGGCAATGTGCAGGATATGGCGGTGGTAAATGATGTCATTGGGGAAGTGGTCAAGTCCAGAAAGGACACAAAATATGAAAGAGACCAGGTGAAATAGAAATCTTAAATGTTTTCAAACATATATACTCTTCTGTGCTGGACAAAATGAAGCAAACAACATATGGAAGGTTACAGTCCCTTTAAATAGCAAATATTTAGGATGGTTTTCAAGGTATTCCTTAAAGAGGTTGCATACCCTGCCCAATTGCATTATTTAATGCAATCATCCTGCAGACTTGGTAGCAGTGGGGTGCAGCTGCAGAACAGGTAGCCATTATGAATGGATTAAAAATTACATATTTGGCTGACATTCACTTACGAGATACCTAATTCAGTCTGCCAAGTCTCCCAGGCAATTGCTCGATGTTATGATCCTGTGCCGCTGACGTGATAATAAAAGATTCCTGTTTGTGTGGGAATATTAACAAGGTCTTCATCTTACAACAGCGGTTCAACCACACTCGTTCCCCCTGTGTAACTTATTGCCCCCTGCATCTCTTACCCACACCATCACCTCCCCAGACACACACAGACATAAAAAAGCCTACACAGAGACATACACCTCTTTCACACAAATGCAGCCAGCCAAATAAATAAAACTGCTTGCGTATGCAGGTGCTTTTAGCACTACATGTGCCTGCATACCCATGGCTGAAAAAGCATGCTAAGGCATGAAGAAATCATCCAAGACCTGCTGGGACCTGTAGTGCCACAGAAAAAAAAACACAAAAACCCACGAACTTTGTGACAAAATGTTGATTTGACTAAATACTTCCCCAAACCTTGTTTAACCAATTTAATGTACTTGGCCTACACGTATGCAGAGAATTAGACCGGCAGTGTTGGAGTCATACCGCAAGGTAAATACTTTAAATTTTATCATCTTGGAAGAAGTGGAACTTGCCAAAGAGACCCTGCGGTTATGTTTGGAAAGAGGGTTACTTTCCAGTGCTGGAATGTAAACCCAGAATAAACTACTCTACTTTAATTGTGGGTTTACAATTCAGCGCCAGAGTGTAATTAATCCTCTTTCCTGCACATACAAGACCCTTCCTTCCCGCATTCTGCATCTCCAGACTCAAGGATGCACAAGTCAGGGATACACAAAGAGTGTTAAATGGACGCTGGGATACGCATTTTTCATGTGCATGAGATGTCTAAAAAAGCACATTTTACACTCTAAATAAAGGCCTTACATCCAACTGTAAACGACCCCCAGAGTGTATATTTAGCACAGTGGGCCTATTCTGTATAGTGGCCAAGCATAACAGGGATATATTGCAGACTGATCAAGTTACATTAGGCTAAACTGAATTTTTATCAATCCTGAAGGTCTACCGTATAATGGCCATAATAGGTCCTCCACCATATCTTCATCATGGCCAATTATATTCTATACTGGGAACAGAGACTATTTGGGGAGATTCAATTAGCAGCACGTTTCCATCAGAATATTGCACGCTGATGTAATGCTGGTCATCCTGCTGGAAAACCTTGCACGGCTTTGCTCCCACCTATAAAGGTGCAGAAATAACTAGTCTTGGCCTAGCTATTAATGTCATTTCAATATATAATAAACATCCTAACAGTATTTTCATTTTAAATTGTGTTTTTTATAATCATTTAATCCCTTGCTTGTTTTCTACCCAAGTAGCAGTCTTAACAAATGAAAATTGGACACAAGCAGAAGGTTAATGAAATGAGAAAGGGCTGATAGGAACTGAGTCATTGAATGAGTGGATGCAGTAAAAGAGAACTTTGGCGAATAAGGCGATGGCAAAGGGACAGATACGTAATAAATGGCAGGTGTATCGTGGGAAGCAGAGGTGATGGAGGAATATAAACATATCACACATCAGTAGAGCTTATCTTATGCACTTCTCCTTTAAGGAATGTAGAACACGAGTGAGGTCATGCTGTGATGTCATAATGGTAACTCTTTGCTGTTGCTACCACTCTAGTCTTAACCGCCCAGGACATGGACATAGCATTATCATTGCTGTCATTAACATACTCTATATACATCTCTTGCACCCAGCCCACTGAGGGAAAGATATCCGCTTGAGGTAAGTATCTCATCAAAGACAAGGGCGTTTCACTTGGATGTGCCTGCAGACTTGGAGCTTGACTACCCTAAAATATGACCTTGAGCTTGTTTATTTCTATAATTGGAGGTTCTAGCAGCACAGCACATCTATCGCAATGTAGCAGCCATTCGGGTAAACTCGGTGCTTCTCAAAAGGGGATGACCATCCTCTTCAGCAAATTGCGCAGCTTTGTGAGGAATATAAATTGGGTAATGTCAGGAGATGTGGACAGGAGCTATATTAATGACGTCAGCCAATGTTATTTATTAATGTGGTGAAATGTATACTGTATTTCAGTGTCAAACGTTCATATCTTAAATCAATTTGGAAATTATACTCTGCATAGCCTCCTAGTGCCCAGAGGGATGGGCAGTCCTTCAAGCCATGGGTCCCCAGAGGTTTCCTCCACAGGGGGTTTTTCCTCTCCTGAGTGCTGAAGGATGACTCTTTGTGAGTCACGAGGCTTCCACCATCTTGGTCCTCTTATAGGACAAGCTTGTAAGAGCCTCCGGCTAATCTTGGGCGCTAATTTATTTTACAGTGCAGAGTAAAAATAAAGTGTTGTTTTCCTTGTGCTAAAAATTCATAATAAATATATTTGAAAAATTGATTTTGCTTGATGTGGTCTTTGTTTCTTTTTCATAATGGAGGCTCTTAGAAGATTAAGAGCCTGTGAGGTCTAACAAAGTAAATGAGGTTATAAACTCTTCTTAAATACTGTATATCTGCGACTACAGAATCAGGAATATGGTCTTACTCCGTACTTGTTGTTACCCACTTGTCTCCTTTACAACTATGGTAAAATGAGTTGTATGGAAAATATTAAGAGGATCCAGTGACATTTTGCAATTTTTTTTACAAAGAAACAAAATCTTACCAAAACAAAGAAGAAATTAAAATAAAAAACAAAAATGTCATGTTAATTTCATAACATTCGAAGCACTAAAGGCCTTGTATTCTGAATGACATCAAATATTCTATGAAGCTCATATGGATTACTGGCACCTCAGGAGTGATATGATAACTTTGGGCTGTGGTAAGGGTCCCAATGACAAATACTTTGTTTACGCACAATCCATGTCAAAATCTTACAGGGATTCCTACCGTGTATTTCTTTTCTCATATAAATATTAAGTAATGAATATATGCAAATAATCTTCATACAGAACATGGTGCAATTTATATGTTGGTACTACTAAGATTGCTTACCAAATTCATCATTTACTAAATTTCCAATCTTCTGTTTTCTTTCACCCAAAATCTATTTCACGCCTCCCAGAACCATCCTGAAAATAGAAATTAAGATTTTATAATCTTTGCACTACATAGTACCTTAAGGTTATGACCTAATGGCAATGTGCAGGATATGGCGGTGGTAAATGATGTCATTGGGGAAGTGGTCAAGTCCAGAAAGGACACAAAATATGAAAGAGACCAGGTGAAATAGAAATATTAAATGTTTTCAAACATATATACTCTTCTATGCTGGACAAAATGAAGCAAACAACATATGGAAGGTTACAGTCCCTTTAAATAGCAAATATTTAGGATGGTTTTCAAGGTATTCCTTAAAGAGGTTGCATACCCTGCTCATTGCATTATTTAATGCAATCATCCTGCAGACTTGGTAGCAGTGGGGTGCAGCTGTAGAACAGGTAGCCATTACGAATGGATTAAAAATTACATATTTGGCTGACATTCACTTACGAGATACCTAATTCAGTCTGCCAAGTCTCCAAGGCAATTGCTCGATGTTATGATCCTGTGCGGCTGACGTGATAATAAAAAAATCCAAAGCGTGGGGTCCTCCTGTCACCTAGTCCAAACCTATTCTGCAGGGGGATGTGTGCCTCTTCCCTAGGAAAAAAAACAGCCAGAGGCATCATCACTAGGGTCATTGGAACCCAGGGCAAGTCGAAGAACGGCGTGCCCCCCCATAGACACACATAGGAAAGCATATGCCTGCCTTTGGCGCGCACAAAAAACATGGCCGTGGTCACATACCAAGGGGGCGTGGCAAATGAAAATGGGGCACGACATTCATGACAAGTCACCCATTTCTCATCACTCTGCGAACATTACTTTCCAATCCATATGCACCTTACCTATACGGTGGTTTCTCACAATGTGGAACCTCTGAAGAAATATATCCTCCATGGGAAGACGGCATCTTAAGTCGGCATTCACTATTCGTGTAGGTCACATCGTCCGGAAGATTCCTGTTTGTGTGGGAATATTAACAAGGTCTTCATCTTACAACAGCGGTTCAACCACACTCGTTCCCCCTGTGTAACTTCCTGCCCCCTGCATCTCTTACCCACACCATCACCTCCCCAGACACACACAGACATACAAAAGCCTACACAGAGACATACACCTCTTTCACACAAATGCAGCCAGCCAAATAAATAAAACTGCTTGCGTATGCAGGCGCTTTTAGCACTACAAGTGTCTGCATACCCATGGCTGAAAAAGCATGCTAAGGCATGAAGAAATCATCCAAGACCTGCTGGGACCTGTAGTGCCACAGAAAAAAACACACAAAAACCCACAAACTTTGTGACAAAATGGTTGATTTGACTAAATACTTCCCTAAACCTTGTTTAACCAATTTAATGTACTTGGCCTACACGTATGCAGAGAATTAGACCGGCAGTGTTGGAGTCTTACCGCAAGGTAAATACTTTAAATTTTGTCATCTTGGAAGAAGTGGAACTTGCCAAAGAGACCCTGGGGTTATGTTAGGAAAGAGGGTTACTTTCCAGTGCTGGAATGTAAACCCAGAATAAACTACTCTACTTTAATTGTGGGTTTACAATTCAGCGCCAGAGTGTAATTAATCCTCTTTCCTGCACATACAAGACCCTTCCTTCCCGCATTCTGCATCTCCAGACTCAAGGATACACAAGTCAGGGATACACAAAGAGTGTTTAATGGACGCTGGGATACGCATTCTTCATGTGCATGAGATGTCTAAAAAAGCACATTTTACACTCTAAATAAAGGCCTTACATCCAACTGTAAACGACCCCCAGAGTGTATATTTAGCACAGTGGGCCTATTCTGCATAGTGGGCAAGCATAACAGGGATATATTGCAGACTGATCAAGTTACATTAGGCTAAACTGAATTTTTATCAATCCTGAAGGTCTACTGTATAATGGGCATAATAGGTCCTCCACCATATCTTCATCATGGCCAATTATATTCTATACTGGGAACAGAGACTATTTGGGGAGATTCAATTAGCAGCACGTTTCCATCAGAATACTGCACGCTGATGTAATGCTGGTCATCCTGCAGGAAAACCTTGCACGGCTTTGCTCCCACCTATAAAGGTGCAGAAATAACTAGTCTTGGCCTAGCTATTAATGTCATTTCAATATATAATAAACATCCTAACAGTATTTTCATTTTAAATTGTGTTTTTTATAATCATTTAATCCCTTGCTTGTTTTCTACCCAAGTAGCAGTCTTGACAAATGAAAATTGGACACAAGCAGAAGGTTAATGAAATGAGAAAGGGCTGATAGGAACTGAGTCATTGAATGAGTGGATGCAGTAAAAGAGAACTTTGGCGAATAAGGCGATGGCAAAGGGACAGATACGTAATAAATGGCAGGTGTATCGTGGGAAGCAGAGGTGATGGAGGAATATAAACATATCACACTTCAGTAGAGCTTATCTTATGCACTTCTCCTGTAAGGAATGTAGAACACAAGTGAGGTCATGCTGTGATGTCATAATGGTAACTCTTTGCTGTTGCTACCACTCTAGTCTTAACCGCCCAGGACATGGACATAGCATTATCATTGCTGTCATTAACATACTCCATATACATCTCTTGCACCCAGCCCACTGAGGGAAAGATATCCGCTTGAGGTAAGTATCTCATCAAAGACAAGGGCGTTTCACTTGGATGTGCCTGCAGACTTGGAGCTTGACTACCCTAAAATATGACCTTGAGCTTGTTTATTTCTATAATTGGAGGTTCTAGCAGCACAGCACATCTATCGCAATGTAGCAGCCATTCGGGTAAACTCGGTGCTTCTCAAAAGGGGATGACCATCCTCTTCAGCAAATTGCGCAGCTTTGTGAGGAATATAAATTGGGTAATGTCAGGAGATGTGGACAGGAGCTATATTAATGACGTCAGCCAATGTTATTTATTAGTGTGGTGAAATGTATACTGTATTTCAGTGTCAAACGTTCATATTTTAAATCAATTTGGAAATTATACTCTGCATAGCCTCCTGGTGCCCAGAGGGACGGGCAGTCCTTCAAACCATGGGTCCCCAGAGGTTTCCTCCACAGGGGTTTTTTTCTCTCCTGAGTGCTGAAGGATGACTCTTTGTGAGTCACGAGGCTTCCACCATCTTGGTCCTCTTATAGGACAAGCTTGTAAGAGCCTCCGGCTAATCATGGGCGCTAATTTATTTTACAGTGCAGAGTAAAAATAAAGTGTTGTTTTCCTTGTGCTAAAAATTCATAATAAATATATTTTAAAAATTGATTTTGCTTGATGTGGTCTTTGTTTCTTTTTCATAATGGAGGCTCTTAGAAGATTAAGAGCCTGTGAGGTCTAACAAAGTAAATGAGGTTATAAACTCTTCTTAAATACTGTATATCTGCGACTACAGAATCAGGAATATGGTCTTACTCCGTACTTGTTGTTACCCACTTGTCTCCTTTACAACTATGGTAAAATGAGTTGTATGGAAAATATTAAGAGGATCCAGTGACATTTTGCAATTTTTTTTACAAAGAAACAAAATCTTACCAAAACAAAGAAGAAATTAAAATAAAAAACAAAAATGTTATGTTAATTTCATAACATTCGAAGCACTAAAGGCCTTGTATTCTGAATGACATCAAATATTTCTATGAAGCTCATATGGATTACTGGCACCTCAGGAGTGATATGATAACTTTGGGCTGTGGTAAGGGTCCCAATGACAAATACTTTGTTTACGCACAATCCATGTCAAAATCTTACAGGGAATCCTACCGTGTATTTCTTTTCTCATATAAATATTAAGTAATGAATATATGCAAATAATCTTCATACAGAACATGGTGCAATTTATATGTTGGTACTACTAAGATTGCTTACCAAATTCATCATTTACTAAATTTCCAATCTTCTGTTTTCTTTCACCCAAAATCTGTTTCACGCCTCCCAGAACCATCCTGAAAATAGAAATTAAGATTTTATAATCTTTGCACTACAGAGTACCTTAAGGTTATGACCTAATGGCAATGTGCAGGATATGGCGGTGGTAAATGATGTCATTGGGGAAGTGGTCAAGTCCAGAAAGGACACAAAATATGAAAGAGACCAGGTGAAATAGAAATCTTAAATGTTTTCAAACATATATACTCTTCTGTGCTGGACAAAATGAAGCAAACAACATATGGAAGGTTACAGTCCCTTTAAATAGCAAATATTTAGGATGGTTTTCAAGGTATTCCTTAAAGAGGTTGCATACCCTGCCCAATTGCATTATTTAATGCAATCATCCTGCAGACTTGGTAGCAGTGGGGTGCAGCTGCAGAACAGGTAGCCATTATGAATGGATTAAAAATTACATATTTGGCTGACATTCACTTACGAGATACCTAATTCAGTCTGCCAAGTCTCCCAGGCAATTGCTCGATGTTATGATCCTGTGCCGCTGACGTGATAATAAAAGATTCCTGTTTGTGTGGGAATATTAACAAGGTCTTCATCTTACAACAGCGGTTCAACCACACTCGTTCCCCCTGTGTAACTTATTGCCCCCTGCATCTCTTACCCACACCATCACCTCCCCAGACACACACAGACATAAAAAAGCCTACACAGAGACATACACCTCTTTCACACAAATGCAGCCAGCCAAATAAATAAAACTGCTTGCGTATGCAGGTGCTTTTAGCACTATATGTGCCTGCATACCCATGGCTGAAAAAGCATGCTAAGGCATGAAGAAATCATCCAAGACCTGCTGGGACCTGTAGTGCCACAGAAAAAAAAACACAAAAACCCACGAACTTTGTGACAAAATGTTGATTTGACTAAATACTTCCCCAAACCTTGTTTAACCAATTTAATGTACTTGGCCTACACGTATGCAGAGAATTAGACCGGCAGTGTTGGAGTCATACCGCAAGGTAAATACTTTAAATTTTGTCATCTTGGAAGAAGTGGAACTTGCCAAAGAGACCCTGGGGTTATGTTAGGAAAGAGGGTTACTTTCCAGTGCTGGAATGTAAACCCAGAATAAACTACTCTACTTTAATTGTGGGTTTACAATTCAGCGCCAGAGTGTAATTAATCCTCTTTCCTGCACATACAAGACCCTTCCTTCCCGCATTCTGCATCTCCAGACTCAAGGATGCACAAGTCAGGGATACACAAAGAGTGTTAAATGGACGCTGGGATACGCATTTTTCATGTGCATGAGATGTCTAAAAAAGCACATTTTACACTCTAAATAAAGGCCTTACATCCAACTGTAAACGACCCCCAGAGTGTATATTTAGCACAGTGGGCCTATTCTGTATAGTGGCCAAGCATAACAGGGATATATTGCAGACTGATCAAGTTACATTAGGCTAAACTGAATTTTTATCAATCCTGAAGGTCTACCGTATAATGGCCATAATAGGTCCTCCACCATATCTTTATCATGGCCAATTATATTCTATACTGGGAACAGAGACTATTTGGGGAGATTCAATTAGCAGCACGTTTCCATCAGAATATTGCACGCTGATGTAATGCTGGTCATCCTGCTGGAAAACCTTGCACGGCTTTGCTCCCACCTATAAAGGTGCAGAAATAACTAGTCTTGGCCTAGCTATTAATGTCATTTCAATATATAATAAACATCCTAACAGTATTTTCATTTTAAATTGTGTTTTTTATAATCATTTAATCCCTTGCTTGTTTTCTACCCAAGTAGCAGTCTTAACAAATGAAAATTGGACACAAGCAGAAGGTTAATGAAATGAGAAAGGGCTGATAGGAACTGAGTCATTGAATGAGTGGATGCAGTAAAAGAGAACTTTGGCGAATAAGGCGATGGCAAAGGGACAGATACGTAATAAATGGCAGGTGTATCGTGGGAAGCAGAGGTGATGGAGGAATATAAACATATCACACATCAGTAGAGCTTATCTTATGCACTTCTCCTTTAAGGAATGTAGAACACGAGTGAGGTCATGCTGTGATGTCATAATGGTAACTCTTTGCTGTTGCTACCACTCTAGTCTTAACCGCCCAGGACATGGACATAGCATTATCATTGCTGTCATTAACATACTCCATATACATCTCTTGCACCCAGCCCACTGATGGAAAGATATCCGCTTGAGGTAAGTATCTCATCAAAGACAAAGGCGTTTCACTTGGATGTGCCTGCAGACTTGGAGCTTGGCTAACCTAAAATATGACCTTGAGCTTGTTTATTTCTATAATTGGAGGTTCTAGCAGCACAGCACATCTGTCGCAATGTAGCAGCCATTCGGGTAAACTCGGTGCTTCTCAAAAGGGGATGACCATCCTCTTCAGCAAATTGCGCAGCTTTGTGAGGAATATAAATTGGGTAATGTCAGGAGATGTGGACAGGAGCTATATTAATGACGTCAACCAATGTTATTTATTAATGTGGTGAAATGTATACTGTATTTCAGTGTCAAACGTTCATATTTTAAATCAATTTGGAAATTATACTCTGCATAGCCTCCTAGTGCCCAGAGGGACGGGCAGTCCTTCAAGCCATGGGTCCCCAGAGGTTTCCTCCACAGGGGGTTTTTCCTCTCCTGAGTGCTGAAGGATGACTCTTTGTGAGTCACGAGGCTTCCACCATCTTGGTCCTCTTATAGGACAAGCTTGTAAGAGCCTCCGGCTAATCTTGGGCGCTAATTTATTTTACAGTGCAGAGTAAAAATAAAGTGTTGTTTTCCTTGTGCTAAAAATTCATAATAAATATATTTTAAAAATTGATTTTGCTTGATGTGGTCTTTGTTTCTTTTTCATAATGGAGGCTCTTAGAAGATTAAGAGCCTGTGAGGTCTAACAAAGTAAATGAGGTTATAAACTCTTCTTAAATACTGTATATCTGCGACTACAGAATCAGGAATATGGTCTTACTCCGTACTTGTTGTTACGCACTTGTCTCCTTTACAACTATGGTAAAATGAGTTGTATGGAAAATATTAAGAGGATCCAGTGACATTTTGAAATTTTTTTTACAAAGAAACAAAATCTTACCAAAACAAAGAAGAAATTAAAATAAAAAACAAAAATGTTATGTTAATTTCATAACATTCGAAGCACTAAAGGCCTTGTATTCTGAATGACATCAAATATTTCTATGAAGCTCATATGGATTACTGGCACCTCAGGAGTGATATGATAACTTTGGGCTTTGGTAAGGGTCCCAATGACAAATACTTTGTTTACGCACAATCCGGGTCAAAATCTTACAGGGATTCCTACCGTGTATTTCTTTTCTCATATAAATATTAAGTAATGAATATATGCAAATAATCTTCATACAGAACATGGTGCAATTTATATGTTGGTACTACTAAGATTGCTTACCAAATTCATCATTTACTAAATTTCCAATCTTCTGTTTTCTTTCACCCAAAATCTGTTTCACGCCTCCCAGAACCATCCTGAAAATAGAAATTAAGATTTTATAATCTTTGCACTACAGAGTACCTTAAGGTTATGACCTAATGGCAATGTGCAGGATATGGCGGTGGTAAATGATGTCATTGGGGAAGTGGTCAAGTCCAGAAAGGACACAAAATATGAAAGAGACCAGGTGAAATAGAAATCTTAAATGTTTTCAAACATATATACTCTTCTGTGCTGGACAAAATGAAGCAAACAACATATGGAAGGTTACAGTCCCTTTAAATAGCAAATATTTAGGATGGTTTTCAAGGTATTCCTTAAAGAGGTTGCATACCCTGCCCAATTGCATTATTTAATGCAATCATCCTGCAGACTTGGTAGCAGTGGGGTGCAGCTGCAGAACAGGTAACCTTTATGAATGGATTAAAAATTACATATTTGGCTGACATTCACTTACGAGATACCTAATTCAGTCTGCCAAGTCTCCCAGGCAATTGCTCGATGTTATGATCCTGTGCCGCTGACGTGATAATAAAAAAAGCCAAAGCGTGGGGTCCTCCTGTCACCTAGTCCAAACCTATTCTGCAGGGGGATGTGTGCCTCTTCCTTGGGAAAAAAAACAGCCAGAGGCATCATCACTAGGGTCTTTGGAACCCAGGGCAAGTCGAAGAACGGCGTGCCCCCCCATACACACACATAGAAAAGCATATGCGCGCATTTGGCGCGCACAAAAAACATGGGCGTGCGCATATACCAAAGGGGCGTGGCAACTGAAAATGGGTCACGACATTCATGACAAGTCACCCATTTCTCATCACTCTGGGAACATTACTTTCCAATCCATATGCACCTTACCTATACGGTGGTTTCTCACAATGTGGAACCTCTGAAGAAATATATCCTCCATGGGAAGACGGCATCTTAAGTCGGCATTCACTATTCATGTAGGTCACATCGTCCGGAAGATTCCTGTTTCTGTGGGAATATTAACAAGGTCTTCATCTTACAACAGCGGTTCAACCACACTACAAGTGCCTGCATACCCATGGCTGAAAAAGCATGCAAAGGTATGAAGAAATCATCCAAGACCTGCTGGGACCTGTAGTGCCACAGAAAAAAAAACACAAAAACCCACGAACTTTGTGACAAAATGGTTGATTTGACTAAATACTTCCCCAAACCTTGTTTAACCAATTTAATGTACTTGGCCTACACGTATGCAGAGAATTAGACCGGCAGTGTTGGAGTCATACCGCAAGGTAAATACTTTAAATTTTGTCATCTTGGAAGAAGTGGAACTTGCCAAAGAGACCCTGGGGTTATGTTAGGAAAGAGGGTTACTTTCCAGTGCTGGAATGTAAACCCAGAATAAACTACTCTACTTTAATTGTGGGTTTACAATTCAGCGCCAGAGTGTAATTAATCCTCTTTCCTGCACATACAAGACCCTTCCTTCCCGCATTCTGCATCTCCAGACTCAAGGATGCACAAGTCAGGGATACACAAAGAGTGTTAAATGGACGCTGGGATACGCATTTTTCATGTGCATGAGATGTCTAAAAAAGCACATTTTACACTCTAAATAAAGGCCTTACATCCAACTGTAAACGACCCCCAGAGTGTATATTTAGCACAGTGGGCCTATTCTGTATAGTGGCCAAGCATAACAGGGATATATTGCAGACTGATCAAGTTACATTAGGCTAAACTGAATTTTTATCAATCCTGAAGGTCTACCGTATAATGGGCATAATAGGTCCTCCACCATATCTTCATCATGGCCAATTATATTCTATACTGGGAACAGAGAATATTTGGGGAGATTCAATTAGCAGCACGTTTCCATCAGAATATTGCACGCTGATGTAATGCTGGTCATCCTGCTGGAAAACCTTGCACGGCTTTGCTCCCACCTATAAAGGTGCAGAAATAACTAGTCTTGGCCTAGCTATTAATGTCATTTCAATATATAATAAACATCCTAACAGTATTTTCATTTTAAATTGTGTTTTTTATAATCATTTAATCCCTTGCTTGTTTTCTACCCAAGTAGCAGTCTTGACAAATGAAAATTGGACACAAGCAGAAGGTTAATGAAATGAGAAAGGACTGATAGGAACTGAGTCATTGAATGAGTGGATGCAGTAAAATAGAACTTTGGCGAATAAGGCGATGGCAAAGGGACAGATACGTAATAAATGGCAGGTGTATCGTGGGAAGCAGAGGTGATGGAGGAATATAAACATATCACACATCAGTAGAGCTTATCTTATGCACTTCTCCTTTAAGGAATGTAGAACACGAGTGAGGTCATGCTGTGATGTCATAATGGTAACTCTTTGCTGTTGCTACCACTCTAGTATTAACCACCCAGGACATGGACATAGCATTATCATTGCTGTCATTAACATACTCCATAAACATCTCTTGCACCCAGCCCACTGAGGGAAAGATATCCGCTTGAGGTAAGTATCTCATCAAAGACAAGGGCGTTTCACTTGGATGTGCCTGCAGACTTGGAGCTTGACTACCCTAAAATATGACCTTGAGCTTGTTTATTTCTATAATTGGAGGTTCTAGCAGCACAGCACATCTGTCGCAATGTAGCAGCCATTCGGGTAAACTCGGTGCTTCTCAAAAGGGGATGACCATCCTCTTCAGCAAATTGCGCAGCTTTGTGAGGAATATAAATTGGGTAATGTCAGGAGATGTGGACAGGAGCTATATTAATGACGTCAGCCAATGTTATTTATTAATGTGGTGAAATGTATACTGTATATCAGTGTCAAACGTTCATATTTTAAATCAATTTGGAAATTATACTCTGCATAGCCTCCTAGTGCCCAGAGGGACGGGCAGTCCTTCAAGCCATGGGTCCCCAGAGGTTTCCTCCACAGGGGTTTTTTCCTCTCCTGAGTGCTGAAGGATGACTCTTTGTGAGTCACGAGGCTTCCACCATCTTGGTCCTCTTATAGGACAAGCTTGTAAGAGCCTCCGGCTAATCTTGGGCGCTAATTTATTTTACAGTGCAGAGTAAAAATAAAGGCCCTCATTCAGAGCCGTACGCTCTGAGCAGAGCGCACGCTCTGAATGAGGGCCGGGCTCCATTTTCATGGAGCGTCCTCCTGGACGCTCGTATAGCTGTGGGTCACCACCCACAGGCTATACGAGCGTGCTTTGTGATGGCCGCGATGGTCGAGACCATCGCGACCATCGAATTTGCGAGCCGGAGCCTGCGGTTGAGGTTTTCAACCGCAAGCTCCGGAGTGATTTTGGCTCTATCAGAGCCAAAATCACTCCCACTGACATCACTAGTGATGTCAGTGGGCCGGCTTCTGATGGGAGGCGTTCCCGTGGGAACGCCCCCGTCAGGGAGGCACGCCCCCGGCAAGCCCACCAAAGGGGGCGTGCTGTCAATCAACATTGACAGCACGCCCCCTTTGATCGGACACAACGAGCGAAGGACTTTCCTTCGCTCGTCGCGTCTGGCGCATGCGCACGACGGAGCTCCCTCCGTCGTGCGCATGCTCAGTGCATAACATCGACCCACTTGCGAGCGGACAGCCGCTCGCGAGTGGGTCTGAATCAGGCCCAAAGTGTTGTTTTCCTTGTGCTAAAAATTCATAATAAATATATTTTAAAAATTGATTTTGCTTGATGTGGTCTTTGTTTCTTTTTCATAATGGAGGCTCTTAGAAGATTAAGAGCCTGTGAGGTCTAACAAAGTAAATGAGGTTATAAACTCTTCTTAAATACTGTATATCTGCGACTACAGAATCAGGAATATGGTCTTACTCCGTACTTGTTGTTACGCACTTGTCTCCTTTACAACTATGGTAAAATGAGTTGTATGGAAAATATTAAGAAGATCCAGTGACATTTTGAATTTTTTTTTTACAAAGAAACAAAATCTTACCAAAACAAAGAAGAAATTAAAATAAAAAACAAAAATGTTATGTTAATTTCATAACATTCGAAGCACTAAAGGCCTTGTATTCTGAATGACATCAAATATTTCTATGAAGCTCATATGGATTACTGGCACCTCAGGAGTGATATGATAACTTTGGGCTTTGGTAAGGGTCCCAATGACAAATACTTTGTTTACGCACAATCCGGGTCAAAATCTTACAGGGATTCCTACCGTGTATTTCTTTTCTCATATAAATATTAAGTAATGAATATATGCAAATAATCTTCATACAGAACATGGTGCAATTTATATGTTGGTACTACTAAGATTGCTTACCAAATTCATCATTTACTAAATTTCCAATCTTCTGTTTTCTTTCACCCAAAATCTGTTTCACGCCTCCCAGAACCATCCTGAAAATAGAAATTAAGATTTTATAATCTTTGCACTACAGAGTACCTTAAGGTTATGACCTAATGGCAATGTGCAGGATATGGCGGTGATAAATGATGTCATTGGGGAAGTGGTCAAGTCCAGAAAGGACACAAAATATGAAAGAGACCAGGTGAAATAGAAATCTTAAATGTTTTCAAACATATATACCCTTCTGTGCTGGACAAAATGAAGCAAACAACATATGGAAGGTTACAGTCCCTTTAAATAGCAAATATTTAGGATGGTTTTCAAGGTATTAATTAAAGAGGTTGCATACCCTGCCCAATTGCATTATTTAATGCAATCATCTTGCAGACTTGGTAGCAGTGGGGTGCAGCTGCAGAACAGGTAGCCATTATGAATGGATTAAAAATTACATATTTGGCTGACATTCACTTACGAGATACCTAATTCAGTCTGCCAAGTCTCCCAGGCAATTGCTCGATGTTATGATCCTGTGCCGCTGACGTGATAATAAAAAAAGCCAAAGCGTGGGGTCCTCCTGTCACCTAGTCCAAACCTATTCTGCAGGGGGATGTGTGCCTCTTACTTGGGAAAAAAAACAGCCAGAGGCATCATCACTAGGGTCTTTGGAACCCAGGGCAAGTCGAAGAACGGCGTGCCCCCCCATACACACACATAGAAAAGCATATGCGCGCATTTGGCGCGCACAAAAAACATGGGCGTGCGCATATACCAAAGTGGCGTGGCAACTGAAAATGGGTCACGACATTCATGACAAGTCACCCATTTCTCATCACTCTGGGAACATTACTTTCCAATCCATATGCACCTTACCTATACGGTGGTTTCTCACAATGTGGAACCTCTGAAGAAATATATCCTCCATGGGAAGACGGCATCTTAAGTCGGCATTCACTATTCATGTAGGTCACATCGTCCGGAAGATTCCTGTTTCTGTGGGAATATTAACAAGGTCTTCATCTTACAACAGCGGTTCAACCACACTACAAGTGCCTGCATACCCATGGCTGAAAAAGCATGCAAAGGCATGAAGAAATCATCCAAGACCTGCTGGGACCTGTAGTGCCACAGAAAAAAAAACACAAAAACCCACGAACTTTGTGACAAAATGGTTGATTTGACTAAATACTTCCCCAAACCTTGTTTAACCAATTTAATGTACTTGGCCTACACGTATGCAGAGAATTAGACCGGCAGTGTTGGAGTCATACCGCAAGGTAAATACTTTAAATTTTGTCATCTTGGAAGAAGTGGAACTTGCCAAAGAGACCCTGGGGTTATGTTAGGAAAGAGGGTTACTTTCCAGTGCTGGAATGTAAACCCAGAATAAACTACTCTACTTTAATTGTGGGTTTACAATTCAGCCCCAGAGTGTAAATAATCCTCTTTCCTGCACATACAAGACCCTTCCTTCCCGCATTCTGCATCTCCAGACTCAAGGATGCACAAGTCAGGGATACACAAATAGTGTTAAATGGACGCTGGGATACGCATTTTTCATGTGCATGAGATGTCTAAAAAAGCACATTTTACACTCTAAATAAAGGCCTTACATCCAACTGTAAACGAACCCCAGAGTGTATATTTAGCACAGTGGGCCTATTCTGTATAGTGGCCAAGCATAACAGGGATATATTGCAGACTGATCAAGTTACATTAGGCTAAACTGAATTTTTATCAATCCTGAAGGTCTACCGTATAATGGGCATAATAGGTCCTCCACCATATCTTCATCATGGCCAATTATATTCTATACTGGGAACAGAGAATATTTGGGGAGATTCAATTAGCAGCACGTTTCCATCAGAATATTGCACGCTGATGTAATGCTGGTCATCCTGCTGGAAAACCTTGCACGGCTTTGCTCCCACCTATAAAGGTGCAGAAATAACTAGTCTTGGCCTAGCTATTAATGTCATTTCAATATATAATAAACATCCTAACAGTATTTTCATTTTAAATTGTGTTTTTTATAATCATTTAATCCCTTGCTTGTTTTCTACCCAAGTAGCAGTCTTGACAAATGAAAATTGGACACAAGCAGAAGGTTAATGAAATGAGAAAGGACTGATAGGAACTGAGTCATTGAATGAGTGGATGCAGTAAAAGAGAACTTTGGCGAATAAGGCGATGGCAAAGGGACAGATACGTAATAAATGGCAGGTGTATCGTGGGAAGCAGAGGTGATGGAGGAATATAAACATATCACACATCAGTAGAGCTTATCTTATGCACTTCTCCTTTAAGGAATGTAGAACACGAGTGAGGTCATGCTGTGATGTCATAATGGTAACTCTTTGCTGTTGCTACCACTCTAGTCTTAACCACCCAGGACATGGACATAGCATTATCATTGCTGTCATTAACATACTCCATATACATCTCTTGCACCCAGCCCACTGAGGAAAAGATATCCGCTTGAGGTAAGTATCTCATCAAAGACAAGGGCGTTTCACTTGGATGTGCCTGCAGACTTGGAGCTTGACTACCCTAAAATATGACCTTGAGCTTGTTTATTTCTATAATTGGAGGTTCTAGCAGCACAGCACATCTGTCGCAATGTAGCAGCCATTCGGGTAAAATCGGTGCTTCTCAAAAGGGGATGACCATCCTCTTCAGCAAATTGCGCAGCTTTGTGAGGAATATAAATTGGGTAATGTCAGCAGATGTGGACAGGAGCTATATTAATGACGTCAGCCAATGTTATTTATTAATGTGGTGAAATGTATACTGTATTTCAGTGTCAAACGTTCATATTTTAAATCAATTTGGAAATTATACTCTGCATAGCCTCCTAGTGCCCAGAGGGACGGGCAGTCCTTCAAGCCATGGGTCCCCAGAGGTTTCCTCCACAGGGGGTTTTTCCTCTCCTGAGTGCTGAAGGATGACTCTTTGTGAGTCACGAGGCTTCCACCATCTTGGTCCTCTTATAGGACAAGCTTGTAAGAGCCTCCGGCTAATCTTGGGCGCTAATTTATTTTACAGTGCAGAGTAAAAATAAAGGCCCTCATTCAGAGCCGTACGCTCTGAGCAGAGCGCACGCTCTGAATGAGGGCCGGGCTCCATTTTCATGGAGCGTCCTCCTGGACGCTCGTATAGCTGTGGGTCACCACCCACAGGCTATACGAGCGTGCTTTGTGATGGCCGCGATGGTCTAAACCATCGCGACCATCGAATTTGCGAGCCGGAGCCTGCGGTTGAGGTTTTCAACCGCAAGCTCCGGAGTGATTTTGGCTCTATCAGAGCCAAAATCACTCCCACTGACATCACTAGTGATGTCAGTGGGCCGGCTTCTGATGGGAGGCGTTCCCGTGGGAACGCCCCCGTCAGGGAGGCACGCCCCCGGCAAGCCCACCAAAGGGGGCGTGCTGTCAATCAACATTGACAGCACGCCCCCTTTGATCGGACACAACGAGCGAAGGACTTTCCTTCGCTCGTCGTGTCTGGCGCATGCGCACGACGGAGCTCCATCCGTCGTGCGCATGCTCAGTGCATAACATCGACCCACTTGCGAGCGGACAGCCGCTCGCGAGTGGGTCTGAATCAGGCCCAAAGTGTTGTTTTCCTTGTGCTAAAAATTTATAATAAATATATTTTAAAAATTGATTTTGCTTGATGTGGTCTTTGTTTCTTTTTCATAATGGAGGCTCTTAGAAGATTAAGAGCCTGTGAGGTCTAACAAAGTAAATGAGGTTATAAACTCTTCTTAAATACTGTATATCTGCGACTACAGAATCAGGAATATGGTCTTACTCCGTACTTGTTGTTACGCACTTGTCTCCTTTACAACTATGGTAAAATGAGTTGTATGGAACATATTAAGAGGATCCAGTGACATTTTGAATTTTTTTTTACAAAGAAACAAAATCTTACCAAAACAAAGAAGAAATTAAAATAAAAAACAAAAATGTTATGTTAATTTCATAACATTCGAAGCACTAAAGGCCTTGTATTCTGAATGACATCAAATATTTCTATGAAGCTCATATGGATTACTGGCACCTCGGGAGTGATATGATAACTTTGGGCTTTGGTAAGGGTCCCAATGACAAATACTTTGTTTACGCACAATCCGGGTCAAAATCTTACAGGGATTCCTACCGTGTATTTCTTTTCTCATATAAATATTAAGTAATGAATATATGCAAATAATCTTCATACAGAACATGGTGCAATTTATATGTTGGTACTACTAAGATTGCTTACCAAATTCATCATTTACTAAATTTCCAATCTTCTGTTTTCTTTCACCAAAAATCTGTTTCACGCCTCCCAGAACCATCCTGAAAATAGAAATTAAGATTTTATAATCTTTGCACTACAGAGTACCTTAAGGTTATGACCTAATGGCAATGTGCAGGATATGGCGGTGATAAATGATGTCATTGGGGAAGTGGTCAAGTCCAGAAAGGACACAAAATATGAAAGAGACCAGGTGAAATAGAAATCTTAAATGTTTTCAAACATATATACCCTTCTGTGCTGGACAAAATGAAGCAAACAACATATGGAAGGTTACAGTCCCTTTAAATAGCAAATATTTAGGATGGTTTTCAAGGTATTCCTTAAAGAGGTTGCATACCCTGCCCAATTGCATTATTTAATGCAATCATCTTGCAGACTTGGTAGCAGTGGGGTGCAGCTGCAGAACAGGTAGCCATTATGAATGGATTAAAAATTACATATTTGGCTGACATTCACTTACGAGATACCTAATTCAGTCTGCCAAGTCTCCCAGGCAATTGCTCGATGTTATGATCCTGTGCCGCTGACGTGATAATAAAAAAAGCCAAAGCGTGGGGTCCTCCTGTCACCTAGTCCAAACCTATTCTGCAGGGGGATGTGTGCCTCTTACTTGGGAAAAAAAACAGCCAGAGGCATCATCACTAGGGTCTTTGGAACCCAGGGCAAGTCGAAGAACGGCGTGCCCCCCCATACACACACATAGAAAAGCATATGCGCGCATTTGGCGCGCACAAAAAACATGGGCGTGCGCATATACCAAAGGGGCGTGGCAACTGAAAATGGGTCACGACATTCATGACAAGTCACCCATTTCTCATCACTCTGGGAACATTACTTTCCAATCCATATGCACCTTACCTATACGGTGGTTTCTCACAATGTGGAACCTCTGAAGAAATATATCCTCCATGGGAAGACGGCATCTTAAGTCGGCATTCACTATTCATGTAGGTCACATCGTCCGGAAGATTCCTGTTTCTGTGGGAATATTAACAAGGTCTTCATCTTACAACAGCGGTTCAACCACACTACAAGTGCCTGCATACCCATGGCTGAAAAAGCATGCAAAGGCATGAAGAAATCATCCAAGACCTGCTGGGACCTGTAGTGCCACAGAAAAAAAAACACAAAAACCCACGAACTTTGTGACAAAATGGTTGATTTGACTAAATACTTCCCCAAACCTTGTTTAACCAATTTAATGTACTTGGCCTACACGTATGCAGAGAATTAGACCGGCAGTGTTGGAGTCATACCGCAAGGTAAATACTTTAAATTTTGTCATCTTGGAAGAAGTGGAACTTGCCAAAGAGACCCTGGGGTTATGTTAGGAAAGAGGGTTACTTTCCAGTGCTGGAATGTAAACCCAGAATAAACTACTCTACTTTAATTGTGGGTTTACAATTCAGCCCCAGAGTGTAAATAATCCTCTTTCCTGCACATACAAGACCCTTCCTTCCCGCATTCTGCATCTCCAGACTCAAGGATGCACAAGTCAGGGATACACAAAGAGTGTTAAATGGACGCTGGGATACGCATTTTTCATGTGCATGAGATGTCTAAAAAAGCACATTTTACACTCTAAATAAAGGCCTTACATCCAACTGTAAACGAACCCCAGAGTGTATATTTAGCACAGTGGGCCTATTCTGTATAGTGGCCAAGCATAACAGGGATATATTGCAGACTGATCAAGTTACATTAGGCTAAACTGAATTTTTATCAATCCTGAAGGTCTACCGTATAATGGGCATAATAGGTCCTCCACCATATCTTCATCATGGCCAATTATATTCTATACTGGGAACAGAGAATATTTGGGGAGATTCAATTAGCAGCACGTTTCCATCAGAATATTGCACGCTGATGTAATGCTGGTCATCCTGCTGGAAAACCTTGCACGGCTTTGCTCCCACCTATAAAGGTGCAGAAATAACTAGTCTTGGCCTAGCTATTAATGTCATTTCAATATATAATAAACATCCTAACAGTATTTTCATTTTAAATTGTGTTTTTTATAATCATTTAATCCCTTGCTTGTTTTCTACCCAAGTAGCAGTCTTGACAAATGAAAATTGGACACAAGCAGAAGGTTAATGAAATGAGAAAGGACTGATAGGAACTGAGTCATTGAATGAGTGGATGCAGTAAAAGAGAACTTTGGCGAATAAGGCGATGGCAAAGGGACAGATACGTAATAAATGGCAGGTGTATCGTGGGAAGCAGAGGTGATGGAGGAATATAAACATATCACACATCAGTAGAGCTTATCTTATGCACTTCTCCTTTAAGGAATGTAGAACACGAGTGAGGTCATGCTGTGATGTCATAATGGTAACTCTTTGCTGTTGCTACCACTCTAGTCTTAACCACCCAGGACATGGACATAGCATTATCATTGCTGTCATTAACATACTCCATATACATCTCTTGCACCCAGCCCACTGAGGAAAAGATATCCGCTTGAGGTAAGTATCTCATCAAAGACAAGGGCGTTTCACTTGGATGTGCCTGCAGACTTGGAGCTTGACTACCCTAAAATATGACCTTGAGCTTGTTTATTTCTATAATTGGAGGTTCTAGCAGCACAGCACATCTGTCGCAATGTAGCAGCCATTCGGGTAAAATCGGTGCTTCTCAAAAGGGGATGACCATCCTCTTCAGCAAATTGCGCAGCTTTGTGAGGAATATAAATTGGGTAATGTCAGCAGATGTGGACAGGAGCTATATTAATGACGTCAGCCAATGTTATTTATTAATGTGGTGAAATGTATACTGTATTTCAGTGTCAAACGTTCATATTTTAAATCAATTTGGAAATTATACTCTGCATAGCCTCCTAGTGCCCAGAGGGACGGGCAGTCCTTCAAGCCATGGGTCCCCAGAGGTTTCCTCCACAGGGGGTTTTTCCTCTCCTGAGTGCTGAAGGATGACTCTTTGTGAGTCACGAGGCTTCCACCATCTTGGTCCTCTTATAGGACAAGCTTGTAAGAGCCTCCGGCTAATCTTGGGCGCTAATTTATTTTACAGTGCAGAGTAAAAATAAAGGCCCTCATTCAGAGCCGTACGCTCTGAGCAGAGCGCACGCTCTGAATGAGGGCCGGGCTCCATTTTCATGGAGCGTCCTCCTGGATGCTCGTATAGCTGTGGGTCACCACCCACAGGCTATACGAGCGTGCTTTGTGATGGCCGCGATGGTCTAAACCATCGCGACCATCGAATTTGCGAGCCGGAGCCTGCGGTTGAGGTTTTCAACCGCAAGCTCCGGAGTGATTTTGGCTCTATCAGAGCCAAAATCACTCCCACTGACATCACTAGTGATGTCAGTGGGCCGGCTTCTGATGGGAGGCGTTCCCGTGGGAACGCCCCCGTCAGGGAGGCACGCCCCCGGCAAGCCCACCAAAGGGGGCGTGCTGTCAATCAACATTGACAGCACGCCCCCTTTGATCGGACACAACGAGCGAAGGACTTTCCTTCGCTCGTCGTGTCTGGCGCATGCGCACGACGGAGCTCCATCCGTCGTGCGCATGCTCAGTGCATAACATCGACCCACTTGCGAGCGGACAGCCGCTCGCGAGTGGGTCTGAATCAGGCCCAAAGTGTTGTTTTCCTTGTGCTAAAAATTTATAATAAATATATTTTAAAAATTGATTTTGCTTGATGTGGTCTTTGTTTCTTTTTCATAATGGAGGCTCTTAGAAGATTAAGAGCCTGTGAGGTCTAACAAAGTAAATGAGGTTATAAACTCTTCTTAAATACTGTATATCTGCGACTACAGAATCAGGAATATGGTCTTACTCCGTACTTGTTGTTACGCACTTGTCTCCTTTACAACTATGGTAAAATGAGTTGTATGGAACATATTAAGAGGATCCAGTGACATTTTGAATTTTTTTTTACAAAGAAACAAAATCTTACCAAAACAAAGAAGAAATTAAAATAAAAAACAAAAATGTTATGTTAATTTCATAACATTCGAAGCACTAAAGGCCTTGTATTCTGAATGACATCAAATATTTCTATGAAGCTCATATGGATTACTGGCACCTCGGGAGTGATATGATAACTTTGGGCTTTGGTAAGGGTCCCAATGACAAATACTTTGTTTACGCACAATCCGGGTCAAAATCTTACAGGGATTCCTACCGTGTATTTCTTTTCTCATATAAATATTAAGTAATGAATATATGCAAATAATCTTCATACAGAACATGGTGCAATTTATATGTTGGTACTACTAAGATTGCTTACCAAATTCATCATTTACTAAATTTCCAATCTTCTGTTTTCTTTCACCAAAAATCTGTTTCACGCCTCCCAGAACCATCCTGAAAATAGAAATTAAGATTTTATAATCTTTGCACTACAGAGTACCTTAAGGTTATGACCTAATGGCAATGTGCAGGATATGGCGGTGATAAATGATGTCATTGGGGAAGTGGTCAAGTCCAGAAAGGACACAAAATATGAAAGAGACCAGGTGAAATAGAAATCTTAAATGTTTTCAAACATATATACTCTTCTGTGCTGGACAAAATGAAGCAAACAACATATGGAAGGTTACAGTCCCTTTAAATAGCAAATATTTAGGATGGTTTTCAAGGTATTCCTTAAAGAGGTTGCATACCCTGCCCAATTGCATTATTTAATGCAATCATCCTGCAGACTTGGTAGCAGTGGGGTGCAGCTGCAGAACAGGTAGCCATTATGAATGGATTAAAAATTACATATTTGGCTGACATTCACTTACGAGATACCTAATTCAGTCTGCCAAGTCTCCCAGGCAATTGCTCGATGTTATGATCCTGTGCCGCTGACGTGATAATAAAAAAAGCCAAAGCGTGGGGTCCTCCTGTCACCTAGTCCAAACCTATTCTGCAGGGGGATGTGTGCCTCTTCCTTGGGAAAAAAAACAGCCAGAGGCATCATCACTAGGGTCTTTGGAACCCAGGGCAAGTCGAAGAACGGCGTGCACCCCCATACACACACATAGAAAAGCATATGCGCGCATTTGGCGCGCACAAAAAACATGGGCGTGCGCATATACCAAAGGGGCGTGGCAACTGAAAATGGGTCACGACATTCATGACAAGTCACCCATTTCTCATCACTCTGGGAACATTACTTTCCAATCCATATGCACCTTACCTATACGGTGGTTTCTCACAATGTGGAACCTCTGAAGAAATATATCCTCCATGGGAAGACGGCATCTTAAGTCGGCATTCACTATTCATGTAGGTCACATCGTCCGGAAGATTCCTGTTTCTGTGGGAATATTAACAAGGTCTTCATCTTACAACAGCGGTTCAACCACACTACAAGTGCCTGCATACCCATGGCTGAAAAAGCATGCAAAGGCATGAAGAAATCATCCAAGACCTGCTGGGACTTGTAGTGCCACAGAAAAAAAAACACAAAAACCCACGAACTTTGTGACAAAATGGTTGATTTGACTAAATACTTCCCCAAACCTTGTTTAACCAATTTAATGTACTTGGCTTACACGTATGCAGAGAATTAGACCGGCAGTGTTGGAGTCATACCGCAAGGTAAATACTTTAAATTTTGTCATCTTGGAAGAAGTGGAACTTGCCAAAGAGACCCTGGGGTTATGTTAGGAAAGAGGGTTACTTTCCAGTGCTGGAATGTAAACCCAGAATAAACTACTCTACTTTAATTGTGGGTTTACAATTCAGCGCCAGAGTGTAATTAATCCTCTTTCCTGCACATACAAGACCCTTCCTTCCCGCATTCTGCATCTCCAGACTCAAGGATGCACAAGTCAGGGATACACAAAGAGTGTTAAATGGACGCTGGGATACGCATTTTTCATGTGCATGAGATGTCTAAAAAAGCACATTTTACACTCTAAATAAAGGCCTTACATCCAACTGTAAACGACCCCCAGAGTGTATATTTAGCACAGTGGGCCTATTCTGTATAGTGGCCAAGCATAACAGGGATATATTGCAGACTGATCAAGTTACATTAGGCTAAACTGAATTTTTATCAATCCTGAAGGTCTACCGTATAATGGGCATAATAGGTCCTCCACCATATCTTCATCATGGCCAATTATATTCTATACTGGGAACAGAGAATATTTGGGGAGATTCAATTAGCAGCACGTTTCCATCAGAATATTGCACGCTGATGTAATGCTGGTCATCCTGCTGGAAAACCTTGCACGGCTTTGCTCCCACCTATAAAGGTGCAGAAATAACTAGTCTTGGCCTAGCTATTAAAGTCATTTCAATATATAATAAACATCCTAACAGTATTTTCATTTTAAATTGTGTTTTTTATAATCATTTAATCCCTTGCTTGTTTTCTACCCAAGTAGCAGTCTTGACAAATGAAAATTGGACACAAGCAGAAGGTTAATGAAATGAGAAAGGACTGATAGGAACTGAGTCATTGAATGAGTGGATGCAGTAAAAGAGAACTTTGGCGAATAAGGCGATGGCAAAGGGACAGATACGTAATAAATGGCAGGTGTATCGTGGGAAGCAGAGGTGATGGAGGAATATAAACATATCACACATCAGTAGAGCTTATCTTATGCACTTCTCCTTTAAGGAATGTAGAACACGAGTGAGGTCATGCTGTGATGTCATAATGGTAACTCTTTGCTGTTGCTACCACTCTAGTCTTAACCGCCCAGGACATGGACATAGCATTATCATTGCTGTCATTAACATACTCCATATACATCTCTTGCACCCAGCCCACTGAGGGAAAGATATCCGCTTGAGGTAAGTATCTCATCAAAGACAAGGGCGTTTCACTTGGATGTGCCTGCAGACTTGGAGCTTGACTACCCTAAAATATGACCTTGAGCTTGTTTATTTCTATAATTGGAGGTTCTAGCAGCACAGCACATCTGTCGCAATGTAGCAGCCATTCGGGTAAACTCGGTGCTTCTCAAAAGGGGATGACCATCCTCTTCAGCAAATTGCGCAGCTTTGTGAGGAATATAAATTGGGTAATGTCAGGAGATGTGGACAGGAGCTATATTAATGACGTCAGCCAATGTTATTTATTAATGTGGTGAAATGTATACTGTATTTCAGTGTCAAACGTTCATATTTTAAATCAATTTGGAAATTATACTCTGCATAGCCTCCTAGTGCCCAGAGGGACGGGCAGTCCTTCAAGCCATGGGTCCCCAGAGGTTTCCTCCACAGGGGGTTTTTCCTCTCCTGAGTGCTGAAGGATGACTCTTTGTGAGTCACGAGGCTTCCACCATCTTGGTCCTCTTATAGGACAAGCTTGTAAGAGCCTCCGGCTAATCTTGGGCGCTAATTTATTTTACAGTGCAGAGTAAAAATAAAGGCCCTCATTCAGAGCCGTACGCTCTGAGCAGAGCGCACGCTCTGAATGAGGGCCGGGCTCCATTTTTATGGAGCGTCCTCCTGGACGCTCGTATAGCTGTGGGTCACCACCCACAGGCTATACGAGCGTGCTTTGTGATGGCCGCGATGGTCTAAACCATCGCGACCATCGAATTTGCGAGCCGGAGCCTGCGGTTGAGGTTTTCAACCGCAAGCTCCGGAGTGATTTTGGCTCTATCAGAGCCAAAATCACTCCCACTGACATCACTAGTGGGCCGGCTTCTGATGGGAGGCGTTCCCGTGGGAACGCCCCCGTCAGGGAGGCACGCCCCCGGCAAGCCCACCAAAGGGGGCGTGCTGTCAATCAACATTGACAGCACGCCCCCTTTGATCGGACACAACGAGCGAAGGACTTTCCTTCGCTCGTCGTGTCTGGCGCATGCGCACGACGGAGCTCCATCCGTCGTGCGCATGCTCAGTGCATAACATCGACCCACTTGCGAGCGGACAGCCGCTCGCGAGTGGGTCTGAATCAGGCCCAAAGTGTTGTTTTCCTTGTGCTAAAAATGTATAATAAATATATTTTAAAAATTGATTTTGCTTGATGTGGTCTTTGTTTCTTTTTCATAATGGAGGCTCTTAGAAGATTAAGAGCCTGTGAGGTCTAACAAAGTAAATGAGGTTATAAACTCTTCTTAAATACTGTATATCTGCGACTACAGAATCAGGAATATGGTCTTACTCCGTACTTGTTGTTACGCACTTGTCTCCTTTACAACTATGGTAAAATGAGTTGTATGGAACATATTAAGAGGATCCAGTGACATTTTGAATTTTTTTTTACAAAGAAACAAAATCTTACCAAAACAAAGAAGAAATTAAAATAAAAAACAAAAATGTTATGTTAATTTCATAACATTCGAAGCACTAAAGGCCTTGTATTCTGAATGACATCAAATATTTCTATGAAGCTCATATGGATTACTGGCACCTCGGGAGTGATATGATAACTTTGGGCTTTGGTAAGGGTCCCAATGACAAATACTTTGTTTACGCACAATCCGGGTCAAAATCTTACAGGGATTCCTACCGTGTATTTCTTTTCTCATATAAATATTAAGTAATGAATATATGCAAATAATCTTCATACAGAACATGGTGCAATTTATATGTTGGTACTACTAAGATTGCTTACCAAATTCATCATTTACTAAATTTCCAATCTTCTGTTTTCTTTCACCCAAAATCTGTTTCACGCCTCCCAGAACCATCCTGAAAATAGAAATTAAGATTTTATAATCTTTGCACTACAGAGTACCTTAAGGTTATGACCTAATGGCAATGTGCAGGATATGGCGGTGATAAATGATGTCATTGGGGAAGTGGTCAAGTCCAGAAAGGACACAAAATATGAAAGAGACCAGGTGAAATAGAAATCTTAAATGTTTTCAAACATATATACTCTTCTGTGCTGGACAAAATGAAGCAAACAACATATGGAAGGTTACAGTCCCTTTAAATAGCAAATATTTAGGATGGTTTTCAAGGTATTCCTTAAAGAGGTTGCATACCCTGCCCAATTGCATTATTTAATGCAATCATCCTGCAGACTTGGTACCAGTGGGGTGCAGCTGCAGAACAGGTAGCCATTATGAATGGATTAAAAATTACATATTTGGCTGACATTCACTTACGAGATACCTAATTCAGTCTGCCAAGTCTCCCAGGCAATTGCTCGATGTTATGATCCTGTGCCGCTGACGTGATAATAAAAAAAGCCAAAGCGTGGGGTCCTCCTGTCACCTAGTCCAAACCTATTCTGCAGGGGGATGTGTGCCTCTTCCTTGGGAAAAAAAACAGCCAGAGGCATCATCACTAGGGTCTTTGGAACCCAGGGCAAGTCGAAGAACGGCGTGCCCCCCCATACACACACATAGAAAAGCATATGCGCGCATTTGGCGCGCACAAAAAACATGGGCGTGCGCATATACCAAAGGGGCGTGGCAACTGAAAATGGGTCACGACATTCATGACAAGTCACCCATTTCTCATCACTCTGGGAACATTACTTTCCAATCCATATGCACCTTACCTATACGGTGGTTTCTCACAATGTGGAACCTCTGAAGAAATATATCCTCCATGGGAAGACGGCATCTTAAGTCGGCATTCACTATTCATGTAGGTCACATCGTCCGGAAGATTCCTGTTTCTGTGGGAATATTAACAAGGTCTTCATCTTACAACAGCGGTTCAACCACACTACAAGTGCCTGCATACCCATGGCTGAAAAAGCATGCAAAGGCATGAAGAAATCATCCAAGACCTGCTGGGACCTGTAGTGCCACAGAAAAAAAAACACAAAAACCCATGAACTTTGTGACAAAATGGTTGATTTGACTAAATACTTCCCCAAACCTTGTTTAACCAATTTAATGTACTTGGCCTACACGTATGCAGAGAATTAGACCGGCAGTGTTGGAGTCATACCGCAAGGTAAATACTTTAAATTTTGTAATCTTGGAAGAAGTGGAACTTGCCAAAGAGACCCTGGGGTTATGTTACGAAAGAGGGTTACTTTCCAGTGCTGGAATGTAAACCCAGAATAAACTACTCTACTTTAATTGTGGGTTTACAATTCAGCCCCAGAGTGTAATTAATCCTCTTTCCTGCACATACAAGACCTTTCCTTCCCGCATTCTGCATCTCCAGACTCAAGGATGCACAAGTCAGGGATACACAAAGAGTGTTAAATGGACGCTGGGATACGCATTTTTCATGTGCATGAGATGTCTAAAAAAGCACATTTTACACTCTAAATAAAGGCCTTACATCCAAATGTAAACGACCCCCAGAGTGTATATTTAGCACAGTGGGCCTATTCTGTATAGTGGCCAAGCATAACAGGGATATATTGCAGACTGATCAAGTTACATTAGGCTAAACTGAATTTTTATCAATCCTAAAGGTCTACAGTATAATGGGCATAATAGGTCCTCCACCATATCTTCATCATGGCCAATTATATTCTATACTGGGAACAGAGAATATTTGGGGAGATTCAATTAGCAGCACGTTTCCATCAGAATATTGCACGCTGATGTAATGCTGGTCATTCTGCTGGAAAACCTTGCACGGCTTTGCTCCCACCTATAAAGGTGCAGAAATAACTAGTCTTGGCCTAGCTATTAATGTCATTTCAATATATAATAAACATCCTAACAGTATTTTCATTTTAAATTGTGTTTTTTATAATCATTTAATCCCTTGCTTGTTTTCTACCCAAGTAGCAGTCTTGACAAATGAAAATTGGACACAAGCAGAAGGTTAATGAAATGAGAAAGGACTGATAGGAACTGAGTCATTGAATGAGTGGATGCAGTAAAAGAGAACTTTGGCGAATAAGGCGATGGCAAAGGGACAGATACGTAATAAATGGCAGGTGTATCGTGGGAAGCAGAGGTGATGGAGGAATATAAACATATCACACATCAGTAGAGCTTATTTTATGCACTTCTCCTTTAAGGAATGTAGAACACGAGTGAGGTCATGCTGTGATGTCATAATGGTAACTCTTTGCTGTTGCTACCACTCTAGTCTTAACCACCCAGGACATGGACATAGCATTATCATTGCTGTCATTAACATACTCCATATACATCTCTTGCACCCAGCCCACTGAGGGAAAGATATCCGCTTGAGGTAAGTATCTCATCAAAGACAAGGGCGTTTCACTTGGATGTGCCTGCAGACTTGGAGCTTGACTACCCTAAAATATGACCTTGAGCTTGTTTATTTCTATAATTGGAGGTTCTAGCAGCACAGCACATCTGTCGCAATGTAGCAGCCATTCGGGTAAACTCGGTGCTTCTCAAAAGGGGATGACCATCCTCTTCAGCAAATTGCGCAGCTTTGTGAGGAATATAAATTGGGTAATGTCAGGAGATGTGGACAGGAGCTATATTAATGACGTCAGCCAATGTTATTTATTAATGTGGTGAAATGTATACTGTATTTCAGTGTCAAACGTTCATATTTTAAATCAATTTGGAAATTATACTCTGCATAGCCTCCTAGTGCCCAGAGGGACGGGCAGTCCTTCAAGCCATGGGTCCCCAGAGGTTTCCTCCACAGGGGGTTTTTCCTCTCCTGAGTGCTGAAGGATGACTCTTTGTGAGTCACGAGGCTTCCACCATCTTGGTCCTCTTATAGGACAAGCTTGTAAGAGCCTCCGGCTAATCTTGGGCACTAATTTATTTTACAGTGCAGAGTAAAAATAAAGGCCCTCATTCAGAGCCGTACGCTCTGAGCAGAGCGCACGCTCTGAATGAGGGCCGGGCTCCATTTTCATGGAGCGTCCTCCTGGACGCTCGTATAGCTGTGGGTCACCACCCACAGGCTATACGAGCGTGCTTTGTGATGGCCGCGATGGTCGAGACCATCGCGACCATCGAATTTGCGAGCCGGAGCCTGCGGTTGAGGTTTTCAACCGCAAGCTCCGGAGTGATTTTGGCTCTATCAGAGCCAAAATCACTCCCACTGACATCACTAGTGATGTCAGTGGGCCGGCTTCTGACGGGAGGCGTTCCCGTGGGAACGCCCCAGTCAGGGAGGCACGCCCCCGGCAAGCCCACCAAAGGGGGCGTGCTGTCAATCAACATTGACAGCACGCCCCCTTTGATCGGACACAACGAGCGAAGGACTTTCCTTCGCTCGTCGCGTCTGGCGCATGCGCACGACGGAGCTCCCTCCGTCGTGCGCTTGCTCAGTGCATAACATCGACCCACTTGCGAGCGGACAGCCGCTCGCGAGTGGGTCTGAATCAGGCCCAAAGTGTTGTTTTCCTTGTGCTAAAAATTCATAATAAATATATTTTAAAAATTGATTTTGCTTGATGTGGTCTTTGTTTCTTTTTCATAATGGAGGCTCTTAGAAGATTAAGAGCCTGTGAGGTCTAACAAAGTAAATGAGGTTATAAACTCTTCTTAAATACTGTATATCTGCGACTACAGAATCAGGAATATGGTCTTACTCCGTACTTGTTGTTACGCACTTGTCTCCTTTACAACTATGGTAAAATGAGTTGTATGGAAAATATTAAGAGGATCCAGTGACATTTTGAATTTTTTTTTACAAAGAAACAAAATCTTACCAAAACAAAGAAGAAATTAAAATAAAAAACAAAAATGTTATGTTAATTTCATAACATTCGAAGCACTAAAGGCCTTGTATTCTGAATGACATCAAATATTTCTATGAAGCTCATATGGATTACTGGCACCTCAGGAGTGATATGATAACTTTGGGCTTTGGTAAGGGTCCCAATGACAAATACTTTGTTTACGCACAATCCGGGTCAAAATCTTACAGGGATTCCTACCATGTATTTCTTTTCTCATATAAATATTAGGTAATGAATATATGCAAATAATCTTCATACAGAACATGGTGCAATTTATATGTTGGTACTACTAAGATTGCTTACCAAATTCATCATTTACTAAATTTCCAATCTTCTGTTTTCTTTCACCCAAAATCTGTTTCACGCCTCCCAGAACCATCCTGAAAATAGAAATTAAGATTTTATAATCTTTGCACTACAGAGTACCTTAAGGTTATGACCTAATGGCAATGTGCAGGATATGGCGGTGGTAAATGATGTCATTGGGGAAGTGGTCAAGTCCAGAAAGGACACAAAATATGAAAGAGACCAGGTGAAATAGAAATATAAAATGTTTTCAAACATATATACTCTTCTGTGCTGGACAAAATGAAGCAAACAACATATGGAAGGTTACAGTCCCTTTAAATAGCAAATATTTAGGATGGTTTTCAAGGTATTCCTTAAAGAGGTTGCATACCCTGCCCAATTGCATTATTTAATGCAATCATCCTGCAGACTTGGTAGCAGTGGGGTGCAGCTGCAGAACAGGTAGCCATTATGAATGGATTAAAAATTACATATTTGGCTGACATTCACTTACGAGATACCTAATTCAGTCTGCCAAGTCTCCCAGGCAATTGCTCGATGTTATGATCCTGTGCCGCTGACGTGATAATAAAAAAAGCCAAAGCGTGGGGTCCTCCTGTCACCTAGTCCAAACCTATTCTGCAGGGGGATGTGTGCCTCTTCCTTGGGAAAAAAAACAGCCAGAGGCATCATCACTAGGGTCTTTGGAACCCAGGGCAAGTCGAAGAACGGCGTGCACCCCCATACACACACATAGAAAAGCATATGCGCGCATTTGGCGCGCACAAAAAACATGGGCGTGCGCATATACCAAAGGGGCGTGGCAACTGAAAATGGGTCACGACATTCATGACAAGTCACCCATTTCTCATCACTCTGGGAACATTACTTTCCAATCCATATGCACCTTACCTATACGGTGGTTTCTCACAATGTGGAACCTCTGAAGAAATATATCCTCCATGGGAAGACGGCATCTTAAGTCGGCATTCACTATTCATGTAGGTCACATCGTCCGGAAGATTCCTGTTTCTGTGGGAATATTAACAAGGTCTTCATCTTACAACAGCGGTTCAACCACACTACAAGTGCCTGCATACCCATGGCTGAAAAAGCATGCAAAGGCATGAAGAAATCATCCAAGACCTGCTGGGACTTGTAGTGCCACAGAAAAAAAAACACAAAAACCCACGAACTTTGTGACAAAATGGTTGATTTGACTAAATACTTCCCCAAACCTTGTTTAACCAATTTAATGTACTTGGCTTACACGTATGCAGAGAATTAGACCGGCAGTGTTGGAGTCATACCGCAAGGTAAATACTTTAAATTTTGTCATCTTGGAAGAAGTGGAACTTGCCAAAGAGACCCTGGGGTTATGTTAGGAAAGAGGGTTACTTTCCAGTGCTGGAATGTAAACCCAGAATAAACTACTCTACTTTAATTGTGGGTTTACAATTCAGCGCCAGAGTGTAATTAATCCTCTTTCCTGCATATACAAGACCCTTCCTTCCCGCATTCTGCATCTCCAGACTCAAGGATGCACAAGTCAGGGATACACAAAGAGTGTTAAATGGACGCTGGGATACGCATTTTTCATGTGCATGAGATGTCTAAAAAAGCACATTTTACACTCTAAATAAATCCAACTGTAAACGACCCCCAGAGTGTATATTTAGCACAGTGGGCCTATTCTGTATAGTGGCCAAGCATAACAGGGATATATTGCAGACTGATCAAGTTACATTAGGCTAAACTGAATTTTTATCAATCCTGAAGGTCTACCGTATAATGGGCATAATAGGTCCTCCACCATATCTTCATCATGGCCAATTATATTCTATACTGGGAACAGAGAATATTTGGGGAGATTCAATTAGCAGCACGTTTCCATCAGAATATTGCACGCTGATGTAATGCTGGTCATCCTGCTGGAAAACCTTGCACGGCTTTGCTCCCACCTATAAAGGTGCAGAAATAACTAGTCTTGGCCTAGCTATTAAAGTCATTTCAATATATAATAAACATCCTAACAGTATTTTCATTTTAAATTGTGTTTTTTATAATCATTTAATCCCTTGCTTGTTTTCTACCCAAGTAGCAGTCTTGACAAATGAAAATTGGACACAAGCAGAAGGTTAATGAAATGAGAAAGGACTGATAGGAACTGAGTCATTGAATGAGTGGATGCAGTAAAAGAGAACTTTGGCGAATAAGGCGATGGCAAAGGGACAGATACGTAATAAATGGCAGGTGTATCGTGGGAAGCAGAGGTGATGGAGGAATATAAACATATCACACATCAGTAGAGCTTATCTTATGCACTTCTCCTTTAAGGAATGTAGAACACGAGTGAGGTCATGCTGTGATGTCATAATGGTAACTCTTTGCTGTTGCTACCACTCTAGTCTTAACCGCCCAGGACATGGACATAGCATTATCATTGCTGTCATTAACATACTCCATATACATCTCTTGCACCCAGCCCACTGAGGGAAAGATATCCGCTTGAGGTAAGTATCTCATCAAAGACAAGGGCGTTTCACTTGGATGTGCCTGCAGACTTGGAGCTTGACTACCCTAAAATATGACCTTGAGCTTGTTTATTTCTATAATTGGAGGTTCTAGCAGCACAGCACATCTGTCGCAATGTAGCAGCCATTCGGGTAAACTCGGTGCTTCTCAAAAGGGGATGACCATCCTCTTCAGCAAATTGCGCAGCTTTGTGAGGAATATAAATTGGGTAATGTCAGGAGATGTGGACAGGAGCTATATTAATGACGTCAGCCAATGTTATTTATTAATGTGGTGAAATGTATACTGTATTTCAGTGTCAAACGTTCATATTTTAAATCAATTTGGAAATTATACTCTGCATAGCCTCCTAGTGCCCAGAGGGACGGGCAGTCCTTCAAGCCATGGGTCCCCAGAGGTTTCCTCCACAGGGGGTTTTTCCTCTACTGAGTGCTGAAGGATGACTCTTTGTGAGTCACGAGGCTTCCACCATCTTGGTCCTCTTATAGGACAAGCTTGTAAGAGCCTCCGGCTAATCTTGGGCGCTAATTTATTTTACAGTGCAGAGTAAAAATAAAGTGTTGTTTTCCTTGTGCTAAAAATTCATAATAAATATATTTTAAAAATTGATTTTGCTTGATGTGGTCTTTGTTTCTTTTTCATAATGGAGGCTCTTAGAAGATTAAGAGCCTGTGAGGTCTAACAAAGTAAATGAGGTTATAAACTCTTCTTAAATACTGTATATCTGCGACTACAGAATCAGGAATATGGTCTTACTCCGTACTTGTTGTTACGCACTTGTCTCCTTTACAACTATGGTAAAATGAGTTGTATGGAAAATATTAAGAGGATCCAGTGACATTTTGAATTTTTTTTTACAAAGAAACAAAATCTTACCAAAACAAAGAAGAAATTAAAATAAAAAACAAAAATGTTATGTTAATTTCCTAACATTCGAAGCACTAAAGGCCTTGTATTCTGAATGACATCAAATATTTCTATGAAGCTCATATGGATTACTGGCACCTCAGGAGTGATATGATAACTTTGGGCTTTGGTAAGGGTCCCAATGACAAATACTTTGTTTACGCACAATCCGGGTCAAAATCTTACAGGGATTCCTACCGTGTATTTCTTTTCTCATATAAATATTAAGTAATGAATATATGCAAATAATCTTCATACAGAACATGGTGCAATTTATATGTTGGTACTACTAAGATTGCTTACCAAATTCATCATTTACTAAATTTCCAATCTTCTGTTTTCTTTCACCCAAAATCTGTTTCACGCCTCCCAGAACCATCCTGAAAATAGAAATTAAGATTTTATAATCTTTGCACTACATAGTACCTTAAGGTTATGACCTAATGGCAATGTGCAGGATATGGCGGTGGTAAATGATGTCATTGGGGAAGTGGTCAAGTCCAGAAAGGACACAAAATATGAAAGAGACCAGGTGAAATAGAAATATTAAATGTTTTCAAACATATATACTCTTCTGTGCTGGACAAAATGAAGCAAACAACATATGGAAGGTTACAGTCCCTTTAAATAGCAAATATTTAGGATGGTTTTCAAGGTATTCCTTAAAGAGGTTGCATACCCTGCCCAATTGCAATATTTAATGCAATCATCCTGCAGACTTGGTACCAGTGGGGTGCAGCTGCAGAACAGGTAGCCATTATGAATGGATTAAAAATTACATATTTGGCTGACATTCACTTACGAGATACCTAATTCAGTCTGCCAAGTCTCCCAGGCAATTGCTCGATGTTATGATCCTGTGCCGCTGACGTGATAATAAAAAAAGCCAAAGCATGGGGTCCTCCTGTCACCTAGTCCAAACCTATTCTGCAGGGGGATGTGTGCCTCTTCCTTGGGAAAAAAAACAGCCAGAGGCATCATCACTAGGGTCTTTGGAACCCAGGGCAAGTCGAAGAACGGCGTGCCCCCCCATACACACACATAGAAAAGCATATGCGCGCATTTGGCGCGCACAAAAAACATGGGCGTGCGCATATACCAAAGGGGCGTGGCAACTGAAAATGGGTCACGACATTCATGACAAGTCACCCATTTCTCATCACTCTGGGAACATTACTTTCCAATCCATATGCACCTTACCTATACGGTGGTTTCTCACAATGTGGAACCTCTGAAGAAATATATCCTCCATGGGAAGACGGCATCTTAAGTCGGCATTCACTATTCATGTAGGTCACATCGTCCGGAAGATTCCTGTTTCTGTGGGAATATTAACAAGGTCTTCATCTTACAACAGCGGTTCAACCACACTACAAGTGCCTGCATACCCATGGCTGAAAAAGCATGCAAAGGCATGAAGAAATCATCCAAGACCTGCTGGGACCTGTAGTGCCACAGAAAAAAAAACACAAAAACCCACGAACTTTGTGACAAAATGGTTGATTTGACTAAATACTTCCCCAAACCTTGTTTAACCAATTTAATGTACTTGGCCTACACGTATGCAGAGAATTAGACCGGCAGTGTTGGAGTCATACCGAAAGGTAAATACTTTAAATTTTGTAATCTTGGAAGAAGTGGAACTTGCCAAAGAGACCCTGGGGTTATGTTAGGAAAGAGGGTTACTTTCCAGTGCTGGAATGTAAACCCAGAATAAACTACTCTACTTTAATTGTGGGTTTACAATTCAGCCCCAGAGTGTAATTAATCCTCTTTCCTGCACATACAAGACCTTTCCTTCCCGCATTCTGCATCTCCAGACTCAAGGATGCACAAGTCAGGGATACACAAAGAGTGTTAAATGGACGCTGGGATACGCATTTTTCATGTGCATGAGATGTCTAAAAAAGCACATTTTACACTCTAAATAAAGGCCTTACATCCAAATGTAAACGACCCCCAGAGTGTATATTTAGCACAGTGGGCCTATTCTGTATAGTGGCCAAGCATAACAGGGATATATTGCAGACTGATCAAGTTACATTAGGCTAAACTGAATTTTTATCAATCCTAAAGGTCTACAGTATAATGGGCATAATAGGTCCTCCACCATATCTTCATCATGGCCAATTATATTCTATACTGGGAACAGAGAATATTTGGGGAGATTCAATTAGCAGCACGTTTCCATCAGAATATTGCACGCTGATGTAATGCTGGTCATTCTGCTGGAAAACCTTGCACGGCTTTGCTCCCACCTATAAAGGTGCAGAAATAACTAGTCTTGGCCTAGCTATTAATGTCATTTCAATATATAATAAACATCCTAACAGTATTTTCATTTTAAATTGTGTTTTTTATAATCATTTAATCCCTTGCTTGTTTTCTACCCAAGTAGCAGTCTTGACAAATGAAAATTGGACACAAGCAGAAGGTTAATGAAATGAGAAAGGACTGATAGGAACTGAGTCATTGAATGAGTGGATGCAGTAAAAGAGAACTTTGGCGAATAAGGCGATGGCAAAGGGACAGATACGTAATAAATGGCAGGTGTATCGTGGGAAGCAGAGGTGATGGAGGAATATAAACATATCACACATCAGTAGAGCTTATCTTATGCACTTCTCCTTTAAGGAATGTAGAACACGAGTGAGGTCATGCTGTGATGTCATAATGGTAACTCTTTGCTGTTGCTACCACTCTAGTCTTAACCACCCAGGACATGGACATAGCATTATCATTGCTGTCATTAACATACTCCATATACATCTCTTGCACCCAGCCCACTGAGGGAAAGATATCCGCTTGAGGTAAGTATCTCATCAAAGACAAGGGCGTTTCACTTGGATGTGCCTGCAGACTTGGAGCTTGACTACCCTAAAATATGACCTTGAGCTTGTTTATTTCTATAATTGGAGGTTCTAGCAGCACAGCACATCTGTCGCAATGTAGCAGCCATTCGGGTAAACTCGGTGCTTCTCAAAAGGGGATGACCATCCTCTTCAGCAAATTGCGCAGCTTTGTGAGGAATATAAATTGGGTAATGTCAGGAGATTTGGACAGGAGCTATATTAATGACGTCAGCCAATGTTATTTATTAATGTGGTGAAATGTATACTGTATTTCAGTGTCAAACGTTCATATTTTAAATCAATTTGGAAATTATACTCTGCATAGCCTCCTAGTGCCCAGAGGGACGGGCAGTCCTTCAAGCCATGGGTCCCCAGAGGTTTCCTCCACAGGGGGTTTTTCCTCTCCTGAGTGCTGAAGGATGACTCTTTGTGAGTCACGAGGCTTCCACCATCTTGGTCCTCTTATAGGACAAGCTTGTAAGAGCCTCCGGCTAATCTTGGGCACTAATTTATTTTACAGTGCAGAGTAAAAATAAAGGCCCTCATTCAGAGCCGTACGCTCTGAGCAGAGCGCACGCTCTGAATGAGGGCCGGGCTCCATTTTCATGGAGCGTCCTCCTGGACGCTCGTATAGCTGTGGGTCACCACCCACAGGCTATACGAGCGTGCTTTGTGATGGCCGCGATGGTCGAGACCATCGCGACCATCGAATTTGCGAGCCGGAGCCTGCGGTTGAGGTTTTCAACCGCAAGCTCCGGAGTGATTTTGGCTCTATCAGAGCCAAAATCACTCCCACTGACATCACTAGTGATGTCAGTGGGCCGGCTTCTGATGGGAGGCGTTCCCGTGGGAACGCCCCCGTCAGGGAGGCACGCCCCCGGCAAGCCCACCAAAGGGGGCGTGCTGTCAATCAACATTGACAGCACGCCCCCTTTGATCGGACACAACGAGCGAAGGACTTTCCTTCGCTCGTCGCGTCTGGCGCATGCGCACGACGGAGCTCCCTCCGTCGTGCGCTTGCTCAGTGCATAACATCGACCCACTTGCGAGCGGACAGCCGCTCGCGAGTGGGTCTGAATCAGGCCCAAAGTGTTGTTTTCCTTGTGCTAAAAATTCATAATAAATATATTTTAAAAATTGATTTTGCTTGATGTGGTCTTTGTTTCTTTTTCATAATGGAGGCTCTTAGAAGATTAAGAGCCTGTGAGGTCTAACAAAGTAAATGAGGTTATAAACTCTTCTTAAATACTGTATATCTGCGACTACAGAATCAGGAATATGGTCTTACTCCGTACTTGTTGTTACGCACTTGTCTCCTTTACAACTATGGTAAAATGAGTTGTATGGAAAATATTAAGAGGATCCAGTGACATTTTGAATTTTTTTTTACAAAGAAACAAAATCTTACCAAAACAAAGAAGAAATTAAAATAAAAAACAAAAATGTTATGTTAATTTCATAACATTCGAAGCACTAAAGGCCTTGTATTCTGAATGACATCAAATATTTCTATGAAGCTCATATGGATTACTGGCACCTCAGGAGTGATATGATAACTTTGGGCTTTGGTAAGGGTCCCAATGACAAATACTTTGTTTACGCACAATCCGGGTCAAAATCTTACAGGGATTCCTACCATGTATTTCTTTTCTCATATAAATATTAGGTAATGAATATATGCAAATAATCTTCATACAGAACATGGTGCAATTTATATGTTGGTACTACTAAGATTGCTTACCAAATTCATCATTTACTAAATTTCCAATCTTCTGTTTTCTTTCACCCAAAATCTGTTTCACGCCTCCCAGAACCATCCTGAAAATAGAAATTAAGATTTTATAATCTTTGCACTACAGAGTACCTTAAAGTTATGACCTAATGGCAATGTGCAGGATATGGCGGTGGTAAATGATGTCATTGGGGAAGTGGTCAAGTCCAGAAAGGACACAAAATATGAAAGAGACCAGGTGAAATAGAAATATAAAATGTTTTCAAACATATATACTCTTCTGTGCTGGACAAAATGAAGCAAACAACATATGGAAGGTTACAGTCCCTTTAAATAGCAAATATTTAGGATGGTTTTCAAGGTATTCCTTAAAGAGGTTGCATACCCTGCCCAATTGCATTATTTAATGCAATCATCCTGCAGACTTGGTAGCAGTGGGGTGCAGCTGCAGAACAGGTAGCCATTATGAATGGATTAAAAATTACATATTTGGCTGACATTCACTTACGAGATACCTAATTCAGTCTGCCAAGTCTCCCAGGCAATTGCTCGATGTTATGATCCTGTGCCGCTGACGTGATAATAAAAAAAGCCAAAGCGTGGGGTCCTCCTGTCACCTAGTCCAAACCTATTCTGCAGGGGGATGTGTGCCTCTTCCTTGGGAAAAAAAACAGCCAGAGGCATCATCACTAGGGTCTTTGGAACCCAGGGCAAGTCGAAGAACGGCGTGCACCCCCATACACACACATAGAAAAGCATATGCGCGCATTTGGCGCGCACAAAAAACATGGGCGTGCGCATATACCAAAGGGGCGTGGCAACTGAAAATGGGTCACGACATTCATGACAAGTCACCCATTTCTCATCACTCTGGGAACATTACTTTCCAATCCATATGCACCTTACCTATACGGTGGTTTCTCACAATGTGGAACCTCTGAAGAAATATATCCTCCATGGGAAGACGGCATCTTAAGTCGGCATTCACTATTCATGTAGGTCACATCGTCCGGAAGATTCCTGTTTCTGTGGGAATATTAACAAGGTCTTCATCTTACAACAGCGGTTCAACCACACTACAAGTGCCTGCATACCCATGGCTGAAAAAGCATGCAAAGGCATGAAGAAATCATCCAAGACCTGCTGGGACTTGTAGTGCCACAGAAAAAAAAACACAAAAACCCACGAACTTTGTGACAAAATGGTTGATTTGACTAAATACTTCCCCAAACCTTGTTTAACCAATTTAATGTACTTGGCTTACACGTATGCAGAGAATTAGACCGGCAGTGTTGGAGTCATACCGCAAGGTAAATACTTTAAATTTTGTCATCTTGGAAGAAGTGGAACTTGCCAAAGAGACCCTGGGGTTATGTTAGGAAAGAGGGTTACTTTCCAGTGCTGGAATGTAAACCCAGAATAAACTACTCTACTTTAATTGTGGGTTTACAATTCAGCGCCAGAGTGTAATTAATCCTCTTTCCTGCACATACAAGACCCTTCCTTCCCGCATTCTGCATCTCCAGACTCAAGGATGCACAAGTCAGGGATACACAAAGAGTGTTAAATGGACGCTGGGATACGCATTTTTCATGTGCATGAGATGTCTAAAACAGCACATTTTACACTCTAAATAAAGGCCTTACATCCAACTGTAAACGACCCCCAGAGTGTATATTTAGCACAGTGGGCCTATTCTGTATAGTGGCCAAGCATAACAGGGATATATTGCAGACTGATCAAGTTACATTAGGCTAAACTGAATTTTTATCAATCCTGAAGGTCTACCGTATAATGGGCATAATAGGTCCTCCACCATATCTTCATCATGGCCAATTATATTCTATACTGGGAACAGAGAATATTTGGGGAGATTCAATTAGCAGCACGTTTCCATCAGAATATTGCACGCTGATGTAATGCTGGTCATCCTGCTGGAAAACCTTGCACGGCTTTGCTCCCACCTATAAAGGTGCAGAAATAACTAGTCTTGGCCTAGCTATTAAAGTCATTTCAATATATAATAAACATCCTAACAGTATTTTCATTTTAAATTGTGTTTTTTATAATCATTTAATCCCTTGCTTGTTTTCTACCCAAGTAGCAGTCTTGACAAATGAAAATTGGACACAAGCAGAAGGTTAATGAAATGAGAAAGGACTGATAGGAACTGAGTCATTGAATGAGTGGATGCAGTAAAAGAGAACTTTGGCGAATAAGGCGATGGCAAAGGGACAGATACGTAATAAATGGCAGGTGTATCGTGGGAAGCAGAGGTGATGGAGGAATATAAACATATCACACATCAGTAGAGCTTATCTTATGCACTTCTCCTTTAAGGAATGTAGAACACGAGTGAGGTCATGCTGTGATGTCATAATGGTAACTCTTTGCTGTTGCTACCACTCTAGTCTTAACCGCCCAGGACATGGACATAGCATTATCATTGCTGTCATTAACATACTCCATATACATCTCTTGCACCCAGCCCACTGAGGGAAAGATATCCGCTTGAGGTAAGTATCTCATCAAAGACAAGGGCGTTTCACTTGGATGTGCCTGCAGACTTGGAGCTTGACTACCCTAAAATATGACCTTGAGCTTGTTTATTTCTATAATTGGAGGTTCTAGCAGCACAGCACATCTGTCGCAATGTAGCAGCCATTCGGGTAAACTCGGTGCTTCTCAAAAGGGGATGACCATCCTCTTCAGCAAATTGCGCAGCTTTGTGAGGAATATAAATTGGGTAATGTCAGGAGATGTGGACAGGAGCTATATTAATGACGTCAGCCAATGTTATTTATTAATGTGGTGAAATGTATACTGTATTTCAGTGTCAAACGTTCATATTTTAAATCAATTTGGAAATTATACTCTGCATAGCCTCCTAGTGCCCAGAGGGACGGGCAGTCCTTCAAGCCATGGGTCCCCAGAGGTTTCCTCCACAGGGGGTTTTTCCTCTCCTGAGTGCTGAAGGATGACTCTTTGTGAGTCACGAGGCTTCCACCATCTTGGTCCTCTTATAGGACAAGCTTGTAAGAGCCTCCGGCTAATCTTGGGCGCTAATTTATTTTACAGTGCAGAGTAAAAATAAAGTGTTGTTTTCCTTGTGCTAAAAATTCATAATAAATATATTTTAAAAATTGATTTTGCTTGATGTGGTCTTTGTTTCTTTTTCATAATGGAGGCTCTTAGAAGATTAAGAGCCTGTGAGGTCTAACAAAGTAAATGAGGTTATAAACTCTTCTTAAATACTGTATATCTGCGACTACAGAATCAGGAATATGGTCTTACTCCGTACTTGTTGTTACGCACTTGTCTCCTTTACAACTATGGTAAAATGAGTTGTATGGAAAATATTAAGAGGATCCAGTGACATTTTGAAATTTTTTTTACAAAGAAACAAAATCTTACCAAAACAAAGAAGAAATTAAAATAAAAAACAAAAATGTTATGTTAATTTCATAACATTCGAAGCACTAAAGGCCTTGTATTCTGAATGACATCAAATATTTCTATGAAGCTCATATGGATTACTGGCACCTCAGGAGTGATATGATAACTTTGGGCTTTGGTAAGGGTCCCAATGACAAATACTTTGTTTACGCACAATCCGGGTCAAAATCTTACAGGGATTCCTACCGTGTATTTCTTTTCTCATATAAATATTAAGTAATGAATATATGCAAATAATCTTCATACAGAACATGGTGCAATTTATATGTTGGTACTACTAAGATTGCTTACCAAATTCATCATTTACTAAATTTCCAATCTTCTGTTTTCTTTCACCCAAAATCTGTTTCACGCCTCCCAGAACCATCCTGAAAATAGAAATTAAGATTTTATAATCTTTGCACTACTTAGTACCTTAAGGTTATGACCTAATGGCAATGTGCAGGATATGGCGGTGGTAAATGATGTCATTGGGGAAGTGGTCAAGTCCAGAAAGGACACAAAATATGAAAGAGACCAGGTGAAATAGAAATATTAAATGTTTTCAAACATATATACTCTTCTGTGCTGGACAAAATGAAGCAAACAACATATGGAAGGTTACAGTCCCTTTAAATAGCAAATATTTAGGATGGTTTTCAAGGTATTCCTTAAAGAGGTTGCATACCCTGCCCAATTGCATTATTTAATGCAATCATCCTGCAGACTTGGTAGCAGTGGGGTGCAGCTGCAGAACAGGTAGCCATTATGAATGGATTAAAAATTACATATTTGGCTGACATTCACTTACGAGATACCTAATTCAGTCTGCCAAGTCTCCCAGGCAATTGCTCGATGTTATGATCCTGTGCCGCTGACATGATAATAAAAAAAGCCAAAGCGTGGGGTCCTCCTGTCACCTAGTCCAAACCTATTCTGCAGGGGGATGTGTGCCTCTTCCTTGGGAAAAAAAACAGCCAGAGGCATCATCACTAGGGTCTTTGGAACCCAGGGCAAGTCGAAGAACGGCGTGCCCCCCCATACACACACATAGAAAAGGATATGCGCGCATTTGGCGCGCACAAAAAACATGGGCGTGCGCATATACCAAAGGGGCGTGGCAACTGAAAATGGGTCACGACATTCATGACAAGTCACCCATTTCCCATCACTCTGGGAACATTACTTTCCAATCCATATGCACCTTACCTATACGGTGGTTTCTCACAATGTGGAACCTCTGAAGAAATATATCCTCCATGGGAAGACGGCATCTTAAGTCGGCATTCACTATTCATGTAGGTCACATCGTCCGGAAGATTCCTGTTTCTGTGGGAATATTAACAAGGTCTTCATCTTACAACAGCGGTTCAACCACACTCGTTCCCCCTGTGTAACTTCCTGCCCCCTGCATCTCTTACCCACACCATCACCTCCCCAGACACACACAGACATAAAAAAGCCTACACAGAGACATACACCTCTTTCACACAAATGCAGCCAGCCAAATAAATAAAACTGCTTGCGTATGCAGGCGCTTTTAGCACTACAAGTGCCTGCATACCCATGGCTGAAAAAGCATGCAAAGGCATGAAGAAATCATCCAAGACCTGCTGGGACCTGTAGTGCCACAGAAAAAAAAACACAAAAACCCACGAACTTTGTGACAAAATGGTTGATTTGACTAAATACTTCCCCAAACCTTGTTTAACCAATTTAATGTACTTGGCCTACACGTATGCAGAGAATTAGACCGGCAGTGTTGGAGTCATACCGCAAGGTAAATACTTTAAATTTTGTCATCTTGGAAGAAGTGGAACTTGCCAAAGAGACCCTGGGGTTATGTTAGGAAAGAGGGTTACTTTCCAGTGCTGGAATGTAAACCCAGAATAAACTACTCTACTTTAATTGTGGGTTTACAATTCAGCGCCAGAGTGTAATTAATCCTCTTTCCTGCACATACAAGACCCTTCCTTCCCGCATTCTGCATCTCCAGACTCAAGGATGCACAAGTCAGGGATACACAAAGAGTGTTAAATGGACGCTGGGATACGCATTTTTCATGTGCATGAGATGTCTAAAACAGCACATTTTACACTCTAAATAAAGGCCTTACATCCAACTGTAAACGACCCCCAGAGTGTATATTTAGCACAGTGGGACTATTCTGTATAGTGGCCAAGCATAACAGGGATATATTGCAGACTGATCAAGTTACATTAGGCTAAACTGAATTTTTATCAATCCTGAAGGTCTACCGTATAATGGGCATAATAGGTCCTCCACCATATCTTCATCATGGCCAATTATATTCTATACTGGGAACAGAGAATATTTGGGGAGATTCAATTAGCAGCACGTTTCCATCAGAATATTGCACGCTGATGTAATGCTGGTCATCCTGCTGGAAAACCTTGCACGGCTTTGCTCCCACCTATAAAGGTGCAGAAATAACTAGTCTTGGCCTAGCTATTAATGTCATTTCAATATATAATAAACATCCTAACAGTATTTTCATTTTAAATTGTGTTTTTTATAATCATTTAATCCCTTGCTTGTTTTCTACCCAAGTAGCAGTCTTGACAAATGAAAATTGGACACAAGCAGAAGGTTAATGAAATGAGAAAGGACTGATAGGAACTGAGTCATTGAATGAGTGGATGCAGTAAAAGAGAACTTTGGCGAATAAGGCGATGGCAAAGGGACAGATACGTAATAAATGGCAGGTGTATCGTGGGAAGCAGAGGTGATGGAGGAATATAAACATATCACACATCAGTAGAGCTTATTTTATGCACTTCTCCTTTAAGGAATGTAGAACACGAGTGAGGTCATGCTGTGATGTCATAATGGTAACTCTTTGCTGTTGCTACCACTCTAGTCTTAACCGCCCAGGACATGGACATAGCATTATCATTGCTGTCATTAACATACTCCATATACATCTCTTGCACCCAGCCCACTGAGGGAAAGATATCCGCTTGAGGTAAGTATCTCATCAAAGACAAGGGCGTTTCACTTGGATGTGCCTGCAGACTTGGAGCTTGACTACCCTAAAATATGACCTTGAGCTTGTTTATTTCTATAATTGGAGGTTCTAGCAGCACAGCACATCTGTCGCAATGTAGCAGCCATTCGGGTAAACTCGGTGCTTCTCAAAAGGGGATGACCATCCTCTTCAGCAAATTGCGCCGCTTTGTGAGGAATATAAATTGGGTAATGTCAGGAGATGTGGACAGGAGCTATATTAATGACGTCAGCCAATGTTATTTATTAATGTGGTGAAATGTATACTGTATTTCAGTGTCAAACGTTCATATTTTAAATCAATTTGGAAATTATACTCTGCATAGCCTCCTAGTGCCCAGAGGGACGGGCAGTCCTTCAAGCCATGGGTCCCCAGAGGTTTCCTCCACAGGGGGTTTTTCCTCTCCTGAGTGCTGAAGGATGACTCTTTGTGAGTCACGAGGCTTCCACCATCTTGGTCCTCTTATAGGACAAGCTTGTAAGAGCCTCCGGCTAATCTTGGGCGCTAATTTATTTTACAGTGCAGAGTAAAAATAAAGTGTTGTTTTCCTTGTGCTAAAAATTCATAATAAATATATTTAAAAAATTGATTTTGCTTGATGTGGTCTTTGTTTCTTTTTCATAATGGAGGCTCTTAGAAGATTAAGAGCCTGTGAGGTCTAACAAAGTAAATGAGGTTATAAACTCTTCTTAAATACTGTATATCTGCGACTACAGAATCAGGAATATGGTCTTACTCCGTACTTGTTGTTACGCACTTGTCTCCTTTACAACTATGGTAAAATGAGTTGTATGGAAAATATTAAGAGGATCCAGTGACATTTTGAAATTTTTTTTACAAAGAAACAAAATCTTACCAAAACAAAGAAGAAATTAAAATAAAAAACAAAAATGTTATGTTAATTTCATAACATTCGAAGCACTAAAGGCCTTGTATTCTGAATGACATCAAATATTTCTATGAAGCTCATATGGATTACTGGCACCTCAGGAGTGATATGATAACTTTGGGCTTTGGTAAGGGTCCCAATGACAAATACTTTGTTTACGCACAATCCGGGTCAAAATCTTACAGGGATTCCTACCGTGTATTTCTTTTCTCATATAAATATTAAGTAATGAATATATGCAAATAATCTTCATACAGAACATGGTGCAATTTATATGTTGGTACTACTAAGATTGCTTACCAAATTCATCATTTACTAAATTTCCAATCTTCTGTTTTCTTTCACCCAAAATCTGTTTCACGCCTCCCAGAACCATCCTGAAAATAGAAATTAAGATTTTATAATCTTTGCACTACTTAGTACCTTAAGGTTATGACCTAATGGCAATGTGCAGGATATGGCGGTGGTAAATGATGTCATTGGGGAAGTGGTCAAGTCCAGAAAGGACACAAAATATGAAAGAGACCAGGTGAAATAGAAATATTAAATGTTTTCAAACATATATACTCTTCTGTGCTGGACAAAATGAAGCAAACAACATATGGAAGGTTACAGTCCCTTTAAATAGCAAATATTTAGGATGGTTTTCAAGGTATTCCTTAAAGAGGTTGCATACCCTGCCCAATTGCATTATTTAATGCAATCATCCTGCAGACTTGGTAGCAGTGGGGTGCAGCTGCAGAACAGGTAGCCATTATGAATGGATTAAAAATTACATATTTGGCTGACATTCACTTACGAGATACCTAATTCAGTCTGCCAAGTCTCCCAGGCAATTGCTCGATGTTATGATCCTGTGCCGCTGACATGATAATAAAAAAAGCCAAAGCGTGGGGTCCTCCTGTCACCTAGTCCAAACCTATTCTGCAGGGGGATGTGTGCCTCTTCCTTGGGAAAAAAAACAGCCAGAGGCATCATCACTAGGGTCTTTGGAACCCAGGGCAAGTCGAAGAACGGCGTGCCCCCCCATACACACACATAGAAAAGGATATGCGCGCATTTGGCGCGCACAAAAAACATGGGCGTGCGCATATACCAAAGGGGCGTGGCAACTGAAAATGGGTCACGACATTCATGACAAGTCACCCATTTCTCATCACTCTGGGAACATTACTTTCCAATCCATATGCACCTTACCTATACGGTGGTTTCTCACAATGTGGAACCTCTGAAGAAATATATCCTCCATGGGAAGACGGCATCTTAAGTCGGCATTCACTATTCATGTAGGTCACATCGTCCGGAAGATTCCTGTTTCTGTGGGAATATTAACAAGGTCTTCATCTTACAACAGCGGTTCAACCACACTCGTTCCCCCTGTGTAACTTCCTGCCCCCTGCATCTCTTACCCACACCATCACCTCCCCAGACACACACAGACATAAAAAAGCCTACACAGAGACATACACCTCTTTCACACAAATGCAGCCAGCCAAATAAATAAAACTGCTTGCGTATGCAGGCGCTTTTAGCACTACAAGTGCCTGCATACCCATGGCTGAAAAAGCATGCAAAGGCATGAAGAAATCATCCAAGACCTGCTGGGACCTGTAGTGCCACAGAAAAAAAAACACAAAAACCCACGAACTTTGTGACAAAATGGTTGATTTGACTAAATACTTCCCCAAACCTTGTTTAACCAATTTAATGTACTTGGCCTACACGTATGCAGAGAATTAGACCGGCAGTGTTGGAGTCATACCGCAAGGTAAATACTTTAAATTTTGTCATCTTGGAAGAAGTGGAACTTGCCAAAGAGACCCTGGGGTTATGTTAGGAAAGAGGGTTACTTTCCAGTGCTGGAATGTAAACCCAGAATAAACTACTCTACTTTAATTGTGGGTTTACAATTCAGCGCCAGAGTGTAATTAATCCTCTTTCCTGCACATACAAGACCCTTCCTTCCCGCATTCTGCATCTCCAGACTCAAGGATGCACAAGTCAGGGATACACAAAGAGTGTTAAATGGACGCTGGGATACGCATTTTTCATGTGCATGAGATGTCTAAAAAAGCACATTTTACACTCTAAATAAAGGCCTTACATCCAACTGTAAACGACCCCCAGAGTGTATATTTAGCACAGTGGGCCTAATCTGTATAGTGGCCAAGCATAACAGGGATATATTGCAGACTGATCAAGTTACATTAGGCTAAACTGAATTTTTATCAATCCTGAAGGTCTACCGTATAATGGGCATAATAGGTCCTCCACCATATCTTCATCATGGCCAATTATATTCTATACTGGGAACAGAGAATATTTGGGGAGATTCAATTAGCAGCACGTTTCCATCAGAATATTGCACGCTGATGTAATGCTGGTCATCCTGCAGGAAAACCTTGCACGGCTTTGCTCCCACCTATAAAGGTGCAGAAATAACTAGTCTTGGCCTAGCTATTAATGTCATTTCAATATATAATAAACATCCTAACAGTATTTTCATTTTAAATTGTGTTTTTTATAATCATTTAATCCCTTGCTTGTTTTCTACCCAAGTAGCAGTCTTGACAAATGAAAATTGGACACAAGCAGAAGGTTAATGAAATGAGAAAGGACTGATAGGAACTGAGTCATTGAATGAGTGGATGCAGTAAAAGAGAACTTTGGCGAATAAGGCGATGGCAAAGGGACAGATACGTAATAAATGGCAGGTGTATCGTGGGAAGCAGAGGTGATGGAGGAATATAAACATATCACACATCAGTAGAGCTTATCTTATGCACTTCTCCTTTAAGGAATGTAGAACACGAGTGAGGTCATGCTGTGATGTCATAATGGTAACTCTTTGCTGTTGCTACCACTCTAGTCTTAACCGCCCAGGACATGGACATAGCATTATCATTGCTGTCATTAACATACTCCATATACATCTCTTGCACCCAGCCCACTGAGGGAAAGATATCCGCTTGAGGTAAGTATCTCATCAAAGACAAGGGCGTTTCACTTGGATGTGCCTGCAGACTTGGAGCTTGACTACCCTAAAATATGACCTTGAGCTTGTTTATTTCTATAATTGGAGGTTCTAGCAGCACAGCACATCTGTCGCAATGTAGCAGCCATTCGGGTAAACTCGGTGCTTCTCAAAAGGGGATGACCATCCTCTTCAGCAAATTGCGCAGCTTTGTGAGGAATATAAATTGGGTAATGTCAGGAGATGTGGACAGGCGCTATATTAATGACGTCAGCCAATGTTATTTATTAATGTGGTGAAATGTATACTGTATTTCAGTGTCAAACGTTCATATTTTAAATCAATTTGGAAATTATACTCTGCATAGCCTCCTAGTGCCCAGAGGGACGGGCAGTCCTTCAAGCCATGGGTCCCCAGAGGTTTCCTCCACAGGGGGTTTTTCCTCTCCTGAGTGCTGAAGGATGACTCTTTGTGAGTCACGAGGCTTCCACCTTCTTGGTCCTCTTATAGGACAAGCTTGTAAGAGCCTCCGGCTAATCTTGGGCGCTAATTTATTTTACAGTGCAGAGTAAAAATAAAGTGTTGTTTTCCTTGTGCTAAAAATTCATAATAAATATATTTTAAAAATTGATTTTGCTTGATGTGGTCTTTGTTTCTTTTTCATAATGGAGGCTCTTAGAAGATTAAGAGCCTGTGAGGTCTAACAAAGTAAATGAGGTTATAAACTCTTCTTAAATACTGTATATCTGCGACTACAGAATCAGGAATATGGTCTTACTCCGTACTTGTTGTTACGCACTTGTCTCCTTTACAACTATGGTAAAATGAGTTGTATGGAAAATATTAAGAGGATCCAGTGACATTTTGAAATTTTTTTTACAAAGAAACAAAATCTTACCAAAACAAAGAAGAAATTAAAATAAAAAACAAAAATGTTATGTTAATTTCATAACATTCGAAGCACTAAAGGCCTTGTATTCTGAATGACATCAAATATTTCTATGAAGCTCATATGGATTACTGGCACCTCAGGAGTGATATGATAACTTTGGGCTTTGGTAAGGGTCCCAATGACAAATACTTTGTTTACGCACAATCCGGGTCAAAATCTTACAGGGATTCCTACCGTGTATTTCTTTTCTCATATAAATATTAAGTAATGAATATATGCAAATAATCTTCATACAGAACATGGTGCAATTTATATGTTGGTACTACTAAGATTGCTTACCAAATTCATCATTTACTAAATTTCCAATCTTCTGTTTTCTTTCACCCAAAATCTGTTTCACGCCTCCCAGAACCATCCTGAAAATAGAAATTAAGATTTTATAATCTTTGCACTACTTAGTACCTTAAGGTTATGACCTAATGGCAATGTGCAGGATATGGCGGTGGTAAATGATGTCATTGGGGAAGTGGTCAAGTCCTGAAAGGACACAAAATATGAAAGAGACCAGGTGAAATAGAAATATTAAATGTTTTCAAACATATATACTCTTCTGTGCTGGACAAAATGAAGCAAACAACATATGGAAGGTTACAGTCCCTTTAAATAGCAAATATTTAGGATGGTTTTCAAGGTATTCCTTAAAGAGGTTGCATACCCTGCCCAATTGCATTATTTAATGCAATCATCCTGCAGACTTGGTAGCAGTGGGGTGCAGCTGCAGAACAGGTAGCCATTATGAATGGATTAAAAATTACATATTTGGCTGACATTCACTTACGAGATACCTAATTCAGTCTGCCAAGTCTCCCAGGCAATTGCTCGATGTTATGATCCTGTGCCGCTGACGTGATAATAAAAAAAGCCAAAGCGTGGGGTCCTCCTGTCACCTAGTCCAAACCTATTCTGCAGGGGGATGTGTGCCTCTTCCTTGGGAAAAAAAACAGCCAGAGGCATCATCACTAGGGTCTTTGGAACCCAGGGCAAGTCGAAGAACGGCGTGCCCCCCCATACACACACATAGAAAAGGATATGCGCGCATTTGGCGCGCACAAAAAACATGGGCGTGCACATATAGCAAAGGGGTGTGGCAACTGAAAATGGGTCACGACATTCATGACAAGTCACCCATTTCTCATCACTCTGGGAACATTACTTTCCAATCCATATGCACCTTACCTATACGGTGGTTTCTCACAATGTGGAACTTCTGAAGAAATATATCCTCCATGGGAAGACGGCATCTTAAGTCGGCATTCACTATTCATGTAGGTCACATCGTCCGGAAGATTCCTGTTTCTGTGGGAATATTAACAAGGTCTTCATCTTACAACAGCGGTTCAACCACACTACAAGTGCCTGCATACCCATGGCTGAAAAAGCATGCAAAGGCATGAAGAAATCATCCAAGACCTGCTGGGACCTGTAGTGCCACAGAAAAAAAAACACAAAAACCCACGAACTTTGTGACAAAATGGTTGATTTGACTAAATACTTCCCCAAACCTTGTTTAACCAATTTAATGTACTTGGCCTACACGTATGCAGAGAATTAGACCGGCAGTGTTGGAGTCATACCGCAAGGTAAATACTTTAAATTTTGTCATCTTGGAAGAAGTGGAACTTGCCAAAGAGACCCTGGGGTTATGTTAGGAAAGAGGGTTACTTTCCAGTGCTGGAATGTAAACCCAGAATAAACTACTCTACTTTAATTGTGGGTTTACAATTCAGCGCCAGAGTGTAATTAATCCTCTTTCCTGCACATACAAGACCCTTCCTTCCCGCATTCTGCATCTCCAGACTCAAGGATGCACAAGTCAGGGATACACAAAGAGTGTTAAATGGACGCTGGGATACGCATTTTTCATGTGCATGAGATGTCTAAAAAAGCACATTTTACACTCTAAATAAAGGCCTTACATCCAACTGTAAACGACCCCCAGAGTGTATATTTAGCACAGTGGGACTATTCTGTATAGTGGCCAAGCATAACAGGGATATATTGCAGACTGATCAAGTTACATTAGGCTAAACTGAATTTTTATCAATCCTGAAGGTCTACCGTATAATGGGCATAATAGGTCCTCCACCATATCTTCATCATGGCCAATTATATTCTATACTGGGAACAGAGAATATTTGGGGAGATTCAATTAGCAGCACGTTTCCATCAGAATATTGCACGCTGATGTAATGCTGGTCATCCTGCTGGAAAACCTTGCACGGCTTTGCTCCCACCTATAAAGGTGCAGAAATAACTAGTCTTGGCCTAGCTATTAATGTCATTTCAATATATAATAAACATCCTAACAGTATTTTCATTTTAAATTGTGTTTTTTATAATCATTTAATCCCTTGCTTGTTTTCTACCCAAGTAGCAGTCTTGACAAATGAAAATTGGACACAAGCAGAAGGTTAATGAAATGAGAAAGGACTGATAGGAACTGAGTCATTGAATGAGTGGATGCAGTAAAAGAGAACTTTGGCGAATAAGGCGATGGCAAAGGGACAGATACGTAATAAATGGCAGGTGTATCGTGGGAAGCAGAGGTGATGGAGGAATATAAACATATCACACATCAGTAGAGCTTATCTTATGCACTTCTCCTTTAAGGAATGTAGAACACGAGTGAGCTCATGCTGTGATGTCATAATGGTAACTCTTTGCTGTTGCTACCACTCTAGTCTTAACCGCCCAGGACATGGACATAGCATTATCATTGCTGTCATTAACATACTCCATATACATCTCTTGCACCCAGCCCACTGAGGGAAAGATATCCGCTTGAGGTAAGTATCTCATCAAAGACAAGGGCGTTTCACTTGGATGTGCCTGCAGACTTGGAGCTTGACTACCCTAAAATATGACCTTGAGCTTGTTTATTTCTATAATTGGAGGTTCTAGCAGCACAGCACATCTGTCGCAATGTAGCAGCCATTCGGGTAAACTCGGTGCTTCTCAAAAGGGGATGACCATCCTCTTCAGCAAATTGCGCAGCTTTGTGAGGAATATAAATTGGGTAATGTCAGGAGATGTGGACAGGAGCTATATTAATGACGTCAGCCAATGTTATTTATTAATGTGGTGAAATGTATACTGTATTTCAGTGTCAAACGTTCATATTTTAAATCAATTTGGAAATTATACTCTGCATAGCCTCCTAGTGCCCAGAGGGACGGGCAGTCCTTCAAGCCATGGGTCCCCAGAGGTTTCCTCCACAGGGGGTTTTTCCTCTCCTGAGTGCTGAAGGATGACTCTTTGTGAGTCACGAGGCTTCCACCATCTTGGTCCTCTTATAGGACAAGCTTGTAAGAGCCTCCGGCTAATCTTGGGCGCTAATTTATTTTACAGTGCAGAGTAAAAATAAAGTGTTGTTTTCCTTGTGCTAAAAATTCATAATAAATATATTTTAAAAATTGATTTTGCTTGATGTGGTCTTTGTTTCTTTTTCATAATGGAGGCTCTTAGAAGATTAAGAGCCTGTGAGGTCTAACAAAGTAAATGAGGTTATAAACTCTTCTTAAATACTGTATATCTGCGACTACAGAATCAGGAATATGGTCTTACTCCGTACTTGTTGTTACGCACTTGTCTCCTTTACAACTATGGTAAAATGAGTTGTATGGAAAATATTAAGAGGATCCAGTGACATTTTGAAATTTTTTTTACAAAGAAACAAAATCTTACCAAAACAAAGAAGAAATTAAAATAAAAAACAAAAATGTTATGTTAATTTCCTAACATTCGAAGCACTAAAGGCCTTGTATTCTGAATGACATCAAATATTTCTATGAAGCTCATATGGATTACTGGCACCTCAGGAGTGATATGATAACTTTGGGCTTTGGTAAGGGTCCCAATGACAAATACTTTGTTTACGCACAATCCGGGTCAAAATCTTACAGGGATTCCTACCGTGTATTTCTTTTCTCATATAAATATTAAGTAATGAATATATGCAAATAATCTTCATACAGAACATGGTGCAATTTATATGTTGGTACTACTAAGATTGCTTACCAAATTCATCATTTACTAAATTTCCAATCTTCTGTTTTCTTTCACCCAAAATCTGTTTCACGCCTCCCAGAACCATCCTGAAAATAGAAATTAAGATTTTATAATCTTTGCACTACTTAGTACCTTAAGGTTATGACCTAATGGCAATGTGCAGGATATGGCGGTGGTAAATGATGTCATTGGGGAAGTGGTCAAGTCCAGAAAGGACACAAAATATGAAAGAGACCAGGTGAAATAGAAATATTAAATGTTTTCAAACATATATACTCTTCTGTGCTGGACAAAATGAAGCAAACAACATATGGAAGGTTACAGTCCCTTTAAATAGCAAATATTTAGGATGGTTTTCAAGGTATTCCTTAAAGAGGTTGCATACCCTGCCCAATTGCATTATTTAATGCAATCATCCTGCAGACTTGGTAGCAGTGGGGTGCAGCTGCAGAACAGGTAGCCATTATGAATGGATTAAAAATTACATATTTGGCTGACATTCACTTACGAGATACCTAATTCAGTCTGCCAAGTCTCCCAGGCAATTGCTCGATGTTATGATCCTGTGCCGCTGACATGATAATAAAAAAAGCCAAAGCGTGGGGTCCTCCTGTCACCTAGTCCAAACCTATTCTGCAGGGGGATGTGTGCCTCTTCCTTGGGAAAAAAAACAGCCAGAGGCATCATCACTAGGGTCTTTGGAACCCAGGGCAAGTCGAAGAACGGCGTGCCCCCCCATACACACACATAGAAAAGGATATGCGCGCATTTGGCGCGCACAAAAAACATGGGCGTGCGCATATACCAAAGGGGCGTGGCAACTGAAAATGGGTCACGACATTCATGACAAGTCACCCATTTCTCATCACTCTGGGAACATTACTTTCCAATCCATATGCACCTTACCTATACGGTGGTTTCTCACAATGTGGAACCTCTGAAGAAATATATCCTTCATGGGAAGACGGCATCTTAAGTCGGCATTCACTATTCATGTAGGTCACATCGTCCGGAAGATTCCTGTTTCTGTGGGAATATTAACAAGGTCTTCATCTTACAACAGCGGTTCAACCACACTACAAGTGCCTGCATACCCATGGCTGAAAAAGCATGCTAAGGCATGAAGAAATCATCCAAGACCTGCTGGGACCTGTAGTGCCACAGAAAAAAAAACACAAAAACCCACGAACTTTGTGACAAAATGGTTGATTTGACTAAATACTTCCCCAAACCTTGTTTAACCAATTTAATGTACTTGGCCTACACGTATGCAGAGAATTAGACTGGCAGTGTTGGAGTCATACCGCAAGGTAAATACTTTAAATTTTGTCATCTTGGAAGAAGTGGAACTTGCCAAAGAGACCCTGGGGTTATGTTAGGAAAGAGGGTTACTTTCCAGTGCTGGAATGTAAACCCAGAATAAACTACTCTACTTTAATTGTGGGTTTACAATTCAGCGCCAGAGTGTAATTAATCCTCTTTCCTGCACATACAAGACCCTTCCTTCCCGCATTCTGCATCTCCAGACTCAAGGATGCACAAGTCAGGGATACACAAAGAGTGTTAAATGGACGCTGGGATACGCATTTTTCATGTGCATGAGATGTCTAAAAAAGCACATTTTACACTCTAAATAAAGGCCTTACATCCAACTGTAAACGACCCCCAGAGTGTATATTTAGCACAGTGGGCCTATTCTGTATAGTGGCCAAGCATAACAGGGATATATTGCAGACTGATCAAGTTACATTAGGCTAAACTGAATTTTTATCAATCCTGAAGGTCTACCGTATAATGGGCATAATAGGTCCTCCACCATATCTTCATCATGGCCAATTATATTCTATACTGGGAACAGAGAATATTTGGGGAGATTCAATTAGCAGCACGTTTCCATCAGAATATTGCACGCTGATGTAATGCTGGTCATCCTGCAGGAAAACCTTGCACGGCTTTGCTCCCACCTATAAAGGTGCAGAAATAACTAGTCTTGGCCTAGCTATTAATGTCATTTCAATATATAATAAACATCCTAACAGTATTTTCATTTTAAATTGTGTTTTTTATAATCATTTAATCCCTTGCTTGTTTTCTACCCAAGTAGCAGTCTTGACAAATGAAAATTGGACACAAGCAGAAGGTTAATGAAATGAGAAAGGACTGATAGGAACTGAGTCATTGAATGAGTGGATGCAGTAAAAGAGAACTTTGGCGAATAAGGCGATGGCAAAGGGACAGATACGTAATAAATGGCAGGTGTATCGTGGGAAGCAGAGGTGATGGAGGAATATAAACATATCACACATCAGTAGAGCTTATCTTATGCACTTCTCCTTTAAGGAATGTAGAACACGAGTGAGGTCATGCTGTGATGTCATAATGGTAACTCTTTGCTGTTGCTACCACTCTAGTCTTAACCGCCCAGGACATGGACATAGCATTATCATTGCTGTCATTAACATACTCCATATACATCTCTTGCACCCAGCCCACTGAGGGAAAGATATCCGCTTGAGGTAAGTATCTCATCAAAGACAAGGGCGTTTCACTTGGATGTGCCTGCAGACTTGGAGCTTGACTACCCTAAAATATGACCTTGAGCTTGTTTATTTCTATAATTGGAGGTTCTAGCAGCACAGCACATCTGTCGCAATGTAGCAGCCATTCGGGTAAACTCGGTGCTTCTCAAAAGGGGATGACCATCCTCTTCAGCAAATTGCGCAGCTTTGTGAGGAATATAAATTGGGTAATGTCAGGAGATGTGGACAGGAGCTATATTAATGACGTCAGCCAATGTTATTTATTAATGTGGTGAAATGTATACTGTATTTCAGTGTCAAACGTTCATATTTTAAATCAATTTGGAAATTATACTCTGCATAGCCTCCTAGTGCCCAGAGGGACGGGCAGTCCTTCAAGCCATGGGTCCCCAGAGGTTTCCTCCACAGGGGGTTTTTCCTCTCCTGAGTGCTGAAGGATGACTCTTTGTGAGTCACGAGGCTTCCACCATCTTGGTCCTCTTATAGGACAAGCTTGTAAGAGCCTCCGGCTAATCTTGGGCGCTAATTTATTTTACAGTGCAGAGTAAAAATAAAGTGTTGTTTTCCTTGTGCTAAAAATTCATAATAAATATATTTTAAAAATTGATTTTGCTTGATGTGGTCTTTGTTTCTTTTTCATAATGGAGGCTCTTAGAAGATTAAGAGCCTGTGAGGTCTAACAAAGTAAATGAGGTTATAAACTCTTCTTAAATACTGTATATCTGCGACTACAGAATCAGGAATATGGTCTTACTCCGTACTTGTTGTTACGCACTTGTCTCCTTTACAACTATGGTAAAATGAGTTGTATGGAAAATATTAAGAGGATCCAGTGACATTTTGAAATTTTTTTTACAAAGAAACAAAATCTTACGAAAACAAAGAAGAAATTAAAATAAAAAACAAAAATGTTATGTTAATTTCCTAACATTCGAAGCACTAAAGGCCTTGTATTCTGAATGACATCAAATATTTCTATGAAGCTCATATGGATTACTGGCACCTCAGGAGTGATATGATAACTTTGGGCTTTGGTAAGGGTCCCAATGACAAATACTTTGTTTACGCACAATCCGGGTCAAAATCTTACAGGGATTCCTACCGTGTATTTCTTTTCTCATATAAATATTAAGTAATGAATATATGCAAATAATCTTCATACAGAACATGGTGCAATTTATATGTTGGTACTACTAAGATTGCTTACCAAATTCATCATTTACTAAATTTCCAATCTTCTGTTTTCTTTCACCCAAAATCTGTTTCACGCCTCCCAGAACCATCCTGAAAATAGAAATTAAGATTTTATAATCTTTGCACTACTTAGTACCTTAAGGTTATGACCTAATGGCAATGTGCAGGATATGGCGGTGGTAAATGATGTCATTGGGGAAGTGGTCAAGTCCAGAAAGGACACAAAATATGAAAGAGACCAGGTGAAATAGAAATATTAAATGTTTTCAAACATATATACTCTTCTGTGCTGGACAAAATGAAGCAAACAACATATGGAAGGTTACAGTCCCTTTAAATAGCAAATATTTAGGATGGTTTTCAAGGTATTCCTTAAAGAGGTTGCATACCCTGCCCAATTGCATTATTTAATGCAATCATCCTGCAGACTTGGTAGCAGTGGGGTGCAGCTGCAGAACAGGTAGCCATTATGAATGGATTAAAAATTACATATTTGGCTGACATTCACTTACGAGATACCTAATTCAGTCTGCCAAGTCTCCCAGGCAATTGCTCGATGTTATGATCCTGTGCCGCTGACGTGATAATAAAAAAAGCCAAAGCGTGGGGTCCTCCTGTCACCTAGTCCAAACCTATTCTGCAGGGGGATGTGTGCCTCTTCCTTGGGAAAAAAAACAGCCAGAGGCATCATCACTAGGGTCTTTGGAACCCAGGGCAAGTCGAAGAACGGCGTGCCCCCCCATACACACACATAGAAAAGGATATGCGCGCATTTGGCGCGCACAAAAAACATGGGCGTGCACATATACCAAAGGGGCGTGGCAACTGAAAATGGGTCACGACATTCATGACAAGTCACCCATTTCTCATCACTCTGGGAACATTACTTTCCAATCCATATGCACCTTACCTATACGGTGGTTTCTCACAATGTGGAACCTCTGAAGAAATATATCCTCCATGGGAAGACGGCATCTTAAGTCGGCATTCACTATTCATGTAGGTCACATCGTCCGGAAGATTCCTGTTTCTGTGGGAATATTAACAAGGTCTTCATCTTACAACAGCGGTTCAACCATACTACAAGTGCCTGCATACCCATGGCTGAAAAAGCATGCAAAGGCATGAAGAAATCATCCAAGACCTGCTGGGACCTGTAGTGCCACAGAAAAAAAAACACAAAAACCCACGAACTTTGTGACAAAATGGTTGATTTGACTAAATACTTCCCCAAACCTTGTTTAACCAATTTAATGTACTTGGCCTACACGTATGCAGAGAATTAGACCGGCAGTGTTGGAGTCATACCGCAAGGTAAATACTTTAAATTTTGTCATCTTGGAAGAAGTGGAACTTGCCAAAGAGACCCTGGGGTTATGTTAGGAAAGAGGGTTACTTTCCAGTGCTGGAATGTAAACCCAGAATAAACTACTCTACTTTAATTGTGGGTTTACAATTCAGCGCCAGAGTGTAATTAATCCTCTTTCCTGCACATACAAGACCCTTCCTTCCCGCATTCTGCATCTCCAGACTCAAGGATGCACAAGTCAGGGATACACAAAGAGTGTTAAATGGACGCTGGGATACGCATTTTTCATGTGCATGAGATGTCTAAAAAAGCACATTTTACACTCTAAATAAAGGCCTTACATCCAACTGTAAACGACCCCCAGAGTGTATATTTAGCACAGTGGGACTATTCTGTATAGTGGCCAAGCATAACAGGGATATATTGCAGACTGATCAAGTTACATTAGGCTAAACTGAATTTTTATCAATCCTGAAGGTCTACCGTATAATGGACATAATAGGTCCTCCACCATATCTTCATCATGGCCAATTATATTCTATACTGGGAACAGAGAATATTTGGGGAGATTCAATTAGCAGCACGTTTCCATCAGAATATTGCACGCTGATGTAATGCTGGTCATCCTGCTGGAAAACCTTGCACGGCTTTGCTCCCACCTATAAAGGTGCAGAAATAACTAGTCTTGGCCTAGCTATTAATGTCATTTCAATATATAATAAACATCCTAACAGTATTTTCATTTTAAATTGTGTTTTTTATAATCATTTAATCCCTTGCTTGTTTTCTACCCAAGTAGCAGTCTTGACAAATGAAAATTGGACACAAGCAGAAGGTTAATGAAATGAGAAAGGACTGATAGGAACTGAGTCATTGAATGAGTTGATGCAGTAAAAGAGAACTTTGGCGAATAAGGCGATGGCAAAGGGACAGATACGTAATAAATGGCAGGTGTATCGTGGGAAGCAGAGGTGATGGAGGAATATAAACATATCACACATCAGTAGAGCTTATCTTATGCACTTCTCCTTTAAGGAATGTAGAACACGAGTGAGGTCATGCTGTGATGTCATAATGGTAACTCTTTGCTGTTGCTACCACTCTAGTCTTAACCGCCCAGGACATGGACATAGCATTATCATTGCTGTCATTAACATACTCCATATACATCTCTTGCACCCAGCCCACTGAGGGAAAGATATCCGCTTGAGGTAAGTATCTCATCAAAGACAAGGGCGTTTCACTTGGATGTGCCTGCAGACTTGGAGCTTGACTACCCTAAAATATGACCTTGAGCTTGTTTATTTCTATAATTGGAGGTTCTAGCAGCACAGCACATCTGTCGCAATGTAGCAGCCATTCGGGTAAACTCGGTGCTTCTCAAAAGGGGATGACCATCCTCTTCAGCAAATTGCGCAGCTTTGTGAGGAATATAAATTGGGTAATGTCAGGAGATGTGGACAGGAGCTATATTAATGACGTCAGCCAATGTTATTTATTAATGTGGTGAAATGTATACTGTATTTCAGTGTCAAACGTTCATATTTTAAATCAATTTGGAAATTATACTCTGCATAGCCTCCTAGTGCCCAGAGGGACGGGCAGTCCTTCAAGCCATGGGTCCCCAGAGGTTTCCTCCACAGGGGGTTTTTCCTCTCCTGAGTGCTGAAGGATGACTCTTTGTGAGTCACGAGGCTTCCACCATCTTGGTCCTCTTATAGGACAAGCTTGTAAGAGCCTCCGGCTAATCTTGGGCGCTAATTTATTTTACAGTGCAGAGTAAAAATAAAGTGTTGTTTTCCTTGTGCTAAAAATTCATAATAAATATATTTTAAAAATTGATTTTGCTTGATGTGGTCTTTGTTTCTTTTTCATAATGGAGGCTCTTAGAAGATTAAGAGCCTGTGAGGTCTAACAAAGTAAATGAGGTTATAAACTCTTCTTAAATACTGTATATCTGCAACTACAGAATCAGGAATATGGTCTTACTCCGTACTTGTTGTTACGCACTTGTCTCCTTTACAACTATGGTAAAATGAGTTGTATGGAAAATATTAAGAGGATCCAGTGACATTTTGAAATTTTTTTTACAAAGAAACAAAATCTTACCAAAACAAAGAAGAAATTAAAATAAAAAACAAAAATGTTATGTTAATTTCATAACATTCGAAGCACTAAAGGCCTTGTATTCTGAATGACATCAAATATTTCTATGAAGCTCATATGGATTACTGGCACCTCAGGAGTGATATGATAACTTTGGGCTTTGGTAAGGGTCCCAATGACAAATACTTTGTTTACGCACAATCCGGGTCAAAATCTTACAGGGATTCCTACCGTGTATTTCTTTTCTCATATAAATATTAAGTAATGAATATATGCAAATAATCTTCATACAGAACATGGTGCAATTTATATGTTGGTACTACTAAGATTGCTTACCAAATTCATCATTTACTAAATTTCCAATCTTCTGTTTTCTTTCACCCAAAATCTGTTTCACGCCTCCCAGAACCATCCTGAAAATAGAAATTAAGATTTTATAATCTTTGCACAACATAGTACCTTAAGGTTGTGACCTAATGGCAATGTGCAGGATATGGCGGTGGTAAATGATGTCATTGGGGAAGTGGTCAAGTCCAGAAAGGACACAAAATATGAAAGAGACCAGGTGAAATAGAAATATTAAATGTTTTCAAACATATATACTCTTCTGTGCTGGACAAAATGAAGCAAACAACATATGGAAGGTTACAGTCCCTTTAAATAGCAAATATTTAGGATGGTTTTCAAGGTATTCCTTAAAGAGGTTGCATACCCTGCCCAATTGCATTATTTAATGCAATCATCCTGCAGACTTGGTAGCAGTGGGGTGCAGCTGCAGAACAGGTAGCCATTATGAATGGATTAAAAATTACATATTTGGCTGACATTCACTTACGAGATACCTAATTCAGTCTGCCAAGTCTCCCAGGCAATTGCTCGATGTTATGATCCTGTGCCGCTGACATGATAATAAAAAAAGCCAAAGCGTGGGGTCCTCCTGTCACCTAGTCCAAACCTATTCTGCAGGGGGATGTGTGCCTCTTCCTTGGGAAAAAAAACAGCCAGAGGCATCATCACTAGGGTCTTTGGAACCCAGGGCAAGTCGAAGAACGGCGTGCCCCCCCATACACACACATAGAAAAGGATATGCGCGCATTTGGCGCGCACAAAAAACATGGGCGTGCGCATATACCAAAGGGGCGTGGCAACTGAAAATGGGTCACGACATTCATGACAAGTCACCCATTTCTCATCACTCTGGGAACATTACTTTCCAATCCATATGCACCTTACCTATACGGTGGTTTCTCACAATGTGGAACCTCTGAAGAAATATATCCTCCATGGGAAGATGGCATCTTAAGTCGGCATTCACTATTCATGTAGGTCACATCGTCCGGAAGATTCCTGTTTCTGTGGGAATATTAACAAGGTCTTCATCTTACAACAGCGGTTCAACCACACTCGTTCCCCCTGTGTAACTTCCTGCCCCCTGCATCTCTTACCCACACCATCACCTCCCCAGACACACACAGACATAAAAAAGCCTACACAGAGACATACACCTCTTTCACACAAATGCAGCCAGCCAAATAAATAAAACTGCTTGCGTATGCAGGCGCTTTTAGCACTACAAGTGCCTGCATACCCATGGCTGAAAAAGCATGCAAAGGCATGAAGAAATCATCCAAGACCTGCTGGGACCTGTAGTGCCACAGAAAAAAAAACACAAAAACCCACGAACTTTGTGACAAAATGGTTGATTTGACTAAATACTTCCCCAAACCTTGTTTAACCAATTTAATGTACTTGGCCTACACGTATGCAGAGAATTAGACCGGCAGTGTTGGAGTCATACCGCAAGGTAAATACTTTAAATTTTGTCATCTTGGAAGAAGTGGAACTTGCCAAAGAGACCCTGGGGTTATGTTAGGAAAGAGGGTTACTTTCCAGTGCTGGAATGTAAACCCAGAATAAACTACTCTACTTTAATTGTGGGTTTACAATTCAGCGCCAGAGTGTAATTAATCCTCTTTCCTGCACATACAAGACCCTTCCTTCCCGCATTCTGCATCTCCAGACTCAAGGATGCACAAGTCAGGGATACACAAAGAGTGTTAAATGGACGCTGGGATACGCATTTTTCATGTGCATGAGATGTCTAAAAAAGCACATTTTACACTCTAAATAAAGGCCTTACATCCAACTGTAAACGACCCCCAGAGTGTATATTTAGCACAGTGGGCCTAATCTGTATAGTGGCCAAGCATAACAGGGATATATTGCAGACTGATCAAGTTACATTAGGCTAAACTGAATTTTTATCAATCCTGAAGGTCTACCGTATAATGGGCATAATAGGTCCTCCACCATATCTTCATCATGGCCAATTATATTCTATACTGGGAACAGAGAATATTTGGGGAGATTCAATTAGCAGCACGTTTCCATCAGAATATTGCACGCTGATGTAATGCTGGTCATCCTGCAGGAAAACCTTGCACGGCTTTGCTCCCACCTATAAAGGTGCAGAAATAACTAGTCTTGGCCTAGCTATTAATGTCATTTCAATATATAATAAACATCCTAACAGTATTTTCATTTTAAATTGTGTTTTTTATAATCATTTAATCCTTTGCTTGTTTTCTACCCAAGTAGCAGTCTTGACAAATGAAAATTGGACACAAGCAGAAGGTTAATGAAATGAGAAAGGACTGATAGGAACTGAGTCATTGAATGAGTGGATGCAGTAAAAGAGAACTTTGGCGAATAAGGCGATGGCAAAGGGACAGATACGTAATAAATGGCAGGTGTATCGTGGGAAGCAGAGGTGATGGAGGAATATAAACATATCACACATCAGTAGAGCTTATCTTATGCACTTCTCCTTTAAGGAATGTAGAACACGAGTGAGGTCATGCTGTGATGTCATAATGGTAACTCTTTGCTGTTGCTACCACTCTAGTCTTAACCGCCCAGGACATGGACATAGCATTATCATTGCTGTCATTAACATACTCCATATACATCTCTTGCACCCAGCCCACTGAGGGAAAGATATCCGCTTGAGGTAAGTATCTCATCAAAGACAAGGGCGTTTCACTTGGATGTGCCTGCAGACTTGGAGCTTGACTACCCTAAAATATGACCTTGAGCTTGTTTATTTCTATAATTGGAGGTTCTAGCAGCACAGCACATCTGTCGCAATGTAGCAGCCATTCGGGTAAACTCGGTGCTTCTCAAAAGGGGATGACCATCCTCTTCAGCAAATTGCGCAGCTTTGTGAGGAATATAAATTGGGTAATGTCAGGAGATGTGGACAGGCGCTATATTAATGACGTCAGCCAATGTTATTTATTAATGTGGTGAAATGTATACTGTATTTCAGTGTCAAACGTTCATATTTTAAATCAATTTGGAAATTATACTCTGCATAGCCTCCTAGTGCCCAGAGGGACGGGCAGTCCTTCAAGCCATGGGTCCCCAGAGGTTTCCTCCACAGGGGGTTTTTCCTCTCCTGAGTGCTGAAGGATGACTCTTTGTGAGTCACGAGGCTTCCACCTTCTTGGTCCTCTTATAGGACAAGCTTGTAAGAGCCTCCGGCTAATCTTGGGCGCTAATTTATTTTACAGTGCAGAGTAAAAATAAAGTGTTGTTTTCCTTGTGCTAAAAATTCATAATAAATATATTTTAAAAATTGATTTTGCTTGATGTGGTCTTTGTTTCTTTTTCATAATGGAGGCTCTTAGAAGATTAAGAGCCTGTGAGGTCTAACAAAGTAAATGAGGTTATAAACTCTTCTTAAATACTGTATATCTGCGACTACAGAATCAGGAATATGGTCTTACTCCGTACTTGTTGTTACGCACTTGTCTCCTTTACAACTATGGTAAAATGAGTTGTATGGAAAATTTTAAGAGGATCCAGTGACATTTTGAAATTTTTTTTACAAAGAAACAAAATCTTACCAAAACAAAGAAGAAATTAAAATAAAAAACAAAAATGTTATGTTAATTTCATAACATTCGAAGCACTAAAGGCCTTGTATTCTGAATGACATCAAATATTTCTATGAAGCTCATATGGATTACTGGCACCTCAGGAGTGATATGATAACTTTGGGCTTTGGTAAGGGTCCCAATGACAAATACTTTGTTTACGCACAATCCGGGTCAAAATCTTACAGGGATTCCTACCGTGTATTTCTTTTCTCATATAAATATTAAGTAATGAATATATGCAAATAATCTTCATACAGAACATGGTGCAATTTATATGTTGGTACTACTAAGATTGCTTACCAAATTCATCATTTACTAAATTTCCAATCTTCTGTTTTCTTTCACCCAAAATCTGTTTCACGCCTCCCAGAACCATCCTGAAAATAGAAATTAAGATTTTATAATCTTTGCACTACTTAGTACCTTAAGGTTATGACCTAATGGCAATGTGCAGGATATGGCGGTGGTAAATGATGTCATTGGGGAAGTGGTCAAGTCCTGAAAGGACACAAAATATGAAAGAGACCAGGTGAAATAGAAATATTAAATGTTTTCAAACATATATACTCTTCTGTGCTGGACAAAATGAAGCAAACAACATATGGAAGTTTACAGTCCCTTTAAATAGCAAATATTTAGGATGGTTTTCAAGGTATTCCTTAAAGAGGTTGCATACCCTGCCCAATTGCATTATTTAATGCAATCATCCTGCAGACTTGGTAGCAGTGGGGTGCAGCTGCAGAACAGGTAGCCATTATGAATGGATTAAAAATTACATATTTGGCTGACATTCACTTACGAGATACCTAATTCAGTCTGCCAAGTCTCCCAGGCAATTGCTCGATGTTATGATCCTGTGCCGCTGACGTGATAATAAAAAAAGCCAAAGCGTGGGGTCCTCCTGTCACCTAGTCCAAACCTATTCTGCAGGGGGATGTGTGCCTCTTCCTTGGGAAAAAAAACAGCCAGAGGCATCATCACTAGGGTCTTTGGAACCCAGGGCAAGTCGAAGAACGGCGTGCCCCCCCATACACACACATAGAAAAGGATATGCGCGCATTTGGCGCGCACAAAAAACATGGGCGTGCACATATAGCAAAGGGGCGTGGCAACTGAAAATGGGTCACGACATTCATGACAAGTCACCCATTTCTCATCACTCTGGGAACATTACTTTCCAATCCATATGCACCTTACCTATACGGTGGTTTCTCACAATGTGGAACTTCTGAAGAAATATATCCTCCATGGGAAGACGGCATCTTAAGTCGGCATTCACTATTCATGTAGGTCACATCGTCCGGAAGATTCCTGTTTCTGTGGGAATATTAACAAGGTCTTCATCTTACAACAGCGGTTCAACCACACTACAAGTGCCTGCATACCCATGGCTGAAAAAGCATGCTAAGGCATGAAGAAATCATCCAAGACCTGCTGGGACCTGTAGTGCCACAGAAAAAAAAACACAAAAACCCACGAACTTTGTGACAAAATGGTTGATTTGACTAAATACTTCCCCAAACCTTGTTTAACCAATTTAATGTACTTGGCCTACACGTATGCAGAGAATTAGACTGGCAGTGTTGGAGTCATACCGCAAGGTAAATACTTTAAATTTTGTCATCTTGGAAGAAGTGGAACTTGCCAAAGAGACCCTGGGGTTATGTTAGGAAAGAGGGTTACTTTCCAGTGCTGGAATGTAAACCCAGAATAAACTACTCTACTTTAATTGTGGGTTTACAATTCAGCGCCAGAGTGTAATTAATCCTCTTTCCTGCACATACAAGACCCTTCCTTCCCGCATTCTGCATCTCCAGACTCAAGGATGCACAAGTCAGGGATACACAAAGAGTGTTAAATGGACGCTGGGATACGCATTTTTCATGTGCATGAGATGTCTAAAAAAGCACATTTTACACTCTAAATAAAGGCCTTACATCCAACTGTAAACGACCCCCAGAGTGTATATTTAGCACAGTGGGCCTATTCTGTATAGTGGCCAAGCATAACAGGGATATATTGCAGACTGATCAAGTTACATTAGGCTAAACTGAATTTTTATCAATCCTGAAGGTCTACCGTATAATGGGCATAATAGGTCCTCCACCATATCTTCATCATGGCCAATTATATTCTATACTGGGAACAGAGAATATTTGGGGAGATGCAATTAGCAGCACGTTTCCATCAGAATATTGCACGCTGATGTAATGCTGGTCATCCTGCAGGAAAACCTTGCACGGCTTTGCTCCCACCTATAAAGGTGCAGAAATAACTAGTCTTGGCCTAGCTATTAATGTCATTTCAATATATAATAAACATCCTAACAGTATTTTCATTTTAAATTGTGTTTTTTATAATCATTTAATCCCTTGCTTGTTTTCTACCCAAGTAGCAGTCTTGACAAATGAAAATTGGACACAAGCAGAAGGTTAATGAAATGAGAAAGGACTGATAGGAACTGAGTCATTGAATGAGTGGATGCAGTAAAAGAGAACTTTGGCGAATAAGGCGATGGCAAAGGGACAGATACGTAATAAATGGCAGGTGTATCGTGGGAAGCAGAGGTGATGGAGGAATATAAACATATCACACATCAGTAGAGCTTATCTTATGCACTTCTCCTTTAAGGAATGTAGAACACGAGTGAGGTCATGCTGTGATGTCATAATGGTAACTCTTTGCTGTTGCTACCACTCTAGTCTTAACCGCCCAGGACATGGACATAGCATTATCATTGCTGTCATTAACATACTCCATATACATCTCTTGCACCCAGCCCACTGAGGGAAAGATATCCGCTTGAGGTAAGTATCTCATCAAAGACAAGGGCGTTTCACTTGGATGTGCCTGCAGACTTGGAGCTTGACTACCCTAAAATATGACCTTGAGCTTGTTTATTTCTATAATTGGAGGTTCTAGCAGCACAGCACATCTGTCGCAATGTAGCAGCCATTCGGGTAAACTCGGTGCTTCTCAAAAGGGGATGACCATCCTCTTCAGCAAATTGCGCAGCTTTGTGAGGAATATAAATTGGGTAATGTCAGGAGATGTGGACAGGAGCTATATTAATGACGTCAGCCAATGTTATTTATTAATGTGGTGAAATGTATACTGTATTTCAGTGTCAAACGTTCATATTTTAAATCAATTTGGAAATTATACTCTGCATAGCCTCCTAGTGCCCAGAGGGACGGGCAGTCCTTCAAGCCATGGGTCCCCAGAGGTTTCCTCCACAGGGGGTTTTTCCTCTCCTGAGTGCTGAAGGATGACTCTTTGTGAGTCACGAGGCTTCCACCATCTTGGTCCTCTTATAGGACAAGCTTGTAAGAGCCTCCGGCTAATCTTGGGCGCTAATTTATTTTACAGTGCAGAGTAAAAATAAAGTGTTGTTTTCCTTGTGCTAAAAATTCATAATAAATATATTTTAAAAATTGATTTTGCTTGATGTGGTCTTTGTTTCTTTTTCATAATGGAGGCTCTTAGAAGATTAAGAGCCTGTGAGGTCTAACAAAGTAAATGAGGTTATAAACTCTTCTTAAATACTGTATATCTGCGACTACAGAATCAGGAATATGGTCTTACTCCGTACTTGTTGTTACGCACTTGTCTCCTTTACAACTATGGTAAAATGAGTTGTATGGAAAATATTAAGAGGATCCAGTGACATTTTGAAATTTTTTTTACAAAGAAACAAAATCTTACCAAAACAAAGAAGAAATTAAAATAAAAAACAAAAATGTTATGTTAATTTCATAACATTCGAAGCACTAAAGGCCTTGTATTCTGAATGACATCAAATATTTCTATGAAGCTCATATGGATTACTGGCACCTCAGGAGTGATATGATAACTTTGGGCTTTGGTAAGGGTCCCAATGACAAATACTTTGTTTACGCACAATCCGGGTCAAAATCTTACAGGGATTCCTACCGTGTATTTCTTTTCTCATATAAATATTAAGTAATGAATATATGCAAATAATCTTCATACAGAACATGGTGCAATTTATATGTTGGTACTACTAAGATTGCTTACCAAATTCATCATTTACTAAATTTCCAATCTTCTGTTTTCTTTCACCCAAAATCTGTTTCACGCCTCCCAGAACCATCCTGAAAATAGAAATTAAGATTTTATAATCTTTGCACTACTTAGTACCTTAAGGTTATGACCTAATGGCAATGTGCAGGATATGGCGGTGGTAAATGATGTCATTGGGGAAGTGGTCAAGTCCAGAAAGGACACAAAATATGAAAGAGACCAGGTGAAATAGAAATATTAAATGTTTTCAAACATATATACTCTTCTGTGCTGGACAAAATGAAGCAAACAACATATGGAAGGTTACAGTCCCTTTAAATAGCAAATATTTAGGATGGTTTTCAAGGTATTCCTTAAAGAGGTTGCATACCCTGCCCAATTGCATTATTTAATGCAATCATCCTGCAGACTTGGTAGCAGTGGGGTGCAGCTGCAGAACAGGTAGCCATTATGAATGGATTAAAAATTACATATTTGGCTGACATTCACTTACGAGATACCTAATTCAGTCTGCCAAGTCTCCCAGGCAATTGCTCGATGTTATGATCCTGTGCCGCTGACGTGATAATAAAAAAAGCCAAAGCGTGGGGTCCTCCTGTCACCTAGTCCAAACCTATTCTGCAGGGGGATGTGTGCCTCTTCCTTGGGAAAAAAAACAGCCAGAGGCATCATCACTAGGGTCTTTGGAACCCAGGGCAAGTCGAAGAACGGCGTGCCCCCCCATACACACACATAGAAAAGGATATGCGCGCATTTGGCGCGCACAAAAAACATGGGCGTGCGCATATACCAAAGGGGCGTGGCAACTGAAAATGGGTCACGACATTCATGACAAGTCACCCATTTCTCATCACTCTGGGAACATTACTTTCCAATCCATATGCACCTTACCTATACGGTGGTTTCTCACAATGTGGAACCTCTGAAGAAATATATCCTTCATGGGAAGACGGCATCTTAAGTCGGCATTCACTATTCATGTAGGTCACATCGTCCGGAAGATTCCTGTTTCTGTGGGAATATTAACAAGGTCTTCATCTTACAACAGCGGTTCAACCACACTACAAGTGCCTGCATACCCATGGCTGAAAAAGCATGCTAAGGCATGAAGAAATCATCCAAGACCTGCTGGGACCTGTAGTGCCACAGAAAAAAAAACACAAAAACCCACGAACTTTGTGACAAAATGGTTGATTTGACTAAATACTTCCCCAAACCTTGTTTAACCAATTTAATGTACTTGGCCTACACGTATGCAGAGAATTAGACTGGCAGTGTTGGAGTCATACCGCAAGGTAAATACTTTAAATTTTGTCATCTTGGAAGAAGTGGAACTTGCCAAAGAGACCCTGGGGTTATGTTAGGAAAGAGGGTTACTTTCCAGTGCTGGAATGTAAACCCAGAATAAACTACTCTACTTTAATTGTGGGTTTACAATTCAGCGCCAGAGTGTAATTAATCCTCTTTCCTGCACATACAAGACCCTTCCTTCCCGCATTCTGCATCTCCAGACTCAAGGATGCACAAGTCAGGGATACACAAAGAGTGTTAAATGGACGCTGGGATACGCATTTTTCATGTGCATGAGATGTCTAAAAAAGCACATTTTACACTCTAAATAAAGGCCTTACATCCAACTGTAAACGACCCCCAGAGTGTATATTTAGCACAGTGGGCCTATTCTGTATAGTGGCCAAGCATAACAGGGATATATTGCAGACTGATCAAGTTACATTAGGCTAAACTGAATTTTTATCAATCCTGAAGGTCTACCGTATAATGGGCATAATAGGTCCTCCACCATATCTTCATCATGGCCAATTATATTCTATACTGGGAACAGAGAATATTTGGGGAGATGCAATTAGCAGCACGTTTCCATCAGAATATTGCACGCTGATGTAATGCTGGTCATCCTGCAGGAAAACCTTGCACGGCTTTGCTCCCACCTATAAAGGTGCAGAAATAACTAGTCTTGGCCTAGCTATTAATGTCATTTCAATATATAATAAACATCCTAACAGTATTTTCATTTTAAATTGTGTTTTTTATAATCATTTAATCCCTTGCTTGTTTTCTACCCAAGTAGCAGTCTTGACAAATGAAAATTGGACACAAGCAGAAGGTTAATGAAATGAGAAAGGACTGATAGGAACTGAGTCATTGAATGAGTGGATGCAGTAAAAGAGAACTTTGGCGAATAAGGCGATGGCAAAGGGACAGATACGTAATAAATGGCAGGTGTATCGTGGGAAGCAGAGGTGATGGAGGAATATAAACATATCACACATCAGTAGAGCTTATCTTATGCACTTCTCCTTTAAGGAATGTAGAACACGAGTGAGGTCATGCTGTGATGTCATAATGGTAACTCTTTGCTGTTGCTACCACTCTAGTCTTAACCGCCCAGGACATGGACATAGCATTATCATTGCTGTCATTAACATACTCCATATACATCTCTTGCACCCAGCCCACTGAGGGAAAGATATCCGCTTGAGGTAAGTATCTCATCAAAGACAAGGGCGTTTCACTTGGATGTGCCTGCAGACTTGGAGCTTGACTACCCTAAAATATGACCTTGAGCTTGTTTATTTCTATAATTGGAGGTTCTAGCAGCACAGCACATCTGTCGCAATGTAGCAGCCATTCGGGTAAACTCTGTGCTTCTCAAAAGGGGATGACCATCCTCTTCAGCAAATTGCGCAGCTTTGTGAGGAATATAAATTGGGTAATGTCAGGAGATGTGGACAGGAGCTATATTAATGACGTCAGCCAATGTTATTTATTAATGTGGTGAAATGTATACTGTATTTCAGTGTCAAACGTTCATATTTTAAATCAATTTGGAAATTATACTCTGCATAGCCTCCTAGTGCCCAGAGGGACGGGCAGTCCTTCAAGCCATGGGTCCCCAGAGGTTTCCTCCACAGGGGGTTTTTCCTCTCCTGAGTGCTGAAGGATGACTCTTTGTGAGTCACGAGGCTTCCACCATCTTGGTCCTCTTATAGGACAAGCTTGTAAGAGCCTCCGGCTAATCTTGGGCGCTAATTTATTTTACAGTGCAGAGTAAAAATAAAGTGTTGTTTTCCTTGTGCTAAAAATTCATAATAAATATATTTTAAAAATTGATTTTGCTTGATGTGGTCTTTGTTTCTTTTTCATAATGGAGGCTCTTAGAAGATTAAGAGCCTGTGAGGTCTAACAAAGTAAATGAGGTTATAAACTCTTCTTAAATACTGTATATCTGCGACTACAGAATCAGGAATATGGTCTTACTCCGTACTTGTTGTTACGCACTTGTCTCCTTTACAACTATGGTAAAATGAGTTGTATGGAAAATATTAAGAGGATCCAGTGACATTTTGAAATTTTTTTTACAAAGAAACAAAATCTTACCAAAACAAAGAAGAAATTAAAATAAAAAACAAAAATGTTATGTTAATTTCATAACATTCGAAGCACTAAAGGCCTTGTATTCTGAATGACATCAAATATTTCTATGAAGCTCATATGGATTACTGGCACCTCAGGAGTGATATGATAACTTTGGGCTTTGGTAAGGGTCCCAATGACAAATACTTTGTTTACGCACAATCCGGGTCAAAATCTTACAGGGATTCCTACCGTGTATTTCTTTTCTCATATAAATATTAAGTAATGAATATATGCAAATAATCTTCATACAGAACATGGTGCAATTTATATGTTGGTACTACTAAGATTGCTTACCAAATTCATCATTTACTAAATTTCCAATCTTCTGTTTTCTTTCACCCAAAATCTGTTTCACGCCTCCCAGAACCATCCTGAAAATAGAAATTAAGATTTTATAATCTTTGCACAACATAGTACCTTAAGGTTGTGACCTAATGGCAATGTGCAGGATATGGCGGTGGTAAATGATGTCATTGGGGAAGTGGTCAAGTCCAGAAAGGACACAAAATATGAAAGAGACCAGGTGAAATAGAAATATTAAATGTTTTCAAACATATATACTCTTCTGTGCTGGACAAAATGAAGCAAACAACATATGGAAGGTTACAGTCCCTTTAAATAGCAAATATTTAGGATGGTTTTCAAGGTATTCCTTAAAGAGGTTGCATACCCTGTCCAATTGCATTATTTAATGCAATCATCCTGCAGATTTGGTAGCAGTGGGGTGCAGCTGCAGAACAGGTAGCCATTATGAATGGATTAAAAATTACATATTTGGCTGACATTCACTTACGAGATACCTAATTCAGTCTGCCAAGTCTCCCAGGCAATTGCTCGATGTTATGATCCTGTGCCGCTGACGTGATAATAAAAAAAGCCAAAGCATGGGGTCCTCCTGTCACCTAGTCCAAACCTATTCTGCAGGGGGATGTGTGCCTCTTCCTTGGGAAAAAAACAGCCAGAGGCATCATCACTAGGGTCTTTGGAACCCAGGGCAAGTCGAAGAACGGCGTGCCCCCCCATACACACACATAGAAAAGCATATGCGTGCATTTGGCGCGCACAAAAAACATGGGCGTGCGCATATACCAAAGGGGCGTGACAGCTGAAAATGGGTCACGACATTCATGACAAGTCACCCATTTCTCATCACTCTGGGAACATTACTTTCCAATCCATATGCACCTTACCTATACGGTGGTTTCTCACAATGTGGAACCTCTGAAGAAATATATCCTCCATGGGAAGACGGCATCTTAAGTCGGCATTCACTATTCATGTAGGTCACATCGTCCGGAAGATTCCTGTTTCTGTGGGAATATTAACAAGGTCTTCATCTTACAACAGCGGTTCAACCACACTCGTTCCCCCTGTGTAACTTCCTGCCCCCTGCATCTCTTACCCACACCATCACCTCCCCAGACACACACAGACATAAAAAAGCCTACACAGAGACATACACCTCTTTCACACAAATGCAGCCAGCCAAATAAATAAAACTGCTTGCGTATGCAGGCGCTTTTAGCACTACAAGTGCCTGCATACCCATGGCTGAAAAAGCATGCAAAGGCATGAAGAAATCATCCAAGACCTGCTGGGACCTGTAGTGCCACAGAAAAAAAAACACAAAAACCCACGAACTTTGTGACAAAATGGTTGATTTGACTAAATACTTCCCCAAACCTTGTTTAACCAATTTAATGTACTTGGCCTACATATATGCAGAGAATTAGACCGGCAGTGTTGGAGTCATACCGCAAGGTAAATACTTTAAATTTTGTCATCTTGGAAGAAGTGGAACTTGCCAAAGAGACCCTGGGGTTATGTTAGGAAAGAGGGTTACTTTCCAGTGCTGGAATGTAAACCCAGAATAAACTACTCTACTTTAATTGTGGGTTTACAATTCAGCGCCAGAGTGTAAATAATCCTCTTTCCTGCACATACAAGACCCTTCCTTTCCGCATTCTGCATCTCCAGACTCAAGGATGCACAAGTCAGGGATACACAAAGAATGTTAAATGGACGCTGGGATACGCATTTTTCATGTGCATGAGATGTCTAAAAAAGCACATTTTACACTCTAAATAAAGGCCTTACATCCAACTGTAAACGACCCCCAGAGTGTATATTTAGCACAGTGGGCCTAATCTGTATAGTGGCCAAGCATAACAGGGATATATTGCAGACTGATCAAGTTACATTAGGCTAAACTGAATTTTTATCAATCCTGAAGGTCTACCGTATAATGGGCATAATAGGTCCTCCACCATATCTTCATCATGGCCAATTATATTCTATACTGGGAACAGAGAATATTTGGGGAGATTCAATTAGCAGCACGTTTCCATCAGAATATTGCACGCTGATGTAATGCTGGTCATCCTGCAGGAAAACCTTGCACGGCTTTGCTCCCACCTATAAAGGTGCAGAAATAACTAGTCTTGGCCTAGCTATTAATGTCATTTCAATATATAATAAACATCCTAACAGTATTTTCATTTTAAATTGTGTTTTTTATAATCATTTAATCCCTTGCTTGTTTTCTACCCAAGTAGCAGTCTTGACAAATGAAAATTGGACACAAGCAGAAGGTTAATGAAATGAGAAAGGACTGATAGGAACTGAGTCATTGAATGAGTGGATGCAGTAAAAGAGAACTTTGGCGAATAAGGCGATGGCAAAGGGACAGATACGTAATAAATGGCAGGTGTATCGTGGGAAGCAGAGGTGATGGAGGAATATAAACATATCACACATCAGTAGAGCTTATCTTATGCACTTCTCCTTTAAGGAATGTAGAACACGAGTGAGGTCATGCTGTGATGTCATAATGGTAACTCTTTGCTGTTGCTACCACTCTAGTCTTAACCGCCCAGGACATGGACATAGCATTATCATTGCTGTCATTAACATACTCCATATACATCTCTTGCACCCAGCCCACTGAGGGAAAGATATCCGCTTGAGGTAAGTATCTCATCAAAGACAAGGGCGTTTCACTTGGATGTGCCTGCAGACTTGGAGCTTGACTACCCTAAAATATGACCTTGAGCTTGTTTATTTCTATACTTGGAGGTTCTAGCAGCACAGCACATCTGTCGCAATGTAGCAGCCATTCAGGTAAACTCGGTGCTTCTCAAAAGGGGATGACCATCCTCTTCAGCAAATTGCGCAGCTTTGTGAGGAATATAAATTGGGTAATGTCAGGAGATGTGGACAGGAGCTATATTAATGACGTCAGCCAATGTTATTTATTAATGTGGTGAAATGTATACTGTATTTCAGTGTCAAACGTTCATATTTTAAATCAATTTGGAAATTATACTCTGCATAGCCTCCTAGTGCCCAGAGGGACGGGCAGTCCTTCAAGCCATGGGTCCCCAGAGGTTTCCTCCACAGGGGGTTTTTCCTCTCCTGAGTGCTGAAGGATGACTCTTTGTGAGTCACGAGGCTTCCACCATCTTGGTCCTCTTATAGGACAAGCTTGTAAGAGCCTCCGGCTAATCTTGGGCGCTAATTTATTTTACAGTGCAGAGTAAAAATAAAGTGTTGTTTTCCTTGTGCTAAAAATTCATAATAAATATATTTTAAAAATTGATTTTGCTTGATGTGGTCTTTGTTTCTTTTTCATAATGGAGGCTCTTAGAAGATTAAGAGCCTGTGAGGTCTAACAAAGTAAATGAGGTTATAAACTCTTCTTAAATACTGTATATCTGTGACTACAGAATCAGGAATATGGTCTTACTCCGTACTTGTTGTTACGCACTTGTCTCCTTTACAACTATGGTAAAATGAGTTGTATGGAAAATATTAAGAGGATCCAGTGACATTTTGAAATTTTTTTTACAAAGAAACAAAATCTTACCAAAACAAAGAAGAAATTAAAATAAAAAACAAAAATGTTATGTTAATTTCATAACATTCGAAGCACTAAAGGCCTTGTATTCTGAATGACATCAAATATTTCTATGAAGCTCATATGGATTACTGGCACCTCAGGAGTGATATGATAACTTTGGGCTTTGGTAAGGGTCCCAATGACAAATACTTTGTTTACGCACAATCCGGGTCAAAATCTTACAGGGATTCCTACCGTGTATTTCTTTTCTCATATAAATATTAAGTAATGAATATATGCAAATAATCTTCATACAGAACATGGTGCAATTTATATGTTGGTACTACTAAGATTGCTTACCAAATTCATCATTTACTAAATTTCCAATCTTCTGTTTTCTTTCACCCAAAATCTGTTTCACGCCTCCCAGAACCATCCTGAAAATAGAAATTAAGATTTTATAATCTTTGCACAACATAGTACCTTAAGGTTGTGACCTAATGGCAATGTGCAGGATATGGCGGTGGTAAATGATGTCATTGGGGAAGTGGTCAAGTCCAGAAAGGACACAAAATATGAAAGAGACCAGGTGAAATAGAAATATTAAATGTTTTCAAACATATATACTCTTCTGTGCTGGACAAAATGAAGCAAACAACATATGGAAGGTTACAGTCCCTTTAAATAGCAAATATTTAGGATGGTTTTCAAGGTATTCCTTAAAGAGGTTGCATACCCTGTCCAATTGCATTATTTAATGCAATCATCCTGCAGACTTGGTAGCAGTGGGGTGCAGCTGCAGAACAGGTAGCCATTATGAATGGATTAAAAATTACATATTTGGCTGACATTCACTTACGAGATACCTAATTCAGTCTGCCAAGTCTCCCAGGCAATTGCTCGATGTTATGATCCTGTGCCGCTGACGTGATAATAAAAAAAGCCAAAGCATGGGGTCCTCCTGTCACCTAGTCCAAACCTATTCTGCAGGGGGATGTGTGCCTCTTCCTTGGGAAAAAAACAGCCAGAGGCATCATCACTAGGGTCTTTGGAACCCAGGGCAAGTCGAAGAACGGCGTGCCCCCCCATACACACACATAGAAAAGCATATGCGTGCATTTGGCGCGCACAAAAAACATGGGCGTGCGCATATACCAAAGGGGCGTGACAGCTGAAAATGGGTCACGACATTCATGACAAGTCACCCATTTCTAATCACTCTGGGAACATTACTTTCCAATCCATATGCACCTTACCTATACGGTGGTTTCTCACAATGTGGAACCTCTGAAGAAATATATCCTCCATGGGAAGACGGCATCTTAAGTCGGCATTCACTATTCATGTAGGTCACATCGTCCGGAAGATTCCTGTTTCTGTGGGAATATTAACAAGGTCTTCATCTTACAACAGCGGTTCAACCACACTCGTTCCCCCTGTGTAACTTCCTGCCCCCTGCATCTCTTACCCACACCATCACCTCCCCAGACACACACAGACATAAAAAAGCCTGCATAGAGACATACACCTCTTTCACACAAATGCAGCCAGCCAAATAAATAAAACTGCTTGCGTATGCAGGCGCTTTTAGCACTACAAGTGCCTGCATACCCATGGCTGAATAAGCATGCAAAGGCATGAAGAAATCATCCAAGACCTGCTGGGACCTGTAGTGCCACAGAAAAAAAAACACAAAAACCCACGAACTTTGTGACAAAATGGTTGATTTGACTAAATACTTCCCCAAACCTTGTTTAACCAATTTAATGTACTTGGCCTACATATATGCAGAGAATTAGACCGGCAGTGTTGGAGTCATACCGCAAGGTAAATACTTTAAATTTTGTCATCTTGGAAGAAGTGGAACTTGCCAAAGAGACCCTGGGGTTATGTTAGGAAAGAGGGTTACTTTCCAGTGCTGGAATGTAAACCCAGAATAAACTACTCTACTTTAATTGTGGGTTTACAATTCAGCGCCAGAGTGTAATTAATCCTCTTTCCTGCACATACAAGACCCTTCCTTTCCGCATTCTGCATCTCCAGACTCAAGGATGCACAAGTCAGGGATACACAAAGAATGTTAAATGGACGCTGGGATACGCATTTTTCATGTGCATGAGATGTCTAAAAAAGCACATTTTACACTCTAAATAAAGGCCTTACATCCAACTGTAAACGACCCCCAGAGTGTATATTTAGCACAGTGGGCCTAATCTGTATAGTGGCCAAGCATAACAGGGATATATTGCAGACTGATCAAGTTACATTAGGCTAAACTGAATTTTTATCAATCCTGAAGGTCTACCGTATAATGGGCATAATAGGTCCTCCACCATATCTTCATCATGGCCAATTATATTCTATACTGGGAACAGAGAATATTTGGGGAGATTCAATTAGCAGCACGTTTCCATCAGAATATTGCACGCTGATGTAATGCTGGTCATCCTGCAGGAAAACCTTGCACGGCTTTGCTCCCACCTATAAAGGTGCAGAAATAACTAGTCTTGGCCTAGCTATTAATGTCATTTCAATATATAATAAACATCCTAACAGTATTTTCATTTTAAATTGTGTTTTTTATAATCATTTAATCCCTTGCTTGTTTTCTACCCAAGTAGCAGTCTTGACAAATGAAAATTGGACACAAGCAGAAGGTTAATGAAATGAGAAAGGACTGATAGGAACTGAGTCATTGAATGAGTGGATGCAGTAAAAGAGAACTTTGGCGAATAAGGCGATGGCAAAGGGACAGATACGTAATAAATGGCAGGTGTATCGTGGGAAGCAGAGGTGATGGAGGAATATAAACATATCACACATCAGTAGAGCTTATCTTATGCACTTCTCCTTTAAGGAATGTAGAACACGAGTGAGGTCATGCTGTGATGTCATAATGGTAACTCTTTGCTGTTGCTACCACTCTAGTCTTAACCGCCCAGGACATGGACATAGCATTATCATTGCTGTCATTAACATACTCCATATACATCTCTTGCACCCAGCCCACTGAGGGAAAGATATCCGCTTGAGGTAAGTATCTCATCAAAGACAAGGGCGTTTCACTTGGATGTGCCTGCAGACTTGGAGCTTGACTACCCTAAAATATGACCTTGAGCTTGTTTATTTCTATAATTGGAGGTTCTAGCAGCACAGCACATCTGTCGCAATGTAGCAGCCATTCGGGTAAACTCGGTGCTTCTCAAAAGGGGATGACCATCCTCTTCAGCAAATTGCGCAGCTTTGTGAGGAATATAAATTGGGTAATGTCAGGAGATGTGGACAGGAGCTATATTAATGACGTCAGCCAATGTTATTTATTAATGTGGTGAAATGTATACTGTATTTCAGTGTCAAACGTTCATATTTTAAATCAATTTGGAAATTATACTCTGCATAGCCTCCTAGTGCCCAGAGGGACGGGCAGTCCTTCAAGCCATGGGTCCCCAGAGGTTTCCTCCACAGGGGGTTTTTCCTCTCCTGAGTGCTGAAGGATGACTCTTTGTGAGTCACGAGGCTTCCACCATCTTGGTCCTCTTATAGGACAAGCTTGTAAGAGCCTCCGGCTAATCTTGGGCGCTAATTTATTTTACAGTGCAGAGTAAAAATAAAGTGTTGTTTTCCTTGTGCTAAAAATTCATAATAAATATATTTTAAAAATTGATTTTGCTTGATGTGGTCTTTGTTTCTTTTTCATAATGGAGGCTCTCAGAAGATTAAGAGCCTGTGAGGTCTAACAAAGTAAATGAGGTTATAAACTCTTCTTAAATACTGTATATCTGCGACTACAGAATCAGGAATATGGTCTTACTCCGTACTTGTTGTTACGCACTTGTCTCCTTTACAACTATGGTAAAATGAGTTGTATGGAAAATATTAAGAGGATCCAGTGACATTTTGAAATTTTTTTTACAAAGAAACAAAATCTTACCAAAACAAATAAGAAATTAAAATAAAAAACAAAAATGTTATGTTAATTTCATAACATTCGAAGCACTAAAGGCCTTGTATTCTGAATGACATCAAATATTTCTATGAAGCTCATATGGATTACTGGCACCTCAGGAGTGATATGATAACTTTGGGCTTTGGTAAGGGTCCCAATGACAAATACTTTGTTTACGCACAATCCGGGTCAAAATCTTACAGGGATTCCTACCGTGTATTTCTTTTCTCATATAAATATTAAGTAATGAATATATGCAAATAATCTTCATACAGAACATGGTGCAATTTATATGTTGGTACTACGAAGATTGCTTACCAAATTCATCATTTACTAAATTTCCAATCTTCTGTTTTCTTTCACCCAAAATCTGTTTCACGCCTCCCAGAACCATCCTGAAAATAGAAATTAAGATTTTATAATCTTTGCACTACTTAGTACCTTAAGGTTATGACCTAATGGCAATGTGCAGGATATGGCGGTGGTAAATGATGTCATTGGGGAAGTGGTCAAGTCCAGAAAGGACACAAAATATGAAAGAGACCAGGTGAAATAGAAATATTAAATGTTTTCAAACATATATACTCTTCTGTGCTGGACAAAATGAAGCAAACAACATATGGAAGGTTACAGTCCCTTTAAATAGCAAATATTTAGGATGGTTTTCAAGGTATTCCTTAAAGAGGTTGCATACCCTGCCCAATTGCATTATTTAATGCAATCATCCTGCAGACTTGGTAGCAGTGGGGTGCAGCTGCAGAACAGGTAGCCATTATGAATGGATTAAAAATTACATATTTGGCTGACATTCACTTACGAGATACCTAATTCAGTCTGCCAAGTCTCCCAGGCAATTGCTCGATGTTATGATCCTGTGCCGCTGACGTTATAATAAAAAAAGCCAAAGCGTGGGGTCCTCCTGTCACCTAGTCCAAACCTATTCTGCAGGGGGATGTGTGCCTCTTCCTTGGGAAAAAAAACAGCCAGAGGCATCATCACTAGGGTCTTTGGAACCCAGGGCAAGTCGAAGAACGGCGTGCCCCCCCATACACACACATAGAAAAGGATATGCGCGCATTTGGCGCGCACAAAAAACATGGGCGTGCACATATACCAAAGGGGCGTGGCAACTGAAAATGGGTCACGACATTCATGACAAGTCACCCATTTCTCATCACTCTGGGAACATTACTTTCCAATCCATATGCACCTTACCTATACGGTGGTTTCTCACAATGTGGAACCTCTGAAGAAATATATCCTCCATGGGAAGACGGCATCTTAAGTCGGCATTCACTATTCATGTAGGTCACATCGTCCGGAAGATTCCTGTTTCTGTGGGAATATTAACAAGGTCTTCATCTTACAACAGCGGTTCAACCACACTACAAGTGCCTGCATACCCATGGCTGAAAAAGCATGCAAAGGCATGAAGAAATCATCCAAGACCTGCTGGGACCTGTAGTGCCACAGAAAAAAAAACACAAAAACCCACGAACTTTGTGACAAAATGGTTGATTTGACTAAATACTTCCCCAAACCTTGTTTAACCAATTTAATGTACTTGGCCTACACGTATGCAGAGAATTAGACCGGCAGTGTTGGAGTCATACCGCAATTTTGTCATCTTGGAAGAAGTGGAACTTGCCAAAGAGACCCTGGGGTTATGTTAGGAAAGAGGGTTACTTTCCAGTGCTGGAATGTAAACCCAGAATAAACTACTCTACTTTAATTGTGGGTTTACAATTCAGCGCCAGAGTGTAATTAATCCTCTTTCCTGCACATATAAGACCCTTCCTTCCCGCATTCTGCATCTCCAGACTCAAGGATGCACAAGTCAGGGATACACAAAGAGTGTTAAATGGACGCTGGGATACGCATTTTTCATGTGCATGAGATGTCTAAAAAAGCACATTTTACACTCTAAATAAAGGCCTTACATCCAACTGTAAACGACCCCCAGAGTGTATATTTAGCACAGTGGGCCTATTCTGTATAGTGGCCAAGCATAACAGGGATATATTGCAGACTGATCAAGTTACATTAGGCTAAACTGAATTTTTATCAATCCTGAAGGTCTACCGTATAATGGCCATAATAGGTCCTCCACCATATCTTCATCATGGCCAATTATATTCTATACTGGGAACAGAGAATATTTGGGGAGATTCAATTAGCAGCACGTTTCCATCAGAATATTGCACGCTGATGTAATGCTGGTCATCCTGCTGGAAAACCTTGCACGGCTTTGCTCCCACCTATAAAGGTGCAGAAATAACTAGTCTTGGCCTAGCTATTAATGTCATTTCAATATATAATAAACATCCTAACAGTATTTTCATTTTAAATTGTGTTTTTTATAATCATTTAATCCCTTGCTTGTTTTCTACCCAAGTAGCAGTCTTGACAAATGAAAATTGGACACAAGCAGAAGGTTAATGAAATGAGAAAGGACTGATAGGAACTGAGTCATTGAATGAGTGGATGCAGTAAAAGAGAACTTTGGCGAATAAGGCGATGGCAAAGGGACAGATACGTAATAAATGGCAGGTGTATCGTGGGAAGCAGAGGTGATGGAGGAATATAAACATATCACACATCAGTAGAGCTTATCTTATGCACTTCTCCTTTAAGGAATGTAGAACACGAGTGAGGTCATGCTGTGATGTCATAATGGTAACTCTTTGCTGTTGCTACCACTCTAGTCTTAACCGCCCAGGACATGGACATAGCATTATCATTGCTGTCATTAACATACTCCATATACATCTCTTGCACCCAGCCCACTGAGGGAAAGATATCCGCTTGAGGTAAGTATCTCATCAAAGACAACGGCGTTTCACTTGGATGTGCCTGCAGACTTGGAGCTTGACTACCCTAAAATATGACCTTGAGCTTGTTTATTTCTATAATTGGAGGTTCTAGCAGCACAGCACATCTGTCGCAATGTAGCAGCCATTCGGGTAAACTCGGTGCTTCTCAAAAGGGGATGACAATCCTCTTCAGCAAATTGCGCCGCTTTGTGAGGAATATAAATTGGGTAATGTCAGGAGATGTGGACAGGAGCTATATTAATGACGTCAGCCAATGTTATTTATTAATGTGGTGAAATGTATACTGTATTTCAGTGTCAAACGTTCATATTTTAAATCAATTTGCAAATTATACTCTGCATAGCCTCCTAGTGCCCAGAGGGACGGGCAGTCCTTCAAGCCATGGGTCCCCAGAGGTTTCCTCCACAGGGGGTTTTTCCTCTCCTGAGTGCTGAAGGATGACTCTTTGTGAGTCACGAGGCTTCCACCATCTTGGTCCTCTTATAGGACAAGCTTGTAAGAGCCTCCGGCTAATCTTGGGCGCTAATTTATTTTACAGTGCAGAGTAAAAATAAAGTGTTGTTTTCCTTGTGCTAAAAATTCATAATAAATATATTTTAAAAATTGATTTTGCTTGATGTGGTCTTTGTTTCTTTTTCATAATGGAGGCTCTTAGAAGATTAAGAGCCTGTGAGGTCTAACAAAGTAAATGAGGTTATAAACTCTTCTTAAATACTGTATATCTGCGACTACAGAATCAGGAATATGGTCTTACTCCGTACTTGTTGTTACGCACTTGTCTCCTTTACAACTATGGTAAAATGAGTTGTATGGAAAATATTAAGAGGATCCAGTGACATTTTGAAATTTTTTTTACAAAGAAACAAAATCTTACCAAAACAAAGAAGAAATTAAAATAAAAAACAAAAATGTTATGTTAATTTCATAACATTCGAAGCACTAAAGGCCTTGTATTCTGAATGACATCAAATATTTCTATGAAGCTCATATGGATTACTGGCACCTCAGGAGTGATATGATAACTTTGGGCTGTGGTAAGGGTCCCAATGACAAATACTTTGTTTACGCACAATCCGGGTCAAAATCTTACAGGGATTCCTACCGTGTATTTCTTTTCTCATATAAATATTAAGTAATGAATATATGCAAATAATCTTCATACAGAACATGGTGCAATTTATATGTTGGTACTACTAAGATTGCTTACCAAATTCATCATTTACTAAATTTCCAATCTTCTGTTTTCTTTCACCCAAAATCTGTTTCACGCCTCCCAGAACCATCCTGAAAATAGAAATTAAGATTTTATAATCTTTGCACTACATAGTACCTTAAGGTTATGACCTAATGGCAATGTGCAGGATATGGCGGTGGTAAATGATGTCATTGGGGAAGTGGTCAAGTCCAGAAAGGACACAAAATATGAAAGAGACCAGGTGAAATAGAAATATTAAATGTTTTCAAACATATATACTCTTCTGTGCTGGACAAAATGAAGCAAACAACATATGGAAGGTTACAGTCCCTTTAAATAGCAAATATTTAGGATGGTTTTCAAGGTATTCCTTAAAGAGGTTGCATACCCTGCCCAATTGCATTATTTAATGCAATCATCCTGCAGACTTGGTAGCAGTGGGGTGCAGCTGCAGTACAGGTAGCCATTATGAATGGATTAAAAATTACATATTTGGCTGACATTCACTTACGAGATACCTAATTCAGTCTGCCAAGTCTCCCAGGCAATTGCTCGATGTTATGATCCTGTGCCGCTGACGTGATAATAAAAAAAGCCAAAGCGTGGGGTCCTCCTGTCACCTAGTCCAAACCTATTCTGCAGGGGGATGTGTGCCTCTTCCTTGGGAAAAAAAACAGCAAGAGGCATCATCACTAGGGTCTTTGGAACCCAGGGCAAGTCGAAGAACGGCGTGCCCCCCCATACACACACATAGAAAAGCATATGCGCGCATTTGGCGCGCACAAAAAACATGGGCGTGCCCATATACCAAAGGGGCGTGGCAGCTGAAAATGGGTCACGACATTCATGACAAGTCACCCATTTCTCATCACTCTGGGAACATTACTTTCCAATCCATATGCACCTTACCTATACGGTGGTTTCTCACAATGTGGAACCTCTGAAGAAATATATCCTCCATGGGAAGACGGCATCTTAAGTCGGCATTCACTATTCATGTTGGTCACATCGTCCGGAAGATTCCTGTTTCTGTGGCAATATTAACAAGGTCTTCATCTTACAACAGCGGTTCAACCACACTCGTTCCCCCTGTGTAACTTCCTGCCCCCTGCATCTCTTACCCACACCATCACCTCCCCAGACACACACAGACATAAAAAAGTATACACAGAGACATACACCTCTTTCACACAAATGCAGCCAGCCAAATAAATAAAACTGCTTGCGTATGCAGGCGCTTTTAGCACTACAAGTGCCTGCATACCCATGGCTGAAAAAGCATGCTAAGGCATGAAGAAATCATCCAAGACCTGCTGGGACCTGTAGTGCCACAGAAAAAAAAACACAAAAACCCACGAACTTTGTGACAAAATGGTTGATTTGACTAAATACTTCCCCAAACCTTGTTTAACCAATTTAATGTACTTGGCCTACACGTATGCAGAGAATTAGACTGGCAGTGTTGGAGTCATACCGCAAGGTAAATACTTTAAATTTTGTCATCTTGGAAGAAGTGGAACTTGCCAAAGAGACCCTGGGGTTATGTTAGGAAAGAGGGTTACTTTCCAGTGCTGGAATGTAAACCCAGAATAAACTACTCTACTTTAATTGTGGGTTTACAATTCAGCGCCAGAGTGTAATTAATCCTCTTTCCTGCACATACAAGACCCTTCCTTCCCGCATTCTGCATCTCCAGACTCAAGGATGCACAAGTCAGGGATACACAAAGAGTGTTAAATGGACGCTGGGATACGCATTTTTCATGTCCATGAGATGTCTAAAAAAGCACATTTTACACTCTAAATAAAGGCCTTACATCCAACTGTAAACGACCCCCAGAGTGTATATTTAGCACAGTGGGCCTATTCTGTATAGTGGCCAAGCATAACAGGGATATATTGCAGACTGATCAAGTTACATTAGGCTAAACTGAATTTTTATCAATCCTGAAGGTCTACCGTATAATGGGCATAATAGGTCCTCCACCATATCTTCATCATGGCCAATTATATTCTATACTGGGGACAGAGAATATTTGGGGAGATTCAATTAGCAGCACGTTTCCATCAGAATATTGCACGCTGATGTAATGCTGGTCATCCTGCAGGAAAACCTTGCACGGCTTTGCTCCCACCTATAAAGGTGCAGAAATAACTAGTCTTGGCCTAGCTATTAATGTCATTTCAATATATAATAAACATCCTAACAGTATTTTCATTTTAAATTGTGTTTTTTATAATCATTTAATCCCTTGCTTGTTTTCTACCCAAGTAGCAGTCTTGACAAATGAAAATTGGACAAAAGCAGAAGGTTAATGAAATGAGAAAGGACTGATAGGAACTGAGTCATTGAATGAGTGGATGCAGTAAAAGAGAACTATGGCGAATAAGGCGATGGCAAAGGGACAGATACGTAATAAATGGCAGGTGTATCGTGGGAAGCAGAGGTGATGGAGGAATATAAACATATCACACATCAGTAGAGCTTATCTTATGCACTTCTCCTTTAAGGAATGTAGAACACGAGTGAGGTCATGCTGTGATGTCATAATGGTAACTCTTTGCTGTTGCTACCACTCTAGTCTTAACCGTCCAGGACATGGACATAGCATTATCATTGCTGTCATTAACATACTCCATATACATCTCTTGCACCCAGCCCACTGAGGGAAAGATATCCGCTTGAGGTAAGTATCTCATCAAAGACAAGGGCGTTTCACTTGGATGTGCCTGCAGACTTGGAGCTTGACTACCCTAAAATATGACCTTGAGCTTGTTTATTTCTATAATTGGAGGTTCTAGCAGCACAGCACATCTGTCGCAATGTAGCAGCCATTCGGGTAAACTCGGTGCTTCTCAAAAGGGGATGACCATCCTCTTCAGCAAATTGCGCAGCTTTGTGAGGAATATAAATTGGGTAATGTCAGGAGATGTGGACAGGAGCTATATTAATGACGTCAGCCAATGTTATTTATTAATGTGGTGAAATGTATACTGTATTTCAGTGTCAAACGTTCATATTTTAAATCAATTTGCAAATTATACTCTGCATAGCCTCCTAGTGCCCAGAGGGACGGGCAGTCCTTCAAGCCATGGGTCCCCAGAGGTTTCCTCCACAGGGGGTTTTTCCTCTCCTGAGTGCTGAAGGATGACTCTTTGTGAGTCACGAGGCTTCCACCATCTTGGTCCTCTTATAGGACAAGCTTGTAAGAGCCTCCGGCTAATCTTGGGCGCTAATTTATTTTACAGTGCAGAGTAAAAATAAAGTGTTGTTTTCCTTGTGCTAAAAATTCATAATAAATATATTTTAAAAATTGATTTTGCTTGATGTGGTCTTTGTTTCTTTTTCATAATGGAGGCTCTTAGAAGATTAAGAGCCTGTGAGGTCTAACAAAGTAAATGAGGTTATAAACTCTTCTTAAATACTGTATATCTGCGACTACAGAATCAGGAATATGGTCTTACTCCGTACTTGTTGTTACGCACTTGTCTCCTTTACAACTATGGTAAAATGAGTTGTATGGAAAATATTAAGAGGATCCAGTGACATTTTGAAATTTTTTTTACAAAGAAACAAAATCTTACCAAAACAAAGAAGAAATTAAAATAAAAAACAAACATGTTATGTTAATTTCATAACATTCGAAGCACTAAAGGCCTTGTATTCTGAATGACATAAAATATTTCTATGAAGCTCATATGGATTACTGGCACCTCAGGAGTGATATGATAACTTTGGGCTTTGGTAAGGGTCCCAATGACAAATACTTTGTTTACGCACAATCCGGGTCAAAATCTTACAGGGATTCCTACCGTGTATTTCTTTTCTCATATAAATATTAAGTAATGAATATATGCAAATAATCTTCATACAGAACATGGTGCAATTTATATGTTGGTACTACTAAGATTGCTTACCAAATTCATCATTTACTAAATTTCCAATCTTCTGTTTTCTTTCACCCAAAATCTGTTTCACGCCTCCCAGAACCATCCTGAAAATAGAAATTAAGATTTTATAATCTTTGCACTACTTAGTACCTTAAGGTTATGACCTAATGGCAATGTGCAGGATATGGCGGTGGTAAATGATGTCATTGGGGAAGTGGTCAAGTCCAGAAAGGACACAAAATATGAAAGAGACCAGGTGAAATAGAAATATTAAATGTTTTCAAACATATATACTCTTCTGTGCTGGACAAAATGAAGCAAACAACATATGGAAGGTTACAGTCCCTTTAAATAGCAAATATTTAGGATGGTTTTCAAGGTATTCCTTAAAGAGGTTGCATACCCTGCCCAATTGCATTATTTAATGCAATCATCCTGCAGACTTGGTAGCAGTGGGGTGCAGCTGCAGAACAGGTAGCCATTATGAATGGATTAAAAATTACATATTTGGCTGACATTCACTTACGAGATACCTAATTCAGTCTGCCAAGTCTCCCAGGCAATTGCTCGATGTTATGATCCTGTGCCGCTGACGTGATAATAAAAAAAGCCAAAGCGTGGGGTCCTCCTGTCACCTAGTCCAAACCTATTCTGCAGGGGGATGTGTGCCTCTTCCTTGGGAAAAAAAACAGCCAGAGGCATCATCACTAGGGTCTTTGGAACCCAGGGCAAGTCGAAGAACGGCGTGCCCCCCCATACACACACATAGAAAAGGATATGCGCGCATTTGGCGTGCACAAAAAACATGGGCGTGCACATATACCAAAGGGGCGTGGCAACTGAAAATGGGTCACGACATTCATGACAAGTCACCCATTTCTCATCACTCTGGGAACATTACTTTCCAATCCATATGCACCTTACCTATACGGTGGTTTCTCACAATGTGGAACCTCTGAAGAAATATATCCTCCATGGGAAGACGGCATCTTAAGTCGGCATTCACTATTCATGTAGGTCACATTGTCCGGAAGATTCCTGTTTCTGTGGGAATATTAACAAGGTCTTCATCTTACAACAGCGGTTCAACCACACTACAAGTGCCTGCATACCCATGGCTGAAAAAGCATGCAAAGGCATGAAGAAATCATCCAAGACCTGCTGGGACCTGTAGTGCCACAGAAAAAAAAACACAAAAACCCACGAACTTTGTGACAAAATGGTTGATTTGACTAAATACTTCCCCAAACCTTGTTTAACCAATTTAATGTACTTGGCCTACACGTATGCAGAGAATTAGACCGGCAGTGTTGGAGTCATACCGCAAGGTAAATACTTTAAATTTTGTCATCTTGGAAGAAGTGGAACTTGCCAAAGAGACCCTGGGGTTATGTTAGGAAAGAGGGTTACTTTCCAGTGCTGGAATGTAAACCCAGAATAAACTACTCTACTTTAATTGTGGGTTTACAATTCAGCGCCAGAGTGTAATTAATCCTCTTTCCTGCACATACAAGACCCTTCCTTCCCGCATTCTGCATCTCCAGACTCAAGGATGCACAAGTCAGGGATACACAAAGAGTGTTAAATGGACGCTGGGATACGCATTTTTCATGTGCATGAGATGTCTAAAAAAGCACATTTTACACTCTAAATAAAGGCCTTACATCCAACTGTAAACGACCCCCAGAGTGTATATTTAGCACAGTGGGACTGTTCTGTATAGTGGCCAAGCATAACAGGGATATATTGCAGACTGATCAAGTTACATTAGGCTAAACTGAATTTTTATCAATCCTGAAGGTCTACCGTATAATGGACATAATAGGTCCTCCACCATATCTTCATCATGGCCAATTATATTCTATACTGGGAACAGAGAATATTTGGGGAGATTCAATTAGCAGCACGTTTCCATCAGAATATTGCACGCTGATGTAATGCTGGTCATCCTGCTGGAAAACCTTGCACGGCTTTGCTCCCACCTATAAAGGTGCAGAAATAACTAGTCTTGGCCTAGCTATTAATGTCATTTCAATATATAATAAACATCCTAACAGTATTTTAATTTTAAATTGTGTTTTTTATAATCATTTAATCCCTTGCTTGTTTTCTACCCAAGTAGCAGTCTTGACAAATGAAAATTGGACACAAGCAGAAGGTTAATGAAATGAGAAAGGACTGATAGGAACTGAGTCATTGAATGAGTGGATGCAGTAAAAGAGAACTTTGGCGAATAAGGCGATGGCAATGGGACAGATACGTAATAAATGGCAGGTGTATCGTGGGAAGCAGAGGTGATGGAGGAATATAAACATATCACACATCAGTAGAGCTTATCTTATGCACTTCTCCTTTAAGGAATGTAGAACACGAGTGAGGTCATGCTGTGATGTCATAATGGTAACTCTTTGCTGTTGCTACCACTCTAGTCTTAACCGCCCAGGACATGGACATAGCATTATCATTGCTGTCATTAACATACTCCATATACATCTCTTGCACCCAGCCCACTGAGGGAAAGATATCCGCTTGAGGTAAGTATCTCATCAAAGACAAGGGCGTTTCACTTGGATGTGCCTGCAGACTTGGAGCTTGACTACCCTAAAATATGACCTTGAGCTTGTTTATTTCTATAATTGGAGGTTCTAGCAGCACAGCACATCTGTCGCAATGTAGCAGCCATTCGGGTAAACTCGGTGCTTCTCAAAAGGGGATGACCATCCTCTTCAGCAAATTGCGCCGCTTTGTGAGGAATATAAATTGGGTAATGTCAGGAGATGTGGACAGGAGCTATATTAATGACGTCAGCCAATGTTATTTATTAATGTGGTGAAAAGTATACTGTATTTCAGTGTCAAACGTTCATATTTTAAATCAATTTGCAAATTATACTCTGCATAGCCTCCTAGTGCCCAGAGGGACGGGCAGTCCTTCAAGCCATGGGTCCCCAGAGGTTTCCTCCACAGGGGGTTTTACCTCTCCTGAGTGCTGAAGGATGACTCTTTGTGAGTCACGAGGCTTCCACCATCTTGGTCCTCTTATAGGACAAGCTTGTAAGAGCCTCCGGCTAATCTTGGGCGCTAATTTATTTTACAGTGCAGAGTAAAAATAAAGTGTTGTTTTCCTTGTGCTAAAAATTCATAATAAATATATTTTAAAAATTGATTTTGCTTGATGTGGTCTTTGTTTCTTTTTCATAATGGAGGCTCTTAGAATATTAAGAGCCTGTGAGGTCTAACAAAGTAAATGAGGTTATAAACTCTTCTTAAATACTGTATATCTGCGACTACAGAATCAGGAATATGGTCTTACTCCGTACTTGTTGTTACGCACTTGTCTCCTTTACAACTATGGTAAAATGAGTTGTATGGAAAATATTAAGAGGATCCAGTGACATTTTGAAATTTTTTTTACAAAGAAACAAAATCTTACCAAAACAAAGAAGAAATGAAAATAAAAAACAAAAATGTTATGTTAATTTCATAACATTCGAAGCACTAAAGGCCTTGTATTCTGAATGACATCAAATATTTCTATGAAGCTCATATGGATTACTGGCACCTCAGGAGTGATATGATAACTTTGGGCTGTGGTAAGGGTCCCAATGACAAATACTTTGTTTACGCACAATCCGGGTCAAAATCTTACAGGGATTCCTACCGTGTATTTCTTTTCTCATATAAATATTAAGTAATGAATATATGCAAATAATCTTCATACAGAACATGGTGCAATTTATATTTTGGTACTACTAAGATTGCTTACCAAATTCATCATTTACTAAATTTCCAATCTTCTGTTTTCTTTCACCCAAAATCTGTTTCACGCCTCCCAGAACCATCCTGAAAATAGAAATTAAGATTTTATAATCTTTGCACTACATAGTACCTTAAGGTTATGACCTAATGGCAATGTGCAGGATATGGCGGTGGTAAATGATGTCATTGGGGAAGTGGTCAAGTCCAGAAAGGACACAAAATATGAAAGAGACCAGGTGAAATAGAAATATTAAATGTTTTCAAACATATATACTCTTCTGTGCTGGACAAAATGAAGCAAACAACATATGGAAGGTTACAGTCCCTTTAAATAGCAAATATTTAGGATGGTTTTCAAGGTATTCCTTAAAGAGGTTGCATACCCTGCCCAATTACATTATTTAATGCAATCATCCTGCAGACTTGGTAGCAGTGGGGTGCAGCTGCAGAACAGGTAGCCATTATGAATGGATTAAAAATTACATATTTGGCTGACATTCACTTACGAGATACCTAATTCAGTCTGCCAAGTCTCCCAGGCAATTGCTCGATGTTATGATCCTGTGCCGCTGACGTGATAATAAAAAAAGCCAAAGCGTGGGGTCCTCCTGTCACCTAGTCCAAACCTATTCTGCAGGGGGATGTGTGCCTCTTCCTTGGGAAAAAAAACAGCCAGAGGCATCATCACTAGGGTCTTTGGAACCCAGGGCAAGTCGAAGAACGGCGTGCCCCCCCATACACACACATAGAAAAGGATATGCGTGCATTTGGCGCGCACAAAAAACATGGGCGTGCGCATATACCAAAGGGGCGTGACAACTGAAAATGGGTCACGACATTCATGACAAGTCACCCATTTCTCATCACTCTGGGAACATTACTTTCCAATCCATATGCACCTTACCTATACGGTGGTTTCTCACAATGTGGAACCTCTGAAGAAATATATCCTCCATGGGAAGACGGCATCTTAAGTCGGCATTCACTATTCATGTAGGTCACATCGTCCGGAAGATTCCTGTTTCTGTGGGAATATTAACAAGGTGTTCATCTTACAAAAGCGGTTCAACCACACTCGTTCCCCCTGTGTAACTTCCTGCCCCCTGCATCTCTAACCCACACCATCACCTCCCCAGACACACACAGACATAAAAAAGCCTACACAGAGACATACACCTCTTTCACACAAATGCAGCCAGCCAAATAAATAAAACTGCTTGCGTATGCAGGCGCTTTTAGCACTACAAGTGCCTGCATACCCATGGCTGAAAAAGAATGCTAAGGCATGAAGAAATCATCCAAGACCTGCTGGGACCTGTAGTGCCACAGAGAAAAAAACACAAAAACCCACAAACTTTGTGACAAAATGGTTGATTTGACTAAATACTTCCCCAAACCTTGTTTAACCAATTTAATGTACTTGGCCTACACGTATGCAGAGAATTAGACCGGCAGTGTTGGAGTCATACCGCAAGGTAAATACTTTAAATTTTGTCATCTTGGAAGAAGTGGAACTTGCCAAAGAGACCCTGGGGTTATGTTAGGAAAGAGGGTTACTTTCCAGTGCTGGAATGTAAACCCAGAATAAACTACTCTACTTTAATTGTGGGTTTACAATTCAGCGCCAGAGTGTAATTAATCCTCTTTCCTGCACATACAAGACCCTTCCTTCCCGCATTCTGCATCTCCAGACTCAAGGATGCACAAGTCAGGGATACACAAAGAGTGTTAAATGGACGCTGGGATACGCATTTTTCATGTGCATGAGATGTCTAAAAAAGCACATTTTACACTCTAAATAAAGGCCTTACATCCAACTGTAAACGACCCCCAGAGTGTATATTTAGCACAGTGGGCCTATTCTGTATAGTGGCCAAGCATAACAGGGATATATTGCAGACTGATCAAGTTACATTAGGCTAAACTGAATTTTTATCAATCCTGAAGATCTACCGTATAATGGGCATAATGGGTCCTCCACCATATCTTCATCATGGCCAATTATATTCTATACTGGGAACAGAGAATATTTGGGGAGATTCAATTAGCAGCACGTTTCCATCAGAATATTGCACGCTGATGTAATGCTGGTCATCCTGCTGGAAAACCTTGCACGGCTTTGCTCCCACCTATAAAGGTGCAGAAATAACTAGTCTTGGCCTAGCTATTAATGTCATTTCAATATATAATAAACATCCTAACAGTATTTTCATTTTAAATTGTGTTTTTTATAATCATTTAATCCCTTGCTTGTTTTCTACCCAAGTAGCAGTCTTGACAAATGAAAATTGGACACAAGCAGAAGGTTAATGAAATGAGAAAGGACTGATAGGAACTGAGTCATTGAATGAGTGGATGCAGTAAAAGAGAACTTTGGCGAATAAGGCGATGGCAAAGGGACAGATACGTAATAAATGGCAGGTGTATCGTGGGAAGCAGAGGTGATGGAGGAATATAAACATATCACACATCAGTAGAGCTTATCTTATGCACTTCTCCTTTAAGGAATGTAGAACACGAGTGAGGTCATGCTGTGATGTCATAATGGTAACTCTTTGCTGTTGCTACCACTCTAGTCTTAACCGCCCAGGACATGGACATAGCATTATCATTGCTGTCATTAACATACTCCATATACATCTCTTGCACCCAGCCCACTGAGGGAAAGATATCCGCTTGAGGTAAGTATCTCATCAAAGACAAGGGCGTTTCACTTGGATGTGCCTGCAGACTTGGAGCTTGACTACCCTAAAATATGACCTTGAGCTTGTTTATTTCTATAATTGGAGGTTCTAGCAGCACAGCACATCTGTCGCAATGTAGCAGCCATTCGGGTAAACTCGGTGCTTCTCAAAAGGGGATGACCATCCTCTTCAGCAAATTGCGCAGCTTTGTGAGGAATATAAATTGGGTAATGTCAGGAGATGTGGACAGGAGCTATATTAATGACGTCAGCCAATGTTATTTATTAATGTGGTGAAATGTATACTGTATTTCAGTGTCAAACGTTCATATTTTAAATCAATTTGCAAATTATACTCTGCATAGCCTCCTAGTGCCCAGAGGGACGGGCAGTCCTTCAAGCCATGGGTCCCCAGAGGTTTCCTCCACAGGGGGTTTTTCCTCTCCTGAGTGCTGAAGGATGACTCTTTGTGAGTCACGAGGCTTCCACCATCTTGGTCCTCTTATAGGACAAGCTTGTAAGAGCCTCCGGCTAATCTTGGGCGCTAATTTATTTTACAGTGCAGAGTAAAAATAAAGTGTTGTTTTCCTTGTGCTAAAAATTCATAATAAATATATTTTAAAAATTGATTTTGCTTGATGTGGTCTTTGTTTATTTTTCATAATGGAGGCTCTTAGAAGATTAAGAGCCTGTGAGGTCTAACAAAGTAAATGAGGTCATAAACTCTTCTTAAATACTGTATATCTGCGACTACAGAATCAGGAATATGGTCTTACTCCGTACTTGTTGTTATGCACTTGTCTCCTTTACAGCTATGGTAAAATGAGTTGTATGGAAAATATTAAGAGGATCCAGTGACATTTTGAAATTTTTTTTACAAAGAAACAAAATCTGACCAAAAAAAAGATGAAATTAAAATAAAAAACAAAAATGTTATGTTAATTTCATGACATTCAAAGCACTAAAGGCCTTGTATTCTGAATGACATCAAATATTTCTATGCAGCTCATATGGATTACTGGCACCTCAGGAGTGATATGATAACTTTGGGCTGTGGTAAGGGTCCCAATGACAAATACTTTGTTTACGCACAATCCGGGTCAAAATCTTACAGTGATTCCTACCGTGTATTTCTTTTCTCATATAAATATTAATTAATGAATATATGCAAATAATCTTCATACAGAACATGGTGCAATTTATATGTTGGTACTACTAAGATTGCTTACCAAATTCATCATTTACTAAATTTCCAATCTTCTGTTTTCTTTCACCCAAAATCTGTTTCACGCTTCCGAGAACCATCCTGAAAATAGAAATTAAAATTTTATAATCTTCGCACTACATAGTAGCTTAAGGTTATGACCTAATGGCAATGTGCAGGATATGGCGGTGGTAAATGATGTCATTGGGGAAGTGGTCAAGTCAAGAAAGGACACAAAATATGAAAGAGACCAGGTGAAATAGAAATATAAAATGTTTTCAAACTTATATACTCTTCTGTGCTGGACAAAATGAAGCAAACAACATATGGAAGGTTACAGTCCCTTTAAATAGCAAATATTTAGGATGGTTTTCAAGGTATTCCTTAAAGAGGTTGCATACCCTGCCCAATTGCATTATTTAATGCAATCATCCTGCAGACTTGGTAGCAGTGGGGTGCAGCTGCAGAACAGGTAGCCATTATGAATGGATTAAAAATTACATATTTGGCTGACATTCACTTACGAGATACCTAATTCAGTCTGCCAAGTCTCCCAGGCAATTGCTTGATGTTATGATCCTGTGCCACTGACGTGATAATAAAAAAAGCCAAAGCAAGGGGTCCTCCTGTCACCTAGTCCAAACCTATTCTGCAGGGGGATGTGTGCCTCTTCCCTAGGAAAAAAAACAGCCAGAGGCATCATCACTAGGGTCTTTGGAACCCAGGGCAAGTCAAAGAACGGCGTGCACCCCCCATACACACATAGAAAAGCATATGCACGCCTTTGGCGTGCACAAAAAACATGGGCGTGGTCACATACCAAAGGGGCGTGGCCACTGAAAATGGGGCGCGCCATTCATGACACGTCACCCATTTCTCATCACTCTGGGAACATTACTTTCCAATCCATATGCACCTTACCTATACGGTGGTTTCTCACAATGTGGAACCTCTGAAGAAATATATCCTCCATGGGAAGACGGCATCTTAAGTCAGCATTCACTATTCAAGTAGGTCACATCGTCCGGAAGATTCCTGTTTGTGTGGGAATATTAACAAGGTCTTCATCTTACAACAGCGGTTCAACTACACTCGTTCCCCCTGTGTAACTTCCTGCCCCCTGCATCTCTTACCCACACCATCACCTCCCCAGACATACACAGACATACAAAAGCCTACACAGAGACATACCCCTCTTTCACACAAATGCAGCCAGCCAAATAAATAAAACTGCTTCCGTATGCAGGCGCTTTTAGCACTACAAGTGCCTGCATACCCATGGCTGGAAAAGCATGCTAAGGCTTGAAGAAATCATCCAAGACCTGTTGGGACCTGTAGTGCCACAGAAAAAAAAACACAAAAACTCACAAACTTTGTGACAAAATGGTTGATTTGACTAAATACTTCCCCAAACCTTGTTTAACCAATTCAATGTACTTTGCCTACATGTATGCAGAGAATTAGACCGGCAGTGTTGGAGTGATACCACAAGGTAAATACTTTAAATTTTGTCATCTTGGAAGAAGTGGAACTTGCCAAAGAGACCCTGGGGTTATGTTAGGAAAGAGGGTTACTTTCCAGTGCTGGAATGTAAACCCAGAATAAACTACTCTACTTTAATTGTGGGTTTAAAATTCAGCGCCAGAGTGTAATTAATCCTCTTTCCTGCACATACAAGCCCCTTCCTTCCCGCATTCTGCATCTCCTGACTCAAGGATGCACAAGTCAGGGATACACAAAGAGTGTTAAATGGACGCTGGAATATGCATTTTTCATGTGCATGAGATGTCTAAAAAAGCACATTTTACACTCTAAATAAAGGCCTTACATCCAACTGTAAACGACCCCCAGAGTGTATATTTAGCACAGTGGGCCTAATCTGTATAGTGGGCAAGCATAACAGGGATATATTGCAGACTGATCAATTTACATTAGGCTAAACTGAATTTTTATCAATCTTGAAGGTCTACCGTATAATGGGCATAATGGGTCCTCCACCATATCTTCATCATGGCCAATTATATTCTATACTGGGAACAGAGACTATTTGGGGAGATTCAATTAGCAGCACGTTTCCATCAGAATATTGCACACTGATGTAATGCTGGTCATCCTGCAGGAAAACATTGCACGGCTTTGCTAACACCTATAAAGGTGCAGAAATAACTAGTCTTGGCCTAGCTATTAATGTCATTTCAATATATAATAAACATCCTAACAGTATTTTCATTTTAAATTGTGTTTTTTATAATCATTTAATGCCTTGCTTGTTTTTTACCCAAGTAGCAGTCTTGACAAATGAAAATTGGACACAAGCAGAAGGTTAATGAAATGAGAAAGGGCTGATAGGAACTGAGTCATTGAATGAGTGGATGCAGTAAAAGAGAACTTTGGCGAATAAGGAGATGGCAAAGGGACAGACACTTTATTAATCGGCAGGTGTATCGTGGGAAGCAGAGGTGATGGAGGAATATAAACATATCACACATCAGTAGAGCTTATCTTATGCACTTCTCCTTTAAGGAATGTAGAACACGAGTGAGGTCATGCTGTGATGTCATAATGGTAACTCTTTGCTGTTGCTACCACTCTAGTCTTAACCGCCCAGGACATGGACATAGCATTATCATTGCTGTCATTAACATACTCCATATACATCTCCTGCACCCAGCCCACTTAGGGAAAGATATCCGCTTGAGGTAAGTATCTCATCAAAGACAAGGGCGTTGCACTTGGATGTGCCTGCAGACTTGGAGCTTGACTACCCTAAAATATGACCTTGAGCTTGTTTATTTCTATAACTGGAGGTTCTAGCAGCACAGCACATCTATCGCAATGTAGCAGCCATTCGGGTAAACTCGGTGCTTCTCAAAAGGGGATGACCATCCTCTTCAGCAAATTGCGCAGCTTTGTGAGGAATATAAATTGGGTAATGTCAGGAGATGTGGACAGGAGCTATATTAATGACGTCAGCCAATGTTATTTATTAATGTTGTGAAATGTATACTGTATTTCAGTGTCAAACGTTCATATTTTAAATCAATTTGGAAATTATACTCTGCATAGCCTCCTAGTGCCCAGAGGGACGAGCAGTCCTTCAAGCCATGGGTCCCCAGAGGTTTCCTCCACAGGGGGTTTTTCCTCTCCTGAGTGCTGAAGGATGACTCTTTGTGAGTCACGAGGCTTCCACCATCTTGGTCCTCTTATAGGACAAGCTTGTAAGAGCCTCCGGCTAATCTTGGGCGCTAATTTATTTTACAGTGCAGAGTAAAAATAAAGTGTTGTTTTCCTTGTGATAAAAATTCATAATAAATATATTTTAAAAATTGATTTTGCTTGATGTGGTCTTTGTTTTTTTTTCATAATGGAGGCTCTTAGAAGAATAAGAGCCTGTGAGGTCTAACAAAGTAAATGAGGTCATAAACTCTTCTTAAATACTGTATATCTGCGACTACAGAATCAGGAATATGGTCTTACTCCGTACTTGTTGTTACCCACTTGTCTCCTTTACAACTATGGTAAAATGAGTTGTATGGAAAATATTAAGAGGATCCAGTGAAATTTTGCAATTTTTTTTACAAAGAAACAAAATCTGACCAAAAAAAAGATGAAATTAAAATAAAAAACAAAAATGTTATGTTAATTTCATGACATTCAAAGCACTAAAGGCCTTGTATTCTGAATGACATCAAATATTTCTATGCAGCTCATATGGATTACTGGCACCTCAGGAGTGATATGATAACTTTGGGCTATGGTAAGGGTCCCAATGACAAATACTTTGTTTACGCACAATCCGGGTCAAAATCTTACAGTGATTCCTACCGTGTATTTCTTTTCTCATATAAATATTAATTAATGAATATATGCAAATAATCTTCATACAGAACATGGTGCAATTTATATGTTGGTACTACTAAGATTGCTTACCAAATTCATCATTTACTAAATTTCCAATCTTCTGTTTTCTTTCACCCAAAATCTGTTTCACGCTTCCGAGAACCATCCTGAAAATAGAAATTAAAATTTTATAATCTTCGCACTACATAGTAGCTTAAGGTTATGACCTAATGGCAATGTGCAGGATATGGCGGTGGTAAATGATGTCATTGGGGAAGTGGTCAAGTCAAGAAAGGACACAAAATATGAAAGAGACCAGGTGAAATAGAAATATAAAATGTTTTCAAACTTATATACTCTTCTGTGCTGGACAAAATGAAGCAAACAACATATGGAAGGTTACAGTCCCTTTAAATAGCAAATATTTAGGATGGTTTTCAAGGTATTCCTTAAAGAGGTTGCATACCCTGCCCAATTGCATTATTTAATGCAATCATCCTGCAGACTTGGTAGCAGTGGGGTGCAGCTGCAGAACAGGTAGCCATTATGAATGGATTAAAAATTACATATTTGGCTGACATTCACTTACGAGATACCTAATTCAGTCTGCCAAGTCTCCCAGGCAATTGCTTGATGTTATGATCCTGTGCCACTGACGTGATAATAAAAAAAGCCAAAGCATGGGGTCCTCCTGTCACCTAGTCCAAACCTATTCTGCAGGGGGATGTGTGCCTCTTCCCTAGGAAAAAAAACAGCCAGAGGCATCATCACTAGGGTCTTTGGAACCCAGGGCAAGTCAAAGAACGGCGTGCACCCCCCATACACACATAGAAAAGCATATGCACGCCTTTGGCGTGCACAAAAAACATGGGCGTGGTCACATACCAAAGGGGCGTGGCCACTGAAAATGGGGCGCGCCATTCATGACACGTCACCCATTTCTCATCACTCTGGGAACATTACTTTCCAATCCATATGCACCTTACCAGTACGGTGGTTTCTCACAATGTGGAACCTCTGAAGAAATATATCCTCCATGGGAAGACGGCATCATAAGTCGGCATTCACTATTCATGTAGGTCACATCGTCCGGAAGATTCCTGTTTGTGTGGGAATATTAACAAGGTCTTCATCTTACAACAGCGGTTCAACCAGACTCGTTCCCCCTGTGTAACTTCCTGCCCCCTGCATCTCTTACCCACACCATCACCTCCCCAGACATACACAGACATACAAAAGCCTACACAGAGACATACACCTCTTTCACACAAATGCAGCCAGACAAATAAATAAAACTGCTTGCGTATGCAGGCGCTTTTAGCACTACAAGTGCCTGCATACCCATGGCTGGAAAAGCATGCTAAGGCTTGAAGAAATCATCCAAGACCTGTTGGGACCTGTAGTGCCACAGAAAAAAAAACACAAAAACTCACAAACTTTGTGACAAAATGGTTGATTTGACTAAATACTTCCCCAAACCTTGTTTAACCAATTCAATGTACTTGGCCTACATGTATGCAGAGAATTAGACCGGCAGTGTTGGAGTGATACCACAAGGTAAATACTTTAAATTTTGTCATCTTGGAAGAAGTGGAACTTGCCAAAGAGACCCTGGGGTTATGTTAGGAAAGAGGGTTACTTTCCAGTGCTGGAATGTAAACCCAGAATAAACTACTCTACTTTAATTGTGGGTTTAAAATTCAGCGCCAGAGTGTAATTAATCCTCTTTCCTGCACATACAAGCCCCTTCCTTCCCGCATTCTGCATCTCCTGACTCAAGGATGCACAAGTCAGGGATACACAAAGAGTGTTAAATGGACGCTGGAATATGCATTTTTCATGTGCATGAGATGTCTAAAAAAGCACATTTTACACTCTAAATAAAGGCCTTACATCCAACTGTAAACGACCCCCAGAGTGTATATTTAGCACAGTGGGCCTAATCTGTATAGTGGGCAAGCATAACAGGGATATATTGCAGACTGATCAATTTACATTAGGCTAAACTGAATTTTTATCAATCTTGAAGGTCTACCGTATAATGGGCATAATGGGTCCTCCACCATATCTTCATCATGGCCAATTATATTCTATACTGGGAACAGAGACTATTTGGGGAGATTCAATTAGCAGCACGTTTCCATCAGAATATTGCACACTGATGTAATGCTGGTCATCCTGCAGGAAAACATTGCACGGCTTTGCTAACACCTATAAAGGTGCAGAAATAACTAGTCTTGGCCTAGCTATTAATGTCATTTCAATATATAATAAACATCCTAACAGTATTTTCATTTTAAATTGTGTTTTTTATAATCATTTAATGCCTTGCTTGTTTTCTACCCAAGTAGCAGTCTTGACAAATGAAAATTGGACACAAGCAGAAGGTTAATGAAATGAGAAAGGGCTGATAGGAACTGAGTCATTGAATGAGTGGATGCAGTAAAAGAGAACTTTGGCGAATAAGGAGATGGCAAAGGGACAGACACTTTATTAATCGGCAGGTGTATCGTGGGAAGCAGAGGTGATGGAGGAATATAAACATATCACACATCAGTAGAGCTTATCTTATGCACTTCTCCTTTAAGGAATGTAGAACACGAGTGAGGTCATGCTGTGATGTCATAATGGTAACTCTTTGCTGTTGCTACCACTCTAGTCTTAACCGCCCAGGACATGGACATAGCATTATCATTGCTGTCATTAACATACTCCATATACATCTCCTGCACCCAGCCCACTTAGGGAAAGATATCCGCTTGAGGTAAGTATCTCATCAAAGACAAGGGCGTTGCACTTGGATGTGCCTGCAGACTTGGAGCTTGACTACCCTAAAATATGACCTTGAGCTTGTTTATTTCTATAACTGGAGGTTCTAGCAGCACAGCACATCTATCGCAATGTAGCAGCCATTCGGGTAAACTCGGTGCTTCTCAAAAGGGGATGACCATCCTCTTCAGCAAATTGCGCAGCTTTGTGAGGAATATAAATTGGGTAATGTCAGGAGATGTGGACAGGAGCTATATTAATGACGTCAGCCAATGTTATTTATTAATGTTGTGAAATGTATACTGTATTTCAGTGTCAAACGTTCATATTTTAAATCAATTTGGAAATTATACTCTGCATAGCCTCCTAGTGCCCAGAGGGACGGGCAGTCCTTCAAGCCATGGGTCCCCAGAGGTTTCCTCCACAGGGGGTTTTTCCTCTCCTGAGTGCTGAAGGATGACTCTTTGTGAGTAACGAGGCTTCCACCATCTTGGTCCTCTTATAGGACAAGCTTGTAAGAGCCTCCGGCTAATCTTGGGCTCTAATTTATTTTACAGTGCAGAGTAAAAATAAAGTGTTGTTTCCTTGTGATAAAAATTCATAATAAATATATTTTAAAAATTGATTTTGCTTGATGTGGTCTTTGTTTTTTTTTCATAATGGAGGCTCTTAGAAGATTAAGAGCCTGTGAGGTCTAACAAAGTAAATGAGGTCATAAACTCTTCTTAAATACTGTATATCTGCGACTACAGAATCAGGAATATGGTCTTACTCCGTACTTGTTGTTACCCACTTGTCTCCTTTACAACTATGGTAAAATGAGTTGTATGGAAAATATTAAGAGGATCCAGTGACATTTTGCAATTTTTTTTACAAAGAAACAAAATCTGACCAAAAAAAAGATGAAATTAAAATAAAAAACAAAAATGTTATGTTAATTTCATGACATTCAAAGCACTAAAGGCCTTGTATTCTGAATGACATCAAATATTTCTATGCAGCTCATATGGATTACTGGCACCTCAGGAGTGATATGATAACTTTGGGCTATGGTAAGGGTCCCAATGACAAATACTTTGTTTACGCACAATCCGGGTCAAAATCTTACAGTGATTCCTACCGTGTATTTCTTTTCTCATATAAATATTAATTAATGAATATATGCAAATAATCTTCATACAGAACATGGTGCAATTTATATGTTGGTACTACTAAGATTGCTTACCAAATTCATCATTTACTAAATTTCCAATCTTCTGTTTTCTTTCACCCAAAATCTGTTTCACGCTTCCGAGAACCATCCTGAAAATAGAAATTAAAATTTTATAATCTTCGCACTACATAGTAGCTTAAGGTTATGACCTAATGGCAATGTGCAGGATATGGCGGTGGTAAATGATGTCATTGGGGAAGTTGTCAAGTCAAGAAAGGACACAAAATATGAAAGAGACCAGGTGAAATAGAAATATAAAATGTTTTCAAACTTATATACTCTTCTGTGCTGGACAAAATGAAGCAAACAACATATGGAAGGTTACAGTCCCTTTAAATAGCAAATATTTAGGATGGTTTTCAAGGTATTCCTTAAAGAGGTTGCATACCCTGCCCAATTGCATTATTTAATGCAATCATCCTGCAGACTTGGTAGCAGTGGGGTGCAGCTGCAGAACAGGTAGCCATTATGAATGGATTAAAAATTACATATTTGGCTGACATTCACTTACGAGATACCTAATTCAGTCTGCCAAGTCTCCCAGGCAATTGCTTGATGTTATGATCCTGTGCCACTGACGTGATAATAAAAAAAGCCAAAGCATGGGGTCCTCCTGTCACCTAGTCCAAACCTATTCTGCAGGGGGATGTGTGCCTCTTCCCTAGGAAAAAAAACAGCCAGAGGCATCATCACTAGGGTCTTTGGAACCCAGGGCAAGTCGAAGAACGGCGTGCACCCCCCATACACACATAGAAAAGCATATGCACGCCTTTGGCGTGGACAAAAAACATGGGCGTGGTCACATACCAAAGGGGCGTGGCCACTGAAAATGGGGCGCGCCATTCATGACACGTCACCCATTTCTCATCACTCTGGGAACATTACTTTCCAATCCATATGCACCTTACCAGTACGGTGGTTTCTCACAATGTGGAACCTCTGAAGAAATATATCCTCCATGGGAAGACGGCATCATAAGTCGGCATTCACTATTCATGTAGGTCACATCGTCCGGAAGATTCCTGTTTGTGTGGGAATATTAACAAGGTCTTCATCTTACAACAGCGGTTCAACCAGACTCGTTCCCCCTGTGTAACTTCCTGCCCCCTGCATCTCTTACCCACACCATCACCTCCCCAGACATACACAGACATACAAAAGCCTACACAGAGACATACACCTCTTTCACACAAATGCAGCCAGACAAATAAATAAAACTGCTTGCGTATGCAGGCGCTTTTAGCACTACAAGTGCCTGCATACCCATGGCTGGAAAAGCATGCTAAGGCTTGAAGAAATCATCCAAGACCTGTTGGGACCTGTAGTGCCACAGAAAAAAAAACACAAAAACTCACAAACTTTGTGACAAAATGGTTGATTTGACTAAATACTTCCCCAAACCTTGTTTAACCAATTCAATGTACTTGGCCTACATGTATGCAGAGAATTAGACCGGCAGTGTTGGAGTGATACCACAAGGTAAATACTTCAAATTTTGTCATCTTGGAAGAAGTGGAACTTGCCAAAGAGACCCTGGGGTTATGTTAGGAAAGAGGGTTACTTTCCAGTGCTGGAATGTAAACCCAGAATAAACTACTCTACTTTAATTGTGGGTTTAAAATTCAGCACCAGAGTGTAATTAATCCTCTTTCCTGCACATACAAGCCCCTTCCTTCCCGCATTCTGCATCTCCTGACTCAAGGATGCACAAGTCAGGGATACACAAAGAGTGTTAAATGGACGCTGGGATACGCATTTTTCATGTGCATGAGATGTCTAAAAAAGCACATTTTACACTCTAAATAAAGGCCTTACATCCAACTGTAAACGACCCCCAGAGTGTATATTTAGCACAGTGGGCCTAATCTGTATAGTGGCCAAGCATAACAGGGATATATTGCAGACTGATCAAGTTACATTAGGCTAAACTGAATTTTTATCAATCCTGAAGGTCTACCGTATAATGGGCATAATGGGTCCTCCACCATATCTTCATCATGGCCAATTATATTCTATACTGGGAACAGAGACTATTTGGGGAGATTCAATTAGCAGCCCATTTCCATCAGAATATTGCACGCTGATGTAATGCTGGTTATCCTGCAGGAAAACCTTGCACGGCTTTGCTCCCACCTATAAAGGTGCAGAAATAACTAGTCTTGGCCTAGCTATTAATGTCATTTCAATATATAATAAACATCCTAACAGTATTTTCATTTTAAATTGTGTTTTTTATAATCATTTAATCCCTTGCTTGTTTTCTACCCAAGTAGCAGTCTTGACAAATGAAAATTGGACACAAGCAGAAGGTTAATGAAATGAGAACGGGCTGATAGGAACTGAGTCATTGAATGAGTGGATGCAGTAAAAGAGAACTTTGGTGAATAAGGCGATGGCAAAGGGACAGATACGTAATAAATGGCAGGTGTATCGTGGGAAGCAGAGGTGATGGAGGAATATAAACATATCACACATCAGTAGAGCTTATCTTATGCACTTCTCCTTTAAGGAATTTAGAACACGAGTGAGGTCATGCTGTGATGTCATAATGGTAACTCTTTGCTGTTGATACCACTCTAGTCTTAACCGCCCAGGACATGGACATAGCATTATCATTGCTGTCATTAACATACTCCATATACATCTCCTGCACCCAGCCCACTGAGGGAAAGATATCCGCTTGAGGTAAGTATCTCATCAAAGACAAGGGCGTTTCACTTGGATGTGCCTGCAGACTTGGAGCTTGACTACCCTAAAATATGACCTTGAGCTTGTTTATTTCTATAATTGGAGGTTCTAGCAGCACAGCACATCTATCGCAATGTAGCAGCCATTCGGGTAAACTCGGTGCTTCTCAAAAGGGGATGACCATCCTCTTCAGCAAGATGCGCAGCTTTGTGAGGAATATAAATTGGGTAATGTCAGGAGATGTGGACAGGAGCTATATTAATGACGCCAGCCAATGTTATTTATTAATGTGGTGAAATGTATACTGTATTTCAGTGTCAAACGTTCATATTTTAAATCAATTTGGAAATTATACTCTGCATAGCCTCCTAGTGCCCAGAGGGATGGGCAGTCCTTCAAGCCATGGGTCCCCAGAGGTTTCATTCACAGGGGGTTTTTCCTCTCCTGAGTGCTGAAGGATGACTCTTTGTGAGTCACGAGGCTTCCACCATCTTGGTCCTCTTATAGGACCAGCTTGTAAGAGCCTCCGGTTAATCTTGGCCGCTAATTTATTTTACAGTGCAGAGTAAAAATAAAGTGTTGTTTTCCTTGTGCTAAAAATTCATAATAAATATATTTTAAAAATTGATTTTGCTTGATGTGGTCTTTGTTTTTTTTTCATAATGGAGGCTCTTAGAAGATTAAGAGCCTGTGAGGTCTAACAAAGTAAATGAGGTCATAAACTCTTCTTAAATACTGTATATCTGCGACTACAGAATCAGGAATATGGTCTTACTCCGTACTTGTTGTTACACATTTGTCTCCTTTACAACTATGGTAAAATGAGTTGTATGGAAAATATTAAGAGGATCCAGTGACATTTTGCAATTTTTTTTACAAAGAAACAAAATCTGACCAAAAAAAAGAAGAAATTAAAATAAAAAACAAAAATGTTATGTTAATTTCATGACATTCAAAGCACTAAAGGCCTTGTATTCTGAATGACATCAAATATTTCTATGCAGCTCAAATGGATTACTGGCACCTCAGGAGTGATATGATAACTTTGGGCTGTGGTAAGGGTCCCAATGACAAATACTTTGTTTACGCACAATCCGGGTCAAAATCTTACAGGGATTCCTACCGTGTATTTATTTTCTCATATAAATATTAATTAATGAATATATGCAAATAATCTTCATACAGAACATGGTGCAATTTATATGTTGGTACTACTAAGATTGCTTACCAAATTCATCATTTACTAAATTTCCAATCTTCTGTTTTCTTTCACCCAAAATCTGTTTCACGCTTCCGAGAACCATCCTGAAAATAGAAATTAAGATTTTATAATCTTCGCACTACATAGTACCTTAAGGTTATGACCTAATGGCAATGTGCAGGATATGGCGGTGGTAAATGATGTCATTGGGGAAGTGGTCAAGTCAAGAAAGGACACAAAATATGAAAGAGACCAGGTGAAATAGAAATATAAAATGTTTTCAAACATATATACTCTTCTGTGCTGGACAAAATGAAGCAAACAACATATGGAAGGTTACAGTCCCTTTAAATAGCAAATATTTAGGATGGTTTTCAAGGTATTCCTTAAAGAGGTTGCATACCCTGCCCAATTGCATTATTTAATGCAATCATCCTGCAGACTTGGTAGCAGTGGGGTGCAGCTGCAGAACAGGTAGCCATTATGAATGGATTAAAAATTACATATTTGGCTGACATTCACTTACGAGATACCTAATTCAGTCTGCCAAGTCTCCCAGGCAATTGCTCGATGTTATGATCCTGTGCCACTGACGTGATAATAAAAAAAGCCAAAGCGTGGGGTCCTCCTGTCACCTAGTCCAAACCTATTCTGCAGGGGGATGTGTGCCTCTTCCCTAGGAAAAAAAACAGCCAGAGGCATCATCACTAGGGTCTTTGGAACCCAGGGCAAGTCGAAGAACGGCGTGCACCCCCCATACACACATAGAAAAGCATATGCGCGCCTTTGGCGTGCACAAAAAACATGGGCGTGGTCACATACCAAAGGGGCGTGGCCACTGAAAATGGGGCGCGCCATTCATGACACGTCACCCATTTCTCATCACTCTGGGAACATTACTTTCCAATCCATATGCACCTTACCAGTACGGTGGTTTCTCACAATGTGGAACCTCTGAAGAAATATATCCTCCATGGGAAGACGGCATCATAAGTCGGCATTCACTATTCATGTAGGTCACATCGTCCGGAAGATTCCTGTTTGTGTGGGAATATTAACAAGGTCTTCATCTTACAACAGCGGTTCAACCAGACTCGTTCCCCCTGTGTAACTTCCTGCCCCCTGCATCTCTTACCCACACCATCACCTCCCCAGACATACACAGACATACAAAAGCCTACACAGAGACATACACCTCTTTCACAAAAATGCAGCCAGACAAATAAATAAAACTGCTTGCGTATGCAGGCGCTTTTAGCACTACAAGTGCCTGCATACCCATGGCTGGAAAAGCATGCTAAGGCTTGAAGAAATCATCCAAGACCTGTTGGGACCTGTAGTGCCACAGAAAAAAAAACACAAAAACTCACAAACTTTGTGACAAAATGGTTGATTTGACTAAATACTTCCCCAAACCTTGTTTAACCAATTCAATATACTTGGCCTACATGTATGCAGAAAATTAGACCGGCAGTGTTGGAGTGATACCACAAGGTAAATACTTCAAATTTTGTCATCTTGGAAGAAGAGGAACTTGCCAAAGAGACCCTGGGGTTATGTTAGGAAAGAGGGTTACTTTCCAGTGCTGGAATGTAAACCCAGAATAAACTACTCTACTTTAATTGTGGGTTTAAAATTCAGCACCAGAGTGTAATTAATCCTCTTTCCTGCACATACAAGCCCCTTCCTTCCCGCATTCTGCATCTCCTGACTCAAGGATGCACAAGTCAGGGATACACAAAGAGTGTTAAATGGACGCTGGGATACGCATTTTTCATGTGCATGAGATGTCTAAAAAAGCACATTTTACACTCTAAATAAAGGCCTTACATCCAACTGTAAACGACCCCCAGAGTGTATATTTAGCACAGTGGGCCTAATCTGTATAGTGGCCAAGCATAACAGGGATATATTGCAGACTGATCAAGTTACATTAGGCTAAACTGAATTTTTATCAATCCTGAAGGTCTACCGTATAATGGGCATAATGGGTCCTCCACCATATCTTCATCATGGCCAATTATATTCTATACTGGGAACAGAGACTATTTGGGGAGATTCAATTAGCAGCACATTTCCATCAGAATATTGCACGCTGATGTAATACTGGTCATCCTGCAGGAAAACCTTGCACGGCTTTGCTCCCACCTATAAAGGTGCAGAAATAACTAGTCTTGGCCTAGCTATTAATGTCATTTCAATATATAATAAACATCCTAACAGTATTTTCATTTTAAATTGTGTTTTTTATAATCATTTAATCCCTTGCTTGTTTTCTACCCAAGTAGCAGTCTTGACAAATGAAAATTGGACACAAGCAGAAGGTTAATGAAATGAGAACGGGCTGATAGGAACTGAGTCATTGAATGAGTGGATGCAGTAAAAGAGAACTTTGGCGAATAAGGCGATGGCAAAGGGACAGATACGTAATAAATGGCAGGTGTATCGTGGGAAGCAGAGGTGATGGAGGAATATAAACATATCACACATCAGTAGAGCTTATTTTATGCACTTCTCCTTTAAGGAATTTAGAACACGAGTGAGGTCATGCTGTGATGTCATAATGGTAACTCTTTGCTGTTAATACCACTCTAGTCTTAACCGCCCAGGACATGGACATAGCATTATCATTGCTGTCATTAACATACTCCATATACATCTCCTGCACCCAGCCCACTGAGGGAAAGATATCCGCTTGAGGTAAGTATCTCATCAAAGACAAGGGCGTTTCACTTGGATGTGCCTGCAGACTTGGAGCTTGACTACCCTAAAATATGACCTTGAGCTTGTTTACTTCTATAATTGGAGGTTCTAGCAGCACAGCACATCTATCGCAATGTAGCAGCCATTCGGGTAAACTCGGTGCTTCTCAAAAGGGGATGACCATCCTCTTCAGCAAAATGCGCAGCTTTGTGAGGAATGTAAATTGGGTAATGTCAGGAGATGTGGACAGGAGCTATATTAATGACGCCAGCCAATGTTATTTATTAATGTGGTGAAATGTATACTGTATTTCAGTGTCAAACGTTCATATTTTAAATCAATTAGGAAATTATACTCTGCATAGCCTCCTAGTGCCCAGAGGGACGGGCAGTCCTTCAAGCCATGGGTCCCGAGAGGTTTCATTCACAGGGGGTTTTTCCTCTCCTGAGTGCTGAAGGATGACTCTTTGTGAGTCACGAGGCTTCCACCATCTTGGTCCTCTTATAGGACAAGCTTGTAAGAGCCTCCGGTTAATCTTGGCCGCTAATTTATTTTACAGTGCAGAGTAAAAATAAAGTGTTGTTTTCCTTGTGCTAAAAATTCATAATAAATATATTTGAAAAATTGATTTTGCTTGATGTGGTCTTTGTTTTTTTTTCATAATGGAGGCTCTTAGAAGATTAAGAGCCTATGAGGTCTAACAAAGTAAATGAGGTCATAAACTCTTCTTAAATACTGTATATCTGCGACTACAGAATCAGGAATATGGTCTTACTCCGTACTTGTTGTTACCCACTTGTCTCCTTTACAACTATGGTAAAATGAGTTGTATGGAAAATATTAAGAGGATCCAGTGACATTTTGCAATTTTTTTTACAAAGAAACAAAATCTGACCAAAAAAAAGATGAAATTAAAATAAAAAACAAAAATGTTATGTTAATTTCATGACATTCAAAGCACTAAAGGCCTTGTATTCTGAATGACATCAAATATTTCTATGCAGCTCATATGGATTACTGGCACCTCAGGAGTGATATGATAACTTTGGGCTATGGTAAGGGTCCCAATGACAAATACTTTGTTTACGCACAATCCGGGTCAAAATCTTACAGTGATTCCTACCGTGTATTTCTTTTCTCATATAAATATTAATTAATGAATATATGCAAATAATCTTCATACAGAACATGGTGCAATTTATATGTTGGTACTACTAAGATTGCTTACCAAATTCATCATTTACTAAATTTCCAATCTTCTGTTTTCTTTCACCCAAAATCTGTTTCACGCTTCCGAGAACCATCCTGAAAATAGAAATTAAAATTTTATAATCTTCGCACTACATAGTAGCTTAAGGTTATGACCTAATGGCAATGTGCAGGATATGGCGGTGGTAAATGATGTCATTGGGGAAGTGGTCAAGTCAAGAAAGGACACAAAATATGAAAGAGACCAGGTGAAATAGAAATATAAAATGTTTTCAAACTTATATACTCTTCTGTGCTGGACAAAATGAAGCAAACAACATATGGAAGGTTACAGTCCCTTTAAATAGCAAATATTTAGGATGGTTTTCAAGGTATTCCTTAAAGAGGTTGCATACCCTGCCCAATTGCATTATTTAATGCAATCATCCTGCAGACTTGGTAGCAGTGGGGTGCAGCTGCAGAACAGGTAGCCATTATGAATGGATTAAAAATTACATATTTGGCTGACATTCACTTACGAGATACCTAATTCAGTCTGCCAAGTCTCCCAGGCAATTGCTTGATGTTATGATCCTGTGCCACTGACGTGATAATAAAAAAAGCCAAAGCATGGGGTCCTCCTGTCACCTAGTCCAAACCTATTCTGCAGGGGGATGTGTGCCTCTTCCCTAGGAAAAAAAACAGCCAGAGGCATCATCACTAGGGTCTTTGGAACCCAGGGCAAGTCGAAGAACGGCGTGCACCCCCCATACACACATAGAAAAGCATATGCACGCCTTTGGCGTGCACAAAAAACATGGGCGTGGTCACATACCAAAGGGGCGTGGCCACTGAAAATGGGGCGCGCCATTCATGACACGTCACCCATTTCTCATCACTCTGGGAACATTACTTTCCAATCCATATGCACCTTACCAGTACGGTGGTTTCTCACAATGTGGAACCTCTGAAGAAATATATCCTCCATGGGAAGACGGCATCATAAGTCGGCATTCACTATTCATGTAGGTCACATCGTCCGGAAGATTCCTGTTTGTGTGGGAATATTAACAAGGTCTTCATCTTACAACAGCGGTTCAACCAGACTCGTTCCCCCTGTGTAACTTCCTGCCCCCTGCATCTCTTACCCACACCATCACCTCCCCAGACATACACAGACATACAAAAGCCTACACAGAGACATACACCTCTTTCACACAAATGCAGCCAGACAAATAAATAAAACTGCTTGCGTATGCAGGCGCTTTTAGCACTACAAGTGCCTGCATACCCATGGCTGGAAAAGCATGCTAAGGCTTGAAGAAATCATCCAAGACCTGTTGGGACCTGTAGTGCCACAGAAAAAAAAACACAAAAACTCACAAACTTTGTGACAAAATGGTTGATTTGACTAAATACTTCCCCAAACCTTGTTCAACCAATTCAATGTACTTGGCCTACATGTATGCAGAGAATTAGACCGGCAGTGTTGGAGTGATACCACAAGGTAAATACTTCAAATTTTGTCATCTTGGAAGAAGTGGAACTTGCCAAAGAGACCCTGGGGTTATGTTAGGAAAGAGGGTTACTTTCCAGTGCTGGAATGTAAACCCAGAATAAACTACTCTACTTTAATTGTGGGTTTAAAATTCAGCGCCAGAGTGTAATTAATCCTCTTTCCTGCACATACAAGCCCCTTCCTTCCCGCATTCTGCATCTCCTGACTCAAGGATGCACAAGTCAGGGATACACAAAGAGTGTTAAATGGACGCTGGAATATGCATTTTTCATGTGCATGAGATGTCTAAAAAAGCACATTTTACACTCTAAATAAAGGCCTTACATCCAACTGTAAACGACCCCCAGAGTGTATATTTAGCACAGTGGGCCTAATCTGTATAGTGGGCAAGCATAACAGGGATATATTGCAGACTGATCAATTTACATTAGGCTAAACTGAATTTTTATCAATCTTGAAGGTCTACCGTATAATGGGCATAATGGGTCCTCCACCATATCTTCATCATGGCCAATTATATTCTATACTGGGAACAGAGACTATTTGGGGAGATTCAATTAGCAGCACGTTTCCATCAGAATATTGCACACTGATGTAATGCTGGTCATCCTGCAGGAAAACATTGCACGGCTTTGCTAACACCTATAAAGGTGCAGAAATAACTAGTCTTGGCCTAGCTATTAATGTCATTTCAATATATAATAAACATCCTAACAGTATTTTCATTTTAAATTGTGTTTTTTATAATCATTTAATGCCTTGCTTGTTTTCTACCCAAGTAGCAGTCTTGACAAATGAAAATTGGACACAAGCAGAAGGTTAATGAAATGAGAAAGGGCTGATAGGAACTGAGTCATTGAATGAGTGGATGCAGTAAAAGAGAACTTTGGCGAATAAGGAGATGGCAAAGGGACAGACACTTTATTAATCGGCAGGTGTATCGTGGGAAGCAGAGGTGATGGAGGAATATAAACATATCACACATCAGTAGAGCTTATCTTATGCACTTCTCCTTTAAGGAATGTAGAACACGAGTGAGGTCATGCTGTGATGTCATAATGGTAACTCTTTGCTGATGCTACCACTCTAGTCTTAACCGCCCAGGACATGGACATAGCATTATCATTGCTGTCATTAACATACTCCATATACATCTCCTGCACCCAGCCCACTTAGGGAAAGATATCCGCTTGAGGTAAGTATCTCATCAAAGACAAGGGCGTTGCAATTGGATGTGCCTGCAGACTTGGAGCTTGACTACCCTAAAATATGACCTTGAGCTTGTTTATTTCTATAACTGGAGGTTCTAGCAGCACAGCACATCTATCGCAATGTAGCAGCCATTCGGGTAAACTCGGTGCTTCTCAAAAGGGGATGACCATCCTCTTCAGCAAATTGCGCAGCTTTGTGAGGAATATAAATTGGGTAATGTCAGGAGATGTGGACAGGAGCTATATTAATGACGTCAGCCAATGTTATTTATTAATGTTGTGAAATGTATACTGTATTTCAGTGTCAAACGTTCATATTTTAAATCAATTTGGAAATTATACTCTGCATAGCCTCCTAGTGCCCAGAGGGACGGGCAGTCCTTCAAGCCATGGGTCCCCAGAGGTTTCCTCCACAGGGGGTTTTTCCTCTCCTGAGTGCTGAAGGATGACTCTTTGTGAGTAACGAGGCTTCCACCATCTTGGTCCTCTTATAGGACAAGCTTGTAAGAGCCTCCGGCTAATCTTGGGCGCTAATTTATTTTACAGTGCAGAGTAAAAATAAAGTGTTGTTTTCCTTGTGATAAAAATTCATAATAAATATATTTTAAAAATTGATTTTGCTTGATGTGGTCTTTGTTTTTTTTTCATAATGGAGGCTCTTAGAAGATTAAGAGCCTGTGAGGTCTAACAAAGTAAATGAGGTCATAAACTCTTCTTAAATACTGTATATCTGCGACTACAGAATCAGGAATATGGTCTTACTCCGTACTTGTTGTTACCCACTTGTCTCCTTTACAACTATGGTAAAATGAGTTGTATGGAAAATATTAAGAGGATCCAGTGACATTTTGCAATTTTTTTTACAAAGAAACAAAATCTGACCAAAAAAAAGATGAAATTAAAATAAAAAACAAAAATGTTATGTTAATTTCATGACATTCAAAGCACTAAAGGCCTTGTATTCTGAATGACATCAAATATTTCTATGCAGCTCATATGGATTACTGGCACCTCAGGAGTGATATGATAACTTTGGGCTATGGTAAGGGTCCCAATGACAAATACTTTGTTTACGCACAATCCGGGTCAAAATCTTACAGTGATTCCTACCGTGTATTTCTTTTCTCATATAAATATTAATTAATGAATATATGCAAATAATCTTCATACAGAACATGGTGCAATTTATATGTTGGTACTACTAAGATTGCTTACCAAATTCATCATTTACTAAATTTCCAATCTTCTGTATTCTTTCACCCAAAATCTGTTTCACGCTTCCGAGAACCATCCTGAAAATAGAAATTAAAATTTTATAATCTTCGCACTACATAGTAGCTTAAGGTTATGACCTAATGGCAATGTGCAGGATATGGCGGTGGTAAATGATGTCATTGGGGAAGTGGTCAAGTCAAGAAAGGACACAAAATATGAAAGAGACCAGGTGAAATAGAAATATAAAATGTTTTCAAACTTATATACTCTTCTGTGCTGGACAAAATGAAGCAAACAACATATGGAAGGTTACAGTCCCTTTAAATAGCAAATATTTAGGATGGTTTTCAAGGTATTCCTTAAAGAGGTTGCATACCCTGCCCAATTGCATTATTTAATGCAATCATCCTGCAGACTTGGTAGCAGTGGGGTGCAGCTGCAGAACAGGTAGCCATTATGAATGGATTAAAAATTACATATTTGGCTGACATTCACTTACGAGATACCTAATTCAGTCTGCCAAGTCTCCCAGGCAATTGCTTGATGTTATGATCCTGTGCCACTGACGTGATAATAAAAAAAGCCAAAGCATGGGGTCCTCCTGTCACCTAGTCCAAACCTATTCTGCAGGGGGATGTGTGCCTCTTCCCTAGGAAAAAAAACAGCCAGAGGCATCATCACTAGGGTCTTTGGAACCCAGGGCAAGTCGAAGAACGGCGTGCACCCCCCATACACACATAGAAAAGCATATGCACGCCTTTGGCGTGCACAAAAAACATGGGCGTGGTCACATACCAAAGGGGCGTGGCCACTGAAAATGGGGCGCGCCATTCATGACACGTCACCCATTTCTCATCACTCTGGGAACATTACTTTCCAATCCATATGCACCTTACCAGTACGGTGGTTTCTCACAATGTGGAACCTCTGAAGAAATATATCCTCCATGGGAAGACGGCATCATAAGTCGGCATTCACTATTCATGTAGGTCACATCGTCCGGAAGATTCCTGTTTGTGTGGGAATATTAACAAGGTCTTCATCTTACAACAGCGGTTCAACCAGACTCGTTCCCCCTGTGTAACTTCCTGCCCCCTGCATCTCTTACCCACACCATCACCTCCCCAGACATACACAGACATACAAAAGCCTACACAGAGACATACACCTCTTTCACACAAATGCAGCCAGACAAATAAATAAAACTGCTTGCGTATGCAGGCGCTTTTAGCACTACAAGTGCCTGCATACCCATGGCTGGAAAAGCATGCTAAGGCTTGAAGAAATCATCCAAGACCTGTTGGGACCTGTAGTGCCACAGAAAAAAAAACACAAAAACTCACAAACTTTGTGACAAAATGGTTGATTTGACTAAATACTTCCCCAAACCTTGTTTAACCAATTCAATGTACTTGGCCTACATGTATGCAGAGAATTAGACCGGCAGTGTTGGAGTGATACCACAAGGTAAATACTTCAAATTTTGTCATCTTGGAAGAAGTGGAACTTGCCAAAGAGACCCTGGGGTTATGTTAGGAAAGAGGGTTACTTTCCAGTGCTGGAATGTAAACCCAGAATAAACTACTCTACTTTAATTGTGGGTTTAAAATTCAGCACCAGAGTGTAATTAATCCTCTTTCCTGCACATACAAGCCCCTTCCTTCCCGCATTCTGCATCTCCTGACTCAAGGATGCACAAGTCAGGGATACACAAAGAGTGTTAAATGGACGCTGGGATACGCATTTTTCATGTGCATGAGATGTCTAAAAAAGCACATTTTACACTCTAAATAAAGGCCTTACATCCAACTGTAAACGACCCCCAGAGTGTATATTTAGCACAGTGGGCCTAATCTGTATAGTGGCCAAGCATAACAGGGATATATTGCAGACTGATCAAGTTACATTAGGCTAAACTGAATTTTTATCAATCCTGAAGGTCTACCGTATAATGGGCATAATGGGTCCTCCACCATATCTTCATCATGGCCAATTATATTCTATACTGGGAACAGAGACTATTTGGGGAGATTCAATTAGCAGCACATTTCCATCAGAATATTGCACGCTGATGTAATGCTGGTTATCCTGCAGGAAAACCTTGCACGGCTTTGCTCCCACCTATAAAGGTGCAGAAATAACTAGTCTTGGCCTAGCTATTAATGTCATTTCAATATATAATAAACATCCTAACAGTATTTTCATTTTAAATTGTGTTTTTTATAATCATTTAATCCCTTGCTTGTTTTCTACCCAAGTAGCAGTCTTGACAAATGAAAATTGGACACAAGCAGAAGGTTAATGAAATGAGAACGGGCTGATAGGAACTGAGTCATTGAATGAGTGGATGCAGTAAAAGAGAACTTTGGTGAATAAGGCGATGGCAAAGGGACAGATACGTAATAAATGGCAGGTGTATCGTGGGAAGCAGAGGTGATGGAGGAATATAAACATATCACACATCAGTAGAGCTTATCTTATGCACTTCTCCTTTAAGGAATTTAGAACACGAGTGAGGTCATGCTGTGATGTCATAATGGTAACTCTTTGCTGTTGATACCACTCTAGTCTTAACCGCCCAGGACATGGACATAGCATTATCATTGCTGTCATTAACATACTCCATATACATCTCCTGCACCCAGCCCACTGAGGGAAAGAAATCCGCTTGAGGTAAGTATCTCATCAAAGACAAGGGCGTTTCACTTGGATGTGCCTGCAGACTTGGAGCTTGACTACCCTAAAATATGACCTTGAGCTTGTTTATTTCTATAATTGGAGGTTCTAGCAGCACAGCACATCTATCGCAATGTAGCAGCCATTCGGGTAAACTCGGTGCTTCTCAAAAGGGGATGACCATCCTCTTCAGCAAGATGCGCAGCTTTGTGAGGAATGTAAATTGGGTAATGTCAGGAGATGTGGACAGGAGCTATATTAATGACGCCAGCCAATGTTATTTATTAATGTGGTGAAATGTATACTGTATTTCAGTGTCAAACGTTCATATTTTAAATCAATTTGGAAATTATACTCTGCATAGCCTCCTAGTGCCCAGAGGGACGGGCAGTCCTTCAAGCCATGGGTCCCCAGAGGTTTCATTCACAGGGGGTTTTTCCTCTCCTGAGTGCTGAAGGATGACTCTTTGTGAGTCACGAGGCTTCCACCATCTTGGTCCTCTTATAGGACAAGCTTGTAAGAGCCTCCGGTTAATCTTGGCCGCTAATTTATTTTACAGTGCAGAGTAAAAATAAAGTGTTGTTTTCCTTGTGCTAAAAATTCATAATAAATATATTTGAAAAATTGATTTTGCTTGATGTGGTCTTTGTTTTTTTTTCATAATGGAGGCTCTTAGAAGATTAAGAGCCTATGAGGTCTAACAAAGTAAATGAGGTCATAAACTCTTCTTAAATACTGTATATCTGCGACTACAGAATCAGGAATATGGTCTTACTCCGTACTTGTTGTTACCCACTTGTCTCCTTTACAACTATGGTAAAATGAGTTGTATGGAAAGTATTAAGAGGATCCAGTGACATTTTGCAATTTTTTTTTACAAAGAAACAAAATCTGACCAAAAAAAAGAAGAAATTAAAATAAAAAACAAAAATGTTATGTTAATTTCATGACATTCAAAGCACTAAAGGCCTTGTATTCTGAATGACATCAAATATTTCTATGCAGCTCATATGGATTACTGGCACCTCAGGAGTGATATGATAACTTTGGGCTGTGGTAAGGGTCCCAATGACAAATACTTTGTTTACGCACAATCCGGGTCAAAATCTTACAGTGATTCCTACCGTGTATTTATTTTCTCATATAAATATTAATTAATGAATATATGCAAATAATCTTCATACAGAACATGGTGCAATTTATATGTTGGTACTACTAAGATTGCTTACCAAATTCATCATTTACTAAATTTCCAATCTGTTTTCTTTCACCCAAAATCTGTTTCACGCTTCCGAGAACCATCCTGAAAATAGAAATTAAGATTTTATAATCTTCGCACTACATAGTAGCTTAAGGTTATGACCTAATGGCAATGTGCAGGATATGGCGGTGGTAAATGATGTCATTGGGGAAGTGGTCAAGTCAAGAAAGGACACAAAATATGAAAGAGACCAGGTGAAATAGAAATATAAAATGTTTTCAAACATATATACTCTTCTGTGCTGGACAAAATGAAGCAAACAACATATGGAAGGTTACAGTCCCTTTAAATAGCAAATATTTAGGATGGTTTTCAAGGTATTCCTTAAAGAGGTTGCATACCCTGCCCAATTGCATTATTTAATGCAATCATCCTGCAGACTTGGTAGCAGTGGGGTGCAGCTGCAGAACAGGTAGCCATTATGAATGGATTAAAAATTACATATTTGGCTGACATTCACTTACGAGATACCTAATTCAGTCTGCCAAGTCTCCCAGGCAATTGCTCGATGTTATGATCCTGTGCCACTGACGTGATAATAAAAAAAGCCAAAGCATGGGGTCCTCCTGTCACCTAGTCCAAACCTATTCTGCAGGGGGATGTGTGCCTCTTCCCTAGGAAAAAAAACAGCCAGAGGCATCATCACTAGGGTCTTTGGAACCCAGGGCAAGTCGAAGAACGGCGTGCACCCCCCATACACACATAGAAAAGCATATGCGCGCCTTTGGCGTGCACAAAAAACATGGGCGTGGTCACATACCAAAGGGGTGTGGCCACTGAAAATGGGGCGCGCCATTCATGACACGTCACCCATTTCTCATCACTCTGGGAACATTACTTTCCAATCCATATGCACCTTACCAGTACGGTGGTTTCTCACAATGTGGAACCTCTGAAGAAATATATCCTCCATGGGAAGACGGCATCATAAGTCGGCATTCACTATTCATGTAGGTCACATCGTCCGGAAGATTCCTGTTTGTGTGGGAATATTAACAAGGTCTTCATCTTACAACAGCGGTTCAACCAGACTCGTTCCCCCTGTGTAACTTCCTGCCCCCTGCATCTCTTACCCACACCATCACCTCCCCAGACATACACAGACATACAAAAGCCTACACAGAGACATACACCTCTTTCACACAAATGCAGCCAGACAAATAAATAAAACTGCTTGCGTATGCAGGCGCTTTTAGCACTACAAGTGCCTGCATACCCATGGCTGGAAAAGCATGCTAAGGCTTGAAGAAATCATCCAAGACCTGTTGGGACCTGTAGTGCCACAGAAAAAAAAACACAAAAACTCACAAACTTTGTGACAAAATGGTTGATTTGACTAAATACTTCCCCAAACCTTGTTTAACCAATTCAATATACTTGGCCTACATGTATGCAGAGAATTAGACCGGCAGTGTTGGAGTGATACCACAAGGTAAATACTTCAAATTTTGTCATCTTGGAAGAAGTGGAACTTGCCAAAGAGACCCTGGGGTTATGTTAGGAAAGAGGGTTACTTTCCAGTGCTGGAATGTAAACCCAGAATAAACTACTCTACTTTAATTGTGGGTTTAAAATTCAGCACCAGAGTGTAATTAATCCTCTTTCCTGCACATACAAGCCCCTTCCTTCCCGCATTCTGCATCTCCTGACTCAAGGATGCACAAGTCAGGGATACACAAAGAGTGTTAAATGGACGCTGGGATACGCATTTTTCATGTGCATGAGATGTCTAAAAAAGCACATTTTACACTCTAAATAAAGGCCTTACATCCAACTGTAAACGACCCCCAGAGTGTATATTTAGCACAGTGGGCCTAATCTGTATAGTGGCCAAGCATAACAGGGATATATTGCAGACTGATCAAGTTACATTAGGCTAAACTGAATTTTTATCAATCCTGAAGGTCTACCGTATAATGGGCATAATGGGTCCTCCACCATATCTTCATCATGGCCAATTATATTCTATACTGGGAACAGAGACTATTTGGGGAGATTCAATTAGCAGCACATTTCCATCAGAATATTGCACGCTGATGTAATGCTGGTCATCCTGCAGGAAAACCTTGCACGGCTTTGCTCCCACCTATAAAGGTGCAGAAATAACTAGTCTTGGCCTAGCTATTAATGTAATTTCAATATATAATAAACATCCTAACAGTATTTTCATTTTAAATTGTGTTTTTTATAATCATTTAATCCCTTGCTTGTTTTCTACCCAAGTAGCAGTCTTGACAAATGAAAATTGGACACAAGCAGAAGGTTAATGAAATGAGAACGGGCTGATAGGAACAGAGTCATTGAATGAGTGGATGCAGTAAAAGAGAACTTTGGCGAATAAGGCGATGGCAAAGGGACAGATACGTAATAAATGGCAGGTGTATCGTGGGAAGCAGAGGTGATGGAGGAATATAAACATATCACACATCAGTAGAGCTTATTTTATGCACTTCTCCTTTAAGGAATTTAGAACACGAGTGAGGTCATGCTGTGATGTCATAATGGTAACTCTTTGCTGTTAATACCACTCTAGTCTTAACCGCCCAGGACATGGACATAGCATTATCATTGCTGTCATTAACATACTCCATATACATCTCCTGCACCCAGCCCACTGAGGGAAAGATATCCGCTTGAGGTAAGTATCTCATCAAAGACAAGGGCGTTTCACTTGGATGTGCCTGCAGACTTGGAGCTTGACTACCCTAAAATATGACCTTGAGCTTGTTTACTTCTATAATTGGAGGTTCTAGCAGCACAGCACATCTATCGCAATGTAGCAGCCATTCGGGTAAACTCGGTGCTTCTCAAAAGGGGATGACCATCCTCTTCAGCAAGATGCGCAGCTTTGTGAGGAATGTAAATTGGGTAATGTCAGGAGATGTGGACAGGAGCTATATTAATGACGCCAGCCAATGTTATTTATTAATGTGGTGAAATGTATACTGTATTTCAGTGTCAAACGTTCATATTTTAAATCAATTTGGAAATTATACTCTGCATAGCCTCCTAGTGCCCAGAGGGATGGGCAGTCCTTCAAGCCATGGGTCCCCAGAGGTTTCATTCACAGGGGGTTTTTCCTCTCCTGAGTGCTGAAGGATGACTCTTTGTGAGTCACGAGGCTTCCACCATCTTGGTCCTCTTATAGGACAAGCTTGTAAGAGCCTCCGGTTAATCTTGGCCGCTAATTTATTTTACAGTGCAGAGTAAAAATAAAGTGTCGTTTTCCTTGTGCTAAAAATTCATAATAAATATATTTGAAAAATTGATTTTGCTTGATGTGGTCTTTGTTTTTTTTTCATAATGGAGGCTCTTAGAAGATTAAGAGCCTATGAGGTCTAACAAAGTAAATGAGGTCATAAACTCTTCTTAAATACTGTATATCTGCGACTACAGAATCAGGAATATGGTCTTACTCCGTACTTGTTGTTACCCACTTGTCTCCTTTACAACTATGGTAAAATGAGTTGTATGGAAAATATTAAGAGGATCCAGTGACATTTTGCAATTTTTTTTTACAAAGAAACAAAATCTGACCAAAAAAAAGAAGAAATTAAAATAAAAAACAAAAATGTTATGTTAATTTCATGACATTCAAAGCACTAAAGGCCTTGTATTCTGAATGACATCAAATATTTCTATGCAGCTCATATGGATTACTGGCACCTCAGGAGTGATATGATAACTTTGGGCTGTGGTAAGGGTCCCAATGACAAATACTTTGTTTACGCACAATCCGGGTCAAAATCTTACAGTGATTCCTACCGTGTATTTATTTTCTCATATAAATATTAATTAATGAATATATGCAAATAATCTTCATACAGAACATGGTGCAATTTATATATTGGTACTACTAAGATTGCTTACCAAATTCATCATTTACTAAATTTCCAATCTGTTTTCTTTCACCCAAAATCTGTTTCACGCTTCCGAGAACCATCCTGAAAATAGAAATTAAGATTTTATAATCTTCGCACTACATAGTAGCTTAAGGTTATGACCTAATGGCAATGTGCAGGATATGGCGGTGGTAAATGATGTCATTGGGGAAGTGGTCAAGTCAAGAAAGGACACAAAATATGAAAGAGACCAGGTGAAATAGAAATATAAAATGTTTTCAAACATATATACTCTTCTGTGCTGGACAAAATGAAGCAAACAACATATGGAAGGTTACAGTCCCTTTAAATAGCAAATATTTAGGATGGTTTTCAAGGTATTCCTTAAAGAGGTTGCATACCCTGCCCAATTGCATTATTTAATGCAATCATCCTGCAGACTTGGTAGCAGTGGGGTGCAGCTGCAGAACAGGTAGCCATTATGAATGGATTAAAAATTACATATTTGGCTGACATTCACTTACGAGATACCTAATTCAGTCTGCCAAGTCTCCCAGGCAATTGCTCGATGTTATGATCCTGTGCCACTGACGTGATAATAAAAAAAGCCAAAGCATGGGGTCCTCCTGTCACCTAGTCCAAACCTATTCTGCAGGGGGATGTGTGCCTCTTCCCTAGGAAAAAAAACAGCCAGAGGCATCATCACTAGGGTCTTTGGAACCCAGGGCAAGTCGAAGAACGGCGTGCACCCCCCATACACACATAGAAAAGCATATGCGCGCCTTTGGCGTGCACAAAAAACATGGGCGTGGTCACATACCAAAGGGGCGTGGCCACTGAAAATGGGGCGCGCCATTCATGACACGTCACCCATTTCTCATCACTCTGGGAACATTACTTTCCAATCCATATGCACCTTACCAGTACGGTGGTTTCTCACAATGTGGAACCTCTGAAGAAATATATCCTCCATGGGAAGACGGCATCATAAGTCGGCATTCACTATTCATGTAGGTCACATCGTCCGGAAGATTCCTGTTTGTGTGGGAATATTAACAAGGTCTTCATCTTACAACAGCGGTTCAACCAGACTCGTTCCCCCTGTGTAACTTCCTGCCCCCTGCATCTCTTACCCACACCATCACCTCCCCAGACATACACAGACATACAAAAACCTACACAGAGACATACACCTCTTTCACACAAATGCAGCCAGACAAATAAATAAAACTGCTTGCGTATGCAGGCGCTTTTAGCACTACAAGTGCCTGCATACCCATGGCTGGAAAAGCATGCTAAGGCTTGAAGAAATCATCCAAGACCTGTTGGGACCTGTAGTGCCACAGAAAAAAAAACACAAAAACTCACAAACTTTGTGACAAAATGGTTGATTTGACTAAATACTTCCCCAAACCTTGTTTAACCAATTCAATATACTTGGCCTACATGTATGCAGAGAATTAGACCGGCAGTGTTGGAGTGATACCACAAGGTAAATACTTCAAATTTTGTCATCTTGGAAGAAGTGGAACTTGCCAAAGAGACCCTGGGGTTATGTTAGGAAAGAGGGTTACTTTCCAGTGCTGGAATGTAAACCCAGAATAAACTACTCTACTTTAATTGTGGATTTAAAATTCAGCACCAGAGTGTAATTAATCCTCTTTCCTGCACATACAAGCCCCTTCCTTCCCGCATTCTGCATCTCCTGACTCAAGGATGCACAAGTCAGGGATACACAAAGAGTGTTAAATGGACGCTGGGATACGCATTTTTCATGTGCATGAGATGTCTAAAAAAGCACATTTTACACTCTAAATAAAGGCCTTACATCCAACTGTAAACGACCCCCAGAGTGTATATTTAGCACAGTGGGCCTAATCTGTATAGTGGCCAAGCATAACAGGGATATATTGCAGACTGATCAAGCTACATTAGGCTAAACTGAATTTTTATCAATCCTGAAGGTCTACCGTATAATGGGCATAATGGGTCCTCCACCATATCTTCATCATGGCCAATTATATTCTATACTGGGAACAGAGACTATTTGGGGAGATTCAATTAGCAGCACATTTCCATCAGAATATTGCACGCTGATGTAATGCTGGTCATCCTGCAGGAAAACCTTGCACGGCTTTGCTCCCACCTATAAAGGTGCAGAAATAACTAGTCTTGGCCTAGCTATTAATGTCATTTCAATATATAATAAACATCCTAACAGTATTTTCATTTTAAATTGTGTTTTTTATAATCATTTAATCCCTTGCTTGTTTTCTACCCAAGTAGCAGTCTTGACAAATGAAAATTGGACACAAGCAGAAGGTTAATGAAATGAGAACGGGCTGATAGGAACTGAGTCATTGAATGAGTGGATGCAGTAAAAGAGAACTTTGGCGAATAAGGCGATGGCAAAGGGACAGATACGTAATAAATGGCAGGTGTATCGTGGGAAGCAGAGGTGATGGAGGAATATAAACATATCACACATCAGTAGAGCTTATTTTATGCACTTCTCCTTTAAGGAATTTAGAACACGAGTGAGGTCATGCTGTGATGTCATAATGGTAACTCTTTGTTGTTAATACCACTCTAGTCTTAACCGCCCAGGACATGGACATAGCATTATCATTGCTGTCATTAACATACTCCATATACATCTCCTGCACCCAGCCCACTGAGGGAAAGATATCCGCTTGAGGTAAGTATCTCATCAAAGACAAGGGCGTTTCACTTGGATGTGCCTGCAGACTTGGAGCTTGACTACCCTAAAATATGACCTTGAGCTTGTTTACTTCTATAATTGGAGGTTCTAGCAGCACAGCACATCTATCGCAATGTAGCAGCCATTCGGGTAAACTCGGTGCTTCTCAAAAGGGGATGACCATCCTCTTCAGCAAGATGCGCAGCTTTGTGAGGAATGTAAATTGGGTAATGTCAGGAGATGTGGACAGGAGCTATATTAATGACGCCAGCCAATGTTATTTATTAATGTGGTGAAATGTATACTGTATTTCAGTGTCAAACGTTCATATTTTAAATCAATTTGGAAATTATACTCTGTATAGCCTCCTAGTGCCCAGAGGGATGGGCAGTCCTTCAAGCCATGGGTCCCCAGAGGTTTCATTCACAGGGGGTTTTTCCTCTCCTGAGTGCTGAAGGATGACTCTTTGTGAGTCACGAGGCTTCCACCATCTTGGTCCTCTTATAGGACAAGCTTGTAAGAGCCTCCGGTTAATCTTGGCCGCTAATTTATTTTACAGTGCAGAGTAAAAATAAAGTGTTGTTTTCCTTGTGCTAAAAATTCATAATAAATATATTTGAAAAATTGATTTTGCTTGATGTGGTCTTTGTTTTTTTTTCATAATGGAGGCTCTTAGAAGATTAAGAGCCTGTGAGGTCTAACAAAGTAAATGAGGTCATAAACTCTTCTTAAATACTGTATATCTGCGACTACAGAATCAGGAATATGGTCTTACTCCGTACTTGTTGTTACCCACTTGTCTCCTTTACAACTATGGTAAAATGAGTTGTATGGAAAATATTAAGAGGATCCAGTGACATTTTGCAATTTTTTTTTACAAAGAAACAAAATCTGACCAAAAAAAAGAAGAAATTAAAATAAAAAACAAAAATGTTATGTTAATTTCATGACATTCAAAGCACTAAAGGCCTTGTATTCTGAATGACATCAAATATTTCTATGCAGCTCATATGGATTACTGGCACCTCAGGAGTGATATGATAACTTTGGGCTGTGGTAAGGGTCCCAATGACAAATACTTTGTTTACGCACAATCCGGGTCAAAATCTTACAGTGATTCCTACCGTGTATTTATTTTCTCATATAAATATTAATTAATGAATATATGCAAATAATCTTCATACAGAACATGGTGCAATTTATATGTTGGTACTACTAAGATTGCTTACCAAATTCATCATTTACTAAATTTCCAATCTGTTTTCTTTCACCCAAAATCTGTTTCACGCTTCCGAGAACCATCCTGAAAATAGAAATTAAGATTTTATAATCTTCGCACTACATAGTAGCTTAAGGTTATGACCTAATGGCAATGTGCAGGATATGGCGGTGGTAAATGATGTCATTGGGGAAGTGGTCAAGTCAAGAAAGGACACAAAATATGAAAGAGACCAGGTGAAATAGAAATATAAAATGTTTTCAAACATATATACTCTTCTGTGCTGGACAAAATGAAGCAAACAACATATGGAAGGTTACAGTCCCTTTAAATAGCAAATATTTAGGATGGTTTTCAAGGTATTCCTTAAAGAGGTTGCATACCCTGCCCAATTGCATTATTTAATGCAATCATCCTGCAGACTTGGTAGCAGTGGGGTGCAGCTGCAGAACAGGTAGCCATTATGAATGGATTAAAAATTACATATTTGGCTGACATTCACTTACGAGATACCTAATTCAGTCTGCCAAGTCTCCCAGGCAATTGCTCGATGTTATGATCCTGTGCCACTGACGTGATAATAAAAAAAGCCAAAGCATGGGGTCCTCCTGTCACCTAGTCCAAACCTATTCTGCAGGGGGATGTGTGCCTCTTCCCTAGGAAAAAAAACAGCCAGAGGCATCATCACTAGGGTCTTTGGAACCCAGGGCAAGTCGAAGAACGGCGTGCACCCCCCATACACACATAGAAAAGCATATGCGCGCCTTTGGCGTGCACAAAAAACATGGGCGTGGTCACATACCAAAGGGGCGTGGCCACTGAAAATGGGGCGCGCCATTCATGACACGTCACCCATTTCTCATCACTCTGGGAACATTACTTTCCAATCCATATGCACCTTACCAGTACGGTGGTTTCTCACAATGTGGAACCTCTGAAGAAATATATCCTCCATGGGAAGAAGGCATCATAAGTCGGCATTCACTATTCATGTAGGTCACATCGTCCGGAAGATTCCTGTTTGTGTGGGAATATTAACAAGGTCTTCATCTTACAACAGCGGTTCAACCAGACTCGTTCCCCCTGTGTAACTTCCTGCCCCCTGCATCTCTTACCTACACCATCACCTCCCCAGACATACACAGACATACAAAAGCCTACACAGAGACATACACCTCTTTCACACAAATGCAGCCAGACAAATAAATAAAACTGCTTGCGTATGCAGGCGCTTTTAGCACTACAAGTGCCTGCATACCCATGGCTGGAAAAGCATGCTAAGGCTTGAAGAAATCATCCAAGACCTGTTGGGACCTGTAGTGCCACAGAAAAAAAAAACACAAAAACTCACAAACTTTGTGACAAAATGGTTGATTTGACTAAATACTTCCCCAAACCTTGTTTAACCAATTCAATATACTTGGCCTACATGTATGCAGAGAATTAGACCGGCAGTGTTGGAGTGATACCACAAGGTAAATACTTCAAATTTTGTCATCTTGGAAGAAGAGTAACTTGCCAAAGAGACCCTGGGGTTATGTTAGGAAAGAGGGTTACTTTCCAGTGCTGGAATGTAAACCCAGAATAAACTACTCTACTTTAATTGTGGGTTTAAAATTCAGCACCAGAGTGTAATTAATCCTCTTTCCTGCACATACAAGCCCCTTCCTTCCCGCATTCTGCATCTCCTGACTCAAGGATGCACAAGTCAGGGATACACAAAGAGTGTTAAATGGACGCTGGGATACGCATTTTTCATGTGCATGAGATGTCTAAAAAAGCACATTTTACACTCTAAATAAAGGCCTTACATCCAACTGTAAACGACCCCCAGAGTGTATATTTAGCACAGTGGGCCTAATCTGTATAGTGGCCAAGCATAACAGGGATATATTGCAGACTGATCAAGTTACATTAGGCTAAACTGAATTTTTATCAATCCTGAAGGTCTACCGTATAATGGGCATAATGGGTCCTCCACCATATCTTCATCATGGCCAATTATATTCTATACTGGGAACAGAGACTATTTGGGGAGATTCAATTAGCAGCACATTTCCATCAGAATATTGCACGCTGATGTAATGCTGGTCATCCTGCAGGAAAACCTTGCACGGCTTTGCTCCCACCTATAAAGGTGCAGAAATAACTAGTCTTGGCCTAGCTATTAATGTCATTTCAATATATAATAAACATCCTAACAGTATTTTCATTTTAAATTGTGTTTTTTATAATCATTTAATCCCTTGCTTGTTTTCTACCCAAGTAGCAGTCTTGACAAATGAAAATTGGACACAAGCAGAAGGTTAATGAAATGAGAACGGGCTGATAGGAACTGAGTCATTGAATGAGTGGATGCAGTAAAAGAGAACTTTGGCGAATAAGGCGATGGCAAAGGGACAGATACGTAATAAATGGCAGGTGTATCGTGGGAAGCAGAGGTGATGGAGGAATATAAACATATCACACATCAGTAGAGCTTATTTTATGCACTTCTCCTTTAAGGAATTTAGAACACGAGTGAGGTCATGCTGTGATGTCATAATGGTAACTCTTTGCTGTTAATACCACTCTAGTCTTAACCGCCCAGGACATGGACATAGCATTATCATTGCTGTCATTAACATACTCCATATACATCTCCTGCACCCAGCCCACTGAGGGAAAGATATCCGCTTGAGGTAAGTATCTCATCAAAGACAAGGGCGTTTCACTTGGATGTGCCTGCAGACTTGGAGCTTGACTACCCTAAAATATGACCTTGAGCTTGTTTACTTCTATAATTGGAGGTTCTAGCAGCACAGCACATCTATCGCAATGTAGCAGCCATTCGGGTAAACTCGGTGCTTCTCAAAAGGGGATGACCATCCTCTTCAGCAAGATGCGCAGCTTTGTGAGGAATGTAAATTGGGTAATGTCAGGAGATGTGGACAGGAGCTATATTAATGACGCCAGCCAATGTTATTTATTAATGTGGTGAAATGTATACTGTATTTCAGTGTCAAACGTTCATATTTTAAATCAATTTGGAAATTATACTCTGCATAGCCTCCTAGTGCCCAGAGGGATGGGCAGTCCTTCAAGCCATGGGTCCCCAGAGGTTTCATTCACAGGGGGTTTTTCCTCTCCTGAGTGCTGAAGGATGACTCTTTGTGAGTCACGAGGCTTCCACCATCTTGGTCCTCTTATAGGACAAGCTTGTAAGAGCCTCCGGTTAATCTTGGCCGCTAATTTATTTTACAGTGCAGAGTAAAAATAAAGTGTCGTTTTCCTTGTGCTAAAAATTCATAATAAATATATTTGAAAAATTGATTTTGCTTGATGTGGTCTTTGTTTTTTTTTCATAATGGAGGCTCTTAGAAGATTAAGAGCCTATGAGGTCTAACAAAGTAAATGAGGTCATAAACTCTTCTTAAATACTGTATATCTGCGACTACAGAATCAGGAATATGGTCTTACTCCGTACTTGTTGTTACCCACTTGTCTCCTTTACAACTATGGTAAAATGAGTTGTATGGAAAATATTAAGAGGATCCAGTGACATTTTGCAATTTTTTTTTACAAAGAAACAAAATCTGACCAAAAAAAAGAAGAAATTAAAATAAAAAACAAAAATGTTATGTTAATTTCATGACATTCAAAGCACTAAAGGCCTTGTATTCTGAATGACATCAAATATTTCTATGCAGCTCATATGGATTACTGGCACCTCAGGAGTGATATGATAACTTTGGGCTGTGGTAAGGGTCCCAATGACAAATACTTTGTTTACGCACAATCCGGGTCAAAATCTTACAGTGATTCCTACCGTGTATTTATTTTCTCATATAAATATTAATTAATGAATATATGCAAATAATCTTCATACAGAACATGGTGCAATTTATATATTGGTACTACTAAGATTGCTTACCAAATTCATCATTTACTAAATTTCCAATCTGTTTTCTTTCACCCAAAATCTGTTTCACGCTTCCGAGAACCATCCTGAAAATAGAAATTAAGATTTTATAATCTTCGCACTACATAGTAGCTTAAGGTTATGACCTAATGGCAATGTGCAGGATATGGCGGTGGTAAATGATGTCATTGGGGAAGTGGTCAAGTCAAGAAAGGACACAAAATATGAAAGAGACCAGGTGAAATAGAAATATAAAATGTTTTCAAACATATATACTCTTCTGTGCTGGACAAAATGAAGCAAACAACATATGGAAGGTTACAGTCCCTTTAAATAGCAAATATTTAGGATGGTTTTCAAGGTATTCCTTAAAGAGGTTGCGTACCCTGCCCAATTGCATTATTTAATGCAATCATCCTGCAGACTTGGTAGCAGTGGGGTGCAGCTGCAGAACAGGTAGCCATTATGAATGGATTAAAAATTACATATTTGGCTGACATTCACTTACGAGATACCTAATTCAGTCTGCCAAGTCTCCCAGGCAATTGCTCGATGTTATGATCCTGTGCCACTGACGTGATAATAAAAAAAGCCAAAGCATGGGGTCCTCCTGTCACCTAGTCCAAACCTATTCTGCAGGGGGATGTGTGCCTCTTCCCTAGGAAAAAAAACAGCCAGAGGCATCATCACTAGGGTCTTTGGAACCCAGGGCAAGTCGAAGAACGGCGTGCACCCCCCATACACACATAGAAAAGCATATGCGCGCCTTTGGCGTGCACAAAAAACATGGGCGTAGTCACATACCAAAGGGGCGTGGCCACTGAAAATGGGGCACGCCATTCATGACACGTCACCCATTTCTCATCACTCTGGGAACATTACTTTCCAATCCATATGCACCTTACCAGTACGGTGGTTTCTCACAATGTGGAACCTCTGAAGAAATATATCCTCCATGGGAAGACGGCATCATAAGTCGGCATTCACTATTCATGTAGGTCACATCGTCCGGAAGATTCCTGTTTGTGTGGGAATATTAACAAGGTCTTCATCTTACAACAGCGGTTCAACCAGACTCGTTCCCCCTGTGTAACTTCCTGCCCCCTGCATCTCTTACCCACACCATCACCTCCCCAGACATACACAGACATACAAAAGCCTACACAGAGACATACACCTCTTTCACACAAATGCAGCCAGACAAATAAATAAAACTGCTTGCGTATGCAGGCGCTTTTAGCACTACAAGTGCCTGCATACCCATGGCTGGAAAAGCATGCTAAGGCTTGAAGAAATCATCCAAGACCTGTTGGGACCTGTAGTGCCACAGAAAAAAAAACACAAAAACTCACAAACTTTGTGACAAAATGGTTGATTTGACTAAATACTTCCCCAAACCTTGTTTAACCAATTCAATATACTTGGCCTACATGTATGCAGAGAATTAGACCGGCAGTGTTGGAGTGATACCACAAGGTAAATACTTCAAATTTTGTCATCTTGGAAGAAGAGGAACTTGCCAAAGAGACCCTGGGGTTATGTTAGGAAAGAGGGTTACTTTCCAGTGCTGGAATGTAAACCCAGAATAAACTACTCTACTTTAATTGTGGGTTTAAAATTCAGCACCAGAGTGTAATTAATCCTCTTTCCTGCACATACAAGCCCCTTCCTTCCCGCATTCTGCATCTCCTGACTCAAGGATGCACAAGTCAGGGATACACAAAGAGTGTTAAATGGACGCTGGGATACGCATTTTTCATGTGCATGAGATGTCTAAAAAAGCACATTTTACACTCTAAATAAAGGCCTTACATCCAACTGTAAACGACCCCCAGAGTGTATATTTAGCACAGTGGGCCTAATCTGTATAGTGGCCAAGCATAACAGGGATATATTGCAGACTGATCAAGTTACATTAGGCTAAACTGAATTTTTATCAATCCTGAAGGTCTACCGTATAATGGGCATAATGGGTCCTCCACCATATCTTCATCATGGCCAATTATATTCTATACTGGGAACAGAGACTATTTGGGGAGATTCAATTAGCAGCACATTTCCATCAGAATATTGCACGCTGATGTAATGCTGGTCATCCTGCAGGAAAACCTTGCACGGCTTTGCTCCCACCTATAAAGGTGCAGAAATAACTAGTCTTGGCCTAGCTATTAATGTCATTTCAATATATAATAAACATCCTAACAGTATTTTCATTTTAAATTGTGTTTTTTATAATCATTTAATCCCTTGCTTGTTTTCTACCCAAGTAGCAGTCTTGACAAATGAAAATTGGACACAAGCAGAAGGTTAATGAAATGAGAGTGGGCTGATAGGAACTGAGTCATTGAATGAGTGGATGCAGTAAAAGAGAACTTTGGCGAATAAGGAGATGGCAAACGGACAGACACTTTATTAATCGGCAGGTGTATCGTGGGAAGCAGAGGTGATGGAGGAATATAAACATATCACACATCAGTAGAGCTTATCTTATGCACTTCTCCTTTAAGGAATTTAGAACACGAGTGAGGTCATGCTGTGATGTCATAATGGTAACTCTTTGCTGTTGATACCACTCTAGTCTTAACCGCCCAGGACATGGAGATAGCATTATCATTGCTGTCATTAACATACTCCATATACATCTCCTGCACCCAGCCCACTGAGGGAAAGATATCCGCTTGAGGTAAGTATCTCATCAAAGACAAGGGCGTTTCACTTGGATGTGCCTGCAGACTTGGAGCTTGACTACCCTAAAATATGACCTTGAGCTTGTTTATTTCTATAATTGGAGGTTCTAGCAGCACAGCACATCTATCGCAATGTAGCAGCCATTCGGGTAAACTCGGTGCTTCTCAAAAGGGGATGACCATCCTCTTCAGCAAATTGCGCAGCTTTGTGAGGAATATAAATTGGGTAATGTCAGGAGATGTGGACAGGAGCTATATTAATGACGTCAGCCAATGTTATTTATTAATGTGGTGAAATGTATACTGTATTTCAGTGTCAAACGTTCATATTTTAAATCAATTTGGAAATTATACTCTGCATAGCCTCCTAGTGCCCAGAGGGACGGGCAGTCCTTCAAGCCATGGGTCCCCAGAGGTTTCCTCCACAGGGGGTTTTTCCTCTCCTGAGTGCTGAAGGATGACTCTTTGTGAGTCACGAGGCTTCCACCATCTTGGTCCTCTTATAGGACAAGCTTGTAAGAGCCTCCGGCTAATCTTGGCCGCTAATTTATTTTACAGTGCAGAGTAAAAATAAAGTGTTGTTTTCCTTGTGATAAAAATTCATAATAAATATAGTTTAAAAATTGAATTTGCTTGATGTGGTCTTTGTTTTTTTTTCATAATGGAGGCTCTTAGAAGATTAAGAGCCTGTGAGGTCTAACAAAGTAAATGAGGTCATAAACTCTTCTTAAATACTGTATATCTGCGACTACAGAATCAGGAATATGGTCTTACTCCGTACTTGTTGTTACCCACTTGTCTCCTTTACAACTATGGTAAAATAAGTTGTATGGAAAATATTAAGAGGATCCAGTGACATTTTGCAATTTTTTTTACAAAGAAACAAAATCTGACCAAAACAAAGAAGAAATTAAAATAAAAAACAAAAATGTTTTGTTCATTTCATGACATTCAAAGCACTAAAGGCCTTGTATTCTGAATGACATCAAATATTTCTATGCAGCTCATATGGATTACTGGCACCTCAGGAGTGATATGATAACTTTGGGCTGTGGTAAGGGTCCCAATGACAAATACTTTGTTTACGCACAATCCGGGTCAAAATCTTACAGGGATTCCTACCGTGTATTTCTTTTCTCATATAAATATTAAGTAATGAATATATGCAAATAATCTTCATACAGAACATGGTGCAATTTATATGTTGGTACTACTAAGATTGCTTACCAAATTCATCATTTACTAAATTTCCAATCTTCTGTTTTCTTTCACCCATAATCTGTTTCACGCTTCCGAGAACCATCCTGAAAATAGAAATTAAGATTTTATAATCTTCGCACTACATAGTAGCTTAAGGTTATGACCTAATGGCAATGTGCAGGATATGGCGGTGGTAAATGATGTCATTGGGGAAGTGGTCAAGTCCAGAAAGGACACAAAATATGAAAGAGACCAGGTGAAATAGAAATATAAAATGTTTTCAAACATATATACTCTTCTGTGCTGGACAAAATGAAGCAAACAACATATGGAAGGTTACAGTCCCTTTAAATAGCAAATATTTAGGATGGTTTTCAAGGTATTCCTTAAAGAGGTTGCATACCCTGCCCAATTGCATTATTTAATGCAATCATCCTGCAGACTTGGTAGCAGTGGGGTGCACCTGCAGAACAGGTAGCCATTATGAATGGATTAAAAATTACATATTTGGCTGACATTCACTTACGAGATACCTAATTCAGTCTGCCAAGTCTCCCAGGAAATTGCTCGATGTTATGATCCTGTGCCACTGACGTGATAATAAAAAAAGCCAAAGCATGGGGTCCTCCTGTCATCTAGTCCAAACCTATTCTGCAGGGTGATGTGTGCCTCTTCCCTAGGAAAAAAAACAGCCAGAGGCATCATCACTAGGGTCTTTGGAACCCAGGGCAAGTCGAAGAACGGCGTGCACCCCCCATACACACATAGAAAAGCATATGCGCGCCTTTGGCGTCCACAAAAAACATGGGCGTGGTCACATACCAAAGGGGCGTGGCCACTGAAAATGGGGCGCGCCATTCATGACACGTCACCCATTTCTCATCACTCTGGGAACATTACTTTCCAATCCATATGCACCTTACCTGTACGGTGGTTTCTCACAATGTGGAACCTCTGAAGAAATATATCCTCCATGGGAAGACGGCATCATAAGTCGGCATTCACTATTCATGTAGGTCACATCGTCCGGAAGATTCCTGTTTGTGTGGGAATATTAACAAGGTCTTCATCTTACAACAGCGGTTCAACCAGACTCGTTCCCCCTGTGTAACTTCCTGCCCCCTGCATCTCTTACCCACACCATCACCTCCCCAGACATACACAGACATACAAAAGCCTACACAGAGACATACACCTCTTTCACACAAATGCAGCCAGACAAATAAATAAAACTGCTTGCGTATGCAGGCGCTTTTAGCACTACAAGTGCCTGCATACCCATGGCTGGAAAAGCATGCTAAGGCTTGAAGAAATCATCCAAGACCTGTTGGGACCTGTATTGCCACAGAAAAAAAAACACAAAATCTCACAAACTTTGTGACAAAATGGTTGATTTGACTAAATACTTCCCCAAACCTTGTTTAACCAATTCAATGTACTTGGCCTACATGTATGCAGAGAATTAGACCGGCAGTGTTGGAGTGATACCACAAGGTAAATACTTCAAATTTTGTCATCTTGGAAGAAGTGGAACTTGCCAAAGAGACCCTGGGGTTATGTTAGGAAAGAGGGTTACTTTCCAGTGCTGGAATGTAAACCCAGAATAAACTACTCTACTTTAATTGTGGGTTTAAAATTCAGTACCAGAGTGTAATTAATCCTCTTTCCTGCACATACAAGCCCCTTCCTTCCCGCATTCTGCATCTCCTGACTCAAGGATGCACAAGTCAGGGATACACAAAGAGTGTTAAATGGACGCTAGGATACGCATTTTTCATGTGCATGAGATGTCTAAAAAAGCACATTTTACACTCTAAATAAAGGCCTTACATCCAACTGTAAACGACCCCCAGAGTGTATATTTAGCACAGTGGGCCTAATCTGTATAGTGGCCAAGCATAACAGGGATGTATTGCAGACTGATCAAGTTACATTAGGCTAAACTGAATTTTTATCAATCCTGAAGGTCTACCGTATAATGGGCATAATGGGTCCTCCACCATATCTTCATCATGGCCAATTATATTCTATACTGGGAACAGAGACTATTTGGGGAGATTCAATTAGCAGCACGTTTCCATCAGAATATTGCACGCTGATGTAATGCTGGTCATCCTGCAGGAAAACCTTGCACGGCTTTGCTCCCACCTATAAAGGTGCAGAAATAACTAGTCTTGGCCTAGCTATTAATGTCATTTCAATATATAATAAACATCCTAACAGTATTTTCATTTTAAATTGTGTTTTTTATAATCATTTAATCCCTTGCTTGTTTTCTACCCAAGTAGCAGTCTTGACAAATGAAAATTGGACACAAGCAGAAGGTTAATGAAATGAGAATGGGCTGATAGGAACTGAGTCATTGAATGAGTGGATGCAGTAAAAGAGAACTTTGGCGAATAAGGCGATGGCAAAGGGACAGATACGTAATAAATGGCAGGTGTATCGTGGGAAGCAGAGGTGATGGAGGAATATAAACATATCACACATCAGTAGAGCTTATCTTATGCACTTCTCCTTTAAGGAATTTAGAACACGAGTGAGGTCATGCTGTGATGTCATAATGGTAACTCTTTGCTGTTAATACCACTCTAGTCTTAACCGCCCAGGACATGGACATAGCATTATCATTGCTGTCATTAACATACTCCATATACATCTCCTGCACCCAGCCCACTGAGGGAAAGATATCCGCTTGAGGTAAGTATCTCATCAAAGACAAGGGTGTTTCACTTGGATGTGCCTGCAGACTTGGAGCTTGACTACCCTAAAATATGACCTTGAGCTTGTTTACTTCTATAATTGGAGGTTCTAGCAGCACAGCACATCTATCGCAATGTAGCAGCCATTCGGGTAAACTCGGTGCTTCTCAAAAGGGGATGACCATCCTCTTCAGCAAGTTGCGCAGCTTTGTGAGGAATGTAAATTGGGTAATGTCAGGAGATGTGGACAGGAGCTATATTAATGACGCCAGCCAATGTTATTTATTAATGTGGTGAAATGTATACTGTATTTCAGTGTCAAACGTTCATATTTTAAATCAATTTGGAAATTATACTCTGCATAGCCTCCTAGTGCCCAGAGGGATGGGCAATCCTTCAAGCCATGGGTCCCCAGAGGTTTCATTCACAGGAGGTTTTTCCTCTCCTGAGTGCTGAAGGATGACTCTTTGTGAGTCACGAGGCTTCCACCATCTTGGTCCTCTTATAGGACAAGCTTGTAAGAGCCTCCGGCTAATCTTGGCCGCTAATTTATTTTACAGTGCAGAGTAAAAATAAAGTGTTGTTTTCCTTGTGCTAAAAATTCATAATAAATATATTTGAAAAATTGATTTTGCTTGATGTGGTCTTTGTTTTTTTTTCATAATGGAGGCTCTTAGAAGATTAAGAGCCTGTGAGGTCTAACAAAGTAAATGAGGTCATAAACTCTTCTTAAATACTGTATATCTGCGACTACAGAATCAGGAATATGGTCTTACTCCGTACTTGTTGTTACCCACTTGTCTCCTTTACAACTATGGTAAAATGAGTTGCATGGAAAATATTAAGAGGATCCAGTGACATTTTGCAATTTTTTTTACAAAGAAACAAAATCTGACCAAAACAAAGAAGAAATTAAAATAAAAAACAAAAATGTTATGTTAATTTCATGACATTCAAAGCACTAAAGGCCTTGTATTCTGAATGACATCAAATATTTCTATGCAGCTCATATGGATTACTGGCACCTCAGGAGTGATATGATAACTTTGGGCTGTGGTAAGGGTCCCAATGACAAATACTTTGTTTACGCACAATCCGGGTCAAAATCTTACAGGGATTCCTACCGTGTATTTCTATTCTCATATAAATATTAAGTAATGAATATATGCAAGTAATCTTCATACAGAACATGGTGCAATTTATATGTTGGTACTACTAAGATTGCTTACCAAATTCATCATTTACTAAATTTCCAATCTTCTGTTTTCTTTCACCCAAAATCTGTTTCACGCTTCCGAGAACCATCCTGAAAATAGAAATTAAGATTTTATAATCTTCGCAATACATAGTAGCTTAAGGTTATGACCTAATGGCAATGTGCAGGATATGGCGGTGGTAAATGATGTCATTGGTGAAGTGGTCAAGTCCAGAAAGGACACAAAATATGAAAGAGACCAGGTGAAATAGAAATATAAAATGTTTTCAAACATATATACTCTTCTGTGCTGGACAAAATGAAGCAAACAACATATGGAAGGTTACAGTCCCTTTAAATAGCAAATATTTAGGATGGTTTTCAAGGTATTCCTTAAAGAGGTTGCATACCCTGCCCAATTGCATTATTTAATGCAATCATCCTGCAGACTTGGTAGCAGTGGGGTGCACCTGCAGAACAGGTAGCCATTATGAATGGATTAAAAATTACATATTTGGCTGACATTCACTTACGAGATACCTAATTCAGTCTGCCAAGTCTCCCAGGCAATTGCTCGATGTTATGATCCTGTACCACTGACGTGATAATAAAAAAAGCCAAAGCAATGGGGTCCTCCTTTCACCTACTCCAAACCTATTCTGCAGGGGGATGTGTGCCTCTTCCCTAGGAAAAAAAACAGCCAGAGGGATCATCACTAGCATCTTTGGAACCAAGGGCAAGTCGAAGAACGGCGTTCACCCCCCATACACACACATAGAAAAGCATATGCGCGACTTTGGCGTGCACAAAAAACATGGGCGTGGTCACATACTAAAGGGACATGGCCACTGAAAATGGGGCGCGCCATTCATGACACGTCACCCATTTCTCATCACTCTGGGAACATGACTTTCCAATCCATATGCACCTTACCTATACGGTGGTTTCTCACAATGTGGAACCTCTGAAGAAATATATCCTCCATGGGAAGACGGCATCATAAGTCAGCATTCACTATTCAAGTAGGTCACATCGTCCGGAAGATTCCTGTTTGTGTGGGAATATTAACAAGGTCTTCATCTTACAACAGCGGTTCAACCACACTCGTTCCCCCTGTGTAACTTCCTGCCCCCTGCATCTCTTACCCACACCATCACCTCCCCAGACATACACAGACATACAAAAGCCTACACAGAGACATACACCTCTTTCACACAAATGCAGCCAGACAAATAAATAAAACTGCTTGCGTATGCAGGCGCTTTTAGCACTACAAGTGCCTGCATACCCATGGCTGTAAAAGCATGCTAAGGCTTGAAGAAATCATCCAAGACCTGTTGGGACCTGTAGTGCCACAGAAAAAAAAACACAAAAACTCACAAACTTTGTGACAAAATGGTTGATTTGACTAAATACTTCCCCAAACCTTGTTTAACCAATTCAATGTACTTGGCCTACATGTATGCAGAGAATTAGACCGGCAGTGTTGGAGTGATACCACAAGGTAAATACTTTAAATTTTGTCATCTTGGAAGAAGTGGAACTTGCCAAAGAGACCCTGGGGTTATGTTAGGAAAGAGGGTTACTTTCCAGTGCTGGAATGTAAACCCAGAATAAACTACTCTACTTTAATTGTGGGTTTAAAATTCAGCGCCAGAGTGTAATTAATCCTCTTTCCTGCACATACAAGCCCCTTCCTTCCCACATTCTGCATCTCCTGACTCAAGGATGCACAAGTCAGGGATACACAAAGAGTGTTAAATGGACGCTGGGATATGCATTTTTCATGTGCATGAGATGTCTAAAAAAGCACATTTTACACTCTAAATAAAGGCCTTACATCCAACTGTAAACGACCCCCAGAGTGTATATTTAGCACAGTGGGCCTAATCTGTATAGTGGGCAAGCATAACAGGGATATATTGCAGACTGATCAATTTACATTAGGCTAAACTGAATTTTTATCAATCTTGAAGGTCTACCGTATAATGGGCATAATGGGTCCTCCACCATATCTTCATCATGGCCAATTATATTCTATACTGGGAACAGAGACTATTTGGGGAGATTCAATTAGCAGCACGTTTCCATCAGAATATTGCACGCTGATGTAATGCTGGTCATCCTGCAGGAAAACCTTGCACGGCTTTGCTCCCACCTATAAAGGTGCAGAAATAACTAGTCTTGGCCTAGCTATTAATGTCATTTCAATATATAATAAACATCCTAACAGTATTTTCATTTTAAATTGTGTTTTTTATAATCATTTAATCCCTTGCTTGTTTTCTACCCAAGTAGCAGTCTTGACAAATGAAAATTGGACACAAGCAGAAGGTTAATGAAATGAGAATGGGCTGATAGGAACTGAGTCACTGAATGAGTGGATGCAGTAAAAGAGAACTTTGGCGAATAAGGAGATGGCAAAGGGACAGACACTTTATTAATCGGCAGGTGTATCGTGGGAAGCAGAGGTGATGGAGGAATATAAACATATCACACATCAGTAGAGCTTATCTTATGCACTTCTCCTTTAAGGAATGTAGAACACGAGTGAGGTCATGCTGTGATGTCATAATGGTAACTCTTTGCTGTTGCTACCACTCTAGTCTTAACCGCCCAGGACATGGACATAGCATTATCATTGCTGTCATTAACATACTCCATATACATCTCCTGCACCCAGCCCACTGAGGGAAAGATATCCGCTTGAGGTAAGTATCTCATCAAAGACAAGGGCGTTTCACTTGGATGTGCCTGCAGACTTGGAGCTTGACTACCCTAAAATATGACCTTGAGCTTGTTTACTTCTATAATTGGAGGTTCTAGCAGCACAGCACATCTATCGCAATGTAGCAGCCATTCGGGTAAACTCGGTGCTTCTCAAAAGGGGATGACCATCCTCTTCAGCAAGATGCACAGCTTTGTGAGGAATGTAAATTGAGTAATGTCAGGAGATGTGGACAGGAGCTATATTAATGACGCCAGCCAATGTTATTTATTAATGTGGTGAAATGTATACTGTATTTCAGTGTCAAACGTTCATATTTTAAATCAATTTGGAAATTATACTCTGCATAGCCTCCTAGTGCCCAGAGGGATGGGCAGTCCTTCAAGCCATGGGTCCCCAGAGGTTTCATTCACAGGGGGTTTTTCCTCTCCTGAGTGCTGAAGGATGACTCTTTGTGAGTCACGAGGCTTCCACCATCTTGGTCCTCTTATAGGACAAGCTTGTAAGAGCCTCCGGTTAATCTTGGCCGCTAATTTATTTTACAGTGCAGAGTAAAAATAAAGTGTTGTTTTCCTTGTGCTAAAAATTCATAATAAATATATTTGAAAAATTGATTTTGCTTGATGTGGTCTTTGTTTTTTTTCATAATGGAGGCTCTTAGAAGATTAAGAGCCTGTGAGGTCTAACAAAGTAAATGAGGTCATAAACTCTTCTTAAATACTGTATATCTGCGACTACAGAATCAGGAATATGGTCTTACTCCGTACTTGTTGTTACCCACTTGTCTCCTTTACAACTATGGTAAAATGAGTTGTATGGAAAATATTAAGAGGATCCAGTGACATTTTGCAATTTTTTTTACAAAGAAACAAAATCTGACCAAAAAAAAGAAGAAATTAAAATAAAAAACAAAAATGTTATGTTAATTTCATGACATTCAAAGCACTAAAGGCCTTGTATTCTGAATGACATCAAATATTTCTATGCAGCTCATATGGATTACTGGCACCTCAGGAGTGATATGATAACTTTGGGCTGTGGTAAGGGTCCCAATGACAAATACTTTGTTTACGCACAATCCGGGTCAAAATCTTACAGTGATTCCTACCGTGTATTTCTTTTCTCATATAAATATTAATTAATGAATATATGCAAATAATCTTCATACAGAACATGGTGCAATTTATATGTTGGTACTACTAAGATTGCTTACCAAATTCATCATTTACTAAATTTCCAATCTGTTTTCTTTCACCCAAAATCTGTTTCACGCTTCCGAGAACCATCCTGAAAATAGAAATTAAGATTTTATAATCTTCGCACTACATAGTAGCTTAAGGTTATGACCTAATGGCAATGTGCAGGATATGGCGGTGGTAAATGATGTCATTGGGGAAGTGGTCAAGTCAAGAAAGGACACAAAATATGAAAGAGACCAGGTGAAATAGAAATATAAAATGTTTTCAAACATATATACTCTTCTGTGCTGGACAAAATGAAGCAAACAACATATGGAAGGTTACAGTCCCTTTAAATAGCAAATATTTAGGATGGTTTTCAAGGTATTCCTTAAAGAGGTTGCATACCCTGCCCAATTGCATTATTTAATGCAATCATCCTGCAGACTTGGTAGCAGTGGGGTGCAGCTGCAGAACAGGTAGCCATTATGAATGGATTAAAAATTACATATTTGGCTGACATTCACTTACGAGATACCTAATTCAGTCTGCCAAGTCTCCCAGGCAATTGCTCGATGTTATGATCCTGTGCCACTGACGTGATAATAAAAAAAGCCAAAGCATGGGGTCCTCCTGTCACCTAGTCCAAACCTATTCTGCAGGGGGATGTGTGCCTCTTCCCTAGGAAAAAAAACAGCCAGAGGCATCATCACTAGGGTCTTTGGAACCCAGGGCAAGTCGAAGAACGGCGTGCACCCCCCATACACACATAGAAAAGCATATGCGCGCCTTTGGCGTGCACAAAAAACATGGGCGTGGTCACATACCAAAGGGGCGTGGCCACTGAAAATGGGGCGCGCCATTCATGACACGTCACCCATTTCTCATCACTCTGGGAACATTACTTTCCAATCCATATGCACCTTACCAGTACGGTGGTTTCTCACAATGTGGAACCTCTGAAGAAATTTATCCTCCATGGGAAGACGGCATCATAAGTCGGCATTCACTATTCATGTAGGTCACATCGTCCGGAAGATTCCTGTTTGTGTGGGAATATTAACAAGGTCTTCATCTTACAACAGCGGTTCAACCAGACTCGTTCCCCCTGTGTAACTTCCTGCCCCCTGCATCTCTTACCCACACCATCACCTCCCCAGACATACACAGACATACAAAAGCCTACACAGAGACATACACCTCTTTCACACAAATGCAGCCAGACAAATAAATAAAACTGCTTGCGTATGCAGGCGCTTTTAGCACTACAAGTGCCTGCATACCCATGGCTGGAAAAGCATGCTAAGGCTTGAAGAAATCATCCAAGACCTGTTAGGACCTGTAGTGCCACAGAAAAAAAAACACAAAAACTCACAAACTTTGTGACAAAATGGTTGATTTGACTAAATACTTCCCCAAACCTTGTTTAACCAATTCAATATACTTGGCCTACATGTATGCAGAGAATTAGACCGGCAGTGTTGGAGTGATACCACAAGGTAAATACTTCAAATTTTGTCATCTTGGAAGAAGTGGAACTTGCCAAAGAGACCCTGGGGTTATGTTAGGAAAGAGGGTTACTTTCCAGTGCTGGAATGTAAACCCAGAATAAACTACTCTACTTTAATTGTGGGTTTAAAATTCAGCATCAGAGTGTAATTAATCCTCTTTCCTGCACATACAAGCCCCTTCCTTCCCGCATTCTGCATCTCCTGACTCAAGGATGCACAAGTCAGGGATACACAAAGAGTGTTAAATGGACGCTGGGATACGCATTTTTCATGTGCATGAGATGTCTAAAAAAGCACATTTTACACTCTAAATAAAGGCCTTACATCCAACTGTAAACGACCCCCAGAGTGTATATTTAGCACAGTGGGCCTAATCTGTATAGTGGGCAAGCATAACAGGGATATATTGCAGACTGATCAATTTACATTAGGCTAAACTGAATTTTTATCAATCTTGAAGGTCTACCGTATAATGGGCATAATGGGTCCTCCACCATATCTTCATCATGGCCAATTATATTCTATACTGGGAACAGAGACTATTTGGGGAGATTCAATTAGCAGCACGTTTCCATCAGAATATTGCACGCTGATGTAATGCTGGTCATCCTGCAGGAAAACCTTGCACGGCTTTGCTCCCACCTATAAAGGTGCAGAAATAACTAGTCTTGGCCTAGCTATTAATGTCATTTCAATATATAATAAACATCCTAACAGTATTTTCATTTTAAATTGTGTTTTTTATAATCATTTAATCCCTTGCTTGTTTTCTACCCAAGTAGCAGTCTTGACAAATGAAAATTGGACACAAGCAGAAGGTTAATGAAATGAGAGTGGGCTGATAGGAACTGAGTCATTGAATGAGTGGATGCAGTAAAAGAGAACTTTGGCGAATAAGGAGATGGCAAACGGACAGACACTTTATTAATCGGCAGGTGTATCGTGGGAAGCAGAGGTGATGGAGGAATATAAACATATCACACATCAGTAGAGCTTATCTTATGCACTTCTCCTTTAAGGAATTTAGAACACGAGTGAGGTCATGCTGTGATGTCATAATGGTAACTCTTTGCTGTTGATACCACTCTAGTCTTAACCGCCCAGGACATGGAGATAGCATTATCATTGCTGTCATTAACATACTCCATATACATCTCCTGCACCCAGCCCACTGAGGGAAAGATATCCGCTTGAGGTAAGTATCTCATCAAAGACAAGGGCGTTTCACTTGGATGTGCCTGCAGACTTGGAGCTTGACTACCCTAAAATATGACCTTGAGCTTGTTTATTTCTATAATTGGAGGTTCTAGCAGCACAGCACATCTATCGCAATGTAGCAGCCATTCGGGTAAACTCGGTGCTTCTCAAAAGGGGATGACCATCCTCTTCAGCAAATTGCGCAGCTTTGTGAGGAATATAAATTGGGTAATGTCAGGAGATGTGGACAGGAGCTATATTAATGACGTCAGCCAATGTTATTTATTAATGTGGTGAAATGTATACTGTATTTCAGTGTCAAACGTTCATATTTTAAATCAATTTGGAAATTATACTCTGCATAGCCTCCTAGTGCCCAGAGGGACGGGCAGTCCTTCAAGCCATGGGTCCCCAGAGGTTTCCTCCACAGGGGGTTTTTCCTCTCCTGAGTGCTGAAGGATGACTCTTTGTGAGTCACGAGGCTTCCACCATCTTGGTCCTCTTATAGGACAAGCTTGTAAGAGCCTCCGGCTAATCTTGGCCGCTAATTTATTTTACAGTGCAGAGTAAAAATAAAGTGTTGTTTTCCTTGTGATAAAAATTCATAATAAATATAGTTTAAAAATTGAATTTGCTTGATGTGGTCTTTGTTTTTTTTTCATAATGGAGGCTCTTAGAAGATTAAGAGCCTGTGAGGTCTAACAAAGTAAATGAGGTCATAAACTCTTCTTAAATACTGTATATCTGCGACTACAGAATCAGGAATATGGTCTTACTCCGTACTTGTTGTTACCCACTTGTCTCCTTTACAACTATGGTAAAATAAGTTGTATGGAAAATATTAAGAGGATCCAGTGACATTTTGCAATTTTTTTTACAAAGAAACAAAATCTGACCAAAACAAAGAAGAAATTAAAATAAAAAACAAAAATGTTTTGTTCATTTCATGACATTCAAAGCACTAAAGGCCTTGTATTCTGAATGACATCAAATATTTCTATGCAGCTCATATGGATTACTGGCACCTCAGGAGTGATATGATAACTTTGGGCTGTGGTAAGGGTCCCAATGACAAATACTTTGTTTACGCACAATCCGGGTCAAAATCTTACAGGGATTCCTACCGTGTATTTCTTTTCTCATATAAATATTAAGTAATGAATATATGCAAATAATCTTCATACAGAACATGGTGCAATTTATATGTTGGTACTACTAAGATTGCTTACCAAATTCATCATTTACTAAATTTCCAATCTTCTGTTTTCTTTCACCCATAATCTGTTTCACGCTTCCGAGAACCATCCTGAAAATAGAAATTAAGATTTTATAATCTTCGCACTACATAGTAGCTTAAGGTTATGACCTAATGGCAATGTGCAGGATATGGCGGTGGTAAATGATGTCATTGGGGAAGTGGTCAAGTCCAGAAAGGACACAAAATATGAAAGAGACCAGGTGAAATAGAAATATAAAATGTTTTCAAACATATATACTCTTCTGTGCTGGACAAAATGAAGCAAACAACATATGGAAGGTTACAGTCCCTTTAAATAGCAAATATTTAGGATGGTTTTCAAGGTATTCCTTAAAGAGGTTGCATACCCTGCCCAATTGCATTATTTAATGCAATCATCCTGCAGACTTGGTAGCAGTGGGGTGCACCTGCAGAACAGGTAGCCATTATGAATGGATTAAAAATTACATATTTGGCTGACATTCACTTACGAGATACCTAATTCAGTCTGCCAAGTCTCCCAGGAAATTGCTCGATGTTATGATCCTGTGCCACTGACGTGATAATAAAAAAAGCCAAAGCATGGGGTCCTCCTGTCATCTAGTCCAAACCTATTCTGCAGGGTGATGTGTGCCTCTTCCCTAGGAAAAAAAACAGCCAGAGGCATCATCACTAGGGTCTTTGGAACCCAGGGCAAGTCGAAGAACGGCGTGCACCCCCCATACACACATAGAAAAGCATATGCGCGCCTTTGGCGTCCACAAAAAACATGGGCGTGGTCACATACCAAAGGGGCGTGGCCACTGAAAATGGGGCGCGCCATTCATGACACGTCACCCATTTCTCATCACTCTGGGAACATTACTTTCCAATCCATATGCACCTTACCTGTACGGTGGTTTCTCACAATGTGGAACCTCTGAAGAAATATATCCTCCATGGGAAGACGGCATCATAAGTCGGCATTCACTATTCATGTAGGTCACATCGTCCGGAAGATTCCTGTTTGTGTGGGAATATTAACAAGGTCTTCATCTTACAACAGCGGTTCAACCAGACTCGTTCCCCCTGTGTAACTTCCTGCCCCCTGCATCTCTTACCCACACCATCACCTCCCCAGACATACACAGACATACAAAAGCCTACACAGAGACATACACCTCTTTCACACAAATGCAGCCAGACAAATAAATAAAACTGCTTGCGTATGCAGGCGCTTTTAGCACTACAAGTGCCTGCATACCCATGGCTGGAAAAGCATGCTAAGGCTTGAAGAAATCATCCAAGACCTGTTGGGACCTGTATTGCCACAGAAAAAAAAACACAAAATCTCACAAACTTTGTGACAAAATGGTTGATTTGACTAAATACTTCCCCAAACCTTGTTTAACCAATTCAATGTACTTGGCCTACATGTATGCAGAGAATTAGACCGGCAGTGTTGGAGTGATACCACAAGGTAAATACTTCAAATTTTGTCATCTTGGAAGAAGTGGAACTTGCCAAAGAGACCCTGGGGTTATGTTAGGAAAGAGGGTAACTTTCCAGTGCTGGAATGTAAACCCAGAATAAACTACTCTACTTTAATTGTGGGTTTAAAATTCAGTACCAGAGTGTAATTAATCCTCTTTCCTGCACATACAAGCCCCTTCCTTCCCGCATTCTGCATCTCCTGACTCAAGGATGCACAAGTCAGGGATACACAAAGAGTGTTAAATGGACGCTAGGATACGCATTTTTCATGTGCATGAGATGTCTAAAAAAGCACATTTTACACTCTAAATAAAGGCCTTACATCCAACTGTAAACGACCCCCAGAGTGTATATTTAGCACAGTGGGCCTAATCTGTATAGTGGCCAAGCATAACAGGGATGTATTGCAGACTGATCAAGTTACATTAGGCTAAACTGAATTTTTATCAATCCTGAAGGTCTACCGTATAATGGGCATAATGGGTCCTCCACCATATCTTCATCATGGCCAATTATATTCTATACTGGGAACAGAGACTATTTGGGGAGATTCAATTAGCAGCACGTTTCCATCAGAATATTGCACGCTGATGTAATGCTGGTCATCCTGCAGGAAAACCTTGCACGGCTTTGCTCCCACCTATAAAGGTGCAGAAATAACTAGTCTTGGCCTAGCTATTAATGTCATTTCAATATATAATAAACATCCTAACAGTATTTTCATTTTAAATTGTGTTTTTTATAATCATTTAATCCCTTGCTTGTTTTCTACCCAAGTAGCAGTCTTGACAAATGAAAATTGGACACAAGCAGAAGGTTAATGAAATGAGAATGGGCTGATAGGAACTGAGTCATTGAATGAGTGGATGCAGTAAAAGAGAACTTTGGCGAATAAGGCGATGGCAAAGGGACAGATACGTAATAAATGGCAGGTGTATCGTGGGAAGCAGAGGTGATGGAGGAATATAAACATATCACACATCAGTAGAGCTTATCTTATGCACTTCTCCTTTAAGGAATTTAGAACACGAGTGAGGTCATGCTGTGATGTCATAATGGTAACTCTTTGCTGTTAATACCACTCTAGTCTTAACCGCCCAGGACATGGACATAGCATTATCATTGCTGTCATTAACATACTCCATATACATCTCCTGCACCCAGCCCACTGAGGGAAAGATATCCGCTTGAGGTAAGTATCTCATCAAAGACAAGGGTGTTTCACTTGGATGTGCCTGCAGACTTGGAGCTTGACTACCCTAAAATATGACCTTGAGCTTGTTTACTTCTATAATTGGAGGTTCTAGCAGCACAGCACATCTATCGCAATGTAGCAGCCATTCGGGTAAACTCGGTGCTTCTCAAAAGGGGATGACCATCCTCTTCAGCAAGTTGCGCAGCTTTGTGAGGAATGTAAATTGGGTAATGTCAGGAGATGTGGACAGGAGCTATATTAATGACGCCAGCCAATGTTATTTATTAATGTGGTGAAATGTATACTGTATTTCAGTGTCAAACGTTCATATTTTAAATCAATTTGGAAATTATACTCTGCATAGCCTCCTAGTGCCCAGAGGGATGGGCAATCCTTCAAGCCATGGGTCCCCAGAGGTTTCATTCACAGGAGGTTTTTCCTCTCCTGAGTGCTGAAGGATGACTCTTTGTGAGTCACGAGGCTTCCACCATCTTGGTCCTCTTATAGGACAAGCTTGTAAGAGCCTCCGGCTAATCTTGGCCGCTAATTTATTTTACAGTGCAGAGTAAAAATAAAGTGTTGTTTTCCTTGTGCTAAAAATTCATAATAAATATATTTGAAAAATTGATTTTGCTTGATGTGGTCTTTGTTTTTTTTTCATAATGGAGGCTCTTAGAAGATTAAGAGCCTGTGAGGTCTAACAAAGTAAATGAGGTCATAAACTCTTCTTAAATACTGTATATCTGCGACTACAGAATCAGGAATATGGTCTTACTCCGTACTTGTTGTTACCCACTTGTCTCCTTTACAACTATGGTAAAATGAGTTGCATGGAAAATATTAAGAGGATCCAGTGACATTTTGCAATTTTTTTTACAAAGAAACAAAATCTGACCAAAACAAAGAAGAAATTAAAATAAAAAACAAAAATGTTATGTTAATTTCATGACATTCAAAGCACTAAAGGCCTTGTATTCTGAATGACATCAAATATTTCTATGCAGCTCATATGGATTACTGGCACCTCAGGAGTGATATGATAACTTTGGGCTGTGGTAAGGGTCCCAATGACAAATACTTTGTTTACGCACAATCCGGGTCAAAATCTTACAGGGATTCCTACCGTGTATTTCTTTTCTCATATAAATATTAAGTAATGAATATATGCAAGTAATCTTCATACAGAACATGGTGCAATTTATATGTTGGTACTACTAAGATTGCTTACCAAATTCATCATTTACTAAATTTCCAATCTTCTGTTTTCTTTCACCCAAAATCTGTTTCACGCTTCCGAGAACCATCCTGAAAATAGAAATTAAGATTTTATAATCTTCGCACTACATAGTAGCTTAAGGTTATGACCTAATGGCAATGTGCAGGATATGGCGGTGGTAAATGATGTCATTGGTGAAGTGGTCAAGTCCAGAAAGGACACAAAATATGAAAGAGACCAGGTGAAATAGAAATATAAAATGTTTTCAAACATATATACTCTTCTGTGCTGGACAAAATGAAGCAAACAACATATGGAAGGTTACAGTCCCTTTAAATAGCAAATATTTAGGATGGTTTTCAAGGTGTTCCTTAAAGAGGTTGCATACCCTGCCCAATTGCATTATTTAATGCAATCATCCTGCAGACTTGGTAGCAGTGGGGTGCACCTGCAGAACAGGTAGCCATTATGAATGGATTAAAAATTACATATTTGGCTGACATTCACTTACGAGATACCTAATTCAGTCTGCCAAGTCTCCCAGGCAATTGCTCGATGTTATGATCCTGTACCACTGACGTGATAATAAAAAAAGCCAAAGCAATGGGGTCCTCCTTTCACCTACTCCAAACCTATTCTGCAGGGGGATGTGTGCCTCTTCCCTAGGAAAAAAAACAGCCAGAGGGATCATCACTAGCATCTTTGGAACCAAGGGCAAGTCGAAGAACGGCGTTCACCCCCCATACACACACATAGAAAAGCATATGCGCGACTTTGGCGTGCACAAAAAACATGGGCGTGGTCACATACTAAAGGGACATGGCCACTGAAAATGGGGCGCGCCATTCATGACACGTCACCCATTTCTCATCACTCTGGGAACATGACTTTCCAATCCATATGCACCTTACCTATACGGTGGTTTCTCACAATGTGGAACCTCTGAAGAAATATATCCTCCATGGGAAGACGGCATCATAAGTCAGCATTCACTATTCAAGTAGGTCACATCGTCCGGAAGATTCCTGTTTGTGTGGGAATATTAACAAGGTCTTCATCTTACAACAGCGGTTCAACCACACTCGTTCCCCCTGTGTAACTTCCTGCCCCCTGCATCTCTTACCCACACCATCACCTCCCCAGACATACACAGACATACAAAAGCCTACACAGAGACATACACCTCTTTCACACAAATGCAGCCAGACAAATAAATAAAACTGCTTGCGTATGCAGGCGCTTTTAGCACTACAAGTGCCTGCATACCCATGGCTGTAAAAGCATGCTAAGGCTTGAAGAAATCATCCAAGACCTGTTGGGACCTGTAGTGCCACAGAAAAAAAAACACAAAAACTCACAAACTTTGTGACAAAATGGTTGATTTGACTAAATACTTCCCCAAACCTTGTTTAACCAATTCAATGTACTTGGCCTACATGTATGCAGAGAATTAGACCGGCAGTGTTGGAGTGATACCACAAGGTAAATACTTTAAATTTTGTCATCTTGGAAGAAGTGGAACTTGCCAAAGAGACCCTGGGGTTATGTTAGGAAAGAGGGTTACTTTCCAGTGCTGGAATGTAAACCCAGAATAAACTACTCTACTTTAATTGTGGGTTTAAAATTCAGCGCCAGAGTGTAATTAATCCTCTTTCCTGCACATACAAGCCCCTTCCTTCCCACATTCTGCATCTCCTGACTCAAGGATGCACAAGTCAGGGATACACAAAGAGTGTTAAATGGACGCTGGGATATGCATTTTTCATGTGCATGAGATGTCTAAAAAAGCACATTTTACACTCTAAATAAAGGCCTTACATCCAACTGTAAACGACCCCCAGAGTGTATATTTAGCACAGTGGGCCTAATCTGTATAGTGGCCAAGCATAACAGGGATATATTGCAGACTGATCAATTTACATTAGGCTAAACTGAATTTTTATCAATCTTGAAGGTCTACCGTATAATGGGCATAATGGGTCCTCCACCATATCTTCATCATGGCCAATTATATTCTATACTGGGAACAGAGACTATTTGGGGAGATTCAATTAGCAGCACGTTTCCATCAGAATATTGCACGCTGATGTAATGCTGGTCATCCTGCAGGAAAACCTTGCACGGCTTTGCTCCCACCTATAAAGGTGCAGAAATAACTAGTCTTGGCCTAGCTATTAATGTCATTTCAATATATAATAAACATCCTAACAGTATTTTCATTTTAAATTGTGTTTTTTATAATCATTTAATCCCTTGCTTGTTTTCTACCCAAGTAGCAGTCTTGACAAATGAAAATTGGACACAAGCAGAAGGTTAATGAAATGAGAATGGGCTGATAGGAACTGAGTCATTGAATGAGTGGATGCAGTAAAAGAGAACTTTGGCGAATAAGGAGATGGCAAAGGGACAGACACTTTATTAATCGGCAGGTGTATCGTGGGAAGCAGAGGTGATGGAGGAATATAAACATATCACACATCAGTAGAGCTTATCTTATGCACTTCTCCTTTAAGGAATGTAGAACACGAGTGAGGTCATGCTGTGATGTCATAATGGTAACTCTTTGCTGTTGCTACCACTCTAGTCTTAACCGCCCAGGACATGGACATAGCATTATCATTGCTGTCATTAACATACTCCATATACATCTCCTGCACCCAGCCCACTGAGGGAAAGATATCCGCTTGAGGTAAGTATCTCATCAAAGACAAGGGCGTTGCACATGGATGTGCCTGCAGACTTGGAGCTTGACTACCCTAAAATATGACCTTGAGCTTGTTTATTTCTATAACTGGAGGTTCTAGCAGCACAGCACATCTATCGCAATGTAGCAGCCATTCGGGTAAACTCGGTGCTTCTCAAAAGGGGATGACCATCCTCTTCAGCAAATTGCGCAGCTTTGTGAGGAATATAAATTGGGTAATGTCAGGAGATGTGGACAGGAGCTATATTAATGACGTCAGCCAATGTTATTTATTAATGTGGTGAAATGTATACTGTATTTCAGTGTCAAACGTTCATATTTTAAATCAATTTGGAAATTATACTCTGCATAGCCTCCTAGTGCCCAGAGGGACGGGCAGTCCTTCAAGCCATGGGTCCCCAGAGGTTTCCTCCACAGGGGGTTTTTCCTCTCCTGACTGCTGAAGGATGACTCTTTGTGAGTCACGAGGCTTCCACCATCTTGGTCCTCTTATAGGACAAGCTTGTAAGAGCCTCCGGCTAATCTTGGGCGCTAATTTATTTTACAGTGCAGAGTAAAAATAAAGTGTTGTTTTCCTTGTGATAAAAATTCATAATAAATATATTTTAAAAATTGATTTTGCTTGATGTGGTCTTTGTTTTTTTTTTCATAATGGAAGCTCTTAGAAGATTAAGAGCCTGTGAGGTCTAACAAAGTAAATGAGGTCATAAACTCTTCTTAAATACTGTATATCTGCGACTACAGAATCAGGAATATGGTCTTACTCCGTACTTGTTGTTACCCACTTGTCTCCTTTACAACTATGGTAAAATGAGTTGTATGGAAAATATTAAGAGGATCCAGTGACATTTTGCAATTTTTTTACAAAGAAACAAAATCTGACCAAAAAAAAGAAGAAATTAAAATAAAAAACAAAAATGTTATGTTAATTTCATGACATTCAAAGCACTAAAGGCCTTGTATTCTGAATGACATCAAATATTTCTATGCAGCTCATATGGATTACTGGCACCTCAGGAGTGATATGATAACTTTGGGCTGTGGTAAGGGTCCCAATGACAAATACTTTGTTTACACACAATCCGGGTCAAAATCTTACAGTGATTCCTACCGTGTATTTCTTTTCTCATATAAATATTAAGTAATGAATATATGCAAATAATCTTCATACAGAACATGGTGCAATTTATATGTTGGTACTACTAAGATTGCTTACCAAATTCATAATTTACTAAATTTCCAATCTTCTGTTTTCTTTCACCCAAAATCTGTTTCACGCTTCCGAGAACCATCCTGAAAATAGAAATTAAGATTTTATAATCTTCGCACTACATAGTAGCTTAAGGTAATGACCTAATGGCAATGTGCAGGATATGGCGGTGGTAAATGATGTCATTGGGGAAGTGGTCAAGTCAAGAAAGGACACAAAATATGAAAGAGACCAGGTGAAATAGAAATATAAAATGTTTTCAAACATATATACTCTTCTGTGCTGGACAAAATGAAGCAAACAACATATGGAAGGTTACAGTCCCTTTAAATAGCAAATATTTAGTATGGTTTTCAAGGTATTCCTTAAAGAGGTTGCATACCCTGCCCAATTGCATTATTTAATACAATCATCCTGCAGACTTGGTAGCAGTGGGGTGCACCTGCAGAACAGGTAGCCATTATGAATGGATTAAAAATTACATATTTGGCTGACATTCACTTACGAGATACCTAATTCAGTCTGCCAAGTCTCCCAGGCAATTGCTCGATGTTATGATCCTGTGCCACTGACATGATAATAAAAAAAGGTAAGCATGGGGTCCTCCTGTCACCTAGTCCAAACCTATTCTGCAGGGGGATGTGTGCCTCTTCCCTAGGAAAAAAACAGCCAGAGGCATCATCACTAGGGTCTTTGGAACCCAGGGCAAGTCGAAGAACGGCGTGCACCCCCCATACACACATAGAAAAGCATATGCGCGCCTTTGGCGTGCACAAAAAACATGGGCGTGGTCACATACCAAAGGGGCGTGGCCACTGAAAATGGGGCGCGCCATTCATGACACGTCACCCATTTCTCATCACTCTGGGAACATTACTTTCCAATCCATATGCACCTTACCTGTACGGTGGTATCTCACAATGTGGAACCTCTGAAGAAATATATCCTCCATGGGAAGACGGCATCATAAGTCGGCATTCACTATTCATGTAGGTCACATCGTCCGGAAGATTCCTGTTTGTGTGGGAATATTAACAAGGTCTTCATCTTACAACAGCGGTTCAACCAGACTCGTTCCCCCTGTGTAACTTCCTGCCCCCTGCATCTCTTACCCACACCATCACCTCCCCAGACATACACAGACATACAAAAGCCTACACAGAGACATACACCTCTTTCACACAAATGCAGCCAGACAAATAAATAAAACTGCTTGCGTATGCAGGCGCTTTTAGCACTACAAGTGCCTGCATACCCATGGCTGGAAAAGCATGCTAAGGCTTGAAGAAATCATCCAAGACCTGTTGGGACCTGTATTGCCACAGAAAAAAAAACACAAAATCTCACAAACTTTGTGACAAAATGGTTGATTTGACTAAATACTTCCCCAAACCTTGTTTAACCAATTCAATGTACTTGGCCTACATGTATGCAGAGAATTAGACCGGCAGTGTTGGAGTGATACCACAAGGTAAATACTTCAAATTTTGTCATCTTGGAAGAAGTGGAACTTGCCAAAGAGACCCTGGGGTTATGTTAGGAAAGAGGGTTACTTTCCAGTGCTGGAATGTAAACCCAGAATAAACTACTCTACTTTAATTGTGGGTTTAAAATTCAGTACCAGAGTGTAATTAATCCTCTTTCCTGCACATACAAGCCCCTTCCTTCCCGCATTCTGCATCTCCTGACTCAAGGATGCACAAGTCAGGGATACACAAAGAGTGTTAAATGGACGCTAGAATACGCATTTTTCATGTGCATGAGATGTCTAAAAAAGCACATTTTACACTCTAAATAAAGGCCTTACATCCAACTGTAAACGACCCCCAGAGTGTATATTTAGCACAGTGGGCCTAATCTGTATAGTGGCCAAGCATAACAGGGATGTATTGCAGACTGATCAAGTTACATTAGGCTAAACTGAATTTTTATCAATCCTGAAGGTCTACCGTATAATGGGCATAATGGGTCCTCCACCATATCTTCATCATGGCCAATTATATTCTATACTGGGAACAGAGACTATTTGGGGAGATTCAATTAGCAGCACGTTTCCATCAGAATATTGCACGCTGATGTAATGCTGGTCATCCTGCAGGAAAACCTTGCACGGCTTTGCTCCCACCTATAAAGGTGCAGAAATAACTAGTCTTGGCCTAGCTATTAATGTCATTTCAATATATAATAAACATCCTAACAGTATTTTCATTTTAAATTGTGTTTTTTATAATCATTTAATCCCTTGCTTGTTTTCTACCCAAGTAGCAGTCTTGACAAATGAAAATTGGACACAAGCAGAAGGTTAATGAAATGAGAATGGGCTGATAGGAACTGAGTCATTGAATGAGTGGATGCAGTAAAAGAGAACTTTGGCGAATAAGGCGATGGCAAAGGGACAGATACGTAATAAATGGCAGGTGTATCGTGGGAAGCAGAGGTGATGGAGGAATATAAACATATCACACATCAGTAGAGCTTATCTTATGCACTTCTCCTTTAAGGAATTTAGAACACGAGTGAGGTCATGCTGTGATGTCATAATGGTAACTCTTTGCTGTTAATACCACTCTAGTCTTAACCGCCCAGGACATGGACATAGCATTATCATTGCTGTCATTAACATACTCCATATACATCTCCTGCACCCAGCCCACTGAGGGAAAGATATCCGCTTGAGGTAAGTATCTCATCAAAGACAAGGGTGTTTCACTTGGATGTGCCTGCAGACTTGGAGCTTGACTACCCTAAAATATGACCTTGAGCTTGTTTACTTCTATAATTGGAGGTTCTAGCAGCACAGCACATCTATCGCAATGTAGCAGCCATTCAGGTAAACTCGGTGCTTCTCAAAAGGGGATGACCATCCTCTTCAGCAAGTTGCGCAGCTTTGTGAGGAATGTAAATTGGGTAATGTCAGGAGATGTGGACAGGAGCTATATTAATGACGCCAGCCAATGTTATTTATTAATGTGGTGAAATGTATACTGTATTTCAGTGTCAAACGTTCATATTTTAAATCAATTTGGAAATTATACTCTGCATAGCCTCCTAGTGCCCAGAGGGATGGGCAATCCTTCAAGCCATGGGTCCCCAGAGGTTTCATTCACAGGAGGTTTTTCCTCTCCTGAGTGCTGAAGGATGACTCTTTGTGAGTCACGAGGCTTCCACCATCTTGGTCCTCTTATAGGACAAGCTTGTAAGAGCCTCCGGCTAATCTTGGCCGCTAATTTATTTTACAGTGCAGAGTAAAAATAAAGTGTTGTTTTCCTTGTGCTAAAAATTCATAATAAATATATTTGAAAAATTGATTTTGCTTGATGTGGTCTTTGTTTTTTTTTCATAATGGAGGCTCTTAGAAGATTAAGAGCCTGTGAGGTCTAACAAAGTAAATGAGGTCATAAACTCTTCTTAAATACTGTATATCTGCGACTACAGAATCAGGAATATGGTCTTACTCCGTACTTGTTGTTACCCACTTGTCTCCTTTACAACTATGGTAAAATGAGTTGCATGGAAAATATTAAGAGGATCCAGTGACATTTTGCAATTTTTTTTACAAAGAAACAAAATCTGACCAAAACAAAGAAGAAATTAAAATAAAAAACAAAAATGTTATGTTAATTTCATGACATTCAAAGCACTAAAGGCCTTGTATTCTGAATGACATCAAATATTTCTATGCAGCTCATATGGATTACTGGCACCTCAGGAGTGATATGATAACTTTGGGTTGTGGTAAGGGTCCCAATGACAAATACTTTGTTTACGCACAATCCGGGTCAAAATCTTACAGGGATTCCTACCGTGTATTTCTTTTCTCATATAAATATTAAGTAATGAATATATGCAAGTAATCTTCATACAGAACATGGTGCAATTTATATGTTGGTACTACTAAGATTGCTTACCAAATTCATCATTTACTAAATTTCCAATCTTCTGTTTTCTTTCACCCAAAATCTGTTTCACGCTTCCGAGAACCATCCTGAAAATAGAAATTAAGATTTTATAATCTTCGCACTACATAGTAGCTTAAGGTTATGACCTAATGGCAATGTGCAGGATATGGCGGTGGTAAATGATGTCATTGGTGAAGTGGTCAAGTCCAGAAAGGACACAAAATATGAAAGAGACCAGGTGAAATAGAAATATAAAATGTTTTCAAACATATATACTCTTCTGTGCTGGACAAAATGAAGCAAACAACATATGGAAGGTTACAGTCCCTTTAAATAGCAAATATTTAGGATGGTTTTCAAGGTGTTCCTTAAAGAGGTTGCATACCCTGCCCAATTGCATTATTTAATGCAATCATCCTGCAGACTTGGTAGCAGTGGGGTGCACCTGCAGAACAGGTAGCCATTATGAATGGATTAAAAATTACATATTTGGCTGACATTCACTTACGAGATACCTAATTCAGTCTGCCAAGTCTCCCAGGCAATTGCTCGATGTTATGATCCTGTACCACTGACGTGATAATAAAAAAAGCCAAAGCAATGGGGTCCTCCTTTCACCTACTCCAAACCTATTCTGCAGGGGGATGTGTGCCTCTTCCCTAGGAAAAAAAACAGCCAGAGGGATCATCACTAGCATCTTTGGAACCAAGGGCAAGTCGAAGAACGGCGTTCACCCCCCATACACACACATAGAAAAGCATATGCGCGACTTTGGCGTGCACAAAAAACATGGGCGTGGTCACATACTAAAGGGACATGGCCACTGAAAATGGGGCGCGCCATTCATGACACGTCACCCATTTCTCATCACTCTGGGAACATGACTTTCCAATCCATATGCACCTTACCTATACGGTGGTTTCTCACAATGTGGAACCTCTGAAGAAATATATCCTCCATGGGAAGACGGCATCATAAGTCAGCATTCACTATTCAAGTAGGTCACATCGTCCGGAAGATTCCTGTTTGTGTGGGAATATTAACAAGGTCTTCATCTTACAACAGCGGTTCAACCACACTCGTTCCCCCTGTGTAACTTCCTGCCCCCTGCATCTCTTACCCACACCATCACCTCCCCAGACATACACAGACATACAAAAGCCTACACAGAGACATACACCTCTTTCACACAAATGCAGCCAGACAAATAAATAAAACTGCTTGCGTATGCAGGCGCTTTTAGCACTACAAGTGCCTGCATACCCATGGCTGTAAAAGCATGCTAAGGCTTGAAGAAATCATCCAAGACCTGTTGGGACCTGTAGTGCCACAGAAAAAAAAACACAAAAACTCACAAACTTTGTGACAAAATGGTTGATTTGACTAAATACTTCCCCAAACCTTGTTTAACCAATTCAATGTACTTGGCCTACATGTATGCAGAGAATTAGACCGGCAGTGTTGGAGTGATACCACAAGGTAAATACTTTAAATTTTGTCATCTTGGAAGAAGTGGAACTTGCCAAAGAGACCCTGGGGTTATGTTAGGAAAGAGGGTTACTTTCCAGTGCTGGAATGTAAACCCAGAATAAACTACTCTACTTTAATTGTGGGTTTAAAATTCAGCGCCAGAGTGTAATTAATCCTCTTTCCTGCACATACAAGCCCCTTCCTTCCCACATTCTGCATCTCCTGACTCAAGGATGCACAAGTCAGGGATACACAAAGAGTGTTAAATGGACGCTGGGATATGCATTTTTCATGTGCATGAGATGTCTAAAAAAGCACATTTTACACTCTAAATAAAGGCCTTACATCCAACTGTAAACGACCCCCAGAGTGTATATTTAGCACAGTGGGCCTAATCTGTATAGTGGCCAAGCATAACAGGGATATATTGCAGACTGATCAATTTACATTAGGCTAAACTGAATTTTTATCAATCTTGAAGGTCTACCGTATAATGGGCATAATGGGTCCTCCACCATATCTTCATCATGGCCAATTATATTCTATACTGGGAACAGAGACTATTTGGGGAGATTCAATTAGCAGCACGTTTCCATCAGAATATTGCACGCTGATGTAATGCTGGTCATCCTGCAGGAAAACCTTGCACGGCTTTGCTCCCACCTATAAAGGTGCAGAAATAACTAGTCTTGGCCTAGCTATTAATGTCATTTCAATATATAATAAACATCCTAACAGTATTTTCATTTTAAATTGTGTTTTTTATAATCATTTAATCCCTTGCTTGTTTTCTACCCAAGTAGCAGTCTTGACAAATGAAAATTGGACACAAGCAGAAGGTTAATGAAATGAGAATGGGCTGATAGGAACTGAGTCATTGAATGAGTGGATGCAGTAAAAGAGAACTTTGGCGAATAAGGAGATGGCAAAGGGACAGACACTTTATTAATCGGCAGGTGTATCGTGGGAAGCAGAGGTGATGGAGGAATATAAACATATCACACATCAGTAGAGCTTATCTTATGCACTTCTCCTTTAAGGAATGTAGAACACGAGTGAGGTCATGCTGTGATGTCATAATGGTAACTCTTTGCTGTTGCTACCACTCTAGTCTTAACCGCCCAGGACATGGACATAGCATTATCATTGCTGTCATTAACATACTCCATATACATCTCCTGCACCCAGCCCACTGAGGGAAAGATATCCGCTTGAGGTAAGTATCTCATCAAAGACAAGGGCGTTGCACTTGGATGTGCCTGCAGACTTGGAGCTTGACTACCCTAAAATATGACCTTGAGCTTGTTTATTTCTATAACTGGAGGTTCTAGCAGCACAGCACATCTATCGCAATGTAGCAGCCATTCGGGTAAACTCGGTGCTTCTCAAAAGGGGATGACCATCCTCTTCAGCAAATTGCGCAGCTTTGTGAGGAATATAAATTGGGTAATGTCAGGAGATGTGGACAGGAGCTATATTAATGACGTCAGCCAATGTTATTTATTAATGTGGTGAAATGTATACTGTATTTCAGTGTCAAACGTTCATATTTTAAATCAATTTGGAAATTATACTCTGCATAGCCTCCTAGTGCCCAGAGGGACGGGCAGTCCTTCAAGCCATGGGTCCCCAGAGGTTTCCTCCACAGGGGGTTTTTCCTCTCCTGACTGCTGAAGGATGACTCTTTGTGAGTCACGAGGCTTCCACCATCTTGGTCCTCTTATAGGACAAGCTTGTAAGAGCCTCCGGCTAATCTTGGGCGCTAATTTATTTTACAGTGCAGAGTAAAAATAAAGTGTTGTTTTCCTTGTGATAAAAATTCATAATAAATATATTTTAAAAATTGATTTTGCTTGATGTGGTCTTTGTTTTTTTTTTCATAATGGAAGCTCTTAGAAGATTAAGAGCCTGTGAGGTCTAACAAAGTAAATGAGGTCATAAACTCTTCTTAAATACTGTATATCTGCGACTACAGAATCAGGAATATGGTCTTACTCCGTACTTGTTGTTACCCACTTGTCTCCTTTACAACTATGGTAAAATGAGTTGTATGGAAAATATTAAGAGGATCCAGTGACATTTTGCAATTTTTTTACAAAGAAACAAAATCTGACCAAAAAAAAGAAGAAATTAAAATAAAAAACAAAAATGTTATGTTAATTTCATGACATTCAAAGCACTAAAGGCCTTGTATTCTGAATGACATCAAATATTTCTATGCAGCTCATATGGATTACTGGCACCTCAGGAGTGATATGATAACTTTGGGCTGTGGTAAGGGTCCCAATGACAAATACTTTGTTTACACACAATCCGGGTCAAAATCTTACAGTGATTCCTACCGTGTATTTCTTTTCTCATATAAATATTAAGTAATGAATATATGCAAATAATCTTCATACAGAACATGGTGCAATTTATATGTTGGTACTACTAAGATTGCTTACCAAATTCATAATTTACTAAATTTCCAATCTTCTGTTTTCTTTCACCCAAAATCTGTTTCACGCTTCCGAGAACCATCCTGAAAATAGAAATTAAGATTTTATAATCTTCGCACTACATAGTAGCTTAAGGTAATGACCTAATGGCAATGTGCAGGATATGGCGGTGGTAAATGATGTCATTGGGGAAGTGGTCAAGTCAAGAAAGGACACAAAATATGAAAGAGACCAGGTGAAATAGAAATATAAAATGTTTTCAAACATATATACTCTTCTGTGCTGGACAAAATGAAGCAAACAACATATGGAAGGTTACAGTCCCTTTAAATAGCAAATATTTAGTATGGTTTTCAAGGTATTCCTTAAAGAGGTTGCATACCCTGCCCAATTGCATTATTTAATACAATCATCCTGCAGACTTGGTAGCAGTGGGGTGCACCTGCAGAACAGGTAGCCATTATGAATGGATTAAAAATTACATATTTGGCTGACATTCACTTACGAGATACCTAATTCAGTCTGCCAAGTCTCCCAGGCAATTGCTCGATGTTATGATCCTGTGCCACTGACATGATAATAAAAAAAGCCAAAGCATGGGGTCCTCCTGTCACCTAGTCCAAACCTATTCTGCAGGGGGATGTGTGCCTCTTCCCTAGGAAAAAAACAGCCAGAGGCATCATCACTAGGGTCTTTGGAACCCAGGGCAAGTCGAAGAACGGCGTGCACCCCCCATACACACATAGAAAAGCATATGCGCGCCTTTGGCGTGCACAAAAAACATGGGCGTGGTCACATACCAAAGGGGCGTGGCCACTGAAAATGGGGCGCGCCATTCATGACACGTCACCCATTTCTCATCACTCTGGGAACATTACTTTCCAATCCATATGCACCTTACCTGTACGGTGGTATCTCACAATGTGGAACCTCTGAAGAAATATATCCTCCATGGGAAGACGGCATCATAAGTCGGCATTCACTATTCATGTAGGTCACATCGTCCGGAAGATTCCTGTTTGTGTGGGAATATTAACAAGGTCTTCATCTTACAACAGCGGTTCAACCAGACTCGTTCCCCCTGTGTAACTTCCTGCCCCCTGCATCTCTTACCCACACCATCACCTCCCCAGACATACACAGACATACAAAAGCCTACACAGAGACATACACCTCTTTCACACAAATGCAGCCAGACAAATAAATAAAACTGCTTGCGTATGCAGGCGCTTTTAGCACTACAAGTGCCTGCATACCCATGGCTGGAAAAGCATGCTAAGGCTTGAAGAAATCATCCAAGACCTGTTGGGACCTGTATTGCCACAGAAAAAAAAACACAAAATCTCACAAACTTTGTGACAAAATGGTTGATTTGACTAAATACTTCCCCAAACCTTGTTTAACCAATTCAATGTACTTGGCCTACATGTATGCAGAGAATTAGACCGGCAGTGTTGGAGTGATACCACAAGGTAAATACTTCAAATTTTGTCATCTTGGAAGAAGTGGAACTTGCCAAAGAGACCCTGGGGTTATGTTAGGAAAGAGGGTTACTTTCCAGTGCTGGAATGTAAACCCAGAATAAACTACTCTACTTTAATTGTGGGTTTAAAATTCAGTACCAGAGTGTAATTAATCCTCTTTCCTGCACATACAAGCCCCTTCCTTCCCGCATTCTGCATCTCCTGACTCAAGGATGCACAAGTCAGGGATACACAAAGAGTGTTAAATGGACGCTGGGATATGCATTTTTCATGTGCATGAGATGTCTAAAAAAGCACATTTTACACTCTAAATAAAGGCCTTACATCCAACTGTAAACGACCCCCAGAGTGTATATTTAGCACAGTGGGCCTAATCTGTATAGTGGCCAAGCATAACAGGGATGTATTGCAGACTGATCAAGTTACATTAGGCTAAACTGAATTTTTATCAATCCTGAAGTTCTACCGTATAATGGGCATAATGGGTCCTCCACCATATCTTCATCATGGCCAATTATATTCTATACTGGGAACAGAGACTATTTGGGGAGATTCAATTAGCAGCACGTTTCCATCAGAATATTGCACGCTGATGTAATGCTGGTCATCCTGCAGGAAAACCTTGCACGGCTTTGCTCCCACCTATAAAGGTGCAGAAATAACTAGTCTTGGCCTAGCTATTAATGTCATTTCAATATATAATAAACATCCTAACAGTATTTTCATTTTAAATTGTGTTTTTTATAATCATTTAATCCCTTGCTTGTTTTCTACCCAAGTAGCAGTCTTGACAAATGAAAATTGGACACAAGCAGAAGGTTAATGAAATGAGAACGGGCTGATAGGAACTGAGTCATTGAATGAGTGGATGCAGTAAAAGAGAACTTTGGCGAATAAGGCGATGGCAAAGGTACAGATACGTAATAAATGGCAGGTGTATCGTGGGAAGCAGAGGTGATGGAGGAATATAAACATATCACACATCAGTAGAGCTTATCTTATGCACTTCTCCTTTAAGGAATTTAGAACACGAGTGAGGTCATGCTGTGATGTCATAATGGTAACTCTTTGCTGTTAATACCACTCTAGTCTTAACCGCCCAGGACATGGACATAGCATTATCATTGCTGTCATTAACATACTCCATATACATCTCCTGCACCCAGCCCACTGAGGGAAAGATATCCGCTTGAGGTAAGTATCTCATCAAAGACAAGGGCGTTTCACTTGGATGTGCCTGCAGACTTGGAGCTTGACTACCCTAAAATATGACCTTGAGCTTGTTTATTTCTATAATTGGAGGTTCTAGCAGCACAGCACATCTATCGCAATGTAGCAGCCATTCGGGTAAACTCGGTGCTTCTCAAAAGGGGATGACCATCCTCTTCAGCAAATTGCGCAGCTTTGTGAGGAATATAAATTGGGTAATGTCAGGAGATGTGGACAGGAGCTATATTAATGACGTCAGCCAATGTTATTTATTAATGTGGTGAAATGTATACTGTATTTCAGTGTCAAACGTTCATATTTTAAATCAATTTGGAAATTATACTCTGCATAGCCTCCTAGTGCCCAGAGGGACGGGCAGTCCTTCAAGCCATGGGTCCCCAGAGGTTTCCTCCACAGGGGGTTTTTCCTCTCCTGAGTGCTGAAGGATGACTCTTTGTGAGTCACGAGGCTTCCACCATCTTGGTCCTCTTATAGGACAAGCTTGTAAGAGCCTCCGGCTAATCTTGGCCGCTAATTTATTTTACAGTGCAGAGTAAAAATAAAGTGTTGTTTTCCTTGTGATAAAAATTCATAATAAATATAGTTTAAAAATTGAATTTGCTTGATGTGGTCTTTGTTTTTTTTTCATAATGGAGGCTCTTAGAAGATTAAGAGCCTGTGAGGTCTAACAAAGTAAATGAGGTCATAAACTCTTCTTAAATACTGTATATCTGCGACTACAGAATCAGGAATATGGTCTTACTCCGTACTTGTTGTTACCCACTTGTCTCCTTTACAACTATGGTAAAATAAGTTGTATGGAAAATATTAAGAGGATCCAGTGACATTTTGCAATTTTTTTTACAAAGAAACAAAATCTGACCAAAACAAAGAAGAAATTAAAATAAAAAACAAAAATGTTTTGTTCATTTCATGACATTCAAAGCACTAAAGGCCTTGTATTCTGAATGACATCAAATATTTCTATGCAGCTCATATGGATTACTGGCACCTCAGGAGTGATATGATAACTTTGGGCTGTGGTAAGGGTCCCAATGACAAATACTTTGTTTACGCACAATCCGGGTCAAAATCTTACAGGGATTCCTACCGTGTATTTCTTTTCTCATATAAATATTAAGTAATGAATATATGCAAATAATCTTCATACAGAACATGGTGCAATTTATATGTTGGTACTACTAAGATTGCTTACCAAATTCATCATTTACTAAATTTCCAATCTTCTGTTTTCTTTCACCCATAATCTGTTTCACGCTTCCGAGAACCATCCTGAAAATAGAAATTAAGATTTTATAATCTTCGCACTACATAGTAGCTTAAGGTTATGACCTAATGGCAATGTGCAGGATATGGCGGTGGTAAATGATGTCATTGGGGAAGTGGTCAAGTCCAGAAAGGACACAAAATATGAAAGAGACCAGGTGAAATAGAAATATAAAATGTTTTCAAACATATATACTCTTCTGTGCTGGACAAAATGAAGCAAACAACATATGGAAGGTTACAGTCCCTTTAAATAGCAAATATTTAGGATGGTTTTCAAGGTATTCCTTAAAGAGGTTGCATACCCTGCCCAATTGCATTATTTAATGCAATCATCCTGCAGACTTGGTAGCAGTGGGGTGCACCTGCAGAACAGGTAGCCATTATGAATGGATTAAAAATTACACATTTGGCTGACATTCACTTACGAGATACCTAATTCAGTCTGCCAAGTCTCCCAGGAAATTGCTCGATGTTATGATCCTGTGCCACTGACGTGATAATAAAAAAAGCCAAAGCATGGGGTCCTCCTGTCATCTAGTCCAAACCTATTCTGCAGGGTGATGTGTGCCTCTTCCCTAGGAAAAAAAACAGCCAGAGGCATCATCACTAGGGTCTTTGGAACCCAGGGCAAGTCGAAGAACGGCGTGCACCCCCCATACACACATAGAAAAGCATATGCGCGCCTTTGGCGTCCACAAAAAACATGGGCGTGGTCACATACCAAAGGGGCGTGGCCACTGAAAATGGGGCGCGTCATTCATGACACGTCACCCATTTCTCATCACTCTGGGAACATTACTTTCCAATCCATATGCACCTTACCTGTACGGTGGTTTCTCACAATGTGGAACCTCTGAAGAAATATATCCTCCATGGGAAGACGGCATCATAAGTCGGCATTCACTATTCATGTAGGTCACATCGTCCGGAAGATTCCTGTTTGTGTGGGAATATTAACAAGGTCTTCATCTTACAACAGCGGTTCAACCAGACTCGTTCCCCCTGTGTAACTTCCTGCCCCCTGCATCTCTTACCCACACCATCACCTCCCCAGACATACACAGACATACAAAAGCCTACACAGAGACATACACCTCTTTCACACAAATGCAGCCAGACAAATAAATAAAACTGCTTGCGTATGCAGGCGCTTTTAGCACTACAAGTGCCTGCATACCCATGGCTGGAAAAGCATGCTAAGGCTTGAAGAAATCATCCAAGACCTGTTGGGACCTGTATTGCCACAGAAAAAAAAACACAAAATCTCACAAACTTTGTGACAAAATGGTTGATTTGACTAAATACTTCCCCAAACCTTGTTTAACCAATTCAATGTACTTGGCCTACATGTATGCAGAGAATTAGACCGGCAGTGTTGGAGTGATACCACAAGGTAAATACTTCAAATTTTGTCATCTTGGAAGAAGTGGAACTTGCCAAAGAGACCCTGGGGTTATGTTAGGAAAGAGGGTTACTTTCCAGTGCTGGAATGTAAACCCAGAATAAACTACTCTACTTTAATTGTGGGTTTAAAATTCAGTACCAGAGTGTAATTAATCCTCTTTCCTGCACATACAAGCCCCTTCCTTCCCGCATTCTGCATCTCCTGACTCAAGGATGCACAAGTCAGGGATACACAAAGAGTGTTAAATGGACGCTAGGATACGCATTTTTCATGTGCATGAGATGTCTAAAACAGCACATTTTACACTCTAAATAAAGGCCTTACATCCAACTGTAAACGACCCCCAGAGTGTATATTTAGCACAGTGGGCCTAATCTGTATAGTGGCCAAGCATAACAGGGATGTATTGCAGACTGATCAAGTTACATTAGGCTAAACTGAATTTTTATCAATCCTGAAGGTCTACCGTATAATGGGCATAATGGGTCCTCCACCATATCTTCATCATGGCCAATTATATTCTATACTGGGAACAGAGACTATTTGGGGAGATTCAATTAGCAGCACGTTTCCATCAGAATATTGCACGCTGATGTAATGCTGGTCATCCTGCAGGAAAACCTTGCACGGCTTTGCTCCCACCTATAAAGGTGCAGAAATAACTAGTCTTGGCCTAGCTATTAATGTCATTTCAATATATAATAAACATCCTAACAGTATTTTCATTTTAAATTGTGTTTTTTATAATCATTTAATCCCTTGCTTGTTTTCTACCCAAGTAGCAGTCTTGACAAATGAAAATTGGACACAAGCAGAAGGTTAATGAAATGAGAATGGGCTGATAGGAACTGAGTCATTGAATGAGTGGATGCAGTAAAAGAGAACTTTGGCGAATAAGGCGATGGCAAAGGGACAGATACGTAATAAATGGCAGGTGTATCGTGGGAAGCAGAGGTGATGGAGGAATATAAACATATCACACATCAGTAGAGCTTATCTTATGCACTTCTCCTTTAAGGAATTTAGAACACGAGTGAGGTCATGCTGTGATGTCATAATGGTAACTCTTTGCTGTTAATACCACTCTAGTCTTAACCGCCCAGGACATGGACATAGCATTATCATTGCTGTCATTAACATACTCCATATACATCTCCTGCACCCAGCCCACTGAGGGAAAGATATCCGCTTGAGGTAAGTATCTCATCAAAGACAAGGGTGTTTCACTTGGATGTGCCTGCAGACTTGGAGCTTGACTACCCTAAAATATGACCTTGAGCTTGTTTACTTCTATAATTGGAGGTTCTAGCAGCACAGCACATCTATCGCAATGTAGCAGCCATTCGGGTAAACTCGGTGCTTCTCAAAAGGGGATGACCATCCTCTTCAGCAAGTTGCGCAGCTTTGTGAGGAATGTAAATTGGGTAATGTCAGGAGATGTGGACAGGAGCTATATTAATGACGCCAGCCAATGTTATTTATTAATGTGGTGAAATGTATACTGTATTTCAGTGTCAAACGTTCATATTTTAAATCAATTTGGAAATTATACTCTGCATAGCCTCCTAGTGCCCAGAGGGATGGGCAATCCTTCAAGCCATGGGTCCCCAGAGGTTTCATTCACAGGAGGTTTTTCCTCTCCTGAGTGCTGAAGGATGACTCTTTGTGAGTCACGAGGCTTCCACCATCTTGGTCCTCTTATAGGACAAGCTTGTAAGAGCCTCCGGCTAATCTTGGCCGCTAATTTATTTTACAGTGCAGAGTAAAAATAAAGTGTTGTTTTCCTTGTGCTAAAAATTCATAATAAATATATTTGAAAAATTGATTTTGCTTGATGTGGTCTTTGTTTTTTTTTCATAATGGAGGCTCTTAGAAGATTAAGAGCCTGTGAGGTCTAACAAAGTAAATGAGGTCATAAACTCTTCTTAAATACTGTATATCTGCGACTACAGAATCAGGAATATGGTCTTACTCCGTACTTGTTGTTACCCACTTGTCTCCTTTACAACTATGGTAAAATGAGTTGCATGGAAAATATTAAGAGGATCCAGTGACATTTTGCAATTTTTTTTACAAAGAAACAAAATCTGACCAAAACAAAGAAGAAATTAAAATAAAAAACAAAAATGTTATGTTAATTTCATGACATTCAAAGCACTAAAGGCCTTGTATTCTGAATGACATCAAATATTTCTATGCAGCTCATATGGATTACTGGCACCTCAGGAGTGATATGATAACTTTGGGCTGTGGTAAGGGTCCCAATGACAAATACTTTGTTTACGCACAATCCGGGTCAAAATCTTACAGGGATTCCTACCGTGTATTTCTTTTCTCATATAAATATTAAGTAATGAATATATGCAAGTAATCTTCATACAGAACATGGTGCAATTTATATGTTGGTACTACTAAGATTGCTTACCAAATTCATCATTTACTAAATTTCCAATCTTCTGTTTTCTTTCACCCAAAATCTGTTTCACGCTTCCGAGAACCATCCTGAAAATAGAAATTAAGATTTTATAATCTTCGCACTACATAGTAGCTTAAGGTTATGACCTAATGGCAATGTGCAGGATATGGCGGTGGTAAATGATGTCATTGGTGAAGTGGTCAAGTCCAGAAAGGACACAAAATATGAAAGAGACCAGGTGAAATAGAAATATAAAATGTTTTCAAACATATATACTCTTCTGTGCTGGACAAAATGAAGCAAACAACATATGGAAGGTTACAGTCCCTTTAAATAGCAAATATTTAGGATGGTTTTCAAGGTATTCCTTAAAGAGGTTGCATACCCTGCCCAATTGCATTATTTAATGCAATCATCCTGCAGACTTGGTAGCAGTGGGGTGCACCTGCAGAACAGGTAGCCATTATGAATGGATTAAAAATTACATATTTGGCTGACATTCACTTACGAGATACCTAATTCAGTCTGCCAAGTCTCCCAGGCAATTGCTCGATATTATGATCCTGTACCACTGACGTGATAATAAAAAAAGCCAAAGCAATGGGGTCCTCCTTTCACCTACTCCAAACCTATTCTGCAGGGGGATGTGTGCCTCTTCCCTAGGAAAAAAAACAGCCAGAGGGATCATCACTAGCATCTTTGGAACCAAGGGCAAGTCGAAGAACGGCGTTCACCCCCCATACACACACATAGAAAAGCATATGCGCGACTTTGGCGTGCACAAAAAACATGGGCGTGGTCACATACTAAAGGGACATAGCCACTGAAAATGGGGCGCGCCATTCATGACACGTCACCCATTTCTCATCACTCTGGGAACATGACTTTCCAATCCATATGCACCTTACCTATACGGTGGTTTCTCACAATGTGGAACCTCTGAAGAAATATATCCTCCATGGGAAGACGGCATCATAAGTCAGCATTCACTATTCAAGTAGGTCACATCGTCCGGAAGATTCCTGTTTGTGTGGGAATATTAACAAGGTCTTCATCTTACAACAGCGGTTCAACCACACTCGTTCCCCCTGTGTAACTTCCTGCCCCCTGCATCTCTTACCCACACCATCACCTCCCCAGACATACACAGACATACAAAAGCCTACACAGAGACATACACCTCTTTCACACAAATGCAGCCAGACAAATAAATAAAACTGCTTGCGTATGCAGGCGCTTTTAGCACTACAAGTGCCTGCATACCCATGGCTGTAAAAGCATGCTAAGGCTTGAAGAAATCATCCAAGACCTGTTGGGACCTGTAGTGCCACAGAAAAAAAAACACAAAAACTCACAAACTTTGTGACAAAATGGTTGATTTGACTAAATACTTCCCCAAACCTTGTTTAACCAATTCAATGTACTTGGCCTACATGTATGCAGAGAATTAGACCGGCAGTGTTGGAGTGATACCACAAGGTAAATACTTTAAATTTTGTCATCTTGGAAGAAGTGGAACTTGCCAAAGAGACCCTGGGGTTATGTTAGGAAAGAGGGTTACTTTCCAGTGCTGGAATGTAAACCCAGAATAAACTACTCTACTTTAATTGTGGGTTTAAAATTCAGCGCCAGAGTGTAATTAATCCTCTTTCCTGCACATACAAGCCCCTTCCTTCCCACATTCTGCATCTCCTGACTCAAGGATGCACAAGTCAGGGATACACAAAGAGTGTTAAATGGACGCTGGGATATGCATTTTTCATGTGCATGAGATGTCTAAAAAAGCACATTTTACACTCTAAATAAAGGCCTTACATCCAACTGTAAACGACCCCCAGAGTGTATATTTAGCACAGTGGGCCTAATCTGTATAGTGGCCAAGCATAACAGGGATATATTGCAGACTGATCAATTTACATTAGGCTAAACTGAATTTTTATCAATCTTGAAGGTCTACCGTATAATGGGCATAATGGGTCCTCCACCATATCTTCATCATGGCCAATTATATTCTATACTGGGAACAGAGACTATTTGGGGAGATTCAATTAGCAGCACGTTTCCATCAGAATATTGCACGCTGATGTAATGCTGGTCATCCTGCAGGAAAACCTTGCACGGCTTTGCTCCCACCTATAAAGGTGCAGAAATAATTAGTCTTGGCCTAGCTATTAATGTCATTTCAATATATAATAAACATCCTAACAGTATTTTCATTTTAAATTGTGTTTTTTATAATCATTTAATCCCTTGCTTGTTTTCTACCCAAGTAGCAGTCTTGACAAATGAAAATTGGACACAAGCAGAAGGTTAATGAAATGAGAATGGGCTGATAGGAACTGAGTCATTGAATGAGTGGATGCAGTAAAAGAGAACTTTGGCGAATAAGGAGATGGCAAAGGGACAGACACATTATTAATCGGCAGGTGTATCGTGGGAAGCAGAGGTGATGGAGGAATATAAACATATCACACATCAGTAGAGCTTATCTTATGCACTTCTCCTTTAAGGAATGTAGAACACGAGTGAGGTCATGCTGTGATGTCATAATGGTAACTCTTTGCTGTTGCTACCACTCTAGTCTTAACCGCCCAGGACATGGACATAGCATTATCATTGCTGTCATTAACATACTCCATATACATCTCCTGCACCCAGCCCACTGAGGGAAAGATATCCGCTTGAGGTAAGTATCTCATCAAAGACAAGGGCGTTGCACTTGGATGTGCCTGCAGACTTGGAGCTTGACTACCCTAAAATATGACCTTGAGCTTGTTTATTTCTATAACTGGAGGTTCTAGCAGCACAGCACATCTATCGCAATGTAGCAGCCATTCGGGTAAACTCGGTGCTTCTCAAAAGGGGATGACCATCCTCTTCAGCAAATTGCGCAGCTTTGTGAGGAATATAAATTGGGTAATGTCAGGAGATGTGGACAGGAGCTATATTAATGACGTCAGCCAATGTTATTTATTAATGTGGTGAAATGTATACTGTATTTCAGTGTCAAACGTTCATATTTTAAATCAATTTGGAAATTATACTCTGCATAGCCTCCTAGTGCCCAGAGGGATGGGCAATCCTTCAAGCCATGGGTCCCCAGAGGTTTCATTCACAGGAGGTTTTTCCTCTCCTGAGTGCTGAAGGATGACTCTTTGTGAGTCACGAGGCTTCCACCATCTTGGTCCTCTTATAGGACAAGCTTGTAAGAGCCTCCGGCTAATCTTGGGCGCTAATTTATTTTACAGTGCAGAGTAAAAATAAAGTGTTGTTTTCCTTGTGATAAAAATTCATAATAAATATATTTAAAAATTGATTTTGCTTGATGTGGTCTTTGTTTTTTTTTCATAATGGAAGCTCTTAGAAGATTAAGAGCCTGTGAGGTCTAACAAAGTAAATGAGGTCATAAACTCTTCTTAAATACTGTATATCTGCGACTACAGAATCAGGAATATGGTCTTACTCCGTACTTGTTGTTACCCACTTGTCTCCTTTACAACTATGGTAAAATGAGTTGTATGGAAAATATTAAGAGGATCCAGTGACATTTTGCAATTTTTTTACAAAGAAACAAAATCTGACCAAAAAAAAGAAGAAATTAAAATAAAAAACAAAAATGTTATGTTAATTTCATGACATTCAAAGCACTAAAGGCCTTGTATTCTGAATGACATCAAATATTTCTATGCAGCTCATATGGATTACTGGCACCTCAGGAGTGATATGATAACTTTGGGCTGTGGTAAGGGTCCCAATGACAAATACTTTGTTTACACACAATCCGGGTCAAAATCTTACAGTGATTCCTACCGTGTATTTCTTTTCTCATATAAATATTAAGTAATGAATATATGCAAATAATCTTCATACAGAACATGGTGCAATTTATATGTTGGTACTACTAAGATTGCTTACCAAATTCATAATTTACTAAATTTCCAATCTTCTGTTTTCTTTCACCCAAAATCTGTTTCACGCTTCCGAGAACCATCCTGAAAATAGAAATTAAGATTTTATAATCTTCGCACTACATAGTAGCTTAAGGTTATGACCTAATGGCAATGTGCAGGATATGGCGGTGGTAAATGATGTCATTGGGGAAGTGGTCAAGTCAAGAAAGGACACAAAATATGAAAGAGACCAGGTGAAATAGAAATATAAAATGTTTTCAAACATATATACTCTTCTGTGCTGGACAAAATGAAGCAAACAACATATGGAAGGTTACAGTCCCTTTAAATAGCAAATATTTAGTATGGTTTTCAAGGTATTCCTTAAAGAGGTTGCATACCCTGCCCAATTGCATTATTTAATACAATCATCCTGCAGACTTGGTAGCAGTGGGGTGCACCTGCAGAACAGGTAGCCATTATGAATGGATTAAAAATTACATATTTGGCTGACATTCACTTACGAGATACCTAATTCAGTCTGCCAAGTCTCCCAGGCAATTGCTCGATGTTATGATCCTGTGCCACTGACGTGATAATAAAAAAAGCCAAAGCATGGGGTCCTCCTGTCACCTAGTCCAAACCTATTCTGCAGGGGGATGTGTGCCTCTTCCCTAGGAAAAAAAACAGCCAGAGGCATCATCACTAGGGTCTTTGGAACCCAGGGCAAGTCGAAGAACGGCGTGCACCCCCCATACACACATAGAAAAGCATATGCGCGCCTTTGGCGTGCACAAAAAACATGGGCGTGGTCACATACCAAAGGGGCGTGGCCACTGAAAATGGGGCGCGCCACTCATGACACGTCACCCATTTCTCATCACTCTGGGAACATTACTTTCCAATCCATATGCACCTTACCTGTACGGTGGTTTCTCACAATGTGGAACCTCTGAAGAAATATATCCTCCATGGGAAGACGGCATCATAAGTCGGCATTCGCTATTCATGTAGGTCACATCGTCCGGAAGATTCCTGTTTGTGTGGGAATATTAACAAGGTCTTCATCTTACAACAGCGGTTCAACCAGACTCGTTCCCCCTGTGTAACTTCCTGCCCCCTGCATCTCTTACCCACACCATCACCTCCCCAGACATACACAGACATAAAAAAGCCTACACAGAGACATACACCTCTTTCACACAAATGCAGCCAGACAAATAAATAAAACTGCTTGCGTATGCAGGCGCTTTTAGCACTACAAGTGCCTGCATACCCATGGCTGGAAAAGCATGCTAAGGCTTGAAGAAATCATCCAAGACCTGTTGGGACCTGTATTGCCACAGAAAAAAAAACACAAAATCTCACAAACTTTGTGACAAAATGGTTGATTTGACTAAATACTTCCCCAAACCTTGTTTAACCAATTCAATGTACTTGGCCTACATGTATGCAGAGAATTAGACCGGCAGTGTTGGAGTGATACCACAAGGTAAATACTTCAAATTTTGTCATCTTGGAAGAAGTGGAACTTGCCAAAGAGACCCTGGGGTTATGTTAGGAAAGAGGGTTACTTTCCAGTGCTGGAATGTAAACCCAGAATAAACTACTCTACTTTAATTGTGGGTTTAAAATTCAGTACCAGAGTGTAATTAATCCTCTTTCCTGCACATACAAGCCCCTTCCTTCCCGCATTCTGCATCTCCTGACTCAAGGATGCATAAGTCAGGGATACACAAAGAGTGTTAAATGGACGCTGGGATACGCATTTTTCATGTGCATGAGATGTCTAAAAAAGCACATTTTACACTCTAAATAAAGGCCTTACATCCAACTGTAAACGACCCCCAGAGTGTATATTTAGCACAGTGGGCCTAATCTGTATAGTTGCCAAGCATAACAGGGATATATTGCAGACTGATCAAGTTACATTAGGCTAAACTGAATTTTTATCAATCCTGAAGGTCTACCGTATAATGGGCATAATGGGTCCTCCACCATATCTTCATCATGGCCAATTATATTCTATACTGGGAACAGAGACTATTTGGGGAGATTCAATTAGCAGCACGTTTCCATCAGAATATTGCACGCTGATGTAATGCTGGTCATCCTGCAGGAAAACCTTGCACGGCTTTGCTCCCACCTATAAAGGTGCAGAAATAACTAGTCTTGGCCTAGCTATTAATGTCATTTCAATATATAATAAACATCCTAACAGTATTTTCATTTTAAATTGTGTTTTTTATAATCATTTAATCCCTTGCTTGTTTTCTACCCAAGTAGCAGTCTTGACAAATGAAAATTGGACACAAGCAGAAGGTTAATGAAATGAGAACGGGCTGATAGGAACTGAGTCATTGAATGAGTGGATGCAGTAAAAGAGAACTTTGGCGAATAAGGAGATGGCAAAGGGACAGACACTTTATTAATCGGCAGGTGTATCGTGGGAAGCAGAGGTGATGGAGGAATATAAACATATCACACATCAGTAGAGCTTATCTTATGCACTTGTCCTTTAAGGAATTTAGAACACGAGTGAGGTCATGCTGTGATGTCATAATGGTAACTCTTTGCTGTTGATACCACTCTAGTCTTAACCGCCCAGGACATGGACATAGCATTATCATTGCTGTCATTAACATACTCCATATACATCTCCTGCACCCAGCCCACTGTGGGAAAGATATCCGCTTGAGGTAAGTATCTCATCAAAGACAAGGGCGTTTCACTTGGATGTGCCTGCAGACTTGGAGCTTGACTACCCTAAAATATGACCTTGAGCTTGTTTATTTCTATAATTGGAGGTTCTAGCAGCACAGCACATCTATCGCAATGTAGCAGCCATTCGGGTAAACTCGGTGCTTCTCAAAAGGGGATGACCATCCTCTTCAGCAAATTGCGCAGCTTTGTGATGAATATAAATTGGGTAATGTCAGGAGATGTGGACAGGAGCTATATTAATGACGTCAGCCAATGTTATTTATTAATGTGGTGAAATGTATACTGTATTTCAGTGTCAAACGTTCATATTTTAAATCAATTTGGAAATTATACTCTGCATAGCCTCCTAGTGCCCAGAGGGACGGGCAGTCCTTCAAGCCATGGGTCCCCAGAGGTTTCCTCCACAGGGGGTTTTTCCTCTCCTGAGTGCTGAAGGATGACTCTTTGTGAGTCACGAGGCTTCCACCATCTTGGTCCTCTTATAGGACAAGCTTGTAAGAGCCTCCGGCTAATCTTGGGCGCTAATTTATTTTACAGTGCAGAGTAAAAATAAAGTGTTGTTTTCCTTGTGATAAAAATTCATAATAAATATAGTTTAAAAATTGATTTTGCTTGATGTGGTCTTTGTTTTTTTTTTATAATGGAGGCTCTTAGAAGATTAAGAGCCTGTGAGGTCTAACAAAGTAAATGAGGTCATAAACTCTTCTTAAATACTGTATATCTGCGACTACAGAATCAGGAATATGGTCTTACTCCATACTTGTTGTTACTAGGGGTGTGCACCGGACACTTTTCGTGTTTTGTGTTTTGGTTTTGGATCTGGATCTTTCTTCGTGTTTTGGATCTGGATTGGTTTTGCCAAAACCACCCTTCCGTGTTTTGGGTTCTGGGTTTTGTGTTTTGGATCTGGATTTTTTCTTAAAAAATAAAAAAAAAACGCTAAAATCACATAAATGGGCCTTTTTTTGTTCCTACGCTATTAATAACCCCAATAACATTAATTTCCAGTCATTTCCACTCTATTCTGACCACCTCACACCTCACAATATTGTTTTTAGGCCAAAAGGTTGTACCGAGGAAGCTGGATGACTATGCTAAGCGACACAAGGGGGCGGCACAAGCACGTGGCCCATCTAGGAGTGGCACTGCAGTGGCAGACAGGAAGCCAATCAGCGTTATGGTGCCCATTTGCATGTAGCACGAACCCGGGAGATCCGTGCTACATGCATCTGTGTGATTGGCACAGAGCAATGACAGGTCCGTGAGACCCGTCTGTGCTGCTGTGGTAAAAAAAAAAAAAAAAACCTGTGTAAAAAAAGAAAAAAATGGCGTGCACCCCCCCAAAAAAGAGCAACCAGCCCCGGGCATTAGTAACCCAGTGCTGGGTGTGCTTAAATACAGGGGACAAACGACGTAGGGGTCCCCTGTACTTAAGCACAACCAGCACCGGGCTAGTCAGAACCAGCGCTGGTTGCCAAAATACGGGGGACAAACGACGTAGGGGTCCCCTGTATTCTGCGCAACCAGCTCTGGGCTCTGATCCGGTCCTGGTTCTGGAAATATAGGGGACAAAAAATGAGTAGGGTTCCCCTGTATGTTCCAGAACCAGCACTGGACTTTTTCTAGCGGGGGGCTGATGCCACAGCCAGGGGAGCCCTTTCACCGGGCCCCCCAGCCGCAGCATCAACCCTGACCGCTAGTCAGCCCAGGCCGGGGATCCCTGGAGAGCTGGGGACCCCCCCAATAAAGGGGTCACCCTCTCCAGGGCACCCCAGGCCCAGGCTGATAGCCCGGGGCTATCCCCGCCACCCCTGGTGGCGGTGGGTGGCGGGTTGATTGTGTGGTGTGGTGTAAATAAAGAATATCAAACATTGTCTTTACAAGTAGAACTGCAAGTCCCAGCTAGCCTGCCCCGCATGCTGGTACTTGGAGAACCACAAGTACCAGCATGCAGGGCATTAAGGGCCCACTAGTACCTGTAGTTCACCTGTAAAAAAAATGTTTAAAAAAACACAGGACACACACACCGTGACAGTATAAGTTTATTAAACATACATACACACACACACACACACACATGTACACATACTCACCTATGTAACCTGTAGCATCGCTCCACTTGTCCGGTAAAGTATCCCTAGGGGACCTGTGAAAAAAAACATACTCACCATCTCCTATGCGAGGTTCTGTCCTCTTCGTTCCAAAGTAGGCATCCCCGGACTTGGCAAAAAAAAAAAACGAAAACGCGATCCACGAACTTAGTACCGTTCTATAGAACGGTACTTCCCGAATGAGAGCTTAGCGGCGGGGTATCACCATGGAAACCCCGCTGCTAAGCGTTCATTGGCTGAGAGAGGTCATCTCCCGTCTCTCAGCCAATGAACGGCTCCCTCCATTGTAGTCAATGGTGGGAACCGCAGGGTAAACTTTAATAACCTTGCGGCTCCCAGCATTGACTACAATGGAGGGAGCCGTTCATTGGCTGAGAGAGACGGGAGATGGCCTCTCTCAGCCAATGAACGCTTAGCAGCGGGGTTTCCATGGTGATACCCCGCCGCTAAGCTCTCATTCGGGAAGTACCGTTCTATAGAACGGTACTAAGTTCGTGGATCGCGTTTTCGTTTTTTTTTTTTGCCAAGTCCGGGGATGCCTACTTTGGAACGAAGAGGACAGAACCTCGCATAGGAGATGGTGAGTATGTTTTTTTTCACAGGTCCCCTATGGATACTTTACCGGACAAGTGGACCGATGCTACAGGTTACATAGGTGAGTATGTGTACATGTGTGTGTGTGTGTGTATGTATGTTTAATAAACTTATACTGTCACGGTGTGTGTGTCCTGTGTTTTTTTTAAACATTTTTTTACAGGTGAACTACAGGTACTAGTGGGCCCTTAATGCCCTGCATGCTGGTACTTGTGGTTCTCCAAGTACCAGCATGCGGGGCAGGCTTGCTGGGACTTGCAGTTCTACTTGTAAAGACAATGTTTGATATTCTTTATTTACACCACACCACACAATCAACCCGCCACCCACCGCCACCAGGGGTGGCGGGGATAGCCCCGGGCTATCAGCATGGGCCTGGGGAGCCCTGGAGAGGGTGACCCCTTTATTGGGGGGGTCCCCAGCTCTCCAGGGATCCCCGGCCTGGGCTGACTAGCGGTCAGGGCTGATGCTGCGGCTGGGGGGCCCGGTGAAAGGGCTCCCCTGGCTGTGGCATCAGCCCCCCGCTAGAAAAAGTCCAGTGCTGGTTCTGGAACATACAGGGGAACCCTACTCATTTTTTTCCCCTGTATTTCCAGAACCAGGACCGGATCAGAGCCCAGAGCTGGTTGCGCAGAATACGGGGGACCCCTACGTCGTTTGTCCCCCGTATTTTGGCAACCAGCTCTGGTTCTGACTAGCCCGGTGCTGGTTGTGTTTAAGTACAGGGGACCCCTATGTCGTTTGTCCCCTGTATTTAAGCACACCCAGCACTGGGTCACTAATGCCCGGGGCTGGTTGCTCTTTTTTTGGGGGGGGGCACGCCATTTTTTTCTCTTTTTACACAGGTTTTTTTTTTTTTTTTTTACCACAGCAGCACAGACGGGTCTCACGGACCCGTTAGTGCTCTGTGTCAATGACACAGATGCAAGTAGCACGGATCTCCTGGTCCGTGCGTGCATCTGTGTCATTGAAATACACAGCAGCACAGACGGGTCTCACTGACCCATCTGTGCTCTGTGTCACTGTCAATCACACAGATGCATGTAGCACGGATCTCACGAGTCCGTGCTACATGCAAATGAGCACCATAATGCTGATTGGCTGAGAGCCGTGACAGACGGCTCTGTCAGCCAATCAGCACTTTGCCCATTAAAGGCAAAGGCATTTTTTTTTAAATGGCCGCTCGAGGCAAAACCTCGAGATCCGACAGCAGATCTCGAGGTTTTGCCTCAGGAGAGGGATCCGGGGCAGACAGGGAGATCCGAGCTTGGGCTCGGATCGCCCCGGATCCCCGAAGTTCGGGTGGGTTCGGTTCTCAGGGAACCGAACCCGCTCATCCCTAGTTGTTACCCACTTGTCTCCTTTACAACTATGGTAAAATAAGTTGTATGGAAAATATTAAGAGGATCCAGTGACATTTTGCAATTTTTTTTTACAAAGAAACAAAATCTGACCAAATCAAAGAAGAAATTAAAATAAAAAACAAAAATGTTATGTTAATTTCATGACATTCAAAGCACCAAAGGCCTTGTATTCTGAATGTCATCAAATATTTCTATGCAGCTCATATGGATTACTGGCACCTCAGGAGTGATATGATAACTTTGGGCTGTGGTAAGGGTCCCAATGACAAATACTTTGTTTACGCACAATCCGGGTCAAAATCTTACAGTGATTCCTACCGTGTATTTCTTTTCTCATATAAATATTAAGTAATGAATATATGCAAATAATCTTCATACAGAACATGGTGCAATTTATATGTTGGTACTACTAAGATTGCTTACCAAATTCATCATTTACTAAATTTCCAATCTTCTGTTTTCTTTCACCCAAAATCTGTTTCACGCTTCCGAGAACCATCCTGAAAATAGAAATTAAGATTTTATAATCTTCGCACTACATAGTAGCTTAAGGTTATGACCTAATGACAATGTGCAGGATATGGCGGTGGTAAATGATGTCATTGGGGAAGTGGTCAAGTCAAGAAAGGACACAAAATATGAAAGAGACCAGGTGAAATAGAAATATAAAATGTTTTCAAACATATATACTCTTCTGTGCTGGACAAAATGAAGCAAACAACATATGGAAGGTTACAGTCCCTTTAAATAGCAAATATTTAGGATGGTTTTCAAGGTATTCCTTAAAGAGGTTGCATACCCTGCCCAATTGCATTATTTAATGCAATCATCCTGCAGACTTGGTAGCAGTGGGGTGCACCTGCAGAACAGGTAGCCATTATGAATGGATTAAAAATTACATATTTGGCTGACATTCACTTACGAGATACCTAATTCAGTCTGCCAAGTCTCCCAGGCAATTGCTCGATGTTATGATCCTGTGCCGCTAACGTGATAATAAAAAAAGCCAAAGCATGGGGTCCTCCTGTCACCTAGTCCAAACCTATTCTGCAGGGGGATGTGTGCCTCTTTCCTAGGAAAAAAAACAGCCAGAGGCATCATCACTAGGGTCTTTGGAACCCAGGGCAAGTCGAAGAACGGCGTGCACCCCCCATACACACATAGAAAAGCATATGCGCGCCTTTGGCGTGCACAAAAAACATGGCCGTGGTCACATACCAAAGGGGCGTGGCCACTGAAAATGGGGCGCGCCATTCATGACACGTCACCCATTTCTCATCACTCTGGGAACATTACTTTCCAATCCATATGCACCTTACCTGTACGGTGGTTTCTCACAATGTGGAACCTCTGAAGAAATATATCCTCCATGGGAAGACGGCATCATAAGTCGGCATTCACTATTCATGTAAGTCACATCGTCCGAAAGATTCCTGTTTGTGTGGGAATATTAACAAGGTCTTCATCTTACGACAGCGGTTCAACCACACTCGTTCCCCCTGTGTAACTTCCTGCCCCCTGCATCTCTTACCCACACCATCACCTCCGCAGACATACACAGACATACAAAAGCCTACACAGAGACATACACCTCTTTCACACAAATGCAGCCAGCCAAATAAATAAAACTGCTTGCATATGCAGGCGCTTTTAGCACTACAAGTGCCTGCATACCCATGGCTGGAAAAGCATGCTAAGGCTTGAAGAAATCATCCAAGACCTGTTGGGACCTGTAGTGCCACAGAAAAAAAAACACAAAAACTCACAAACTTTGTGACAAAATGGTTGATTTGACTAAATACTTCCCCAAACCTTGTTTAACCAATTCAATGTACTTGGCCTACATGTATTCAGAGAATTAGACCGGCAGTGTTGGAGTGATACCACAAGGTAAATACTTTAAATTTTGTCATCTTGGAAGAAGTGGAACTTGCCAAAGAGACCCAGGGGTTATGTTAGGAAAGAGGGTTACTTTCCAGTGCTGGAATGTAAACCCAGAATAAACTACTCTACTTTAATTGTGGGTTTAAAATTCAGCGCCAGAGTGTAATTAATCCTCTTTCCTGCACATACAAGCCCCTTCCTTCCTTCATTCTGCATCTCCTGACTCAAGGATGCACAAGTCAGGGATACACAAAGAGTGTTAAATGGACGCTGGGATATGCATTTTTCATGTGCATGAGATGTCTAAAAAAGCACATTTTACACTCTAAATAAAGGCCTTACATCCAACTGTAAACGACCCCCAGAGTGTATATTTAGCACAGTGGGCCTAATCTGTATAGTGGGCAAGCATAACAGGGATATATTGCAGACTGATCAAGTTACATTAGGCTAAACTGAATTTTTATCAATCCTGAAGGTCTACCGTATAATGGGCATAATAGGTCCTACACCATATCTTCATCATGGCCAATTATATTCTATACTGGGAACAGAGACTATTTGGGGAGATTCAATTAGCAGCACGTTTCCATCAGAATATTGCACGCTGATGTAATGCTGGTCATCCTGCAGGAAAACCTTGCAAGGCTTTGCTCCCACCTATAAAGGTGCAGAAATAACTAGTCTTGGCCTAGCTATTAATGTCATTTCAATATATAATAAACATCCTAACAGTATTTTCATTTTAAATTGTGTTTTTTATAATCATTTAATCCCTTGCTTGTTTTCTACCCAAGTAGCAGTCTTGACAAATGAAAATTGGACACAAGCAGAAGGTTAATGAAATGAGAAAGGGCTGATAGGAACTGAGTCATTGAATGAGTGGATGCAGTAAAAGAGAACTTTGGCGAATAAGGAGATGGCAAAGGCACAGACACTTTATTAATCGGCAGGTGTATCGTGGGAAGCAGAGGTGATGGAGGAATATAAACATATCACATATCAGTAGAGCTTATCTTATGCACTTCTCCTTTAAGGAATTTAGAACACGAGTGAGGTCATGCTGTGATGTCATAATGGTAACTCTTTGCTGTTGATACCACTCTAGTCTTAACCGCCCAGGACATGGACATAGCATTATCATTGCTGTCATTAACATACTCCATATACATCTCCTGCACCCAGCCCACTGAGGGAAAGATATCCGCTTGAGGTAAGTATCTCATCAAAGACAAGGGCGTTTCACTTGGATGTGCCTGCAGACTTGGAGCTTGACTACCCTAAAATATGACCTTGAGCTTGTTTATTTCTATAATTGGAGGTTCTAGCAGCACAGCACATCTATCGCAATGTAGCAGCCATTCGGGTAAACTCGGTGCTCCTCAAAAGGGGATGACCATCCTCTTCAGCAAATTGCGCAGCTTTGTGAGGAATGTAAATTGGGTAATGTCAGGAGATGTGGACAGGAGCTATATTAATGACGTCAGCCAATGTTATTTATTAATGTGGTGAAATGTATACTGTATTTCAGTGTCAAACGTTCATATTTTAAATCAATTTGGAAATTATACTCTGCATAGCCTCTTAGTGCCCAGAGGGACGGGCAGTCCTTCAAGCCATGGGTCCCCAGAGGTTTCCTCCACAGGGGGTTTTTCCTCTCCTGAGTGCTGAAGGATGACTCTTTGTGAGTCATGAGGCTTCCACCATCTTGGTCCTCTTATAGGACAAGCTTGTAAGAGCCTCCGGCTAATCTTGGGAGCTAATTTATTTTACAGTGCAGAGTAAAAATAAAGTGTTGTTTTCCTTGTGATAAAAATTCATAATAAATATAGTTTAAAAATTGATTTTGCTTGATGTGGTCTTTGTTTTTTTTTCATAATGGAGGCTCTTAGAAGATTAAGAGCCTGTGAGGTCTAACAAAGTAAATGAGGTCATAAACTCTTCTTAAATACTGTATATCTGCGACTACAGAATCAGGAATATGGTCTTACTCCGTACTTGTTGTTACCCACTTGTCTCCTTTACAACTATGGTAAAATGAGTTGTATGGAAAATATTAAGAGGATCCAGTGACATTTTGCAATTTTTTTTACAAAGAAACAAAATCTGACCAAAACAAAGAAGAAATTAAAATAAAAAACAAAAATGTTATGTTAATTTCATGACATTCAAAGCACTAAAGGCCTTGTATTCTGAATGACATCAAATATTTCTATGCAGCTCATATGGATTACTGGCACCTCAGGAGTGATATGATAACTTTGGGCTGTGGTAAGGGTCCCAATAACAAATACTTTGTTTACGCACAATCCGGGTCAAAATCTTACAGGGATTCCTACCGTGTATTTCTTTTCTCATATAAATATTAAGTAATGAATATATGCAAATAATCTTCATACAGAACATGGTGCAATTTATATGTTGGTACTACTAAGATTGCTTACCAAATTCATCATTTACTAAATTTCCAATCTTCTGTTTTCTTTCACCCAAAATCTGTTTCACGCCTCCCAGAACCATCCTGAAAATAGAAATTAAGATTTTATAATCTTCGCACTACATAGTAGCTTAAAGTTATGACCTAATGGCAATGTGCAGGATATGGCGGTGGTAAATGATGTCATTGGGGAAGTGGTCAAGTCCAGAAAGGACACAAAATATGAAAGAGACCAGGTGAAATAGAAATATAAAATGTTTTCAAACATATATACTCTTCTGTGCTGGACAAAATGAAGCAAACAACATATGGAAGGTTACAGTCCCTTTAAATAGCAAATATTTAGGATGGTTTTCAAGGTATTCCTTAAAGAGGTTGCATACCCTGCCCAATTGCATTATTTAATGCAATCATCCTGCAGACTTGGTAGCAGTGGGGTGCACCTGCAGAACAGGTAGCCATTATGAATGGATTAAAAATTACATATTTGGCTGACATTCACTTACGAGATACCTAATTCAGTCTGCCAAGTCTCCCAGGCAATTGCTCGATGTTATGATCCTGTGCCGCTAACGTGATAATAAAAAAAGCCAAAGCATGGGGTCCTCCTGTCACCTAGTCCAAACCTATTCTGCAGGGGGATGTGTGCCTCTTCCCTAGGAAAAAAAACAGCCAGAGGCATCATCACTAGGGTCTTTGGAACCCAGGGCAAGTCGAAGAACGGCGTGCACCCCCCATACACACATAGAAAAGCATATGCGCGCCTTTGGCGTGCACAAAAAACATGGGCGTGGTCACATACCAAAGGGGCGTGGCCACTGAAAATGGGGCGCGCCATTCATGACACGTCACCCATTTCTCATCACTCTGGGAACATTACTTTCCAATCCATATGCACCTTACCTGTACGGTGGTTTCTCACAATGTGGAACCTCTGAAGAAATATATCCTCCATGGGAAGACGGCATCATAAGTCGGCATTCACTATTCATGTAGGTCACATCGTCTGAAAGATTCCTGTTTGTGTGGGAATATTAACAAGGTCTTCATCTTACGACAGCGGTTCAACCACACTCGTTCCCCCTGTGTAACTTCCTGCCCCCTGCATCTCTTACCCACACCATCACCTCCCCAGACATACACAGACATACAAAAGCCTACACAGAGACATACACCTCTTTCACACAAATGCAGCCAGCCAAATAAATAAAACTGCTTGCGTATGCAGGCGCTTTTAGCACTACAAGTGCCTGCATACCCATGGCTGGAAAAGCATGCTAAGGCTTGAAGAAATCATCCAAGACCTGTTGGGACCTGTAGTGCCACAGAAAAAAAAACACAAAAACTCACAAACTTTGTGACAAAATGGTTGATTTGACTAAATACTTCCCCAAACCTTGTTTAACCAATTCAATGTACTTGGCCTACATGTATTCAGAGAATTAGACCGGCAGTGTTGGAGTGATACCACAAGGTAAATACTTTAAATTTTGTCATCTTGGAAGAAGTGGAACTTGCCAAAGAGACCCTGGGGTTATGTTAGGAAAGAGGGTTACTTTCCAGTGCTGGAATGTAAACCCAGAATAAACTACTCTACTTTAATAGTGGGTTTAAAATTCAGCACCAGAGTGTAATTAATCCTCTTTCCTGCACATACAAGCCCCTTCCTTCCCGCATTCTGCATCTCCTGACTCAAGGATGCACAAGTCAGGGATACACAAAGAGTGTTAAATGGATGCTGGGATACGCATTTTTCATGTGCATGAGATGTCTAAAAAAGCACATTTTACACTCTAAATAAAGGCCTTACATCCAACTGTAAACGACCCCCAGAGTGTAAATTTAGCACAGTGGGCCTAATCTGTATAGTGGCCAAGCATAACAGGGATATATTGCAGACTGATCAAGTTACATTAGGCTAAACTGAATTTTTATCAATCCTGAAGGTCTACCGTATAATGGGCATAATGGGTCCTCCACCATATCTTCATCATGGCCAATTATATTCTATACTGGGAACAGAGACTATTTGGGGAGATTCAATTAGCAGCACGTTTCCATCAGAATATTGCACGCTGATGTAATGCTGGTCATCCTGCAGGAAAACCTTGCACGGCTTTGCTCCCACCTATAAAGGTGCAGAAATAACTAGTCTTGGCCTAGCTATTAATGTCATTTCAATATATAATAAACATCCTAACAGTATTTTCATTTTAAATTGTGTTTTTTATAATCATTTAATCCCTTGCTTGTTTTCTACCCAAGTAGCAGTCTTGACAAATGAAAATTGGACACAAGCAGAAGGTTAATGAAATGAGAAAGGGCTGATAGGAACTGAGTCATTGAATGAGTGGATGCAGTAAAAGAGAACTTTGGCGAATAAGGAGATGGCAAAGGGACAGACACGTAATAAATGGCAGGTGTATCGTGGGAAGCAGAGGTGATGGAGGAATATAAACATATCACACATCAGTAGAGCTTATCTTATGCACTTCTCCTTTAAGGAATTTAGAACACGAGTGAGGTCATGCTGTGATGTCATAATGGTAACTCTTTGCTGTTGATACCACTCTAGTCTTAAACGCCCAGGACATGGACATAGCATTATCATTGCTGTCATTAACATACTCCATATACATCTCCTGCACCCAGCCCACTGAGGGAAAGATATCCGCTTGAGGTAAGTATCTCATCAAAGAAAAGGGCATTTCACTTGGATGTGCCTGCAGACTTGGAGCTTGACTACCCTAAAATATGACCTTGAGCTTGTTTATTTCTATAATTGGAGGTTCTAGCAGTATAGCACATCTATCGCAATGTAGCAGCCATTCGGGTAAACTCGGTACTTCTCAAAAGGGGATGACCATCCTCTTCAGCAAATTGCGCAGCTTTGTGAGGAATGTAAATTGGGTAATGTCAGGAGATGTGGACAGGAGCTATATTAATGACGTCAGCCAATGTTATTTATTAATGTGGTGAAATGTATACTGTATTTCAGTGTCAAACGTTCATATTTTAAATCAATTTGGAAATTATACTCTGCATAGCCTGCTAGTGCCCAGAGGGACGGGCAGTCCTTCAAGCCATGGGTCCCCAGAGGTTTCCTCCACAGGGGGTTTTTCCTCTCCTGAGTGCTGAAGGATGACTCTTTGTGAGTCACGAGGCTTCCACCATCTTGGTCCTCTTATAGGACAAGCTTGTAAGAGCCTCCGGCTAGTCTTGGGCGCTAATTTATTTTACAGTGCAGAGTAAAAATAAAGTGTTGTTTTCCTTGTGATAAAAATTCATAATAAATATAGTTTAAAAATTGATTTTCCTTGATGTGGTCTTTGTATTTTTTTCATAATGGAGGCTCTTAGAAGATTAAGAGCCTGTGAGGTCTAACAAAGTAAATGAGGTCATAAACTCTTCTTAAATACTGTATATCTGCGACTACAGAATCAGGAATATGGTCTTACTCCGTACTTGTTGTTACCCACTTGTCTCCTTTACAACTATGGTAAAATGAGTTGTATGGAAAATATTAAGAGGATCCAGTGATATTTTGCAATTTTTTTTACAAAGAAACAAAATCTGACCAAAACAAAGAAGAAATTTAAATAAAAAACAAAAATGTTATGTCAATTTCATGACATTCAAAGCACTAAAGGCCTTGTATTCTGAATGACATCAAATATTTCTATGCAGCTCATATGGATTACTGGCACCTCAGGAGTGATATGATAACTTTGGGCTGTGGTAAGGGTCCCAATGACAAATACTTTGTTTACGCACAATCCAGGTCAAAATCTTACAGGGACTCCTACCGTGTATTTCTTTTCTCATATAAATATTAAGTAATGAATATATGCAAATAATCTTCATACAGAACATGGTGCAATTTATATGTTGGTACTACTAAGATTGCTTACCAAATTCATCATTTACTAAATTTCCAATCTTCTGTTTTCTTTCACCCAAAATCTGTTTCACGCCTCCCAGAACCATCCTGAAAATAGAAATTAAGATTTTATAATCTTCGCACTACATAGTAGCTTAAGGTTATGACCTAATGGCAATGTGCAGGATATGGCAGTGGTAAATTATGTCATTGGGGAAGTGGTCAAGTCCAGAAAGGACACAAAATATGAAAGAGACCAGGTGAAATAGAAATATAAAATGTTTTCAAACATATATACTCTTCTGTGCTGGACAAAATGAAGCAAACAACATATGGAAGGTTACAGTCCCTTTAAATAGCAAATATTTAGGATGGTTTTCAAGGTATTCCTTAAAGAGGTTGCATACCCTGCCCAATTGCATTATTTAATGCAATAATCCTGCAGACTTGGTAGCAGTGGGGTGCACCTGCAGAACAGGTAGCCATTATGAATGGATTAAAAATTACATATTTGGCTGACATTCACTTACGAGATACCTAATTCAGTCTGCCAAGTCTCCCAGGCAATTGCTCGATGTTATGATTCTGTGCCGCTGACGTGATAATAAAAAAAGCCAAAGCATGGGGTCCTCATGTCACCTAGTCCAAACCTATTCTGCAGCGGGATGTGTGCCTCTTCCCTAGGAAAAAAAACAGCCAGAGGCATCATCACTAGGGTCTTTGGAACCCAGGGCAAGTCGAAGAACGGCGTGCACCCCCCATACACACATAGAAAAGCATATGCGCACCTTTGGCATGCACAAAAAACATGGGCGTGGTCACATACCAAAGGGGCGTGGCCACTGAAAATGGGGCGCACCATTCATGACACGTCACCCATTTCTCATCACTCTGGGAACATTACTTTCCAATCCATATGCACCTTACCTATACGGTGGTTTCTCACAATGTGGAACCTCTGAAGAAATATATCCTCCATGGGACGACGGCATCATAAGTCAGCATTCACTATTCATGTAGGTCACATCGTCCGGAAGATTCCTGTTTGTTTGGGAATATTAACAAGGTCTTCATCTTACGACAGCGGTTCAACCACACTCGTTCCCCCTGTGTAACTTCCTGCCCCATTCTTCTCTTACCCACACCATCACCTCCCCAAACATACACAGACATACAAAAGCCTACACAGAGACAAACACCTCTTTCACACAAATGCAGCCAGACAAATAAATAAAACTGCTTGCGTATGCAGGCGCTTTTAGCACTACAAGTGCCTGCATACCCATGGCTGGAAAAGCATGCTAAGGCTTGAAGAAATCATCCAAGACCTGTTGGGACCTGTAGTGCCACAGAAAAAAAACCACAAAAACCCACAAACTTTGTGACAAAATGGTTGATTTGACTAAATACTTCCCCAAACCTTGTTTAACCAATTCAATGTACTTGACCTACATGTATGCAGAGAATTAGACCGGCAGTGTTGGAGTGATACCACAAGGTAAATACTTTAAATTTTGTCATCTTGGAAGAAGTGGAACTTGCCAAAGAGACAGTGGGGTTATGTTAGGAAAGAGGGTTACTTTCCAGTGTTGGAATGTAAACCCAGAATAAACTACTCTACTTTAATTGTGGGTTTACAATTCAGCGCCAGAGTGTAATTAATCCTCTTTCCTGCACATACAAGACCCTTCCAGCCCGCATTCTGCATCTCCAGACTCAAGGATGCACAAGTCAGGGATACACAAAGAGTGTTAAATGGACGCTGGGATACGCATTTTTCATGTGCATGAGATGTCTAAAAAAGCACATTTTACACTCTAAATAAAGGCCTTACATCCAACTGTAAACGACCCCCAGAGTGTATATTTAGCACAGTGGGCCTAATCTGTATAGTGGCCAAGCATAACAGGGATATATTGCAGACTGATCAAGTTACATTAGGCTAAACTGAATTTTTATCAATCCTGAAGGTCTACCGTATAATGGGCATAATGGGTCCTCCACCATATCTTCATCATGGCCAATTATATTCTATACTGGGAACAGAGACTATTTGGGGAGATTCAATTAGCAGCACATTTCCATCAGAATATTGCACGCTGATGTAATGCTGGTCATCCTGCAGGAAAACCTTGCACGGCTTTGCTCCCACCTATAAAGGTGCAGAAATAACTAGTCTTGGCCTAGCTATTAATGTCATTTCAATATATAATAAACATCCTAACAGTATTTTCATTTTAAATTGTGTTTTTTATAATCATTTAATCCCTTGCTTGTTTTCTACCCAAGTAGCAGTCTTGACAAATGAAAATTGGACACAAGCAGAAGGTTAATGAAATGAGAAAGGGCTGATAGGAACTGAGTCATTGAATGAGTGGATGCAGTAAAAGCGAACTTTGGCGAATAAGGAGATGGCAAAGGGACAGACACGTAATAAATGGCAGGTGTATCGTGGGAAGCAGAGGTGATGGAGGAATATAAACATATCACACATCAGTAGAGCTTATCTTATGCACTTCTCCTTTAAGGAATTTAGAACACGAGTGAGGTCATGCTGTGATGTCATAATGGTAACTCTTTGCTGTTGATACCACTCTAGTCTTAAACGCCCAGGACATGGACATAGCATTATCATTGCTGTCATTAACATACTCCATATACATCTCCTGCACCCAGCCCACTGAGGGAAAGATATCCGCTTGAGGTAAGTATCTCATCAAAGACAAGGGCATTTCACTTGGATGTGCCTGCAGACTTGGAGCTTGACTACCCTAAAATATGACCTTGAGCTTGTTTTTTTCTATAATTGGAGGTTCTAGCAGCACAGCACATCTATCGCAATGTAGCAGCCATTCGGGTAAACTCGGTGCTTCTCAAAAGGGGATGACCATCCTCTTCAGCAAATTGCACAGCTTTGTGAGGAATGTAAATTGGGTAATGTCAGGAGATGTGGACAGGAGCTATATTAATGACGTCAGCCAATGTTATTTTTTAATGTGGTGAAATGTATACTGTATTTCAGTGTCAAACGTTCATATTTTAAATCAATTTGGAAATTATACTCTGCATAGCCTCCTAGTGCCCATAGGGACGGGCAGTCCTTCAAGCCATGGGTCCCCAGAGGTTTCCTCCACAGGGGGTTTTTCCTCTCCTGAGTGCTGAAGGATGACTCTTTGTGAGTCACGAGGCTTCCACCTTCTTGGTCCTCTTATAGGACAAGCTTGTAAGAGCCTCCGGCTAATCTTGGGCGCTAATTTATTTTACAGTGCAGAGTAAAAATAAAGTGTTGTTTTCCTTGTGATAAAAATTCATAATAAATATAGTTTAAAAATTGATTTTGCTTGATGTGGTCTTTGTTTTTTTTCATAATGGAGGCTCTTAGAAGATTAAGAGCCTGTGAGGTCTAACAAAGTAAATGAGGTCAAAAACTCTTCTTAAATACTGTATATCTGCGACTACAGAATCAGGAATATGGTCTTACTCCGTACTTGTTGTTACCCACTTGTCTCCTTTACAACTATGGTAAAATGAGTTGTATGGAAAATATTAAGAGGATCCAGTGACATTTTGCAATTTTTTTTACAAAGAAACAAAATCTGACCAAAACAAAGAAGAAATTAAAATAAAAAACAAAAATGTTATGTTAATTTCATGACATTCAAAGCACTAAAGGCCTTGTATTCTGAATGACATCAAATATTTCTATGCAGCTCATATGGATTACTGGCACCTCAGGAGTGATATGATAACTTTGGGCTGTGGTAAGGGTCCCAATGACAAATACTTTGTTTACGCACAATCCGGGTCAAAATCTTACAGGGATTGCTACCGTGTATTTCTTTTCTCATATAAATATTAAGTAATGAATATATGCAAATAATCTTCATACAGAACATGGTGCAATTTATATGTTGGTACTACTAAGATTGCTTACCAAATTCATCATTTACTAAATTTCCAATCTTCTGTTTTCTTTCACCCAAAATCTGTTTCACGCCTCCCAGAACCATCCTGAAAATAGAAATTAAGATTTTATAATCTTCGCACTACATAGTAGCTTAAAGTTATGACCTAATGGCAATGTGCAGGATATGGCGGTGGTAAATGATGTCATTGGGGAAGTGGTCAAGTCCAGAAAGGACACAAAATATGAAAGAGACCAGGTGAAATAGAAATATAAAATGTTTTCAAACATATATACTCTTCTGTGCTGGACAAAATGAAGCAAACAACATATGGAAGGTTACAGTCCCTTTAAATAGCAAATATTTAGGATGGTTTTCAAGGTATTCCTTAAAGAGGTTGCATACCCTGCCCAATTGCATTATTTAATGCAATCATCCTGCAGACTTGGTAGCAGTGGGGTGCAGCTGCAGAACAGGTAGCCATTATGAATGGATTAAAAATTACATATTTGGCTGACATTCACTTACGAGATACCTAATTCAGTCTGCCAAGTCTCCCAGGCAATTGCTCGATGTTATGATCCTGTGCCGCTAACGTGATAATAAAAAAAGCCAAAGCATGGGGTCCTCCTGTCACCTAGTCCAAACCTATTCTGCAGGGGGATGTGTGCCTCTTCCCTAGGAAAAAAAACAGCCAGAGGCATCATCACTAGGGTCTTTGGAACCCAGGGCAAGTCGAAGAACGGCGTGCACCCCCCATACACACATAGAAAAGCATATGCCATCATAAGTCGGCATTCACTATTCATGTAGGTCACATCGTCCGAAAGATTCCTGTTTGTGTGGGAATATTAACAAGGTCTTCATCTTACGACAGCGGTTCAACCACACTCGTTCCCCCTGTGTAACTTCCTGCCCAATGCATCTCTTACCCACACCATCACCTCCCCAGACATACACAGACATACAAAAGCCTACACAGAGACATACACCTCTTTCACACAAATGCAGCCAGCCAAATAAATAAAACTGCTTGCGTATGCAGGCGCTTTTAGCACTACAAGTGCCTGCATACCCATGGCTGGAAAAGCATGCTAAGGCTTGAAGAAATCATCCAAGACCTGTTGGGACCTGTAGTGCCACAGAAAAAAAAACACAAAAACTCACAAACTTTGTGACAAAATGGTTGATTTGACTAAATACTTCCCCAAACCTTGTTTAACCAATTCAATGTACTTGGCCTACATGTATTCAGAGAATTAGACCGGCAGTGTTGGAGTGATACCACAAGGTAAATACTTTAAATTTTGTCATCTTGGAAGAAGTGGAACTTGCCAAAGAGACCCTGGGGTTATGTTAGGAAAGAGGGTTACTTTCCAGTGCTGGAATGTAAACCCAGAATAAACTACTCTACTTTAATAGTGGGTTTAAAATTCAGCACCAGAGTGTAATTAATCCTCTTTCCTGCACATACAAGCCCCTTCCTTCCCGCATTCTGCATCTCCTGACTCAAGGATGCACAAGTCAGGGATACACAAAGAGTGTTAAATGGACGCTGGGATACGCATTTTTCATGTGCATGAGATGTCTAAAAAAGCACATTTTACACTCTAAATAAAGGCCTTACATCCAACTGTAAACGACCCCCAGAGTGTATATTTAGCACAGTGGGCCTAATCTGTATAGTGGCCAAGCATAACAGGGATATATTGCAGACTGATCAAGTTACATTAGGCTAAACTGAATTTTTATCAATCCTGAAGGTCTACCGTATAATGGGCATAATGGGTCCTCCACCATATCTTCATCATGGCCAATTATATTCTATACTGGGAACAGAGACTATTTGGGGAGATTCAATTAGCAGCACGTTTCCATCAGAATATTGCACGCTGATGTAATGCTGGTCATCCTGCAGGAAAACCTTGCACGGCTTTGCTCCCACCTATAAAGGTGCAGAAATAACTAGTCTTGGCCTAGCTATTAATGTCATTTCAATATATAATAAACATCCTAACAGTATTTTCATTTTAAATTGTGTTTTTTATAATCATTTAATCCCTTGCTTGTTTTCTACCCAAGTAGCAGTCTTGACAAATGAAAATTGGACACAAGCAGAAGGTTAATGAAATGAGAAAGGGCTGATAGGAACTGAGTCATTGAATGAGTGGATGCAGTAAAAGAGAACTTTGGCGAATAAGGAGATGGCAAAGGGACAGACACGTAATAAATGGCAGGTGTATCGTGGGAAGCAGAGGTGATGGAGGAATATAAACATATCACACATCAGTAGAGCTTATCTTATGCACTTCTCCTTTAAGGAATTTAGAACACGAGTGAGGTCATGCTGTGATGTCATAATGGTAACTCTTTGCTGTTGATACCACTCTAGTCTTAAACGCCCAGGACATGGACATAGCATTATCATTGCTGTCATTAACATACTCCATATACATCTCCTGCACCCAGCCCACTGAGGGAAAGATATCCGCTTGAGGTAAGTATCTCATCAAAGACAAGGGCATTTCACTTGGATGTGCCTGCAGACTTGGAGCTTGACTACCCTAAAATATGACCTTGAGCTTGTTTTTTTCTATAATTGGAGGTTCTAGCAGCACAGCACATCTATCGCAATGTAGCAGCCATTCGGGTAAACTCGGTGCTTCTCAAAAGGGGATGACCATCCTCTTCAGCAAATTGCACAGCTTTGTGAGGAATGTAAATTGGGTAATGTCAGGAGATGTGGACAGGAGCTATATTAATGACGTCAGCCAATGTTATTTTTTAATGTGGTGAAATGTATACTGTATTTCAGTGTCAAACGTTCATATTTTAAATCAATTTGGAAATTATACTCTGCATAGCCTCCTAGTGCCCATAGGGACGGGCAGTCCTTCAAGCCATGGGTCCCCAGAGGTTTCCTCCACAGGGGGTTTTTCCTCTCCTGAGTGCTGAAGGATGACTCTTTGTGAGTCACGAGGCTTCCACCTTCTTGGTCCTCTTATAGGACAAGCTTGTAAGAGCCTCCGGCTAATCTTGGGCGCTAATTTATTTTACAGTGCAGAGTAAAAATAAAGTGTTGTTTTCCTTGTGATAAAAATTCATAATAAATATAGTTTAAAAATTGATTTTGCTTGATGTGGTCTTTGTTTTTTTTCATAATGGAGGCTCTTAGAAGATTAAGAGCCTGTGAGGTCTAACAAAGTAAATGAGGTCAAAAACTCTTCTTAAATACTGTATATCTGCGACTACAGAATCAGGAATATGGTCTTACTCCGTACTTGTTGTTACCCACTTGTCTCCTTTACAACTATGGTAAAATGAGTTGTATGGAAAATATTAAGAGGATCCAGTGACATTTTGCAATTTTTTTTACAAAGAAACAAAATCTGACCAAAACAAAGAAGAAATTAAAATAAAAAACAAAAATGTTATGTTAATTTCATGACATTCAAAGCACTAAAGGCCTTGTATTCTGAATGACATCAAATATTTCTATGCAGCTCATATGGATTACTGGCACCTCAGGAGTGATATGATAACTTTGGGCTGTGGTAAGGGTCCCAATGACAAATACTTTGTTTACGCACAATCCGGGTCAAAATCTTACAGGGATTGCTACCGTGTATTTCTTTTCTCATATAAATATTAAGTAATGAATATATGCAAATAATCTTCATACAGAACATGGTGCAATTTATATGTTGGTACTACTAAGATTGCTTACCAAATTCATCATTTACTAAATTTCCAATCTTCTGTTTTCTTTCACCCAAAATCTGTTTCACGCCTCCCAGAACCATCCTGAAAATAGAAATTAAGATTTTATAATCTTCGCACTACATAGTAGCTTAAAGTTATGACCTAATGGCAATGTGCAGGATATGGCGGTGGTAAATGATGTCATTGGGGAAGTGGTCAAGTCCAGAAAGGACACAAAATATGAAAGAGACCAGGTGAAATAGAAATATAAAATGTTTTCAAACATATATACTCTTCTGTGCTGGACAAAATGAAGCAAACAACATATGGAAGGTTACAGTCCCTTTAAATAGCAAATATTTAGGATGGTTTTCAAGGTATTCCTTAAAGAGGTTGCATACCCTGCCCAATTGCATTATTTAATGCAATCATCCTGCAGACTTGGTAGCAGTGGGGTGCACCTGCAGAACAGGTAGCCATTATGAATGGATTAAAAATTACATATTTGGCTGACATTCACTTACGAGATACCTAATTCAGTCTGCCAAGTCTCCCAGGCAATTGCTCGATGTTATGATCCTGTGCCGCTAACGTGATAATAAAAAAAGCCAAAGCATGGGGTCCTCCTGTCACCTAGTCCAAACCTATTCTGCAGGGGGATGTGTGCCTCTTCCCTAGGAAAAAAAACAGCCAGAGGCATCATCACTAGGGTCTTTGGAACCCAGGGCAAGTCGAAGAACGGCGTGCACCCCCCATACACACATAGAAAAGCATATGCCATCATAAGTCGGCATTCACTATTCATGTAGGTCACATCGTCCGAAAGATTCCTGTTTGTGTGGGAATATTAACAAGGTCTTCATCTTACGACAGCGGTTCAACCACACTCGTTCCCCCTGTGTAACTTCCTGCCCAATGCATCTCTTACCCACACCATCACCTCCCCAGACATACACAGACATACAAAAGCCTACACAGAGACATACACCTCTTTCACACAAATGCAGCCAGCCAAATAAATAAAACTGCTTGCGTATGCAGGCGCTTTTAGCACTACAAGTGCCTGCATACCCATGGCTGGAAAAGCATGCTAAGGCTTGAAGAAATCATCCAAGACCTGTTGGGACCTGTAGTGCCACAGAAAAAAAAACACAAAAACTCACAAACTTTGTGACAAAATGGTTGATTTGACTAAATACTTCCCCAAACCTTGTTTAACCAATTCAATGTACTTGGCCTACATGTATTCAGAGAATTAGACCGGCAGTGTTGGAGTGATACCACAAGGTAAATACTTTAAATTTTGTCATCTTGGAAGAAGTGGAACTTGCCAAAGAGACCCTGGGGTTATGTTAGGAAAGAGGGTTACTTTCCAGTGCTGGAATGTAAACCCAGAATAAACTACTCTACTTTAATAGTGGGTTTAAAATTCAGCACCAGAGTGTAATTAATCCTCTTTCCTGCACATACAAGCCCCTTCCTTCCCGCATTCTGCATCTCCTGACTCAAGGATGCACAAGTCAGGGATACACAAAGAGTGTTAAATGGACGCTGGGATACGCATTTTTCATGTGCATGAGATGTCTAAAAAAGCACATTTTACACTCTAAATAAAGGCCTTACATCCAACTGTAAACGACCCCCAGAGTGTATATTTAGCACAGTGGGCCTAATCTGTATAGTGGCCAAGCATAACAGGGATATATTGCAGACTGATCAAGTTACATTAGGCTAAACTGAATTTTTATCAATCCTGAAGGTCTACCGTATAATGGGCATAATGGGTCCTCCACCATATCTTCATCATGGCCAATTATATTCTATACTGGGAACAGAGACTATTTGGGGAGATTCAATTAGCAGCACGTTTCCATCAGAATATTGCACGCTGATGTAATGCTGGTCATCCTGCAGGAAAACCTTGCACGGCTTTGCTCCCACCTATAAAGGTGCAGAAATAACTAGTCTTGGCCTAGCTATTAATGTCATTTCAATATATAATAAACATCCTAACAGTATTTTCATTTTAAATTGTGTTTTTTATAATCATTTAATCCCTTGCTTGTTTTCTACCCAAGTAGCAGTCTTGACAAATGAAAATTGGACACAAGCAGAAGGTTAATGAAATGAGAAAGGGCTGATAGGAACTGAGTCATTGAATGAGTGGATGCAGTAAAAGAGAACTTTGGCGAATAAGGAGATGGCAAAGGGACAGACACGTAATAAATGGCAGGTGTATCGTGGGAAGCAGAGGTGATGGAGGAATATAAACATATCACACATCAGTAGAGCTTATCTTATGCACTTCTCCTTTAAGGAATTTAGAACACGAGTGAGGTCATGCTGTGATGTCATAATGGTAACTCTTTGCTGTTGATACCACTCTAGTCTTAACCGCCCAGGACATGGACATAGCATTATCATTGCTGTCATTAACATACTCCATATACATCTCCTGCACCCAGCCCACTGAGGGAAAGATATCCGCTTGAGGTAAGTATCTCATCAAAGACAAGGGCGTTTCACTTGGATGTGCCTGCAGACTTGGAGCTTGACTACCCTAAAATATGACCTTGAGCTTGTTTATTTCTATAATTGGAGGTTCTAGCAGCACAGCACATCTATCGCAATGTAGCAGCCATTCGGGTAAACTCGGTGCTCCTCAAAAGGGGATGACCATCCTCTTCAGCAAATTGCGCAGCTTTGTGAGGAATGTAAATTGGGTAATGTCAGGAGATGTTGACAGGAGCTATATTAATGACGTCAGCCAATGTTATTTATTAATGTGGTGAAATGTATACTGTATTTCAGTGTCAAACGTTCATATTTTAAATCAATTTGGAAATTATACTCTGCATAGCCTCTTAGTGCCCAGAGGGACGGGCAGTCCTTCAAGCCATGGGTCCCCAGAGGTTTCCTCCACAGGGGGTTTTTCCTCTCCTGAGTGCTGAAGGATGACTCTTTGTGAGTCATGAGGCTTCCACCATCTTGGTCCTCTTATAGGACAAGCTTGTAAGAGCCTCCGGCTAATCTTGGGAGCTAATTTATTTTACAGTGCAGAGTAAAAATAAAGTGTTGTTTTCCTTGTGATAAAAATTCATAATAAATATAGTTTAAAAATTGATTTTGCTTGATGTGGTCTTTGTTTTTTTTTCATAATGGAGGCTCTTAGAAGATTAAGAGCCTGTGAGGTCTAACAAAGTAAATGAGGTCATAAACTCTTCTTAAATACTGTATATCTGCGACTACAGAATCAGGAATATGGTCTTACTCCGTACTTGTTGTTACCCACTTGTCTCCTTTACAACTATGGTAAAATGAGTTGTATGGAAAATATTAAGAGGATCCAGTGACATTTTGCAATTTTTTTTACAAAGAAACAAAATCTGACCAAAACAAAGAAGAAATTAAAATAAAAAACAAAAATGTTATGTTAATTTCATGACATTCAAAGCACTAAAGGCCTTGTATTCTGAATGACATCAAATATTTCTATGCAGCTCATATGGATTACTGGCACCTCAGGAGTGATATGATAACTTTGGGCTGTGGTAAGGGTCCCAATAACAAATACTTTGTTTACGCACAATCCGGGTCAAAATCTTACAGGGATTCCTACCGTGTATTTCTTTTCTCATATAAATATTAAGTAATGAATATATGCAAATAATCTTCATACAGAACATGGTGCAATTTATATGTTGGTACTACTAAGATTGCTTACCAAATTCATCATTTACTAAATTTCCAATCTTCTGTTTTCTTTCACCCAAAATCTGTTTCACGCCTCCCAGAACCATCCTGAAAATAGAAATTAAGATTTTATAATCTTCGCACTACATAGTAGCTTAAAGTTATGACCTAATGGCAATGTGCAGGATATGGCGGTGGTAAATGATGTCATTGGGGAAGTGGTCAAGTCCAGAAAGGACACAAAATATGAAAGAGACCAGGTGAAATAGAAATATAAAATGTTTTCAAACATATATACTCTTCTGTGCTGGACAAAATGAAGCAAACAACATATGGAAGGTTACAGTCCCTTTAAATAGCAAATATTTAGGATGGTTTTCAAGGTATTCCTTAAAGAGGTTGCATACCCTGCCCAATTGCATTATTTAATGCAATCATCCTGCAGACTTGGTAGCAGTGGGGTGCACCTGCAGAACAGGTAGCCATTATGAATGGATTAAAAATTACATATTTGGCTGACATTCACTTACGAGATACCTAATTCAGTCTGCCAAGTCTCCCAGGCAATTGCTCGATGTTATGATCCTGTGCCGCTAACGTGATAATAAAAAAAGCCAAAGCATGGGGTCCTCCTGTCACCTAGTCCAAACCTATTCTGCAGGGGGATGTGTGCCTCTTCCCTAGGAAAAAAAACAGCCAGAGGCATCATCACTAGGGTCTTTGGAACCCAGGGCAAGTCGAAGAACGGCGTGCACCCCCCATACACACATAGAAAAGCATATGCGCGCCTTTGGCGTGCACAAAAAACATGGGCGTGGTCACATACCAAAGGGGCGTGGCCACTGAAAATGGGGCGCGCCATTCATGACACGTCACCCATTTCTCATCACTCTGGGAACATTACTTTCCAATCCATATGCACCTTACCTGTACGGTGGTTTCTCACAATGTGGAACCTCTGAAGAAATATATCCTCCATGGGAAGACGGCATCATAAGTCGGCATTCACTATTCATGTAGGTCACATCGTCTGAAAGATTCCTGTTTGTGTGGGAATATTAACAAGGTCTTCATCTTACGACAGCGGTTCAACCACACTCGTTCCCCCTGTGTAACTTCCTGCCCCCTGCATCTCTTACCCACACCATCACCTCCCCAGACATACACAGACATACAAAAGCCTACACAGCGACATACACCTCTTTCACACAAATGCAGCCAGCCAAATAAATAAAACTGCTTGCGTATGCAGGCGCTTTTAGCACTACAAGTGCCTGCATACCCATGGCTGGAAAAGCATGCTAAGGCTTGAAGAAATCATCCAAGACCTGTTGGGACCTGTAGTGCCACAGAAAAAAAAACACAAAAACTCACAAACTTTGTGACAAAATGGTTGATTTGACTAAATACTTCCCCAAACCTTGTTTAACCAATTCAATGTACTTGGCCTACATGTATTCAGAGAATTAGACCGGCAGTGTTGGAGTGATACCACAAGGTAAATACTTAAAATTTTGTCATCTTGGAAGAAGTGGAACTTGCCAAAGAGACCCTGGGGTTATGTTAGGAAAGAGGGTTACTTTCCAGTGCTGGAATGTAAACCCAGAATAAACTACTCTACTTTAATAGTAGGTTTAAAATTCAGCACCAGAGTGTAATTAATCCTCTTTCCTGCACATACAAGCCCCTTCCTTCCCGCATTCTGCATCTCCTGACTCAAGGATGCACAAGTCAGGGATACACAAAGAGTGTTAAATGGATGCTGGGATACGCATTTTTCATGTGCATGAGATGTCTAAAAAAGCACATTTTACACTCTAAATAAAGGCCTTACATCCAACTGTAAACGACCCCCAGAGTGTAAATTTAGCACAGTGGGCCTAATCTGTATAGTGGCCAAGCATAACAGGGATATATTGCAGACTGATCAAGTTACATTAGGCTAAACTGAATTTTTATCAATCCTGAAGGTCTACCGTATAATGGGCATAATGGGTCCTCCACCATATCTTCATCATGGCCAATTATATTCTATACTGGGAACAGAGACTATTTGGGGAGATTCAATTAGCAGCACGTTTCCATCAGAATATTGCACGCTGATGTAATGCTGGTCATCCTGCAGGAAAACCTTGCACGGCTTTGCTCCCACCTATAAAGGTGCAGAAATAACTAGTCTTGGCCTAGCTATTAATGTCATTTCAATATATAATAAACATCCTAACAGTATTTTCATTTTAAATTGTGTTTTTTATAATCATTTAATCCCTTGCTTGTTTTCTACCCAAGTAGCAGTCTTGACAAATGAAAATTGGACACAAGCAGAAGGTTAATGAAATGAGAAAGGGCTGATAGGAACTGAGTCATTGAATGAGTGGATGCAGTAAAAGAGAACTTTGGCGAATAAGGAGATGGCAAAGGGACAGACACGTAATAAATGGCAGGTGTATCGTGGGAAGCAGAGGTGATGGAGGAATATAAACATATCACACATCAGTAGAGCTTATCTTATGCACTTCTCCTTTAAGGAATTTAGAACACGAGTGAGGTCATGCTGTGATGTCATAATGGTAACTCTTTGCTGTTGATACCACTCTAGTCTTAACCGCCCAGGACATGGACATAGCATTATCATTGCTGTCATTAACATACTCCATATACATCTCCTGCACCCAGCCCACTGAGGGAAAGATATCCGCTTGAGGTAAGTATCTCATCAAAGAAAAGGGCATTTCACTTGGATGTGCCTGCAGACTTGGAGCTTGACTACCCTAAAATATGACCTTGAGCTTGTTTATTTCTATAATTGGAGGTTCTAGCAGTATAGCACATCTATCGCAATGTAGCAGCCATTCGGGTAAACTCGGTACTTCTCAAAAGGGGATGACCATCCTCTTCAGCAAATTGCGCAGCTTTGTGAGGAATGTAAATTGGGTAATGTCAGGAGATGTGGACAGGAGCTATATTAATGACGTCAGCCAATGTTATTTATTAATGTGGTGAAATGTATACTGTATTTCAGTGTCAAACGTTCATATTTTAAATCAATTTGGAAATTATACTCTGCATAGCCTGCTAGTGCCCAGAGGGACGGGCAGTCCTTCAAGCCATGGGTCCCCAGAGGTTTCCTCCACAGGGGGTTTTTCCTCTCCTGAGTGCTGAAGGATGACTCTTTGTGAGTCACGAGGCTTCCACCATCTTGGTCCTCTTATAGGACAAGCTTGTAAGAGCCTCCGGCTAGTCTTGGGCGCTAATTTATTTTACAGTGCAGAGTAAAAATAAAGTGTTGTTTTCCTTGTGATAAAAATTCATAATAAATATAGTTTAAAAATTGATTTTCCTTGATGTGGTCTTTGTATTTTTTTCATAATGGAGGCTCTTAGAAGATTAAGAGCCTGTGAGGTCTAACAAAGTAAATGAGGTCATAAACTCTTCTTAAATACTGTATATCTGCGACTACAGAATCAGGAATATGGTCTTACTCCGTACTTGTTGTTACCCACTTGTCTCCTTTACAACTATGGTAAAATGAGTTGTATGGAAAATATTAAGAGGATCCAGTGATATTTTGCAATTTTTTTTTACAAAGAAACAAAATCTGACCAAAACAAAGAAGAAATTTAAATAAAAAACAAAAATGTTATGTCAATTTCATGACATTCAAAGCACTAAAGGCCTTGTATTCTGAATGACATCAAATATTTCTATGCAGCTCATATGGATTACTGGCACCTCAGGAGTGATATGATAACTTTGGGCTGTGGTAAGGGTCCCAATGACAAATACTTTGTTTACGCACAATCCAGGTCAAAATCTTACAGGGACTCCTACCGTGTATTTCTTTTCTCATATAAATATTAAGTAATGAATATATGCAAATAATCTTCATACAGAACATGGTGCAATTTATATGTTGGTACTACTAAGATTGCTTACCAAATTCATCATTTACTAAATTTCCAATCTTCTGTTTTCTTTCACCCAAAATCTGTTTCACGCCTCCCAGAACCATCCTGAAAATAGAAATTAAGATTTTATAATCTTCGCACTACATAGTAGCTTAAGGTTATGACCTAATGGCAATGTGCAGGATATGGCAGTGGTAAATGATGTCATTGGGGAAGTGGTCAAGTCCAGAAAGGACACAAAATATGAAAGAGACCAGGTGAAATAGAAATATAAAATGTTTTCAAACATATATACTCTTCTGTGCTGGACAAAATGAAGCAAACAACATATGGAAGGTTACAGTCCCTTTAAATAGCAAATATTTAGGATGGTTTTCAAGGTATTCCTTAAAGAGGTTGCATACCCTGCCCAATTGCATTATTTAATGCAATCATCCTGCAGACTTGGTAGCAGTGGGGTGCACCTGCAGAACAGGTAGCCATTATGAATGGATTAAAAATTACATATTTGGCTGACATTCACTTACGAGATACCTAATTCAGTCTGCCAAGTCTCCCAGGCAATTGCTCGATGTTATGATTCTGTGCCGCTGACGTGATAATAAAAAAAGCCAAAGCATGGGGTCCTCATGTCACCTAGTCCAAACCTATTCTGCAGCGGGATGTGTGCCTCTTCCCTAGGAAAAAAAACAGCCAGAGGCATCATCACTAGGGTCTTTGGAACCCAGGGCAAGTCGAAGAACGGCGTGCACCCCCCATACACACATAGAAAAGCATATGCGCACCTTTGGCATGCACAAAAAACATGGGCGTGGTCACATACCAAAGGGGCGTGGCCACTGAAAATGGGGCGCACCATTCATGACACGTCACCCATTTCTCATCACTCTGGGAACATTACTTTCCAATCCATATGCACCTTACCTATACGGTGGTTTCTCACAATGTGGAACCTCTGAAGAAATATATCCTCCATGGGACGACGGCATCATAAGTCAGCATTCACTATTCATGTAGGTCACATCGTCCGGAAGATTCCTGTTTGTTTGGGAATATTAACAAGGTCTTCATCTTACGACAGCGGTTCAACCACACTCGTTCCCCCTGTGTAACTTCCTGCCCCATTCTTCTCTTACCCACACCATCACCTCCCCAAACATACACAGACATACAAAAGCCTACACAGAGACAAACACCTCTTTCACACAAATGCAGCCAGACAAATAAATAAAACTGCTTGCGTATGCAGGCGCTTTTAGCACTACAAGTGCCTGCATACCCATGGCTGGAAAAGCATGCTAAGGCTTGAAGAAATCATCCAAGACCTGTTGGGACCTGTAGTGCCACAGAAAAAAAACCACAAAAACCCACAAACTTTGTGACAAAATGGTTGATTTGACTAAATACTTCCCCAAACCTTGTTTAACCAATTCAATGTACTTGACCTACATGTATGCAGAGAATTAGACCGGCAGTGTTGGAGTGATACCACAAGGTAAATACTTTAAATTTTGTCATCTTGGAAGAAGTGGAACTTGCCAAAGAGACAGTGGGGTTATGTTAGGAAAGAGGGTTACTTTCCAGTGTTGGAATGTAAACCCAGAATAAACTACTCTACTTTAATTGTGGGTTTACAATTCAGCGCCAGAGTGTAATTAATCCTCTTTCCTGCACATACAAGACCCTTCCAGCCCGCATTCTGCATCTCCAGACTCAAGGATGCACAAGTCAGGGATACACAAAGAGTGTTAAATGGACGCTGGGATACGCATTTTTCATGTGCATGAGATGTCTAAAAAAGCACATTTTACACTCTAAATAAAGGCCTTACATCCAACTGTAAACGACCCCCAGAGTGTATATTTAGCACAGTGGGCCTAATCTGTATAGTGGCCAAGCATAACAGGGATATATTGCAGACTGATCAAGTTACATTAGGCTAAACTGAATTTTTATCAATCCTGAAGGTCTACCGTATAATGGGCATAATGGGTCCTCCACCATATCTTCATCATGGCCAATTATATTCTATACTGGGAACAGAGACTATTTGGGGAGATTCAATTAGCAGCACATTTCCATCAGAATATTGCACGCTGATGTAATGCTGGTCATCCTGCAGGAAAACCTTGCACGGCTTTGCTCCCACCTATAAAGGTGCAGAAATAACTAGTCTTGGCCTAGCTATTAATGTCATTTCAATATATAATAAACATCCTAACAGTATTTTCATTTTAAATTGTGTTTTTTATAATCATTTAATCCCTTGCTTGTTTTCTACCCAAGTAGCAGTCTTGACAAATGAAAATTGGACACAAGCAGAAGGTTAATGAAATGAGAAAGGGCTGATAGGAACTGAGTCATTGAATGAGTGGATGCAGTAAAAGCGAACTTTGGCGAATAAGGAGATGGCAAAGGGACAGACACGTAATAAATGGCAGGTGTATCGTGGGAAGCAGAGGTGATGGAGGAATATAAACATATCACACATCAGTAGAGCTTATCTTATGCACTTCTCCTTTAAGGAATTTAGAACACGAGTGAGGTCATGCTGTGATGTCATAATGGTAACTCTTTGCTGTTGATACCACTCTAGTCTTAACCGCCCAGGACATGGACATAGCATTATCATTGCTGTCATTAACATACTCCATATACATCTCCTGCACCCAGCCCACTGAGGGAAAGATATCCGCTTGAGGTAAGTATCTCATCAAAGACAAGGGCATTTCACTTGGATGTGCCTGCAGACTTGGAGCTTGACTACCCTAAAATATGACCTTGAGCTTGTTTTTTTCTATAATTGGAGGTTCTAGCAGCACAGCACATCTATCGCAATGTAGCAGCCATTCGGGTAAACTCGGTGCTTCTCAAAAGGGGATGACCATCCTCTTCAGCAAATTGCACAGCTTTGTGAGGAATGTAAATTGGGTAATGTCAGGAGATGTGGACAGGAGCTATATTAATGACGTCAGCCAATGTTATTTTTTAATGTGGTGAAATGTATACTGTATTTCAGTGTCAAACGTTCATATTTTAAATCAATTTGGAAATTATACTCTGCATAGCCTCCTAGTGCCCATAGGGACGGGCAGTCCTTCAAGCCATGGGTCCCCAGAGGTTTCCTCCACAGGGGGTTTTTCCTCTCCTGAGTGCTGAAGGATGACTCTTTGTGAGTCACGAGGCTTCCACCTTCTTGGTCCTCTTATAGGACAAGCTTGTAAGAGCCTCCGGCTAATCTTGGGCGCTAATTTATTTTACAGTGCAGAGTAAAAATAAAGTGTTGTTTTCCTTGTGATAAAAATTCATAATAAATATAGTTTAAAAATTGATTTTGCTTGATGTGGTCTTTGTTTTTTTTCATAATGGAGGCTCTTAGAAGATTAAGAGCCTGTGAGGTCTAACAAAGTAAATGAGGTCAAAAACTCTTCTTAAATACTGTATATCTGCGACTACAGAATCAGGAATATGGTCTTACTCCGTACTTGTTGTTACCCACTTGTCTCCTTTACAACTATGGTAAAATGAGTTGTATGGAAAATATTAAGAGGATCCAGTGACATTTTGCAATTTTTTTTACAAAGAAACAAAATCTGACCAAAACAAAGAAGAAATTAAAATAAAAAACAAAAATGTTATGTTAATTTCATGACATTCAAAGCACTAAAGGCCTTGTATTCTGAATGACATCAAATATTTCTATGCAGCTCATATGGATTACTGGCACCTCAGGAGTGATATGATAACTTTGGGCTGTGGTAAGGGTCCCAATGACAAATACTTTGTTTACGCACAATCCGGGTCAAAATCTTACAGGGATTGCTACCGTGTATTTCTTTTCTCATATAAATATTAAGTAATGAATATATGCAAATAATCTTCATACAGAACATGGTGCAATTTATATGTTGGTACTACTAAGATTGCTTACCAAATTCATCATTTACTAAATTTCCAATCTTCTGTTTTCTTTCACCCAAAATCTGTTTCACGCCTCCCAGAACCATCCTGAAAATAGAAATTAAGATTTTATAATCTTCGCACTACATAGTAGCTTAAAGTTATGACCTAATGGCAATGTGCAGGATATGGCGGTGGTAAATGATGTCATTGGGGAAGTGGTCAAGTCCAGAAAGGACACAAAATATGAAAGAGACCAGGTGAAATAGAAATATAAAATGTTTTCAAACATATATACTCTTCTGTGCTGGACAAAATGAAGCAAACAACATATGGAAGGTTACAGTCCCTTTAAATAGCAAATATTTAGGATGGTTTTCAAGGTATTCCTTAAAGAGGTTGCATACCCTGCCCAATTGCATTATTTAATGCAATCATCCTGCAGACTTGGTAGCAGTGGGGTGCACCTGCAGAACAGGTAGCCATTATGAATGGATTAAAAATTACATATTTGGCTGACATTCACTTACGAGATACCTAATTCAGTCTGCCAAGTCTCCCAGGCAATTGCTCGATGTTATGATCCTGTGCCGCTAACGTGATAATAAAAAAAGCCAAAGCATGGGGTCCTCCTGTCACCTAGTCCAAACCTATTCTGCAGGGGGATGTGTGCCTCTTCCCTAGGAAAAAAAACAGCCAGAGGCATCATCACTAGGGTCTTTGGAACCCAGGGCAAGTCGAAGAACGGCGTGCACCCCCCATACACACATAGAAAAGCATATGCGCGCCTTTGGCGTGCACAAAAAACATGGGCGTGGTCACATACCAAAGGGGCGTGGCCACTGAAAATGGGGCGCGCCATTCATGACACGTCACCCATTTCTCATCACTCTGGGAACATTACTTTCCAATCCATATGCACCTTACCTGTACGGTGGTTTCTCACAATGTGGAACCTCTGAAGAAATATATCCTCCATGGGAAGACGGCATCATAAGTCGGCATTCACTATTCATGTAGGTCACATCGTCCGAAAGATTCCTGTTTGTGTGGGAATATTAACAAGGTCTTCATCTTACGACAGCGGTTCAACCACACTCGTTCCCCCTGTGTAACTTCCTGCCCAATGCATCTCTTACCCACACCATCACCTCCCCAGACATACACAGACATACAAAAGCCTACACAGAGACATACACCTCTTTCACACAAATGCAGCCAGCCATATAAATAAAACTGCTTGCGTATGCAGGCGCTTTTAGCACTACAAGTGCCTGCATACCCATGGCTGGAAAAGCATGCTAAGGCTTGAAGAAATCATCCAAGACCTGTTGGGACCTGTAGTGCCACAGAAAAAAAAACACAAAAACTCACAAACTTTGTGACAAAATGGTTGATTTGACTAAATACTTCCCCAAACCTTGTTTAACCAATTCAATGTACTTGGCCTACATGTATTCAGAGAATTAGACCGGCAGTGTTGGAGTGATACCACAAGGTAAATACTTTAAATTTTGTCATCTTGGAAGAAGTGGAACTTGCCAAAGAGACCCTGGGGTTATGTTAGGAAAGAGGGTTACTTTCCAGTGCTGGAATGTAAACCCAGAATAAACTACTCTACTTTAATAGTGGGTTTAAAATTCAGCACCAGAGTGTAATTAATCCTCTTTCCTGCACATACAAGCCCCTTCCTTCCCGCATTCTGCATCTCCTGACTCAAGGATGCACAAGTCAGGGATACACAAAGAGTGTTAAATGGACGCTGGGATACGCATTTTTCATGTGCATGAGATGTCTAAAAAAGCACATTTTACACTCTAAATAAAGGCCTTACATCCAACTGTAAACGACCCCCAGAGTGTATATTTAGCACAGTGGGCCTAATCTGTATAGTGGCCAAGCATAACAGGGATATATTGCAGACTGATCAAGTTACATTAGGCTAAACTGAATTTTTATCAATCCTGAAGGTCTACCGTATAATGGGCATAATGGGTCCTCCACCATATCTTCATCATGGCCAATTATATTCTATACTGGGAACAGAGACTATTTGGGGAGATTCAATTAGCAGCACGTTTCCATCAGAATATTGCATGCTGATGTAATGCTGGTCATCCTGCAGGAAAACCTTGCACGGCTTTGCTCCCACCTATAAAGGTGCAGAAATAACTAGTCTTGGCCTAGCTATTAATGTCATTTCAATATATAATAAACATCCTAACAGTATTTTCATTTTAAATTGTGTTTTTATAATCATTTAATCCCTTGCTTGTTTTCTACCCAAGTAGCAGTCTTGACAAATGAAAATTGGACACAAGCAGAAGGTTAATGAAATGAGAAAGGGCTGATAGGAACTGAGTCATTGAATGAGTGGATGCAGTAAAAGAGAACTTTGGCGAATAAGGAGATGGCAAAGGGACAGACACGTAATAAATGGCAGGTGTATCGTGGGAAGCAGAGGTGATGGAGGAATATAAACATATCACACATCAGTAGAGCTTATCTTATGCACTTCTCCTTTAAGGAATTTAGAACACGAGTGAGGTCATGCTGTGATGTCATAATGGTAACTCTTTGCTGTTGATACCACTCTAGTCTTAACCGCCCAGGACATGGACATAGCATTATCATTGCTGTCATTAACATACTCCATATACATCTCCTGCACCCAGCCCACTGAGGGAAAGATATCCGCTTGAGGTAAGTATCTCATCAAAGACAAGGGCATTTCACTTGGATGTGCCTGCAGACTTGGAGCTTGACTACCCTAAAATATGACCTTGAGCTTGTTTATTTCTATAATTGGAGGTTCTAGCAGTATAGCACATCTATCGCAATGTAGCAGCCATTCGGGTAAACTCGGTACTTCTCAAAAGGGGATGACCATCCTCTTCAGCAAATTGCGCAGCTTTGTGAGGAATGTAAATTGGGTAATGTCAGGAGATGTGGACAGGAGCTATATTAATGACGTCAGCCAATGTTATTTATTAATGTGGTGAAATGTATACTGTATTTCAGTGTCAAACGTTCATATTTTAAATCAATTTGGAAATTATACTCTGCATAGCCTGCTAGTGCCCAGAGGGACGGGCAGTCCTTCAAGCCATGGGTCCCCAGAGGTTTCCTCCACAGGGGGTTTTTCCTCTCCTGAGTGCTGAAGGATGACTCTTTGTGAGTCACGAGGCTTCCACCATCTTGGTCCTCTTATAGGACAAGCTTGTAAGAGCCTCCGGCTAGTCTTGGGCGCTAATTTATTTTACAGTGCAGAGTAAAAATAAAGTGTTGTTTTCCTTGTGATAAAAATTCATAATAAATATAGTTTAAAAATTGATTTTCCTTGATGTGGTCTTTGTATTTTTTTCATAATGGAGGCTCTTAGAAGATTAAGAGCCTGTGAGGTCTAACAAAGTAAATGAGGTCATAAACTCTTCTTAAATACTGTATATCTGCAACTACAGAATCAGGAATATGGTCTTACTCCGTACTTGTTGTTACCCACTTGTCTCCTTTACAACTATGGTAAAATGAGTTGTATGGAAAATATTAAGAGGATCCAGTGATATTTTGCAATTTTTTTTACAAAGAAACAAAATCTGACCAAAACAAAGAAGAAATTTAAATAAAAAACAAAAATGTTATGTCAATTTCATGACATTCAAAGCACTAAAGGCCTTGTATTCTGAATGACATCAAATATTTCTATGCAGCTCATATGGATTACTGGCACCTCAGGAGTGATATGATAACTTTGGGCTGTGGTAAGGGTCCCAATGACAAATACTTTGTTTACGCACAATCCAGGTCAAAATCTTACAGGGACTCCTACCGTGTATTTCTTTTCTCATATAAATATTAAGTAATGAATATATGCAAATAATCTTCATACAGAACATGGTGCAATTTATATGTTGGTACTACTAAGATTGCTTACCAAATTCATCATTTACTAAATTTCCAATCTTCTGTTTTCTTTCACCCAAAATCTGTTTCACGCCTCCCAGAACCATCCTGAAAATAGAAATTAAGATTTTATAATCTTCGCACTACATAGTAGCTTAAGGTTATGACCTAATGGCAATGTGCAGGATATGGCAGTGGTAAATGATGTCATTGGGGAAGTGGTCAAGTCCAGAAAGGACACAAAATATGAAAGAGACCAGGTGAAATAGAAATATAAAATGTTTTCAAACATATATACTCTTCTGTGCTGGACAAAATGAAGCAAACAACATATGGAAGGTTACAGTCCCTTTAAATAGCAAATATTTAGGATGGTTTTCAAGGTATTCCTTAAAGAGGTTGCATACCCTGCCCAATTGCATTATTTAATGCAATCATCCTGCAGACTTGGTAGCAGTGGGGTGCACCTGCAGAACAGGTAGCCATTATGAATGGATTAAAAATTACATATTTGGCTGACATTCACTTACGAGATACCTAATTCAGTCTGCCAAGTCTCCCAGGCAATTGCTCGATGTTATGATTCTGTGCCGCTGACGTGATAATAAAAAAAGCCAAAGCATGGGGTCCTCATGTCACCTAGTCCAAACCTATTCTGCAGCGGGATGTGTGCCTCTTCCCTAGGAAAAAAAACAGCCAGAGGCATCATCACTAGGGTCTTTGGAACCCAGGGCAAGTCGAAGAACGGTGTGCACCCCCCATACACACATAGAAAAGCATATGCGCGCCTTTGGCGTGCACAAAAAACATGGGCGTGGTCACATACCAAAGGGGCGTGGCCACTGAAAATGGGGCGCACCATTCATGACACGTCACCCATTTCTCATCACTCTGGGAACATTACTTTCCAATCCATATGCACCTTACCTATACAGTGGTTTCTCACAATGTGGAACCTCTGAAGAAATATATCCTCCATGGGACGACGGCATCATAAGTCAGCATTCACTATTCATGTAGGTCACATCGTCCGGAAGATTCCTGTTTGTTTGGGAATATTAACAAGGTCTTCATCTTACGACAGCGGTTCAACCACACTCGTTCCCCCTGTGTAACTTCCTGCCCCATTCTTCTCTTACCCACACCATCACCTCCCCAAACATACACAGACATACAAAAGCCTACACAGAGACAAACACCTCTTTCACACAAATGCAGCCAGACAAATAAATAAAACTGCTTGCGTATGCAGGCGCTTTTAGCACTACAAGTGCCTGCATACCCATGGCTGGAAAAGCATGCTAAGGCTTGAAGAAATCATCCAAGACCTGTTGGGACCTGTAGTGCCACAGAAAAAAAACCACAAAAACCCACAAACTTTGTGACAAAATGGTTGATTTGACTAAATACTTCCCCAAACCTTGTTTAACCAATTCAATGTACTTGACCTACATGTATGCAGAGAATTAGACCGGCAGTGTTGGAGTGATACCACAAGGTAAATACTTTAAATTTTGTCATCTTGGAAGAAGTGGAACTTGCCAAAGAGACACTGGGGTTATGTTAGGAAAGAGGGTTACTTTCCAGTGTTGGAATGTAAACCCAGAATAAACTACTCTACTTTAATTGTGGGTTTACAATTCAGCGCCAGAGTGTAATTAATCCTCTTTCCTGCACATACAAGACCCTTCCAGCCCGCATTCTGCATCTCCAGACTCAAGGATGCACAAGTCAGGGATACACAAAGAGTGTTAAATGGACGCTGGGATACGCATTTTTCATGTGCATGAGATGTCTAAAAAAGCACATTTTACACTCTAAATAAAGGCCTTACATCCAACTGTAAACGACCCCCAGAGTGTATATTTAGCACAGTGGGACTATTCTGTATAGTGGCCAAGCATAACAGGGATATATTGCAGACTGATCAAGTTACATTAGGCTAAACTGAATTTTTATCAATCCTGAAGGTCTACCGTATAATGGGCATAATGGGTCCTCCACCATATCTTCATCATGGCCAATTATATTCTATACTGGGAACAGAGACTATTTGGGGAGATTCAATTAGCAGCACATTTCCATCAGAATATTGCACGCTGATGTAATGCTGGTCATCCTGCAGGAAAACCTTGCACGGCTTTGCTCCCACCTATAAAGGTGCAGAAATAACTAGTCTTGGCCTAGCTATTAATGTCATTTCAATATATAATAAACATCCTAACAGTATTTTCATTTTAAATTGTGTTTTTTATAATCATTTAATCCCTTGCTTGTTTTCTACCCAAGTAGCAGTCTTGACAAATGAAAATTGGACACAAGCAGAAGGTTAATGAAATGAGAAAGGCTGATAGGAACTGAGTCATTGAATGAGTGGATGCAGTAAAAGCGAACTTTGGCGAATAAGGAGATGGCAAAGGGACAGACACGTAATAAATGGCAGGTGTATCGTGGGAAGCAGAGGTGATGGAGGAATATAAACATATCACACATCAGTAGAGCTTATCTTATGCACTTCTCCTTTAAGGAATTTAGAACATGAGTGAGGTCATGCTGTGATGTCATAATGGTAACTCTTTGCTGTTGATACCACTCTAGTCTTAACCGCCCAGGACATGGACATAGCATTATCATTGCTGTCATTAACATACTCCATATACATCTCCTGCACCCAGCCCACTGAGGGAAAGATATCCGCTTGAGGTAAGTATCTCATCAAAGACAAGGGCGTTTCACTTGGATGTGCCTGCAGACTTGGAGCTTGACTACCCTAAAATATGACCTTGAGCTTGTTTATTTCTATAATTGGAGGTTCTAGCAGCACAGCACATCTATCGCAATGTAGCAGCCATTCGGGTAAACTCGGTGCTTCTCAAAAGGGGATGACCATCCTCTTCAGCAAATTGCACAGCTTTGTGAGGAATGTAAATTGGGTAATGTCAGGAGATGTGGACAGGAGCTATATTAATGACGTCAGCCAATGTTATTTTTTAATGTGGTGAAATGTATACTGTATTTCAGTGTCAAACGTTCATATTTTAAATCAATTTGGAAATTATACTCTGCATAGCCTCCTAGTGCCCATAGGGACGGGCAGTCCTTCAAGCCATGGGTCCCCAGAGGTTTCCTCCACAGGGGGTTTTTCCTCTCCTGAGTGCTGAAGGATGACTCTTTGTGAGTCACGAGGCTTCCACCTTCTTGGTCCTCTTATAGGACAAGCTTGTAAGAGCCTCCGGCTAATCTTGGGCGCTAATTTATTTTACAGTGCAGAGTAAAAATAAAGTGTTGTTTTCCTTGTGATAAAAATTCATAATAAATATAGTTTAAAAATTGATTTTGCTTGATGTGGTCTTTGTTTTTTTTCATAATGGAGGCTCTTAGAAGATTAAGAGCCTGTGAGGTCTAACAAAGTAAATGAGGTCAAAAACTCTTCTTAAATACTGTATATCTGCGACTACAGAATCAGGAATATGGTCTTACTCCGTACTTGTTGTTACCCACTTGTCTCCTTTACAACTATGGTAAAATGAGTTGTATGGAAAATATTAAGAGGATCCAGTGACATTTTGCAATTTTTTTTACAAAGAAACAAAATCTGACCAAAACAAAGAAGAAATTAAAATAAAAAACAAAAATGTTATGTTAATTTCATGACATTCAAAGCACTAAAGGCCTTGTATTCTGAATGACATCAAATATTTCTATGCAGCTCATATGGATTACTGGCACGTCAGGAGTGATATGATAACTTTGGGCTGTGGTAAGGGTCCCAATGACAAATACTTTGTTTACGCACAATCCGGGTCAAAATCTTACAGGGATTCCTACCATGTATTTCTTTTCTCATATAAATATTAAGTAATGAATATATGCAAATAATCTTCATACAGAACATGGTGCAATTTATATGTTGGTACTACTAAGATTGCTTACCAAATTCATCATTTACTAAATTTCCAATCTTCTGTTTTCTTTCACCCAAAATCTGTTTCACGCCTCCCAGAATCATCCTGAAAATAGAAATTAAGATTTTATAATCTTCGCACTACATAGTACCTTAAGGTTATGACCTAATGGCAATGTGCAGGATATGGCGGTGGTAAATGATGTCATTGGGGAAGTGGTCAAGTCCAGAAAGGACACAAAATATGAAAGAGACCAGGTGAAATAGAAATATAAAATGTTTTCAAACATATATACTCTTCTGTGCTGGACAAAATGAAGCAAACAACATATGGAAGGTTACAGTCCCTTTAAATAGCAAATATTTAGGATGGTTTTCAAGGTATTCCTTAAAGAGGTTGCATTCCCTGCCCAATTGCATTATTTAATGCAATCATCCTGCAGACTTGGTAGCAGTGGGGTGCACCTGCAGAACAGGTAGCCATTATGAATGGATTAAAAATTACATATTTGGCTGACATTCACTTACGAGATACCTAATTCAGTCTGCCAAGTCTCCCAGGCAATTGCTCGATGTTATGATTCTGTGCCGCTGACGTGATTATAAAAAAAGCCAAAGCATGGGGTCCTCCTGTCACCTAGTCCAAACCTATTCTGCAGCGGGATGTGTGCCTCTTCCCTAGGAAAAAAAACAGCCAGAGGCATCATCACTAGGGTCTTTGGAACCCAGGGCAAGTCGAAGAACGGCGTGCACCGCCCATACACACATAGAAAAGCATATGCGCGCCTTTGGCGTGCACAAAAAACATGGGCGTGGTCACATACCAAAGGGGCGTGGCCACTGAAAATGGGGCGCACCATTCATGACACGTCACCCATTTCTCATCACTCTGGGAACATTACTTTCCAATCCATATGCACCTTACCTATACGGTGGTTTCTCACAATGTGGAACCTCTGAAGAAATATATCCTCCATGGGAAGACGGAATCATAAGTCAGCATTCACTATTCATGTAGGTCACATCGTCCGAAAGATTCCTGTTTGTGTGGGAATATTAACAAGGTCTTCATCTTACGACAGCGGTTCAACCACACTCGTTCCCCCTGTGTAACTTCCTGCCCCCTGCATCTCTTACCCACACCATCACCTCCCCATACATACACAGACATACAAAAGCCTACACAGAGACATACACCTCTTTCACACAAATGCAGCCAGCCAAATAAATAAAACTGCTTGCGTATGCAGGCGCTTTTAGCACTACAAGTGCCTGCATACCCATGGCTGGAAAAGCATGCTAAGGCTTGAAGAAATCATCCAAGACCTGTTGGGACCTGTAGTGCCACAGAAAAAAAAACACAAAAACTCACAAACTTTGTGACAAAATGGTTGATTTGACTAAATACTTCCCCAAACCTTGTTTAACCAATTCAATGTACTTGGCCTACATGTATTCAGAGAATTAGACCGGCAGTGTTGGAGTGATACCACAAGGTAAATACTTTAAATTTTGTCATCTTGGAAGAAGTGGAACTTGCCAAAGAGACCCTGGGGTTATGTTAGGAAAGAGGGTTACTTTCCAGTGCTGGAATGTAAACCCAGAATAAACTACTCTACTTTAATAGTGGGTTTAAAATTCAGCACCAGAGTGTAATTAATCCTCTTTCCTGCACATACAAGCCCCTTCCTTCCCGCATTCTGCATCTCCTGACTCAAGGATGCACAAGTCAGGGATACACAAAGAGTGTTAAATGGACGCTGGGATACGCATTTTTCATGTGCATGAGATGTCTAAAAAAGCACATTTTACACTCTAAATAAAGGCCTTACATCCAACTGTAAACGACCCCCAGAGTGTAAATTTAGCACAGTGGGCCTAATCTGTATAGTGGCCAAGCATAACAGGGATATATTGCAGACTGATCAAGTTACATTAGGCTAAACTGAATTTTTATCAATCCTGAAGGTCTACCGTATAATGGGCATAATGGGTCCTCCACCATATCTTCATCATGGCCAATTATATTCTATACTGGGAACAGAGACTATTTGGGGAGATTCAATTAGCAGCACGTTTCCATCAGAATATTGCACGCTGATGTAATGCTGGTCATCCTGCAGGAAAACCTTGCACGGCTTTGCTCCCACCTATAAAGGTGCAGAAATAACTAGTCTTGGCCTAGCTATTAATGTCATTTCAATATATAATAAACATCCTAACAGTATTTTCATTTTAAATTGTGTTTTTTATAATCATTTAATCCCTTGCTTGTTTTCTACCCAAGTAGCAGTCTTGACAAATGAAAATTGGACACAAGCAGAAGGTTAATGAAATGAGAAAGGGCTGATAGGAACTGAGTCATTGAATGAGTGGATGCAGTAAAAGAGAACTTTGGCGAATAAGGAGATGGCAAAGGGACAGACACGTAATAAATGGCAGGTGTATCGTGGGAAGCAGAGGTGATGGAGGAATATAAACATATCACACATCAGTAGAGCTTATCTTATGCACTTCTCCTTTAAGGAATTTAGAACACGAGTGAGGTCATGCTGTGATGTCATAATGGTAACTCTTTGCTGTTGATACCACTCTAGTCTTAACCGCCCAGGACATGGACATAGCATTATCATTGCTGTCATTAACATACTCCATATACATCTCCTGCACCCAGCCCACTGAGGGAAAGATATCCGCTTGAGGTAAGTATCTCATCAAAGACAAGGGCATTTCACTTGGATGTGCCTGCAGACTTGGAGCTTGACTACCCTAAAATATGACCTTGAGCTTGTTTATTTCTATAATTGGAGGTTCTAGCAGTATAGCACATCTATCGCAATGTAGCAGCCATTCGGGTAAACTCGGTACTTCTCAAAAGGGGATGACCATCCTCTTCAGCAAATTGCGCAGCTTTGTGAGGAATGTAAATTGGGTAATGTCAGGAGATGTGGACAGGAGCTATATTAATGACGTCAGCCAATGTTATTTATTAATGTGGTGAAATGTATACTGTATTTCAGTGTCAAACGTTCATATTTTAAATCAATTTGGAAATTATACTCTGCATAGCCTGCTAGTGCCCAGAGGGACGGGCAGTCCTTCAAGCCATGGGTCCCCAGAGGTTTCCTCCACAGGGGGTTTTTCCTCTCCTGAGTGCTGAAGGATGACTCTTTGTGAGTCACGAGGCTTCCACCATCTTGGTCCTCTTATAGGACAAGCTTGTAAGAGCCTCCGGCTAGTCTTGGGCGCTAATTTATTTTACAGTGCAGAGTAAAAATAAAGTGTTGTTTTCCTTGTGATAAAAATTCATAATAAATATAGTTTAAAAATTGATTTTCCTTGATGTGGTCTTTGTATTTTTTTCATAATGGAGGCTCTTAGAAGATTAAGAGCCTGTGAGGTCTAACAAAGTAAATGAGGTCATAAACTCTTCTTAAATACTGTATATCTGCAACTACAGAATCAGGAATATGGTCTTACTCCGTACTTGTTGTTACCCACTTGTCTCCTTTACAACTATGGTAAAATGAGTTGTATGGAAAATATTAAGAGGATCCAGTGATATTTTGCAATTTTTTTTACAAAGAAACAAAATCTGACCAAAACAAAGAAGAAATTTAAATAAAAAACAAAAATGTTATGTCAATTTCATGACATTCAAAGCACTAAAGGCCTTGTATTCTGAATGACATCAAATATTTCTATGCAGCTCATATGGATTACTGGCACCTCAGGAGTGATATGATAACTTTGGGCTGTGGTAAGGGTCCCAATGACAAATACTTTGTTTACGCACAATCCAGGTCAAAATCTTACAGGGACTCCTACCGTGTATTTCTTTTCTCATATAAATATTAAGTAATGAATATATGCAAATAATCTTCATACAGAACATGGTGCAATTTATATGTTGGTACTACTAAGATTGCTTACCAAATTCATCATTTACTAAATTTCCAATCTTCTGTTTTCTTTCACCCAAAATCTGTTTCACGCCTCCCAGAACCATCCTGAAAATAGAAATTAAGATTTTATAATCTTCGCACTACATAGTAGCTTAAGGTTATGACCTAATGGCAATGTGCAGGATATGGCAGTGGTAAATGATGTCATTGGGGAAGTGGTCAAGTCCAGAAAGGACACAAAATATGAAAGAGACCAGGTGAAATAGAAATATAAAATGTTTTCAAACATATATACTCTTCTGTGCTGGACAAAATGAAGCAAACAACATATGGAAGGTTACAGTCCCTTTAAATAGCAAATATTTAGGATGGTTTTCAAGGTATTCCTTAAAGAGGTTGCATACCCTGCCCAATTGCATTATTTAATGCAATCATCCTGCAGACTTGGTAGCAGTGGGGTGCACCTGCAGAACAGGTAGCCATTATGAATGGATTAAAAATTACATATTTGGCTGACATTCACTTACGAGATACCTAATTCAGTCTGCCAAGTCTCCCAGGCAATTGCTCGATGTTATGATTCTGTGCCGCTGACGTGATAATAAAAAAAGCCAAAGCATGGGGTCCTCATGTCACCTAGTCCAAACCTATTCTGCAGCGGGATGTGTGCCTCTTCCCTAGGAAAAAAAACAGCCAGAGGCATCATCACTAGGGTCTTTGGAACCCAGGGCAAGTCGAAGAACGGCGTGCACCCCCCATACACACATAGAAAAGCATATGCGCGCCTTTGGCGTGCACAAAAAACATGGGCGTGGTCACATACCAAAGGGGCGTGGCCACTGAAAATGGGGCGCACCATTCATGACACGTCACCCATTTCTCATCACTCTGGGAACATTACTTTCCAATCCATATGCACCTTACCTATACGGTGGTTTCTCACAATGTGGAACCTCTGAAGAAATATATCCTCCATGGGACGACGGCATCATAAGTCAGCATTCACTATTCATGTAGGTCACATCGTCCGGAAGATTCCTGTTTGTTTGGGAATATTAACAAGGTCTTCATCTTACGACAGCGGTTCAACCACACTCGTTCCCCCTGTGTAACTTCCTGCCCCATTCTTCTCTTACCCACACCATCACCTCCCCAAACATACACAGACATACAAAAGCCTACACAGAGACAAACACCTCTTTCACACAAATGCAGCCAGACAAATAAATAAAACTGCTTGCGTATGCAGGCGCTTTTAGCACTACAAGTGCCTGCATACCCATGGCTGGAAAAGCATGCTAAGGCTTGAAGAAATCATCCAAGACCTGTTGGGACCTGTAGTGCCACAGAAAAAAAAACACAAAAACCCACAAACTTTGTGACAAAATGGTTGATTTGACTAAATACTTCCCCAAACCTTGTTTAACCAATTCAATGTACTTGACCTACATGTATGCAGAGAATTAGACCGGCAGTGTTGGAGTGATACCACAAGGTAAATACTTTAAATTTTGTCATCTTGGAAGAAGTGGAACTTGCCAAAGAGACACTGGGGTTATGTTAGGAAAGAGGGTTACTTTCCAGTGTTGGAATGTAAACCCAGAATAAACTACTCTACTTTAATTGTGGGTTTACAATTCAGCGCCAGAGTGTAATTAATCCTCTTTCCTGCACATACAAGACCCTTCCAGCCCGCATTCTGCATCTCCAGACTCAAGGATGCACAAGTCAGGGATACACAAAGAGTGTTAAATGGACGCTGGGATACGCATTTTTCATGTGCATGAGATGTCTAAAAAAGCACATTTTACACTCTAAATAAAGGCCTTACATCCAACTGTAAACGACCCCCAGAGTGTATATTTAGCACAGTGGGCCTAATCTGTATAGTGGCCAAGCATAACAGGGATATATTGCAGACTGATCAAGTTACATTAGGCTAAACTGAATTTTTATCAATCCTGAAGGTCTACCGTATAATGGGCATAATGGGTCCTCCACCATATCTTCATCATGGCCAATTATATTCTATACTGGGAACAGAGACTATTTGGGGAGATTCAATTAGCAGCACATTTCCATCAGAATATTGCACGCTGATGTAATGCTGGTCATCCTGCAGGAAAACCTTGCACGGCTTTGCTCCCACCTATAAAGGTGCAGAAATAACTAGTCTTGGCCTAGCTATTAATGTCATTTCAATATATAATAAACATCCTAACAGTATTTTCATTTTAAATTGTGTTTTTTATAATCATTTAATCCCTTGCTTGTTTTCTACCCAAGTAGCAGTCTTGACAAATGAAAATTGGACACAAGCAGAAGGTTAATGAAATGAGAAAGGCTGATAGGAACTGAGTCATTGAATGAGTGGATGCAGTAAAAGCGAACTTTGGCGAATAAGGAGATGGCAAAGGGACAGACACGTAATAAATGGCAGGTGTATCGTGGGAAGCAGAGGTGATGGAGGAATATAAACATATCACACATCAGTAGAGCTTATCTTATGCACTTCTCCTTTAAGGAATTTAGAACACGAGTGAGGTCATGCTGTGATGTCATAATGGTAACTCTTTGCTGTTGATACCACTCTAGTCTTAACCGCCCAGGACATGGACATAGCATTATCATTGCTGTCATTAACATACTCCATATACATCTCCTGCACCCAGCCCACTGAGGGAAAGATATCCGCTTGAGGTAAGTATCTCATCAAAGACAAGGGCGTTTCACTTGGATGTGCCTGCAGACTTGGAGCTTGACTACCCTAAAATATGACCTTGAGCTTGTTTTTTTCTATAATTGGAGGTTCTAGCAGCACAGCACATCTATCGCAATGTAGCAGCCATTCGGGTAAACTCGGTGCTTCTCAAAAGGGGATGACCATCCTCTTCAGCAAATTGCACAGCTTTGTGAGGAATGTAAATTGGGTAATGTCAGGAGATGTGGACAGGAGCTATATTAATGACGTCAGCCAATGTTATTTTTTAATGTGGTGAAATGTATACTGTATTTCAGTGTCAAACGTTCATATTTTAAATCAATTTGGAAATTATACTCTGCATAGCCTCCTAGTGCCCATAGGGACGGGCAGTCCTTCAAGCCATGGGTCCCCAGAGGTTTCCTCCACAGGGGGTTTTTCCTCTCCTGAGTGCTGAAGGATGACTCTTTGTGAGTCACGAGGCTTCCACCTTCTTGGTCCTCTTATAGGACAAGCTTGTAAGAGCCTCCGGCTAATCTTGGGCGCTAATTTATTTTACAGTGCAGAGTAAAAATAAAGTGTTGTTTTCCTTGTGATAAAAATTCATAATAAATATAGTTTAAAAATTGATTTTGCTTGATGTGGTCTTTGTTTTTTTTCATAATGGAGGCTCTTAGAAGATTAAGAGCCTGTGAGGTCTAACAAAGTAAATGAGGTCAAAAACTCTTCTTAAATACTGTATATCTGCGACTACAGAATCAGGAATATGGTCTTACTCCGTACTTGTTGTTACCCACTTGTCTCCTTTACAACTATGGTAAAATGAGTTGTATGGAAAATATTAAGAGGATCCAGTGACATTTTGCAATTTTTTTTACAAAGAAACAAAATCTGACCAAAACAAAGAAGAAATTAAAATAAAAAACAAAAATGTTATGTTAATTTCATGACATTCAAAGCACTAAAGGCCTTGTATTCTGAATGACATCAAATATTTCTATGCAGCTCATATGGATTACTGGCACCTCAGGAGTGATATGATAACTTTGGGCTGTGGTAAGGGTCCCAATGACAAATACTTTGTTTATGCACAATCCGGGTCAAAATCTTACAGGGATTCCTACCATGTATTTCTTTTCTCATATAAATATTAAGTAATGAATATATGCAAATAATCTTCATACAGAACATGGTGCAATTTATATGTTGGTACTACTAAGATTGCTTACCAAATTCATCATTTACTAAATTTCCAATCTTCTGTTTTCTTTCACCCAAAATCTGTTTCACGCCTCCCAGAATCATCCTGAAAATAGAAATTAAGATTTTATAATCTTCGCACTACATAGTACCTTAAGGTTATGACCTAATGGCAATGTGCAGGATATGGCGGTGGTAAATGATGTCATTGGGGAAGTGGTCAAGTCCAGAAAGGACACAAAATATGAAAGAGACCAGGTGAAATAGAAATATAAAATGTTTTCAAACATATATACTCTTCTGTGCAGGACAAAATGAAGCAAACAACATATGGAAGGTTACAGTCCCTTTAAATAGCAAATATTTAGGATGGTTTTCAAGGTATTCCTTAAAGAGGTTGCATTCCCTGCCCAATTGCATTATTTAATGCAATCATCCTGCAGACTTGGTAGCAGTGGGGTGCACCTGCAGAACAGGTAGCCATTATGAATGGATTAAAAATTACATATTTGGCTGACATTCACTTACGAGATACCTAATTCAGTCTGCCAAGTCTCCCAGGCAATTGCTCGATGTTATGATTCTGTGCCGCTGACGTGATAATAAAAAAAGCCAAAGCATGGGGTCCTCCTGTCACCTAGTCCAAACCTATTCTGCAGCGGGATGTGTGCCTCTTCCCTAGGAAAAAAAACAGCCAGAGGCATCATCACTAGGGTCTTTGGAACCCAGGGCAATTCGAAGAACGGCGTGCACCGCCCATACACACATAGAAAAGCATATGCGCGCCTTTGGCGTGCACAAAAAACATGGGCGTGGTCACATACCAAAGGGGCGTGGCCACTGAAAATGGGGCGCACCATTCATGACACGTCACCCATTTCTCATCACTCTGGGAACATTACTTTCCAATCCATATGCACCTTACCTATACGGTGGTTTCTCACAATGTGGAACCTCTGAAGAAATATATCCTCCATGGGAAGACGGAATCATAAGTCAGCATTCACTATTCATGTAGGTCACATCGTCCGAAAGATTCCTGTTTGTGTGGGAATATTAACAAGGTCTTCATCTTACGACAGCGGTTCAACCACACTCGTTCCCCCTGTGTAACTTCCTGCCCCCTGCATCTCTTACCCACACCATCACCTCCCCAGACATACACAGACATACAAAAGCCTACACAGAGACATACACCTCTTTCACACAAATGCAGCCAGCCAAATAAATAAAACTGCTTGCGTATGCAGGCGCTTTTAGCACTACAAGTGCCTGCATACCCATGGCTGGAAAAGCATGCTAAGGCTTGAAGAAATCATCCAAGACCTGTTGGGACCTGTAGTGCCACAGAAAAAAAAACACAAAAACTCACAAACTTTGTGACAAAATGGTTGATTTGACTAAATACTTCCCCAAACCTTGTTTAACCAATTCAATGTACTTGGCCTACATGTATTCAGAGAATTAGACCGGCAGTGTTGGAGTGATACCACAAGGTAAATACTTTAAATTTTGTCATCTTGGAAGAAGTGGAACTTGCCAAAGAGACCCTGGGGTTATGTTAGGAAAGAGGGTTACTTTCCAGTGCTGGAATGTAAACCCAGAATAAACTACTCTACTTTAATAGTGGGTTTAAAATTCAGCACCAGAGTGTAATTAATCCTCTTTCCTGCACATACAAGCCCCTTCCTTCCCGCATTCTGCATCTCCTGACTCAAGGATGCACAAGTCAGGGATACACAAAGAGTGTTAAATGGACGCTGGGATACGCATTTTTCATGTGCATGAGATGTCTAAAAAAGCACATTTTACACTCTAAATAAAGGCCTTACATCCAACTGTAAACGACCCCCAGAGTGTAAATTTAGCACAGTGGGCCTAATCTGTATAGTGGCCAAGCATAACAGGGATATATTGCAGACTGATCAAGTTACATTAGGCTAAACTGAATTTTTATCAATCCTGAAGGTCTACCGTATAATGGGCATAATGGGTCCTCCACCATATCTTCATCATGGCCAATTATATTCTATACTGGGAACAGAGACTATTTGGGGAGATTCAATTAGCAGCACGTTTCCATCAGAATATTGCACGCTGATGTAATGCTGGTCATCCTGCAGGAAAACCTTGCACGGCTTTGCTCCCACCTATAAAGGTGCAGAAATAACTAGTCTTGGCCTAGCTATTAATGTCATTTCAATATATAATAAACATCCTAACAGTATTTTCATTTTAAATTGTGTTTTTTATAATCATTTAATCCCTTGCTTGTTTTCTACCCAAGTAGCAGTCTTGACAAATGAAAATTGGACACAAGCAGAAGGTTAATGAAATGAGAAAGGGCTGATAGGAACTGAGTCATTGAATGAGTGGATGCAGTAAAAGAGAACTTTGGCGAATAAGGAGATGGCAAAGGGACAGACACGTAATAAATGGCAGGTGTATCGTGGGAAGCAGAGGTGATGGAGGAATATAAACATATCACACATCAGTAGAGCTTATCTTATGCACTTCTCCTTTAAGGAATTTAGAACACGAGTGAGGTCATGCTGTGATGTCATAATGGTAACTCTTTGCTGTTGATACCACTCTAGTCTTAACCGCCCAGGACATGGACATAGCATTATCATTGCTGTCATTAACATACTCCATATACATCTCCTGCACCCAGCCCACTGAGGGAAAGATATCCGCTTGAGGTAAGTATCTCATCAAAGACAAGGGCATTTCACTTGGATGTGCCTGCAGACTTGGAGCTTGACTACCCTAAAATATGACCTTGAGCTTGTTTATTTCTATAATTGGAGGTTCTAGCAGTATAGCACATCTATCGCAATGTAGCAGCCATTCGGGTAAACTCGGTACTTCTCAAAAGGGGATGACCATCCTCTTCAGCAAATTGCGCAGCTTTGTGAGGAATGTAAATTGGGTAATGTCAGGAGATGTGGACAGGAGCTATATTAATGACGTCAGCCAATGTTATTTATTAATGTGGTGAAATGTATACTGTATTTCAGTGTCAAACGTTCATATTTTAAATCAATTTGGAAATTATACTCTGCATAGCCTGCTAGTGCCCAGAGGGACGGGCAGTCCTTCAAGCCATGGGTCCCCAGAGGTTTCCTCCACAGGGGGTTTTTCCTCTCCTGAGTGCTGAAGGATGACTCTTTGTGAGTCACGAGGCTTCCACCATCTTGGTCCTCTTATAGGACAAGCTTGTAAGAGCCTCCGGCTAGTCTTGGGCGCTAATTTATTTTACAGTGCAGAGTAAAAATAAAGTGTTGTTTTCCTTGTGATAAAAATTCATAATAAATATAGTTTAAAAATTGATTTTCCTTGATGTGGTCTTTGTATTTTTTTCATAATGGAGGCTCTTAGAAGATTAAGAGCCTGTGAGGTCTAACAAAGTAAATGAGGTCATAAACTCTTCTTAAATACTGTATATCTGCGACTACAGAATCAGGAATATGGTCTTACTCCGTACTTGTTGTTACCCACTTGTCTCCTTTACAACTATGGTAAAATGAGTTGTATGGAAAATATTAAGAGGATCCAGTGATATTTTGCAATTTTTTTTACAAAGAAACAAAATCTGACCAAAACAAAGAAGAAATTTAAATAAAAAACAAAAATGTTATGTCAATTTCATGACATTCAAAGCACTAAAGGCCTTGTATTCTGAATGACATCAAATATTTCTATGCAGCTCATATGGATTACTGGCACCTCAGGAGTGATATGATAACTTTGGGCTGTGGTAAGGGTCCCAATGACAAATACTTTGTTTACGCACAATCCAGGTCAAAATCTTACAGGGACTCCTACCGTGTATTTCTTTTCTCATATAAATATTAAGTAATGAATATATGCAAATAATCTTCATACAGAACATGGTGCAATTTATATGTTGGTACTACTAAGATTGCTTACCAAATTCATCATTTACTCAATTTCCAATCTTCTGTTTTCTTTCACCCAAAATCTGTTTCACGCCTCCCAGAACCATCCTGAAAATAGAAATTAAGATTTTATAATCTTCGCACTACATAGTAGCTTAAGGTTATGACCTAATGGCAATGTGCAGGATATGGCAGTGGTAAATGATGTCATTGGGGAAGTGGTCAAGTCCAGAAAGGACACAAAATATGAAAGAGACCAGGTGAAATAGAAATATAAAATGTTTTCAAACATATATACTCTTCTGTGCTGGACAAAATGAAGCAAACAACATATGGAAGGTTACAGTCCCTTTAAATAGCAAATATTTAGGATGGTTTTCAAGGTATTCCTTAAAGAGGTTGCATACCCTGCCCAATTGCATTATTTAATGCAATCATCCTGCAGACTTGGTAGCAGTGGGGTGCACCTGCAGAACAGGTAGCCATTATGAATGGATTAAAAATTACATATTTGGCTGACATTCACTTACGAGATACCTAATTCAGTCTGCCAAGTCTCCCAGGCAATTGCTCGATGTTATGATTCTGTGCCGCTGACGTGATAATAAAAAAAGCCAAAGCATGGGGTCCTCATGTCACCTAGTCCAAACCTATTCTGCAGCGGGATGTGTGCCTCTTCCCTAGGAAAAAAAACAGCCAGAGGCATCATCACTAGGGTCTTTGGAACCCAGGGCAAGTCGAAGAACGGCGTGCACCCCCCATACACACATAGAAAAGCATATGCGCGCCTTTGGCGTGCACAAAAAACATGGGCGTGGTCACATACCAAAGGGGCGTGGCCACTGAAAATGGGGCGCACCATTCATGACACGTCACCCATTTCTCATCACTCTGGGAACATTACTTTCCAATCCATATGCACCTTACCTATACGGTGGTTTCTCACAATGTGGAACCTCTGAAGAAATATATCCTCCATGGGACGACGGCATCATAAGTCAGCATTCACTATTCATGTAGGTCACATCGTCCGGAAGATTCCTGTTTGTTTGGGAATATTAACAAGGTCTTCATCTTACGACAGCGGTTCAACCACACTCGTTCCCCCTGTGTAACTTCCTGCCCCATTCTTCTCTTACCCACACCATCACCTCCCCAAACATACACAGACATACAAAAGCCTACACAGAGACAAACACCTCTTTCACACAAATGCAGCCAGACAAATAAATAAAACTGCTTGCGTATGCAGGCGCTTTTAGCACTACAAGTGCCTGCATACCCATGGCTGGAAAAGCATGCTAAGGCTTGAAGAAATCATCCAAGACCTGTTGGGACCTGTAGTGCCACAGAAAAAAAACCACAAAAACCCACAAACTTTGTGACAAAATGGTTGATTTGACTAAATACTTCCCCAAACCTTGTTTAACCAATTCAATGTACTTGACCTACATGTATGCAGAGAATTAGACCGGCAGTGTTGGAGTGATACCACAAGGTAAATACTTTAAATTTTGTCATCTTGGAAGAAGTGGAACTTGCCAAAGAGACACTGGGGTTATGTTAGGAAAGAGGGTTACTTTCCAGTGTTGGAATGTAAACCCAGAATAAACTACTCTACTTTAATTGTGGGTTTACAATTCAGCGCCAGAGTGTAATTAATCCTCTTTCCTGCACATACAAGACCCTTCCAGCCCACATTCTGCATCTCCAGACTCAAGGATGCACAAGTCAGGGATACACAAAGAGTGTTAAATGGACGCTGGGATACGCATTTTTCATGTGCATGAGATGTCTAAAAAAGCACATTTTACACTCTAAATAAAGGCCTTACATCCAACTGTAAACGACCCCCAGAGTGTATATTTAGCACAGTGGGCCTAATCTGTATAGTGGCCAAGCATAACAGGGATATATTGCAGACTGATCAAGTTACATTAGGCTAAACTGAATTTTTATCAATCCTGAAGGTCTACCGTATAATGGGCATAATGGGTCCTCCACCATATCTTCATCATGGCCAATTATATTCTATACTGGGAACAGAGACTATTTGGGGAGATTCAATTAGCAGCACATTTCCATCAGAATATTGCACGCTGATGTAATGCTGGTCATCCTGCAGGAAAACCTTGCACGGCTTTGCTCCCACCTATAAAGGTGCAGAAATAACTAGTCTTGGCCTAGCTATTAATGTCATTTCAATATATAATAAACATCCTAACAGTATTTTCATTTTAAATTGTGTTTTTTATAATCATTTAATCCCTTGCTTGTTTTCTACCCAAGTAGCAGTCTTGACAAATGAAAATTGGACACAAGCAGAAGGTTAATGAAATGAGAAAGGCTGATAGGAACTGAGTCATTGAATGAGTGGATGCAGTAAAAGCGAACTTTGGCGAATAAGGAGATGGCAAAGGGACAGACACGTAATAAATGGCAGGTGTATCGTGGGAAGCAGAGGTGATGGAGGAATATAAACATATCACACATCAGTAGAGCTTATCTTATGCACTTCTCCTTTAAGGAATTTAGAACACGAGTGAGGTCATGCTGTGATGTCATAATGGTAACTCTTTGCTGTTGATACCACTCTAGTCTTAACCGCCCAGGACATGGACATAGCATTATCATTGCTGTCATTAACATACTCCATATACATCTCCTGCACCCAGCCCACTGAGGGAAAGATATCCGCTTGAGGTAAGTATCTCATCAAAGACAAGGGCGTTTCACTTGGATGTGCCTGCAGACTTGGAGCTTGACTACCCTAAAATATGACCTTGAGCTTGTTTTTTTCTATAATTGGAGGTTCTAGCAGCACAGCACATCTATCGCAATGTAGCAGCCATTCGGGTAAACTCGGTGCTTCTCAAAAGGGGATGACCATCCTCTTCAGCAAATTGCACAGCTTTGTGAGGAATGTAAATTGGGTAATGTCAGGAGATGTGGACAGGAGCTATATTAATGACGTCAGCCAATGTTATTTTTTAATGTGGTGAAATGTATACTGTATTTCAGTGTCAAACGTTCATATTTTAAATCAATTTGGAAATTATACTCTGCATAGCCTGCTAGTGCCCAGAGGGACGGGCAGTCCTTCAAGCCATGGGTCCCCAGAGGTTTCCTCCACAGGGGGTTTTTCCTCTCCTGAGTGCTGAAGGATGACTCTTTGTGAGTCACGAGGCTTCCACCATCTTGGTCCTCTTATAGGACAAGCTTGTAAGAGCCTCCGGCTAGTCTTGGGCGCTAATTTATTTTACAGTGCAGAGTAAAAATAAAGTGTTGTTTTCCTTGTGATAAAAATTCATAATAAATATAGTTTAAAAATTGATTTTCCTTGATGTGGTCTTTGTATTTTTTTCATAATGGAGGCTCTTAGAAGATTAAGAGCCTGTGAGGTCTAACAAAGTAAATGAGGTCATAAACTCTTCTTAAATACTGTATATCTGCGACTACAGAATCAGGAATATGGTCTTACTCCGTACTTGTTGTTACCCACTTGTCTCCTTTACAACTATGGTAAAATGAGTTGTATGGAAAATATTAAGAGGATCCAGTGATATTTTGCAATTTTTTTTACAAAGAAACAAAATCTGACCAAAACAAAGAAGAAATTTAAATAAAAAACAAAAATGTTATGTCAATTTCATGACATTCAAAGCACTAAAGGCCTTGTATTCTGAATGACATCAAATATTTCTATGCAGCTCATATGGATTACTGGCACCTCAGGAGTGATATGATAACTTTGGGCTGTGGTAAGGGTCCCAATGACAAATACTTTGTTTACGCACAATCCAGGTCAAAATCTTACAGGGACTCCTACCGTGTATTTCTTTTCTCATATAAATATTAAGTAATGAATATATGCAAATAATCTTCATACAGAACATGGTGCAATTTATATGTTGGTACTACTAAGATTGCTTACCAAATTCATCATTTACTAAATTTCCAATCTTCTGTTTTCTTTCACCCAAAATCTGTTTCACGCCTCCCAGAACCATCCTGAAAATAGAAATTAAGATTTTATAATCTTCGCACTACATAGTAGCTTAAGGTTATGACCTAATGGCAATGTGCCGGATATGGCAGTGGTAAATGATGTCATTGGGGAAGTGGTCAAGTCCAGAAAGGACACAAAATATGAAAGAGACCAGGTGAAATAGAAATATAAAATGTTTTCAAACATATATACTCTTCTGTGCTGGACAAAATGAAGCAAACAACATATGGAAGGTTACAGTCCCTTTAAATAGCAAATATTTAGGATGGTTTTCAAGGTATTCCTTAAAGAGGTTGCATACCCTGCCCAATTGCATTATTTAATGCAATCATCCTGCAGACTTGGTAGCAGTGGGGTGCACCTGCAGAACAGGTAGCCATTATGAATGGATTAAAAATTACATATTTGGCTGACATTCACTTACGAGATACCTAATTCAGTCTGCCAAGTCTCCCAGGCAATTGCTCGATGTTATGATTCTGTGCCGCTGACGTGATAATAAAAAAAGCCAAAGCATGGGGTCCTCATGTCACCTAGTCCAAACCTATTCTGCAGCGGGATGTGTGCCTCTTCCCTAGGAAAAAAAACAGCCAGAGGCATCATCACTAGGGTCTTTGGAACCCAGGGCAAGTCGAAGAACGGCGTGCACCCCCCATACACACATAGAAAAGCATATGCGCGCCTTTGGCGTGCACAAAAAACATGGGCGTGGTCACATACCAAAGGGGCGTGGCCACTGAAAATGGGGCGCACCATTCATGACACGTCACCCATTTCTCATCACTCTGGGAACATTACTTTCCAATCCATATGCACCTTACCTATACGGTGGTTTCTCACAATGTGGAACCTCTGAAGAAATATATCCTCCATGGGACGACGGCATCATAAGTCAGCATTCACTATTCATGTAGGTCACATCGTCCGGAAGATTCCTGTTTGTTTGGGAATATTAACAAGGTCTTCATCTTACGACAGCGGTTCAACCACACTCGTTCCCCCTGTGTAACTTCCTGCCCCATTCTTCTCTTACCCACACCATCACCTCCCCAAACATACACAGACATACAAAAGCCTACACAGAGACAAACACCTCTTTCACACAAATGCAGCCAGACAAATAAATAAAACTGCTTACGTATGCAGGCGCTTTTAGCACTACAAGTGCCTGCATACCCATGGCTGGAAAAGCATGCTAAGGCTTGAAGAAATCATCCAAGACCTGTTGGGACCTGTAGTGCCACAGAAAAAAAACCACAAAAACCCACAAACTTTGTGACAAAATGGTTGATTTGACTAAATACTTCCCCAAACCTTGTTTAACCAATTCAATGTACTTGACCTACATGTATGCAGAGAATTAGACCGGCAGTGTTGGAGTGATACCACAAGGTAAATACTTTAAATTTTGTCATCTTGGAAGAAGTGGAACTTGCCAAAGAGACACTGGGGTTATGTTAGGAAAGAGGGTTACTTTCCAGTGTTGGAATGTAAACCCAGAATAAACTACTCTACTTTAATTGTGGGTTTACAATTCAGCGCCAGAGTGTAATTAATCCTCTTTCCTGCACATACAAGACCCTTCCAGCCCACATTCTGCATCTCCAGACTCAAGGATGCACAAGTCAGGGATACACAAAGAGTGTTAAATGGACGCTGGGATACGCATTTTTCATGTGCATGAGATGTCTAAAAAAGCACATTTTACACTCTAAATAAAGGCCTTACATCCAACTGTAAACGACCCCCAGAGTGTATATTTAGCACAGTGGGCCTAATCTGTATAGTGGCCAAGCATAACAGGGATATATTGCAGACTGATCAAGTTACATTAGGCTAAACTGAATTTTTATCAATCCTGAAGGTCTACCGTATAATGGGCATAATGGGTCCTCCACCATATCTTCATCATGGCCAATTATATTCTATACTGGGAACAGAGACTATTTGGGGAGATTCAATTAGCAGCACATTTCCATCAGAATATTGCACGCTGATGTAATGCTGGTCATCCTGCAGGAAAACCTTGCACGGCTTTGCTCCCACCTATAAAGGTGCAGAAATAACTAGTCTTGGCCTAGCTATTAATGTCATTTCAATATATAATAAACATCCTAACAGTATTTTCATTTTAAATTGTGTTTTTTATAATCATTTAATCCCTTGCTTGTTTTCTACCCAAGTAGCAGTCTTGACAAATGAAAATTGGACACAAGCAGAAGGTTAATGAAATGAGAAAGGCTGATAGGAACTGAGTCATTGAATGAGTGGATGCAGTAAAAGCGAACTTTGGCGAATAAGGAGATGGCAAAGGGACAGACACGTAATAAATGGCAGGTGTATCGTGGGAAGCAGAGGTGATGGAGGAATATAAACATATCACACATCAGTAGAGCTTATCTTATGCACTTCTCCTTTAAGGAATTTAGAACACGAGTGAGGTCATGCTGTGATGCCATAATGGTAACTCTTTGCTGTTGATACCACTCTAGTCTTAACCGCCCAGGACATGGACATAGCATTATCATTGCTGTCATTAACATACTCCATATACATCTACTGCACCCAGCCCACTGAGGGAAAGATATCCGCTTGAGGTAAGTATCTCATCAAAGACAAGGGCGTTTCACTTGGATGTGCCTGCAGACTTGGAGCTTGACTACCCTAAAATATGACCTTGAGCTTGTTTTTTTCTATAATTGGAGGTTCTAGCAGCACAGCACATCTATCGCAATGTAGCAGCCATTCGGGTAAACTCGGTGCTTCTCAAAAGGGGATGACCATCCTCTTCAGCAAATTGCACAGCTTTGTGAGGAATGTAAATTGGGTAATGTCAGGAGATGTGGACAGGAGCTATATTAATGACGTCAGCCAATGTTATTTTTTAATGTGGTGAAATGTATACTGTATTTCAGTGTCAAACGTTCATATTTTAAATCAATTTGGAAATTATACTCTGCATAGCCTCCTAGTGCCCATAGGGACGGGCAGTCCTTCAAGCCATGGGTCCCCAGAGGTTTCCTCCACAGGGGGTTTTTCCTCTCCTGAGTGCTGAAGGATGACTCTTTGTGAGTCACGAGGCTTCCACCTTCTTGGTCCTCTTATAGGACAAGCTTGTAAGAGCCTCCGGCTAATCTTGGGCGCTAATTTATTTTACAGTGCAGAGTAAAAATAAAGTGTTGTTTTCCTTGTGATAAAAATTCATAATAAATATAGTTGAAAAATTGATTTTGCTTGATGTGGTCTTTGTTTTTTTTCATAATGGAGGCTCTTAGAAGATTAAGAGCCTGTGAGGTCTAACAAAGTAAATGAGGTCAAAAACTCTTCTTAAATACTGTATATCTGCGACTACAGAATCAGGAATATGGTCTTACTCCGTACTTGTTGTTACCCACTTGTCTCCTTTACAACTATGGTAAAATGAGTTGTATGGAAAATATTAAGAGGATCCAGTGACATTTTGCAATTTTTTTTACAAAAAAACAAAATCTGACCAAAACAAAGAAGAAATTAAAATAAAAAACAAAAATGTTATGTTAATTTCATGACATTCAAAGCACTAAAGGCCTTGTATTCTGAATGACATCAAATATTTCTATGCAGCTCATATGGATTACTGGCACCTCAGGAGTGATATGATAACTTTGGGCTGTGGTAAGGGTCCCAATGACAAATACTTTGTTTACGCACAATCCGGGTCAAAATCTTACAGGGATTCCTACCGTGTATTTCTTTTCTCATGTAAATATTAAGTAATGAATATATGCAAATAATCTTCATACAGAACATGGTGCAATTTATATGTTGGTACTACTAAGATTGCTTACCAAATTCATCATTTACTAAATTTCCAATCTTCTGTTTTCTTTCACCCAAAATCTGTTTCACACCTCCCAGAACCATCCTGAAAATAGAAATTAAGATTTTATAATCTTCGCACTACATAGTAGCTTAAAGTTATGACCTAATGGCAATGTGCAGGATATGGCGGTGGTAAATGATGTCATTGGGGAAGTGGTCAAGTCCAGAAAGGACACAAAATATGAAAGAGACCAGGTGAAATAGAAATATAAAATGTTTTCAAACATATATACTCTTCTGTGCTGGACAAAATGAAGCAAACAACATATGGAAGGTTACAGTCCCTTTAAATAGCAAATATTTAGGATGGTTTTCAAGGTATTCCTTAAAGAGGTTGCATACCCTGCCCAATTGCATTATTTAATGCAATCATCCTGCAGACTTGGTAGCAGTGGGGTGCACCTGCAGAACAGGTAGCCATTATGAATGGATTAAAAATTACATATTTGGCTGACATTCACTTACGAGATACCTAATTCAGTCTGCCAAGTCTCCCAGGCAATTGCTCGATGTTATGATCCTGTGCCGCTAACGTGATAATAAAAAAAGCCAAAGCATGGGGTCCTCCTGTCACCTAGTCCAAACCTATTCTGCAGGGGGATGTGTGCCTCTTCCCTAGGAAAAAAAACAGCCAGAGGCATCATCACTAGGGTCTTTGGAACCCAGGGCAAGTCGAAGAACGGCGTGCACCCCCCATACACACATAGAAAAGCATATGCGCGCCTTTGGCGTGCACAAAAAACATGGGCGTGGTCACATACCAAAGGGGCGTGGCCACTGAAAATGGGGCGCGCCATTCATGACACGTCACCCATTTCTCATCACTCTGGGAACATTACTTTCCAATCCATATGCACCTTACCTGTACGGTGGTTTCTCACAATGTGGAACCTCTGAAGAAATATATCCTCCATGGGAAGAAGGCATCATAAGTCGGCATTCACTATTCATTTAGGTCACATCGTCCGAAAGATTCCTGTTTGTGTGGGAATATTAACAAGGTCTTCATCTTACGACAGCGGTTCAACCACACTCGTTCCCCCTGTGTAACTTCCTACCCCCTGCATCTCTTACCCACACCATCACCTCCCCAGACATACACAGACATACAAAAGCCTACACAGAGACATACACCTCTTTCACACAAATGCAGCCAGCCAAATAAATAAAACTGCTTGCGTATGCAGGCGCTTTTAGCACTACAAGTGCCTGCATACCCATGGCTGGAAAAGCATGCTAAGGCTTGAAGAAATCATCCAAGACCTGTTGGGACCTGTAGTGCCACAGAAAAAAAAACACAAAAACTCACAAACTTTGTGACAAAATGGTTGATTTGACTAAATACTTCCCCAAACCTTGTTTAACCAATTCAATGTACTTGGCCTACATGTATTCAGAGAATTAGACCGGCAGTGTTGGAGTGATACCACAAGGTAAATACTTTAAATTTTGTCATCTTGGAAGAAGTGGAACTTGCCAAAGAGACCCTGGGGTTATGTTAGGAAAGAGGGTTACTTTCCAGTGCTGGAATGTAAACCCAGAATAAACTACTCTACTTTAATAGTGGGTTTAAAATTCAGCACCAGAGTGTAATTAATCCTCTTTCCTGCACATACAAGCCCCTTCCTTCCCGCATTCTGCATCTCCTGACTCAAGGATGCACAAGTCAGGGATACACAAAGAGTGTTAAATGGACGCTGGGATACGCATTTTTCATGTGCATGAGATGTCTAAAAAAGCACATTTTACACTCTAAATAAAGGCCTTACATCCAACTGTAAACGACCCCCAGAGTGTATATTTAGCACAGTGGGCCTAATCTGTATAGTGGCCAAGCATAACAGGGATATATTGCAGACTGATCAAGTTACATTAGGCTAAACTGAATTTTTATCAATCCTGAAGGTCTACCGTATAATGGGCATAATGGGTCCTCCACCATATCTTCATCATGGCCAATTATATTCTATACTGGGAACAGAGACTATTTGGGGAGATTCAATTAGCAGCACGTTTCCATCAGAATATTGCATGCTGATGTAATGCTGGTCATCCTGCAGGAAAACCTTGCACGGCTTTGCTCCCACCTATAAAGGTGCAGAAATAACTAGTCTTGGCCTAGCTATTAATGTCATTTCAATATATAATAAACATCCTAACAGTATTTTCATTTTAAATTGTGTTTTTTATAATCATTTAATCCCTTGCTTGTTTTCTACCCAAGTAGCAGTCTTGACAAATGAAAATTGGACACAAGCAGAAGGTTAATGAAATGAGAAAGGGCTGATAGGAACTGAGTCATTGAATGAGTGGATGCAGTAAAAGAGAACTTTGGCGAATAAGGAGATGGCAAAGGGACAGACACGTAATAAATGGCAGGTGTATCGTGGGAAGCAGAGGTGATGGAGGAATATAAACATATCACACATCAGTAGAGCTTATCTTATGCACTTCTCCTTTAAGGAATTTAGAACACGAGTGAGGTCATGCTGTGATGTCATAATGGTAACTCTTTGCTGTTGATACCACTCTAGTCTTAACCGCCCAGGACATGGACATAGCATTATCATTGCTGTCATTAACATACTCCATATACATCTCCTGCACCCAGCCCACTGAGGGAAAGATATCCGCTTGAGGTAAGTATCTCATCAAAGACAAGGGCATTTCACTTGGATGTGCCTGCAGACTTGGAGCTTGACTACCCTAAAATATGACCTTGAGCTTGTTTATTTCTATAATTGGAGGTTCTAGCAGTATAGCACATCTATCGCAATGTAGCAGCCATTCGGGTAAACTTGGTACTTCTCAAAAGGGGATGACCATCCTCTTCAGCAAATTGCGCAGCTTTGTGAGGAATGTAAATTGGGTAATGTCAGGAGATGTGGACAGGAGCTATATTAATGACGTCAGCCAATGTTATTTTTTAATGTGGTGAAATGTATACTGTATTTCAGTGTCAAACGTTCATATTTTAAATCAATTTGGAAATTATACTCTGCATAGCCTGCTAGTGCCCAGAGGGACGGGCAGTCCTTCAAGCCATGGGTCCCCAGAGGTTTCCTCCACAGGGGGTTTTTCCTCTCCTGAGTGCTGAAGGATGACTCTTTGTGAGTCACGAGGCTTCCACCATCTTGGTCCTCTTATAGGACAAGCTTGTAAGAGCCTCCGGCTAGTCTTGGGCGCTAATTTATTTTACAGTGCAGAGTAAAAATAAAGTGTTGTTTTCCTTGTGATAAAAATTCATAATAAATATAGTTTAAAAATTGATTTTCCTTGATGTGGTCTTTGTATTTTTTTCATAATGGAGGCTCTTAGAAGATTAAGAGCCTGTGAGGTCTAACAAAGTAAATGAGGTCATAAACTCTTCTTAAATACTGTATATCTGCGACTACAGAATCAGGAATATGGTCTTACTCCGTACTTGTTGTTACCCACTTGTCTCCTTTACAACTATGGTAAAATGAGTTGTATGGAAAATATTAAGAGGATCCAGTGATATTTTGCAATTTTTTTTACAAAGAAACAAAATCTGACCAAAACAAAGAAGAAATTTAAATAAAAAACAAAAATGTTATGTCAATTTCATGACATTCAAAGCACTAAAGGCCTTGTATTCTGAATGACATCAAATATTTCTATGCAGCTCATATGGATTACTGGCACCTCAGGAGTGATATGATAACTTTGGGCTGTGGTAAGGGTCCCAATGACAAATACTTTGTTTACGCACAATCCAGGTCAAAATCTTACAGGGACTCCTACCGTGTATTTCTTTTCTCATATAAATATTAAGTAATGAATATATGCAAATAATCTTCATACAGAACATGGTGCAATTTATATGTTGGTACTACTAAGATTGCTTACCAAATTCATCATTTACTCAATTTCCAATCTTCTGTTTTCTTTCACCCAAAATCTGTTTCACGCCTCCCAGAACCATCCTGAAAATAGAAATTAAGATTTTATAATCTTCGCACTACATAGTAGCTTAAGGTTATGACCTAATGGCAATGTGCAGGATATGGCAGTGGTAAATGATGTCATTGGGGAAGTGGTCAAGTCCAGAAAGGACACAAAATATGAAAGAGACCAGGTGAAATAGAAATATAAAATGTTTTCAAACATATATACTCTTCTGTGCTGGACAAAATGAAGCAAACAACATATGGAAGGTTACAGTCCCTTTAAATAGCAAATATTTAGGATGGTTTTCAAGGTATTCCTTAAAGAGGTTGCATACCCTGCCCAATTGCATTATTTAATGCAATCATCCTGCAGACTTGGTAGCAGTGGGGTGCACCTGCAGAACAGGTAGCCATTATGAATGGATTAAAAATTACATATTTGGCTGACATTCACTTACGAGATACCTAATTCAGTCTGCCAAGTCTCCCAGGCAATTGCTCGATGTTATGATTCTGTGCCGCTGACGTGATAATAAAAAAAGCCAAAGCATGGGGTCCTCATGTCACCTAGTCCAAACCTATTCTGCAGCGGGATGTGTGCCTCTTCCCTAGGAAAAAAAACAGCCAGAGGCATCATCACTAGGGTCTTTGGAACCCAGGGCAAGTCGAAGAACGGCGTGCACCCCCCATACACACATAGAAAAGCATATGCGCGCCTTTGGCGTGCACAAAAAACATGGGCGTGGTCACATACCAAAGGGGCGTGGCCACTGAAAATGGGGCGCACCATTCATGACACGTCACCCATTTCTCATCACTCTGGGAACATTACTTTCCAATCCATATGCACCTTACCTATACGGTGGTTTCTCACAATGTGGAACCTCTGAAGAAATATATCCTCCATGGGACGACGGCATCATAAGTCAGCATTCACTATTCATGTAGGTCACATCGTCCGGAAGATTCCTGTTTGTTTGGGAATATTAACAAGGTCTTCATCTTACGACAGCGGTTCAACCACACTCGTTCCCCCTGTGTAACTTCCTGCCCCATTCTTCTCTTACCCACACCATCACCTCCCCAAACATACACAGACATACAAAAGCCTACACAGAGACAAACACCTCTTTCACACAAATGCAGCCAGACAAATAAATAAAACTGCTTGCGTATGCAGGCGCTTTTAGCACTACAAGTGCCTGCATACCCATGGCTGGAAAAGCATGCTAAGGCTTGAAGAAATCATCCAAGACCTGTTGGGACCTGTAGTGCCACAGAAAAAAAACCACAAAAACCCACAAACTTTGTGACAAAATGGTTGATTTGACTAAATACTTCCCCAAACCTTGTTTAACCAATTCAATGTACTTGACCTACATGTATGCAGAGAATTAGACCGGCAGTGTTGGAGTGATACCACAAGGTAAATACTTTAAATTTTGTCATCTTGGAAGAAGTGGAACTTGCCAAAGAGACACTGGGGTTATGTTAGGAAAGAGGGTTACTTTCCAGTGTTGGAATGTAAACCCAGAATAAACTACTCTACTTTAATTGTGGGTTTACAATTCAGCGCCAGAGTGTAATTAATCCTCTTTCCTGCACATACAAGACCCTTCCAGCCCGCATTCTGCATCTCCAGACTCAAGGATGCACAAGTCAGGGATACACAAACAGTGTTAAATGGACGCTGGGATACGCATTTTTCATGTGCATGAGATGTCTAAAAAAGCACATTTTACACTCTAAATAAAGGCCTTACATCCAACTGTAAACGACCCCCAGAGTGTATATTTAGCACAGTGGGCCTAATCTGTATAGTGGCCAAGCATAACAGGGATATATTGCAGACTGATCAAGTTACATTAGGCTAAACTGAATTTTTATCAATCCTGAAGGTCTACCGTATAATGGGCATAATGGGTCCTCCACCATATCTTCATCATGGCCAATTATATTCTATACTGGGAACAGAGACTATTTGGGGAGATTCAATTAGCAGCACATTTCCATCAGAATATTGCACGCTGATGTAATGCTGGTCATCCTGCAGGAAAACCTTGCACGGCTTTGCTCCCACCTATAAAGGTGCAGAAATAACTAGTCTTGGCCTAGCTATTAATGTCATTTCAATATATAATAAACATCCTAACAGTATTTTCATTTTAAATTGTGTTTTTTATAATCATTTAATCCCTTGCTTGTTTTCTACCCAAGTAGCAGTCTTGACAAATGAAAATTGGACACAAGCAGAAGGTTAATGAAATGAGAAAGGCTGATAGGAACTGAGTCATTGAATGAGTGGATGCAGTAAAAGCGAACTTTGGCGAATAAGGAGATGGCAAAGGGACAGACACGTAATAAATGGCAGGTGTATCGTGGGAAGCAGAGGTGATGGAGGAATATAAACATATCACACATCAGTAGAGCTTATCTTATGCACTTCTCCTTTAAGGAATTTAGAACACGAGTGAGGTCATGCTGTGATGTCATAATGGTAACTCTTTGCTGTTGATACCACTCTAGTCTTAACCGCCCAGGACATGGACATAGCATTATCATTGCTGTCATTAACATACTCCATATACATCTCCTGCACCCAGCCCACTGAGGGAAAGATATCCGCTTGAGGTAAGTATCTCATCAAAGACAAGGGCGTTTCACTTGGATGTGCCTGCAGACTTGGAGCTTGACTACCCTAAAATATGACCTTGAGCTTGTTTTTTTCTATAATTGGAGGTTCTAGCAGCACAGCACATCTATCGCAATGTAGCAGCCATTCGGGTAAACTCGGTGCTTCTCAAAAGGGGATGACCATCCTCTTCAGCAAATTGCACAGCTTTGTGAGGAATGTAAATTGGGTAATGTCAGGAGATGTGGACAGGAGCTATATTAATGACGTCAGCCAATGTTATTTTTTAATGTGGTGAAATGTATACTGTATTTCAGTGTCAAACGTTCATATTTTAAATCAATTTGGAAATTATACTCTGCATAGCCTCCTAGTGCCCATAGGGACGGGCAGTCCTTCAAGCCATGGGTCCCCAGAGGTTTCCTCCACAGGGGGTTTTTCCTCTCCTGAGTGCTGAAGGATGACTCTTTGTGAGTCACGAGGCTTCCACCTTCTTGGTCCTCTTATAGGACAAGCTTGTAAGAGCCTCCGGCTAATCTTGGGCGCTAATTTATTTTACAGTGCAGAGTAAAAATAAAGTGTTGTTTTCCTTGTGATAAAAATTCATAATAAATATAGTTTAAAAATTGATTTTGCTTGATGTGGTCTTTGTTTTTTTTCATAATGGAGGCTCTTAGAAGATTAAGAGCCTGTGAGGTCTAACAAAGTAAATGAGGTCAAAAACTCTTCTTAAATACTGTATATCTGCGACTACAGAATCAGGAATATGGTCTTACTCCGTACTTGTTGTTACCCACTTGTCTCCTTTACAACTATGGTAAAATGAGTTGTATGGAAAATATTAAGAGGATCCAGTGACATTTTGCAATTTTTTTTACAAAGAAACAAAATCTGACCAAAACAAAGAAGAAATTAAAATAAAAAACAAAAATGTTATGTTAATTTCATGACATTCAAAGCACTAAAGGCCTTGTATTCTGAATGACATCAAATATTTCTATGCAGCTCATATGGATTACTGGCACCTCAGGAGTGATATGATAACTTTGGGCTGTGGTAAGGGTCCCAATGACAAATACTTTGTTTACGCACAATCCAGGTCAAAATCTTACAGGGATTCCTACCGTGTATTTCTTTTCTCATATAAATATTAATTAATGAATATATGCAAATAATCTTCATACAGAACATGGTGCAATTTATATGTTGGTACTACTAAGATTGCTTACCAAATTCATCATTTACTAAATTTCCAATCTTCTGTTTTCTTTCACCCAAAATCTGTTTCACGCCTCCCAGAACCATCCTGAAAATAGAAATTAAGATTTTATAATCTTCGCACTACATAGTAGCTTAAAGTTATGACCTAATGGCAATGTGCAGGATATGGCGGTGGTAAATGATGTCATTGGGGAAGTGGTCAAGTCCAGAAAGGACACAAAATATGAAAGAGACCAGGTGAAATAGAAATATAAAATGTTTTCAAACATATATACTCTTCTGTGCTGGACAAAATGAAGCAAACAACATATGGAAGGTTACAGTCCCTTTAAATAGCAAATATTTAGGATGGTTTTCAAGGTATTCCTTAAAGAGGTTGCATACCCTGCCCAATTGCATTATTTAATGCAATCATCCTGCAGACTTGGTAGCAGTGGGGTGCACCTGCAGAACAGGTAGCCATTATGAATGGATTAAAAATTACATATTTGGCTGACATTCACTTACGAGATACCTAATTCAGTCTGCCAAGTCTCCCAGGCAATTGCTCGATGTTATGATCCTGTGCCGCTAACGTGATAATAAAAAAAGCCAAAGCATGGGGTCCTCCTGTCACCTAGTCCAAACCTATTCTGCAGGGGGATGTGTGCCTCTTCCCTAGGAAAAAAAACAGCCAGAGGCATCATCACTAGGGTCTTTGGAACCCAGGGCAAGTCGAAGAACGGCGTGCACCCCCCATACACACATAGAAAAGCATATGCGCGCCTTTGGCGTGCACAAAAAACATGGGCGTGGTCACATACCAAAGGGGCGTGGCCACTGAAAATGGGGCGCGCCATTCATGACACGTCACCCATTTCTCATCACTCTGGGAACATTACTTTCCAATCCATATGCACCTTACATGTACGGTGGTTTCTCACAATGTGGAACCTCTGAAGAAATATATCCTCCATGGGAAGACGGCATCATAAGTCGGCATTCACTATTCATGTAGGTCACATCGTCCGAAAGATTCCTGTTTGTGTGGGAATATTAACAAGGTCTTCATCTTACGACAGCGGTTCAACCACACTCGTTCCCCCTGTGTAACTTCCTACCCCCTGCATCTCTTACCCACACCATCACCTCCCCAGACATACACAGACATACAAAAGCCTACACAGAGACATACACCTCTTTCACACAAATGCAGCCAGCCAAATAAATAAAACTGCTTGCGTATGCAGGCGCTTTTAGCACTACAAGTGCCTGCATACCCATGGCTGGAAAAGCATGCTAAGGCTTGAAGAAATCATCCAAGACCTGTTGGGACCTGTAGTGCCACAGAAAAAAAAACACAAAAACTCACAAACTTTGTGACAAAATGGTTGATTTGACTAAATACTTCCCCAAACCTTGTTTAACCAATTCAATGTACTTGGCCTACATGTATTCAGAGAATTAGACCGGCAGTGTTGGAGTGATACCACAAGGTAAATACTTTAAATTTTGTCATCTTGGAAGAAGTGGAACTTGCCAAAGAGACCCTGGGGTTATGTTAGGAAAGAGGGTTACTTTCCAGTGCTGGAATGTAAACCCAGAATAAACTACTCTACTTTAATAGTGGGTTTAAAATTCAGCACCAGAGTGTAATTAATCCTCTTTCCTGCACATACAAGCCCCTTCCTTCCCGCATTCTGCATCTCCTGACTCAAGGATGCACAAGTCAGGGATACACAAAGAGTGTTAAATGGACGCTGGGATACGCATTTTTCATGTGCATGAGATGTCTAAAAAAGCACATTTTACACTCTAAATAAAGGCCTTACATCCAACTGTAAACGACCCCCAGAGTGTATATTTAGCACAGTGGGCCTAATCTGTATAGTGGCCAAGCATAACAGGGATATATTGCAGACTGATCAAGTTACATTAGGCTAAACTGAATTTTTATCAATCCTGAAGGTCTACCGTATAATGGGCATAATGGGTCCTCCACCATATCTTCATCATGGCCAATTATATTCTATACTGGGAACAGAGACTATTTGGGGAGATTCAATTAGCAGCACGTTTCCATCAGAATATTGCATGCTGATGTAATGCTGGTCATCCTGCAGGAAAACCTTGCACGGCTTTGCTCCCACCTATAAAGGTGCAGAAATAACTAGTCTTGGCCTAGCTATTAATGTCATTTCAATATATAATAAACATCCTAACAGTATTTTCATTTTAAATTGTGTTTTTTATAATCATTTAATCCCTTGCTTGTTTTCTACCCAAGTAGCAGTCTTGACAAATGAAAATTGGACACAAGCAGAAGGTTAATGAAATGAGAAAGGGCTGATAGGAACTGAGTCATTGAATGAGTGGATGCAGTAAAAGAGAACTTTGGCGAATAAGGAGATGGCAAAGGGACAGACACGTAATAAATGGCAGGTGTATCGTGGGAAGCAGAGGTGATGGAGGAATATAAACATATCACACATCAGTAGAGCTTATCTTATGCACTTCTCCTTTAAGGAATTTAGAACACGAGTGAGGTCATGCTGTGATGTCATAATGGTAACTCTTTGCTGTTGATACCACTCTAGTCTTAACCGCCCAGGACATGGACATAGCATTATCATTGCTGTCATTAACATACTCCATATACATCTCCTGCACCCAGCCCACTGAGGGAAAGATATCCGCTTGAGGTAAGTATCTCATCAAAGACAAGGGCATTTCACTTGGATGTGCCTGCAGACTTGGAGCTTGACTACCCTAAAATATGACCTTGAGCTTGTTTATTTCTATAATTGGAGGTTCTAGCAGTATAGCACATCTATCGCAATGTAGCAGCCATTCGGGTAAACTTGGTACTTCTCAAAAGGGGATGACCATCCTCTTCAGCAAATTGCGCAGCTTTGTGAGGAATGTAAATTGGGTAATGTCAGGAGATGTGGACAGGAGCTATATTAATGACGTCAGCCAATGTTATTTATTAATGTGGTGAAATGTATACTGTATTTCAGTGTCAAACGTTCATATTTTAAATCAATTTGGAAATTATACTCTGCATAGCCTGCTAGTGCCCAGAGGGACGGGCAGTCCTTCAAGCCATGGGTCCCCAGAGGTTTCCTCCACAGGGGGTTTTTCCTCTCCTGAGTGCTGAAGGATGACTCTTTGTGAGTCACGAGGCTTCCACCATCTTGGTCCTCTTATAGGACAAGCTTGTAAGAGCCTCCGGCTAGTCTTGGGCGCTAATTTATTTTACAGTGCAGAGTAAAAATAAAGTGTTGTTTTCCTTGTGATAAAAATTCAAATAAATATAGTTTAAAAATTGATTTTCCTTGATGTGGTCTTTGTATTTTTTTCATAATGGAGGCTCTTAGAAGATTAAGAGCCTGTGAGGTCTAACAAAGTAAATGAGGTCATAAACTCTTCTTAAATACTGTATATCTGCGACTACAGAATCAGGAATATGGTCTTACTCCGTACTTGTTGTTACCCACTTGTCTCCTTTACAACTATGGTAAAATGAGTTGTATGGAAAATATTAAGAGGATCCAGTGATATTTTGCAATTTTTTTTACAAAGAAACAAAATCTGACCAAAACAAAGAAGAAATTTAAATAAAAAACAAAAATGTTATGTCAATTTCATGACATTCAAAGCACTAAAGGCCTTGTATTCTGAATGACATCAAATATTTCTATGCAGCTCATATGGATTACTGGCACCTCAGGAGTGATATGATAACTTTGGGCTGTGGTAAGGGTCCCAATGACAAATACTTTGTTTACGCACAATCCAGGTCAAAATCTTACAGGGACTCCTACCGTGTATTTCTTTTCTCATATAAATATTAAGTAATGAATATATGCAAATAATCTTCATACAGAACATGGTGCAATTTATATGTTGGTACTACTAAGATTGCTTACCAAATTCATCATTTACTAAATTTCCAATCTTCTGTTTTCTTTCACCCAAAATCTGTTTCACGCCTCCCAGAACCATCCTGAAAATAGAAATTAAGATTTTATAATCTTCGCACTACATAGTAGCTTAAGGTTATGACCTAATGGCAATGTGCAGGATATGGCAGTGGTAAATGATGTCATTGGGGAAGTGGTCAAGTCCAGAAAGGACACAAAATATGAAAGAGACCAGGTGAAATAGAAATATAAAATGTTTTCAAACATATATACTCTTCTGTGCTGGACAAAATGAAGCAAACAACATATGGAAGGTTACAGTCCCTTTAAATAGCAAATATTTAGGATGGTTTTCAAGGTATTCCTTAAAGAGGTTGCATACCCTGCCCAATTGCATTATTTAATGCAATCATCCTGCAGACTTGGTAGCAGTGGGGTGCACCTGCAGAACAGGTAGCCATTATGAATGGATTAAAAATTACATATTTGGCTGACATTCACTTACGAGATACCTAATTCAGTCTGCCAAGTCTCCCAGGCAATTGCTCGATGTTATGATTCTGTGCCGCTGACGTGATAATAAAAAAAGCCAAAGCATGGGGTCCTCATGTCACCTAGTCCAAACCTATTCTGCAGCGGGATGTGTGCCTCTTCCCTAGGAAAAAAAACAGCCAGAGGCATCATCACTAGGGTCTTTGGAACCCAGTGCAAGTCGAAGAACGGCGTGCACCCCCCATACACACATAGAAAAGCATATGCGCGCCTTTGGCGTGCACAAAAAACATGGGCGTGGTCACATACCAAAGGGGCGTGGCCACTGAAAATGGGGCGCACCATTCATGACACGTCACCCATTTCTCATCACTCTGGGAACATTACTTTCCAATCCATATGCACCTTACCTATACGGTGGTTTCTCACAATGTGGAACCTCTGAAGAAATATATCCTCCATGGGACGACGGCATCATAAGTCAGCATTCACTATTCATGTAGGTCACATCGTCCGGAAGATTCCTGTTTGTTTGGGAATATTAACAAGGTCTTCATCTTACGACAGCGGTTCAACCACACTCGTTCCCCCTGTGTAACTTCCTGCCCCATTCTTCTCTTACCCACACCATCACCTCCCCAAACATACACAGACATACAAAAGCCTACACAGAGACAAACACCTCTTTCACACAAATGCAGCCAGACAAATAAATAAAACTGCTTGCGTATGCAGGCGCTTTTAGCACTACAAGTGCCTGCATACCCATGGCTGGAAAAGCATGCTAAGGCTTGAAGAAATCATCCAAGACCTGTTGGGACCTGTAGTGCCACAGAAAAAAAACCACAAAAACCCACAAACTTTGTGACAAAATGGTTGATTTGACTAAATACTTCCCCAAACCTTGTTTAACCAATTCAATGTACTTGACCTACATGTATGCAGAGAATTAGACCGGCAGTGTTGGAGTGATACCACAAGGTAAATACTTTAAATTTTGTCATCTTGGAAGAAGTGGAACTTGCCAAAGAAACACTGGGGTTATGTTAGGAAAGAGGGTTACTTTCCAGTGTTGGAATGTAAACCCAGAATAAACTACTCTACTTTAATTGTGGGTTTACAATTCAGCGCCAGAGTGTAATTAATCCTCTTTCCTGCACATACAAGACCCTTCCAGCCCGCATTCTGCATCTCCAGACTCAAGGATGCACAAGTCAGGGATACACAAAGAGTGTTAAATGGACGCTGGGATACGCATTTTTCATGTGCATGAGATGTCTAAAAAAGCACATTTTACACTCTAAATAAAGGCCTTACATCCAACTGTAAACGACCCCCAGAGTGTATATTTAGCACAGTGGGCCTAATCTGTATAGTGGCCAAGCATAACAGGGATATATTGCAGACTGATCAAGTTACATTAGGCTAAACTGAATTTTTATCAATCCTGAAGGTCTACCGTATAATGGGCATAATGGGTCCTCCACCATATCTTCATCATGGCCAATTATATTCTATACTGGGAACAGAGACTATTTGGGGAGATTCAATTAGCAGCACATTTCCATCAGAATATTGCACGCTGATGTAATGCTGGTCATCCTGCAGGAAAACCTTGCACGGCTTTGCTCCCACCTATAAAGGTGCAGAAATAACTAGTCTTGGCCTAGCTATTAATGTCATTTCAATATATAATAAACATCCTAACAGTATTTTCATTTTAAATTGTGTTTTTTATAATCATTTAATCCCTTGCTTGTTTTCTACCCAAGTAGCAGTCTTGACAAATGAAAATTGGACACAAGCAGAAGGTTAATGAAATGAGAAAGGCTGATAGGAACTGAGTCATTGAATGAGTGGATGCAGTAAAAGCGAACTTTGGCGAATAAGGAGATGGCAAAGGGACAGACACGTAATAAATGGCAGGTGTATCGTGGGAAGCAGAGGTGATGGAGGAATATAAACATATCACACATCAGTAGAGCTTATCTTATGCACTTCTCCTTTAAGGAATTTAGAACACGAGTGAGGTCATGCTGTGATGTCATAATGGTAACTCTTTGCTGTTGATACCACTCTAGTCTTAACCGCCCAGGACATGGACATAGCATTATCATTGCTGTCATTAACATACTCCATATACATCTCCTGCACCCAGCCCACTGAGGGAAAGATATCCGCTTGAGGTAAGTATCTCATCAAAGACAAGGGCGTTTCACTTGGATGTGCCTGCAGACTTGGAGCTTGACTACCCTAAAATATGACCTTGAGCTTGTTTATTTCTATAATTGGAGGTTCTAGCAGCACAGCACATCTATCGCAATGTAGCAGCCATTCGGGTAAACTCGGTGCTTCTCAAAAGGGGATGACCATCCTCTTCAGCAAATTGCACAGCTTTGTGAGGAATGTAAATTGGGTAATGTCAGGAGATGTGGACAGGAGCTATATTAATGACGTCAGCCAATGTTATTTTTTAATGTGGTGAAATGTATACTGTATTTCAGTGTCAAACGTTCATATTTTAAATCAATTTGGAAATTATACTCTGCATAGCCTCCTAGTGCCCATAGGGACGGGCAGTCCTTCAAGCCATGGGTCCCCAGAGGTTTCCTCCACAGGGGGTTTTTCCTCTCCTGAGTGCTGAAGGATGACTCTTTGTGAGTCACGAGGCTTCCACCTTCTTGGTCCTCTTATAGGACAAGCTTGTAAGAGCCTCCGGCTAATCTTGGGCGCTAATTTATTTTACAGTGCAGAGTAAAAATAAAGTGTTGTTTTCCTTGTGATAAAAATTCATAATAAATATAGTTTAAAAATTGATTTTGCTTGATGTGGTCTTTGTTTTTTTTCATAATGGAGACTCTTAGAAGATTAAGAGCCTGTGAGGTCTAACAAAGTAAATGAGGTCAAAAACTCTTCTTAAATACTGTATATCTGCGACTACAGAATCAGGAATATGGTCTTACTCCGTACTTGTTGTTACCCACTTGTCTCCTTTACAACTATGGTAAAATGAGTTGTATGGAAAATATTAAGAGGATCCAGTGATATTTTGCAATTTTTTTTACAAAGAAACAAAATCTGACCAAAACAAAGAAGAAATTAAAATAAAAAACAAAAATGTTATGTTAATTTCATGACATTCAAAGCACTAAAGGCCTTGTATTCTGAATGACATCAAATATTTCTATGCAGCTCATATGGATTACTGGCACCTCAGGAGTGATATGATAACTTTGGGCTGTGGTAAGGGTCCCAATGACAAATACTTTGTTTACGCACAATCCGGGTCAAAATCTTACAGGGATTCCTACCATGTATTTCTTTTCTCATATAAATATTAAGTAATGAATATATGCAAATAATCTTCATACAGAACATGGTGCAATTTATATGTTGGTACTACTAAGATTGCTTACCAAATTCATCATTTACTAAATTTCCAATCTTCTGTTTTCTTTCACCCAAAATCTGTTTCACGCCTCCCAGAATCATCCTGAAAATAGAAATTAAGATTTTATAATCTTCGCACTACATAGTACCTTAAGGTTATGACCTAATGGCAATGTGCAGGATATGGCGGTGGTAAATGATGTCATTGGGGAAGTGGTCAAGTCCAGAAAGGACACAAAATATGAAAGAGACCAGGTGAAATAGAAATATAAAATGTTTTCAAACATATATACTCTTCTGTGCTGGACAAAATGAAGCAAACAACATATGGAAGGTTACAGTCCCTTTAAATAGCAAATATTTAGGATGGTTTTCAAGGTATTCCTTAAAGAGGTTGCATTCCCTGCCCAATTGCATTATTTAATGCAATCATCCTGCAGACTTGGTAGCAGTGGGGTGCACCTGCAGAACAGGTAGCCATTATGAATGGATTAAAAATTACATATTTGGCTGACATTCACTTACGAGATACCTAATTCAGTCTGCCAAGTCTCCCAGGCAATTGCTCGATGTTATGATTCTGTGCCGCTGACGTGATAATAAAAAAAGCCAAAGCATGGGGTCCTCCTGTCACCTAGTCCAAACCTATTCTGCAGCGGGATGTGTGCCTCTTCCCTAGGAAAAAAAACAGCCAGAGGCATCATCACTAGGGTCTTTGGAACCCAGGGCAAGTCGAAGAACGGCGTGCACCGCCCATACACACATAGAAAAGCATATGTGCGCCTTTGGCGTGCACAAAAAACATGGGCGTGGTCACATACCAAAGGGGCGTGGCCACTGAAAATGGGGCGCACCATTCATGACACGTCACCCATTTCTCATCACTCTGGGAACATTACTTTCCAATCCATATGCACCTTACCTATACGGTGGTTTCTCACAATGTGGAACCTCTGAAGAAATATATCCTCCATGGGAAGACGGAATCATAAGTCAGCATTCACTATTCATGTAGGTCACATCGTCCGAAAGATTCCTGTTTGTGTGGGAATATTAACAAGGTCTTCATCTTACGACAGCGGTTCAACCACACTCGTTCCCCCTGTGTAACTTCCTGCCCCCTGCATCTCTTACCCACACCATCACCTCCCCAGACATACACAGACATACAAAAGCCTACACAGAGACATACACCTCTTTCACACAAATGCAGCCAGCCAAATAAATAAAACTGCTTGCGTATGCAGGCGCTTTTAGCACTACAAGTGCCTGCATACCCATGGCTGGAAAAGCATGCTAAGGCTTGAAGAAATCATCCAAGACCTGTTGGGACCTGTAGTGCCACAGAAAAAAAAACACAAAAACTCACAAACTTTGTGACAAAATGGTTGATTTGACTAAATACTTCCCCAAACCTTGTTTAACCAATTCAATGTACTTGGCCTACATGTATTCAGAGAATTAGACCGGCAGTGTTGGAGTGATACCACAAGGTAAATACTTTAAATTTTGTCATCTTGGAAGAAGTGGAACTTGCCAAAGAGACCCTGGGGTTATGTTAGGAAAGAGGGTTACTTTCCAGTGCTGGAATGTAAACCCAGAATAAACTACTCTACTTTAATAGTGGGTTTAAAATTCAGCACCAGAGTGTAATTAATCCTCTTTCCTGCACATACAAGCCCCTTCCTTCCCGCATTCTGCATCTCCTGACTCAAGGATGCACAAGTCAGGGATACACAAAGAGTGTTAAATGGACGCTGGGATACGCATTTTTCATGTGCATGAGATGTCTAAAAAAGCACATTTTACACTCTAAATAAAGGCCTTACATCCAACTGTAAACGACCCCCAGAGTGTATATTTAGCACAGTGGGCCTAATCTGTATAGTGGCCAAGCATAACAGGGATATATTGCAGACTGATCAAGTTACATTAGGCTAAACTGAATTTTTATCAATCCTGAAGGTCTACCGTATAATGGGCATAATGGGTCCTCCACCATATCTTCATCATGGCCAATTATATTCTATACTGGGAACAGAGACTATTTGGGGAGATTCAATTAGCAGCACGTTTCCATCAGAATATTGCACGCTGATGTAATGCTGGTCATCCTGCAGGAAAACCTTGCACGGCTTTGCTCCCACCTATAAAGGTGCAGGAATAACTAGTCTTGGCCTAGCTATTAATGTCATTTCAATATATAATAAACATCCTAACAGTATTTTCATTTTAAATTGTGTTTTTTATAATCATTTAATCCCTTGCTTGTTTTCTACCCAAGTAGCAGTCTTGACAAATGAAAATTGGACACAAGCAGAAGGTTAATGAAATGAGAAAGGGCTGATAGGAACTGAGTCATTGAATGAGTGGATGCAGTAAAAGAGAACTTTGGCGAATAAGGAGATGGCAAAGGGACAGACACGTAATAAATGGCAGGTGTATCGTGGGAAGCAGAGGTGATGGAGGAATATAAACATATCACACATCAGTAGAGCTTATCTTATGCACTTCTCCTTTAAGGAATTTAGAACACGAGTGAGGTCATGCTGTGATGTCATAATGGTAACTCTTTGCTGTTGATACCACTCTAGTCTTAACCGCCCAGGACATGGACATAGCATTATCATTGCTGTCATTAACATACTCCATATACATCTCCTGCACCCAGCCCACTGAGGGAAAGATATCCGCTTGAGGTAAGTATCTCATCAAAGACAAGGGCATTTCACTTGGATGTGCCTGCAGACTTGGAGCTTGACTACCCTAAAATATGACCTTGAGCTTGTTTATTTCTATAATTGGAGGTTCTAGCAGTATAGCACATCTATCGCAATGTAGCAGCCATTCGGGTAAACTCGGTACTTCTCAAAAGGGGATGACCATCCTCTTCAGCAAATTGCGCAGCTTTGTGAGGAATGTAAATTGGGTAATGTCAGGAGATGTGGACAGGAGCTATATTAATGACGTCAGCCAATGTTATTTATTAATGTGGTGAAATGTATACTGTATTTCAGTGTCAAACGTTCATATTTTAAATCAATTTGGAAATTATACTCTGCATAGCCTGCTAGTGCCCAGAGGGACGGGCAGTCCTTCAAGCCATGGGTCCCCAGAGGTTTCCTCCACAGGGGGTTTTTCCTCTCCTGAGTGCTGAAGGATGACTCTTTGTGAGTCACGAGGCTTCCACCATCTTGGTCCTCTTATAGGACAAGCTTGTAAGAGCCTCCGGCTAGTCTTGGGCGCTAATTTATTTTACAGTGCAGAGTAAAAATAAAGTGTTGTTTTCCTTGTGATAAAAATTCATAATAAATATAGTTTAAAAATTGATTTTCCTTGATGTGGTCTTTGTATTTTTTTCATAATGGAGGCTCTTAGAAGATTAAGAGCCTGTGAGGTCTAACAAAGTAAATGAGGTCATAAACTCTTCTTAAATACTGTATATCTGCGACTACAGAATCAGGAATATGGTCTTACTCCGTACTAGGGGTGAGCGGGTTCGGATTTCTGAAATCCGAACCCCCCCGAGCCCCCCCGATCCGAGTCCGATCCGAGTCAGGCTCGACTTTTCCCGCCTGACTCGGATCTGACATCGAGGCAAAACGTCATCATCCCGCCTTCCGAGTCTCGCGGGTTTTGGATCCTATATAAGGTACCCGCGTCGGCGCCATTTTCTCACTCGGCTGTGGACAGTGAAGAGGGAGGGTGGGAGTTAGTGCTGTGTAGTGTAGTGTAGTGTAGTGCTGCTGTTGTCCACTACTTCAAAGTCCATAGGGGCTGGCTGTGTTGTGCTGTGCTGCTGTTGTTAATAGGGGCTGTGTCCACTACTTCAAAGTCCATAGGGGCTGGCTGGACTGTGTTGTGCAGTCAGTTCTCCATAGGGGCTGTGTCCACTCCAAAGTCCTGTGCAGTGTCCCAGTCCTAAAGGGGTGCTGTAGTGTTGTCCAGGGGGTGCTCTGTCCATCAGGGGTGCTCCCCCCAAGTGCTAAAAAAATAATATATTTTCTGTGTTTGTGAATTGTGTGCGCAGTAGCCGCACGTGCATCAACAAAGTAGTGCCAAGCGTGCGCCTGTGTCATAAGTAAAGGGCCGGCTGGCTTGACCGTTAAGGGTGCTGTAACCCCCGAAAGTACACTCCAGTCCAAACCAAAAAAAAAATTATTTTCTGTGTTTGTGAATTGTGTGCGCAGTAGCCGCACGTGCATCAACAAAGTAGTGCCAAGCGTGCGCCTGTGTCATAAGTAAAGGGCCGGCTGGCTTGACCGTTAAGGGTGCTGTAACCCCCGAAAGTACACTCCAGTCCAAACCAAAAAAAAAATTATTTTCTGTGTTTGTGAATTGTGTGCGCAGTAGCCGCACGTGCATCAACAAAGTAGTGCCAAGCGTGCGCCTGTGTCATAAGTAAAGGGCCGGCTGGCTTGACCGTTAAGGGTGCTGTAACCCCCGAAAGTACACTCCAGTCCAAACCTAAAAAAAAATTATTTTCTGTGTTTGTGAATTGTGTGCGCAGTAGCCGCACGTGCATCAACAAAGTAGTGCCAAGCGTGCGCCTGTGTCATAAGTAAAGGGCCGGCTGGCTTGACCGTTAAGGGTGCTGTAACCCCCGAAAGTACACTCCAGTCCAAACCAAAAAAAAATTATTTTCTGTGTTTGTGAATTGTGTGCGCAGTAGCCGCACGTGCATCAACAAAGTAGTGCCAAGCGTGCGCCTGTGTCATAAGTAAAGGGCCGGCTGGCTTGACCGTTAAAGGGTGCTGTAACCCCCAAAGTACACTCCAGTCCAAACCAAAAAAAAATTATTTTCTGTGTTTGTGAATTGTGTGCGCAGTAGCCGCACGTGCATCAACAAAGTAGTGCCAAGAGTGCGCCTGTGTCATAAGTAAAGGGCCGGCTGGCTTGACCGTTAAAGGGTGCTGTAACCCACAAAGTACACTCCAGTCCGAACCAAAAAAAAATTTATTTTCTGTGTTTAGCCGCACGTATATATCAAATCGATATAACATAAATGGAGGACCAAACTTTCTCCGATAAAAATAAAATAGAGAAAGATCAAGAACCACTTCCTCCTAGTGCTGAAGCTGCTGTCACTAGTCATGACATAGACGATAACATGCCATCAACGTCGTCTGCCAAGGCCGATGCCCAATGTCATAGTAGAGGGCACATACAATCCCAAATGGCAAAGTTCAGGAAAATGACCTTGAAAAAGACATTTAAATCAGCTGAAGAGAAACGTAAACTTGCCAATATGCCATTTACGACACGGAGTGGCAAGGAACGGCTAAGGTCGATCCCTAGTATGTTCATGACTAGTGGTTCAGCTTCACATGACGATGGAAGCACTCCTCCCACTAAAAAAATCAAAAGAGTTAAGCTGGCAAAAGCACAGCGAAGAACTGTGCTTTCTAAGAAGATATCACAAATCCCCAAAGAGAGTCCAAGTGTGGTGGTGGTTGCGATGCCTGACCTTCCCAGCACTGGACGGGAAGAGGTGGCTCTTTCCACCATTTGCACGCCCCCTGCAAGTGCTGAAAGGAGCACCCACAGTCCACTTGCTGATATGCAAATTGAAGATGTCACTGTTGAAGTACAACAGGATGAGGATACTGGTGTAGCTGGCGCTGAGGAGGAAGTTGGCGAGGAGGATTCTGATGGTGATGTGGTTTGTTTAAATCAGGCTCCGGGGGAGACAGTTGTTGTCCGTGGGATGAAAAAGCCCATCACGGTCATGCCTGGGCAGAAGACCAAACATTCCACCTCTTTGGTCTGGCAATATTTCTATCCAAATCCGGACAACAACTGTCTTGCCATATGTACCATATGTAAAGGTGAAATAAGTAGGGGTAGGGACGTCAACCACCTAGGAACATCCTCCCTTATACGGCACCTGCAGCGCGTTCATAAAAAGTTACTGTCAAGTTCAGAAACTTTGGCTCAGACCGTAAGCAGTCCAGGGACACCTAAATCCCGTTGTCCTGTTGTATCCAAGCGCCTGCAAACCACACCGTCAACTCCCTCCTCGTCAATTTCCTCCTTAGTCAGGATCGGAAGTAGTCCTGCAGGCCATATCACTGGCATGACTGACTCTCCTATCCGGGATTCCTCCGGAGGATCCTGCATTGCTACGCCTACTGCTGCCGCTGCTGCTGTTGCTGCTGCTGCTGGGAGTCGTTCATCATCCCAGAGAGGAAGTAGGAACACCACTACTTTTACTAAACAATTGACCCTCCAACAGTCCTTAGCGAGGAGGATGAAGTACGACAGCAGTCATCCTGAAGCAAAACGTATAACTGAGGCCTTGACTGCTATGTTGGTGTTAGACGTGCGTCCGGTATCCGCCATTAGTGCAGTGGGATTTAGACAATTGATGGAGGTAGTGTGTCCCCGGTTCCAAATCCCGTCTAGATTCCACTTCACTAGGCAGGCGATACCGAGACTGTACAGAAACGTCAGAAAAAGTGTCCTCAGTGTCCTGAAAAATGCCGTTGTACACAATGTCCACTTAACCACGGACATGTGGACAAGTGGAACAGGGCAGACTAAGGACTATATGACTGTGACAGCCCACTGGGTAGATGTATCACCTTACGCAGCAACAGCAGCAGCGTCACCAGTAGCAGCATCTCAGAAACGCCAGCTCGTTACAAGGCAGGCTACGCTGTGTATCACCGGTTTCAGTAAGAGGCACACCGCCGACAACCTCTTAGAGAAACTGAGGGAAATCATCGCCCAGTGGCTTACCCCACTTAGACTCTCCTGGGGATTTGTGATATCTGACAACGCCACCAATATTGTGCGGGCATTACATCTGGGCAAATTCCAGCACGTCCCATGTTTTGCTCACACAATAAACTTGGTGGTGCAGAATTTTCTGAAAAGCGACAGGGGCGTGCAGGAGACGCTTTGGGTGGCCCGAAAAATTTCTGGCCACTTTCGCCATTCAGCGACTGCGTGCCGAAGACTGGAGCGCCAGCAAACACTCTTGAACCTGCCCCGCCATCACCTGAAGCAAGAGGTTGTGACGCGGTGGAACTCAACCCTCTATATGCTTCAGAGGATGGAGGAGCAGCAAAAGGCCATACAAGCCTATACATCCACCTATGACATAGGCAAAGGAGGGGGTATGCACCTGACTCAAGCGCAGTGGAGAATGATTTCCGTGTTGTGCAAGGTTCTTCAGCCCTTCGAACTTGCCACACGTGAAGTCAGTTCAGACACTGCCAGCTTGAGTCAGGTCATTCCCCTCATCAGGCTTTTGCAGAAGCAGCTGGAGAAAGTGAAGGAGGAGCTAAGATGGAGCGATTCAGCTCGGCATGTGGGACTTGTGGATGAAGCCCTTCATTCGCTTTGCCAGGATTCCAGGGTGGTCAATCTGTTGAAATCAGACCACTACATTTTGGCCACCGTGCTCGATCCTAGGTTTAAAGCCTATGTGGTGTCTCTCTTTCCGGCCGACACAAGCCTGCAGAGGTGCAAAGACCTGCTGGTGAACACACTGTCAGCTGAAGCGGAACGTGACACGTCAACGGCTCCTTCTTCATTTTCTCCCGCAACTGGGGCTGCCAGGAAAAAACTTAGGTATCCTAAGCAACCCGCTGGCGGTGATGCAGGGCAGGCAGGACCAAGTTTGGACATCTGGTCCGGACTGAAGGACCTGGCAACAATTTCTGACATGTCTACTGTCACTGCATATGATACTGTCACCATTGACAGAATGGTGGAGGATTACATCGGTGACAGCATCCAAGTAGGCATGTCAGACAGTCCATACCTGTACTGGCAGGAAAAAGAGGCAATTTGGAGGCCCCTGTACAAACTGGCTCTATTTTACCTGAGTTGCCCCCCCTCCAGTGTGTACTCCGAAAGAGTGTTTAGTGCAGCCGGGAACCTTGTCAGCGAAAGGCGTAGGAGGTTGCTTCCACAGAATGTGGAGAAGATGATGTTCATCAAAATGAATTATCAGCTCTTCCAGGGAGACCAGCCTCCAGAAGGTACAGAGGGACCTGTGGTGGTGGATTCAAGTGGGGACGAGTTAATACTTTGTGAGGATGAGGATGTACACACTGAAGAGGGTGAGGAATCGGTGGATGAGGAGGATGAGGATGACATCTTGCCTCCGTAGAGCCAGTTTGTGCAGGGACACATTAATTGCCAGCTTGTTTTGTGGGGGCCCAAACGAACCAATCATTTCAGCCACAGTTGTGTGGCAGACCCTGGCGCTGAAATGATTGATTTGTTAAAGTGTGCATGTCCTGTTTATACAACATAAGGGTGGGTGGGAGGGCCCAAGGACAATTCCATCTTGCACCTCTTTTTTTCTTTGCATTATGTACAGTTTGGGGCCTAGTTTTTCTAACTGCCATCCTGCCTGCCACTGCAGTGTCACTCCTAGATGGGTCACGTGTTTGTGCCGCCCACTCGTGTCGCTTAGCATAGTCATCCAGCTACCTCGGTGCAACCTTTTGGACATAAAAACACTATTGTGAGGTGTGAGGTGTTCAGAATAGACTGGAAATGAGTGGAAATTAAGGTTATTGAGGTTAATAATAGCATAGGAGCAGAAAAACCTACAAATTCTGTGATTTTAGCTGTTTTTATGCTTTTTTTCAAAAAAATACAGATCCAAAACACAAAACCCAGAACCCAAAACACGGAAGGGTGGTTTCGGCAAAACCAATCCAGATCCAAAACACGAAGAAAGATCCAGATCCAAAACCAAAACACAAAACACGAAAAGTGGCCGGTGCACACCCCTACTCCGTACTTGTTGTTACCCACTTGTCTCCTTTACAACTATGGTAAAATGAGTTGTATGGAAAATATTAAGAGGATCCAGTGATATTTTGCAATTTTTTTTACAAAGAAACAAAATCTGACCAAAACAAAGAAGAAATTTAAATAAAAAACAAAAATGTTATGTCAATTTCATGACATTCAAAGCACTAAAGGCCTTGTATTCTGAATGACATCAAATATTTCTATGCAGCTCATATGGATTACTGGCACCTCAGGAGTGATATGATAACTTTGGGCTGTGGTAAGGGTCCCAATGACAAATACTTTGTTTACGCACAATCCAGGTCAAAATCTTACAGGGACTCCTACCGTGTATTTCTTTTCTCATATAAATATTAAGTAATGAATATATGCAAATAATCTTCATACAGAACATGGTGCAATTTATATGTTGGTACTACTAAGATTGCTTACCAAATTCATCATTTACTAAATTTCCAATCTTCTGTTTTCTTTCACCCAAAATCTGTTTCACGCCTCCCAGAACCATCCTGAAAATAGAAATTAAGATTTTATAATCTTCGCACTACATAGTAGCTTAAGGTTATGACCTAATGGCAATGTGCAGGATATGGCAGTGGTAAATGATGTCATTGGGGAAGTGGTCAAGTCCAGAAAGGACACAAAATATGAAAGAGACCAGGTGAAATAGAAATATAAAATGTTTTCAAACATATATACTCTTCTGTGCTGGACAAAATGAAGCAAACAACATATGGAAGGTTACAGTCCCTTTAAATAGCAAATATTTAGGATGGTTTTCAAGGTATTCCTTAAAGAGGTTTGCATACCCTGCCCAATTGCATTATTTAATGCAATCATCCTGCAGACTTGGTAGCAGTGGGATGCACCTGCAGAACAGGTAGCCATTATGAATGGATTAAAAATTACATATTTGGCTGACATTCACTTACGAGATACCTAATTCAGTCTGCCAAGTCTCCCAGGCAATTGCTCGATGTTATGATTCTGTGCCGCTGACGTGATAATAAAAAAAGCCAAAGCATGGGGTCCTCATGTCACCTAGTCCAAACCTATTCTGCAGCGGGATGTGTGCCTCTTCCCTAGGAAAAAAAACAGCCAGAGGCATCATCACTAGGGTCTTTGGAACCCAGGGCAAGTCGAAGAACGGCGTGCACCCCCCATACACACATAGAAAAGCATATGCGCGCCTTTGGCGTGCACAAAAAACATGGGCGTGGTCACATACCAAAGGGGCGTGGCCACTGAAAATGGGGCGCACCATTCATGACACGTCACCCATTTCTCATCACTCTGGGAACATTACTTTCCAATCCATATGCACCTTACCTATACGGTGGTTTCTCACAATGTGGAACCTCTGAAGAAATATATCCTCCATGGGACGACGGCATCATAAGTCAGCATTCACTATTCATGTAGGTCACATCGTCCGGAAGATTCCTGTTTGTTTGGGAATATTAACAAGGTCTTCATCTTACGACAGCGGTTCAACCACACTCGTTCCCCCTGTGTAACTTCCTGCCCCATTCTTCTCTTACCCACACCATCACCTCCCCAAACATACACAGACATACAAAAGCCTACACAGAGACAAACACCTCTTTCACACAAATGCAGCCAGACAAATAAATAAAACTGCTTGCGTATGCAGGCGCTTTTAGCACTACAAGTGCCTGCATACCCATGGCTGGAAAAGCATGCTAAGGCTTGAAGAAATCATCCAAGACCTGTTGGGACCTGTAGTGCCACAGAAAAAAAACCACAAAAACCCACAAACTTTGTGACAAAATGGTTGATTTGACTAAATACTTCCCCAAACCTTGTTTAACCAATTCAATGTACTTGACCTACATGTATGCAGAGAATTAGACCGGCAGTGTTGGAGTGATACCACAAGGTAAATACTTTAAATTTTGTCATCTTGGAAGAAGTGGAACTTGCCAAAGAGACACTGGGGTTATGTTAGGAAAGAGGGTTACTTTCCAGTGTTGGAATGTAAACCCAGAATAAACTACTCTACTTTAATTGTGGGTTTACAATTCAGCGCCAGAGTGTAATTAATCCTCTTTCCTGCACATACAAGACCCTTCCAGCCCGCATTCTGCATCTCCAGACTCAAGGATGCACAAGTCAGGGATACACAAAGAGTGTTAAATGGACGCTGGGATACGCATTTTTCATGTGCATGAGATGTCTAAAAAAGCACATTTTACACTCTAAATAAAGGCCTTACATCCAACTGTAAACGACCCCCAGAGTGTATATTTAGCACAGTGGGCCTAATCTGTATAGTGGCCAAGCATAACAGGGATATATTGCAGACTGATCAAGTTACATTAGGCTAAACTGAATTTTTATCAATCCTGAAGGTCTACCGTATAATGGGCATAATGGGTCCTCCACCATATCTTCATCATGGCCAATTATATTCTATACTGGGAACAGAGACTATTTGGGGAGATTCAATTAGCAGCACATTTCCATCAGAATATTGCACGCTGATGTAATGCTGGTCATCCTGCAGGAAAACCTTGCACGGCTTTGCTCCCACCTATAAAGGTGCAGAAATAACTAGTCTTGGCCTAGCTATTAATGTCATTTCAATATATAATAAACATCCTAACAGTATTTTCATTTTAAATTGTGTTTTTTATAATCATTTAATCCCTTGCTTGTTTTCTACCCAAGTAGCAGTCTTGACAAATGAAAATTGGACACAAGCAGAAGGTTAATGAAATGAGAAAGGCTGATAGGAACTGAGTCATTGAATGAGTGGATGCAGTAAAAGCGAACTTTGGCGAATAAGGAGATGGCAAAGGGACAGACACGTAATAAATGGCAGGTGTATCGTGGGAAGCAGAGGTGATGGAGGAATATAAACATATCACACATCAGTAGAGCTTATCTTATGCACTTCTCCTTTAAGGAATTTAGAACACGAGTGAGGTCATGCTGTGATGTCATAATGGTAACTCTTTGCTGTTGATACCACTCTAGTCTTAACCGCCCAGGACATGGACATAGCATTATCATTGCTGTCATTAACATACTCCATATACATCTCCTGCACCCAGCCCACTGAGGGAAAGATATCCGCTTGAGGTAAGTATCTCATCAAAGACAAGGGCGTTTCACTTGGATGTGCCTGCAGACTTGGAGCTTGACTACCCTAAAATATGACCTTGAGCTTGTTTATTTCTATAATTGGAGGTTCTAGCAGCACAGCACATCTATCGCAATGTAGCAGCCATTCGGGTAAACTCGGTGCTTCTCAAAAGGGGATGACCATCCTCTTCAGCAAATTGCACAGCTTTGTGAGGAATGTAAATTGGGTAATGTCAGGAGATGTGGACAGGAGCTATATTAATGACGTCAGCCAATGTTATTTTTTAATGTGGTGAAATGTATACTGTATTTCAGTGTCAAACGTTCATATTTTAAATCAATTTGGAAATTATACTCTGCATAGCCTCCTAGTGCCCATAGGGACGGGCAGTCCTTCAAGCCATGGGTCCCCAGAGGTTTCCTCCACAGGGGGTTTTTCCTCTCCTGAGTGCTGAAGGATGACTCTTTGTGAGTCACGAGGCTTCCACCTTCTTGGTCCTCTTATAGGACAAGCTTGTAAGAGCCTCCGGCTAATCTTGGGCGCTAATTTATTTTACAGTGCAGAGTAAAAATAAAGTGTTGTTTTCCTTGTGATAAAAATTCATAATAAATATAGTTTAAAAATTGATTTTGCTTGATGTGGTCTTTGTTTTTTTTCATAATTGAGGCTCTTAGAAGATTAAGAGCCTGTGAGGTCTAACAAAGTAAATGAGGTCAAAAACTCTTCTTAAATACTGTATATCTGCGACTACAGAATCAGGAATATGGTCTTACTCCGTACTTGTTGTTACCCACTTGTCTCCTTTACAACTATGGTAAAATGAGTTGTATGGAAAATATTAAGAGGATCCAGTGACATTTTGCAATTTTTTTTACAAAGAAACTAAATCTGACCAAAACAAAGAAGAAATTAAAATAAAAAACAAAAATGTTATGTTAATTTCATGACATTCAAAGCACTAAAGGCCTTGTATTCTGAATGACATCAAATATTTCTATGCAGCTCATATGGATTACTGGCACCTCAGGAGTGATATGATAACTTTGGGCTGTGGTAAGGGTCCCAATGACAAATACTTTGTTTACGCACAATCCGGGTCAAAATCTTACAGGGATTCCTACCATGTATTTCTTTTCTCATATAAATATTAAGTAATGAATATATGCAAATAATCTTCATACAGAACATGGTGCAATTTATATGTTGGTACTACTAAGATTGCTTACCAAATTCATCATTTACTAAATTTCCAATCTTCTGTTTTCTTTCACCCAAAATCTGTTTCACGCCTCCCAGAATCATCCTGAAAATAGAAATTAAGATTTTATAATCTTCGCACTACATAGTACCTTAAGGTTATGACCTAATGGCAATGTGCAGGATATGGCGGTGGTAAATGATGTCATTGGGGAAGTGGTCAAGTCCAGAAAGGACACAAAATATGAAAGAGACCAGGTGAAATAGAAATATAAAATGTTTTCAAACATATATACTCTTCTGTGCTGGACAAAATGAAGCAAACAACATATGGAAGGTTACAGTCCCTTTAAATAGCAAATATTTTGGAATGTTTTCAAGGTATTCCTTAAAGAGGTTGCATTCCCTGCCCAATTGCATTATTTAATGCAATCATCCTGCAGACTTGGTAGCAGTGGGGTGCACCTGCAGAACAGGTAGCCATTATGAATGGATTAAAAATTACATATTTGGCTGACATTCACTTACGAGATACCTAATTCAGTCTGCCAAGTCTCCCAGGCAATTGCTCGATGTTATGATTCTGTGCCGCTGACGTGATAATAAAAAAAGCCAAAGCATGGGGTCCTCCTGTCACCTAGTCCAAACCTATTCTGCAGCGGGATGTGTGCCTCTTCCCTAGGAAAAAAAACAGCCAGAGGCATCATCACTAGGGTCTTTGGAACCCAGGGCAAGTCGAAGAACGGCGTGCACCCCCCATACACACATAGAAAAGCATATGCGCGCCTTTGGCGTGCACAAAAAACATGGGCGTGGTCACATACCAAAGGGGCGTGGCCACTGAAAATGGGGCGCACCATTCATGACACGTCACCCATTTCTCATCACTCTGGGAACATTACTTTCCAATCCATATGCACCTTACCTATACGGTGGTTTCTCACAATGTGGAACCTCTGAAGAAATATATCCTCCATGGGACGACGGCATCATAAGTCAGCATTCACTATTCATGTAGGTCACATCGTCCGGAAGATTCCTGTTTGTTTGGGAATATTAACAAGGTCTTCATCTTACGACAGCGGTTCAACCACACTCGTTCCCCCTGTGTAACTTCCTGCCCCATTCTTCTCTTACCCACACCATCACCTCCCCAAACATACACAGACATACAAAAGCCTACACAGAGACAAACACCTCTTTCACACAAATGCAGCCAGACAAATAAATAAAACTGCTTGCGTATGCAGGCGCTTTTAGCACTACAAGTGCCTGCATACCCATGGCTGGAAAAGCATGCTAAGGCTTGAAGAAATCATCCAAGACCTGTTGGGACCTGTAGTGCCACAGAAAAAAAACCACAAAAACCCACAAACTTTGTGACAAAATGGTTGATTTGACTAAATACTTCCCCAAACCTTGTTTAACCAATTCAATGTACTTGACCTACATGTATGCAGAGAATTAGACCGGCAGTGTTGGAGTGATACCACAAGGTAAATACTTTAAATTTTGTCATCTTGGAAGAAGTGGAACTTGCCAAAGAGACACTGGGGTTATGTTAGGAAAGAGGGTTACTTTCCAGTGTTGGAATGTAAACCCAGAATAAACTACTCTACTTTAATTGTGGGTTTACAATTCAGCGCCAGAGTGTAATTAATCCTCTTTCCTGCACATACAAGACCCTTCCAGCCCGCATTCTGCATCTCCAGACTCAAGGATGCACAAGTCAGGGATACACAAAGAGTGTTAAATGGACGCTGGGATACGCATTTTTCATGTGCATGAGATGTCTAAAAAAGCACATTTTACACTCTAAATAAAGGCCTTACATCCAACTGTAAACGACCCCCAGAGTGTATATTTAGCACAGTGGGCCTAATCTGTATAGTGGCCAAGCATAACAGGGATATATTGCAGACTGATCAAGTTACATTAGGCTAAACTGAATTTTTATCAATCCTGAAGGTCTACCGTATAATGGGCATAATGGGTCCTCCACCATATCTTCATCATGGCCAATTATATTCTATACTGGGAACAGAGACTATTTGGGGAGATTCAATTAGCAGCACATTTCCATCAGAATATTGCACGCTGATGTAATGCTGGTCATCCTGCAGGAAAACCTTGCACGGCTTTGCTCCCACCTATAAAGGTGCAGAAATAACTAGTCTTGGCCTAGCTATTAATGTCATTTCAATATATAATAAACATCCTAACAGTATTTTCATTTTAAATTGTGTTTTTTATAATCATTTAATCCCTTGCTTGTTTTCTACCCAAGTAGCAGTCTTGACAAATGAAAATTGGACACAAGCAGAAGGTTAATGAAATGAGAAAGGCTGATAGGAACTGAGTCATTGAATGAGTGGATGCAGTAAAAGCGAACTTTGGCGAATAAGGAGATGGCAAAGGGACAGACACGTAATAAATGGCAGGTGTATCGTGGGAAGCAGAGGTGATGGAGGAATATAAACATATCACACATCAGTAGAGCTTATCTTATGCACTTCTCCTTTAAGGAATTTAGAACACGAGTGAGGTCATGCTGTGATGTCATAATGGTAACTCTTTGCTGTTGATACCACTCTAGTCTTAACCGCCCAGGACATGGACATAGCATTATCATTGCTGTCATTAACATACTCCATATACATCTCCTGCACCCAGCCCACTGAGGGAAAGATATCCGCTTGAGGTAAGTATCTCATCAAAGACAAGGGCGTTTCACTTGGATGTGCCTGCAGACTTGGAGCTTGACTACCCTAAAATATGACCTTGAGCTTGTTTATTTCTATAATTGGAGGTTCTAGCAGCACAGCACATCTATCGCAATGTAGCAGCCATTCGGGTAAACTCGGTGCTTCTCAAAAGGGGATGACCATCCTCTTCAGCAAATTGCACAGCTTTGTGAGGAATGTAAATTGGGTAATGTCAGGAGATGTGGACAGGAGCTATATTAATGACGTCAGCCAATGTTATTTTTTAATGTGGTGAAATGTATACTGTATTTCAGTGTCAAACGTTCATATTTTAAATCAATTTGGAAATTATACTCTGCATAGCCTCCTAGTGCCCATAGGGACGGGCAGTCCTTCAAGCCATGGGTCCCCAGAGGTTTCCTCCACAGGGGGTTTTTCCTCTCCTGAGTGCTGAAGGATGACTCTTTGTGAGTCACGAGGCTTCCACCTTCTTGGTCCTCTTATAGGACAAGCTTGTAAGAGCCTCCGGCTAATCTTGGGCGCTAATTTATTTTACAGTGCAGAGTAAAAATAAAGTGTTGTTTTCCTTGTGATAAAAATTCATAATAAATATAGTTTAAAAATTGATTTTGCTTGATGTGGTCTTTGTTTTTTTTCATAATTGAGGCTCTTAGAAGATTAAGAGCCTGTGAGGTCTAACAAAGTAAATGAGGTCAAAAACTCTTCTTAAATACTGTATATCTGCGACTACAGAATCAGGAATATGGTCTTACTCCGTACTTGTTGTTACCCACTTGTCTCCTTTACAACTATGGTAAAATGAGTTGTATGGAAAATATTAAGAGGATCCAGTGACATTTTGCAATTTTTTTTACAAAGAAACTAAATCTGACCAAAACAAAGAAGAAATTAAAATAAAAAACAAAAATGTTATGTTAATTTCATGACATTCAAAGCACTAAAGGCCTTGTATTCTGAATGACATCAAATATTTCTATGCAGCTCATATGGATTACTGGCACCTCAGGAGTGATATGATAACTTTGGGCTGTGGTAAGGGTCCCAATGACAAATACTTTGTTTACGCACAATCCGGGTCAAAATCTTACAGGGATTCCTACCATGTATTTCTTTTCTCATATAAATATTAAGTAATGAATATATGCAAATAATCTTCATACAGAACATGGTGCAATTTATATGTTGGTACTACTAAGATTGCTTACCAAATTCATCATTTACTAAATTTCCAATCTTCTGTTTTCTTTCACCCAAAATCTGTTTCACGCCTCCCAGAATCATCCTGAAAATAGAAATTAAGATTTTATAATCTTCGCACTACATAGTACCTTAAGGTTATGACCTAATGGCAATGTGCAGGATATGGCGGTGGTAAATGATGTCATTGGGGAAGTGGTCAAGTCCAGAAAGGACACAAAATATGAAAGAGACCAGGTGAAATAGAAATATAAAATGTTTTCAAACATATATACTCTTCTGTGCTGGACAAAATGAAGCAAACAACATATGGAAGGTTACAGTCCCTTTAAATAGCAAATATTTAGGATGGTTTTCAAGGTATTCCTTAAAGAGGTTGCATTCCCTGCCCAATTGCATTATTTAATGCAATCATCCTGCAGACTTGGTAGCAGTTGGGGTGCACCTGCAGAACAGGTAGCCATTATGAATGGATTAAAAATTACATATTTGGCTGACATTCACTTACGAGATACCTAATTCAGTCTGCCAAGTCTCCCAGGCAATTGCTCGATGTTATGATTCTGTGCCGCTGACGTGATAATAAAAAAAGCCAAAGCATGGGGTCCTCCTGTCACCTAGTCCAAACCTATTCTGCAGCGGGATGTGTGCCTCTTCCCTAGGAAAAAAAACAGCCAGAGGCATCATCACTAGGGTCTTTGGAACCCAGGGCAAGTCGAAGAACGGCGTGCACCGCCCATACACACATAGAAAAGCAAATGCGCGCCTTTGGCGTGCACAAAAAACATGGGCGTGGTCACATACCAAAGGGGCGTGGCCACTGAAAATGGGGCGCACCATTCTTGACACGTCACCCATTTCTCATCACTCTGGGAACATTACTTTCCAATCCATATGCACCTTACCTATACGGTGGTTTCTCACAATGTGGAACCTCTGAAGAAATATATCCTCCATGGGAAGACGGAATCATAAGTCAGCATTCACTATTCATGTAGGTCACATCGTCCGAAAGATTCCTGTTTGTGTGGGAATATTAACAAGGTCTTCATCTTACGACAGCGGTTCAACCACACTCGTTCCCCCTGTGTAACTTCCTGCCCCCTGCATCTCTTACCCACACCATCACCTCCCCAGACATACACAGACATACAAAAGCCTACACAGAGATATACACCTCTTTCACACAAATGCAGCCAGCCAAATACATAAAACTGCTTGCATATGCAGGCGCTTTTAGCACTACAAGTGCCTGCATACCCATGGCTGGAAAAGCATGCTAAGGCTTGAAGAAATCATCCAAGACCTGTTGGGACCTGTAGTGCCACAGAAAAAAAAACACAAAAACTCACAAACTTTGTGACAAAATGGTTGATTTGACTAAATACTTCCCCAAACCTTGTTTAACCAATTCAATGTACTTGGCCTACATGTATTCAGAGAATTAGACCGGCAGTGTTGGAGTGATACCACAAGGTAAATACTTTAAATTTTGTCATCTTGGAAGAAGTGGAACTTGCCAAAGAGACCCTGGGGTTATGTTAGGAAAGAGGGTTACTTTCCAGTGCTGGAATGTAAACCCAGAATAAACTACTCTACTTTAATAGTGGGTTTAAAATTCAGCACCAGAGTGTAATTAATCCTCTTTCCTGCACATACAAGCCCCTTCCTTCCCGCATTCTGCATCTCCTGACTCAAGGATGCACAAGTCAGGGATACACAAAGAGTGTTAAATGGACGCTGGGATACGCATTTTTCATGTGCATGAGATGTCTAAAAAAGCACATTTTACACTCTAAATAAAGGCCTTACATCCAACTGTAAACGACCCCCAGAGTGTATATTTAGCACAGTGGGCCTAATCTGTATAGTGGCCAAGCATAACAGGGATATATTGCAGACTGATCAAGTTACATTAGGCTAAACTGAATTTTTATCAATCCTGAAGGTCTACCGTATAATGGGCATAATGGGTCCTCCACCATATCTTCATCATGGCCAATTATATTCTATACTGGGAACAGAGACTATTTGGGGAGATTCAATTAGCAGCACGTTTCCATCAGAATATTGCACGCTGATGTAATGCTGGTCATCCTGCAGGAAAACCTTGCACGGCTTTGCTCCCACCTATAAAGGTGCAGAAATAACTAGTCTTGGCCTAGCTATTAATGTCATTTCAATATATAATAAACATCCTAACAGTATTTTCATTTTAAATTGTGTTTTTTATAATCATTTAATCCCTTGCTTGTTTTCTACCCAAGTAGCAGTCTTGACAAATGAAAATTGGACACAAGCAGAAGGTTAATGAAATGAGAAAGGGCTGATAGGAACTGAGTCATTGAATGAGTGGATGCAGTAAAAGAGAACTTTGGCGAATAAGGAGATGGCAAAGGGACAGACACGTAATAAATGGCAGGTGTATCGTGGGAAGCAGAGGTGATGGAGGAATATAAACATATCACACATCAGTAGAGCTTATCTTATGCACTTCTCCTTTAAGGAATTTAGAACACGAGTGAGGTCATGCTGTGATGTCATAATGGTAACTCTTTGCTGTTGATACCACTCTAGTCTTAACCGCCCAGGACATGGACATAGCATTATCATTGCTGTCATTAACATACTCCATATACATCTCCTGCACCCAGCCCACTGAGGGAAAGATATCCGCTTGAGGTAAGTATCTCATCAAAGACAAGGGCATTTCACTTGGATGTGCCTGCAGACTTGGAGCTTGACTACCCTAAAATATGACCTTGAGCTTGTTTATTTCTATAATTGGAGGTTCTAGCAGTATAGCACATCTATCGCAATGTAGCAGCCATTCGGGTAAACTCGGTACTTCTCAAAAGGGGATGACCATCCTCTTCAGCAAATTGCGCAGCTTTGTGAGGAATGTAAATTGGGTAATGTCAGGAGATGTGGACAGGAGCTATATTAATGACGTCAGCCAATGTTATTTATTAATGTGGTGAAATGTATACTGTATTTCAGTGTCAAACGTTCATATTTTAAATCAATTTGGAAATTATACTCTGCATAGCCTGCTAGTGCCCAGAGGGACGGGCAGTCCTTCAAGCCATGGGTCCCCAGAGGTTTACTCCACAGGGGGTTTTTCCTCTCCTGAGTGCTGAAGGATGACTCTTTGTGAGTCACGAGGCTTCCACCATCTTGGTCCTCTTATAGGACAAGCTTGTAAGAGCCTCCGGCTAGTCTTGGGCGCTAATTTATTTTACAGTGCAGAGTAAAAATAAAGTGTTGTTTTCCTTGTGATAAAAATTCATAATAAATATAGTTTAAAAATTGATTTTGCTTGATGTGGTCTTTGTTTTTTTTCATAATGGAGGCTCTTAGAAGATTAAGAGCCTGTGAGGTCTAACAAAGTAAATGAGGTCGAAAACTCTTCTTAAATACTGTATATCTGCGACTACAGAATCAGGAATATGGTCTTACTCCGTACTTGTTGTTACCCACTTGTCTCCTTTACAACTATGGTAAAATGAGTTGTATGGAAAATATTAAGAGGATCCAGTGACATTTTGCAATTTTTTTTACAAAGAAACAAAATCTGACCAAAACAAAGAAGAAATTAAAATAAAAAACAAAAATGTTATGTTAATTTCATGACATTCAAAGCACTAAAGGCCTTGTATTCTGAATGACATCAAATATTTCTATGCAGCTCATATGGATTACTGGCACCTCAGGAGTGATATGATAACTTTGGGCTGTGGTAAGGGTCCCAATGACAAATACTTTGTTTACGCACAATCCGGGTCAAAATCTTACAGGGATTCCTACCATGTATTTCTTTTCTCATATAAATATTAAGTAATGAATATATGCAAATAATCTTCATACAGAACATGGTGCAATTTATATGTTGGTACTACTAAGATTGCTTACCAAATTCATCATTTACTAAATTTCCAATCTTCTGTTTTCTTTCACCCAAAATCTGTTTCACGCCTCCCAGAATCATCCTGAAAATAGAAATTAAGATTTTATAATCTTCGCACTACATAGTACCTTAAGGTTATGACCTAATGGCAATGTGCAGGATATGGCGGTGGTAAATGATGTCATTGGGGAAGTGGTCAAGTCCAGAAAGGACACAAAATATGAAGGAGACCAGGTGAAATAGAAATAGAAAATGTTTTCAAACATATATACTCTTCTGTGCTGGACAAATAGAAGCAAACAACATATGGAAGGTTACAGTCCCTTTAAATAGCAAATATTTAGGATGGTTTTCAAGGTATTCCTTAAAGAGGTTGCATACCCTGCCCAATTGCATTATTTAATGCAATCATCCTGCAGACTTGGTAGCAGTGGGGTGCACCTGCAGAACAGGTAGCCATTATGAATGGATTAAAAATTACATATTTGGCTGACATTCACTTACGAGATACCTAATTCAGTCTGCCAAGTCTCCCAGGCAATTGCTCGATGTTGTGATCCTGTGCCGCTGACGTGATAATAAAAAAAGCCAACGCATGGGGTCCTCCTGTCACCTAGTCCAAACCTATTCTGCAGGGGGATGTGTGCCTCTTCCCTAGGAAAAAAAACAGCGAGAGGTATCATCACTAGGGTCTTTGGAACCCAGGGCAAGTCGAAGAACGGCGTGCACCCCCCATACACACATAGAAAAGCATATGCGCGCCTTTGGCGTGCACAAAAAACATGGGCGTGGTCACATACCAAAGGGGCGTGGCCACTAAAAATGGGGCACGCCATTCATGACACGTCACCCATTTCTCATCACTCTGGGAACATTACTTTCCAATCCATATGCACCTTACCTATACGGTGGTTTCTCACAATGTGGAACCTCTGAAGAAATATATCCTCCATGGGAAGACGGCATCATAAGTCGGCATTCACTATTCATGTAGGTCACATCGTCTGGAAGATTCCTGTTTGTGTGGGAATATTAACAAGGTCTTCATCTTACAACAGTGGTTCAACCACACTCGTTCCCCCTGTGTAACTTCCTGCCTCCTGCATCTCTAACCCACACCATCAACTCCCCAGACATACACAGACATACAAAAGCCTACACAGAGACATACACCTCTTTCACACAAATGCAGCCAGCCAAATAAATAAAACTGCTTGCGTATGCAGGCGCTTTTAGCACTACAAGTGCCTGCATACCCATGGCTGAAAAAGCATGTTAAGGCTTGCAGAAATCATCCAAGACCAGTTGGGACCTGTAGTGCCACAGAAAAAAACCCACAAAAACTCACAAACTTTGTGACAAAATGGTTGATTTGACTAAATACTTCCCCAAACCTTGTTTAACCAATTTAATGTACTTGGCCTACACGTATGCAGAGAATTATACCAGCATTGTTGGAGTGATACCACAAGGTAAATACTTTAAGTTTTCTCATCTTGGAAGAAGTGGAACTTGCCAAAGAGACCCTGGGGTTATGTTAGGAAAGAGGGTAACTTTCCAGTGCTGGAATGTAAACCCAGAAGAAACTACTCTACTTTAATTGTGGGTTTACAATTCAGCGCCAAAGTGTAATTAATCCTCTTTCCTGCACATACAAGACCCTTCCTTCCTGCATTCTGCATCTCCAGACTCAAGGATGCACAAGTCAGGAATACACAAAGAGTGTTAAATGGACGCTGGGATACGCATTTTTCATGTGCATGAGATGTCTAAAAAAGCACATTTTACACTCTAAATAAAGGCCTTACATCCAACTGTAAATGACCCCCAGAGTGTATATATAGCACAGTGGGCCTAATCTGTATAGTGGCCAAGCATAACAGGGATATATTGCAGACTGATCAAGTTACATTAGGCTAAACTGAATTTTTATCAATCCTGAAGGTCTACCGTATAATGGGCATAATGGGTCCTCCACCATATCTTCATCATGGCCAATTATATTCTATACTGGGAACAGAGACTATTTGGGGAGATTCAATTAGCAGCACGTTTCCATCAGAATATTGCACGCTGATGTAATGCTGGTCATCCTGCAGGAAAACCTTGCACGGCTTTGCTCCCACCTATAAAGGTGCAGAAATAACTAGTCTTGGCCTAGCTATTAATGTCATTTCAATATATAATAAACATCCTAACAGTATTTTCATTTTAAATTGTGTTTTTTATAATCATTTAATCCCTTGCTTGTTTTCTACCCAAGTAGCAGTCTTGACAAATGAAAATTGGACACAAGCAGAAGGTTAATGAAATGAGAAAGGGCTGATAGGAACTGAGTCATTGAATGAGTGGATGCAGTAAAAGAGAACTTTGGTGAATAAGGCGATGGCAAAGGGACAGATACGTAATAAATGGCATTTGTGTCGTGGGAAGCAGAGGTGATGGAGGCATATAAACATATAAACATATCACACATCAGTAGAGCTTATCTTATGCACTTCTCCTTTAAGGAATGTAGAACACGAGTGAGGTCATGCTGTGATGTCATCATGGTAACTCTTTGCTGTTGCTACCACTCTAGTCTTAACCGCCCAGGACATGGACATAGCATTATCATTGCTGTCATTAACATACTCCATATACATCTCCTGCACCCAGCCCACTGAGGGAAAGATATCTGCTTGAGGTAAGTATCTCATCAAAGACAAGGGCGTTTCACTTGGATGTGCCTGCAGACTTGGAGCTTGACTACCCTAAAATATGACCTTGAGCTTATTTCTATAATTGGAGGTTCTAGCAGCACAGCACATCTATCACAATGTAGCAGCCATTCGGGTAAACTCGGTGCTTCTCAAAAGGGGATGACCATCCTCTTCAGCAAATTGCGCAGCTTTGTGAGGAATATAAATTGGGTAATGTCAGGAGATGTGGACAGGAGCTATATTAATGACGTCAGCCAATGTTATTTATTAATGTGGTGAAATGTATACTGTATTTCAGTGTCAAACGTTCATATTTTAAATCAATTTGGAAATTATACTCTGCATAGCCTCCTAGTGCCCAGAGGGACGGGTAGTCCTTCAAGCCATGGGTCCCCAGAGGTTTCCTCCACAGTGGGTTTTTCCTCTCCTGAGTGCTGAAGGATGACTCTTTGTGAGTCACGAGGCTTCCACCATCTTGGTCCTCTTATAGGACAAGCTTGTAAGAGCCTCCGGCTAATCTTGGGCGCTAATTTATTTTACAGTGCAGAGTAAAAATAAAGTGTTGTTTTCCTTGTGCTAAAAATTCATAATAAATATATTTTAAAAATTGATTTTGCTTGATGTGGTCTTTGTTTCTTTTTCATAATGGAGGCTCTTAGAAGATTAAGAGCCTGTGAGGTCTAACCAAGTAAATGAGGTTATAAACTCTTCTTAAATACTGTATATCTGCGACTACAGAATCAGGAATATGGTCATACTCCATACTTGTTGTTACGCACTTGTCTCCTTTACAACTATGGTAAAATGAGTTGTATGGAAAATATTAAGAGGATCCAGTGACATTTTGAAATTTTTTTTACAATGAAACAAAATCTTACCAAAACAAGGAAGAAATTAAAATAAAAAACAAAAATGTTATGTTAATTTCATGACATTCAAAGCACTAAAGGCCTTGTATTCTGAATGACATCAAATATTTCTATGAAGCTCATATGGATTACTGGCACCTCAGGAGTGATATGATAACTTTGGGCTGTGGTAAGGGTCCCAATGACAAATACTTTGTTTACGCACAATCCGGGTCAAAATCTTACAGGGATTCCTACCGTGTATTTCTTTTCTCATATAAATATTAAGTAATGAATATATGCAAATAATCTTCATACAGAACATGGTGCAATTTATATGTTGGTACTACTAAGATTGCTTACCAAATTCATCATTTACTAAATTTCCAATCTTCTGTTTTCTTTCACCCAAAATTTGTTGCACGCCTCCCAGAACCATCCTGAAAATAGAAATTAAGATTTTATAATCTTCGCACTACATAGTAGCTTAAGGTTATGACCTAATGGCAATGTGCAGAATATGGCGGTGGTAAATGATGTCATTAGGGAAGTGGTCAAGTCCAGAAAGGACACAAAATATGAAAGAGACCAGGTGAAATAGAAATATAAAATGTTTTCAAACATATATACTCTTCTGTGCTGGACAAAATGAAGCAAACAACATATGGAAGGTTACAGTCCCTTTAAATAGCAAATATTTAGGATGGTTTTCAAGGTATTCCTTAAAGAGGTTGCATACCCTGCCCAATTGCATTATTTAATGCAATCATCATGCAGACTTGGTAGCAGTGGGGTGCAGCTGCAGAACAGGTAGCCATTATGAATGGATTAAAATCGCATATTTGGCTGACATTCTCTTACGAGATACCTAATTCAGTCTGCCAAGTCTCCCAGGCAATTGCTCGATGTTATGATCCTGTGCCGCTGACGTCATAATAAAAAAAGCCAAAGCAATGGGGTCCTCCCTTCACCTACTCCAAACCTATTCTGCAGGGGGATGTGTGCCTCTTCCCTAGGAAAAAAAACAGCAAGAGGGATCATCACTAGGGTCTTTGGAACCCAGGGCAAGTCGAAGAACGGCGTTCACCCCCATACACAAACATAGAAAAGCATATGCGCGCCTTAGGCGCGCACAAAAAACATGGGCGTGGTCACATACTAAAGGGACATGACCACTGAAAATGGGGCGCGCCATTCATGACACGTCACCCATTTCTCATCACTCTGGGAACATTACTTTCCAATCCATATGCACCTTACCTATACGGTGGTTTCTCACAATGTGGAACCTCTGAAGAAATATATCCTCCATGGGAAGACGGCATCATAAGTCGGCATTTACTATTCATGTAGGTCACATCGTCCGGAAGATTCCTGTTTCTGTGGGAATATTAACAAGGTCTTCATCTTACAACAGCGGTTCAACCACACTCGTTCCCCCTGTGTAACTTCCTGCCCCCTGCATCTCTTACCCACACCATCACCTCCCCAGACATACACAGACATACAAAAGCCTACACAGAGACATACAACTCTTTCACACAAATGCAGCCAGACAAATAAATAAAACTGCTTCCGTATGCAGGCGCATTTAGCACTACAAGTGCCTGCATACCCATGGCTGGAAAAGCATGCTAAGGCTTGAAGAAATCATCCAAGACCTGTTGGGACCTGTAGTGCCACAGAAAAAAAAACACAAAAACTCACAAACTTTGTGACAAAATGGTTGATTTGACTAAATACTTCCCCAAACCTTGTTTAACCAATTCAATGTACTTGGCCTACATGTATGCAGAGAATTAGACCGGCAGTGTTGGAGTGATACCACAAGGTAAATACTTTAAATTTTGTCATCTTGGAAGAAGTGGAACTTGCCAAAGAGACCCTGGGGTTATGTTAGGAAAGAGGGTTACTTTCCAGTGCTGGAATGTAAACCCAGAATAAACTACTCTACTTTAATTGTGGGTTTAAATTCAGCGCCAGAGTGTAATTAATCCTCTTTCCTGCACATACAAGCCCCTTCCTTCCCGCATTCTGCATCTCCTGACTCAAGGATGCACAAGTCAGGGATACACAAAGAGTGTTAAATGGACGCTGGGATACGCATTTTTCATGTGCATGAGATGTCTAAAAAAGCACATTTTACACTCTAAATAAAGGCCTTACATCCAACTGTAAACGACCCCCAGAGTGTATATTTAGCACAGTGGGCCTAATCTGTATAGTGGCCAAGCATAACAGGGATATATTGCAGACTGATCAAGTTACATTAGGCTAAACTGAATTTTTATCAATCCTGAAGGTCTACCGTATAATGGGCATAATGGGTCCTCCACCATATCTTCATCATGGCCAATTATATTCTATACTGGGAACAGAGACTATTTGGGGAGATTCAATTAGCAGCACGTTTCCATCAGAATATTGCACGCTGATGTAATTCTGGTCATCCTGCAGGAAAACCTTGCACGGCTTTGCTCCCACCTATAAAGGTGCAGAAATAACTAGTCTTGGCCTAGCTATTAATGTCATTTCAATATATAATAAACATCCTAACAGTATTTTCATTTTAAATTGTGTTTTTTATAATCATTTAATCCCTTGCTTGTTTTCTACCCAAGTAGCAGTCTTGACAAATGAAAATTGGACACAAGCAGAAGGTTAATGAAATGAGAAAGGGCTGATAGGAACTGAGTCATTGAATGAGTGGATGCAGTAAAAGAGAACTTTGGCGAATAAGGAGATGGCAAAGGGACAGACACGTAATAAATGGCAGGTGTATCGTGGGAAGCAGAGGTGATTGAGGAATATAAACATATCACACATCAGTAGAGCTTATCTTATGCACTTCTTCTTTAAGGAATTTAGAACACGAGGGAGGTCATGCTGTGATGTCATAATGGTAACTCTTTGCTGTTGATACCACTCTAGTCTTAACCGCCCAGGACATGGACATAGCATTATCATTGCTGTCATTAACATACTCCATATACATCTCCTGCACCCAGCCCACTGAGGGAAAGATATCCGCTTGAGGTAAGTATCTCATCAAAGACAAGGGCATTTCACTTGGATGTGCCTGCAGACTTGGAGCTTGACTACCCTAAAATATGACCTTGAGCTTGTTTATTTCTATAATTGGAGGTTCTAGCAGTATAGCACATCTATCGCAATGTAGCAGCCATTCGGGTAAACTCGGTGCTTCTCAAAAGGGGATGACCATCCTCTTCAGCAAATTGCGCAGCTTTGTGAGGAATGTAAATTGGGTAATGTCAGGAGATGTGGACAGGAGCTATATTAATGACGTCAGCCAATGTTATTTATTAATGTGGTGAAATGTATACTGTATTTCAGTGTCAAACGTTCATATTTTAAATCAATTTGGAAATTATACTCTGCATAGCCTGCTAGTGCCCAGAGGGACGGGCAGTCCTTCAAGCCATGGGTCCCCAGAGGTTTCCTCCACAGGGGGTTTTTCCTCTCCTGAGTGCTGAAGGATGACTCTTTGTGAGTCACGAGGCTTCCACCATCTTGGTCCTCTTATAGGACAAGCTTGTAAGAGCCTCCGGCTAGTCTTGGGCGCTAATTTATTTTACAGTGCAGAGTAAAAATAAAGTGTTGTTTTCCTTGTGATAAAAATTCATAATAAATATAGTTTAAAAATTGATTTTCCTTGATGTGGTCTTTGTATTTTTTTCATAATGGAGGCTCTTAGAAGATTAAGAGCCTGTGAGGTCTAACAAAGTAAATGAGGTCATAAACTCTTCTTAAATACTGTATATCTGCGACTACAGAATCAGGAATATGGTCTTACTCCGTACTTGTTGTTACCCACTTGTCTCCTTTACAACTATGGTAAAATGAGTTGTATGGAAAATATTAAGAGGATCCAGTGACATTTTGCAATTTTTTTTACAAAGAAACAAAATCTGACCAAAACAAAGAAGAAATTAAAATAAAAAACAAAAATGTTATGTTAATTTCATGACATTCAAAGCACTAAAGGCCTTGTATTCTGAATGACATCAAATATTTCTATGCAGCTCATATGGATTACTGGCACCTCAGGAGTGATATGATAACTTTGGGCTGTGGTAAGGGTCCCAATGACAAATACTTTGTTTACGCACAATCCGGGTCAAAATCTTACAGGGATTCCTACCATGTATTTCTTTTCTCATATAAATATTAAGTAATGAATATATGCAAATAATCTTCATACAGAACATGGTGCAATTTATATGTTGGTACTACTAAGATTGCTTACCAAATTCATCATTTACTAAATTTCCAATCTTCTGTTTTCTTTCACCCAAAATCTGTTTCACGCCTCCCAGAATCATCCTGAAAATAGAAATTAAGATTTTATAATCTTCGCACTACATAGTACCTTAAGGTTATGACCTAATGGCAATGTGCAGGATATGGCGGTGGTAAATGATGTCATTGGGGAAGTGGTCAAGTCCAGAAAGGACACAAAATATGAAAGAGACCAGGTGAAATAGAAATATAAAATGTTTTCAAACATATATACTCTTCTGTGCTGGACAAAATGAAGCAAACAACATATGGAAGGTTACAGTCCCTTTAAATAGCAAATATTTAGGATGGTTTTCAAGGTATTCCTTAAAGAGGTTGCATACCCTGCCCAATTGCATTATTTAATGCAATCATCCTGCAGACTTGGTAGCAGTGGGGTGCACCTGCAGAACAGGTAGCCATTATGAATGGATTAAAAATTACATATTTGGCTGACATTCACTTACGAGATACCTAATTCAGTCTGCCAAGTCTCCCAGGCAATTGCTTGATGTTATGATTCTGTGCCGCTGACGTGATAATAAAAAAAGCCAAAGCATGGGGTTCTCCTGTCACCTAGTCCAAACCTATTCTGCAGCGGGATGTGTGCCTCTTCCCTAGGAAAAAAAACAGCCAGAGGGATCATCACTAGGGTCTTTGGAACCCAGGGCAAGTCGAAGAACGGCGTGCACCGCCCATACACACATAGAAAAGCATATGCGCGCCTTTGGCGTGCACAAAAAACATGGGCGTGGTCACATACCAAAGGGGCGTGGCCACTGAAAATGGGGCGCACCATTCATGACACGTCACCCATTTCTCATCACTCTGGGAACATTACTTTCCAATCCATATGCACCTTACCTATACGGTGGTTTCTCACAATGTGGAACCTCTGAAGAAATATATCCTCCATAGGAAGACGGAATCATAAGTCAGCATTCACTATTCATGTAGGTCACATCGTCCGGAAGATTCCTGTTTGTTTGGGAATATTAACAAGGTCTTCATCTTACGACAGCGGTTCAACCACACTCGTTCCCCCTGTGTAACTTCCTGCCCCATTCTTCTCTTACCCACACCATCACCTCCCCAAACATACACAGACATACAAAAGCCTACACAGAGACAAACACCTCTTTCACACAAATGCAGCCAGACAAATAAATAAAACTGCTTGCGTATGCAGGCGCTTTTAGCACTACAAGTGCCTGCATACCCATGGCTGGAAAAGCATGCTAAGGCTTGAAGAAATCATCCAAGACCTGTTGGGACCTGTAGTGCCACAGAAAAAAAACCACAAAAACCCACAAACTTTGTGACAAAATGGTTGATTTGACTAAATACTTCCCCAAACCTTGTTTAACCAATTCAATGTACTTGACCTACATGTATGCAGAGAATTAGACCGGCAGTGTTGGAGTGATACCACAAGGTAAATACTTTAAATTTTGTCATCTTGGAAGAAGTGGAACTTGCCAAAGAGACACTGGGGTTATGTTAGGAAAGAGGGTTACTTTCCAGTGTTGGAATGTAAACCCAGAATAAACTACTCTACTTTAATTGTGGGTTTACAATTCAGCGCCAGAGTGTAATTAATCCTCTTTCCTGCACATACAAGACCCTTCCATCCCGCATTCTGCATCTCCTGACTCAAGGATGCACAAGTCAGGGATACACAAAGAGTGTTAAATGGACGCTGGGATACGCATTTTTCATGTGCATGAGATGTCTAAAAAAGCACATTTTACACTCTAAATAAAGGCCTTACATCCAAATGTAAACGACCCCCAGAGTGTATATATAGCACAGTGGGCCTAATCTGTATAGTGGCCAAGCATAACAGGGATATATTGCAGACTGATCAAGTTACATTAGGCTAAACTGAATTTTTATCAATCCTGAAGGTCTACCGTATAATGGGCATAATGGGTCCTCCACCATATCTTCATCATGGCCAATTATATTCTATACTGGGAACAGAGACTATTTGGGGAGATTCAATTAGCAGCACATTTCCATCAGAATATTGCACGCTGATGTAATGCTGGTCATCCTGCAGGAAAACCTTGCACGGCTTTGCTCCCACCTATAAAGGTGCAGAAATAACTAGTCTTGGCCTAGCTATTAATGTCATTTCAATATATAATAAACATCCTAACAGTATTTTCATTTTAAATTGTGTTTTTTATAATCATTTAATCCCTTGCTTGTTTTCTACCCAAGTAGCAGTCTTGACAAATGAAAATTGGACACAAGCAGAAGGTTAATGAAATGAGAAAGGCTGATAGGAACTGAGTCATTGAATGAGTGGATGCAGTAAAAGCGAACTTTGGCGAATAAGGAGATGGCAAAGGGACAGACACGTAATAAATGGCAGGTGTATCGTGGGAAGCAGAGGTGATGGAGGAATATAAACATATCACACATCAGTAGAGCTTATCTTATGCACTTCTCCTTTAAGGAATTTAGAACACGAGTGAGGTCATGCTGTGATGTCATAATGGTAACTCTTTGCTGTTGATACCACTCTAGTCTTAACCGCCCAGGACATGGACATAGCATTATCATTGCTGTCAGTAACATACTCCATATACATCTCCTGCACCCAGCCCACTGAGGGAAAGATATCCGCTTGAGGTAAGTATCTCATCAAAGACAAGGGCGTTTCACTTGGATGTGCCTGCAGACTTGGAGCTTGACTACCCTAAAATATGACCTTGAGCTTGTTTATTTCTATAATTGGAGGTTCTAGCAGCACAGCACATCTATCGCAATGTAGCAGCCATTCGGGTAAACTCGGTGCTTCTCAAAAGGGGATGACCATCCTCTTCAGCAAATTGCACAGCTTTGTGAGGAATGTAAATTGGGTAATGTCAGGAGATGTGGACAGGAGCTATATTAATGACGTCAGCCAATGTTATTTTTTAATGTGGTGAAATGTATACTGTATTTCAGTGTCAAACGTTCATATTTTAAATCAATTTGGAAATTATACTCTGCATAGCCTCCTAGTGCCCATAGGGACGGGCAGTCCTTCAAGCCATGGGTCCCCAGAGGTTTCCTCCACAGGGGGTTTTTCCTCTCCTGAGTGCTGAAGGATGACTCTTTGTGAGTCACGAGGCTTCCACCTTCTTGGTCCTCTTATAGGACAAGCTTGTAAGAGCCTCCGGCTAATCTTGGGCGCTAATTTATTTTACAGTGCAGAGTAAAAATAAAGTGTTGTTTTCCTTGTGATAAAAATTCATAATAAATATAGTTTAAAAATTGATTTTGCTTGATGTGGTCTTTGTTTTTTTTCATAATGGAGGCTCTTAGAAGATTAAGAGCCTGTGAGGTCTAACAAAGTAAATGAGGTCAAAAACTCTTCTTAAATACTGTATATCTGCGACTACAGAATCAGGAATATGGTCTTACTCCGTACTTGTTGTTACCCACTTGTCTCCTTTACAACTATGGTAAAATGAGTTGTATGGAAAATATTAAGAGGATCCAGTGACATTTTGCAATTTTTTTTACAAAGAAACAAAATCTGACCAAAACAAAGAAGAAATTAAAATAAAAAACAAAAATGTTATGTTAATTTCATGACATTCAAAGCACTAAAGGCCTTGTATTCTGAATGACATCAAATATTTCTATGCAGCTCATATGGATTACTGGCACCTCAGGAGTGATATGATAACTTTGGGCTGTGGTAAGGGTCCCAATGACAAATACTTTGTTTACGCACAATCCGGGTCAAAATCTTACAGGGATTCCTACCATGTATTTCTTTTCTCATATAAATATTAAGTAATGAATATATGCAAATAATCTTCATACAGAACATGGTGCAATTTATATGTTGGTACTACTAAGATTGCTTACCAAATTCATCATTTACTAAATTTCCAATCTTCTGTTTTCTTTCACCCAAAATCTGTTTCACGCCTCCCAGAATCATCCTGAAAATAGAAATTAAGATTTTATAATCTTCGCACTACATAGTACCTTAAGGTTATGACCTAATGGCAATGTGCAGGATATGGCGGTGGTAAATGATGTCATTGGGGAAGTGGTCAAGTCCAGAAAGGACACAAAATATGAAGGAGACCAGGTGAAATAGAAATAGAAAATGTTTTCAAACATATATACTCTTCTGTGCTGGACAAAAAGAAGCAAACAACATATGGAAGGTTACAGTCCCTTTAAATAGCAAATATTTAGGATGGTTTTCAAGGTATTCCTTAAAGAGGTTGCATACCCTGCCCAATTGCATTATTTAATGCAATCATCCTGCAGACTTGGTAGCAGTGGGGTGCACCTGCAGAACAGGTAGCCATTATGAATGGATTAAAAATTACATATTTGGCTGACATTCACTTACGAGATACCTAATTCAGTCTGCCAAGTCTCCCAGGCAATTGCTCGATGTTGTGATCCTGTGCCGCTGACGTGATAATAAAAAAAGCCAACGCATGGGGTCCTCCTGTCACCTAGTCCAAACCTATTCTGCAGGGGGATGTGTGCCTCTTCCCTAGGAAAAAAAACAGCGAGAGGTATCATCACTAGGGTCTTTGGAACCCAGGGCAAGTCGAAGAACGGCGTGCACCCCCCATACACACATAGAAAAGCATATGCGCGCCTTTGGCGTGCACAAAAAACATGGGCGTGGTCACATACCAAAGGGGCGTGGCCACTAAAAATGGGGCACGCCATTCATGACACGTCACCCATTTCTCATCACTCTGGGAACATTACTTTCCAATCCATATGCACCTTACCTATACGGTGGTTTCTCACAATGTGGAACCTCTGAAGAAATATATCCTCCATGGGAAGACGGCATCATAAGTCGGCATTCACTATTCATGTAGGTCACATCGTCTGGAAGATTCCTGTTTGTGTGGGAATATTAACAAGGTCTTCATCTTACAACAGTGGTTCAACCACACTTGTTCCCCCTGTGTAACTTCCTGCCTCCTGCATCTCTAACCCACACCATCAACTCCCCAGACATACACAGACATACAAAAGCCTACACAGAGACATACACCTCTTTCACACAAATGCAGCCAGCCAAATAAATAAAACTGCTTGCGTATGCAGGCGCTTTTAGCACTACAAGTGCCTGCATACCCATGGCTGAAAAAGCATGCTAAGGCTTGCAGAAATCATCCAAGACCAGTTGGGACCTGTAGTGCCACAGAAAAAAACCCACAAAAACTCACAAACTTTGTGACAAAATGGTTGATTTGACTAAATACTTCCCCAAACCTTGTTTAACCAATTTAATGTACTTGGCCTACACGTATGCAGAGAATTATACAAGCATTGTTGGAGTGATACCACAAGGTAAATACTTTAAGTTTTCTCATCTTGGAAGAAGTGGAACTTGCCAAAGAGACCCTGGGGTTATGTTAGGAAAGAGGGTTACTTTCCAGTGCTGGAATGTAAACCCAGAACAAACTACTCTACTTTAATTGTGGATTTACAATTCAGCGCCAGAGTGTAATTAATCCTCTTTCCTGCACATACAAGCCCCTTCCTTCCCGCATTCTGCATCTCCAGACTCAAGGATGCACAAGTCAGGGATACACAAAGAGTGTTAAATGGACGCTGGGATACGCATTTTTCATGTGCATGAGATGTCTAAAAAAGCACATTTTACACTCTAAATAAAGGCCTTACATCCAACTGTAAACAACCCCCAGAGTGTATATTTAGCACAGTGGGCCTAATCTGTATAGTGGCCAAGCATAACAGGGATATATTGCAGACTGATCAAGTTACATTAGGCTAAACTGAATTTTAATCAATACTGAAGGTCTACCGTATAATGGGCATAATGGGTCCTCCACCATATCTTCATCATGGCCAATTATATTCTATACTGGGAACAGAGACTATTTGGGGAGATTCAATTAGCAGCACGTTTCCATCAGAATATTGCACACTGATGTAATGCTGGTCATCCTGCAGGAAAACCTTGCACGGCTTTGCTCCCACCTATAAAGGTGCAGAAATAACTAGTCTTGGCCTAGCTATTAATGTCATTTCAATATATAATAAACATCCTAACAGTATTTTCATTTTAAATTGTGTTTTTTATAATCATTTAATCCCTTGCTTGTTTTCTACCCAAGTAGCAGTCTTGACAAATGAAAATTGGACACAAGCAGAAGGTTAATGAAATGAGAAAGGGCTGATAGGAACTGAGTCATTGAATGAGTGGATGCAGTAAAAGCAAACTTTGGTGAATAAGGCGATGGCAAAGGTACAGACACGTAATAAATGGCAGGTGTATCGTGGGAAGCAGAGGTGATGGCGGAATATAAACTTATCACACATCAGTAGAGCTTATCTTATGTACTTCTCCTTTAAGGAATGTAGAACACGAGTGAGGTCATGCTGTGATGTCATAATGGTAACTCTTTGCTGTTGCTACCACTCTAGTCTTAACCACCCAGGACATGGACATAGCATTATCATTGCTGTCATTAACATACTCCATATACATCTCTTGCACCCAGCCCACTGAGGGAAAGATATCCGCTTGAGGTAATTATCTCATCAAAGACAAGGGCGTTTCACTTGGATGTGCCTGCAGACTTGGAGCTTGACTACCCTAAAATATGACCTTGAGCTTGTTTATTTCTATAATTGGAGGTTCTAGCAGCACAGCACATCTATCGCAATGTAGCAGCCATTCGGGTAAACTCTGTGCTTCTCAAAAGGGGATGACCATCCTCTTCAGCAAATTGTGCAGCTTTGTGAGGAATGTAAATTGGGTAATGTCAGGAGATGTGGACACGAGCTATATTAATGATGTCAGCCAATGTTATTTATTAATGTGGTGAAATGTATACTGTATTTCAGTGTCAAACGTTCATATTTTAAATCAATTTGGAAATTATACTCTGCATAGCCTCCTAGTGCCCAGAGGGATGGGCAGTCCTTCAAGCCATGGGTCCCCAGAGGTTTCCTCCATAGGGGTTTTTTCCTATCCTGAGTGCTGAAGGATGACTCTTTGTGAGTCACGAGGCTTCCACCATCTTGGTCCTCTTATAGGACAAGCTTGTAAGAGCTTCCGGCTAATCTTGGGCGCTAATTTATTTTACAATGCACAGTAAAAATAAAGTGTTGTTTTCCTTGTGCTAAAAATTCATAATAAATATATTTTAAAAATTGATTTTGCTTGATGTGGTCTTTGTTTTTTTTTCATAATGGAGGCTCTTAGAAGATTAAGGGCCTGATGCAGAGCCGGACGCAATTTGCGGACGGTCGTTCTAAAACAAGGGGTGGCTATTCAAATGAACCGTTCGCTAATTGCTGTCTGTTCACGCCTCTAAGTCTGAACGAGCGAACAAAACTTGCGGTCGTTTTTTGGGAAACTACGCCCCCTGGCCGCTCGCATCCTATATCATGTCCGCTATTTATTAGATTAATCGAGTACATCGACCAGGGTATGAGCTGCTCGCTATTCTTGAGGTTGGTTTTTGCTACCACATTTTTGCGAGCAGTTCTGGCTATATAATAACCCAGTGACGTGCTCAATGACGCTGCTGTTTTAATTATGCACACCCATAAAACGCCCGTTTTGACCTTTAAGCACGCCTGCGATCGGATCTCCACTCCCCGTTTTCAAGCACCTTACCCTGTTACCACCCACATACGCCTCTTTCTGTCACTCAAATTATCAGGCATTCGCTATTTTGCGAGCACATGAATTTCGACCGCACTGACTGGTTCGCGCATGCGTATAACGATCCGTACGCATGCGCAGTTGGGCAAACATCGCCCGGAGCGAACGAGCGGCCACTTACGAGCGGCTCTGAACTAGGCCCTAAGAGCCTGTGAGGTCTAACAAAGTAAATGAGGTCATAAACTCTTCTTAAATACTGTATATCTGCGACTACAGAATCAAGAATATGGTCTTACTCCGTACTTGTTGTTACCCACTTGTCTCCTTTACAACTATGGTGAAATGAGTTGTATGGAAAATATTAAGAGGATCCAGTGACATTTTGCAATTTTTTTTACAAAGAAACAAAATCTGAACAAAACAAGGAAGAAATTAAAATAAAAAACAAAAATGTTATGTTAATTTCATGACATTCAAAGCACTAAAGGCCTTGTATTCTGAATGACATAAAATATTTCTATGAAGCTCATATGGATTACTGGCACCTCAGGAGTGATATGATAACTTTGGGCTGTGGTAAGGGTCCCAATGACAAATACTTTGTTTACGCACAATCCGGGTCAAAATCTTACAGGGATTCCTACCGTGTATTTCTTTTCTCATATAAATATTAAGTAATGAATATATGCAAATAATCTTCCTACAGAACATGGTGCAATTTATATGTTGGTACTACTAAGATTGCTTACCCAATTCATCATTTACTAAATTTCCAATCTTCTGTTTTCTTTCACCCAAAATCTGTTTCACGCCTCCCAGAACTATCCTGAATATAGAAATTAAGATTTTATAATCTTCGCACTACATAGTAGTTTAAGGTTATGACCTAATGGCAATGTGCAGGATATGGCGGTGGTAAATGATGTCATTGGGGAAGTGGTCAAGTCCAGAAAGGACACAAAATATGAAAGAGACCAGGTGAAATAGAAATATAAAATGTTTTCAAACATATTGATTAAAAATTACATATTTGGCTGACATTCACTTACGAGATACCTAATTCAGTCTGCCAAGTCTCCCAGGCAATTGCTCGATGTTATTATCCTGTGCCGCTGACGTGATAATAAAAAAAGCCAAAGCGTGGGGTCTTCCTGTCACCTAGTCCAAGCCTATTCTGCAGGGGGATGTGTGCCCCTTCCTAGGAAAAAAAACAGCGAGAGGCATCATCACTAGGGTCTTTGGAACCCAGGGCAAGTCGAAGAACGGCGTGCCCCCCCCATACACACACATAGAAAACCATATGCGCTACTTTGGCGCGCACAAAAAACATGGGCATGGTCACATACCAAAGGGGCGTGGCCACTGAAAATGGGGCACGCCATTCATGACACATCACCCATTTCTCATCACTCTGGGAACATTACTTTCCAATCCATATGCACCTTACCTATACGGTGGTTTCTCACAATGTGGAACCTCTGAAGAAATATATCCTCCATGGGAAGACGGCATCATAAGTCGCCATTCACTATTCATGTAGGTCACATCGTCCGGAAGATTCCTGTTTGTGTGGGAATATTAACAAGATCTTCATCTTTCAACAGCGGTTCAACCAGACTCGTTCCCCCTGTGTAACTTCCTGCCCCCTGCATCTCTTACCCACACCATCACCTCCCCAGACACACACAGACATGCAAAAGCCTACACAGAAACATACACCTCTTTCACACAAATGCAGCCAGCCAAATAAATAAAACTGCTTGCGTATGCAGGCGCTTTTAGCACTACAAGTGCCTGCATACCCATGGCTGAAAAAGCATGCTAAGGCATGAAGAAATCATCCAAGACCTGCTGGGACCTGTAGTGCCACAGAAAAAAACAAACAAAAACCCACGAACTTTGTGACAAAATGGTTGATTTGACTAAATACTTCCCCAAACCTTGTTTAACCAATTTAATGTACTTGGCCTACACGTATGCAGAGAATTAGACCGGCAGTGTTGGAGTCATACCGCAAGGTAAATACTTTAAATTTTGTCATCTTGGAAGAAGTGGAACTTGCCAAAGAGACCCTGGGGTTATGTTAGGAAAGAGGGTAACTTTCCAGTGCTGGAATGTAAACCCAGAATAAACTACTCTACTTTAATTGTGGGTTTACAATTCAGCGCCAGAGTGTAATTAATCCTCTTTCCTGCACATACAAGACCCTTCCTTCCTGCATTCTGCATCTCCAGACTCAAGGATGCACAAGTCAGGAATACACAAAGAGTGTTAAATGGACGCTGGGATACGCATTTTTCATGTGCATGAGATGTCTAAAAAAGCACATTTTACACTCTAAATAAAGGCCTTACATCCAACTGTAAATGACCCCCAGAGTGTATATATAGCACAGTGGGCCTAATCTGTATAGTGGCCAAGCATAACAGGGATATATTGCAGACTGATCAAGTTACATTAGGCTAAACTGAATTTTTATCAATCCTGAAGGTCTACCGTATAATGGGCATAATGGGTCCTCCACCATATCTTCATCATGGCCAATTATATTCTATACTGGGAACAGAGACTATTTGGGGAGATTCAATTAGCAGCACGTTTCCATCAGAATATTGCACGCTGATGTAATGCTGGTCATCCTGCAGGAAAACCTTGCACGGCTTTGCTCCCACCTATAAAGGTGCAGAAATAACTAGTCTTGGCCTAGCTATTAATGTCATTTCAATATATAATAAACATCCTAACAGTATTTTCATTTTAAATTGTGTTTTTTATAATCATTTAATCCCTTGCTTGTTTTCTACCCAAGTAGCAGTCTTGACAAATGAAAATTGGACACAAGCAGAAGGTTAATGAAATGAGAAAGGGCTGATAGGAACTGAGTCATTGAATGAGTGGATGCAGTAAAAGAGAACTTTGGTGAATAAGGCGATGGCAAAGGGACAGATACGTAATAAATGGCATTTGTGTCGTGGGAAGCAGAGGTGATGGAGGCATATAAACATATAAACATATCACACATCAGTAGAGCTTATCTTATGCACTTCTCCTTTAAGGAATGTAGAACACGAGTGAGGTCATGCTGTGATGTCATCATGGTAACTCTTTGCTGTTGTTACCACTCTAGTCTTAACCGCCCAGGACATGGACATAGCATTATCATTGCTGTCATTAACATACTCCATATACATCTCTTGCACCCAGCCCACTGAGGGAAAGATATCCGCTTGAGGTAAGTATCTCATCAAAGACAAGGGCGTTTCACTTGGATGTGCCTGCAGACTTGGAGCTTGACTACCCTAAAATATGACTTTGAGCTTATTTCTATAATTGGAGGTTCTAGCAGCACAGCACATCTGTCGCAATGTAGCAGCCATTCGGGTAAACTCGGTGCTTCTCAAAAGGGGATGACCATCCTCTTCAGCAAATTGCGCAGCTTTGTGAGGAATATAAATTGGGTAATGTCAGGAGATGTGGACAGGAGCTATATTAATGACGTCAGCCAATGTTATTTATTAATGTGGTGAAATGTATACTGTATTTCAGTGTCAAACGTTCATATTTTAAATCAATTTGGAAATTATACTCTGCATAGCCTCCTAGTGCCCAGAGGGACGGGTAGTCCTTCAAGCCATGGGTCCCCAGAGGTTTCCTCCACAGTGGGTTTTTCCTCTCCTGAGTGCTGAAGGATGACTCTTTGTGAGTCACGAGGCTTCCACCATCTTGGTCCTCTTATAGGACAAGCTTGTAAGAGCCTCCGGCTAATCTTGGGCGCTAATTTATTTTACAGTGCAGAGTAAAAATAAAGTGTTGTTTTCCTTGTGCTAAAAATTCATAATAAATATATTTTAAAAATTGATTTTGCTTGATGTGGTCTTTGTTTCTTTTTCATAATGGAGGCTCTTAGAAGATTAAGAGCCTGTGAGGTCTAACCAAGTAAATGAGGTTATAAACTCTTCTTAAATACTGTATATCTGCAACTACAGAATCAGGAATATGGTCTTACTCCGTACTTGTTGTTACGCACTTGTCTCATTTACAACTTTGGTAAAATGAGTTGTATGGAAAATATTAAGAGGATCCAGTGACATTTTGAAATTTTTTTTACAATGAAACAAAATCTTACCAAAACAAGGAAGAAATTAAAATAAAAAACAAAAATGTTATGTTAATTTCATGACATTCAAAGCACTAAAGGCCTTGTATTCTGAATGACATCAAATATTTCTATGAAGCTCATATGGATTACTGGCACCTCAGGAGTGATATGATAACTTTGGGCTGTGGTAAGGGTCCCAATGACAAATACTTTGTTTACGCACAATCCGGGTCAAAATCTTACAGGGATTCCTACCGTGTATTTCTTTTCTCATATAAATATTAAGTAATGAATATATGCAAATAATCTTCATACAGAACATGGTGCAATTTATATGTTGGTACTACTAAGATTGCTTACCAAATTCATCATTTACTAAATTTCCAATCTTCTGTTTTCTTTCACCCAAAATTTGTTGCACGCCTCCCAGAACCATCCTGAAAATAGAAATTAAGATTTTATAATCTTCGCACTACATAGTAGCTTAAGGTTATGACCTAATGGCAATGTGCAGAATATGGCGGTGGTAAATGATGTCATTAGGGAAGTGGTCAAGTCCAGAAAGGACACAAAATATGAAAGAGACCAGGTGAAATAGAAATATAAAATGTTTTCAAACATATATACTCTTCTGTGCTGGACAAAATGAAGCAAACAACATATGGAAGGTTACAGTCCCTTTAAATAGCAAATATTTAGGATGGTTTTCAAGGTATTCCTTAAAGAGGTTGCATACCCTGCCCAATTGCATTATTTAATGCAATCATCCTGCAGACTTGGTAGCAGTGGGGTGCAGCTGCAGAACAGGTAGCCATTATGAATGGATTAAAATCGCATATTTGGCTGACATTCTCTTACGAGATACCTAATTCAGTCTGCCAAGTCTCCCAGGCAATTGCTCGATGTTATGATCCTGTGCCGCTGACGTCATAATAAAAAAAGCCAAAGCAATGGGGTCCTCCCTTCACCTACTCCAAACCTATTCTGCAGGGGGATGTGTGCCTCTTCCCTAGGAAAAAAAACAGCAAGAGGGATCATCACTAGGGTCTTTGGAACCCAGGGCAAGTCGAAGAACGGCGTTCACCCCCATACACAAACATAGAAAAGCATATGCGCGCCTTAGGCGCGCACAAAAAACATGGGCGTGGTCACATACTAAAGGGACATGACCACTGAAAATGGGGCGCGCCATTCATGACACGTCACCCATTTCTCATCACTCTGGGAACATTACTTTCCAATCCATATGCACCTTACCTATACGGTGGTTTCTCACAATGTGGAACCTCTGAAGAAATATATCCTCCATGGGAAGACGGCATCATAAGTCGGCATTTACTATTCATGTAGGTCACATCGTCCGGAAGATTCCTGTTTCTGTGGGAATATTAACAAGGTCTTCATCTTACAACAGCGGTTCAACCACACTCGTTCCCCCTGTGTAACTTCCTGCCCCCTGCATCTCTTACCCACACCATCACCTCCCCAGACATACACAGACATACAAAAGCCTACACAGAGACATACACCTCTTTCACACAAATGCAGCCAGACAAATAAATAAAACTGCTTCCGTATGCAGGCGCTTTTAGCACTACAAGTGCCTGCATACCCATGGCTGGAAAAGCATGCTAAGGCTTGAAGAAATCATCCAAGACCTGTTGGGACCTGTAGTGCCACAGAAAAAAAAACACAAAAACTCACAAACTTTGTGACAAAATGGTTGATTTGACTAAATACTTCCCCAAACCTTGTTTAACCAATTCAATGTACTTGGCCTACATGTATGCAGAGAATTAGACCGGCAGTGTTGGAGTGATACCACAAGGTAAATACTTTAAATTTTGTCATCTTGGAAGAAGTGGAACTTGCCAAAGAGACCCTGGGGTTATGTTAGGAAAGAGGGTTACTTTCCAGTGCTGGAATGTAAACCCAGAATAAACTACTCTACTTTAATTGTGGGTTTAAAATTCAGCGCCAGAGTGTAATTAATCCTCTTTCCTGCACATACAAGCCCCTTCCTTCCCGCATTCTGCATCTCCTGACTCAAGGATGCACAAGTCAGGGATACACAAAGAGTGTTAAATGGACGCTGGGATACGCATTTTTCATGTGCATGAGATGTCTAAAAAAGCACATTTTACACTCTAAATAAAGGCCTTACATCCAACTGTAAACGACCCCCAGAGTGTATATTTAGCACAGTGGGCCTAATCTGTATAGTGGCCAAGCATAACAGGGATATATTGCAGACTGATCAAGTTACATTAGGCTAAACTGAATTTTTATCAATCCTGAAGGTCTACCGTATAATGGGCATAATGGGTCCTCCACCATATCTTCATCATGGCCAATTATATTCTATACTGGGAACAGAGACTATTTGGGGAGATTCAATTAGCAGCACGTTTCCATCAGAATATTGCACGCTGATGTAATGCTGGTCATCCTGCAGGAAAACCTTGCACGGCTTTGCTCCCACCTATAAAGGTGCAGAAATAACTAGTCTTGGCCTAGCTATTAATGTCATTTCAATATATAATAAACATCCTAACAGTATTTTCATTTTAAATTGTGTTTTTTATAATCATTTAATCCCTTGCTTGTTTTCTACCCAAGTAGCAGTCTTGACAAATGAAAATTGGACACAAACAGAAGGTTAATGAAATGAGAAAGGGCTGATAGGAACTGAGTCATTGAATGAGTGGATGCAGTAAAAGAGAACTTTGGCGAATAAAGAGATGGCAAAGGGATAGACACGTAATAAATGGCAGGTGTATCGTGGGAAGCAGAGGTGATGGAGGAATATAAACATATCACACATCAGTAGAGCTTATCTTATGCACTTCTCCTTTAAGGAATGTAGAACACGAGTGAGGTCATGCTGTGATGTCATAATGGTAACTCTTTGCCGTTGCTACCACTCTAGTCTTAACCGCCCAGGACATGGACATAGCATTATCATTGCTGTCATTAACATATTCCATATACATCTCTTGCACTCAGCCCACTGAGGGAAAGATATCCGCTTGAGGTAAGTATCTCATCAAAGACAAGGGCGTTTCAATTGGATGTGCCTGCAGACTTGGAGCTTGACTACCCTAAAATATGACCTTGAGCTTGTTTACTTCTATAATTGGAGGTTCTAGCAGCACAGCACATCTATCGCTATGTAGCAGCCATTCGGGTAAACTCGGTGCTTCTCAAAAGGGGATGACCATCCTCTTCAGCAAGTTGCGCAGCTTTGTGAGGAATGTAAACTGGGTAATGTCAGGAGATGTGGACAGGAGCTATATTAATGACGCCAGCCAATGTTATTTATTAATGTGGTGAAATGTATACTGTATTTCAGTGTCAAACGTTCATATTTTAAATCAAATTGGAAATTATACTCTGCATAGCCTCCTAGTGCCCAGAGGGATGGGCAGTCCTTCAAGCCATGGGTCCCCAGAGGTTTCATTCACAGGGGGTTTTTCCTCTCCTGAGTGCTGAAGGATGACTCTTTGTGAGTCACGAGGCTTCCACCATCTTGGTCCTCTTATAGGACAAGCTTGTAAGAGCCTCCGGCTAATCTTGGCCGCTAATTTATTTTACAGTGCAGAGTAAAAATAAAGTGTTGTTTTCCTTGTGCTAAAAATTCATAATAAATATATTTGAAAAATTGATTTTGCTTGATGTGGTCTTTGTTTTTTTTTCATAATGGAGGCTCTTAGAAGATTAAGAGCCTGTGAGGTCTAACAAAGTAAATGAGGTCATAAACTCTTCTTAAATACTGTATATCTGCGACTACAGAATCAGGAATATGGTCTTACTCCGTACTTGTTGTTACCCACTTGTCTCCTTTACAGCTATGGTAAAATGAGTTGTATGGAAAATATTAAGAGGATCCAGTGACATTTTGCAATTTTTTTTACAAAGAAACAAAATCTGACCAAAACAAAGAAGAAATTAAAATAAAAAACAAAAATGTTATGTTAATTTCATGACATTCAAAGCACTAAAGGCCTTGTATTCTGAATGACATCAAATATTTCTATGCAGCTCATATGGATTACTGGCACCTCAGGAGTGATATGATAACTTTGGGCTGTGGTAAGAGTCCCAATGACAAATACTTTGTTTACGCACAATCCGGGTCAAAATCTTACAGGGATTCCTACCGTGTATTTCTTTTCACATATAAATATTAAGTAATGAATATATGCAAGTAATCTTCATACAGAACATGGTGCAATTTATATGTTGGTACTACTAAGATTGCTTACCAAATTCATCATTTACTAAATTTCCAATCTTCTGTTTTCTTTCACCCAAAATCTGTTTCACGCCTCCCAGAACCATCCTGAAAATAGAAATTAAGATTTTATAATCTTCGCACTACATAGTAGCTTAAGGTTATGACCTAATGGCAATGTGCAGGATATGGCGGTGGTAAATGATGTCATTGGGGAAGTGGTCAAGTCCAGAAAGGACACAAAATATGAAAGAGACCAGGTGAAATAGAAATATAAAATGTTTTCAAACATATATACTCTTCTGTGCTGGACAAAATGAAGCAAACAACATATGGAAGGTTACAGTCCCTTTAAATAGCAAATATTTAGGATGGTTTTCAAGGTATTCCTTAAAGAGGTTGCATACCCTGCCCAATTGCATTATTTAATGCAATCATCCTGCAGACTTGGTAACAGTGGGGTGCACCTGCAGAACAGGTAGCCATTATGAATGGATTAAAAATTACATATTTGGCTGACATTCACTTACGAGATACCTAATTCAGTCTGCCAAGTCTCCCAGGCAATTGCTCGATGTTATGATCCTGTGCCGCTGACGTGATAATAAAAAAAGCCAAAGCAATGGGGTCCTCCTTTCACCTACTCCAAACCTATTCTGCAGGGGGATGTGTGTCTCTTCCCTAGGAAAAAAAACAGCCAGAGAGATCATCACTAGGGTCTTTGGAACCCAGGGCAAGTCGAAGAACGGCGTTCACCCCCATACACACACATAGAAAAGCATATGCGCGCCTTTGGCGTGCACAAAAAACATGGGCGTGGTCACATACCAAAGGGGCGTGGCCACTGAAAATGGGGCGCGCCATTCATGACACGTCACCCATTTCTCATCACTCTGGGAACATTACTTTCCAATCCATATGCACCTTACCTGTACGGTGGTTTCTCACAATGTGGAACCTCTGAAGAAATATATCCTCCATGGGAAGACGGCATCATAAGTCGGCTTTCACTATTCATGTAGGTCACATCGTCCGGAAGATTCCTGTTTCTGTGGGAATATTAACAAGGTCTTCATCTTACAACAGCGGTTCAACCACACTCGTTCCCCCTGTGTAACTTCCTGCCCCCTGCATCTCTTACCCACACCATCACCTCCCCAGACATACATAGACATACAAAAGCCTACACAGAGACATACACCTCTTTCACACAAATGCAGCCAGACAAATAAATAAAACTGCTTGCGTATGCAGGTGCTTTTAGCACTACAAGTGCCTGCATACCCATGGCTGGAAAAGCATGCTAAGGCTTGAAGAAATCATCCAAGACCTGTTGGGACCTGTATTGCCACAGAAAAAAAAACACAAAATCTCACAAACTTTGTGACAAAATGGTTGATTTGACTAAATACTTCCCCAAACCTTGTTTAACCAATTCAATGTACTTGGCCTACATGTATGCAGAGAATTAGACCGGCAGTGTTGGAGTGATACCACAAGGAAAATACTTCAAATTTTGTCATCTTGGAAGAAGTGGAACTTGCCAAAGAGACCCTGGGGTTATGTTAGGAAAGAGGGTTACTTTCCAGTGCTGGAATGTAAACCCAGAATAAACTACTCTACTTTAATTGTGGGTTTAAAATTCAGCACCAGAGTGTAATTAATCCTCTTTCCTGCACATACAAGCCCCTTCCTTCCTGCATTCTGCATCTCCTGACTCAAGGATGCTCAAGTCAGGGATACACAAAGAGTGTTAAATGGACGCTGGGATACGCATTTTTCATGTGCATGAGATGTCTAAAAAAGCACATTTTACACTCTAAATAAAGGCCTTACATCCAACTGTAAACGACCCCCAGAGTGTATATTTAGCACAGTGGGCCTAATCTGTATAGTGGCCAAGTATAACAGGGATATATTGCAGACTGATCAAGTTACATTAGGCTAAACTGAATTTTTATCAATCCTGAAGGTCTACCGTATAATGGGCATAATGGGTCCTCCACCATATCTTCATCATGGCCAATTATATTCTATACTGGGAACAGAGACTATTTGGGGAGATTCAATTAGCAGCACGTTTCCATCAGAATATTGCACGCTGATGTAATGCTGGTCATCCTGCAGGAAAACCTTGCACGGCTTTGCTCCCACCTATAAAGGTGCAGAAATAACTAGTCTTGGCCTAGCTATTAATGTCATTTCAATATATAATAAACATCCTAACAGTATTTTCATTTTAAATTGTGTTTTTTATAATCATTTAATCCCTTGCTTGTTTTCTACCCAAGTAGCAGTCTTGACAAATGAAAATTGGACACAAGCAGAAGGTTAATAAAATGAGAACGGGCTGATAGGAACTGAGTCATTGAATGAGTGGATGCAGTAAAAGAGAACTTTGGTGAATAAGGCGATGGCAAAGGGACAGATACGTAATAAATGGCAGGTGTATCGTGGGAAGCAGAGGTGATGGAGGAATATAAACATATCACACATCAGTAGAGCTTATCTTATGCACTTCTCCTTTAAGGAATTTAGAACACGAGTGAGGTCATGCTGTGATGTCATAATGGTAACTCTTTGCTGTTGATACCACTCTAGTCTTAACCGCCCAGGACATGGACATAGCATTATCATTGCTGTCATTAACATACTCCATATACATCTCCTGCACCCAGCCCACTGAGGGAAAGATATCCGCTTGAGGTAAGTATCTCATCAAAGACAAGGGCGTTTCACTTGGATGTGCCTGCAGACTTGGAGCTTGACTACCCTAAAATATGACCTTGAGCTTGTTTATTTCTATAATTGGAGGTTCTAGCAGCACAGCACATCTATCGCAATGTAGCAGCCATTCGGGTAAACTCGGTGCTTCTCAAAAGGGGATGACCATCCTCTTCAGCAAATTGCGCAGCTTTGTGAGGAATATAAATTGGGTAATGTCAGGAGATGTGGACAGGAGCTATATTAATGACGTCAGCCAATGTTATTTATTAATGTGGTGAAATGTATACTGTATTTCAGTGTCAAACGTTCATATTTTAAATCAATTTGGAAATTATACACTGCATAGCCTCCTAGTGCCCAGAGGGACGGGCAGTCCTTCAAGCCATGGGTCCCCAGAGGTTTCCTCCACAGGGGGTTTTTCCTCTCCTGAGTGCTGAAGGATGACTCTTTGTGAGTCACGAGGCTTCCACCATCTTGGTCCTCTTATAGAACAAGCTTGTAAGAGCCTCCGGCTAATCTTGGGCGCTAATTTATTTTACAGTGCAGAGTAAAAATAAAGTGTTGTTTTCCTTGTGATAAAAATTCATAATAAATATAGTTTAAAAATTGAATTTGCTTGATGTGGTCTTTGTTTTTTTTTCATAATGGAGGCTCTTAGAAGATTAAGAGCCTGTGAGGTCTAACAAAGTAAATGAGGTCATAAACTCTTCTTAAATACTGTATATCTGCGACTACAGAATCAGGAATATGGTCTTACTCCGTACTTGTTGTTACCCACTTGTCTCCTTTACAACTATGGTAAAATAAGTTGTATGGAAAATATTAAGAGGATCCAGTGACATTTTGCAATTTTTTTTACAAAGAAACAAAATCTGACCAAAACAAAGAAGAAATTAAAATAAAAAACAAAAATGTTTTGTTCATTTCATGACATTCAAAGCACTAAAGGCCTTGTATTCTGAATGATATCAAATATTTCTATGCAGCTCATATGGATTACTGGCACCTCAGGAGTGATATGATAACTTTGGGCTGTGGTAAGGGTCCCAATGACAAATACTTTGTTTACGCACAATCCGGGTCAAAATCTTACAGGGATTCCTACCGTGTATTTCTTTTCTCATATAAATATTAAGTAATGAATATATGCAAATAATCTTCATACAGAACATGGTGCAATTTATATGTTGGTACTACTAAGATTGCTTACCAAATTCATCATTTACTAAATTTCCAATCTTCTGTTTTCTTTCACCCAAAATCTGTTTCACGCTTCCGAAAACCATCCTGAAAATAGAAATTAAGATTTTATAATCTTCGCACTACATAGTACCTTAAGGTTATGACCTAATGGCAATGTGCAGGATATGGCGGTGGTAAATGATGTCATTGGTGAAGTGGTCAAGTCCAGAAAGGACACAAAATATGAAAGAGACCAGGTGAAATAGAAATATAAAATGTTTTCAAACATATATACTCTTCTGTGCTGGACAAAATGAAGCAAACAACATATGGAAGGTTACAGTCCCTTTAAATAGCAAATATTTAGGATGGTTTTCAAGGTATTCCTTAAAGAGGTTGCATACCCTGCCCAATTGCATTATTTAATGCAATCATCCTGCAGACTTGGTAGCAGTGGGGTGCACCTGCAGAACAGGTAGCCATTATGAATGGATTAAAAATTACATATTTGGCTGACATTCACTTACGAGATACCTAATTCAGTCTGCCAAGTCTCCCAGGCAATTGCTCGATGTTATGATCCTGTGCCGCTGACGTGATAATAAAAAAAGCCAAAGCAATGGGGTCCTCCTTTCACCTACTCCAAACCTATTCTGCAGGGGGATGTGTGCCTCTTCCCTAGGAAAAAAAACAGCCAGAGGGATCATCACTAGGGTCTTTGGAACCCAGGGCAAGTCGAAGAACGGCGTTCACCCCCCATACACACACATAGAAAAGCATATGCGCGCCTTTGGCGTGCACAAAAAACATGGGCATGGTCACATACTAAAGGGACATGGCCACTGAAAATGGGGCGCGCCATTCATGACACGTCACCCATTTCTCATCACTCTGGGAACATGACTTTCCAATCCATATGCACCTTACCTATACGGTGGTTTCTCACAATGTGGAACCTCTGAAGAAATATATCCTCCATGGGAAGACGGCATCATAAGTCAGCATTCACTATTCAAGTAGGTCACATCGTCCGGAGGATTCCTGTTTGTGTGGGAATATTAACAAGGTCTTCATCTTACAACAGCGGTTCAACCAGACTCGTTCCCCCTGTGTAACTTCCTGCCCCCTGCATCTTTTACCCACACCATCACCTCCCCAGACATACATAGACATACAAAAGCCTACACAGAGACATACACCTCTTTCACACAAATGCAGCCAGACAAATAAATAAAACTGCTTGCGTATGCAGGCGCTTTTAGCACTACAAGTGCCTGCATACCCATGGCTGGAAAAGCATGCTAAGGCTTGAAGAAATCATCCAAGACCTGTTGGGACCTGTATTGCCACAGAAAAAAAAACACAAAATCTCACAAACTTTGTGACAAAATGGTAGATTTGACTAAATACTTCCCCAAACCTTGTTTAACCAATTCAATGTACTTGGCCTACATGTATGCAGAGAATTAGACCGGCAGTGTTGGAGTGATACCACAAGGTAAATACTTCAAATTTGTCATCTTGGAAGAAGTGGAACTTGCCAAAGAGACCCTGGGGTTATGTTAGGAAAGAGGGTTACTTTCCAGTGCTGGAATGTAAACCCAGAATAAACTACTCTACTTTAATTGTGGGTTTAAAATTCAGTACCAGAGTGTAATTAATCCTCTTTCCTGCACATACAAGCCCCTTCCTACCCGCATTCTGCATCTCCTGACTCAAGGATGCACAAGTCAGGGATACACAAAGAGTGTTAAATGGACGCTGGGATACGCATTTTTCATGTGCATGAGATGTCTAAAAAAGCACATTTTACACTCTAAATAAAGGCCTTACATCCAACTGTAAACGACCCCCAGAGTGTATATTTAGCACAGTGGGCCTAATCTGTATAGTGGCCAAGCATAACAGGGATATATTGCAGACTGATCAAGTTACATTAGGCTAAACTGAATTTTTATCAATCCTGAAGGTCTACCGTATAATGGGCATAATGGGTCCTCCACCATATCTTCATCATGGCCAATTATATTCTATACTGGGAACAGAGACTATTTGGGGAGATTCAATTAGCAGCACGTTTCCATCAGAATATTGCACGCTGATGTAATGCTGGTCATCCTGCAGGAAAACCTTGCACGGCTTTGCTCCCACCTATAAAGGTGCAGAAATAACTAGTCTTGGCCTAGCTATTAATGTCATTTCAATATATAATAAACATCCTAACAGTATTTTCATTTTAAATTGTGTTTTTTATAATCATTTAATCCCTTGCTTGTTTTCTACCCAAGTAGCAGTCTTGACAAATGAAAATTGGACACAAGCAGAAGGTTAATGAAATGAGAACGGGCTGATAGGAACTGAGTCATTGAATGAGTGGATGCAGTAAAAGAGAACTTTGGCGAATAAGGAGATGGCAAAGGGACAGACACTTTATTAATTGGCAGGTGTATCGTGGGAAGCAGAGGTGATGGAGGAATATAAACATATCACACATCAGTAGAGCTTATCTTATGCACTTCTCCTTTAAGGAATTTAGAACACGAGTGAGGTCATGCTGTGATGTCATAATGGTAACTCTTTGCTGTTGATACCACTCTAGTCTTAACCGCCCAGGACATGGACATAGCATTATCATTGCTGTCATTAACATACTCCATATACATCTCCTGCACCCAGCCCACTGAGGGAAAGATATCCGCTTGAGGTAAGTATCTCATCAAAGACAAGGGCGTTTCACTTGGATGTGCCTGCAGACTTGGAGCTTGACTACCCTAAAATATGACCTTGAGCTGGTTTATTTCTATAATTGGAGGTTCTAGCAGCACAGCACATCTATCGCAATGTAGCAGCCATTCGGGTAAACTCGGTGCTTCTCAAAAGGGGATGACCATCCTCTTCAGCAAATTGCGCAGCTTTGTGAGGAATATAAATTGGGTAATGTCAGGAGATGTGGACAGGAGCTATATTAATGACGTCAGCCAATGTTATTTATTAATGTGGTGAAATGTATACTGTATTTCAGTGTCAAACGTTCATATTTTAAATCAATTTGGAAATTATACTCTGCATAGCCTCCTAGTGCCCAGAGGGACGGGCAGTCCTTCAAGCCATGGGTCCCCAGAGGTTTCCTCCACAGGGGTTTTTTCCTCTCCTGAGTGCTGAAGGATGACTCTTTGTGAGTCACGAGGCTTCCACCATCTTGGTCCTCTTATAGGACAAGCTTGTAAGAGCCTCCGGCTAATCTTGGGCGCTAATTTATTTTACAGTGCAGAGTAAAAATAAAGTGTTGTTTTCCTTGTGATAAAAATTCATAATAAATATAGTTTAAAAATTGATTTTGCTTGATGTGGTCTTTGTTTTTTTTTTATAATGGAGGCTCTTAGAAGATTAAGAGCCTGTGAGGTCTAACAAAGTAAATGAGGTCATAAACTCTTCTTAAATACTGTATATCTGCGACTACAGAATCAGGAATATGGTCTTACTCCATACTTGTTGTTACCCACTTGTCTCCTTTACAACTATGGTAAAATAAGTTGTATGGAAAATATTAAGAGGATCCAGTGACATTTTGCAATTTTTTTTACAAAGAAACAAAATCTGACCAAAACAAAGAAGAAATTAAAATAAAAAACAAAAATGTTATGTTAATTTCATGACATTCAAAGCACTAAAGGCCTTGTATTCTGAATGACATCAAATATTTCTATGCAGCTCATATGGATTACTAGCACCTCAGGAGTGATATGATAACTTTGGGCTGTGGTAAGGGTCCCAATGACAAATACTTTGTTTACGCACAATCCGGGTCAAAATCTTACAGGGATTCCTACCGTGTATTTCTTTTCTCATATAAATATTAAGTAATGAATATATGCAAATAATCTTCATACAGAACATGGTGCAATTTATATGTTGGTACTACTAAGATTGCTTACCAAATTCATCATTTACTAAATTTCCAATCTTCTGTTTTCTTTCACCCAAAATCTGTTTCACGCTTCCGAGAACCATCCTGAAAATAGAAATTAAGATTTTAAAATCTTCGCACTACATAGTAGCTTAAGGTTATGACCTAATGGCAATGTGCAGGATATGGCGGTGGTAAATGATGTCATTGGAGAAGTGGTCAAGTCCAGAAAGGACACGAAATATGAAAGAGACCAGGTGAAATAGAAATATAAAATGTTTTCAAACATATATACTCTTCTGTGCTGGACAAAATGAAGCAAACAACATATGGAAGGTTACAGTCCCTTTAAATAGCAAATATTTAGGATGGTTTTCAAGGTATTCCTTAAAGAGGTTGCATGCCCTGCCCAATTGCATTATTTAATGCAATCATCCTGCAGACTTGGTAGCAGTGGGGTGCACCTGCAGAACAGGTAGCCATTATGAATGGATTAAAAATTACATATTTGGCTGACATTCACTTACGAGATACCTAATTCAGTCTGCCAAGTCTCCCAGGCAATTGCTCGATGTTATGATCCTGTGCCACTGACGTGATAATAAAAAAAGCCAAAGCATGGGGTCCTCCTGTCACCTAGTCCAAACCTATTCTGCAGGGGGATGTGTGCCTCTTCCCTAGGAAAAAAAACAGCCAGAGGCATCATCACTAGGGTCTTTGGAACCCAGGGCAAGTCGAAGAACGGCGTGCACCCCCCATACACACATAGAAAAGCATATGCGCGCCTTTGGCGTGCACAAAAAACATGGGCGTGGTCACATACCAAAGGGGCGTGGCCACTGAAAATGGGGCGCGCCATTCATGACACGTCACCCATTTCTCATCACTCTGGGAACATTACTTTCCAATCCATATGCACCTTACCTGTACGGTGGTTTCTCACAATGTGGAACCTCTGAAGAAATATATCCTCCATGGGAAGACGGCATCATAAGTCGGCTTTCACTATTCATGTAGGTCACATCGTCCGGAAGATTCCTGTTTGTGTGGGAATATTAACAAGGTCTTCATCTTACAACAGCGGTTCAACCACACTCGTTCCCCCTGTGTAACTTCCTGCCCCCTGCATCTCTTACCCACACCATCACCTCCCCAGACATACATAGACATACAAAAGCCTACACAGAGACATACACCTCTTTCACACAAATGCAGCCAGACAAATAAATAAAACTGCTTGCGTATGCAGGTGCTTTTAGCACTACAAGTGCCTGCATACCCATGGCTGGAAAAGCATGCTAAGGCTTGAAGAAATCATCCAAGACCTGTTGGGACCTGTATTGCCACAGAAAAAAAAACACAAAATCTCACAAACTTTGTGACAAAATGGTTGATTTGACTAAATACTTCCCCAAACCTTGTTTAACCAATTCAATGTACTTGGCCTACATGTATGCAGAGAATTAGACCGGCAGTGTTGGAGTGATACCACAAGGAAAATACTTCAAATTTTGTCATCTTGGAAGAAGTGGAACTTGCCAAAGAGACCCTGGGGTTATGTTAGGAAAGAGGGTTACTTTCCAGTGCTGGAATGTAAACCCAGAATAAACTACTCTACTTTAATTGTGGGTTTAAAATTCAGCACCAGAGTGTAATTAATCCTCTTTCCTGCACATACAAGCCCCTTCCTTCCTGCATTCTGCATCTCCTGACTCAAGGATGCACAAGTCAGGGATACACAAAGAGTGTTAAATGGACGCTGGGATACGCATTTTTCATGTGCATGAGATGTCTAAAAAAGCACATTTTACACTCTAAATAAAGGCCTTACATCCAACTGTAAACGACCCCCAGAGTGTATATTTAGCACAGTGGGCCTAATCTGTATAGTGGCCAAGTATAACAGGGATATATTGCAGACTGATCAAGTTACATTAGGCTAAACTGAATTTTTATCAATCCTGAAGGTCTACCGTATAATGGGCATAATGGGTCCTCCACCATATCTTCATCATGGCCAATTATATTCTATACTGGGAACAGAGACTATTTGGGGAGATTCAATTAGCAGCACGTTTCCATCAGAATATTGCACGCTGATGTAATGCTGGTCATCCTGCAGGAAAACCTTGCACGGCTTTGCTCCCACCTATAAAGGTGCAGAAATAACTAGTCTTGGCCTAGCTATTAATGTCATTTCAATATATAATAAACATCCTAACAGTATTTTCATTTTAAATTGTGTTTTTTATAATCATTTAATCCCTTGCTTGTTTTCTACCCAAGTAGCAGTCTTGACAAATGAAAATTGGACACAAGCAGAAGGTTAATAAAATGAGAACGGGCTGATAGGAACTGAGTCATTGAATGAGTGGATGCAGTAAAAGAGAACTTTGGTGAATAAGGCGATGGCAAAGGGACAGATACGTAATAAATGGCAGGTGTATCGTGGGAAGCAGAGGTGATGGAGGAATATAAACATATCACACATCAGTAGAGCTTATCTTATGCACTTCTCCTTTAAGGAATTTAGAACACGAGTGAGGTCATGCTGTGATGTCATAATGGTAACTCTTTGCTGTTGATACCACTCTAGTCTTAACCGCCCAGGACATGGACATAGCATTATCATTGCTGTCATTAACATACTCCATATACATCTCCTGCACCCAGCCCACTGAGGGAAAGATATCCGCTTGAGGTAAGTATCTCATCAAAGACAAGGGCGTTTCACTTGGATGTGCCTGCAGACTTGGAGCTTGACTACCCTAAAATATGACCTTGAGCTTGTTTATTTCTATAATTGGAGGTTCTAGCAGCACAGCACATCTATCGCAATGTAGCAGCCATTCGGGTAAACTCGGTGCTTCTCAAAAGGGGATGACCATCCTCTTCAGCAAATTGCGCAGCTTTGTGAGGAATATAAATTGGGTAATGTCAGGAGATGTGGACAGGAGCTATATTAATGACGTCAGCCAATGTTATTTATTAATGTGGTGAAATGTATACTGTATTTCAGTGTCAAACGTTCATATTTTAAATCAATTTGGAAATTATACTCTGCATAGCCTCCAAGTGCCCAGAGGGACGGGCAGTCCTTCAAGCCATGGGTCCCCAGAGGTTTCCTCCACAGGGGGTTTTTCCTCTCCTGAGTGCTGAAGGATGACTCTTTGTGAGTCACGAGGCTTCCACCATCTTGGTCCTCTTATAGAACAAGCTTGTAAGAGCCTCCGGCTAATCTTGGGCGCTAATTTATTTTACAGTGCAGAGTAAAAATAAAGTGTTGTTTTCCTTGTGATAAAAATTCATAATAAATATAGTTTAAAAATTGAATTTGCTTGATGTGGTCTTTGTTTTTTTTTCATAATGGAGGCTCTTAGAAGATTAAGAGCCTGTGAGGTCTAACAAAGTAAATGAGGTCATAAACTCTTCTTAAATACTGTATATCTGCGACTACAGAATCAGGAATATGGTCTTACTCCATACTTGTTGTTACCCACTTGTCTCCTTTACAACTATGGCAAAATAAGTTGTATGGAAAATATTAAGAGGATCCAGTGACATTTTGCAATTTTTTTTACAAAGAAACAAAATCTGACCAAAACAAAGAAGAAATTAAAATAAAAAACAAAAATGTTTTGTTCATTTCATGACATTCAAAGCACTAAAGGCCTTGTATTCTGAATGACATCAAATATTTCTATGCAGCTCATATGGATTACTGGCACCTCAGGAGTGATATGATAACTTTGGGCTGTGGTAAGGGTCCCAATGACAAATACTTTGTTTACGCACAATCCGGGTCAAAATCTTACAGGGATTCCTACCGTGTATTTCTTTTCTCATATAAATATTAAGTAATGAATATATGCAAATAATCTTCATACAGAACATGGTGCAATTTATATGTTGGTACTACTAAGATTGCTTACCAAATTCATCATTTACTAAATTTCCAATCTTCTGTTTTCTTTCACCCAAAATCTGTTTCACGCTTCCGAAAACCATCCTGAAAATAGAAATTAAGATTTTATAATCTTTGCACTACATAGTACCTTAAGGTTATGACCTAATGGCAATGTGCAGGATATGGCGGTGGTAAATGATGTCATTGGTGAAGTGGTCAAGTCCAGAAAGGACACAAAATATGAAAGAGACCAGGTGAAATAGAAATATAAAATGTTTTCAAACATATATACTCTTCTGTGCTGTACAAAATGAAGCAAACAACATATGGAAGGTTACAGTCCCTTTAAATAGCAAATATTTAGGATGGTTTTCAAGGTATTCCTTAAAGAGGTTGCATACCCTGCCCAATTGCATTATTTAATGCAATCATCCTGCAGACTTGGTAGCAGTGGGGTGCACCTGCAGAACAGGTAGCCATTATGAATGGATTAAAAATTACATATTTGGCTGACATTCACTTACGAGATACCTAATTCAGTCTGCCAAGTCTCCCAGGCAATTGCTCGATGTTATGATCCTGTGCCACTGACGTGATAATAAAAAAAGCCAAAGCATGGGGTCCTCCTGTCACCTAGTCCAAACCTATTCTGCAGGGGGATGTGTGCCTCTTCCCTAGGAAAAAAAACAGCCAGAGGCATCATCACTAGGGTCTTTGGAACCCAGGGCAAGTCGAAGAACGGCGTTCACCCCCCATACACACATAGAAAAGCATATGCGCGCCTTTGGCGTGCACAAAAAACATGGGCGTGGTCACATACCAAAGGGGCGTGGCCACTGAAAATGGGGCGCGCCATTCATGACACGTCACCCATTTCTCATCACTCTGGGAACATTACTTTCCAATCCATATGCACCTTACCTGTATGGTGTTTTCTCACAATGTGGAACCTCTGAAGAAATATATCCTCCATGGGAAGACGGCATCATAAGTCGGCATTCACTATTCATGTAGGTCACATCGTCCGGAAGATTCCTGTTTGTGTGGGAATATAAACAAGGTCTTCATCTTACAACAGCGGTTCAACCAGACTCGTTCCCCCTGTGTAACTTCCTGCCCCCTGCATCTCTTACCCACACCATCACCTCCCCAGACATACACAGACATACAAAAGCCTACACAGAGACATACACCTCTTTCACACAAATGCAGCCAGACAAATAAATAAAACTGCTTGCGTATGCAGGTGCTTTTAGCACTACAAGTGCCTGCATACCCATGGCTGGAAAAGCATGCTAAGGCTTGAAGAAATCATCCAAGACCTGTTGGGACCTGTATTGCCACAGAAAAAAAAACACAAAATCTCACAAACTTTGTGACAAAATGGTTGATTTGACTAAATACTTCCCCAAACCTTGTTTAACCAATTCAATGTACTTGGCCTACATGTATGCAGAGAATTAGACCGGCAGTGTTGGAGTGATACCACAAGGTAAATACTTCAAATTTTGTCATCTTGGAAGAAGTGGAACTTGCCAAAGAGACCCTGGGGTTATGTTAGGAAAGAGGGTTACTTTCCAGTGCTGGAATGTAAACCCAGAATAAACTACTCTACTTTAATTGTGGGTTTAAAATTCAGCGCCAGAGTGTAATTAATCCTCTTTCCTGCACATACAAGCCCCTTCCTTCCCGCATTCTGCATCTCCTGACTCAAGGATGCACAAGTCAGGGATACACAAAGAGTGTTAAATGGACGCTGGGATATGCATTTTTCATGTGCATGAGATGTCTAAAAAAGCACATTTTACACTCTAAATAAAGGCCTTACATCCAACTGTAAACGACCCCCAGAGTGTATATTTAGCACAGTGGGCCTAATCTGTATAGTGGCCAAGCATAACAGGGATATATTGCAGACTGATCAAGTTACATTAGGCTAAACTGAATTTTTATCAATCCTGAAGGTCTACCGTATAATGGGCATAATGGGTCCTCCACCATATCTTCATCATGGCCAATTATATTCTATACTGGGAACAGAGACTATTTGGGGAGATTCAATTAGCAGCACGTTTCCATCAGAATATTGCACGCTGATGTAATGCTGGTCATCCTGCAGGAAAACCTTGTACGGCTTTGCTCCCACCTATAATGGTGCAGAAATAACTAGTCTTGGCCTAGCTATTAATGTCATTTCAATATATAATAAACATCCTAACAGTATTTTCATTTTAAATTGTGTTTTTTATAATCATTTAATCCCTTGCTTGTTTTCTACCCAAGTAGCAGTCTTGACAAATGAAAATTGGACACAAGCAGAAGGTTAATGAAATGAGAAAGGGCTGATAGGAACTGAGTCACTGAATGAGTGGATGCAGTAAAAGAGAACTTTGGCGAATAAGGAGATGGCAAAGGGACAGACACGTAATAAATGGCAGGTGTATCGTGGGAAGCAGAGGTGATGGAGGAATATAAACATATCACACATCAGTAGAGCTTATCTTATGCACTTCTCCTTTAAGGAATTTAGAACACGAGTGAGGTCATGCTGTGATGTCATAATGGTAACTCTTTGCTGTTGATACCACTCTAGTCTTAACCGCCCAGGACATGGACATAGCATTATCATTGCTGTCATTAACATACTCCATATACATCTCCTGCACCCAGCCCACTGAGGGAAAGATATTCGCTTGAGGTAAGTATCTCATCAAAGACAAGGGCGTTTCACTTGGATGTGCCTGCAGACTTGGAGCTTGACTACCCTAAAATATGACCTTGAGCTTGTTTATTTCTATAATTGGAGGTTCTAGCAGTATAGCACATCTATCGCAATGTAGCAGCCATTCGGGTAAACTCGGTGCTTCTCAAAAGGGGATGACCATCCTCTTCAGCAAATTGCGCAGCTTTGTGAGGAATGTAAATTGGGTAATGTTAGGAGATGTGGACAGGAGTTATATTAATGACGTCAGCCAATGTTATTTATTAATGTGGTGAAATGTATACTGTATTTCAGTGTCAAACGTTCATATTTTAAATCAATTTGGAAATTATACTCTGCATAGCCTCCTAGTGCCCATAGGGACGGGCAGTCCTTCAAGCCATGGGTCCCCAGAGGTTTCCTCCACAGGGGGTTTTTCCTCTCCTGAGTGCTGAAGGGTGACTCTTTGTGAGTCACGAGGCTTCCACCTTCTTGGTCCTCTTATAGGACAAGCTTGTAAGAGCCTCCGGCTAATCTTGGGCGCTAATTTATTTTACAGTGCAGAGTAAAAATAAAGTGTTGTTTTCCTTGTGATAAAAATTCATAATAAATATAGTTTAAAAATTGATTTTGCTTGATGTGGTCTTTGTTTTTTTTCATAATGGAGGCTCTTAGAAGATTAAGAGCCTGTGAGGTCTAACAAAGTAAATGAGGTCATAATCTCTTCTTAAATACTGTATATCTGCGACTACAGAATCAGGAATATGGTCTTACTCCGTACTTGTTGTTACCCACTTGTCTCCTTTACAACTATGGTAAAATGAGTTGTATGGAAAATATTAAGAGGATCCAGTGATATTTTGCAATTTTTTTTACAAAGAAACAAAATCTGACCAAAACAAAGAAGAAATTAAAATAAAAAACAAAAATGTTATGTAAATTTCATGACATTCAAAGCACTAAAGGCCTTGTATTCTGAATGACATCAAATATTTCTATGCAGCTCATATGGATTACTGGCACCTCAGGAGTGATATGATAACTTTGGGCTGTGGTAAGGGTCCCAATGACAAATACTTTGTTTACGCACAATCCGGGTCAAAATCTTACAGGGATTCCTACCGTGTATTTAATTTCTCATATAAATATTAAGTAATGAATATATGCAAATAATCTTCATACAGAACATGGTGCAATTTATATGTTGGTACTACTAAGATTGCTTACCAAATTCATCATTTACTAAATTTCCAATCTTCTGTTTTCTTTCACCCAAAATCTGTTTCACGCCTCCCAGAACCATCCTGAAAATAGAAATTAAGATTTTATAATCTTCGCACTACATAGTAGCTTAAGGTTATGACCTAATGGCAATGTGCAGGATATGGCGGTGGTAAATGATGTCATTTGGGAAGTGGTCAAGTCCAGAAAGGACACAAAATATGAAAGAGACCAGGTGAAATAGAAATATAAAATGTTTTCAAACATATATACTCTTCTGTGCTGGACAAAATGAAGCAAACAACATATGGAAGGTTACAGTCCCTTTAAATAGAAAATATTTAGGATGGTTTTCAAGGTATTCCTTAAAGAGGTTGCATACCCTGCCCAATTGCATTATTTAATGCAATCATCCTGCAGACTTGGTAGCAGTGGGGTGCACCTGCAGAACAGGTAGCCATTATGAATGGATTAAAAATTACATATTTGGCTGACATTCACTTACGAGATACCTAATTCAGTCTGCCAATTCTCCCAGGCAATTGCTCGATGTTATGATCCTGTGCCACTGACGTGATAATAAAAAAAGCCAAAGCATGGGGTCCTCCTGTCACCTAGTCCAAACCTATTCTGCAGGGGGATGTGTGCCTCTTCCCTAGGAAAAAAAACAGCCAGAGGCATCATCACTAGGGTCTTTGGAACCCAGGGCAAGTCGAAGAACGGCGTGCACCCCCCATACACACATAGAAAAGCATATGCGCGCCTTTGGCGTGCACAAAAAACATGGGCGTGGTCACATACCAAAGGGGCGTGGCCACTGAAAATGGGGCGCGCCATTCATGACACGTCACCCATTTCTCATCACTCTGGGAACATTACTTTCCAATCCATATGCACCTTACCTGTACGGTGGTTTCTCACAATGTGGAACCTCTGAAGAAATATATCCTCCATGGGAAGACGGCATCATAAGTCGGCTTTCACTATTCATGTAGGTCACATCGTCCGGAAGATTCCTGTTTGTGTGGGAATATTAACAAGGTCTTCATCTTACAACAGCGGTTCAACCACACTCGTTCCCCCTGTGTAACTTCCTGCCCCCTGCATCTCTTACCCACACCATCACCTCCCCAGACATACATAGACATACAAAAGCCTACACAGAGACATACACCTCTTTCACACAAATGCAGCCAGACAAATAAATAAAACTGCTTGCGTATGCAGGTGCTTTTAGCACTACAAGTGCCTGCATACCCATGGCTGGAAAAGCATGCTAAGGCTTGAAGAAATCATCCAAGACCTGTTGGGACCTGTATTGCCACAGAAAAAAAAACACAAAATCTCACAAACTTTGTGACAAAATGGTTGATTTGACTAAATACTTCCCCAAACCTTGTTTAACCAATTCAATGTACTTGGCCTACATGTATGCAGAGAATTAGACCGGCAGTGTTGGAGTGATACCACAAGGAAAATACTTCAAATTTTGTCATCTTGGAAGAAGTGGAACTTGCCAAAGAGACCCTGGGGTTATGTTAGGAAAGAGGGTTACTTTCCAGTGCTGGAATGTAAACCCAGAATAAACTACTCTACTTTAATTGTGGGTTTAAAATTCAGCACCAGAGTGTAATTAATCCTCTTTCCTGCACATACAAGCCCCTTCCTTCCTGCATTCTGCATCTCCTGACTCAAGGATGCACAAGTCAGGGATACACAAAGAGTGTTAAATGGACGCTGGGATACGCATTTTTCATGTGCATGAGATGTCTAAAAAAGCACATTTTACACTCTAAATAAAGGCCTTACATCCAACTGTAAACGACCCCCAGAGTGTATATTTAGCACAGTGGCCCTAATCTGTATAGTGGCCAAGTATAACAGGGATATATTGCAGACTGATCAAGTTACATTAGGCTAAACTGAATTTTTATCAATCCTGAAGGTCTACCGTATAATGGGCATAATGGGTCCTCCACCATATCTTCATCATGGCCAATTATATTCTATACTGGGAACAGAGACTATTTGGGGAGATTCAATTAGCAGCACGTTTCCATCAGAATATTGCACGCTGATGTAATGCTGGTCATCCTGCAGGAAAACCTTGCACGGCTTTGCTCCCACCTATAAAGGTGCAGAAATAACTAGTCTTGGCCTAGCTATTAATGTCATTTCAATATATAATAAACATCCTAACAGTATTTTCATTTTAAATTGTGTTTTTTATAATCATTTAATCCCTTGCTTGTTTTCTACCCAAGTAGCAGTCTTGACAAATGAAAATTGGACACAAGCAGAAGGTTAATAAAATGAGAACGGGCTGATAGGAACTGAGTCATTGAATGAGTGGATGCAGTAAAAGAGAACTTTGGTGAATAAGGCGATGGCAAAGGGACAGATACGTAATAAATGGCAGGTGTATCGTGGGAAGCAGAGGTGATGGAGGAATATAAACATATCACACATCAGTAGAGCTTATCTTATGCACTTCTCCTTTAAGGAATTTAGAACACGAGTGAGGTCATGCTGTGATGTCATAATGGTAACTCTTTGCTGTTGATACCACTCTAGTCTTAACCGCCCAGGACATGGACATAGCATTATCATTGCTGTCATTAACATACTCCATATACATCTCCTGCACCCAGCCCACTGAGGGAAAGATATCCGCTTGAGGTAAGTATCTCATCAAAGACAAGGGCGTTTCACTTGGATGTGCCTGCAGACTTGGAGCTTGACTACCCTAAAATATGACCTTGAGCTTGTTTATTTCTATAATTGGAGGTTCTAGCAGCACAGCACATCTATCGCAATGTAGCAGCCATTCGGGTAAACTCGGTGCTTCTCAAAAGGGGATGACCATCCTCTTCAGCAAATTGCGCAGCTTTGTGAGGAATATAAATTGGGTAATGTCAGGAGATGTGGACAGGAGCTATATTAATGACGTCAGCCAATGTTATTTATTAATGTGGTGAAATGTATACTGTATTTCAGTGTCAAACGTTCATATTTTAAATCAATTTGGAAATTATACTCTGCATAGCCTCCAAGTGCCCAGAGGGACGGGCAGTCCTTCAAGCCATGGGTCCCCAGAGGTTTCCTCCACAGGGGGTTTTTCCTCTCCTGAGTGCTGAAGGATGACTCTTTGTGAGTCACGAGGCTTCCACCATCTTGGTCCTCTTATAGAACAAGCTTGTAAGAGCCTCCGGCTAATCTTGGGCGCTAATTTATTTTACAGTGCAGAGTAAAAATAAAGTGTTGTTTTCCTTGTGATAAAAATTCATAATAAATATAGTTTAAAAATTGAATTTGCTTGATGTGGTCTTTGTTTTTTTTTCATAATGGAGGCTCTTAGAAGATTAAGAGCCTGTGAGGTCTAACAAAGTAAATGAGGTCATAAACTCTTCTTAAATACTGTATATCTGCGACTACAGAATCAGGAATATGGTCTTACTCCATACTTGTTGTTACCCACTTGTCTCCTTTACAACTATGGCAAAATAAGTTGTATGGAAAATATTAAGAGGATCCAGTGACATTTTGCAATTTTTTTTACAAAGAAACAAAATCTGACCAAAACAAAGAAGAAATTAAAATAAAAAACAAAAATGTTTTGTTCATTTCATGACATTCAAAGCACTAAAGGCCTTGTATTCTGAATGACATCAAATATTTCTATGCAGCTCATATGGATTACTGGCACCTCAGGAGTGATATGATAACTTTGGGCTGTGGTAAGGGTCCCAATGACAAATACTTTGTTTACGCACAATCCGGGTCAAAATCTTACAGGGATTCCTACCGTGTATTTCTTTTCTCATATAAATATTAAGTAATGAATATATGCAAATAATCTTCATACAGAACATGGTGCAATTTATATGTTGGTACTACTAAGATTGCTTACCAAATTCATCATTTACTAAATTTCCAATCTTCTGTTTTCTTTCACCCAAAATCTGTTTCACGCTTCCGAAAACCATCCTGAAAATAGAAATTAAGATTTTATAATCTTTGCACTACATAGTACCTTAAGGTTATGACCTAATGGCAATGTGCAGGATATGGCGGTGGTAAATGATGTCATTGGTGAAGTGGTCAAGTCCAGAAAGGACACAAAATATGAAAGAGACCAGGTGAAATAGAAATATAAAATGTTTTCAAACATATATACTCTTCTGTGCTGTACAAAATGAAGCAAACAACATATGGAAGGTTACAGTCCCTTTAAATAGCAAATATTTAGGATGGTTTTCAAGGTATTCCTTAAAGAGGTTGCATACCCTGCCCAATTGCATTATTTAATGCAATCATCCTGCAGACTTGGTAGCAGTGGGGTGCACCTGCAGAACAGGTAGCCATTATGAATGGATTAAAAATTACATATTTGGCTGACATTCACTTACGAGATACCTAATTCAGTCTGCCAAGTCTCCCAGGCAATTGCTCGATGTTATGATCCTGTGCCACTGACGTGATAATAAAAAAAGCCAAAGCATGGGGTCCTCCTGTCACCTAGTCCAAACCTATTCTGCAGGGGGATGTGTGCCTCTTCCCTAGGAAAAAAAACAGCCAGAGGCATCATCACTAGGGTCTTTGGAACCCAGGGCAAGTCGAAGAACGGCGTTCACCCCCCATACACACATAGAAAAGCATATGCGCGCCTTTGGCGTGCACAAAAAACATGGGCGTGGTCACATACCAAAGGGGCGTGGCCACTGAAAATGGGGCGCGCCATTCATGACACGTCACCCATTTCTCATCACTCTGGGAACATTACTTTCCAATCCATATGCACCTTACCTGTATGGTGTTTTCTCACAATGTGGAACCTCTGAAGAAATATATCCTCCATGGGAAGACGGCATCATAAGTCGGCATTCACTATTCATGTAGGTCACATCGTCCGGAAGATTCCTGTTTGTGTGGGAATATAAACAAGGTCTTCATCTTACAACAGCGGTTCAACCAGACTCGTTCCCCCTGTGTAACTTCCTGCCCCCTGCATCTCTTACCCACACCATCACCTCCCCAGACATACACAGACATACAAAAGCCTACACAGAGACATACACCTCTTTCACACAAATGCAGCCAGACAAATAAATAAAACTGCTTGCGTATGCAGGTGCTTTTAGCACTACAAGTGCCTGCATACCCATGGCTGGAAAAGCATGCTAAGGCTTGAAGAAATCATCCAAGACCTGTTGGGACCTGTATTGCCACAGAAAAAAAAACACAAAATCTCACAAACTTTGTGACAAAATGGTTGATTTGACTAAATACTTCCCCAAACCTTGTTTAACCAATTCAATGTACTTGGCCTACATGTATGCAGAGAATTAGACCGGCAGTGTTGGAGTGATACCACAAGGTAAATACTTCAAATTTTGTCATCTTGGAAGAAGTGGAACTTGCCAAAGAGACCCTGGGGTTATGTTAGGAAAGAGGGTTACTTTCCAGTGCTGGAATGTAAACCCAGAATAAACTACTCTACTTTAATTGTGGGTTTAAAATTCAGCGCCAGAGTGTAATTAATCCTCTTTCCTGCACATACAAGCCCCTTCCTTCCCGCATTCTGCATCTCCTGACTCAAGGATGCACAAGTCAGGGATACACAAAGAGTGTTAAATGGACGCTGGGATATGCATTTTTCATGTGCATGAGATGTCTAAAAAAGCACATTTTACACTCTAAATAAAGGCCTTACATCCAACTGTAAACGACCCCCAGAGTGTATATTTAGCACAGTGGGCCTAATCTGTATAGTGGCCAAGCATAACAGGGATATATTGCAGACTGATCAAGTTACATTAGGCTAAACTGAATTTTTATCAATCCTGAAGGTCTACCGTATAATGGGCATAATGGGTCCTCCACCATATCTTCATCATGGCCAATTATATTCTATACTGGGAACAGAGACTATTTGGGGAGATTCAATTAGCAGCACGTTTCCATCAGAATATTGCACGCTGATGTAATGCTGGTCATCCTGCAGGAAAACCTTGTACGGCTTTGCTCCCACCTATAATGGTGCAGAAATAACTAGTCTTGGCCTAGCTATTAATGTCATTTCAATATATAATAAACATCCTAACAGTATTTTCATTTTAAATTGTGTTTTTTATAATCATTTAATCCCTTGCTTGTTTTCTACCCAAGTAGCAGTCTTGACAAATGAAAATTGGACACAAGCAGAAGGTTAATGAAATGAGAAAGGGCTGATAGGAACTGAGTCACTGAATGAGTGGATGCAGTAAAAGAGAACTTTGGCGAATAAGGAGATGGCAAAGGGACAGACACGTAATAAATGGCAGGTGTATCGTGGGAAGCAGAGGTGATGGAGGAATATAAACATATCACACATCAGTAGAGCTTATCTTATGCACTTCTCCTTTAAGGAATTTAGAACACGAGTGAGGTCATGCTGTGATGTCATAATGGTAACTCTTTGCTGTTGATACCACTCTAGTCTTAACCGCCCAGGACATGGACATAGCATTATCATTGCTGTCATTAACATACTCCATATACATCTCCTGCACCCAGCCCACTGAGGGAAAGATATTCGCTTGAGGTAAGTATCTCATCAAAGACAAGGGCGTTTCACTTGGATGTGCCTGCAGACTTGGAGCTTGACTACCCTAAAATATGACCTTGAGCTTGTTTATTTCTATAATTGGAGGTTCTAGCAGTATAGCACATCTATCGCAATGTAGCAGCCATTCGGGTAAACTCGGTGCTTCTCAAAAGGGGATGACCATCCTCTTCAGCAAATTGCGCAGCTTTGTGAGGAATGTAAATTGGGTAATGTTAGGAGATGTGGACAGGAGTTATATTAATGACGTCAGCCAATGTTATTTATTAATGTGGTGAAATGTATACTGTATTTCAGTGTCAAACGTTCATATTTTAAATCAATTTGGAAATTATACTCTGCATAGCCTCCTAGTGCCCATAGGGACGGGCAGTCCTTCAAGCCATGGGTCCCCAGAGGTTTCCTCCACAGGGGGTTTTTCCTCTCCTGAGTGCTGAAGGGTGACTCTTTGTGAGTCACGAGGCTTCCACCTTCTTGGTCCTCTTATAGGACAAGCTTGTAAGAGCCTCCGGCTAATCTTGGGCGCTAATTTATTTTACAGTGCAGAGTAAAAATAAAGTGTTGTTTTCCTTGTGATAAAAATTCATAATAAATATAGTTTAAAAATTGATTTTGCTTGATGTGGTCTTTGTTTTTTTTCATAATGGAGGCTCTTAGAAGATTAAGAGCCTGTGAGGTCTAACAAAGTAAATGAGGTCATAATCTCTTCTTAAATACTGTATATCTGCGACTACAGAATCAGGAATATGGTCTTACTCCGTACTTGTTGTTACCCACTTGTCTCCTTTACAACTATGGTAAAATGAGTTGTATGGAAAATATTAAGAGGATCCAGTGATATTTTGCAATTTTTTTTACAAAGAAACAAAATCTGACCAAAACAAAGAAGAAATTAAAATAAAAAACAAAAATGTTATGTAAATTTCATGACATTCAAAGCACTAAAGGCCTTGTATTCTGAATGACATCAAATATTTCTATGCAGCTCATATGGATTACTGGCACCTCAGGAGTGATATGATAACTTTGGGCTGTGGTAAGGGTCCCAATGACAAATACTTTGTTTACGCACAATCCGGGTCAAAATCTTACAGGGATTCCTACCGTGTATTTAATTTCTCATATAAATATTAAGTAATGAATATATGCAAATAATCTTCATACAGAACATGGTGCAATTTATATGTTGGTACTACTAAGATTGCTTACCAAATTCATCATTTACTAAATTTCCAATCTTCTGTTTTCTTTCACCCAAAATCTGTTTCACGCCTCCCAGAACCATCCTGAAAATAGAAATTAAGATTTTATAATCTTCGCACTACATAGTAGCTTAAGGTTATGACCTAATGGCAATGTGCAGGATATGGCGGTGGTAAATGATGTCATTTGGGAAGTGGTCAAGTCCAGAAAGGACACAAAATATGAAAGAGACCAGGTGAAATAGAAATATAAAATGTTTTCAAACATATATACTCTTCTGTGCTGGACAAAATGAAGCAAACAACATATGGAAGGTTACAGTCCCTTTAAATAGAAAATATTTAGGATGGTTTTCAAGGTATTCCTTAAAGAGGTTGCATACCCTGCCCAATTGCATTATTTAATGCAATCATCCTGCAGACTTGGTAGCAGTGGGGTGCACCTGCAGAACAGGTAGCCATTATGAATGGATTAAAAATTACATATTTGGCTGACATTCACTTACGAGATACCTAATTCAGTCTGCCAAGTCTCCCAGGCAATTGCTCGATGTTATGATCCTCTGCCGCTGACGTGATAATAAAAAAAGCCAACGCATGGGGTCCTCCTGTCACCTAGTCCAAACCTATTCTGCAGCGGGATGTGTGCCTCTTCCCTAGGAAAAAAAACAGCCAGAGGCATCATCACTAGGGTCTTTGGAACCCAGGGCAAGTCGAAGAACGGCGTGCACCCCCCATACACACATAGAAAAGCATATGCGCGCCTTTGGCGTGCACAAAAAACATGGGCGTGGTCACATACCAAAGGGGCGTGGCCACTGAAAAGGGGGCGCACCATTCATGACACGTCACCCATTTCTCATCACTCTGGGAACATTACTTTCCAATACATATGCACCTTACCTATACGGTGGTTTCTCACAATGTGGAACCTCTGAAGAAATATATCCTCCATGGGAAGACGGCATCATAAGTCGGCATTCACTATTCATGTAAGTCACATCGTCCGGAAGATTCCTGTTTGTTTGGGAATATTAACAAGGTCTTCATCTTACAACAGCGGTTCAACCAGACTCGTTCCCCCTGTGTAACTTCCTGCTCCCTGCATCTCTTACCCACACCATCACCTCCCCAGACATACACAGACATACAAAAGCCTACACAGAGACATACACCTCTTTCACACAAATGCAGCCAGACAAATAAATAAAACTGCTTGCGTATGCAGGCGCTTTTAGCACTACAAGTGCCTGCATACCCATGGCTGGAAAAGCATGCTAAGGCTTGAAGAAATCATCCAAGACCTGTTGGGACCTGTAGTGCCACAGAAAAAAAAACACAAAAACCCTCAAACTTTGTGACAAAATGGTTGATTTGACTAAATACTTCCCCAAACCTTGTTTAACCAATTCAATGTACTTGGCCTACATGTATGCAGAGAATTAGACCGGCAGTGTTGGAGTGATACCACAAGGTAAATACTTTAAATTTTGTCATCTTGGAAGAAGTGGAACTTGCCAAAGAGACACTGGGGTTATGTTAGGAAAGAGGGTTACTTTCCAGTGTTGGAATGTAAATCAGAATAAACTACTCTACTTTAATTGTGGGTTTACAATTCAGCGCCAGAGTGTAATTAATCCTCTTTCCTGCACATACAAGACCCTTCCATCCCGCATTCTGCATCTCCAGACTCAAGGATGCACAAGTCAGGGATACACAAAGAGTGTTAAATGGACGCTGGGATACGCATTTTTCATGTGCATGAGATGTCTAAAAAAGCACATTTTACACTCTAAATAAAGGCCTTACATCCAACTGTAAACGACCCCCAGAGTGTATATTTAGCACAGTGGGCCTAATCTGTATAGTGGCCAAGCATAACAGGGATATATTGCAGACTGATCAAGTTACATTAGGCTAAACTGAATTTTTATCAATCCTGAAGGTCCACCGTATAATGGGCATAATGGGTCCTCCACCATATCTTCATCATGGCCAATTATATTCTATACTGGGAACAGAGACTATTTGGGGAGATTCAATTAGCAGCACGTTTCCATCAGAATATTGCACGCTGATGTAATGCTGGTCATCCTGCAGGAAAACCTTGTACGGCTTTGCTCCCACCTATAAAGGTGCAGAAATAACTAGTCTTGGCCTAGCTATTAATGTCATTTCAATATATAATAAACATCCTAACAGTATTTTCATTTTAAATTGTGTTTTTTATAATCATTTAATCCCTTGCTTGTTTTCTACCCAAGTAGCAGTCTTGACAAATGAAAATTGGACACAAGCAGAAGGTTAATGAAATGAGAAAGGGCTGATAGGAACTGAGTCACTGAATGAGTGGATGCAGTAAAAGAGAACTTTGGCGAATAAGGAGATGGCAAAGGGACAGACACGTAATAAATGGCAGGTGTATCGTGGGAAGCAGAGGTGATGGAGGAATATAAACATATCACACATCAGTAGAGCTTATCTTATGCACTTCTCCTTTAAGGAATTTAGAACACGAGTGAGGTCATGCTGTGATGTCATAATGGTAACTCTTTGCTGTTGATACCACTCTAGTCTTAACCGCCCAGGACATGGACATAGCATTATCATTGCTGTCATTAACATACTCCATATACATCTCCTGCACCCAGCCCACTGAGGGAAAGATATTCGCTTGAGGTAAGTATCTCATCAAAGACAAGGGCGTTTCACTTGGATGTGCCTGCAGACTTGGAGCTTGACTACCCTAAAATATGACCTTGAGCTTGTTTATTTCTATAATTGGAGGTTCTAGCAGTATAGCACATCTATCGCAATGTAGCAGCCATTCGGGTAAACTCGGTGCTTCTCAAAAGGGGATGACCATCCTCTTCAGCAAATTGCGCAGCTTTGTGAGGAATGTAAATTGGGTAATGTCAGGAGATGTGGACAGGAGTTATATTAATGACGTCAGCCAATGTTATTTATTAATGTGGTGAAATGTATACTGTATTTCAGTGTCAAACGTTCATATTTTAAATCAATTTGGAAATTATACTCTGCATAGCCTCCTAGTGCCCAGAGGGACGGGCAGTTCTTCAAGCCATGGGTCCCCAGAGGTTTCCTCCACAGGGGGTTTTTCCTCTCCTGAGTGCTGAAGGATGACTCTTTGTGAGTCACGAGGCTTCCACCATCTTGGTCCTCTTATAGGACAAGCTTGTAAGAGCCTCCGGCTAATCTTGGGCGCTAATTTATTTTACAGTGCAGAGTAAAAATAAAGTGTTGTTTTCCTTGTGATAAAAATTCATAATAAATATAGTTTAAAAATTGATTTTGCTTGATGTGGTCTTTGGTTTTTTTTCATAATGGAGGCTCTTAGAAGATTAAGAGCCTGTGAGGTCTAACAAAGTAAATGAGGTCATAATCTCTTCTTAAATACTGTATATCTGCGACTACAGAATCAGGAATATGGTCTTACTCCGTACTTGTTGTTACCCACTTGTCTCCTTTACAACTATGGTAAAATGAGTTGTATGGAAAATATTAAGAGGATCCAGTGATATTTTGCAATTTTTTTTACAAAGAAACAAAATCTGACCAAAACAAAGAAGAAATTAAAATAAAAAACAAAAATGTTATGTAAATTTCATGACATTCAAAGCACTAAAGGCCTTGTATTCTGAATGACATCAAATATTTCTATGCAGCTCATATGGATTACTGGCACCTCAGGAGTGATATGATAACTTTGGGCTGTGGTAAGGGTCCCAATGACAAATACTTTGTTTACGCACAATCCGGGTCAAAATCTTACAGGGATTCCTACCGTGTATTTAATTTCTCATATAAATATTAAGTAATGAATATATGCAAATAATCTTCATACAGAACATGGTGCAATTTATATGTTGGTACTACTAAGATTGCTTACCAAATTCATCATTTACTAAATTTCCAATCTTCTGTTTTCTTTCACCCAAAATCTGTTTCACGCCTCCCAGAACCATCCTGAAAATAGAAATTAAGATTTTATAATCTTCGCACTACATAGTAGTTTAAGGTTATGACCTAATGGCAATGTGCAGGATATGGCGGTGGTAAATGATGTCATTGGGGAAGTGGTCAAGTCCAGAAAGGACACAAAATATGAAAGAGACCAGGTGAAATAGAAATATAAAATGTTTTCAAACATATATACTCTTCTGTGCTGGACAAAATGAAGCAAACAACATATGGAAGGTTACAGTCCCTTTAAATAGAAAATATTTAGGATGGTTTTCAAGGTATTCCTTAAAGAGGTTGCATACCCTGCCCAATTGCATTATTTAATGCAATCATCCTGCAGACTTGGTAGCAGTGGGGTGCACCTGCAGAACAGGTAGCCATTATGAATGGATTAAAAATTACATATTTGGCTGACATTCACTTACGAGATACCTAATTCAGTCTGCCAAGTCTCCCAGGCAATTGCTCGATGTTATGATCCTCTGCCGCTGACGTGATAATAAAAAAAGCCAACGCATGGGGTCCTCCTGTCACCTAGTCCAAACCTATTCTGCAGCGGGATGTGTGCCTCTTCCCTAGGAAAAAAAACAGCCAGAGGCATCATCACTAGGGTCTTTGGAACCCAGGGCAAGTCGAAGAACGGCGTGCACCCCCCATACACACATAGAAAAGCATATGCGCGCCTTTGGCGTGCACAAAAAACATGGGCGTGGTCACATACCAAAGGGGCGTGGCCACTGAAAAGGGGGCGCACCATTCATGACACGTCACCCATTTCTCATCACTCTGGGAACATTACTTTCCAATCCATATGCACCTTACCTATACGGTGGTTTCTCACAATGTGGAACCTCTGAAGAAATATATCCTCCATGGGAAGACGGCATCATAAGTCGGCATTCACTATTCATGTAAGTCACATCGTCCGGAAGATTCCTGTTTGTTTGGGAATATTAACAAGGTCTTCATCTTACAACAGCGGTTCAACCAGAATCGTTCCCCCTGTGTAACTTCCTGCTCCCTGCATCTCTTACCCACACCATCACCTCCCCAGACATACACAGACATACAAAAGCCTACACAGAGACATACACCTCTTTCACACAAATGCAGCCAGACAAATAAATAAAACTGCTTGCGTATGCAGGCGCTTTTAGCACTACAAGTGCCTGCATACCCATGGCTGGAAAAGCATGCTAAGGCTTGAAGAAATCATCCAAGACCTGTTGGGACCTGTAGTGCCACAGAAAAAAAAACACAAAAACCCTCAAACTTTGTGACAAAATGGTTGATTTGACTAAATACTTCCCCAAACCTTGTTTAACCAATTCAATGTACTTGGCCTACATGTATGCAGAGAATTAGACCGGCAGTGTTGGAGTGATACCACAAGGTAAATACTTTAAATTTTGTCATCTTGGAAGAAGTGGAACTTGCCAAAGAGACACTGGGGTTATGTTAGGAAAGAGGGTTACTTTCCAGTGTTGGAATGTAAATCAGAATAAACTACTCTACTTTAATTGTGGGTTTACAATTCAGCGCCAGAGTGTAATTAATCCTCTTTCCTGCACATACAAGACCCTTCCATCCCGCATTCTGCTTCTCCAGACTCAAGGATGCACAAGTCAGGGATACACAAAGAGTGTTAAATGGACGCTGGGATACGCATTTTTCATGTGCATGAGATGTCTAAAAAAGCACATTTTACACTCTAAATAAAGGCCTTACATCCAACTGTAAACGACCCCCAGAGTGTATATTTAGCACAGTGGGCCTAATCTGTATAGTGGCCAAGCATAACAGGGATATATTGCAGACTGATCAAGTTACATTAGGCTAAACTGAATTTTTATCAATCCTGAAGGTCTACCGTATAATGGGCATAATGGGTCCTCCACCATATCTTCATCATGGCCAATTATATTCTATACTGGGAACAGAGACTATTTGGGGAGATTCAATTAGCAGCACGTTTCCATCAGAATATTGCACGCTGATGTAATGCTGGTCATCCTGCAGTAAAACCTTGCACGGCTTTGCTCCCACCTATAAAGGTGCAGAAATAACTAGTCTTGGCCTAGCTATTAATGTCATTTCAATATATAATAAACATCCTAACAGTATTTTCATTTTAAATTGTGCTTTTTATAATCATTTAATCCCTTGCTTGTTTTCTACCCAAGTAGCAGTCTTGACAAATGAAAATTGGACACAAGCAGAAGGTTAATGAAATGAGAAAGGGCTGAAAGGAACTGAGTCATTGAATGAGTGGATGCTGTAAAAGAGAACTTTGGCGAATAAGGAGATGGCAAAGGGACAGACACGTAATAAATGGCAGGTGTATCGTGGGAAGCAGAGGTGATGGAGGAATATAAACATATCACACATCAGTAGAGCTTATCTTATGCACTTCTCCTTTAAGGAATGTAGAACACGAGTGAGGTCATGCTGTGATGTCATAATGGTAACTCTTTGGTGTTGATACCACTCTAGTCTTAACCGCCCAGGACATGGACATAGCATTATCATTGCTGTCATTAACATACTCCATATACATCTCCTGCACCCAGCCCACTGAGGGAAAGATATCCGCATGAGGTAAGTATCTCATCAAAGACAAGGGCGTTTCACTTGGATGTGCCTGCAGACTTGGAGCTTGACTACCCTAAAATATGACCTTGAGCTTGTTTATTTCTATAATTGGAGGTTCTAGCAGCACAGCACATCTATCGCAATGTAGCAGCCATTCGGGTAAACTCGGTGCTTCTCAAAAGGGGATGACCATCCTCTTCAGCAAATTGCGCAGCTTTGTGAGGAATGTAAATTGGGTAATGTCAGGAGATGTGGACAGGAGCTATATTAATGACGTCAGCCAATGTTATTTATTAATGTGGTGAAATGTATACTGTATTTCAGTGTCAAACCTTCATATTTTAAATCAATTTGGAAATTATACTCTGCATAGCCTCCTAGTGCCCAGAGGGATGGGCAGTCCTTCAAGCCATGGGTCCCCAGAGGTTTCCTCCACAGGGGGTTTTTCCTCTCCTGAGTGCTGAAGGATGACTCTTTGTGACTCACGAGGCTTCCACCATCTTGGTCCTCTTATAGGACAAGCTTGTAAGAGCCTCCGGCTAATCATGAGCGCTAATTTATTTTACAGTGCAGAGTAAAAAAAAAGTGTTGTTTTCCTTGTGCTAAAAATTCATAATAAATATATTTGTAAAATTGATTTTGCTTGATGTGGTCTTTGGTTTTTTTTCATAATGGAGGCTCTTAGAAGATTAAGAGCCTGTGAGGTCTAACAAAGTAAATGAGGTCAAAAACTCTTCTTAAATACTGTATATCTGCGACTACAGAATCAGGAATATGGTCTTACTCCGTACTTGTTGTTACCCACTTGTCTCCTTTACAACTATGGTAAAATGAGTTGTATGGAAAATATTAAGAGGATCCAGTGAAATTTTGCAATTTGTTTTACAAAGAAACAAAATCTGACCAAAACAAGGAAGAAATTAAAATAAAAAACAAAAATGTTATGTTCATTTCATGACATTCAAAGCACTAAAGGCCATGTATTCTGAATGACATCAAATATTTCTATGAAGCTCATATGGATTACTGGCACCTCAGGAGTGATATGATAACTTTGGGCTGTGGTAAGGCTCCCAATGACAAATACTTTGTTTACGCACAATCCGGGTCAAAATCTTACAGGCATTCCTACCGTGTATTTCTTTTCTCATATAAATATTAAGTAATGAATATATGCAAATAATCTTCATACAGAACATGGTGCAATTTATATGTTGGTACCACTAAGATTGCTTACCAAATTCATCATTTACTAAATTTCAACCCTCTTCTGTTTTCTTTCACCCAAAATCTGTTTCACGCCTCCCAGAACCATCCTGAAAATAGAAATTAAGATTTTATAATCTTCGCACTACATAGTAGTTTAAGGTTATGACCTAATGGCAATGTGCAGGATATGGCGGTGGTAAATGATGTCATTGGGGAAGTGGTCAAGTCCAGAAAGGACACAAAATATGAAAGAGACCAGGTGAAATAGAATTATAAAATGTTTTCAAACATATGGATTAAAAATTACATATTTGGCTGACATTCACTTACGAGATACCTAATTCAGTCTGCCATGTCTCCCAGGCAATTGCTCGATGTTATGATCCTGTGCCGCTGACGTGATAATAAAAAAAGCCAAAGCGTGGGGTCTTCCTGTCACCTAGTCCAAGCCTATTCTGCAGGGGGATGTGTGCCTCTTCCGTAGGAAAAAAAACAGCCAGAGGCATCATCACTAGGGTCTTTGGAATCCAGGGCAAGTCGAAGAACGGCGTGCCCCCCCATACACACACAGAGAAAAGCATATGCGCGCCTTTGGCGTGCACAAAAAACATGGGCGTGGTCACATACCAAAGGGGCGTGGCCACTGAAAATGGGGCACGCCATTCATGACACGTCACCCATTTCTCATCACTCTGGGAACATTACTTTCCAATCCATATGCACCTTACCTATACGGTGGTTTCTCACAATGTGGAACCTCTCAAGAAATATATCCTCCATGGGAAGACGGCATCATAAGTCGCCATTCACTATTCATGTAGGTCACATCGTCAGGAAGATTCCTGTTTGTGTGGGAATATTAACAAGATCTTCATCTTTCAACAGCGGTTCAACCAGACTCGTTCCCCCTGTGTAACTTCCTGCCCCCTGCATCTCTTACCCACACCATCACCTCCCCAGACATACACAGACATACAAAAGCCTACACAGAGACATACACCTCTTTCACACAAATGAAGCCAGTCAAATAAATAAAACTGCTTGCGTATGCAGGCGCTTTTAGCACTACAAGTGCCTGCATACCCATGGCTGAAAAAGCATGCTAAGGCATGAAGAAATCATCCAAGACCTGCTGGGACCTGTAGTGCCACAGAAAAAAAAACACAAAAACCCACGAACTTTGTGACAAAATGGTTGATTTGACTAAATACTTCCCCAAACCTCGTTTAACCAATTTAATGTACTTGGCCTACACGTATGCAGAGAATTAGACCGGCAGTGTTGGAGTCATACCGCAAAGTAAATACTTTAAATTTTGTCATCTTGGAAGAAGTGGAACTTGCCAAAGAGACCCTGGGGTTATGTTAGGAAAGAGGGTAACTTTCCAGTGCTGGAATGTAAACCCAGAATAAACTACTCTACTTTAATTGTGGGTTTACAATTCAGCGCCAGAGTGTAATTAATCCTCTTTCCTGCACATACAAGACCCTTCCTTCCCGCATTCTGCATCTCCAGACTCAAGGATGCACAAGTCAGGGATACACAAAGAGTGTTAAATGGACGCTGGGATACGCATTTTTCATGTGCATGAGATGTCTAAAATAGCACATTTTACACTCTAAATAAAGGCCTTACATCCAACTGTAAACGACCCCCAGAGTGTATATATAGCACAGAGGGCCTAATCTGTATAGTGGCCAAGCATAACAGGGATATATTGCAGACTGATCAAGTTACATTAGGCTAAACTGAATTTTTATCAATCCTGAAGGTCTACCGTATAATGGGCATAATGGGTCCTCCACCATATCTTCATCATGGCCAATTATATTCTATACTGGGAACAGAGACTATTTGGGGAGATTCAATTAGCAGCACGTTTCCATCAGAATATTGCACGCTGATGTAATGCTGGTCATCCTGCAGGAAAACCTTGCACGGCTTTGCTCCCACCTATAAAGGTGCAGAAATAACTAGTCTTGGCCTAGCTATTAATGTCATTTCAATATATAATAAACATCCTAACAGTATTTTCATTTTAAATTGTGTTTTTTATAATCATTTAATCCCTTGCTTGTTTTCTACCCAAGTAGCAGTCTTGACAAATGAAAATTGGACACAAGCAGAAGGTTAATGAAATGAGAAAGGGCTGTTAGGAACTGAGTCATTGAATGAGTGGATGCAGTAAAAGAGAACTTTGGCGAATAAGGAGATGGCAAAGGGACAGATACGTAATAAATGGCAGGTGTATCGTGGGAAGCAGAGGTGATGGAGGAATATAAACATATCACACATCAGTAGAGCTTATCTTATGCACTTCTCCTTTAAGGAATTTAGAACACGAGTGAGGTCATGCTGTGATGTCATAATGGTAACTCTTTGCTGTTGATACCACTCTAGTCTTAACCGCCCAGGACATGGACATAGCATTATCATTGCTGTCATTAACATACTCCATATACATCTCCTGCACCCAGCCCACTGAGGGAAAGATATCCGCTTGAGGTAAGTATCTCATCAAAGACAAGGGCGTTTCACTTGGATGTGCCTGCAGACTTGGAGCTTGACTACCCTAAAATATGACCTTGAGCTTGTTTATTTCTATAATTGGAGGTTCTAGCAGCACAGCACATCTATCGCAATGTAGCAGCCATTCGGGTAAACTCGGTGCTTCTCAAAAGGGGATGACCATCCTCTTCGGCAAATTGCGCAGCTTTGTGAGGAATGTAAATTGGGTAATGTCAGGAGATGTGGACAGGAGCTATATTAATGACGTCAGCCAATGTTATTTATTAATGTGGTGAAATGTATACTGTATTTCAGTGTCAAACGTTCATATTTTAAATCAATTTGGAAATTATACTCTGCATAGCCTCCTAGTGCCCAGAGGGACGGGCAGTCCTTCAAGCCATGGGTCCCCAGAGGTTTCCTCCACAGGGGGTTTTTCCTCTCCTGAGTGCTGAAGGATGACTCTTTGTGAGTCATGAGGCTTCCACCATCTTGGTCCTCTTATAGGACAAGCATGTAAGAGCCTCCGGCTAATCTTGGGCGCTAATTTATTTTACAGTGCAGAGTAAAAATAAAGTGTTGTTTTCCTTGTGATAAAAATTCATAATAAATATAGTTTAAAAATTGATTTTGCTTGATGTGGTCTTTGTTTTTTTTCATAATGGAGGCTCTTAGAAGATTAAGAGCCTGTGAGGTCTAACAAAGTAAATGAGGTCAAAAACTCTTCTTAAATACTGTATATCTGCGACTACAGAATCAGGAATATGGTCTTACTCCGTACTTGTTGTTACCCACTTGTCTCCTTTACAACTATGGTAAAATGAGTTGTATGGAAAATATTAAGAGGATCCAGTGACATTTTGCAATTTTTTTTACAAAGAAACAAAATCTGACCAAAACAAAGAAGAAATTAAAATAAAAAACAAAAATGTTATGTTAATTTCATGACATTCAAAGCACTAAAGGCCTTGTATTCTGAATGACATAAAATATTTCTATGCAGCTCATATGGATTACTGGCACCTCAGGAGTGATATGATAACTTTGGGCTGTGGTAAGGGTCCCAATGACAAATACTTTGTTTACGCACAATCCAGGTCAAAATCTTACAGGGACTCCTACCGTGTATTTCTTTTCTCATATAAATATTAAGTAATGAATATATGCAAATAATCTTCATACAGAACATGGTGCAATTTATATGTTGGTACTACTAAGATTGCTTACCAAATTCATCATTTACTAAATTTCCAATCTTCTGTTTTCTTTCACCCAAAATCTGTTTCACGCCTCCCAGAACCATCCTGAAAATAGAAATTAAGATTTTATAATCTTCGCACTACATAGTAGCTTAAGGTTATGACCTAATGGCAATGTGCAGGATATGGCAGTGGTAAATGATGTCATTGGGGAAGTGGTCAAGTCCAGAAAGGACACAAAATATGAAAGAGACCAGGTGAAATAGAAATATAAAATGTTTTCAAACATATATACTCTTCTGTGCTGGACAAAATGAAGCAAACAACATATGGAAGGTTACAGTCCCTTTAAATAGCAAATATTTAGGATGGTTTTCAAGGTATTCCTTAAAGAGGTTGCATACCCTGCCCAATTGCATTATTTAATGCAATCATCCTGCAGACTTGGTAGCAGTGGGGTGCACCTGCAGAACAGGTAGCCATTATGAATGGATTAAAAATTACATATTTGGCTGACATTCACTTACGAGATACCTAATTCAGTCTGCCAAGTCTCCCAGGCAATTGCTCGATGTTATGATTCTGTGCCGCTGACGTGATAATAAAAAAAGCCAAAGCATGGGGTCCTCCTGTCACCTAGTCCAAACCTATTCTGCAGGGGGATGTGTGCCTCTTCCCTAGGAAAAAAAACAGCCAGAGGCATCATCACTAGGGTCTTTGGAACCCAGGGCAAGTCGAAGAACGGCGTGCACCGCCCATACACACATAGAAAAGCATATGCGCGCCTTTGGCGTGCACAAAAAACATGGGCGTGGTCACATACCAAAGGGGCGTGGCCACTGAAAATGGGGCGCACCATTCATGACACGTCACCCATTTCTCATCACTCTGGGAACATTACTTTCAAATCCATATGCACCTTACCTATACGGTGGTTTCTCACAATGTGGAACCTCTGAAGAAATATATCCTCCATGGGAAGACGGCATCATAAGTCAGCATTCACTATTCATGTAGGTCACATCGTCCGGAAGATTCCTGTTTGTTTGGGAATATTAACAAGGTCTTCATCTTACAACAGCGGTTCAACCACACTCGTTCCCCCTGTGTAACTTCCTGCCCCCTTCTTCTCTTACCCACACCATCACCTCCCCAGACATACACAGACATACAAAAGCCTACACAGAGACAAACACCTCTTTCACACAAATGCAGCCAGACAAATAAATAAAACTGCTTGCGTATGCAGGCGCTTTTAGCACTACAAGTGCCTGCATACCCATGGCTGGAAAAGCATGCTAAGGCTTGAAGAAATCATCCAAGACCTGTTGGGACCTGTAGTGCCACAGAAAAAAATACACAAAAACCCACAAACTTTGTGACAAAATGGTTGATTTGACTAAATACTTCCCCAAACCTTGTTTAACCAATTCAATGTACTTGACCTACATGTATGCAGAGAATTAGACCGGCAGTGTTGGAGTGATACCACAAGGTAAATACTTTAAATTTTGTCATCTTGGAAGAAGTGGAACTTGCCAAAGAGACACTGGGGTTATGTTAGGAAAGAGGGTTACTTTCCAGTGTTGGAATGTAAACCCAGAATAAACTACTCTACTTTAATTGTGGGTTTACAATTCAGCGCCAGAGTGTAATTAATCCTCTTTCCTGCACATACAAGACCCTTCCATCCCGCATTCTGCATCTCCAGACTCAAGGATGCACAAGTCAGGGATACACAAAGAGTGTTAAATGGACGCTGGGATACGCATTTTTCATGTGCATGAGATGTCTAAAAAAGCACATTTTACACTCTAAATAAAGGCCTTACATCCAACTGTAAACGACCCCCAGAGTGTATATTTAGCACAGTGGGCCTAATCTGTATAGTGGCCAAGCATAACAGGGATATATTGCAGACTGATCAAGTTACATTAGGCTAAACTGAATTTTTATCAATCCTGAAGGTGTACCGTATAATGGGCATAATGGGTCCTCCACCATATCTTCATCATGGCCAATTATATTCTATACTGGGAACAGAGACTATTTGGGGAGATTCAATTAGCAGCACATTTCCATCAGAATATTGCACGCTGATGTAATGCTGGTCATCCTGCAGGAAAACCTTGCACGGCTTTGCTCCCACCTATAAAGGTGCAGAAATAACTAGTCTTGGCCTAGCTATTAATGTCATTTCAATATATAATAAACATCCTAACAGTATTTTCATTTTAAATTGTGTTTTTTATAATCATTTAATCCCTTGCTTGTTTTCTACCCAAGTAGCAGTCTTGACAAATGAAAATTGGACACAAGCAGAAGGTTAATGAAATGAGAAAGGCTGATAGGAACTGAGTCATTGAATGAGTGGATGCAGTAAAAGCGAACTTTGGCGAATAAGGAAATGGCAAAGGGACAGACACGTAATAAATGGCAGGTGTATCGTGGGAAGCAGAGGTGATGGAGGAATATAAACATATCACACATCAGTAGAGCTTATCTTATGCACTTCTCCTTTAAGGAATTTAGAACACGAGTGAGGTCATGCTGTGATGTCATAATGGTAACTCTTTGCTGTTGATACCACTCTAGTCTTAACCGCCCAGGACATGGACATAGCATTATCATTGCTGTCATTAACATACTCCATATACATCTCCTGCACCCAGCCCACTGAGGGAAAGATATCCGCTTGAGGTAAGTATCTCATCAAAGACAAGGGCGTTTCACTTGGATGTGCCTGCAGACTTGGAGCTTGACTACCCTAAAATATGACCTTGAGCTTGTTTATTTCTATAATTGGAGGTTCTAGCAGCACAGCACATCTATCACAATGTAGCAGCCATTCGGGTAAACTCGGTGCTTCTCAAAAGGGGATGACCATCCTCTTCAGCAAATTGCACAGCTTTGTGAGGAATGTAAATTGGGTAATGTCAGGAGATGTGGACAGGAGCTATATTAATGACGTCAGCCAATGTTATTTTTTAATGTGGTGAAATGTATACTGTATTTCAGTGTCAAACGTTCATATTTTAAATCAATTTGGAAATTATACTCTGCATAGCCTCCTAGTGCCCATAGGGACGGGCAGTCCTTCAAGCCATGGGTCCCCAGAGGTTTCCTCCACAGGGGGTTTTTCCTCTCCTGAGTGCTGAAGGATGACTCTTTGTGAGTCACGAGGCTTCCACCTTCTTGGTCCTCTTATAGGACAAGCTTGTAAGAGCCTCCGGCTAATCTTGGGCGCTAATTTATTTTACAGTGCAGAGTAAAAATAAAGTGTTGTTTTCCTTGTGATAAAAATTCATAATAAATATAGTTTAAAAATTGATTTTGCTTGATGTGGTGTTTGTTTTTTTTCATAATGGAGGCTCTTAGAAGATTAAGAGCCTGTGAGGTCTAACAAAGTAAATGAGGTCAAAAACTCTTCTTAAATACTGTATATCTGCGACTACAGAATCAGGAATATGGTCTTACTCCGTACTTGTTGTTACCCACTTGTCTCCTTTACAACTATGGTAAAATGAGTTGTATGGAAAATATTAAGAGGATCCAGTGACATTTTGCAATTTTTTTTACAAAGAAACAAAATCTGACCAAAACAAAGAAGAAATTAAAATAAAAAACAAAAATGTTATGTTAATTTCATGACATTCAAAGCACTAAAGGCCTTGTATTCTGAATGACATAAAATATTTCTATGCAGCTCATATGGATTACTGGCACCTCAGGAGTGATATGATAACTTTGGGCTGTGGTAAGGGTCCCAATGACAAATACTTTGTTTACGCACAATCCAGGTCAAAATCTTACAGGGACTCCTACCGTGTATTTCTTTTCTCATATAAATATTAAGTAATGAATATATGCAAATAATCTTCATACAGAACATGGTGCAATTTATATGTTGGTACTACTAAGATTGCTTACCAAATTCATCATTTACTAAATTTCCAATCTTCTGTTTTCTTTCACCCAAAATCTGTTTCACGCCTCCCAGAACCATCCTGAAAATAGAAATTAAGATTTTATAATCTTCGCACTACATAGTAGCTTAAGGTTATGACCTAATGGCAATGTGCAGGATATGGCAGTGGTAAATGATGTCATTGGGGAAGTGGTCAAGTCCAGAAAGGACACAAAATATGAAAGAGACCAGGTGAAATAGAAATATAAAATGTTTTCATACATATATACTCTTCTGTGCTGGACAAAATGAAGCAAACAACATATGGAAGGTTACAGTCCCTTTAAATAGCAAATATTTAGGATGGTTTTCAAGGTATTCCTTAAAGAGGTTGCATACCCTGCCCAATTGCATTATTTAATGCAATCATCCTGCAGACTTGGTAGCAGTGGGGTGCACCTGCAGAACAGGTAGCCATTATGAATGGATTAAAAATTACATATTTGGCTGACATTCACTTACGAGATACCTAATTCAGTCTGCCAAGTCTCCCAGGCAATTGCTCGATGTTATGATTCTGTGCCGCTGACGTGATAATAAAAAAAGCCAAAGCATGGGGTCCTCCTGTCACCTAGTCCAAACCTATTCTGCAGGGGGATGTGTGCCTCTTCCCTAGGAAAAAAAACAGCCAGAGGCATCATCACTAGGGTCTTTGGAACCCAGGGCAAGTCGAAGAACGGCGTGCACCGCCCATACACACATAGAAAAGCATATGCGCGCCTTTGGCGTGCACAAAAAACATGGGCGTGGTCACATACCAAAGGGGCATGGCCACTGAAAATGGGGCGCACCATTCATGACACGTCACCCATTTCTCATCACTCTGGGAACATTACTTTCCAATCCATATGCACCTTACCTATACGGTGGTTTCTCACAATGTGGAACCTCTGAAGAAATATATCCTCCATGGGAAGACGGCATCATAAGTCAGCATTCACTATTCATGTAGGTCACATCGTCCGGAAGATTCCTGTTTGTTTGGGAATATTAACAAGGTCTTCATCTTACAACAGCGGTTCAACCACACTCGTTCCCCCTGTGTAACTTCCTGCCCCCTTCTTCTCTTACCCACACCATCACCTCCCCAGACATACACAGACATACAAAAGCCTACACAGAGACAAACACCTCTTTCACACAAATGCAGCCAGACAAATAAATAAAACTGCTTGCGTATGCAGGCGCTTTTAGCACTACAAGTGCCTGCATACCCATGGCTGGAAAAGCATGCTAAGGCTTGAAGAAATCATCCAAGACCTGTTGGGACCTGTAGTGCCACAGAAAAAAAAACACAAAAACCCACAAACTTTGTGACAAAATGGTTGATTTGACTAAATACTTCCCCAAACCTTGTTTAACCAATTCAATGTACTTGACCTACATGTATGCAGAGAATTAGACCGGCAGTGTTGGAGTGATACCACAAGGTAAATACTTTAAATTTTGTCATCTTGGAAGAAGTGGAACTTGCCAAAGAGACACTGGGGTTATGTTAGGAAAGAGGGTTACTTTCCAGTGTTGGAATGTAAACCCAGAATAAACTACTCTACTTTAATTGTGGGTTTACAATTCAGCGCCAGAGTGTAATTAATCCTCTTTCCTGCACATACAAGCCCCTTCCATCCCGCATTCTGCATCTCCAGACTCAAGGATGCACAAGTCAGGGATACACAAAGAGTGTTAAATGGACGCTGGGATACGCATTTTTCATGTGCATGAGATGTCTAAAAAAGCACATTTTACACTCTAAATAAAGGCCTTACATCCAACTGTAAACGACCCCAGAGTGTATATTTAGCACAGTGGGCCTAATCTGTATAGTGGCCAAGCATAACAGGGATATATTGCAGACTGATCAAGTTACATTAGGCTAAACTGAATTTTTATCAATCCTGAAGGTGTACCGTATAATGGGCATAATGGGTACTCCACCATATCTTCATCATGGCCAATTATATTCTATACTGGGAACAGAGACTATTTGGGGAGATTCAATTAGCAGCACATTTCCATCAGAATATTGCACGCTGATGTAATGCTGGTCATCCTGCAGGAAAACCTTGCACGGCTTTGCTCCCACCTATAAAGGTGCAGAAATAACTAGTCTTGGCCTAGCTATTAATGTCATTTCAATATATAATAAACATCCTAACAGTATTTTCATTTTAAATTGTGTTTTTTATAATCATTTAATCCCTTGCTTGTTTTCTACCCAAGTAGCAGTCTTGACAAATGAAAATTGGACACAAGCAGAAGGTTAATGAAATGAGAAAGGCTGATAGGAACTGAGTCATTGAATGAGTGGATGCAGTAAAAGCGAACTTTGGCGAATAAGGAGATGGCAAAGGGACAGACACGTAATAAATGGCAGGTGTATCGTGGGAAGCAGAGGTGATGGAGGAATATAAACATATCACACATCAGTAGAGCTTATCTTATGCACTTCTCCTTTAAGGAATTTAGAACACGAGTGAGGTCATGCTGTGATGTCATAATGGTAACTCTTTGCTGTTGATACCACTCTAGTCTTAACCGCCCAGGACATGGACATAGCATTATCATTGCTGTCATTAACATACTCCATATACATCTCCTGCACCCAGCCCACTGAGGGAAAGATATCCGCTTGAGGTAAGTATCTCATCAAAGACAAGGGCGTTTCACTTGGATGTGCCTGCAGACTTGGAGCTTGACTACCCTAAAATATGACCTTGAGCTTGTTTATTTCTATAATTGGAGGTTCTAGCAGCACAGCACATCTATCGCAATGTAGCAGCCATTCGGGTAAACTCGGTGCTTCTCAAAAGGGGATGACCATCCTCTTCAGCAAATTGCACAGCTTTGTGAGGAATGTAAATTGGGTAATGTCAGGAGATGTGGACAGGAGCTATATTAATGACGTCAGCCAATGTTATTTTTTAATGTGTTGAAATGTATACTGTATTTCAGTGTCAAACGTTCATATTTTAAATCAATTTGGAAATTATACTCTGCATAGCCTCCTAGTGCCCATAGGGACGGGCAGTCCTTCAAGGCATGGGTCCCCAGAGGTTTCCTCCACAGGGGGTTTTTCCTCTCCTGAGTACTGAAGGAAGACTCTTTGTGAGTCACGAGGCTTCCACCTTCTTGGTCCTCTTATAGGACAAGCTTGTAAGAGCCTCCGGCTAATCTTGGGCGCTAATTTATTTTACAGTGCAGAGTAAAAATAAAGTGTTGTTTTCCTTGTGATAAAAATTCATAATAAATATAGTTTCAAAATTGATTTTGCTTGATGTGGTCTTTGTTTTTTTTCATAATGGAGGCTCTTAGAAGATTAAGAGCCTGTGAGGTCTAACAAAGTAAATGAGGTCAAAAACTCTTCTTAAATACTGTATATCTGCGACTACAGAATCAGGAATATGGTCTTACTCCGTACTTGTTGTTACCCACTTGTCTCCTTTACAACTATGGTAAAATGAGTTGTATGGAAAATATTAAGAGAATCCAGTGACATTTTGCAATTTTTTTTACAAAGAAACAAAATCTGACCAAAACAAAGAAGAAATTAAAATAAAAAACAAAAATGTTATGTTAATTTCATGAATTTCAAAGCACTAAAGGCCTTGTATTCTGAATGACATAAAATATTTCTATGCAGCTCATATGGATTACTGGCACCTCAGGAGTGATATGATAACTTTGGGCTGTGGTAAGGGTCCCAATGACAAATACTTTGTTTACGCACAATCCAGGTCAAAATCTTACAGGGACTCCTACCGTGTATTTCTTTTCTCATATAAATATTAAGTAATGAATATATGCAAATAATCTTCATACAGAACATGGTGCAATTTATATGTTGGTACTACTAAGATTGCTTACCAAATTCATCATTTACTAAATTTCCAATCTTCTGTTTTCTTTCACCCAAAATATCTGTTTCACGCCTCCCAGAACCATCCTGAAAATAGAAATTAAGATTTTATAATCTTCGCACTACATAGTAGCTTAAGGTTATGACCTAATGGCAATGTGCAGGATATGGCAGTGGTAAATGATGTCATTGGGGAAGTGGTCAAGTCCAGAAAGGACACAAAATATGAAAGAGACCAGGTGAAATAGAAATATAAAATGTTTTCATACATATATACTCTTCTGTGCTGGACAAAATGAAGCAAACAACATATGGAAGGTTACAGTCCCTTTAAAAAGCAAATATTTAGGATGGTTTTCAAGGTATTCCTTAAAGAGGTTGCATACCCTGCCCAATTGCATTATTTAATGCAATCATCCTGCAGACTTGGTAGCAGTGGGGTGCACCTGCAGAACAGGTAGCCATTATGAATGGATTAAAAATTACATATTTGGCTGACATTCACTTACGAGATACCTAATTCAGTCTGCCAAGTCTCCCAGGCAATTGCTCGATGTTATGATTCTGTGCCGCTGACGTGATAATAAAAAAAGCCAAAGCATGGGGTCCTCCTGTCACCTAGTCCAAACCTATTCTGCAGGGGGATGTGTGCCTCTTCCCTAGGAAAAAAAACAGCCAGAGGCATCATCACTAGGGTCTTTGGAACCCAGGGCAAGTCGAAGAACGGCGTGCACCGCCCATACACACATAGAAAAGCATATGCGCGCCTTTGGCGTGCACAAAAAACATGGGCGTGGTCACATACCAAAGGGGCGTGGCCACTGAAAATGGGGCGCACCATTCATGACACGTCACCCATTTCTCATCACTCTGGGAACATTACTTTCCAATCCATATGCACCTTACCTATACGGTGGTTTCTCACAATGTGGAACCTCTGAAGAAATATATCCTCCATGGGAAGACGGCATCATAAGTCAGCATTCACTATTCATGTAGGTCACATCGTCCGGAAGATTCCTGTTTGTTTGGGAATATTAACAAGGTCTTCATCTTACAACAGCGGTTCAACCACACTCGTTCCCCCTGTGTAACTTCCTGCCCCCTTCTTCTCTTACCCACACCATCACCTCCCCAGACATACACAGACATACAAAAGCCTACACAGAGACAAACACCTCTTTCACACAAATGCAGCCTGACAAATAAATAAAACTGCTTGCGTATGCAGGCGCTTTTAGCACTACAAGTGCCTGCATACCCATGGCTGGAAAAGCATGCTAAGGCTTGAAGAAATCATCCAAGACCTGTTGGGACCTGTAGTGCCACAGAAAAAAAAACACAAAAACCCACAAACTTTGTGACAAAATGGTTGATTTGACTAAATACTTCCCCAAACCTTGTTTAACCAATTCAATGTACTTGACCTACATGTATGCAGAGAATTAGACCGGCAGTGTTGGAGTGATACCACAAGGTAAATACTTTAAATTTTGTCATCTTGGAAGAAGTGGAACTTGCCAAAGAGACACTGGGGTTATGTTAGGAAAGAGGGTTACTTTCCAGTGTTGGAATGTAAACCCAGAATAAACTACTCTACTTTAATTGTGGGTTTACAATTCAGCGCCAGAGTGTAATTAATCCTCTTTCCTGCACATACAAGACCCTTCCATCCCGCATTCTGCATCTCCAGACTCAAGGATGCACAAGTCAGGGATACACAAAGAGTGTTAAATGGACGCTGGGATACGCATTTTTCATGTGCATGAGATGTCTAAAAAAGCACATTTTACACTCTAAATAAAGGCCTTACATCCAACTGTAAACGACCCCCAGAGTGTATATTTAGCACAGTGGGCCTAATCTGTATAGTGGCCAAGCATAACAGGGATATATTGCAGACTGATCAAGTTACATTAGGCTAAACTGAATTTTTATCAATCCTGAAGGTGTACCGTATAATGGGCATAATGGGTACTCCACCATATCTTCATCATGGCCAATTATATTCTATACTGGGAACAGAGACTATTTGGGGAGATTCAATTAGCAGCACATTTCCATCAGAATATTGCACGCTGATGTAATGCTGGTCATCCTGCAGGAAAACCTTGCACGGCTTTGCTCCCACCTATAAAGGTGCAGAAATAACTAGTCTTGGCCTAGCTATTAATGTCATTTCAATATATAATAAACATCCTAACAGTATTTTCATTTTAAATTGTGTTTTTTATAATCATTTAATCCCTTGCTTGTTTTCTACCCAAGTAGCAGTCTTGACAAATGAAAATTGGACACAAGCAGAAGGTTAATGAAATGAGAAAGGCTGATAGGAACTGAGTCATTGAATGAGTGGATGCAGTAAAAGCGAACTTTGGCGAATAAGGAGATGGCAAAGGGACAGACACGTAATAAATGGCAGGTGTATCGTGGGAAGCAGAGGTGATGGAGGAATATAAACATATCACACATCAGTAGAACTTATCTTATGCACTTCTCCTTTAAGGAATTTAGAACACGAGTGAGGTCATGCTGTGATGTCATAATGGTAACTCTTTGCTGTTGATACCACTCTAGTCTTAACCGCCCAGGACATGGACATAGCATTATCATTGCTGTCATTAACATACTCCATATACATCTCCTGCACCCAGCCCACTGAGGGAAAGATATCCGCTTGAGGTAAGTATCTCATCAAAGACAAGGGCGTTTCACTTGGATGTGCCTGCAGACTTGGAGCTTGACTACCCTAAAATATGACCTTGAGCTTGTTTATTTCTATAATTGGAGGTTCTAGCAGCACAGCACATCTATCGCAATGTAGCAGCCATTCGGGTAAACTCGGTGCTTCTCAAAAGGGGATGACCATCCTCTTCAGCAAATTGCACAGCTTTGTGAGGAATGTAAATTGGGTAATGTCAGGAGATGTGGACAGGAGCTATATTAATGACGTCAGCCAATGTTATTTTTTAATGTGGTGAAATGTATACTGTATTTCAGTGTCAAACGTTCATATTTTAAATCAATTTGGAAATTATACTCTGCATAGCCTCCTAGTGCCCATAGGGACGGGCAGTCCTTCAAGGCATGGGTCCCCAGAGGTTTCCTCCACAGGGGGTTTTTCCTCTCCTGAGTGCTGAAGGAAGACTCTTTGTGAGTCACGAGGCTTCCACCTTCTTGGTCCTCTTATAGGACAAGCTTGTAAGAGCCTCCGGCTAATCTTGGGCGCTAATTTATTTTACAGTGCAGAGTAAAAATAAAGTGTTGTTTTCCTTGTGATAAAAATTCATAATAAATATAGTTTCAAAATTGATTTTGCTTGATGTGGTCTTTGTTTATTTTCATAATGGAGGCTCTTAGAAGATTAAGAGCCTGTGAGGTCTAACAAAGTAAATGAGGTCAAAAACTCTTCTTAAATACTGTATATCTGCGACTACAGAATCAGGAATATGGTCTTACTCCGTACTTGTTGTTACCCACTTGTCTCCTTTACAACTATGGTAAAATGAGTTGTATGGAAAATATTAAGAGAATCCAGTGACATTTTGCAATTTTTTTTACAAAGAAACAAAATCTGACCAAAACAAAGAAGAAATTAAAATAAAAAACAAAAATGTTATGTTAATTTCATGACATTCAAAGCACTAAAGGCCTTGTATTCTGAATGACATAAAATATTTCTATGCAGCTCATATGGATTACTGGCACCTCAGAAGTGATATGATAACTTTGGGCTGTGGTAAGGGTCCCAATGACAAATACTTTGTTTACGCACAATCCAGGTCAAAATCTTACAGGGACTCCTACCGTGTATTTCTTTTCTCATATAAATATTAAGTAATGAATATATGCAAATAATCTTCATACAGAACATGGTGCAATTTATATGTTGGTACTACTAAGATTGCTTACCAAATTCATCATTTACTAAATTTCCAATCTTCTGTTTTCTTTCACCCAAAATCTGTTTCACGCCTCCCAGAACCATCCTGAAAATAGAAATTAAGATTTTATAATCTTCGCACTACATAGTAGCTTAAGGTTATGACCTAATGGCAATGTGCAGGATATGGCAGTGGTAAATGATGTCATTGGGGAAGTGGTCAAGTCCAGAAAGGACACAAAATATGAAAGAGACCAGGTGAAATAGAAATATAAAATGTTTTCAAACATATATACTCTTCTGTGCTGGACAAAATGAAGCAAACAACATATGGAAGGTTACAGTCCCTTTAAATAGCAAATATTTAAGATGGTTTTCAAGGTATTCCTTAAAGAGGTTGCATGCCCTGCCCAATTGCATTATTTAATGCAATCATCCTGCAGACTTGGTAGCAGTGGGGTGCACCTGCAGAACAGGTAGCCATTATGAATGGATTAAAAATTACATATTTGGCTGACATTCACTTACGAGATACCTAATTCAGTCTGCCAAGTCTCCCAGGCAATTGCTCGATGTTATGATTCTGTGCCGCTGACGTGATAATAAAAAAAGCCAAAGCATGGGGTCCTCCTGTCACCTAGTCCAAACCTATTCTGCAGGGGGATGTGTGCCTCTTCCCTAGGAAAAAAAACAGCCAGAGGCATCATCACTAGGGTCTGTGGAACCCAGGGCAAGTCGAAGAACGGCGTGCACCGCCCATACACACATAGAAAAGCATATGCGCGCCTTTGGCGTGCACAAAAAACATGGGCGTGGTCACATACCAAAGGGGCGTGGCCACTGAAAATGGGGCGCACCATTCATGACACGTCACCCATTTCTCATCACTCTGGGAACATTACTTTCCAATCCATATGCACCTTACCTATACGGTGGTTTCTCACAATGTGGAACCTCTGAAGAAATATATCCTCCATGGGAAGACGGCATCATAAGTCGGCATTCACTATTCATGTAGGTCACATCGTCTGGAAGATTCCTGTTTGTGTGGGAATATTAACAAGGTCTTCATCTTACAACAGTGGTTCAACCACACTCGTTCCCCCTGTGTAACTTCCTGCCTCCTGCATCTCTTACCCACACCATCAACTCCCCAGACATACACAGACATACAAAAGCCTACACAGAGACATACACCTCTTTCACACAAATGCAGCCAGACAAATAAATAAAACTGCTTGCGTATGCAGGCGCTTTTAGCACTACAAGTGCCTGCATACCCATGGCTGAAAAAGCATGCTAAGGCTTGCAGAAATCATCCAAGACCTGTTGGGACCTGTAGTGCCACAGAAAAAAACCCACAAAAACTCACAAACTTTGTGACAAAATGGTTGATTTGACTAAATACTTCCCCAAACCTTGTTTAACCAATTTAATGTACTTGGCCTACACGTATGCAGAGAATTATACCAGCAGTGTTGGAGTGATACCACAAGGTAAATACTTTAAGTTTTCTCATCTTGGAAGAAGTGGAACTTGCCAAAGAGACCCTGGGGTTATGTTAGGAAAGAGGGTTACTTTCCAGTGCTGGAATGTAAACCCAGAACAAACTACTCTACTTTAATTGTGGATTTACAATTCAGCGCCAGAGTGTAATTAATCCTCTTTCCTGCACATACAAGCCCCTTCCTTCCCGCATTCTGCATCTCCAGACTCAAGGATGCACAAGTCAGGGATACACAAAGAGTGTTAAATGGATGCTGGGATACGCATTTTTCATGTGCATGAGATGTCTAAAAAAGCACATTTTACACTCTAAATAAAGGCCTTACATCCAACTGTAAACGACCCCCAGAGTGTATATTTAGCACAGTGGGCCTAATCTGTATAGTGGCCAAGCATAACAGGGATATATTGCAGACTGATCAAGTTACATTAGGCTAAACTGAATTTTAATCAATACTGAAGGTCTACCATATAATGGGCATAATGGGTCCTCCACCATATCTTCATCATGGCCAATTATATTCTATACTGGGAACAGAGACTATTTGGGGAGATTCAATTAGCAGCACGTTTCCATCAGAATATTGCACACTGATGTAATGCTGGTCATCCTGCAGGAAAACCTTGCACGGCTTTGCTCCCACCTATAAAGGTGCAGAAATAACTAGTCTTGGCCTAGCTATTAATGTCATTTCAATATATAATAAACATCCTAACAGTATTTTCATTTTAAATTGTGTTTTTTATAATCATTTAATCCCTTGTTTGTTTTCTACCCAAGTAGCAGTCATGACAAATGAAAATTGGACACAAGCAGAAGGTTAATGAAATGAGAAAGGGCTGATAGGAACTGAGTCATTGAATGAGTGGATGCAGTAAAAGCGAACTTTGGTGAATAAGGCGATGGCAAAGGGACAGATACGTAATAAATGGCAGGTGTATCGTGGGAAGCAGAGGTGATGGAGGAATATAAACATATCACACATCAGTAGAGCTTATCTTATGTACTTCTCCTTTAAGGAATGTAGAACACGAGTGAGGTCATGCTGTGATGTCATAATGGTAACTCTTTGCTGTTGCTACCACTCTAGTCTTAACCGCCCAGGACATGGACATAGCATTATCATTGCTGTCATTAACATACTCCATATACATCTCTTGCACCCAGCCCACTGAGGGAAAGATATCCGCTTGAGGTAATTATCTCATCAAAGACAAGGGCGTTTCACTTGGATGTGCCTGCAGACTTGGAGCTTGACTACCCTAAAATATGACCTTGAGCTTGTTTATTTCTATAATTGGAGGTTCTAGCAGCACAGCACATCTATCGCAATGTAGCAGCCATTCGGGTAAACTCGGTGCTTCTCAAAAGGGGATGACCATCCTCTTCAGCTAATTGTGCAGCTTTGTGAGGAATATAAATTGGGTAATGTCAGGAGATGTGGACAGGAGCTATATTAATGATGTCAGCCAATGTTATTTATTAATGTGGTGAAATGTATACTGTATTTCAGTGTCAAACGTTCATATTTTAAATCAATTTGGAAATTATACTCTGCATAGCCTCCTAGTGCCCAGAGGGACGGGCAGTCCTTCAAGCCATGGGTCCCCAGAGGTTTCCTCCATAGGGGTTTTTTCCTATCCTGAGTGCTGAAGGATGACTCTTTGTGAGTCACGAGGCTTCCACCATCTTGGTCCTCTTATAGGACAAGCTTGTAAGAGCTTCCTGCTAATCTTGGGCGCTAATTTATTTTACGATGCACAGTAAAAATAAAGTGTTGTTTTCCTTGTGCTAAAAATTCATAATAAATATATTTTAAAAATTGATTTTGCTTGATGTGGTCTTTGTTTTTTTTTTCATAATGGAGGCTCTTAGAAGATTAAGAGCCTGTGAGGTCTAACAATGTAAATGAGGTCATAAACTCTTCTTAAATACTGTATATCTGTGACTACAGAATCAGGAATATGGTCTTACTCCGTACTTGTTGTTACCCACTTGTCTCCTTTACAACTATGGTAAAATGAGTTGTATGGAAAATATTAAGAGGATCCAGTGACATTTTGCAATTTTTTTTACAAAGAAACAAAATCTGACCAAAACAAGGAAGAAATTAAAATAAAAAACAAAAATGTTATGTTAATTTCATGACATTCAAAGCACTAAAGGCCTTGTATTCTGAATGACATAAAATATTTCTATGAAGCTCATATGGATTACTGGCACCTCAGGAGTGATATGATAACTTTGGGCTGTGGTAAGGGTCCCAATGACAAATACTTTGTTTACGCACAATCCGGGTCAAAATCTTACAGAGATTCCTACCGTGTATTTCTTTTCTCATATAAATATTAAGTAATGAATATATGCAAATAATCTTCATACAGAACATGGTGCAATTTATATGTTGGTACTACTAAGATTGCTTACCAAATTCATCATTTACTAAATTTCCAATCTTCTGTTTTCTTTCACCCAAAATCTGTTTCACGCCTCCCAGAACCATCCTGAAAATAGAAATTAAGATTTTATAATCTTCGCACTATATAGTAGTTAAAGGTTATGACCTAATGGCAATGTGCAGGATATGGCAGTGGTAAATGATGTCATTGGGGAAGTGTTCAAGTCTAGAAAGGACACAAAATATGAAAGAGACCAGGTGAAATAGAAATATAAAATGTTTTCAAACATATTGATTAAAAATTACATATTTGGCTGACATTCACTTACGAGATACCAAATTCAGTCTGCCAAGTCTCCCAGGCAATTGCTCGATGTTATGATCCTGTGCCGCTGACGTGATAATAAAAAAAGCCAAAGCGTGGGGTCCTCCTGTCACCTAGTCCAAGCCTATTCTGCAGGGGGATGTGTGCCTCTTCCCTAGGAAAAAAAACAGCCAGAGGCATCATCACTAGGTTCTTTGGAACCCAGGGCAAGTCGAAGAACGGCATGCCCCCCCCATACACACACATAGAAAAGCATATGCGCGCCTTTGGCGCGCTCAAAAAACATGGACGTGGTCACATACCAAAGGGGCGTGGTCACTGAAAATGGGGCACGCCATTCATGACACGTCACCCATTTCTCATCACTCTGGGAACATTACTTTCCAATCCATATGCACTTTACCTATACGGTGGTTTCTCACAATGTGGAATCTCTGAAGAAATATATCCTCCATGGAAAGACGGCATCATAAGTCGGCATTCACTATTCATGTAGGTCACATCATCCGGAAGATTCCTGTTTGTGTGGGAATATTAACAAGGTCTTCATCTTACAACAGCGGTTCAACCAGACTCGTTCCCCCTGTGTAACTTCCTGCCCCCTGCATCTCTTACCCACACCATCACCTCCCCAGACACACACAGACATACAAAGACTACACAGAGACATACACCTCTTTCACACAAATGCAGCCAGCCAAATAAATAAAACTGCTTGCGTATGCAGGCGCTTTTAGCACTACAACTGCCTGCATACCCATGGCTGAAAAAGCATGCTAAGGCATGAAGAAATTATCCAAGACCTGCTGGGACCTGTAGTGCCACAGAAAAAAAACACAAAAACCCACGAACTTTGTGACAAAATGGTTGATTTGACTAAATACTTCCCCAAACCTTGTTTAACCAATTTAATGTACTTGGCCTACACGTATGCAGAGAATTAGACTGGCAGTGTTGGAGTCATACCGCAAGGTAAATACTTTAAATTTTGTCATCTTGGAAGAAGTGGAATTTGCCAAAGAGACCCTGGGGTTATGTTAGGAAAGAGGGTTACTTTCCAGTGCTGGAATGTAAACCCAGAATAAACTACTCTACTTTAATTGTGGGTTTACAATTCAGCGCCAGAGTGTAATTAATCCTCTTTCCTGCACATACAAGACCCTTCCTTCCCGCATTCTGCATCTCCAGACTCAAGGATGCACAAGTCAGGGATACACAAAGAGTGTTAAATGGATGCTGGGATACGCATTTTTCATGTGCATGAGATGTCTAAAAAAGCACATTTTACACTCTAAATAAAGGCCTTATATCCAACTGTAAATAACACCCAGAGTGTATATATAGCACAGTGGGCCTATTCTGTATAGTGGCCAAGCATAACAGGGATATATTGCAGACTGATCAAGTTACATTAGGCTAAACTGAATTTTTATCAATCTTGAAGGTCTACCGTATAATGGGCATAATGGGTCCTCCACCATATCTTCATCATGGCCAATTATATTCTATACTGGGAACAGAGAATATTTGGGGAGATTCAATTAGCAGCACGTTTCCATCAGAATATTGCACGCTGATGTAATGCTGGTCATCCTGCTGGAAAACCTTGCACGGCTTTGCTCCCACCTATAAAGGTGCAGAAATAACTAGTCTTGGCCTAGCTATTAATGTCATTTCAATATATAATAAACATCCTAACAGTATTTTCATTTTAAATTGTGTTTTTTATAATCATTTAATCCCTTGCTTGTTTTCTACCCAAGTAGCAGTCTTGACAAATGAAAATTGGACACAAGCAGAAGGTTAATGAAATGAGAAAGGGCTGATAGGAACTGAGTCATTGAATGAGTGGATGCAGTAAAAGCGAACTTTGGTGAATAAGGCGATGGCAAAGGGACAGACACGTAATAAATGGCAGGTGTATCGTGGGAAGCAGAGGTGATGGAGGAATATAAACATATCACACATCAGTAGAGCTTATTTTATGCACTTCTCCTTTAAGGAATGTAGAACACGAGTGAGGTCATGCTGTGATGTCATAATGGTAACTCTTTGCTGTTGCTACCACTCTAGTCTTAACCGCCCAGGACATGGACATAGCATTATCATTGCTGTCATTAACATACTCCATATACATCTCTTGCACCCAGCCCACTGAGGGAAAGATATCCGCTTGAGGTAAGTATCTCATCAAAGACAAGGGCGTTTCACTTGGATGTGCCTGCAGACTTGTAGCTTGACTACCCTAAAATATGAACTTGAGCTTGTTTATTTCTATAATTGGAGGTTCTAGCAGCACAGCACATCTATCGCAATGTAGCAGCCATTCGGGTAAACTCGGTGCTTCTCAAAAGGGGATGACCATCCTCTTCAGCTAATTGTGCAGCTTTGTGAGGAATATAAATTGGGTAATGTCAGGAGATGTGGACAGGAGCTATATTAATGACGTCAGCCAATGTTATTTATTAATGTGGTGAAATGTATACTGTATTTCAGTGTCAAACGTTCATATTTTAAATCAATTTGGTAATTATACTCTGCATAGCCTCCTAGTGCCCAGAGGGACGGGCAGTCCTTCAAGCCATGGGTCCCCAGAGGTTTCCTCCACAGGGGGTTTTTCCTCTCCTGAGTGCTGAAGGATGACTCTTTGTGAGTCACAAGGCATCCACCATCTTGGTCCTCTTATTGGACAAGCTTGTAAGAGCCTCCGACTAATCTTGGGCGCTAATTTATTTTACAGTGCAGAGTAAAAATAAAGTGTTGTTTTCCTTGTGCTAAAAATTCATAATAAATATAGTTTAAAAATTGATTTTGCTTGATGTGGTCTTTGTTTTTTTTCATAATGGAGGCTCTTAGAAGATTAAGAGCCTGTGAGGTCTAACAAAGTAAATGAGGTCATAAACTCTTCTTAAATACTGTATATCTGCGACTACAGAATCAGGAATATGGTCTTACTCCGTACTTGTTGTTACCCACTTGTCTCCTTTACAACTATGGCAAAATGAGTTGTATGGAAAATATTAAGAGGATCCAGTGACATTTTGCAATTTTTTTTTACAAAGAAACAAAATCTGACCAAAACAGGGAAGAAATTAAAATAAAAAACTAAAACGTTATGTTAATTTCATGACATTCAAAGCACTAAAGGCCTTGTATTCTGAATGACATAAAATATTTCTATGAAGCTCATATGGATTACTGGCACCTCAGGAGTGATATGATAACTTTGGGCTGTGGTAAGGGTCCCAATGACAAATACTTTGTTTACGCACAATCCGGGTCAAAATCTTACAGGGATTCCTACCGTGTATTTCTTTTCTCATATAAATATTAAGTAATGAATATATGCAAATAATCTTCATACAGAACATGGTGCAATTTATATGTTGGTACTACTAAGATTGCTTACCAAATTCATCATTTACTAAATTTCCAATCTTCTGTTTTCTTTCACCCAAAATCTGTTTCACGCCTCCCAGAACCATCCTGAAAATAGAAATTAAGATTTTATAATCTTCGCACTACATAGTAGCTTAAGGTTATGACCTAAAGGCAATGTGCAGGATATGGCGGTGGTAAATGATGTCATTGGGGAAGTGGTCAAGTCCAGAAAGGACACAAAATATGAAAGAGACCAGGTGAAATAGAAATATAAAATGTTTTCAAACATATATACTCTTCTGTGCTGTACAAAATGAAGCAAACAACATATGGAAGGTTACAGTCCCTTTAAATAGCAAATATTTAGGATGGTTTTCAAGGTATTCCTTAAAGAGGTTGCATACCCTGCCCAATTGCATTATTTAATGCAATCATCCTGCAGACTTGGTAGCAGTGGGGTGCACCTGCAGAACAGGTAGCCATTATGAATGGATTAAAAATTACCTATTTGGCTGACATTCACTTACGAGATACCTAATTCAGTCTGCCAAGTCTCCCAGGCAATTGCTCGATGTTATAATCCTGTGCCGCTGACGTGATAATAAAAAAATCCAAAGCGTGGGGTCCTCCTGTCACCTAGTCCAAGCCTATTCTGCAGGGGGATGTGTGCCTCTTCCCTAGGAAAAAAAACAGCCAGAGGCATCATCACTAGGATCTTTGGAAACCAGGGCAAGTCGAAGAACGGCGTGCCCCCCCCATACACACACATAGAAAATAGGGGTGTGCACCGGCCACTTTTCATGTTTTGTGTTTTGGTTTTGGATCTGGATCTTTCTTCGTGTTTTGGATCTGGATTTGTTTTGCCAAAACCACCCTTCCGTGTTTATCGGTTCTGGGTTTTGTGTTTTGGATCTGTATTTTTGTTTTAAAAAAGCATAAAAACAGCTAAAATCACAGAATGTGTTGGTTTTTCTGCTCCTATGCTATTATTAACCTTAATAACCTTAATTTCCACTAATTTCCAGTCTATTCTGAACGCTTCACACCTCACAATAGTGTTTTTATGTCCAAAAGGTTGCACTGAGGTAGCTGGATGACTATGCTAAGCAACACGAGTGGGCGGCACAAACACGTGACCCATCTAGGAGTGATACTGCAGTGCAGATAGGATGGCAGTTTGAAAAACTAGGCCCCAAACTGTACATAATGCAAAGAAAAAAAAGAGGTGCAAGATGGAATTGTCCTTGGGCCCTCCCACCCACCCTTATGTTGTATAAACAGGACATGCACACTTTAACAAAGCAATCATTTCAGTGCCAGGTTCTGCCACACAACTGTGGCTGAAATGATTGGTTCGTTTGGGCCCCCACAAAACAAGCTGGGAATTAATCTGTCCCTGCACAAACTGGCTCTACGGAGGCAAGATGTCGTCCTCATCCTCCTCATCCACTGATTCCTCACCCTCTTCAGTGTTGTGTACATCCTCATCCTCACAGAGTATTAACTCGTCCCCACTGGAATCCACCACCACAGGTCCCTCTGTACGTTCTGGAGGCTGGTCTCCCTGGAAGAGTTGATAATTTATTTTTATGAACATCATCTTCTCCACATTTTGAGGAAGCAACCTCCTACGCCTTTCGCTGACAAGGTTCCCGGCTGCACTAAACACTCTTTCGGAGTACACACTGGAGGGGGGGCAACTCAGGTAAAATAGAGCCAGTTTGTACAGGGGCCTCCAAATTGCCTCTTTTTCCTGCCAGTACAGGTATGGACTGTCTGACTTGCCTACTTGGATGCTGTCACCGATGTAATCCTCCACCATCCTGTCAATGGTGACAGTATCATATGTAGTGACAGTAGACATGTCAGAAATTGTTGCCAGGTCCTTCCATCCGGACCAGATGTCCAAACTTGGTCCTGCCTGCCCTGCATCACCGCCAGCGGGTTGCTTAGGATACCTAAGTTTTTTCCTGGCAGCCCCAGATGCGGGAGAAAATGAAGAAGGAGCTGTTGACGTGTCACGTTCTGCTTCAGCTGACAGTGTGTTCACCAGCAGGTCTTTGCACCTCTGCAGGCTTGTGTCGGCCGGAAAGAGAGACACCACATAGGCTTTAAACCTAGGATCGAGCACGGTGGCCAAAATGTAGTGGTCTGATTTCAACAGATTGACCACCCTGGAATCCTGGCAAAGCGAATGAAGGGCTTCATCCACAAGTCCCACATGCCGAGTGGAATCGCTCCGTCTTAGCTCCTCCTTCACTTTCTCTAGCTGCTTCTGCAAAAGCCTGATGAGGGGAATGACCTGACTCAAGCTGGCAGTGTCTGAACTGACTTCACGTGTGGCAAGTTCGAAGGGCTGGAGAACCTTGCACAACATGGAAATCATTCTCCACTGCGCTTGAGTCAGGTGCATACCCCCTCCTTTGCCTATGTCATAGGTGGATGTATAGGCTTGAATGGCCTTTTGCTGCTCCTCCATCCTCTGAAGCATATAGAGGGTTGAGTTCCACCGCATCACAACCTCTTGCTTCAGGTGATGGCGGGACAGGTTCAAGAGTGTTTGCTGGTGCTCCAGTCTTCGGCACGCAGTCGCCGAATGGCGAAAGTGGCCAGAAATTTTTTAGGCCACCCAAAGCGTCTCCTGCACGCCCCTGTGACTTTTCAGAAAATTCTGCACCACCAAGTTTATTGTGTGAGCAAAACATGGGACGTGCTGGAATTTGCCCAGATGTAATGCCCGCACAATATTGGTGGCGTTGTCAGATATCACAAATCCCCAGGAGAGTCTAAGTGGGGTAAGCCACTGGGCAATGATTTCCCTCAGTTTCTCTAAGAGGGTGTCGGCGGTGTGCCTCTTACTGAAACTGGTGATACACAGCGTAGCCTGCCTTGGAACGAGCTGGCGTTTCTGAGATGCTGCTACTGGTGACGCTGCTGCTGTTGCTGCGTAAGGTGATACATCTACCCAGTGGGCTGTCACAGTCATATAGTCCTTAGTCTGCCCTGTTCCACTTGTCCACATGTCCGTGGTTAAGTGGACATTGGGTACAATGGCATTTTTCAGGATACTGAGGACACTTTTTCTGACATTTCTGTACAGTCTCGGTATCGCCTGCCTAGTGAAGTGGAACCTAGATGGGATTTGGAACCAGGGACACACTACCTCCATCAATTGTCGAAATCCCACTGCACTAATGGCGGATACCGGACGCACGTCTAACACCAACATAGCAGTCAAGGCCTCAGTTATACGTTTTGCTTCAGGATGACTGCTGTCGTACTTCATCCTCCTCGCTAAGGACTGTTGGAGGGTCAATTGTTTAGTAAAAGTAGTGGTGTTCCTACTTCCTCTCTGGGATGATGAATGACTCCCAGCAGCAGCAACAGCAGCAGCGGCAGCAGGAGGTGTAGGAGGAATCCCGGATAGGAGAGTCAGTCATGCCAGTGACATGGCCTGCAGGACTACTTCCGATCCTGACTAAGGAGGAAATTGACGAGGAGGGAGTTGATGGTGTGGTTTGCAGGCGCTTGGATACAACAGGACAACGGGATTTAGGTGTCCCTGGACTGCTTACGGTCTTAGCCAAAGTTTCTGAACTTGACAGTAACTTTTTATGAACACGCTGCAGGTGCCGTATAAGGGAGGATGTTCCTAGGTGGTTAACGTCCCTACCCCTACTTATTTCAACTTTACATATGGTACATATGGCAAGACAGTTGTTGTCCGGATTTGGATACAAATATTGCCAGACCAAAGAGGTGGAATGTTTGGTCTTCTGCCCAGGCATGACCGTGATGGGCTTTTTCATCCCACGGACAACAACTGTCTCCCCCGGAGCCTGATTTAAACAAACCACATCACCATCAGAATCCTCCTCGCCAACTTCCTCCTCAGCTTCAGCTACACCAGTATCCTCATCCTGTTGTACTTCAACAATGACATCTTCAATTTGCATATCAGCAAGTGGACTGTGGGTGCTCCTTTCAGCACTTGCAGGGGGCATGCAAATGGTGGAAAGAGCCACCTCTTCCCGTCCAGTGCTGGGAAGGTTGGCATCGCAACCGCCACCACACTTGGACTCTCCTTGGGGATTTGTGATATCTTCTTAGAACGCACAGTTCTTTGCTGTGCTTTTGCCAGCTTAACTCGTTTGATTTTTTTAGCGGGAGGAGGGCTTCCATCGTCATGTGAAGCTGAACCACTAGTCATGAACATACTAGTCATACTAGTATGAAACATACTAGTCATAGGGATAGACCTTAGCCGTTTCTTGCCACTCCGTGTCATAAATGGCATATTGGCAAGTTTACGTTTCTCTTCAGATGATTTAAATGTTTTTTTTAAGGTCATTTTCCTGAACTTTGTCATTTGGGATTGTATGTGGCCTCTACTATGACATTGGGCATCGGCCTTGGCAGACGACGTTGATGGCATGTTATCGTCTATGTCATGACTAGTGGCAGCAGCTTCAGCACTAGGACGAAGTGGTTCTTGATCTTTCTCTATTTTATTTTTATCGGAGAAAGTTTGGTCCTCCATTTATGTTATATCGATTTGAAATATACGTGCGGCTAAGGCGCACACAAACACAGAAAATATTTTTTTATTTTTGCTGGAGAGTAGTGCACTTTGTGGGTTACACCACCCTTTAAGATAGGAGCCAGCCGGCTCTTTACTTATGGGACACAGGCGCACGCTTGGCGCTGCTCCTTTGTTGATACACGTGCAGCCACAGTGCACACAATTCACAAACACAGAAAATATTTTTTTATTTGGTTTGGAGAGTACTTTGGGGGTTACAGCACCCTTTAACGGTCAAGCCAGCCAGCCCTTTACTTATGACACAGGCGCACGCTTGGCACTACTTTGTTGATGCACGTGCGGCTACTGCGCACACAATTCACAAACACAGAAAATATATCTTTTTTTTGTTTGGAGTGTACTTTGGGGGTTAGAGCACCCTTTAACGGACAAGCCAGCCGGCCCTTTACTAATGGGACACAGGCGCACGCTTGGCGCTGCTCCTTTGTTGATGCACGTGCAGCCACAGTGCACACAATTCACAAACACAGAAAAAATATATATTTTTTTAGCACTTGGGGGGAGCACCCCTGACAGACAGAGCACCCCCTGGACAACACTACAGCACCCCTTTAGGACTGGGACACTGCACAGGACTTTGGAGTGGATACAGCCCCTATGGACAACTGACTGCACAACACAGTCCAGCCAGCCCCTATGGACTTTGAAGTAGTGGACACAGCCCCTATGGACAACAGCAGCACAGCACAACACAGCCAGCCCCTATGGACTTTGAAGTAGTGGACACAGCCCCTATGGACAACAGCAGCACAGCGCAGCACAGCACAGCACAACACTACTCTGCACTACACTACACTACACAGCCCAGCCAGCCCTAACTCCCACCCTCCCTCTTCACTGTCCACAGCCGAGTGAGAAAATGGCGCCGACGCGGGTACCTTATATAGGATCCAAAACCCGCGAGACCCGGAAGGCGGGATGATGACGTTTTGCCTCGATTTCAGATCCGAGTCAGGCGGGAAAAGTTGAGCCTGACTCGGATCGGCCTCGGATCGGGGGGGCTCGGGGGGGATCGGATTTCAGAAATCCGAACCCGCTCACCCCTAAAAGAAAAGCATATGCGCGCCTTTGGCGCGCACAAAAAACATGGGCGTGGTCACATACCAAAGGGGCATGTCTACTGAAAATGGGGCGCGCCATTCATGACACATCACCCATTTCTCATCACTCTGGGAACATTACTTTACAATCCATATGCACCTTACCTATACGGTGGTTTCTCACAATGTGGAACCTCTGAAGAAATATATCCTCCATGGGAAGACGGCATCATAAGTCGGCATTCACTATTCATGTAGGTCACATCATCCGGAAGATTCCTGTTTGTGTGGGAATATTAACAAGGTCTTCATCTTACAACAGCGGTTCAACCAGACTCGTTCCCCCTGTGTAACTTCCTGCCCCCTGCATCTCTTACCCACACCATCACCTCCCCAGACACACACAGACATACAAAAGCCTACACAGATACATACACTTCTTTCACACAAATGCAGCCAGCCAAATAAATAAAACTGCTTGCGTATGCAGGCGCTTTTAGCACTACAAGTGCCTGCATACCCATGGCTGAAAAAGCATGCTAAGGCATGAAGAAATCATCCAAGACCTGCTGGGACCTGTAGTGCCACAGAAAAAAAAACACAAAAACCCACGAACTTTGTGACAAAATGGTTGATTTGACTAAATACTTCCCCAAACCTTGTTTAACCAATTTAATGTACTTGGCCTACACGTATGCAGAGAATTAGACCGGCAGTGTTGGAGTCATACCACAAGGTAAATACTTTAAATTTTGTCATCTTGGAAGAAGTGGAACTTGCCAAAGAGACCCTGGGGTTATGTTAGGAAAGAGGGTTACTTTCCAGTGCTGGAATGTAAACCCAGAATAAACTACTCTACTTTAATTGTGGGTTTACAATTCAGCACCAGAGTGTAATTAATCCTCTTTCCTGCACATACAAGACCCTTCCTTCCCGCATTCTCCATCTCCAGACTCAAGGATGCACAAGTCAGGGATACACAAAGAGTGTTAAATGGACGCTGGGATACGCATTTTTCATGTGCATGAGATGTCTAAAAAAGCACATTTTACACTCTAAATAAAGGCCTTACATCCAACTGTAAATGACCCCCAGAGTGTATATATAGCACAGTGGGCCTAATCTGTATAGTGGCCAAGCATAATAGGGATATATTGCAGACTGATCAAGTTACATTAGGCTAAACTGAATTTTTATCAATCCTGAAGGTCTACCGTATAATGGGCATAATATGTCCTCCACCATATCTTCATCATGGCCAATTATATTCTATACTGGGAACAGAGACTATTTGGGGAGATTCAATTAGCAGCACGTTTCCATCAGAATATTGCACGCTGATGTAATGCTGGTCATCCTGCAGGAAAACCTTGCACGGCTTTGCTCCCACCTATAAAGGTGCAGAAATAACTAGTCTTGGCCTAGCTATTAATGTCATTTCAATATATAATAAACATCCTAACAGTATTTTCATTTTAAATTGTGTTTTTTATAATCATTTAATCCCTTGCTTGTTTTCTACCCAAGTAGCAGTCTTGACAAATGAAAATTGGACACAAGCAGAAGGTTAATAAAATGAGAACGGGCTGATAGGAACTGAGTCATTGAATGAGTGGATGCAGTAAAAGAGAACTTTGGTGAATAAGGCGATGGCAAAGGGACAGATACGTAATAAATGGCAGGTGTATCGTGGGAAGCAGAGGTGATGGAGGAATATAAACATATCACACATCAGTAGAGCTTATCTTATGCACTTCTCCTTTAAGGAATTTAGAACACGAGTGAGGTCATGCTGTGATGTCATAATGGTAACTCTTTGCTGTTGATACCACTCTAGTCTTAACCGCCCAGGACATGGACATAGCATTATCATTGCTGTCATTAACATACTCCATATACATCTCCTGCACCCAGCCCACTGAGGGAAAGATATCCGCTTGAGGTAAGTATCTCATCAAAGACAAGGGCGTTTCACTTGGATGTGCCTGCAGACTTGGAGCTTGACTACCCTAAAATATGACCTTGAGCTTGTTTATTTCTATAATTGGAGGTTCTAGCAGCACAGCACATCTATCGCAATGTAGCAGCCATTCGGGTAAACTCGGTGCTTCTCAAAAGGGGATGACCATCCTCTTCAGCAAATTGCGCAGCTTTGTGAGGAATATAAATTGGGTAATGTCAGGAGATGTGGACAGGAGCTATATTAATGACGTCAGCCAATGTTATTTATTAATGTGGTGAAATGTATACTGTATTTCAGTGTCAAACGTTCATATTTTAAATCAATTTGGAAATTATACACTGCATAGCCTCCTAGTGCCCAGAGGGACGGGCAGTCCTTCAAGCCATGGGTCCCCAGAGGTTTCCTCCACAGGGGGTTTTTCCTCTCCTGAGTGCTGAAGGATGACTCTTTGTGAGTCACGAGGCTTCCACCATCTTGGTCCTCTTATAGAACAAGCTTGTAAGAGCCTCCGGCTAATCTTGGGCGCTAATTTATTTTACAGTGCAGAGTAAAAATAAAGTGTTGTTTTCCTTGTGATAAAAATTCATAATAAATATAGTTTAAAAATTGAATTTGCTTGATGTGGTCTTTGTTTTTTTTTCATAATGGAGGCTCTTAGAAGATTAAGAGCCTGTGAGGTCTAACAAAGTAAATGAGGTCATAAACTCTTCTTAAATACTGTATATCTGCGACTACAGAATCAGGAATATGGTCTTACTCCGTACTTGTTGTTACCCACTTGTCTCCTTTACAACTATGGTAAAATAAGTTGTATGGAAAATATTAAGAGGATCCAGTGACATTTTGCAATTTTTTTTACAAAGAAACAAAATCTGACCAAAACAAAGAAGAAATTAAAATAAAAAACAAAAATGTTTTGTTCATTTCATGACATTCAAAGCACTAAAGGCCTTGTATTCTGAATGATATCAAATATTTCTATGCAGCTCATATGGATTACTGGCACCTCAGGAGTGATATGATAACTTTGGGCTGTGGTAAGGGTCCCAATGACAAATACTTTGTTTACGCACAATCCGGGTCAAAATCTTACAGGGATTCCTACCGTGTATTTCTTTTCTCATATAAATATTAAGTAATGAATATATGCAAATAATCTTCATACAGAACATGGTGCAATTTATATGTTGGTACTACTAAGATTGCTTACCAAATTCATCATTTACTAAATTTCCAATCTTCTGTTTTCTTTCACCCAAAATCTGTTTCACGCTTCCGAAAACCATCCTGAAAATAGAAATTAAGATTTTATAATCTTCGCACTACATAGTACCTTAAGGTTATGACCTAATGGCAATGTGCAGGATATGGCGGTGGTAAATGATGTCATTGGTGAAGTGGTCAAGTCCAGAAAGGACACAAAATATGAAAGAGACCAGGTGAAATAGAAATATAAAATGTTTTCAAACATATATACTCTTCTGTGCTGGACAAAATGAAGCAAACAACATATGGAAGGTTACAGTCCCTTTAAATAGCAAATATTTAGGATGGTTTTCAAGGTATTCCTTAAAGAGGTTGCATACCCTGCCCAATTGCATTATTTAATGCAATCATCCTGCAGACTTGGTAGCAGTGGGGTGCACCTGCAGAACAGGTAGCCATTATGAATGGATTAAAAATTACATATTTGGCTGACATTCACTTACGAGATACCTAATTCAGTCTGCCAAGTCTCCCAGGCAATTGCTCGATGTTATGATCCTGTGCCGCTGACGTGATAATAAAAAAAGCCAAAGCAATGGGGTCCTCCTTTCACCTACTCCAAACCTATTCTGCAGGGGGATGTGTGCCTCTTCCCTAGGAAAAAAAACAGCCAGAGGGATCATCACTAGGGTCTTTGGAACCCAGGGCAAGTCGAAGAACGGCGTTCACCCCCCATACACACACATAGAAAAGCATATGTGCGCCTTTGGCGTGCACAAAAAACATGGGCATGGTCACATACTAAAGGGACATGGCCACTGAAAATGGGGCGCGCCATTCATGACACGTCACCCATTTCTCATCACTCTGGGAACATGACTTTCCAATCCATATGCACCTTACCTATACGGTGGTTTCTCACAATGTGGAACCTCTGAAGAAATATATCCTCCATGGGAAGACGGCATCATAAGTCAGCATTCACTATTCAAGTAGGTCACATCATCCGGAGGATTCCTGTTTGTGTGGGAATATTAACAAGGTCTTCATCTTACAACAGCGGTTCAACCAGACTCGTTCCCCCTGTGTAACTTCCTGCCCCCTGCATCTTTTACCCACACCATCACCTCCCCAGACATACATAGACATACAAAAGCCTACACAGAGACATACACCTCTTTCACACAAATGCAGCCAGACAAATAAATAAAACTGCTTGCGTATGCAGGCGCTTTTAGCACTACAAGTGCCTGCATACCCATGGCTGGAAAAGCATGCTAAGGCTTGAAGAAATCATCCAAGACCTGTTGGGACCTGTATTGCCACAGAAAAAAAAACACAAAATCTCACAAACTTTGTGACAAAATGGTAGATTTGACTAAATACTTCCCCAAACCTTGTTTAACCAATTCAATGTACTTGGCCTACATGTATGCAGAGAATTAGACCGGCAGTGTTGGAGTGATACCACAAGGTAAATACTTCAAATTTGTCATCTTGGAAGAAGTGGAACTTGCCAAAGAGACCCTGGGGTTATGTTAGGAAAGAGGGTTACTTTCCAGTGCTGGAATGTAAACCCAGAATAAACTACTCTACTTTAATTGTGGGTTTAAAATTCAGTACCAGAGTGTAATTAATCCTCTTTCCTGCACATACAAGCCCCTTCCTACCCGCATTCTGCATCTCCTGACTCAAGGATGCACAAGTCAGGGATACACAAAGAGTGTTAAATGGACGCTGGGATACGCATTTTTCATGTGCATGAGATGTCTAAAAAAGCACATTTTACACTCTAAATAAAGGCCTTACATCCAACTGTAAACGACCCCCAGAGTGTATATTTAGCACAGTGGGCCTAATCTGTATAGTGGCCAAGCATAACAGGGATATATTGCAGACTGATCAAGTTACATTAGGCTAAACTGAATTTTTATCAATCCTGAAGGTCTACCGTATAATGGGCATAATGGGTCCTCCACCATATCTTCATCATGGCCAATTATATTCTATACTGGGAACAGAGACTATTTGGGGAGATTCAATTAGCAGCACGTTTCCATCAGAATATTGCACGCTGATGTAATGCTGGTCATCCTGCAGGAAAACCTTGCACGGCTTTGCTCCCACCTATAAAGGTGCAGAAATAACTAGTCTTGGCCTAGCTATTAATGTCATTTCAATATATAATAAACATCCTAACAGTATTTTCATTTTAAATTGTGTTTTTTATAATCATTTAATCCCTTGCTTGTTTTCTACCCAAGTAGCAGTCTTGACAAATGAAAATTGGACACAAGCAGAAGGTTAATGAAATGAGAACGGGCTGATAGGAACTGAGTCATTGAATGAGTGGATGCAGTAAAAGAGAACTTTGGCGAATAAGGAGATGGCAAAGGGACAGACACTTTATTAATTGGCAGGTGTATCGTGGGAAGCAGAGGTGATGGAGGAATATAAACATATCACACATCAGTAGAGCTTATCTTATGCACTTCTCCTTTAAGGAATTTAGAACACGAGTGAGGTCATGCTGTGATGTCATAATGGTAACTCTTTGCTGTTGATACCACTCTAGTCTTAACCGCCCAGGACATGGACATAGCATTATCATTGCTGTCATTAACATACTCCATATACATCTCCTGCACCCAGCCCACTGAGGGAAAGATATCCGCTTGAGGTAAGTATCTCATCAAAGACAAGGGCGTTTCACTTGGATGTGCCTGCAGACTTGGAGCTTGACTACCCTAAAATATGACCTTGAGCTGGTTTATTTCTATAATTGGAGGTTCTAGCAGCACAGCACATCTATCGCAATGTAGCAGCCATTCGGGTAAACTCGGTGCTTCTCAAAAGGGGATGACCATCCTCTTCAGCAAATTGCGCAGCTTTGTGAGGAATATAAATTGGGTAATGTCAGGAGATGTGGACAGGAGCTATATTAATGACGTCAGCCAATGTTATTTATTAATGTGGTGAAATGTATACTGTATTTCAGTGTCAAACGTTCATATTTTAAATCAATTTGGAAATTATACTCTGCATAGCCTCCTAGTGCCCAGAGGGACGGGCAGTCCTTCAAGCCATGGGTCCCCAGAGGTTTCCTCCACAGGGGTTTTTTCCTCTCCTGAGTGCTGAAGGATGACTCTTTGTGAGTCACGAGGCTTCCACCATCTTGGTCCTCTTATAGGACAAGCTTGTAAGAGCCTCCGGCTAATCTTGGGCGCTAATTTATTTTACAGTGCAGAGTAAAAATAAAGTGTTGTTTTCCTTGTGATAAAAATTCATAATAAATATAGTTTAAAAATTGATTTTGCTTGATGTGGTCTTTGTTTTTTTTTTATAATGGAGGCTCTTAGAAGATTAAGAGCCTGTGAGGTCTAACAAAGTAAATGAGGTCATAAACTCTTCTTAAATACTGTATATCTGCGACTACAGAATCAGGAATATGGTCTTACTCCATACTTGTTGTTACCCACTTGTCTCCTTTACAACTATGGTAAAATAAGTTGTATGGAAAATATTAAGAGGATCCAGTGACATTTTGCAATTTTTTTTACAAAGAAACAAAATCTGACCAAAACAAAGAAGAAATTAAAATAAAAAACAAAAATGTTATGTTAATTTCATGACATTCAAAGCACTAAAGGCCTTGTATTCTGAATGACATCAAATATTTCTATGCAGCTCATATGGATTACTAGCACCTCAGGAGTGATATGATAACTTTGGGCTGTGGTAAGGGTCCCAATGACAAATACTTTGTTTACGCACAATCCGGGTCAAAATCTTACAGGGATTCCTACCGTGTATTTCTTTTCTCATATAAATATTAAGTAATGAATATATGCAAATAATCTTCATACAGAACATGGTGCAATTTATATGTTGGTACTACTAAGATTGCTTACCAAATTCATCATTTACTAAATTTCCAATCTTCTGTTTTCTTTCACCCAAAATCTGTTTCACGCTTCCGAGAACCATCCTGAAAATAGAAATTAAGATTTTAAAATCTTCGCACTACATAGTAGCTTAAGGTTATGACCTAATGGCAATGTGCAGGATATGGCGGTGGTAAATGATGTCATTGGAGAAGTGGTCAAGTCCAGAAAGGACACGAAATATGAAAGAGACCAGGTGAAATAGAAATATAAAATGTTTTCAAACATATATACTCTTCTGTGCTGGACAAAATGAAGCAAACAACATATGGAAGGTTACAGTCCCTTTAAATAGCAAATATTTAGGATGGTTTTCAAGGTATTCCTTAAAGAGGTTGCATGCCCTGCCCAATTGCATTATTTAATGCAATCATCCTGCAGACTTGGTAGCAGTGGGGTGCACCTGCAGAACAGGTAGCCATTATGAATGGATTAAAAATTACATATTTGGCTGACATTCACTTACGAGATACCTAATTCAGTCTGCCAAGTCTCCCAGGCAATTGCTCGATGTTATGATCCTGTGCCACTGACGTGATAATAAAAAAAGCCAAAGCATGGGGTCCTCCTGTCACCTAGTCCAAACCTATTCTGCAGGGGGATGTGTGCCTCTTCCCTAGGAAAAAAAACAGCCAGAGGCATCATCACTAGGGTCTTTGGAACCCAGGGCAAGTCGAAGAACGGCGTGCACCCCCCATACACACATAGAAAAGCATATGCGCGCCTTTGGCGTGCACAAAAAACATGGGCGTGGTCACATACCAAAGGGGCGTGGCCACTGAAAATGGGGCGCGCCATTCATGACACGTCACCCATTTCTCATCACTCTGGGAACATTACTTTCCAATCCATATGCACCTTACCTGTACGGTGGTTTCTCACAATGTGGAACCTCTGAAGAAATATATCCTCCATGGGAAGACGGCATCATAAGTCGGCTTTCACTATTCATGTAGGTCACATCGTCCGGAAGATTCCTGTTTGTGTGGGAATATTAACAAGGTCTTCATCTTACAACAGCGGTTCAACCACACTCGTTCCCCCTGTGTAACTTCCTGCCCCCTGCATCTCTTACCCACACCATCACCTCCCCAGACATACATAGACATACAAAAGCCTACACAGAGACATACACCTCTTTCACACAAATGCAGCCAGACAAATAAATAAAACTGCTTGCGTATGCAGGTGCTTTTAGCACTACAAGTGCCTGCATACCCATGGCTGGAAAAGCATGCTAAGGCTTGAAGAAATCATCCAAGACCTGTTGGGACCTGTATTGCCACAGAAAAAAAAACACAAAATCTCACAAACTTTGTGACAAAATGGTTGATTTGACTAAATACTTCCCCAAACCTTGTTTAACCAATTCAATGTACTTGGCCTACATGTATGCAGAGAATTAGACCGGCAGTGTTGGAGTGATACCACAAGGAAAATACTTCAAATTTTGTCATCTTGGAAGAAGTGGAACTTGCCAAAGAGACCCTGGGGTTATGTTAGGAAAGAGGGTTACTTTCCAGTGCTGGAATGTAAACCCAGAATAAACTACTCTACTTTAATTGTGGGTTTAAAATTCAGCACCAGAGTGTAATTAATCCTCTTTCCTGCACATACAAGCCCCTTCCTTCCTGCATTCTGCATCTCCTGACTCAAGGATGCACAAGTCAGGGATACACAAAGAGTGTTAAATGGACGCTGGGATACGCATTTTTCATGTGCATGAGATGTCTAAAAAAGCACATTTTACACTCTAAATAAAGGCCTTACATCCAACTGTAAACGACCCCCAGAGTGTATATTTAGCACAGTGGGCCTAATCTGTATAGTGGCCAAGCATAACAGGGATATATTGCAGACTGATCAAGTTACATTAGGCTAAACTGAATTTTTATCAATCCTGAAGGTCTACCGTATAATGGGCATAATGGGTCCTCCACCATATCTTCATCATGGCCAATTATATTCTATACTGGGAACAGAGACTATTTGGGGAGATTCAATTAGCAGCACGTTTCCATCAGAATATTGCACGCTGATGTAATGCTGGTCATCCTGCAGGAAAACCTTGCACGGCTTTGCTCCCACCTATAAAGGTGCAGAAATAACTAGTCTTGGCCTAGCTATTAATGTCATTTCAATATATAATAAACATCCTAACAGTATTTTCATTTTAAATTGTGTTTTTTATAATCATTTAATCCCTTGCTTGTTTTCTACCCAAGTAGCAGTCTTGACAAATGAAAATTGGACACAAGCAGAAGGTTAATGAAATGAGAAAGGGCTGATAGGAACTGAGTCACTGAATGAGTGGATGCAGTAAAAGAGAACTTTGGCGAATAAGGAGATGGCAAAGGGACAGACACGTAATAAATGGCAGGTGTATCGTGGGAAGCAGAGGTGATGGAGGAATATAAACATATCACACATCAGTAGAGCTTATCTTATGCACTTCTCCTTTAAGGAATTTAGAACACGAGTGAGGTCATGCTGTGATGTCATAATGGTAACTCTTTGCTGTTGATACCACTCTAGTCTTAACCGCCCAGGACATGGACATAGCATTATCATTGCTGTCATTAACATACTCCATATACATCTCCTGCACCCAGCCCACTGAGGGAAAGATATTCGCTTGAGGTAAGTATCTCATCAAAGACAAGGGCGTTTCACTTGGATGTGCCTGCAGACTTGGAGCTTGACTACCCTAAAATATGACCTTGAGCTTGTTTATTTCTATAATTGGAGGTTCTAGCAGTATAGCACATCTATCGCAATGTAGCAGCCATTCGGGTAAACTCGGTGCTTCTCAAAAGGGGATGACCATCCTCTTCAGCAAATTGCGCAGCTTTGTGAGGAATGTAAATTGGGTAATGTTAGGAGATGTGGACAGGAGTTATATTAATGACGTCAGCCAATGTTATTTATTAATGTGGTGAAATGTATACTGTATTTCAGTGTCAAACGTTCATATTTTAAATCAATTTGGAAATTATACTCTGCATAGCCTCCTAGTGCCCATAGGGACGGGCAGTCCTTCAAGCCATGGGTCCCCAGAGGTTTCCTCCACAGGGGGTTTTTCCTCTCCTGAGTGCTGAAGGGTGACTCTTTGTGAGTCACGAGGCTTCCACCTTCTTGGTCCTCTTATAGGACAAGCTTGTAAGAGCCTCTGGCTAATCTTGGGCGCTAATTTATTTTACAGTGCAGAGTAAAAATAAAGTGTTGTTTTCCTTGTGATAAAAATTCATAATAAATACAGTTTAAAAATTGATTTTGCTTGATGTGGTCTTTGTTTTTTTTCATAATGGAGGCTCTTAGAAGATTAAGAGCCTGTGAGGTCTAACAAAGTAAATGAGGTCATAATCTCTTCTTAAATACTGTATATCTGCGACTACAGAATCAGGAATATGGTCTTACTCCGTACTTGTTGTTACCCACTTGTCTCCTTTACAACTATGGTAAAATGAGTTGTATGGAAAATATTAAGAGGATCCAGTGATATTTTGCAATTTTTTTTACAAAGAAACAAAATCTGACCAAAACAAAGAAGAAATTAAAATAAAAAACAAAAATGTTATGTAAATTTCATGACATTCAAAGCACTAAAGGCCTTGTATTCTGAATGACATCAAATATTTCTATGCAGCTCATATGGATTACTGGCACCTCAGGAGTGATATGATAACTTTGGGCTGTGGTAAGGGTCCCAATGACAAATACTTTGTTTACGCACAATCCGGGTCAAAATCTTACAGGGATTCCTACCGTGTATTTAATTTCTCATATAAATATTAAGTAATGAATATATGCAAATAATCTTCATACAGAACATGGTGCAATTTATATGTTGGTACTACTAAGATTGCTTACCAAATTCATCATTTACTAAATTTCCAATCTTCTGTTTTCTTTCACCCAAAATCTGTTTCACGCCTCCCAGAACCATCCTGAAAATAGAAATTAAGATTTTATAATCTTCGCACTACATAGTAGCTTAAGGTTATGACCTAATGGCAATGTGCAGGATATGGCGGTGGTAAATGATGTCATTTGGGAAGTGGTCAAGTCCAGAAAGGACACAAAATATGAAAGAGACCAGGTGAAATAGAAATATAAAATGTTTTCAAACATATATACTCTTCTGTGCTGGACAAAATGAAGCAAACAACATATGGAAGGTTACAGTCCCTTTAAATAGAAAATATTTAGGATGGTTTTCAAGGTATTCCTTAAAGAGGTTGCATACCCTGCCCAATTGCATTATTTAATGCAATCATCCTGCAGACTTGGTAGCAGTGGGGTGCACCTGCAGAACAGGTAGCCATTATGAATGGATTAAAAATTACATATTTGGCTGACATTCACTTACGAGATACCTAATTCAGTCTGCCATGTCTCCCAGGCAATTGCTCGATGTTATGATCCTGTGCCGCTGACGTGATAATAAAAAAAGCCAAAGCGTGGGGTCTTCCTGTCACCTAGTCCAAGCCTATTCTGCAGGGGGATGTGTGCCTCTTCCGTAGGAAAAAAAACAGCCAGAGGCATCATCACTAGGGTCTTTGGAATCCAGGGCAAGTCGAAGAACGGCGTGCCCCCCCATACACACACAGAGAAAAGCATATGCGCGCCTTTGGCGTGCACAAAAAACATGGGCGTGGTCACATACCAAAGGGGCGTGGCCACTGAAAATGGGGCACGCCATTCATGACACGTCACCCATTTCTCATCACTCTGGGAACATTACTTTCCAATCCATATGCACCTTACCTATACGGTGGTTTCTCACAATGTGGAACCTCTCAAGAAATATATCCTCCATGGGAAGACGGCATCATAAGTCGCCATTCACTATTCATGTAGGTCACATCGTCCGGAAGATTCCTGTTTGTGTGGGAATATTAACAAGATCTTCATCTTTCAACAGCGGTTCAACCAGACTCGTTCCCCCTGTGTAACTTCCTGCCCCCTGCATCTCTTACCCACACCATCACCTCCCCAGACATACACAGACATACAAAAGCCTACACAGAGACATACACCTCTTTCACACAAATGAAGCCAGTCAAATAAATAAAACTGCTTGCGTATGCAGGCGCTTTTAGCACTACAAGTGCCTGCATACCCATGGCTGAAAAAGCATGCTAAGGCATGAAGAAATCATCCAAGACCTGCTGGGACCTGTAGTGCCACAGAAAAAAAAACACAAAAACCCACGAACTTTGTGACAAAATGGTTGATTTGACTAAATACTTCCCCAAACCTCGTTTAACCAATTTAATGTACTTGGCCTACACGTATGCAGAGAATTAGACCGGCAGTGTTGGAGTCATACCGCAAAGTAAATACTTAAAATTTTGTCATCTTGGAAGAAGTGGAACTTGCCAAAGAGACCCTGGGGTTATGTTAGGAAAGAGGGTAACTTTCCAGTGCTGGAATGTAAACCCAGAATAAACTACTCTACTTTAATTGTGGGTTTACAATTCAGCGCCAGAGTGTAATTAATCCTCTTTCCTGCACATACAAGACCCTTCCTTCCCGCATTCTGCATCTCCAGACTCAAGGATGCACAAGTCAGGGATACACAAAGAGTGTTAAATGGACGCTGGGATACGCATTTTTCATGTGCATGAGATGTCTAAAATAGCACATTTTACACTCTAAATAAAGGCCTTACATCCAACTGTAAATGACCCCCAGAGTGTATATATAGCACAGAGGGCCTAATCTGTATAGTGGCCAAGCATAACAGGGATATATTGCAGACTGATCAAGTTACATTAGGCTAAACTGAATTTTTATCAATCCTGAAGGTCTACCGTATAATGGGCATAATGGGTCCTCCACCATATCTTCATCATGGCCAATTATATTCTATACTGGGAACAGAGACTATTTGGGGAGATTCAATTAGCAGCACGTTTCCATCAGAATATTGCACGCTGATGTAATGCTGGTCATCCTGCAGGAAAACCTTGCACGGCTTTGCTCCCACCTATAAAGGTGCAGAAATAACTAGTCTTGGCCTAGCTATTAATGTCATTTCAATATATAATAAACATCCTAACAGTATTTTCATTTTAAATTGTGTTTTTTATAATCATTTAATCCCTTGCTTGTTTTCTACCCAAGTAGCAGTCTTGACAAATGAAAATTGGACACAAGCAGAAGGTTAATGAAATGAGAAAGGGCTGTTAGGAACTGAGTCATTGAATGAGTGGATGCAGTAAAAGAGAACTTTGGCGAATAAGGCGATGGCAAAGGGACAGATACGTAATAAATGGCAGGTGTATCGTGGGAAGCAGAGGTGATGGAGGAATATAAACATATCACACATCAGTAGAGCTTATCTTATGCACTTCTCCTTTAAGGAATTTAGAACACGAGTGAGGTCATGCTGTGATGTCATAATGGTAACTCTTTGCTGTTGATACCACTCTAGTCTTAACCGCCCAGGACATGGACATAGCATTATCATTGCTGTCATTAACATACTCCATATACATCTCCTGCACCCAGCCCACTGAGGGAAAGATATCCGCTTGAGGTAAGTATCTCATCAAAGACAAGGGCGTTTCACTTGGATGTGCCTGCAGACTTGGAGCTTGACTACCCTAAAATATGACCTTGAGCTTGTTTATTTCTATAATTGGAGGTTCTAGCAGCACAGCACATCTATCGCAATGTAGCAGCCATTCGGGTAAACTCGGTGCTTCTCAAAAGGGGATGACCATCCTCTTCGGCAAATTGCGCAGCTTTGTGAGGAATGTAAATTGGGTAATGTCAGGAGATGTGGACAGGAGCTATATTAATGACGTCAGCCAATGTTATTTATTAATGTGGTGAAATGTATACTGTATTTCAGTGTCAAACGTTCATATTTTAAATCAATTTGGAAATTATACTCTGCATAGCCTCCTAGTGCCCAGAGGGACGGGCAGTCCTTCAAGCCATGGGTCCCCAGAGGTTTCCTCCACAGGGGGTTTTTCCTCTCCTGAGTGCTGAAGGATGACTCTTTGTGAGTCATGAGGCTTCCACCATCTTGGTCCTCTTATAGGACAAGCATGTAAGAGCCTCCGGCTAATCTTGGGCGCTAATTTATTTTACAGTGCAGAGTAAAAATAAAGTGTTGTTTTCCTTGTGATAAAAATTCATAATAAATATAGTTTAAAAATTGATTTTGCTTGATGTGGTCTTTGTTTTTTTTTCATAATGGAGGCTCTTAGAAGATAAAGAGCCTGTGAGGTCTAACAAAATAAATGAGGTCATAAACTCTTCTTAAATACTGTATATCTGCGACTACAGAATCAGGAATATGGTCTTACTCCGTACTTGTTGTTACCCACTTGTCTCCTTTACAACTATGGTAAAATGAGTTGTATGGAAAATATTAAGAGGATCCAGTGACATTTTGCAATTTTTTTTACAAAGAAACAAAATCTGACCAAAACAAAGAAGAAATTAAAATAAAAAACAAAAATGTTATGTTAATTTCATGACATTCAAAGCACTAAAGGCCTTGTATTCTGAATGACATCAAATATTTCTATGCAGCTCATATGGATTATTGGCACCTCAGGAGTGATATGATAACTTTGGGCTGTGGTAAGGGTCCCAATGACAAATACTTAGTTTACGCACAATCCGGGTCAAAATCTTACAGGGATTCCTACCGTGTATTTCTTTTCTCATATAAATATTAAGTAATGAATATATGCAAATAATCTTCATACAGAACATGGTGCAATTTATATGTTGGTACTACTAAGATTGCTTACCAAATTCATCATTTACTAAATTTCCAATCTTCTGTTTTCTTTCACCCAAAATCTGTTTCACGCCTCCCAGAACCATCCTGAAAATAGAAATTAAGATTTTATAATCTTCGCACTACATAGTAGCTTAAGGTTATGACCTAATGGCAATGTGCAGGATATGGCGGTGGTAAATGATGTCATTGGGGAAGTGGTCAAGTCCAGAAAGGACACAAAATATGAAAGAGACCAGGTGAAATAGAAATATAAAATGTTTTCAAACATATATACTCTTCTGTGCTGGACAAAATGAAGCAAACAACATATGGAAGGTTACAGTCCCTTTAAATAGCAAATATTTAGGATGGTTTTCAAGGTATTCCTTAAAGAGGTTGCATACCCTGCCCAATTGCATTATTTAATGCAATCATCCTGCAGACTTGGTAGCAGTGGGGTGCACCTGCAGAACAGGTAGCCATTATGAATGGATTAAAAATTACATATTTTCCTGACATTCACTTACGAGATACCTAATTCAGTCTGCCAAGTCTCCCAGGCAATTGCTCGATGTTATGATCCTGTGCCGCTAACGTGATAATAAAAAAAGCCAAAGCATGGGGTCTTCCTGTCACCTAGTCCAAACCTATTCTGCAGGGGGATGTGAGCCTCTTTCCTAGGAAAAAAAACAGCCAGAGGCATCATCACTAGGGTCTTTGGAACCCAGGGCAAGTCGAAGAACGGCGTGCACCCCCCATACACACATAGAAAAGCATATGCGCGCCTTTGGCGTGCACAAAAAACATGGGCGTGGTCACATACCAAAGGGGCGTGGCCACTGAAAATGGGGCGCGCCATTCATGACACGTCACCCATTTCTCATCACTCTGGGAACATTACTTTAGAATCCATATGCACCTTACCTGTACGGTGGTTTCTCACAATGTGGAACCTCTGAAGAAATATATCCTCCATGGGAAGACGGCATCATAAGTCGGCATTCACTATTCATGTAGGTCACATCGTCCGGAAGATTCCTGTTTGTGTGGGAATATTAACAAGGTCTTCATCTTACAACAGCGGTTCAACCACACTCGTTCCCCCTGTGTAACTTCCTGCCCCCTGCATCTCTTACCCACACCATCACCTCCCCAGACATACACAGACATACAAAAGCCTACACAGAGACATACACCTCTTTCACACAAATGCAGCCAGACAAATAAATAAAACTGCTTGCGTATGCAGGCGCTTTTAGCACTACAAGTGCCTGCATACCCATGGCTGGAAAAGCATGCTAAGGCTTGAAGAAATCATCCAAGACCTGTTGGGACCTGTAGTGCCACATAAAAAAAAACACAAAAACTCACAAACTTTGTGACAAAATGGTTGATTTGACTAAATACTTCCCCAAACCTTGTTTAACCAATTCAATGTACTTGACCTACATGTATGCAGAGAATTAGACCGGCAGTGTTGGAGTGATACCACAAGGTAAATACTTTAAATTTTGTCATCTTGGAAGAAGTGGAACTTGCCAAAGAGACACTGGGGTTATGTTAGGAAAGAGGGTTACTTTCCAGTGTTGGAATGTAAACCCAGAATAAACTACTCTACTTTAATTGTGGGTTTACAATTCAGCGCCAGAGTGTAATTAATCCTCTTTCCTGCACATACAAGACCCTTCCATCCCAAATTCTGCATCTCCAGACTCAAGGATGCACAAGTCAGGGATACACAAAGAGTGTTAAATGGATGCTGGGATACGCATTTTTCATGTGCATGAGATGTCTAAAAAAGCACATTTTACACTCTAAATAAAGGCCTTACATCCAACTGTAAACGACCCCCAGAGTGTATATTTAGCACAGTGGGCCTAATCTGTATAGTGGCCAAGCATAACAGGGATATATTGCAGACTGATCAAGTTACATTAGGCTAAACTGAATTTTTATCAATCCTGAAGGTGTACCGTATAATGGGCATAATGGGTCCTCCACCATATCTTCCTCATGGCCAATTATATTCTATACTGGGAACAGAGACTATTTGGGGAGATTCAATTAGCAGCACATTTCCATCAGAATATTGCACGCTGATGTAATGCTGGTCATCCTGCAGGAAAACCTTGCACGGCTTTGCTCCCACCTATAAAGGTGCAGAAATAACTAGTCTTGGCCTAGCTATTAATGTCATTTCAATTTATAATAAACATCCTAACAGTATTTTCATTTTAAATTGTGTTTTTTATAATCATTTAATCCCTTGCTTGTTTTCTACCCAAGTAGCAGTCTTGACAAATGAAAATTGGACACAAGCAGAAGGTTAATGAAATGAGAAAGGCTGATAGGAACTGAGTCATTGAATGAGTGGATGCAGTAAAAGCGAACTTTGGCGAATAAGGAAATGGCAAAGGGACAGACACGTAATAAATGGCAGGTGTATCGTGGGAAGCAGAGGTGATGGAGGAATATAAACATATCACACATCAGTAGAGCTTATCTTATGCACTTCTCCTTTAAGGAATTTAGAACACGAGTGAGGTCATGCTGTGATGTCATAATGGTAACTCTTTGCTGTTGATACCACTCTAGTCTTAACCGCCCAGGACATGGACATAGCATTATCATTGCTGTCATTAACATACTCCATATACATCTCCTGCACCCAGCCCACTGAGGGAAAGATATCCGCTTGAGGTAAGTATCTCATCAAAGACAAGGGCGTTTCACTTGGATGTGCCTGCAGACTTGGAGCTTGACTACCCTAAAATATGACCTTGAGCTTGTTTATTTCTATAATTGGAGGTTCTAGCAGCACAGCACATCTATCACAATGTAGCAGCCATTCGGGTAAACTCGGTGCTTCTCAAAAGGGGATGACCATCCTCTTCAGCAAATTGCACAGCTTTGTGAGGAATGTAAATTGGGTAATGTCAGGAGATGTGGACAGGAGCTATATTAATGACGTCAGCCAATGTTATTTTTTAATGTGGTGAAATGTATACTGTATTTCAGTGTCAAACGTTCATATTTTAAATCAATTTGGAAATTATACTCTGCATAGCCTCCTAGTGCCCATAGGGACGGGCAGTCCTTCAAGCCATGGGTCCCCAGAGGTTTCCTCCACAGGGGGTTTTTCCTCTCCTGAGTGCTGAAGGATGACTCTTTGTGAGTCACGAGGCTTCCACCTTCTTGGTCCTCTTATAGGACAAGCTTGTAAGAGCCTCCGGCTAATCTTGGGCGCTAATTTATTTTACAGTGCAGAGTAAAAATAAAGTGTTGTTTTCCTTGTGATAAAAATTCATAATAAATATAGTTTAAAAATTGATTTTGCTTGATGTGGTGTTTGTTTTTTTTCATAATGGAGGCTCTTAGAAGATTAAGAGCCTGTGAGGTCTAACAAAGTAAATGAGGTCAAAAACTCTTCTTAAATACTGTATATCTGCGACTACAGAATCAGGAATATGGTCTTACTCCGTACTTGTTGTTACCCACTTGTCTCCTTTACAACTATGGTAAAATGAGTTGTATGGAAAATATTAAGAGGATCCAGTGACATTTTGCAATTTTTTTTACAAAGAAACAAGATCTGACCAAAACAAAGAAGAAATTAAAATAAAAAACAAAAATGTTATGTTAATTTCATGACATTCAAAGCACTAAAGGCCTTGTATTCTGAATGACATAAAATATTTCTATGCAGCTCATATGGATTACTGGCACCTCAGGAGTGATATGATAACTTTGGGCTGTGGTAAGGGTCCCAATGACAAATACTTTGTTTACGCACAATCCAGGTCAAAATCTTACAGGGACTCCTACCGTGTATTTCTTTTCTCATATAAATATTAAGTAATGAATATATGCAAATAATCTTCATACAGAACATGGTGCAATTTATATGTTGGTACTACTAAGATTGCTTACCAAATTCATCATTTACTAAATTTCCAATCTTCTGTTTTCTTTCACCCAAAATCTGTTTCACGCCTCCCAGAACCATCCTGAAAATAGAAATTAAGATTTTATAATCTTCGCACTACATAGTAGCTTAAGGTTATGACCTAATGGCAATGTGCAGGATATGGCAGTGGTAAATGATGTCATTGGGGAAGTGGTCAAGTCCAGAAAGGACACAAAATATGAAAGAGACCAGGTGAAATAGAAATATAAAATGTTTTCATACATATATACTCTTCTGTGCTGGACAAAATGAAGCAAACAACATATGGAAGGTTACAGTCCCTTTAAATAGCAAATATTTAGGATGGTTTTCAAGGTATTCCTTAAAGAGGTTGCATACCCTGCCCAATTGCATTATTTAATGCAATCATCCTGCAGACTTGGTAGCAGTGGGGTGCACCTGCAGAACAGGTAGCCATTATGAATGGATTAAAAATTACATATTTGGCTGACATTCACTTACGAGATACCTAATTCAGTCTGCCAAGTCTCCCAGGCAATTGCTCGATGTTATGATTCTGTGCCGCTGACGTGATAATAAAAAAAGCCAAAGCATGGGGTCCTCCTGTCACCTAGTCCAAACCTATTCTGCAGGGGGATGTGTGCCTCTTCCCTAGGAAAAAAAACAGCCAGAGGCATCATCACTAGGGTCTTTGGAACCCAGGGCAAGTCGAAGAACGGCGTGCACCGCCCATACACACATAGAAAAGCATATGCGCGCCTTTGGCGTGCACAAAAAACATGGGCGTGGTCACATACCAAAGGGGCGTGGCCACTGAAAATGGGGCGCACCATTCATGACACGTCACCCATTTCTCATCACTCTGGGAACATTACTTTCCAATCCATATGCACCTTACCTATACGGTGGTTTCTCACAATGTGGAACCTCTGAAGAAATATATCCTCCATGGGAAGACGGCATCATAAGTCAGCATTCACTATTCATGTAGGTCACATCGTCCGGAAGATTCCTGTTTGTTTGGGAATATTAACAAGGTCTTCATCTTACAACAGCGGTTCAACCACACTCGTTCCCCCTGTGTAACTTCCTGCCCCCTTCTTCTCTTACCCACACCATCACCTCCCCAGACATACACAGACATACAAAAGCCTACACAGAGACAAACACCTCTTTCACACAAATGCAGCCAGACAAATAAATAAAACTGCTTGCGTATGCAGGCGCTTTTAGCACTACAAGTGCCTGCATACCCATGGCTGGAAAAGCATGCTAAGGCTTGAAGAAATCATCCAAGACCTGTTGGGACCTGTAGTGCCACAGAAAAAAAAACACAAAAACCCACAAACTTTGTGACAAAATGGTTGATTTGACTAAATACTTCCCCAAACCTTGTTTAACCAATTCAATGTACTTGACCTACATGTATGCAGAGAATTAGACCGGCAGTGTTGGAGTGATACCACAAGGTAAATACTTTAAATTTTGTCATCTTGGAAGAAGTGGAACTTGCCAAAGAGACACTGGGGTTATGTTAGGAAAGAGGGTTACTTTCCAGTGTTGGAATGTAAACCCAGAATAAACTACTCTACTTTAATTGTGGGTTTACAATTCAGCGCCAGAGTGTAATTAATCCTCTTTCCTGCACATACAAGACCCTTCCATCCCGCATTCTGCATCTCCAGACTCAAGGATGCACAAGTCAGGGATACACAAAGAGTGTTAAATGGACGCTGGGATACGCATTTTTCATGTGCATGAGATGTCTAAAAAAGCACATTTTACACTCTAAATAAAGGCCTTACATCCAACTGTAAACGACCCCAGAGTGTATATTTAGCACAGTGGGCCTAATCTGTATAGTGGCCAAGCATAACAGGGATATATTGCAGACTGATCAAGTTACATTAGGCTAAACTGAATTTTTATCAATCCTGAAGGTGTACCGTATAATGGGCATAATGGGTCCTCCACCATATCTTCATCATGGCCAATTATATTCTATACTGGGAACAGAGACTATTTGGGGAGATTCAATTAGCAGCACATTTCCATCAGAATATTGCACGCTGATGTAATGCTGGTCATCCTGCAGGAAAACCTTGCACGGCTTTGCTCCCACCTATAAAGGTGCAGAAATAACTAGTCTTGGCCTAGCTATTAATGTCATTTCAATATATAATAAACATCCTAACAGTATTTTCATTTTAAATTGTGTTTTTTATAATCATTTAATCCCTTGCTTGTTTTCTACCCAAGTAGCAGTCTTGACAAATGAAAATTGGACACAAGCAGAAGGTTAATGAAATGAGAAAGGCTGATAGGAACTGAGTCATTGAATGAGTGGATGCAGTAAAAGCGAACTTTGGCGAATAAGGAGATGGCAAAGGGACAGACACGTAATAAATGGCAGGTGTATCGTGGGAAGCAGAGGTGATGGAGGAATATAAACATATCACACATCAGTAGAGCTTATCTTATGCACTTCTCCTTTAAGGAATTTAGAACACGAGTGAGGTCATGCTGTGATGTCATAATGGTAACTCTTTGCTGTTGATACCACTCTAGTCTTAACCGCCCAGGACATGGACATAGCATTATCATTGCTGTCATTAACATACTCCATATACATCTCCTGCACCCAGCCCACTGAGGGAAAGATATCCGCTTGAGGTAAGTATCTCATCAAAGACAAGGGCGTTTCACTTGGATGTGCCTGCAGACTTGGAGCTTGACTACCCTAAAATATGACCTTGAGCTTGTTTATTTCTATAATTGGAGGTTCTAGCAGCACAGCACATCTATCGCAATGTAGCAGCCATTCGGGTAAACTCGGTGCTTCTCAAAAGGGGATGACCATCCTCTTCAGCAAATTGCACAGCTTTGTGAGGAATGTAAATTGGGTAATGTCAGGAGATGTGGACAGGAGCTATATTAATGACGTCAGCCAATGTTATTTTTTAATGTGTTGAAATGTATACTGTATTTCAGTGTCAAACGTTCATATTTTAAATCAATTTGGAAATTATACTCTGCATAGCCTCCTAGTGCCCATAGGGACGGGCAGTCCTTCAAGGCATGGGTCCCCAGAGGTTTCCTCCACAGGGGGTTTTTCCTCTCCTGAGTACTGAAGGAAGACTCTTTGTGAGTCACGAGGCTTCCACCTTCTTGGTCCTCTTATAGGACAAGCTTGTAAGAGCCTCCGGCTAATCTTGGGCGCTAATTTATTTTACAGTGCAGAGTAAAAATAAAGTGTTGTTTTCCTTGTGATAAAAATTCATAATAAATATAGTTTCAAAATTGATTTTGCTTGATGTGGTCTTTGTTTTTTTTCATAATGGAGGCTCTTAGAAGATTAAGAGCCTGTGAGGTCTAACAAAGTAAATGAGGTCAAAAACTCTTCTTAAATACTGTATATCTGCGACTACAGAATCAGGAATATGGTCTTACTCCGTACTTGTTGTTACCCACTTGTCTCCTTTACAACTATGGTAAAATGAGTTGTATGGAAAATATTAAGAGAATCCAGTGACATTTTGCAATTTTTTTTACAAAGAAACAAAATCTGACCAAAACAAAGAAGAAATTAAAATAAAAAACAAAAATGTTATGTTAATTTCATGACATTCAAAGCACTAAAGGCCTTGTATTCTGAATGACATAAAATATTTCTATGCAGCTCATATGGATTACTGGCACCTCAGGAGTGATATGATAACTTTGGGCTGTGGTAAGGGTCCCAATGACAAATACTTTGTTTACGCACAATCCAGGTCAAAATCTTACAGGGACTCCTACCGTGTATTTCTTTTCTCATATAAATATTAAGTAATGAATATATGCAAATAATCTTCATACAGAACATGGTGCAATTTATATGTTGGTACTACTAAGATTGCTTACCAAATTCATCATTTACTAAATTTCCAATCTTCTGTTTTCTTTCACCCAAAATATCTGTTTCACGCCTCCCAGAACCATCCTGAAAATAGAAATTAAGATTTTATAATCTTCGCACTACATAGTAGCTTAAGGTTATGACCTAATGGCAATGTGCAGGATATGGCAGTGGTAAATGATGTCATTGGGGAAGTGGTCAAGTCCAGAAAGGACACAAAATATGAAAGAGACCAGGTGAAATAGAAATATAAAATGTTTTCATACATATATACTCTTCTGTGCTGGACAAAATGAAGCAAACAACATATGGAAGGTTACAGTCCCTTTAAATAGCAAATATTTAGGATGGTTTTCAAGGTATTCCTTAAAGAGGTTGCATACCCTGCCCAATTGCATTATTTAATGCAATCATCCTGCAGACTTGGTAGCAGTGGGGTGCACCTGCAGAACAGGTAGCCATTATGAATGGATTAAAAATTACATATTTGGCTGACATTCACTTACGAGATACCTAATTCAGTCTGCCAAGTCTCCCAGGCAATTGCTCGATGTTATGATTCTGTGCCGCTGACGTGATAATAAAAAAAGCCAAAGCATGGGGTCCTCCTGTCACCTAGTCCAAACCTATTCTGCAGGGGGATGTGTGCCTCTTCCCTAGGAAAAAAAACAGCCAGAGGCATCATCACTAGGGTCTTTGGAACCCAGGGCAAGTCGAAGAACGGCGTGCACCGCCCATACACACATAGAAAAGCATATGCGCGCCTTTGGCGTGCACAAAAAACATGGGCGTGGTCACATACCAAAGGGGCGTGGCCACTGAAAATGGGGCGCACCATTCATGACACGTCACCCATTTCTCATCACTCTGGGAACATTACTTTCCAATCCATATGCACCTTACCTATACGGTGGTTTCTCACAATGTGGAACCTCTGAAGAAATATATCCTCCATGGGAAGACGGCATCATAAGTCAGCATTCACTATTCATGTAGGTCACATCGTCCGGAAGATTCCTGTTTGTTTGGGAATATTAACAAGGTCTTCATCTTACAACAGCGGTTCAACCACACTCGTTCCCCCTGTGTAACTTCCTGCCCCCTTCTTCTCTTACCCACACCATCACCTCCCCAGACATACACAGACATACAAAAGCCTACACAGAGACAAACACCTCTTTCACACAAATGCAGCCTGACAAATAAATAAAACTGCTTGCGTATGCAGGCGCTTTTAGCACTACAAGTGCCTGCATACCCATGGCTGGAAAAGCATGCTAAGGCTTGAAGAAATCATCCAAGACCTGTTGGGACCTGTAGTGCCACAGAAAAAAAAACACAAAAACCCACAAACTTTGTGACAAAATGGTTGATTTGACTAAATACTTCCCCAAACCTTGTTTAACCAATTCAATGTACTTGACCTACATGTATGCAGAGAATTAGACCGGCAGTGTTGGAGTCATACCACAAGGTAAATACTTTAAATTTTGTCATCTTGGAAGAAGTGGAACTTGCCAAAGAGACACTGGGGTTATGTTAGGAAAGAGGGTTACTTTCCAGTGTTGGAATGTAAACCCAGAATAAACTACTCTACTTTAATTGTGGGTTTACAATTCAGCGCCAGAGTGTAATTAATCCTCTTTCCTGCACATACAAGACCCTTCCATCCCGCATTCTGCATCTCCAGACTCAAGGATGCACAAGTCAGGGATACACAAAGAGTGTTAAATGGACGCTGGGATACGCATTTTTCATGTGCATGAGATGTCTAAAAAAGCACATTTTACACTCTAAATAAAGGCCTTACATCCAACTGTAAACGACCCCCAGAGTGTATATTTAGCACAGTGGGCCTAATCTGTATAGTGGCCAAGCATAACAGGGATATATTGCAGACTGATCAAGTTACATTAGGCTAAACTGAATTTTTATCAATCCTGAAGGTGTACCGTATAATGGGCATAATGGGTACTCCACCATATCTTCATCATGGCCAATTATATTCTATACTGGGAACAGAGACTATTTGGGGAGATTCAATTAGCAGCACATTTCCATCAGAATATTGCACGCTGATGTAATGCTGGTCATCCTGCAGGAAAACCTTGCACGGCTTTGCTCCCACCTATAAAGGTGCAGAAATAACTAGTCTTGGCCTAGCTATTAATGTCATTTCAATATATAATAAACATCCTAACAGTATTTTCATTTTAAATTGTGTTTTTTATAATCATTTAATCCCTTGCTTGTTTTCTACCCAAGTAGCAGTCTTGACAAATGAAAATTGGACACAAGCAGAAGGTTAATGAAATGAGAAAGGCTGATAGGAACTGAGTCATTGAATGAGTGGATGCAGTAAAAGCGAACTTTGGCGAATAAGGAGATGGCAAAGGGACAGACACGTAATAAATGGCAGGTGTATCGTGGGAAGCAGAGGTGATGGAGGAATATAAACATATCACACATCAGTAGAACTTATCTTATGCACTTCTCCTTTAAGGAATTTAGAACACGAGTGAGGTCATGCTGTGATGTCATAATGGTAACTCTTTGCTGTTGATACCACTCTAGTCTTAACCGCCCAGGACATGGACATAGCATTATCATTGCTGTCATTAACATACTCCATATACATCTCCTGCACCCAGCCCACTGAGGGAAAGATATCCGCTTGAGGTAAGTATCTCATCAAAGACAAGGGCGTTTCACTTGGATGTGCCTGCAGACTTGGAGCTTGACTACCCTAAAATATGACCTTGAGCTTGTTTATTTCTATAATTGGAGGTTCTAGCAGCACAGCACATCTATCGCAATGTAGCAGCCATTCGGGTAAACTCGGTGCTTCTCAAAAGGGGATGACCATCCTCTTCAGCAAATTGCACAGCTTTGTGAGGAATGTAAATTGGGTAATGTCAGGAGATGTGGACAGGAGCTATATTAATGACGTCAGCCAATGTTATTTTTTAATGTGGTGAAATGTATACTGTATTTCAGTGTCAAACGTTCATATTTTAAATCAATTTGGAAATTATACTCTGCATAGCCTCCTAGTGCCCATAGGGACGGGCAGTCCTTCAAGGCATGGGTCCCCAGAGGTTTCCTCCACAGGGGGTTTTTCCTCTCCTGAGTGCTGAAGGAAGACTCTTTGTGAGTCACGAGGCTTCCACCTTCTTGGTCCTCTTATAGGACAAGCTTGTAAGAGCCTCCGGCTAATCTTGGGCGCTAATTTATTTTACAGTGCAGAGTAAAAATAAAGTGTTGTTTTCCTTGTGATAAAAATTCATAATAAATATAGTTTCAAAATTGATTTTGCTTGATGTGGTCTTTGTTTTTTTTCATAATGGAGGCTCTTAGAAGATTAAGAGCCTGTGAGGTCTAACAAAGTAAATGAGGTCAAAAACTCTTCTTAAATACTGTATATCTGCGACTACAGAATCAGGAATATGGTCTTACTCCGTACTTGTTGTTACCCACTTGTCTCCTTTACAACTATGGTAAAATGAGTTGTATGGAAAATATTAAGAGAATCCAGTGACATTTTGCAATTTTTTTTACAAAGAAACAAGATCTGACCAAAACAAAGAAGAAATTAAAATAAAAAACAAAAATGTTATGTTAATTTCATGACATTCAAAGCACTAAAGGCCTTGTATTCTGAATGACATAAAATATTTCTATGCAGCTCATATGGATTACTGGCACCTCAGAAGTGATATGATAACTTTGGGCTGTGGTAAGGGTCCCAATGACAAATACTTTGTTTACGCACAATCCAGGTCAAAATCTTACAGGGACTCCTACCGTGTATTTCTTTTCTCATATAAATATTAAGTAATGAATATATGCAAATAATCTTCATACAGAACATGGTGCAATTTATATGTTGGTACTACTAAGATTGCTTACCAAATTCATCATTTACTAAATTTCCAATCTTCTGTTTTCTTTCACCCAAAATCTGTTTCACGCCTCCCAGAACCATCCTGAAAATAGAAATTAAGATTTTATAATCTTCGCACTACATAGTAGCTTAAGGTTATGACCTAATGGCAATGTGCAGGATATGGCAGTGGTAAATGATGTCATTGGGGAAGTGGTCAAGTCCAGAAAGGACACAAAATATGAAAGAGACCAGGTGAAATAGAAATATAAAATGTTTTCAAACATATATACTCTTCTGTGCTGGACAAAATGAAGCAAACAACATATGGAAGGTTACAGTCCCTTTAAATAGCAAATATTTAGGATGGTTTTCAAGGTATTCCTTAAAGAGGTTGCATGCCCTGCCCAATTGCATTATTTAATGCAATCATCCTGCAGACTTGGTAGCAGTGGGGTGCACCTGCAGAACAGGTAGCCATTATGAATGGATTAAAAATTACATATTTGGCTGACATTCACTTACGAGATACCTAATTCAGTCTGCCAAGTCTCCCAGGCAATTGCTCGATGTTATGATTCTGTGCCGCTGACGTGATAATAAAAAAAGCCAAAGCATGGGGTCCTCCTGTCACCTAGTCCAAACCTATTCTGCAGGGGGATGTGTGCCTCTTCCCTAGGAAAAAAAACAGCCAGAGGCATCATCACTAGGGTCTTTGGAACCCAGGGCAAGTCGAAGAACGGCGTGCACCGCCCATACACACATAGAAAAGCATATGCGCGCCTTTGGCGTGCACAAAAAACATGGGCGTGGTCACATACCAAAGGGGCGTGGCCACTGAAAATGGGGCGCACCATTCATGACACGTCACCCATTTCTCATCACTCTGGGAACATTACTTTCCAATCCATATGCACCTTACCTATACGGTGGTTTCTCACAATGTGGAACCTCTGAAGAAATATATCCTCCATGGGAAGACGGCATCATAAGTCAGCATTCACTATTCATGTAGGTCACATCGTCCGGAAGATTCCTGTTTGTTTGGGAATATTAACAAGGTCTTCATCTTACAACAGCGGTTCAACCACACTCGTTCCCCCTGTGTAACTTCCTGCCCCCTTCTTCTCTTACCCACACCATCACCTCCCCAGACATACACAGACATACAAAAGCCTACACAGAGACAAACACCTCTTTCACACAAATGCAGCCAGACAAATAAATAAAACTGCTTGCGTATGCAGGCGCTTTTAGCACTACAAGTGCCTGCATACCCATGGCTGGAAAAGCATGCTAAGGCTTGAAGAAATCATCCAAGACCTGTTGGGACCTGTAGTGCCACAGAAAAAAAAACACAAAAACCCACAAACTTTGTGACAAAATGGTTGATTTGACTAAATACTTCCCCAAACCTTGTTTAACCAATTCAATGTACTTGACCTACATGTATGCAGAGAATTAGACCGGCAGTGTTGGAGTGATACCACAAGGTAAATACTTTAAATTTTGTCATCTTGGAAGAAGTGGAACTTGCCAAAGAGACACTGGGGTTATGTTAGGAAAGAGGGTTACTTTCCAGTGTTGGAATGTAAACCCAGAATAAACTACTCTACTTTAATTGTGGGTTTACAATTCAGCGCCAGAGTGTAATTAATCCTCTTTCCTGCACATACAAGACCCTTCCATCCCGCATTCTGCATCTCCAGACTCAAGGATGCACAAGTCAGGGATACACAAAGAGTGTTAAATGGACGCTGGGATACGCATTTTTCATGTGCATGAGATGTCTAAAAAAGCACATTTTACACTCTAAATAAAGGCCTTACATCCAACTGTAAATGACCCCCAGAGTGTATATTTAGCACAGTGGGCCTAATCTGTATAGTGGCCAAGCATAACAGGGATATATTGCAGACTGATCAAGTTACATTAGGCTAAACTGAATTTTTATCAATCCTGAAGGTCTACCGTATAATGGGCATAATGGGTCCTCCACCATATCTTCATCATGGCCAATTATATTCTATACTGGGAACAGAGACTATTTGGGGAGATTCAATTAGCAGCACATTTCCATCAGAATATTGCACGCTGATGTAATGCTGGTCATCCTGCAGGAAAACCTTGCACGGCTTTGCTCCCACCTATAAAGGTGCAGAAATAACTAGTCTTGGCCTAGCTATTAATGTCATTTCAATATATAATAAACATCCTAACAGTATTTTCATTTTAAATTGTGTTTTTTATAATCATTTAATCCCTTGCTTGTTTTCTACCCAAGTAGCAGTCTTGACAAATGAAAATTGGACACAAGCAGAAGGTTAATGAAATGAGAAAGGCTGATAGGAACTGAGTCATTGAATGAGTGGATGCAGTAAAAGCGAACTTTGGCGAATAAGGAGATGGCAATGGGACAGACACGTAATAAATGGCAGGTGTATTGTGGGAAGCAGAGGTGATGGAGGAATATAAACATATCACACATCAGTAGAGCTTATCTTATGCACTTCTCCTTTAAGGAATTTAGAACACGAGTGAGGTCATGCTGTGATGTCATAATGGTAACTCTTTGCTGTTGATACCACTCTAGTCTTAACCGCCCAGGACATGGACATAGCATTATCATTGCTGTCATTAACATACTCCATATACATCTCCTGCACCCAGCCCACTGAGGGAAAGATATCCGCTTGAGGTAAGTATCTCATCAAAGACAAGGGCGTTTCACTTGGATGTGCCTGCAGACTTGGAGCTTGACTACCCTAAAGTATGACCTTGAGCTTGTTTATTTCTATAATTGGAGGTTCTAGCAGCACAGCACATCTATCGCAATGTAGCAGCCATTCGGGTAAACTCGGTGCTTCTCAAAAGGGGATGACCATCCTCTTCAGCAAATTGCACAGCTTTGTGAGGAATGTAAATTGGGTAATGTCAGGAGATGTGGACAGGAGCTATATTAATGACGTCAGCCAATGTTATTTTTTAATGTGGTGAAATGTATACTGTATTTCAGTGTCAAACGTTCATATTTTAAATCAATTTGGAAATTATACTCTGCATAGCCTCCTAGTGCCCATAGGGACGGGCAGTCCTTCAAGCCATGGGTCCCCAGAGGTTTCCTCCACAGGGGGTTTTTCCTCTCCTGAGTGCTGAAGGGTGACTCTTTGTGAGTCACGAGGCTTCCACCTTCTTGGTCCTCTTATAGGACAAGCTTGTAAGAGCCTCCGGCTAATCTTGGGCGCTAATTTATTTTACAGTGCAGAGTAAAAATAAAGTGTTGTTTTCCTTGTGATAAAAATTCATAATAAATATAGTTTAAAAATTGATTTTGCTTGATGTGGTCTTTGTTTTTTTTCATAATGGAGGCTCTTAGAAGATTAAGAGCCTGTGAGGTCTAACAAAGTAAATGAGGTCAAAAACTCTTCTTAAATACTGTATATCTGCGACTACAGAATCAGGAATATGGTCTTACTCCGTACTTGTTGTTACCCACTTGTCTCCTTTACAACTATGGTAAAATGAGTTGTATGGAAAATATTAAGAGGATCCAGTGACATTTTGCAATTTTTTTTACAAAGAAACAAAATCTGACCAAAACAAAGAAGAAATTAAAATAAAAAACAAAAATGTTATGTTAATTTCATGACATTCAAAGCACTAAAGGCCTTGTATTCTGAATGACATCAAATATTTCTATGCAGCTCATATGGATTACTGGCACCTCAGGAGTGATATGATAACTTTGGGCTGTGGTAAGGGTCCCAATGACAAATACTTTGTTTACGCACAATCCGGGTCAAAATCTTACAGGGATTCCTACCGTGTATTTCTTTTCTCATATAAATATTAAGTAATGAATATATGCAAATAATCTTCATACAGAACATGGTGCAATTTATATGTTGGTACTACTAAGATTGCTTACCAAATTCATCATTTACTAAATTTCCAATCTTCTGTTTTCTTTCACCCAAAATCTGTTTCACGCCTCCCAGAATCATCCTGAAAATAGAAATTAAGATTTTATAATCTTCGCACTACATAGTACCTTAAGGTTATGACCTAATGCAATGTGCAGGATATGGCGGTGGTAAATGATGTCATTGGGGAAGTGGTCAAGTCCAGAAAGGACACAAAATATGAAAGAGACCAGGTGAAATAGAAATATAAAATGTTTTCAAACATATATACTCTTCTGTGCTGGACAAAAAGAAGCAAACAACATATGGAAGGTTACAGTCCCTTTAAATAGCAAATATTTAGGATGGTTTTCAAGGTATTCCTTAAAGAGGTTGCATACCCTGCCCAATTGCATTATTTAATGCAATCATCCTGCAGACTTGGTAGCAGTGGGGTGCAGCTGCAGAACAGGTAGCCATTATGAATGGATTAAAAATTACATATTTGGCTGACATTCACTTACGAGATACCTAATTCAGTCTGCCAAGTCTCCCAGGCAATTGCTCGATGTTATGATCCTGTGCCGCTGACGTGATAATAAAAAAAGCCAACGCATGGGGTCCTCCTGTCACCTAGTCCAAACCTATTCTGCAGGGGGATGTGTGCCTCTTCCCTAGGAAAAAAAACAGCCAGAGGTATCATCACTAGGGTCTTTGGAACCCAGGGCAAGTCGAAGAACGGCGTGCACCCCCCATACACACATAGAAAAGCATATGCGCGCCTTTGGCGTGCACAAAAAACATGGGCGTGGTCACATACCAAAGGGGCGTGGCCACTGAAAATGGGGCACGCCATTCATGACACGTCACCCATTTCTCATCACTCTGGGAACATTACTTTCCAATCCATATGCACCTTACCTATACGGTGGTTTCTCACAATGTGGAACCTCTGAAGAAATATATCCTCCATGGGAAGACGGCATCATAAGTCGGCATTCACTATTCATGTAGGTCACATCGTCTGGAAGATTCCTGTTTGTGTGGGAATATTAACAAGGTCTTCATCTTACAACAGTGGTTCAACCACACTCGTTCCCCCTGTGTAACTTCCTGCCTCCTGCATCTCTTACCCACACCATCAACTCCCCAGACATACACAGACATACAAAAGCCTACACAGAGACATACACCTCTTTCACACAAATGCAGCCAGACAAATAAATAAAACTGCTTGCGTATGCAGGCGCTTTTAGCACTACAAGTGCCTGCATACCCATGGCTGAAAAAGCATGCTAAGGCTTGCAGAAATCATCCAAGACCTGTTGGGACCTGTAGTGCCACAGAAAAAAACCCACAAAAACTCACAAACTTTGTGACAAAATGGTTGATTTGACTAAATACTTCCCCAAACCTTGTTTAACCAATTTAATGTACTTGGCCTACACGTATGCAGAGAATTATACCAGCAGTGTTGGAGTGATACCACAAGGTAAATACTTTAAGTTTTCTCATCTTGGAAGAAGTGGAACTTGCCAAAGAGACCCTGGGGTTATGTTAGGAAAGAGGGTTACTTTCCAGTGCTGGAATGTAAACCCAGAACAAACTACTCTACTTTAATTGTGGATTTACAATTCAGCGCCAGAGTGTAATTAATCCTCTTTCCTGCACATACAAGCCCCTTCCTTCCCGCATTCTGCATCTCCAGACTCAAGGATGCACAAGTCAGGGATACACAAAGAGTGTTAAATGGATGCTGGGATACGCATTTTTCATGTGCATGAGATGTCTAAAAAAGCACATTTTACACTCTAAATAAAGGCCTTACATCCAACTGTAAACGACCCCCAGAGTGTATATTTAGCACAGTGGGCCTAATCTGTATAGTGGCCAAGCATAACAGGGATATATTGCAGACTGATCAAGTTACATTAGGCTAAACTGAATTTTAATCAATACTGAAGGTCTACCATATAATGGGCATAATGGGTCCTCCACCATATCTTCATCATGGCCAATTATATTCTATACTGGGAACAGAGACTATTTGGGGAGATTCAATTAGCAGCACGTTTCCATCAGAATATTGCACACTGATGTAATGCTGGTCATCCTGCAGGAAAACCTTGCACGGCTTTGCTCCCACCTATAAAGGTGCAGAAATAACTAGTCTTGGCCTAGCTATTAATGTCATTTCAATATATAATAAACATCCTAACAGTATTTTCATTTTAAATTGTGTTTTTTATAATCATTTAATCCCTTGTTTGTTTTCTACCCAAGTAGCAGTCTTGACAAATGAAAATTGGACACAAGCAGAAGGTTAATGAAATGAGAAAGGGCTGATAGGAACTGAGTCATTGAATGAGTGGATGCAGTAAAAGCGAACTTTGGTGAATAAGGCGATGGCAAAGGGACAGATACGTAATAAATGGCAGGTGTATCGTGGGAAGCAGAGGTGATGGAGGAATATAAACATATCACACATCAGTAGAGCTTATCTTATGTACTTCTCCTTTAAGGAATGTAGAACACGAGTGAGGTCATGCTGTGATGTCATAATGGTAACTCTTTGCTGTTGCTACCACTCTAGTCTTAACCGCCCAGGACATGGACATAGCATTATCATTGCTGTCATTAACATACTCCATATACATCTCTTGCACCCAGCCCACTGAGGGAAAGATATCCGCTTGAGGTAATTATCTCATCAAAGACAAGGGCGTTTCACTTGGATGTGCCTGCAGACTTGGAGCTTGACTACCCTAAAATATGACCTTGAGCTTGTTTATTTCTATAATTGGAGGTTCTAGCAGCACAGCACATCTATCGCAATGTAGCAGCCATTCGGGTAAACTCGGTGCTTCTCAAAAGGGGATGACCATCCTCTTCAGCTAATTGTGCAGCTTTGTGAGGAATATAAATTGGGTAATGTCAGGAGCTGTGGACAGGAGCTATATTAATGATGTCAGCCAATGTTATTTATTAATGTGGTGAAATGTATACTGTATTTCAGTGTCAAACGTTCATATTTTAAATCAATTTGGAAATTATACTCTGCATAGCCTCCTAGTGCCCAGAGGGACGGGCAGTCCTTCAAGCCATGGGTCCCCAGAGGTTTCCTCCATAGGGGTTTTTTCCTATCCTGAGTGCTGAAGGATGACTCTTTGTGAGTCACGAGGCTTCCACCATCTTGGTCCTCTTATAGGACAAGCTTGTAAGAGCTTCCTGCTAATCTTGGGCGCTAATTTATTTTACGATGCACAGTAAAAATAAAGTGTTGTTTTCCTTGTGCTAAAAATTCATAATAAATATATTTTAAAAATTGATTTTGCTTGATGTGGTCTTTGTTTTTTTTTTCATAATGGAGGCTCTTAGAAGATTAAGAGCCTGTGAGGTCTAACAATGTAAATGAGGTCATAAACTCTTCTTAAATACTGTATATCTGTGACTACAGAATCAGGAATATGGTCTTACTCCGTACTTGTTGTTACCCACTTGTCTCCTTTACAACTATGGTAAAATGAGTTGTATGGAAAATATTAAGAGGATCCAGTGACATTTTGCAATTTTTTTTACAAAGAAACAAAATCTGACCAAAACAAGGAAGAAATTAAAATAAAAAACAAAAATGTTATGTTAATTTCATGACATTCAAAGCACTAAAGGCCTTGTATTCTGAATGACATAAAATATTTCTATGAAGCTCATATGGATTACTGGCACCTCAGGAGTGATATGATAACTTTGGGCTGTGGTAAGGGTCCCAATGACAAATACTTTGTTTACGCACAATCCGGGTCAAAATCTTACAGAGATTCCTACCGTGTATTTCTTTTCTCATATAAATATTAAGTAATGAATATATGCAAATAATCTTCATACAGAACATGGTGCAATTTATATGTTGGTACTACTAAGATTGCTTACCAAATTCATCATTTACTAAATTTCCAATCTTCTGTTTTCTTTCACCCAAAATCTGTTTCACGCCTCCCAGAACCATCCTGAAAATAGAAATTAAGATTTTATAATCTTCGCACTATATAGTAGTTAAAGGTTATGACCTAATGGCAATGTGCAGGATATGGCAGTGGTAAATGATGTCATTGGGGAAGTGTTCAAGTCTAGAAAGGACACAAAATATGAAAGAGACCAGGTGAAATAGAAATATAAAATGTTTTCAAACATATTGATTAAAAATTACATATTTGGCTGACATTCACTTACGAGATACCAAATTCAGTCTGCCAAGTCTCCCAGGCAATTGCTCGATGTTATGATCCTGTGCCGCTGACGTGATAATAAAAAAAGCCAAAGCGTGGGGTCCTCCTGTCACCTAGTCCAAGCCTATTCTGCAGGGGGATGTGTGCCTCTTCCCTAGGAAAAAAAACAGCCAGAGGCATCATCACTAGGTTCTTTGGAACCCAGGGCAAGTCGAAGAACGGCATGCCCCCCCCATACACACACATAGAAAAGCATATGCGCGCCTTTGGCGCGCTCAAAAAACATGGACGTGGTCACATACCAAAGGGGCGTGGTCACTGAAAATGGGGCACGCCATTCATGACACGTCACCCATTTCTCATCACTCTGGGAACATTACTTTCCAATCCATATGCACTTTACCTATACGGTGGTTTCTCACAATGTGGAATCTCTGAAGAAATATATCCTCCATGGAAAGACGGCATCATAAGTCGGCATTCACTATTCATGTAGGTCACATCATCCGGAAGATTCCTGTTTGTGTGGGAATATTAACAAGGTCTTCATCTTACAACAGCGGTTCAACCAGACTCGTTCCCCCTGTGTAACTTCCTGCCCCCTGCATCTCTTACCCACACCATCACCTCCCCAGACACACACAGACATACAAAGACTACACAGAGACATACACCTCTTTCACACAAATGCAGCCAGCCAAATAAATAAAACTGCTTGCGTATGCAGGCGCTTTTAGCACTACAACTGCCTGCATACCCATGGCTGAAAAAGCATGCTAAGGCATGAAGAAATTATCCAAGACCTGCTGGGACCTGTAGTGCCACAGAAAAAAAACACAAAAACCCACGAACTTTGTGACAAAATGGTTGATTTGACTAAATACTTCCCCAAACCTTGTTTAACCAATTTAATGTACTTGGCCTACACGTATGCAGAGAATTAGACTGGCAGTGTTGGAGTCATACCGCAAGGTAAATACTTTAAATTTTGTCATCTTGGAAGAAGTGGAATTTGCCAAAGAGACCCTGGGGTTATGTTAGGAAAGAGGGTTACTTTCCAGTGCTGGAATGTAAACCCAGAATAAACTACTCTACTTTAATTGTGGGTTTACAATTCAGCGCCAGAGTGTAATTAATCCTCTTTCCTGCACATACAAGACCCTTCCTTCCCGCATTCTGCATCTCCAGACTCAAGGATGCACAAGTCAGGGATACACAAAGAGTGTTAAATGGATGCTGGGATACGCATTTTTCATGTGCATGAGATGTCTAAAAAAGCACATTTTACACTCTAAATAAAGGCCTTATATCCAACTGTAAATAACACCCAGAGTGTATATATAGCACAGTGGGCCTATTCTGTATAGTGGCCAAGCATAACAGGGATATATTGCAGACTGATCAAGTTACATTAGGCTAAACTGAATTTTTATCAATCTTGAAGGTCTACCGTATAATGGGCATAATGGGTCCTCCACCATATCTTCATCATGGCCAATTATATTCTATACTGGGAACAGAGAATATTTGGGGAGATTCAATTAGCAGCACGTTTCCATCAGAATATTGCACGCTGATGTAATGCTGGTCATCCTGCAGGAAAACCTTGCACGGCTTTGCTCCCACCTATAAAGGTGCAGAAATAACTAGTCTTGGCCTAGCTATTAATGTCATTTCAATATATAATAAACATCCTAACAGTATTTTCATTTTAAATTGTGTTTTTTATAATCATTTAATCCCTTGCTTGTTTTCTACCCAAGTAGCAGTCTTGACAAATGAAAATTGGACACAAGCAGAAGGTTAATGAAATGAGAAAGGGCTGATAGGAACTGAGTCATTGAATGAGTGGATGCAGTAAAAGCGAACTTTGGTGAATAAGGCGATGGCAAAGGGACAGACACGTAATAAATGGCAGGTGTATCGTGGGAAGCAGAGGTGATGGAGGAATATAAACATATCACACATCAGTAGAGCTTATTTTATGCACTTCTCCTTTAAGGAATGTAGAACACGAGTGAGGTCATGCTGTGATGTCATAATGGTAACTCTTTGCTGTTGCTACCACTCTAGTCTTAACCGCCCAGGACATGGACATAGCATTATCATTGCTGTCATTAACATACTCCATATACATCTCTTGCACCCAGCCCACTGAGGGAAAGATATCCGCTTGAGGTAAGTATCTCATCAAAGACAAGGGCGTTTCACTTGGATGTGCCTGCAGACTTGTAGCTTGACTACCCTAAAATATGAACTTGAGCTTGTTTATTTCTATAATTGGAGGTTCTAGCAGCACAGCACATCTATCGCAATGTAGCAGCCATTCGGGTAAACTCGGTGCTTCTCAAAAGGGGATGACCATCCTCTTCAGCTAATTGTGCAGCTTTGTGAGGAATATAAATTGGGTAATGTCAGGAGATGTGGACAGGAGCTATATTAATGACGTCAGCCAATGTTATTTATTAATGTGGTGAAATGTATACTGTATTTCAGTGTCAAACGTTCATATTTTAAATCAATTTGGTAATTATACTCTGCATAGCCTCCTAGTGCCCAGAGGGACGGGCAGTCCTTCAAGCCATGGGTCCCCAGAGGTTTCCTCCACAGGGGGTTTTTCCTCTCCTGAGTGCTGAAGGATGACTCTTTGTGAGTCACAAGGCATCCACCATCTTGGTCCTCTTATTGGACAAGCTTGTAAGAGCCTCCGACTAATCTTGGGCGCTAATTTATTTTACAGTGCAGAGTAAAAATAAAGTGTTGTTTTCCTTGTGCTAAAAATTCATAATAAATATAGTTTAAAAATTGATTTTGCTTGATGTGGTCTTTGTTTTTTTTCATAATGGAGGCTCTTAGAAGATTAAGAGCCTGTGAGGTCTAACAAAGTAAATGAGGTCATAAACTCTTCTTAAATACTGTATATCTGCGACTACAGAATCAGGAATATGGTCTTACTCCGTACTTGTTGTTACCCACTTGTCTCCTTTACAACTATGGCAAAATGAGTTGTATGGAAAATATTAAGAGGATCCAGTGACATTTTGCAATTTTTTTTTACAAAGAAACAAAATCTGACCAAAACAGGGAAGAAATTAAAATAAAAAACTAAAACGTTATGTTAATTTCATGACATTCAAAGCACTAAAGGCCTTGTATTCTGAATGACATAAAATATTTCTATGAAGCTCATATGGATTACTGGCACCTCAGGAGTGATATGATAACTTTGGGCTGTGGTAAGGGTCCCAATGACAAATACTTTGTTTACGCACAATCCGGGTCAAAATCTTACAGGGATTCCTACCGTGTATTTCTTTTCTCATATAAATATTAAGTAATGAATATATGCAAATAATCTTCATACAGAACATGGTGCAATTTATATGTTGGTACTACTAAGATTGCTTACCAAATTCATCATTTACTAAATTTCCAATCTTCTGTTTTCTTTCACCCAAAATCTGTTTCACGCCTCCCAGAACCATCCTGAAAATAGAAATTAAGATTTTATAATCTTCGCACTACATAGTAGCTTAAGGTTATGACCTAAAGGCAATGTGCAGGATATGGCGGTGGTAAATGATGTCATTGGGGAAGTGGTCAAGTCCAGAAAGGACACAAAATATGAAAGAGACCAGGTGAAATAGAAATATAAAATGTTTTCAAACATATATACTCTTCTGTGCTGTACAAAATGAAGCAAACAACATATGGAAGGTTACAGTCCCTTTAAATAGCAAATATTTAGGATGGTTTTCAAGGTATTCCTTAAAGAGGTTGCATACCCTGCCCATTTGCATTATTTAATGCAATCATCCTGCAGACTTGGTAGCAGTGGGGTGCACCTGCAGAACAGGTAGCCATTATGAATGGATTAAAAATTACCTATTTGGCTGACATTCACTTACGAGATACCTAATTCAGTCTGCCAAGTCTCCCAGGCAATTGCTCGATGTTATAATCCTGTGCCGCTGACGTGATAATAAAAAAATCCAAAGCGTGGGGTCCTCCTGTCACCTAGTCCAAGCCTATTCTGCAGGGGGATGTGTGCCTCTTCCCTAGGAAAAAAAACAGCCAGAGGCATCATCACTAGGATCTTTGGAAACCAGGGCAAGTCGAAGAACGGCGTGCCCCCCCCATACACACACATAGAAAATAGGGGTGTGCACCGGCCACTTTTCATGTTTTGTGTTTTGGTTTTGGATCTGGATCTTTCTTCGTGTTTTGGATCTGGATTTGTTTTGCCAAAACCACCCTTCCGTGTTTATCGGTTCTGGGTTTTGTGTTTTGGATCTGTATTTTTGTTTTAAAAAAGCATAAAAACAGCTAAAATCACAGAATGTGTTGGTTTTTCTGCTCCTATGCTATTATTAACCTTAATAACCTTAATTTCCACTAATTTCCAGTCTATTCTGAACGCTTCACACCTCACAATAGTGTTTTTATGTCCAAAAGGTTGCACTGAGGTAGCTGGATGACTATGCTAAGCAACACGAGTGGGCGGCACAAACACGTGACCCATCTAGGAGTGATACTGCAGTGCAGATAGGATGGCAGTTTGAAAAACTAGGCCCCAAACTGTACATAATGCAAAGAAAAAAAAGAGGTGCAAGATGGAATTGTCCTTGGGCCCTCCCACCCACCCTTATGTTGTATAAACAGGACATGCACACTTTAACAAAGCAATCATTTCAGCGCCAGGTTCTGCCACACAACTGTGGCTGAAATGATTGGTTCGTTTGGGCCCCCACAAAACAAGCTGGGAATTAATCTGTCCCTGCACAAACTGGCTCTACGGAGGCAAGATGTCGTCCTCATCCTCCTCATCCACTGATTCCTCACCCTCTTCAGTGTTGTGTACATCCTCATCCTCACAGAGTATTAACTCGTCCCCACTGGAATCCACCACCACAGGTCCCTCTGTACGTTCTGGAGGCTGGTCTCCCTGGAAGAGTTGATAATTTATTTTTATGAACATCATCTTCTCCACATTTTGAGGAAGCAACCTCCTACGCCTTTCGCTGACAAGGTTCCCGGCTGCACTAAACACTCTTTCGGAGTACACACTGGAGGGGGGGCAACTCAGGTAAAATAGAGCCAGTTTGTACAGGGGCCTCCAAATTGCCTCTTTTTCCTGCCAGTACAGGTATGGACTGTCTGACTTGCCTACTTGGATGCTGTCACCGATGTAATCCTCCACCATCCTGTCAATGGTGACAGTATCATATGTAGTGACAGTAGACATGTCAGAAATTGTTGCCAGGTCCTTCCATCCGGACCAGATGTCCAAACTTGGTCCTGCCTGCCCTGCATCACCGCCAGCGGGTTGCTTAGGATACCTAAGTTTTTTCCTGGCAGCCCCAGATGCGGGAGAAAATGAAGAAGGAGCTGTTGACGTGTCACGTTCTGCTTCAGCTGACAGTGTGTTCACCAGCAGGTCTTTGCACCTCTGCAGGCTTGTGTCGGCCGGAAAGAGAGACACCACATAGGCTTTAAACCTAGGATCGAGCACGGTGGCCAAAATGTAGTGGTCTGATTTCAACAGATTGACCACCCTGGAATCCTGGCAAAGCGAATGAAGGGCTTCATCCACAAGTCCCACATGCCGAGTGGAATCGCTCCGTCTTAGCTCCTCCTTCACTTTCTCTAGCTGCTTCTGCAAAAGCCTGATGAGGGGAATGACCTGACTCAAGCTGGCAGTGTCTGAACTGACTTCACGTGTGGCAAGTTCGAAGGGCTGGAGAACCTTGCACAACATGGAAATCATTCTCCACTGCGCTTGAGTCAGGTGCATACCCCCTCCTTTGCCTATGTCATAGGTGGATGTATAGGCTTGAATGGCCTTTTGCTGCTCCTCCATCCTCTGAAGCATATAGAGGGTTGAGTTCCACCGCATCACAACCTCTTGCTTCAGGTGATGGCGGGACAGGTTCAAGAGTGTTTGCTGGTGCTCCAGTCTTCGGCACGCAGTCGCCGAATGGCGAAAGTGGCCAGAAATTTTTTAGGCCACCCAAAGCGTCTCCTGCACGCCCCTGTGACTTTTCAGAAAATTCTGCACCACCAAGTTTATTGTGTGAGCAAAACATGGGACGTGCTGGAATTTGCCCAGATGTAATGCCCGCACAATATTGGTGGCGTTGTCAGATATCACAAATCCCCAGGAGAGTCTAAGTGGGGTAAGCCACTGGGCAATGATTTCCCTCAGTTTCTCTAAGAGGGTGTCGGCGGTGTGCCTCTTACTGAAACTGGTGATACACAGCGTAGCCTGCCTTGGAACGAGCTGGCGTTTCTGAGATGCTGCTACTGGTGACGCTGCTGCTGTTGCTGCGTAAGGTGATACATCTACCCAGTGGGCTGTCACAGTCATATAGTCCTTAGTCTGCCCTGTTCCACTTGTCCACATGTCCGTGGTTAAGTGGACATTGGGTACAATGGCATTTTTCAGGATACTGAGGACACTTTTTCTGACATTTCTGTACAGTCTCGGTATCGCCTGCCTAGTGAAGTGGAACCTAGATGGGATTTGGAACCAGGGACACACTACCTCCATCAATTGTCGAAATCCCACTGCACTAATGGCGGATACCGGACGCACGTCTAACACCAACATAGCAGTCAAGGCCTCAGTTATACGTTTTGCTTCAGGATGACTGCTGTCGTACTTCATCCTCCTCGCTAAGGACTGTTGGAGGGTCAATTGTTTAGTAAAAGTAGTGGTGTTCCTACTTCCTCTCTGGGATGATGAATGACTCCCAGCAGCAGCAACAGCAGCAGCGGCAGCAGGAGGTGTAGGAGGAATCCCGGATAGGAGAGTCAGTCATGCCAGTGACATGGCCTGCAGGACTACTTCCGATCCTGACTAAGGAGGAAATTGACGAGGAGGGAGTTGATGGTGTGGTTTGCAGGCGCTTGGATACAACAGGACAACGGGATTTAGGTGTCCCTGGACTGCTTACGGTCTTAGCCAAAGTTTCTGAACTTGACAGTAACTTTTTATGAACACGCTGCAGGTGCCGTATAAGGGAGGATGTTCCTAGGTGGTTAACGTCCCTACCCCTACTTATTTCAACTTTACATATGGTACATATGGCAATACAGTTGTTGTCCGGATTTGGATACAAATATTGCCAGACCAAAGAGGTGGAATGTTTGGTCTTCTGCCCAGGCATGACCGTGATGGGCTTTTTCATCCCACGGACAACAACTGTCTCCCCCGGAGCCTGATTTAAACAAACCACATCACCATCAGAATCCTCCTCGCCAACTTCCTCCTCAGCTTCAGCTACACCAGTATCCTCATCCTGTTGTACTTCAACAATGACATCTTCAATTTGCATATCAGCAAGTGGACTGTGGGTGCTCCTTTCAGCACTTGCAGGGGGCATGCAAATGGTGGAAAGAGCCACCTCTTCCCGTCCAGTGCTGGGAAGGTTGGCATCGCAACCGCCACCACACTTGGACTCTCCTTGGGGATTTGTGATATCTTCTTAGAACGCACAGTTCTTTGCTGTGCTTTTGCCAGCTTAACTCGTTTGATTTTTTTAGCGGGAGGAGGGCTTCCATCGTCATGTGAAGCTGAACCACTAGTCATGAACATACTAGTCATACTAGTATGAAACATACTAGTCATAGGGATAGACCTTAGCCGTTTCTTGCCACTCCGTGTCATAAATGGCATATTGGCAAGTTTACGTTTCTCTTCAGATGATTTAAATGTTTTTTTTAAGGTCATTTTCCTGAACTTTGTCATTTGGGATTGTATGTGGCCTCTACTATGACATTGGGCATCGGCCTTGGCAGACGACGTTGATGGCATGTTATCGTCTATGTCATGACTAGTGGCAGCAGCTTCAGCACTAGGACGAAGTGGTTCTTGATCTTTCTCTATTTTATTTTTATCGGAGAAAGTTTGGTCCTCCATTTATGTTATATCGATTTGAAATATACGTGCGGCTAAGGCGCACACAAACACAGAAAATATTTTTTTATTTTTGCTGGAGAGTAGTGCACTTTGTGGGTTACACCACCCTTTAAGATAGGAGCCAGCCGGCTCTTTACTTATGGGACACAGGCGCACGCTTGGCGCTGCTCCTTTGTTGATACACGTGCAGCCACAGTGCACACAATTCACAAACACAGAAAATATTTTTTTATTTGGTTTGGAGAGTACTTTGGGGGTTACAGCACCCTTTAACGGTCAAGCCAGCCAGCCCTTTACTTATGACACAGGCGCACGCTTGGCACTACTTTGTTGATGCACGTGCGGCTACTGCGCACACAATTCACAAACACAGAAAATATATCTTTTTTTTGTTTGGAGTGTACTTTGGGGGTTAGAGCACCCTTTAACGGACAAGCCAGCCGGCCCTTTACTAATGGGACACAGGCGCACGCTTGGCGCTGCTCCTTTGTTGATGCACGTGCAGCCACAGTGCACACAATTCACAAACACAGAAAAAATATATATTTTTTTAGCACTTGGGGGGAGCACCCCTGACAGACAGAGCACCCCCTGGACAACACTACAGCACCCCTTTAGGACTGGGACACTGCACAGGACTTTGGAGTGGATACAGCCCCTATGGACAACTGACTGCACAACACAGTCCAGCCAGCCCCTATGGACTTTGAAGTAGTGGACACAGCCCCTATGGACAACAGCAGCACAGCACAACACAGCCAGCCCCTATGGACTTTGAAGTAGTGGACACAGCCCCTATGGACAACAGCAGCACAGCGCAGCACAGCACAGCACAACACTACTCTGCACTACACTACACTACACAGCCCAGCCAGCCCTAACTCCCACCCTCCCTCTTCACTGTCCACAGCCGAGTGAGAAAATGGCGCCGACGCGGGTACCTTATATAGGATCCAAAACCCGCGAGACCCGGAAGGCGGGATGATGACGTTTTGCCTCGATTTCAGATCCGAGTCAGGCGGGAAAAGTTGAGCCTGACTCGGATCGGCCTCGGATCGGGGGGGCTCGGGGGGGATCGGATTTCAGAAATCCGAACCCGCTCACCCCTAAAAGAAAAGCATATGCGCGCCTTTGGCGCGCACAAAAAACATGGGCGTGGTCACATACCAAAGGGGCGTGTCTACTGAAAATGGGGCGCGCCATTCATGACACATCACCCATTTCTCATCACTCTGGGAACATTACTTTACAATCCATATGCACCTTACCTATACGGTGGTTTCTCACAATGTGGAACCTCTGAAGAAATATATCCTCCATGGGAAGACGGCATCATAAGTCGGCATTCACTATTCATGTAGGTCACATCATCCGGAAGATTCCTGTTTGTGTGGGAATATTAACAAGGTCTTCATCTTACAACAGCGGTTCAACCAGACTCGTTCCCCCTGTGTAACTTCCTGCCCCCTGCATCTCTTACCCACACCATCACCTCCCCAGACACACACAGACATACAAAAGCCTACACAAATACATACACTTCTTTCACACAAATGCAGCCAGCCAAATAAATAAAACTGCTTGCGTATGCAGGCGCTTTTAGCACTACAAGTGCCTGCATACCCATGGCTGAAAAAGCATGCTAAGGCATGAAGAAATCATCCAAGACCTGCTGGGACCTGTAGTGCCACAGAAAAAAAAACACAAAAACCCACGAACTTTGTGACAAAATGGTTGATTTGACTAAATACTTCCCCAAACCTTGTTTAACCAATTTAATGTACTTGGCCTACACGTATGCAGAGAATTAGACCGGCAGTGTTGGAGTCATACCACAAGGTAAATACTTTAAATTTTGTCATCTTGGAAGAAGTGGAACTTGCCAAAGAGACCCTGGGGTTATGTTAGGAAAGAGGGTTACTTTCCAGTGCTGGAATGTAAACCCAGAATAAACTACTCTACTTTAATTGTGGGTTTACAATTCAGCACCAGAGTGTAATTAATCCTCTTTCCTGCACATACAAGACCCTTCCTTCCCGCATTCTCCATCTCCAGACTCAAGGATGCACAAGTCAGGGATACACAAAGAGTGTTAAATGGACGCTGGGATACGCATTTTTCATGTGCATGAGATGTCTAAAAAAGCACATTTTACACTCTAAATAAAGGCCTTACATCCAACTGTAAATGACCCCCAGAGTGTATATATAGCACAGTGGGCCTAATCTGTATAGTGGCCAAGCATAATAGGGATATATTGCAGACTGATCAAGTTACATTAGGCTAAACTGAATTTTTATCAATCCTGAAGGTCTACCGTATAATGGGCATAATAGGTCCTCCACCATATCTTCATCATGGCCAATTATATTCTATACTGGGAACAGAGACTATTTGGGGAGATTCAATTAGCAGCACGTTTCCATCAGAATATTGCACGCTGATGTAATGCTGGTCATCCTGCAGGAAAACCTTGCACGGCTTTGCTCCCACCTATAAAGCTGCAGAAATAACTAGTCTTGGCCTAGCTATTAATGTCTTTTCAATATATAATAAACATCCTAACAGTATTTTAATTTGAAATTGTGTTTTTTATAATCATTTAATCCCTTGCTTGTTTTCTACCCAAGTAGCAGTCTTGACAAATGAAAATTGGACACAAGCAGAAGGTTAATGAAATGAGAAAGGGCTGATAGGAACTGAGTCATTGAATGAGTGGATGCAGTAAAAGAGAACTTTGGCGAATAAGGAGATGGCAAAGGGACAGACACGTAATAAATGGCAGGTGTATCGTGGGAAGCAGAGGTGATGGAGGAATATAAACTTATCATACATCAGTAGAGCTTATCTTATGCACTTCTCCTTTAAGGAATGTAGAACACAAGTGAGGTCATGCTGTGATGTCATAATGGTAACTCTTTGCTGTTGCTACCACTCTAGTCTTAACCGCCCAGGACATGGACATAGCATTATCATTGCTGTCATTAACATAATCCATATACATATCTTGCACACAGCCCACTGAGGGAAAGATATCCGCTTGAGGTAAGTATCTCATCAAAGACAAGGGCGTTTCACTTGGATGTGCCTGCAGACTTGGAGCTTGACTACACTAAAATATGACCTTGAGCTTGTTTATTTCTATAATTGGAGGTTCTAGCAGCACAGCACATCTATCGCAATGTAGCAGCCATTCGGGTAAACTCGGTGCTTCTCAAAAGTGGATGACCATCCTCTTCAGCAAATTGCGCAGCTTTGTGAGGAATATAAATTGGGTAATGTCAGGAGATGTGGACACGAGCTATATTAATGACGTCAGCCAATGTTATTTATTAATGTGGTGAAATGTATACTGTATTTCAGTGTCAAATGTTGATATTTTAAATCAATTTGGAAATTATACTCTGCATAGCCTCCTAGTGCCCAGAGGGACGGGCAGTCCTTCAAGCCATGGATCCCCAGAAGTTTCCTCCACAGGGGGTTTTCACCTCTCCTGAGTGCTGAAGGATGACTCTTTGTGAGTCACGATGCTTCCACCATCTTGGTCCTCTTATTGGACAAGCTTGTAAGAGCCTCCGGCTAATCTTGGGCGCTAATTTATTTTACAGTGCAGAGTAAAAATAAAAAGTGTTGTTTTCCTTGTGCTAAAAATTCATAATAAATATATTTTAAAAATTGATTTTGCTTGATGTGGTCTTTGTTTTTTTTTTTCATAATGGAGGCTCTTAGAAGATTAAGAGCCTGTGAGGTCTAACAAAGTAAATGAGGTCATAATCTCTTCTTAAATACTGTATATCTGCGACTACAGAATCAGGAATATGGTCTTACTCCGTACTTGTTGTTACCCACTTGTCTCCTTTACAACTATGGTAAAATGAGTTGTATGGAAAATATTAAGAGGATCCAGTGACATTTTGCAATTTTTTTTTACAAAGAAACAAAATCTGACCAAAACAAAGAAGAAATTAAAATAAAAAACAAAAATGTTATGTTAATTTCATGACATTCAAAGCACTAAAGGCCTTGTATTCTGAATGACATCAAATATTTCTATGAAGCTCATATGGATTACTGGCACCTCAGGAGTGATATGATAACTTTGGGTCCCAATGACAAATACTTTGTTTACGCACAATCCGGGTCAAAATCTTACAGAGATTCCTACCGTGTATTTCTTTTCTCATATAAATATTAAGTAATGAATATATGCAAATAATCTTCATACAGAACATGGTGCAATTTATATGTTGGTACTACTAAGATTGCTTACCAAATTCATCATTTACTAAATTTCCAATCTTCTGTTTTCTTTCACCCAAAATCTGTTTCACGCCTCCCAGAACCATCCTGTAAATAGAAATTAAGATTTTATAATCTTCTCACTACATAGTAGTTTAAGGTTATGACCTAATGGCAATGTGCAGGATATGGCGGTGGTAAATGATGTCATTGGGGAAGTGGTCAAGTCCAGAAAGGACACAAAATATGAAAGAGACCAGGTGAAATAGAAATATAAAATGTTTTCAAACATATATACTCTTCAGTGCTGGACAAAATGAAGCAAACAACATATGGAAGGTTACAGTCCCTTTAAATAGCAAATATTTAGGATGGTTTTCAAGGTATTCCTTAAAGAGGTTGCATACCCTGCCCAATTGCATTATTTAATGCAATCATCCTGCAGACTTGGTAGCAGTGGGGTGCACCTGCAGAACAGGTAGCCATTATGAATGATTTAAAACTGACATATTTGGCTGACATTCACTTACGAGATGCCTTAATCAGTCTGCCAAGTCTCCCAGGCAATTGCTCTGTGTTATGATCCTGTGCAGCTGATGCTATAACAAAAAAAGCCAAAGTGTGGGGTCCTCCTGTCACCTAGTCCATGCCTATTCTGCAGGGGCATGTGTGCCTCTTCCCTAGGAAAAAAAACAGCCAGAGGCATCATCACTAGGGTCTTTAGAGCCCAGGGCAAGTCGAAGAACGGCGTGCACCCCCCCATACACGCATATAGAAAACATATGCGCTCCAAAGGCGCGTATCAAAAACATGGGCGTTGTCACATACTGAAGGTGCATGGCCACTGAAAATGTGGCGTTCCATTCATTACACACCACCCATTTCTCGTCACTCTGGGAATATTTCTTTCCAATCCATATGCACCTTACCTATATGGTGGTTTCTCAAAATGTGGAACCTCTGAAGAAATATATCCTCCATGGTAAGACGGCATCTTCAGTCGGCATTCACTATTCATGTAGGTCACATCTTCTGGAAGATTCCTGTTTGTGTGGGAATATTAACAAGGTCATCATCTTACAACAGCGGTTCAACCAGACTCATTCCCCCTGTGTAACTTCCTGCCCCCTGCATCTCTTAGCCACACCATCTCCCCCTATGTCATCTCTCAGCACACCATAACCTCCCCAGACACACACACACTCAGACACACACATATTTTGCACACATGAACACAGGTACACACACAGAAGCATTAAAGTAGAGAATAGGGGCTTCGGAACTCTGATTGGTTGGGCAGAGGGTGAATGGATGGGCCACGAGGCATTGGAGTCCTGTAGGTGGTTACAGGAGAAAATGTTTTTTCTATCTGCGCTGGAGTGGATCCTAAAGGGCCTATTTTCATATGGGTCATGGAGCTGAAGCTCCACCTATCCCATTATTAATCCGACCCTGGCTGTGTCCCGCTCTCATGTTCAGGACTGCATTGGGGTTGGTATGTTCCTCCACTGTTGCTCTGTATTAGACAAGGGGCAGCCTAAGATGCTACTTCTGATGTTTGGAAGTAACACGCATACTTGTCCGTCTTCATGGAATTCAAGTATTATTATTTGGATCCAAAAATTCAGCGCAACTACTGCTGCCTAAATCAACAAGGACTTGAGGTGTCACAACACACCCAATAAAGAATTAAGCCCTCATATATAAACGCTATGACAATACATCAATATAATAATCATACAAAAAATGAAGGAATAAAGTGGATTCCACTGTCCATATAATAGTCTTTCTTTATATGTATTCTTTTCTTTCCTCCTCAATGGTGCAGATGAACGTGGATCGAGGAAAAAAGGAAGAGAAGAAAGGAAAAGACAATGTGTCGGTCCTTATTTAAGTTTTCACTTGTATACAATGACAATTGAGAATATTCCTTAAACGTACCCTTACTCACAGAAAATTGTAAATTGGTACATATACAGTATCAAGGTATCTAACAACACATTTTCATAAAAAGAAGAAAACACATAGGATAAGTAAGGGACGTACCCCACTAACTCCTATAGCAGTTTCTTTGTGATTGAGCGTACCATATACTCACATATAGCATCAGATGTGCTCTCCTATATACAGTAGGTATCTTTTTAAGTTGGTCCTAGATATGGATATCCACACGATCTTCATATACTTAAAAGGTTTTAATTCATAAACATAAAAAAATACAAACAATCTTCGCAGTAAAAAGATCCTCAGTGAGGGCTCAATGTGAAATATCCGGAAAATTCACAGAGTCAATAGGATCAGTCACATAAAGTCAGTAAAATCCAATTCGTGGGTCCAGATAGTCCATACGCATTTCTACCTGCAGGTCTTTATCAAGGCATGGTAATAATGGAACCTAGAACCAACTTATATACCCTCACTTCTTAGTCTATCAAGGGGGTGAAGTCCAAGCAATAAACACGAACAATTACCAGAATCGAAGTAATGTGAAACCAATATAATTCCAACTATAAACATTTGCATTGCACATCCCATATGCATAACATATACTGTATATCCCAAACTGTGACATACCTTATTTCAGTCACGGTAAATCTGTTTAGAATCTAAATTGTGTTCCATTGCTGGAGCACATCAGCTGCCTGTAATGAACATGGGGGGAAGGTCCCCTCGTTATGATGCGTGTTGTTGCCAAAACATGATAATGAGAGCCTGAGGTGGGTGTGTATCGTGAATCTCGGAATGAATCTTTTACTGAACGGGAAATCCCACATGTACTATGCGGCTGAGTTCCATCACTCTAATTAGGCATACGCAAGCAGTTTTATTTATTTGGCTGGCTGCATTTGTGTGAAAGAGAGGTGTGTGTGTGTGTGTGTGTGTGTGTGTGTGTGTGTCTGTGTGTGTGTGTGTATCAGACATGCCTCAAGGGCAAGATGGTCGCTGGATGTGCATCAATATTACGGATATTTATGCAGGTGAGCGACGTCGTACGCATATAAGAATGCAGCGGTGGGCGTCCTCATGCTCAGGAGATCTTTGGAACCATTAGCATAGCTTAGTGTCTATCTTTGAATCAGGCCCTAGATGTCCAAAGTGCCAGCCATCTATTCCTGATATATATTATAGTTGTTATAGATCTTCCAGCAGATTGCTGTCTGATTTATCCAATTACATGGGCCATAGTGTGTGGCAGTGATGCCCTATGTACTTTATGCCCATCTGGATGGTTGGGAGGCATGTCAACTAAGGGCCTAATATAGAGATGTACGCAAACCAAATGGTTTGCGTATATCTCCGATGGTGAGTTGTCTGGGCATGCACCGGAACCGCAGTGCGCATTTGCAACGATGCAACTGTGGCTACGGTTGCAGTGTCGGAGAGGCCTTAGCCTGATTTACCTGTCTGTGGCCATTTGGAGGCCGGGGTGAGGCAGAGACAGGCTGTGTCCCAGAAAACGGGGGCATGATGGTCTTGTGTTCTGGATGTGCTGAGGCCAGGGTCTGCATCATCTGACACAGTTTTCCTGTCCCTAGCAGAGAGAGAAGCTCCTTTGGACATTCTGAGTAAGCTTAGCAGGTGGCGGATGGCTGGCCGATGGTGATCTGAATCTGCACCTTTGGACCAGGAGCAGATCATAGTAGCCAGCGAAGGGTTCTATTTACACAACTTGCCCCCTGCGGCATTAGCGTATGTTAGCATTGCTGCTACGTACTGAGAGCCTGATTCAGAGCCGGACGCTATTTGCGCTCGCTCGTTCAGAAAAAGGGGCTGGCTATTTAAATTGAGCGCTCGCTCTTTGCAGTCTGTTGACGCCTCTATGTCTGAGCGAGTGTCCGAAACATGCGCTCGCTATTTTGTAAAGACGCCCCCTGGCCGCTCGCATCATACGTCATCTCCGCTATTTATTTGATTAATCGAGTACATCGAAAGGCGTATGAACTGCCCGCTATTCTTGTGGTAGCATTTTCCTACCGCAATCATGCGAGCAGTTCAGGCTAAAAGACAACCAAGTGATGTGGTCGATGACGCTGCTTTGTTAATTATGCACACCCTTAAAACGACCATTTTGACCGTTTGGCACGCCTGCGTTCGGATCTCCACTCCCCATTTTCAAGCACCTTCCCCTGTTACCACCCACCAACGCCTCATTCTGTCACTCAAATTAGCAGGCACTCGCTATTTTGCGAGCGCACGATTTCCGACCGCACTGACTGGGTGGCGCATGCGCAGATGTGTGAACATCGCTCGGAGCGAACAAGCGGCCGCTTTCCGAGCTGCTCTGAATCAGGCCCTGAGACAGCAGTGATGCTAACAGAGTACAACTCTGAATCAGGCTACAGTGTAAGTCAGGAAACTAACTAAAGAACAGAAGGTAAGTAATGTGTCACAGATAAAATGGGCCACGTTGGTAGTGTGTTAAATATTAAATAAATTAAACTTGTGTCTCATACCTATAGAAAAAATAGCAAGATACTTCCTCATCTTTGCGGCCCCCTGCTGGAGGCGCTGGTTACGCTACTTACGTATCGTCACTAGTCAGTGAAGATATGTAGGTAGTGTAAACATGAGGAAATACCATTCGGCCCCTTGCGGGCTCGCTTCGTTGGGCCACGATGCGGGCACGGTGGCTCGCTTCGCTCACCACAAAGATATATTCCCTCTCCATGCCCACTTGGATGGTAGGGAATGACGTTGGACACTGGCTGATCTTTACGCTACTTACGTATCTTCACTGACTAGTGAAGATACGTAAGTAGCGTAACCAGCACCTCCAGCAGAGGGCTGCAAAGATGAGGAAGTACCAATAGCAATTATATATATTTTTTTCTTTTATCAAGCTTTATTAAAATACAAATCATGGGATAAATCAAACGTATGTTAGTCTTCCTAAAAATTATAATATCAGTGATATTATAAATATCATATCACATATATTATAAATGTCATATCACACATCGATAAAAAGACAGTAAACTAGAGTTGAAACAATACAAGACACACAAGGAAGCTGGTAACGTCTCTGGCTGTACACTAGGGGGAGTCCAGGATCTGACCGCAGGTCACATGCTGCACAGTGGGAGGGGCTGTCAGGTGACGGTCACATGACTCTGCTGTGGACTGCTGCTGCTGCTGCTGGCTGTTGTGCATCTGCTTTTGGGCTTTCCTGTGTGTGTTCGGCCGCAGCATGAGACCCCGGGGTACCCCGGTCCTGGCACTACTGCTCCTGCTTAGCACCGGCACCGCCGGTCAGACTGAGAGCGGAGCAGCGCAGGAGCTGTGCGGGTGAGTATTCCTGTCCTGTGTATACGGGCACTTCCTCTATCCGCAGCTCTGCCATCTCTGTTCTGTATAGTGCAGAACATGACAGTGCACAGCCCCCGTATTTCATTTATGCAGCATCTGTGTTATCTAATATCTGTATTATCTAATGCTCTTTATCAATGTCTCGCTAGCACGCTGTGCACATTGTTTGGATGATGTGTCTGTAATGGTCTCAGATACTGGGTTGTATACCATTATGCATCCTGATAAATAATAGATTATACGGCATATTTTCTAGACAATTAACATCCCACTATTGTTCATGTGTTGTTATCCCATCAGTATGTAACAGTTGCTGTAACGGTAATGGCTCAGGGGCAGGCAACGTGTGGCATTTAAGCTGTTGTGGAACTACACATCTCAGCATTCCCTGCCACGGTTTTAGAATGCCCTAACAGCAAAACTGTGGCAGGGCATTTTGGGATGTGTAGTTCCACAAACTTAGTGGGAGTCCCGCACAGATTATCTTGAATTATCAAATTTATTGTTGTCTCCTTTTCCCTTGGTATTTTAAATTGTGTTATATTTAAGATATGGAATATGTTCTGTAATTTATTCAAAACCACTGTAAAGGGAATGGTGCTACCTAGCTCACTGATTACTATTGGAATCAAAAAAGAAAGTATGTGTAGTGTGAGACTTTGAAGCCTCACACTACTATATACTTTCTTTTTTGATTCCATGTGTAGTTCCACATCAGCTGAAGTAACTGTTCATCATTCTCACATGAAAAACATAGGTGGCATGCTGTAGACTGATCTATCCTTTACAGATCATCTTCTAGCTACTTCTCATCAGGACCCTCCACCCACAAACTTTCAGTCCTGAGATAACTCAGTATCACACATTGAACCCTGTTACAGAGGTTTCCTCCCTCCTCTGCATCTTGTCAGCTATCATTTTGTGCTACACCACTATTGTCATATTTCAACTTTTTTTTTTTTTTACTGAAGTAGAGACATTCTTAGTTTATACAGGTGTATTATTGAGCTAGTTGCAAATTTAAATTGTCGCCTCATCATTCTCAAAAGCGAGGAAGGCAGTTCATCTGAGGCTATATGAGACAGCTTTGTATCTTAAATATTGTTGCTAGTCCTGAATGTTCTTTGTGGATCTTTTTAACCTCCTAGTTTGTGTATTGTTTGGGGTTTGGGCTAAATACATCACGATCCAGAACAAACTGGCAATTATCCGATTTATATCCTTGACCATCATGCTCAATCAGCCTACTGGCACAATTCTATACAGTATTTTTCACCTATGAGCTGATTGTAATATTTATATATGGACCCAGAAGCTTGCATGAGGTCATCCATGAGGTTTGCACATGTTCCTCTTTCTTATTTGGTGCCTTACCTTGCTATTCTGATGGCACAGAGTAGTGCAGCCTGTCGGAAACAGCTCACGCTGCTTTTCTCATCTCATAGTGTGAGCTAAAACTTCCTTGGAATTGAACCATTTATGGCTGTAGTATCTACTTGTTGAGGCCCCTTTAAAAATGTGTTGTCAGATTGGTATGCTTGATGACGTATAAGATCTTAAACGTTGCCAGTGAGTTCTGTGGTAAAATAACTAGGGTACCTATTTCTCATTTATGAAGCATTTGAAAATACTTTTTTATAGCATTGATAGAAAATCTTCTATATTTTGAATTGTCAGTGGGACAACTGAATGATTCTCATCTTCCTGGCGATCTGGGCTGGTAGGGTAAGAGGACTTTTTCAGCTTTGCCAGTCAGTCTTGGGGCCATTTGCTCATGGAGGCATTACCAGTTCCACTATTGCGAAAGTTCAGGGAAAAAATAAAAACAGCTTTTGCTAGCTGTGGGGCTTGTTAGTTAGACAGAAGGCTACCTCAGGTGAAGAGCCCCCTTTTGCTGGATTGAAGACTTTTCCGTATGGTAAATAGGCTGTCTAGTACATTAAGTGCTTAATAAAGAATACTGAACTCCGCAGTAGCTTAAACTTATATATTTTTTCTAAATCGCATCCCTCCCCTCTGTCACTTACACTGACATATAACCAAGACCAAGGTTTCTTCAGCTCTGCTTGGCCCTCTCCATAGGAGGACTAAATTGGTACTGGCTATTATTCCACTATATATGAGGATGGTTCAATATAATAAGGTAACAAGATCTCTCATTGCGTAAATGTATTCAACTCATACATAAACTTATGATCCATAGTATGGCCTTGGTACAGAATATTTTCCCTTATAGTCTCCATACTTGTCTGAGAATTTGTTCCAATAGTACACCAAGGCATCTGTCCTGGCATAGAAGAAATCTGTCTCAAGAGCCTGAAGCTAGGACATGACGGCTTGCTGAACTTCACCGTCGCTTGCGAATTGCCTTCCACCTAGGTGCTTCTTCAGTAGTCTAAAGGGATGGAAATAACTCGGTGCCAGGTCAGGGCTGTAGGGCAGATCGTCCAGTACCTCCCAATGGTAGCGCTGTAACAACTCATGCATGCAGTTGGCTGTGTGGCCTGGCCTTATCTTACAGCAATTTGACATCTGTTCACAGAAACCTAGGTCATTTTTCGTCGAATTGCTCTCAGCAACCGGGACGATGCGTGTTTTCATGTCATGGATGTTTGCTTCATCTCCAGTGTCAGATGACACTCTCACGTTTCATCGCCTGTAATATGCTGCAGGAACTGCACTCCCTTCTCATGGTACCGTGTCAAGTGCAGGAGAGACAATCCCATCCTATTGGTTTTGTGAACTTCGGTGAGTTGCTTCGGTACCCAGCGTGAACGCTCTTTCCTGTACCCCAGTTGATCATTAACGATGTTGTGTTCAGTTCATCAGCAATATCACTAACATGAATGTGTTTGTCCTCCTGTATCAGACCTTCAGTGCGGCACAAATGATCATCTCTGGTGGACATGCATTGTAGGCCTGATCGCATTTTAGATACTTCTATATAATTGTGTTCACTTCCGAAATCTACTACTGGTGTTTTCCCACCTCACTGAGGGCCTGATTCCGAGATGTATGCTAATGCCGCCGTAGCTGCGGATTTGTATGCAGCAGTGCTGTGAAAATATGCAAATGTCTCAGCCACCAATATTTATATTGAGACGCCCACCAGTGGCTTCACAAATCCAAGCGACTGCGTACAAAGACGCAGATCAGTTGATGATTGTCCTTCCGAGTAACTCTATGGTCTGGTCACACAGAATGGCCATGGGAACTGTGACGCCGAGCCAATTTGACACTGTACAGGATCGCAGTCTCGTGCTGAGAAACTCCTGTGTATATTTGCCACCTCCCTGTTGCCGCCCACACACTGTCCCTGTCTGTCAATCACTATGTGAATAACTGCAAGCGACATCAATAATTAAACTTGACACATGCGCAAATTACCAATAATCAACTGAGTAAACATTAGCATTGCGCCCATCTCTGAATCAGGCCTGAGGTGCTAAAGGTGCCCATACACGGTGCAATAAAGCAGCCGATCCGACGGATTGGTACGATTTGGCTGCTATATCGTACTGTGTATGGGCATGATATTGGCCAGTGCGGCACCCGTGGGGTCGTACATTGCACCCCCAGATGTTACTGCAGGTTCAGTTGGTCTGGGGATGCAATGTGCGATCCCATGCAGCACTATGCGGGTGGGGGAGGGGGGAGCCGGTATATCGAGCGGTCGGCCACCCGATCGCTCGGTGTGTGGGGAGCGCTCGATACGTCGGACGTCTGATTCCTTGTCGCGCCACACGGTTCATATCGCACTGTGTATGGGCGGCTTTAGACTGGCTTTGTTCAGCTGCAACTTGTGCTTTTCCTTTAGTGCACATACACATCTTTGGGCAATGTGCCCCTTTTCAGGTTATGCCGGATTTGCTACTGAGTCCATCTAGGGGGGCACAGGCGGGGATTTGTAATCGTTGATTCAGTCAAAGTACAGTAAGGATGTGGTGTGGCCATGTAGACGCATGATGCAGCCAAAATGACCTTTGAAAAGTCACAAATGTAGCTGTCTGAATTGCAAGTGCTTCAACCCTGGTTTAAATTGCACACTGATGATTATTGTAACATACCCATTTATGCAAAAAACCATAACACTGCTGCAACAGTGTTTTCAGTTAGTGCATTGAACACTCCTTTTACGCAAACAATGCTTTGGGAAAGGAGAAGCATGCAGATATGTTTTTAAGTATTGTCATAATATTTATGCCTGGTTTGCTTCACATTTCAGTTGGTCTAAGTAACTTGGGCAGTTATTGTTTGCAATATGCTACTATTAAATGTAATGTCTCTGCGTTGTGTACTGCAATTTTTAGCATTTTCAGTACTCCTAATGAAGCCACACTTCTAGTCATATTCCGGCCGTGTCTGATCCATGTACGGAAGGGGGGGGGTGCAGTTGCAAACTTAAATTGCTTACCACATTAGGGTCCTGATTCAGAGATGATAGATATCTATCAGGCTTACTTGTTGTAAGCCTGATGAAAGTGCTATAATAAAGGGCAATGAAACGTTGCTGAAACTACATGCCGTTTTAGAGTGTAATTGTTTACAAGTCGCTAGGAGTACTGCATTCCCCTACGTGTGTATCTAACTATCTTTGCGCTAGCACCCAGTGCAATATCGGAATCTACAGGGAGAGCCGGATATATATTGCAGCTGTGATCTCTTATGGATTGCAATCTTATGGAGAGTCCCACTGAAAGCATCTCACATGCGCCACTCACAGACAAAACCGGAAACATTGAACGCAGATCAGGTGGCCATCATCCTTCAGTCACTGCCCCCGTGGAGCTTACCAGTGTCGGACTGGAGCATGAAGGGCCCACCGGGGGAATGCAATGGTAGGGGCCCATGCTTTGGGATGTGGTCAGTTCCTAAAGTGGATGAGGCCAGCCCCCACAGAGGTTTGGACAAACATTAGAGACCATGTAACTGACTCTCTAATAGTGTAACAATGTTTAATTCAAGTGCACAGTCTGGAACCTGACATTAGAGCAAGTGGTAGGGCCCTCAGGCAGTGGGGCCCACCGGGGATTTCCCCTGTACCCCTGTGGGCCAGTCCAACCCTGGAGCTTACAATCTATAATCCCTACCCTATGTATACACACAAACTAGTGTCATTTTTGATCAGAAGCCAATTAACCTATAAGAATGTTTTTGGTATGTGGAGGAAGCCAGAACACCAGCAGGAAATCCATGGCAACAAGCAGAGAATCCACACAGATAAGCCATGACCGGGAATTGAACTCATGACCTTAGTGCTGAGAGGCAGTAATGCTAACCACTACGCCATCCATGGTTCACTGATATTGTGCAGATATTGAGTTGGCCAGGGGAAGGTGGAAAATAATTTATTCATGTTTTGTCATCCTTAAATGTTAACATTTACTGTTAGTCAGCGATGGATAATTTGAATTGACAACCTTTGCTATCATTGTGCTTGCTGATTAATGCCACATCATCCTCTCTGTTTGTGTGGCTTCAGTTATCTGTGACACGTGCTGGTTGCTTTTTTTAGAACTTTGTAGCAGAAGGGGAAGAATGATGGTGCGTAGTTTCTCAATCATTGGAATTAGTAATAGTATTAGTAATAGTATGCAGACAGACTACCCTCAGATGTGTTACCCTGGAGTCCATATCCTGTACTGTAGAGCACACCTACCATTTCCAGCTCACACCTTTTTCTCCCCTTCATATTTGTGTTCTCCCTTTTTCAATTAGATGACTATTTCAGATATTCTTTACAGAGCTGGATTTAGACCTCATAGGGCCCTAGGCAAGATGCCGGTCTGGGGCCCCCCACCCTCAAACAATTCTGTATATATATTACAGGATCTGTCGCTGGAGCAAGATACACAAATCAAATTGTATACACACACACATTATATATATATATATATATATATATATATATATATATATAACAATTTTGTTTAACTTGCTCCAGTGACACTACTGTAATGTATGCAGTTATTACTTTCATCAAATACACACTAGAAAACATGACAGTAAGGCAAAAACATCAAATATGATAGATTAATACCACTTGTGCGCTCACTCACTCACTCACTCACTCACTCACTCACTCACTCACTCACTCACTCACTCACTTGTAGAATGGAAATTTTAAGTGAATGGCCAAGGCCCTCCTTTGGCAAGCCTGCAATGTAGAACGGGAAGAATGGAGGACAAACAGTGGAAGACGAGGAGAGGGAGACAAACAGAGGTAGACGGGAGGAATAGGAGACAAACCGAGGGAGACAGGAAGAGAGGGGGACAAACAGAGGGAGATGGGAGTAATAGGAGACAAACCGAGGGGGACAAACAGAGGGAGATGGGAGTAATAGGAGACAAACCGAGGGAGACAGGAAGAGAGGGGGACAAACAGAGGGAGATGGGAGTAATAGGAGACAAACCGAGGGAGACAGGAAGAGAGGGGGACAAACAGAGGGAGATGGGAGTAATAGGAGACAAACCGAGGGAGACAGGAAGAGAGGGGGACAAACAGAAGGAGATGGGAGTAATAGGAGACAAACCGAGGGAGACAGGAAGAGAGGGGGACAAACAGAGGGAGATGGGAGTAATAGGAGACAAACCGAGGGAGACAGGAAGAGAGGGGGACTAACAGAGGGAGATGGGAGTAAAAGGGGATAAACTGAGGTAGATGGGAGTAAAGAGTGTCAAATAGAGGTAGACGGGAGTATAGGGGAGGGGAGGGGGACAAACAGGGAGAGGGAAAAGGGGAAAACATGGTGAGACAGAAGGAAAAGGGTAAAGAACAGAGGTAGACTCAGCGAATATGTGTGTGTGTATGTATGTATGTATATATATATATATATAATATATATATATATATATATATATATATTTATTATACAATTATAAACACACAATTTTTTTAGAATTATAATATATATTATGCACGGTCCATATAGGTGGCACTCCCACAAATTACATAATGTCCAGATGCCCTCCGTTGGAAACACCATACGGGGCTCCAATACAAACACCACACCAGCGGCACTCTGTAGCACAAAACACATGGATAGCAGGCTGCTTCAATGTTTCGATGTATTGTTGACTATGTAACAATACATCGAAACGTTGAAGCAGCCTGCTATCCATGTGTTTTTTGCTACAGAGTGCCGCAGGTGTGGTGCTTCTATAGTAAGTGTGTCTGTGTTTAGAGAGAGCTTGGCTATTTAACACCAGAAGTTTTTTTTTATCTCAGTTAAACTTACCCAGCTCACTTGGCGGGTGGAATAATGAGTCGGGAGTGTATGTCTCCCGCGTTTCCCACATCCGAATGGAGGAAGAGTTGGAGGAGGCAGCTTGCTACACTGCGGGGGGAAGGTGGTCGATGGTGGTCTGTTATACTGCGGGTAGTGACGGAAGGCTGCTTACTATACTGCGCGGGGAGGGGCGGCTGCTGCTTGCTATACTGCGGGGGAGGGTCGGTGGAAGGTTACTTGCTATACTGTTAGGGGGGGCAGCGGAAGGCTGGTTGCTATACTGCGGAGGGAGAGTGAAGGCTGTTTGCTTTACTGCAGAGGGGGAGGGAAGGCTGCTTGCTATACTGTGGAATGAGAGGGAAGGCTGCTTGCTATACTGTGGAATGAGAGGGAAGGCTGGTTGCTTTACTGCAGAGGGGGAGGGAAGGCTGGTTGCTATAATGCGGAGGGGGAGGGAAAGCTGCTTGCTGTACTACAGGTGGAGGGTAAGGCTGCTTGTTATACTGGGGAGGGGGAAGACTGCTTGTTATACTGGGGAGGGGGAAGGCTGCTTGTTATACGGCGCGGGGTATACTGCTCGCTATACTGTGGGGGACAGTAATGACGGAGGGGGATGGCTGCACGACTGTGGGGGGGGGGAGGGCTGACTAGAGGCTGCTTGGGGATTGGTTAGAAGGGGCTGACTAGATGCTAGGGGCAGGGCCCTGGACCATGCTGCTGTGTGTTCGCCAGCGGCGCAGCAGTTCAACTTCGAACACAGCACAACAGGTTCACTTCAAGGCCAGATTTCGAGTAGTAGGGGGGCTCAACCACGGGCCCCTTGAAAGACCACGGGCCCTAGGTTGCCTAATGGTAATTCCGGTCCTGATTCTTTATATCTGGAACTTTTCAGGTGTCTAGCAAACACATATTGTGTGTTCTGGACAGGATGTGATGCAGAATTTCTGACTTTGTCATTGTGGTGCTCTCTGCAGAAGGTGTACGGCGTTCACCACCACTAGAGAACCTTCCTTTAGAATTGATATCACACCACGCTTGCCAGTTGGAGCTCTGTTCCAGTAAGCTGTAGGTGTCTTATCAGGAAGCACCTCGTAATCCAGATATGAAGTATCTGGTATGGACAAAAGTCTACCTGCTCTGCTGCCATGAACACAGATGTTGGAAGTTCTGCAGCTGTCTTATTTATGATAATATATAGGGTCCCCAATAGAGAGGACCCCACCTACTTGCTATATGAGGGGAAACACTTATTACACAGGAAATAACATCTAATTGGTTTTATCATTATTATTAATGTACTCCTCAAAAAAGACATACTATGAAATGTATCTTATTTATCAAAGTCTTTGCACAGTTTATGAACATGTGCTTCTTCTCAAGTGCCATCTGCAATTCTATTTGCCAAGTTCTGTTTCAATATTATCTATATTTTTTTACTTTGTATTTTTTTTTTATTGATATACATATTTTACTGCTTACGTATATTTTAGGGACAATAACTGGTATATACTGTACATAGGTTTAACATTTCAAGGAATATATCCTATTATAATACCAAGTGCTGCTGTGTTTTGAATAGATAACAGGATGTTGAGATCTTTATTCTGCTTTTTGAAGCCGATATGGTTTCCAAATTCCTGTATTTTGAAATCCATCTAAATAGACTTACCTCAAATTCCTTTTTTCTTGGTTAAGTACAATAGGGAATGTGCATTCTACCCCTGGATGAAACATTTTCATATTTTCATTTTATCACATTCATCAATGTTTGTACAGAACTTGCCACATATCTGTAAGTAGTGTCAGTTACTGTGCAATATACTGTACATGCAATACATTGGGTTTTGGCTTTGTGGCTACAAGTCTAGAAACTTTAAGCAACTGCACAAACTGTTGCATTTACCCAACTTTCGTTGAGCTGTTCAAAGTTATAGTTTCCTTTAATCTTTAAATGATGGCACTTAGTTAGTGAACTCCCTTTGTCTGATTAAAAACTTGCTTTGAAGGAAGCTTGGCTGGCAAACGCCTGTAAATTTATTTGATCATCCTGCTATAAACTGGATTTCTAATCTTATTATTTATCTTGCTTTTTAGTGAGGTGTTTGCATGTGTCTGGGAATCTTTTTACACTTTATGCTACTCATTATGATAAAAAGCATTGTTAAGGTGGGTATACTCTATACAGATATATCTGCAGATCGAGTGATCTGCAGATATATCATACACATTGAACGGCCATCATCTGTATTTGGCTGCGGGTCCTGGCGGCCAGGGAGCGTGTCCTATCCCCCTCCCTGCGGCTGGCGTTGTGTGTGTAGGGGGCGGTCACCAGACCACCCATACACACTTGCTGATGGACAGATATGTCTACAGACATATCTGTCCATCGGCTATGCAGCACAGCCAATGCGATATGCCGGTGAGCGAAGACGATCACCGACATATCGCTGGTACACACTGGCAGACGAGCAGCAGATATATTGGCCTATCAATTGATCGGTCAATATATCTGTCAGTGTGTACCCAGCATTAAAGTAATTTAAAAATAAGTCTGCAGATACAGATTCTGCAAAATGTCCGATTCTACCATAATTGAACAATGCAAAACGCCTTCAAAATGTTACCTATTACACACTTAAACCATTGGTCAACTGCCAAATGTACATTTATATATGGATATTGTAATCTCACAAGTAGCAGCTCAGTGTAACCTGCAAATTGCTCTCAGTCCCCCAACTAAAAATAAATATTTCTACTTCAGGGTCCATAGGGTATCCACAGGATACCTTGGGGTATAGGTGTGACGTCAGTCGCAGGGCACCAAAGAGTTAAGCTTTCAGCCTCCCAGGATGCACTAGGTCCCCCTCCTATACCCCGCCCCCAGGCCAAGGCACCTCAGTTTAGTTTGGTGCCCGGCCGGAGTCGGGTGCACCTGTTGGAGTGGGGGCTAGAAGAGCCCCTGAAGCTTATTCTTCATGCAGCTGTGGCTGCACAACTGGATGAACAGCATGGACAGTCAGTCCTGACGTCCATGCTGTCTTCCCTACACCCCGCCGGTACCAGAACGCCGGTACTGATCCGGGGATGCTGGTGGGCGTCTGGGGTCACAGCTAGCGGTGACCCCAGATGCTCCGGACCATGGCCGGATTCAAGGGGGACAGAGGTAAGCAGCGGGGTCCCGCGGTGGGTCCCCGCTGATCACATGGTCCTAAGTCCCCAGGCAGGGGGCTCCCTGGGGACTGGCTGCAGCGTGGAGCCAGGCGACCAACCTGCGCTTCCACTACCCCCTGGGACAGCGGACCGCAGCAGAGCGGTAGCGCTGCGGCGTCCCAGGGGTTAAATGCATGCCAGGGGAGCGCGCCTTCCCTGTCTCACAGCCGGCGCCTCCCCCGCTGCACACAGCCCTCTCTGCACTGTGCTGACTGGTCCTGTGTCAGCGCTCCTCCCCCAGGCCAGCTTCTCTCTGCTCCTCGGCGGCCATCTTCTCTGCAACGCATGGTGAACGCTGCTGGAAGTCTGGAAGGAAGCATCGTGGTCTGGGTCCCCCCGCATACCTCTCCTCCGCTGTGGCTCAGGTCTGTGTATGCAGCGCTGTGTCCTACCAGGCCCTGTGTCTGTGTAGTTGAGTGATCAGCGCTGTTAGTGCAGGAATTGTTATTTCTCTGCATTGTATGTGACTGTGCTAGCGCTGCCTGTAACTATTCTTCACTAAACTGTCAGCTTTATTACTGTCCCTGTTCTTTCTGCTAAAGCCCTTGCGGTGCGGTGCTGCAGGGTGGTCTCTCGCCTATTTAATACTTAATTGGTGAGAGAGGTCACATACGTGGTGCCATCATGTCTGAAAGTGATTTTCCCCTCCGGCTACAGTGTACCACGTGCAAAGTACCGTTAGCGGAGGGGGAGGGTAGCGCGGAGGGCCTTTGCCGGCAGTGTTGTCCATGGCGCGGCCTATTACGGTTACAGCACCGGTACAGGAGCCGCCCTGGGCTTGTTTCGCTCAGGCGTTAACAGCTTTAGTGGGCCAGTTAGCTCCGCAGCCCGCGTTTACTCCGATGGGTTTGTCCCAGCAGTCTGTGGTGTCGTCACCCATGCAGGGGTTCCCACGACAATTGGTGGTACCCCACAGTCTCCCTATTTCCCCGCACCCGGGTTCTCAGGAGCCAGCGTGGGTTAACTCCCTGACGAGTTCTTTACAGCACTTGTCGGATGTATTGCAAGGGGAGTCTGTGATGCGGCCTCATAAAAGGCCGGTGGCGTCTCTGTCCGCTCCTTATGAGGATGACGAAGGGACGTCTGATGATGGGGAGATTCTGGATCCTTACGATCAGGAACCTTTCCATACTAAGGACGCTGATGCTAAGTCCAAAGTATATATTCCTGGACTTATTCGGGCGGTCCGCACAGCCTTGGTGATTGAGGACGAAGTTCCCCCAGCGGCTAAATCTAAGTATGCCTTTTTCAAAGATGTGAAGGGCGATGCCACAGTCTTTCCTCTTTCGGGTCAGTTGGTGGACCATTTAGAGGAGGCGTGGAAACAACCTGGCAAAAGATACCAGCCGCAGAGACGCCTGGCGGTGGCTTATCCGTTCGCGGATAATTATTTTGCTAAGTGTGAATCCCCTCCACAGGTGGATTCTCACGTGACCCGTCTTGTCCGTAGTGCCACATTGCCGATGCCATCCATGTCCTCCCTTAAGGATGCTACGGACTGCAAGGTAGAAATCTGCCTGAAGTCCGCTTATTCCCTTGCAGGGGGGGCAGCACGGCCGGCTATGGCCATTTGCTGGGTTGCCAGAGCGATGGAGCGCTGGGCGGATTCATTAGAGGCTTCTTTTGAATCCGACTGTCCGGCCGAACAAGCGGAGTTGATTGGCAATCTCCGTGATTCGGCCACCTACATCAACGAGGCGGCTCTAGACATTAGTACTCTGGTGTCTAGAATTTCTTCAGCAGCGGTAGCTGCTCGTCGCACCTTGTGGCTGCGATCCTGGAAGGCGGACGCAGATCCAAGAAAGGTCTGGAAGCGTTGCCGTTTACCGGAGAAGTTCTCTTCGGTCCGGATCTGGATAAGATTGTGGCCACGCTGGCGGCAGCCAAATCTGCTTGTCTCCCGTCGGCCGCTGCTCCTTCTGGTTCTGGACCATCGTCCTTTCGGTCATCTAGGGCCCAGGGCAGGCCCAAACCACAGTCGTTTCCTCGACAGGCTGGCCCTAAGAAATCGGGCAAGTCCCGGAAACAGGCATGGAGTACCAGACGTCCGGCCCCCAAGCCAGATGACAAGCCTGCGGCCTGACGGTCCGGGTCTCCCCTTGGGGGATCCCAGGGTGGGAGGCCGCCTGCTGCAGTTCTCCCGGTGTTGGTCGTTCACTACGACAGACACTTGGGTTCTGGAGGTGGTCTCTCACGGGTACGCCCTCTCCTTCCGGCACAGACCCCCGGCTCGATTCTTCACCACGGGTCTACCATCAGACCGGAACAAGGCTACGGAGCTGCGGAAGGTATTGCACACTATGCTCCAGGCTGGAGTTATAGTGCCTGTTCCATTCTCCCAGAGGGGCCAGGGTTTCTATTCAAATCTATTTTTGGTACAGAAACCCAATGGGTCATATCGTCCGATTCTCAACCTCAAAGCACTCAACAAGTCTTTGCGGGTCCCGAAGTTTCGGATGGAGACCCTACGGTCCATCATTCTGGCGCTGGAACCTGGGGACTACATGGTGTCATTGGACATACAGGACGCTTACCTGCATGTCCCTATTCTTTTGCGCCATCAAGAGTTCTTTCGGTTTGCAACCGCAGCGACCATTTCCAGTTTCGGGCGTTACCTTTTGGCCTGGCGACAGCACCACGTGTTTCACCAAGGTGATGACGGTCATGGCGGCTTCTCTGCGGCTGCAAGGAGTCCGCATGTTGCCGTACTTGGACGACCTGTTATTGGTGACAGGATCTCCAGAGCTCCTGTTACACCACTTGGACCTGACCATTGCACTGCTGCAACGGCACGGCTGGCTAATCAACTGGCAGAAGTCCACTCTAATCCCGTCTCGGAGGATTCTGCATCTTGGAGCCTTATTGAACTCGGGACAGCAAAGGATCTTCGTGACGGAGGACAAGATCTCTGCTTTACAGTCAAGGGTGCGCAGTTGTCTGCACAGCCGCCGGGTGTCCTTACACTCGGCGATGAGGTTACTGGGCTCCATGGTGTCGGTGTTCGACATGGTGGAATACGCCCTGTTTCACTCCAGACCTCTGCAGCACCTGATCCTGTCCAAGTGGAACGGGCTGCCTCAGTCTCTGAAGTTCCAGACGATTGTGCTCACCCCGGAGGTTCGCCTGTCCCTTGCGTGGTGGTTAAAGACGACCCACCTCAACAAGGGACGTCCGTTCTGGGTTCCAAATTGGGTCCTGTTGACAACGGACGCCAGTCTTCGGGGCTGGGGAGCAGTTTCGGGTCCACACTTGTTCCAGGGCAGGTGGACGCCGACAGAAGCGGAGCTTCCAATAAATATCTTGGAACTCCGTGCGGTCTTCAATGCTCTCCTGCAGGCACAGCGGTTTCTCCAGGGTCACCCGGTGCAGGTCCAGTCGGACAATGCTACCACCGTGGCCTACATAAACAGGCAAGGAGGAACTCGCAGTCGGGAGGCTCTCGTAGAGGTCTCTCGGATCCTGGTTTGGGCGGAGCGCAATCTTCCGGCCATATCAGCGGTCTTCATCCCGGGAGTGCTAAATTGGCAGGCGGACTTTCTAAGTCGCCAGGACGTTCATCCAGGGGAATGGTCCCTGCACCCGGACGTTTTTCAACTACTGGTGGACAGGTGGGGTCTTCCAGAAATCGACCTCATGGCGTCCCGGCACAACAACAAGTTGCCGGTGTACGGGTCTCGCACAAGAGACGAAGGGGCGTCTCTGGTGGATGCTCTGTCCGTCCGGTGGACGTTCAGGTTCACATACCTGTTCCCTCCGGTCTCCCTTCTTCCACGGGTAGTCCGGAAATTCAAACAGGAAGGAGGGATGCTCCTGTTGATAGCTCCCGCGTGGCCCAGACGGCACTGGTTCTCAGACCTTCAGGGTCTGTCCGTGGACAGTCCTCTGCGGTTGCCGCTACGACCGGACATTCTGTCTCAGGGTCCTTGTCTTCACCCGGACCTGACTCGGCTGTCTTTGGCGGCGTGGCTATTGAGACGGCCATGCTGAGGTCCCGGGGGTTTTCCAGCTCTGTGGTGCGTACCATGTTACGAGCTCGGAAACCGTCTTCCGCGAGGATATACCATCGCGTGTGGCATATGTTCTTCCAGTGGTGTCGACCGAGAGGTTATGCACCGCGGGAGTTTCGTCTGTCTCGGATTCTCGCCTTCCTGCAAGCGGGACTAGATCATGGGCTTCGCCTTGTTTCTTTGAAGGTACAGGTTTCGGCCCTATCTGTCTGGTTTCACCGTAGGATTGCTACAATCCCGGATGTGCGCACCTTTATGCAAGGTGTTCTCCGTATTCAGCCGCCCTTTGTTCCACCTGTGGCGCCTTGGGATTTGGCTGTGGTCCTGAGGGCTCTCCAAGGACCGCCGTTTGAACCACTGGGCTCAGTGGATATTAAATGGCTAACAGCTAAGACTGTTTTCCTTCTGGCCGTTGCTTCAGCCAGACGTGTTTCTGAGTTAGGGGCTCTTTCTTGTAGACCCCCTTTCTTGGTTTTTCATGGGAACAGGGCAGTGCTCCGCACTCGGCCCAAGTTTCTTCCCAAAGTTGTTTCCCAGTTTCATGTTAACGAGGAAATAGTTGTTCCGGCCTTTAACTCACCGGGTCTTTCCGTGGGTGAGGCCTCTTTGGATGTTGTGCGGGCCTTAAGGACTTATGTGGACCACACTTCTTTGTTTAGGAAGTCGGACGCTTTGTTGTCCTCTATGGCTTCTGTAAAAAGGGTTGGCCTGTTTCAAAGCAAACTTTGGCAGCCTGGATCCGTATGGCTATTTCTGAAGCTTATCTTCATGAAGGCCTACCGGTCCCTCCTTCTCTGAAGGCTCATTCCACTAGGTCTGTGGGTCCTTCGTGGGCAGCTTGACGTGGTGCCTCGGCAGTTCAGATCTGCAAGGCTGCTACGTGGTCTTCTGTCCATACCTTCGTGAGGTATTACAGGTTTGACACCTTCGCCTCTCAGGATGCTTCCTTCGGGCGGCGGATTCTCCTTTCTGCACAGGAGCGTCCCCACCCTTAAAGGTTACTGCTTTGGGACATCCCCAAGGTATCCTGTGGATACCCTATGGACCCTGAAGTAGAAAATATGAGATATGGTAAGAACTTACCCTTGTTATCTCTATTTCTACGAAGTCCATAGGGTTCCACAGGACTCCCGCCCTGTCGCACCTGTGCTGCAGATGGGCTTTGCTCTGGTCACCGGTTTTCCGTCTCCCTCTGGTGAGAATGTGATTCTTGTATGTGTCCAGATCTTTGTTCTCTCTCTTCCTTCTCCTCCTCCGGCCTATGGCTTGGTAACTAACTGAGGTGCCTTGGCCTGGGGGCGGGGTATAGGAGGGGGACCTAGTGCATCCTGGGAGGCTGAAAGCTTAACTCTTTGGTGCCCTGCGACTGACGTCACACCTATACCCCAAGGTATCCTGTGGAACCCTATGGACTTCGTAGAAATAGAGATAACAAGGGTAAGTTCTTACCATATCTCATATTTTTAGGCATATAGCATAAATGTACTATAAACCTTAAAGACTAAACTATTTTTTCCCAAAAAACGCTCAAATTTTATTTTTTTTATGATTGAACTAGGAACATCTATTTAAAATTTCTATTTTTTTTAAACTCCACATGCTGTAAAATTAGCATTTTTTATTGTGTACCGTGCATGAACTTGAACTGTAAAGACTTCAACTTTTTAATCATCCCTAATTGTCTCATATCAATATCCTTGATCAATATGGGATTTCCATAATCAAAAGGATGCATGAAATGAAGGACAATATTAATTTTTATTCCAAAGAACAATTTTTCTCCCAATATTCTCGTAAAACTCAATATAGAGTAGGGAAAATTGTTCTGGCACTGTCTTTAGTCTATGGGTAGTGGATCACATAAATTAATTCTTCCAATAATGTTCTCAAACTCCCAGAAATATGTGAATGACAAAAGTGCAATAAATGAATGTAACCTACTCACTCTTTTTAAAAAGAAAGGTTGGCATTATACAAACTCTCACCGTTGTCATACAGTGGTTGCGTAAGCAATGTGGATGTCATTTGGGCTGCCGACCGTTCCTCAATAGAATGGAAGAATGCTTTGTAAATTCATTTAAAAACCTGCTTTCCGTCGGTATTATGAATAATGGGATGCGATAGTCCAAAGATTCGAGGCAATAAGTTAAATTAATTAAATCTAATTTAATGACCTCATATATGGCAATAAAAAATAAAATCTTAAAAACAAGTAAATGAAATAACGGATAAAAACAAAGGAAAGTATCAAGTAGAGATAGATGGGTGATACCAGTAAGTGGTTGTAGCAATGTGGCACGCAGCGGGGGCAGAGGCTCTGCTATGTTTATTTGTCCTCTTTGCAGCCACCGGGTATACACTGGGGACCTGACGGCTGCATTTCCCAAGCGGCTGCAGAGTGGAGCAGGCGCCAGGCTTTCCGATCAGTGATCATCTGGACGGCACACACTGGGTGAAGATACAAGAGTGCAGAGGAGCAGGCAGGTCCCTCTAGCATTTACTAACATGCCCAGATAATAATAATCTCTATGCTAATATCTTCAGACACATGCTTGCATACTAGCATATTGGACTGGTTTCCCATGGCCACTCTCTCAATCTCCTGCAGTGAGAGCCGGTAGTGAGAGAGGGAGTGCATCCAGCTTCAACTGTGCATGTCAGAGATGGGACATAACATCTACAATTATTGTGTAGATTCCCCCCCCCCCACCCCAGGACATGATCTAAACATGAGGTTTTCATGTCGCCCCTTTTTGTTGGGATTTAAACGTATGGGCAATTAGTGTTCATTCTGGCACCCTGCACCTGTCGCAACCCGTGCAGTTTCTCTTTCCTGTCTGGGGTGATGCTTTCTGCTCTGTTGCTTCTAGCACTCTCAACTGATGCAAGAAACTTCTGATATACAGACCAGTGTGTGCTAGAAGCGCCAAAGCAGAGAGTCACACCACACCAGGCAAGAAAGAAGAACTGAATGGATTTGGACAGGTGCAGGGTGCTAGAATGAAGACTAGACAATGTCAACACTGCTGTAATATTAATTAAAACTTTTTCACAGTGTCTGCATTATTACTTTAAACATTATGCTTTACGATCATGATAAAATTATAATGCCAGCATCTTGGCTGTGAACAGCATTACAGTCAACTAACTATTGCCTTTTTGTTCTTTATGTGCTGGTGTAATGCAATTGTTAGTGTTTTTTTTATATATATATAATTAAGGACTTCACAATATGTAGCTATGCATACTATATAGTAAGCTTCAGTTTCATCCGAGTTATAGTTCAAATAACCAAACAGTCAAACAACCTAATCTTTTCATAAATAGTTTTTGTCTGTCGTTGAGAATTTATGCATCATGTATTCTTTTGCTTTCCCATAGCTGGTCTAAGCCTTTGCTACTTTTCCCATAGCTGGTCAAAACCCAGGAACCAAAAATATTGTGCGTCATTTGTAGGAGTCCTTTCAATTGATGACAATTTATTTACATCTTCTCAGGCTCCTTAAGTGCTAGTACGCCCATGCATTGCAATAAGCGCTGATTAAACCTTCTACTTTCTACTTGCTTTTAAGAGTGTTTGAAGTATGTACTCAAAGTCTTCATGCAGGATAGTGACTATGGGGTATATTCAAAGGTGGACACTATATGGATATGATCGCAAATGATCAAAGTTTTTTCATTTGTGCGTGCTCCAGAGCCGCATTGCGCATGTGCAGTGATGGTGTTTCAGCTCTGGTCGCACTGTGAACTCTCTCGCAGTGTGATTGACACACTGTTTGATAGAGCGGAGAGGGAGTGTTTTGGTAAACAAGGGCGTGCTGGCCACATTTTTGAGGCATGCCGAAGCCAGCAGCTTTGTCTTCTGACGCAGATTCACTGGCATCAGTAGCTTAGATGCGGTGGACATTCTGAGTAACCTTAGGGTAACTCAGATGTCCGATAATCCACCCGATGTTCCAGATGGTGATCCGATGCTGTATCTTCAGAAGCATGCAGCGGATCTGAGGTACCAATGGTGGGCGCCTAATTTAAAAAGACGACACCTGCTTCATTTACATACTTCCCCAGATCTGCTGCTATCTAAGATGCAGCACCGATCACTCCTGCGTCCACCTCTGAATCAGGCCATATGTACTAAAAAACCTGATGATAATCCATTCATTTTAACTGCATCATTATTAGTTGACGTTATAATTTTCAGGTTCCATGCTCTGACTTTTGCCTCTTGCCCATTATTGATTGCAGTAAGCATGCTGATGTGTATCTGTTTAAAGTCAAAACCAATAGGGTAGATTGGTTAGAGGCCTATTTATTAATGATCTTGTTATTGCCTTAAACAATTACTTTCCTTATCGTAGCATATGGTGACCATTTTTTTTTAGACTCCAGTTTAGCAGTCTGAGGCTTCTCTTGGCGTCCTGGTGAAAACCTTGTTCCTAAGAAGTGGTTTCCTCCCCCTCACCGGCAGCCTAGTGATGTCTGTGAGGAGTTCCAGCAGTATGCACAACAAAATGTGATATTGTAGCCCATAAGCCAGAGGTTCTCAAATAAATAGGATATCCGTGCTTTAGTCCAGATGGTTAAATCAAATTGACTGAGGTACTAATTAATCCACCTGTGCTCAAGCATGGATATCCTTAAAATGTGGACTGTAATGGTGGAATTTGGGAACATTTGCCATAGGCTATAATGGCCAATGGCATTTCAAGATGGCGTTGGCTATAGGGGGATAAAGCTTTTTGGCACTTGCTCAATTTAAACAGTCTGCAGCCCCCAATTTAAAAAAAATAATAAAAAAATGGGAACTTCGGAATCTTGCGTTACTAATACCCCTTTTACATTAAAGTCCCAGGATTTTGAACACTGGCCCAACCTGGGTTGGACCTGACTTCACATCAAGTTTCCACTGCACTTCGACCCAGTTATTCTCTGGTCTGCCGCGTTCACACTGCAAACCTTGGGCCGTTTCCATTGAGGTCCAACTCGGGTTGACTAGCAATTACCCCTGGTTTTTCACTCAGAGGAAAGGGGTTTCAGCTGAACGCTGGAGTAATATGTGATACTTTCTGCATGTTCCTTTTTGTAAATTGTAGTGGAAGATAAATCGTACAGAAACTGCTGTTTCCGCCTGATTTCTATGGGGCTACCTTAAATAAATAGGCCCCTTATAATGAGAAGGAAATATTTATTAATAATTATGCATCTGTGAAGTGTGTGTGATATATATATATATATATATAGATATAGATATAGATATAGATATATATATATATAATCCAACGGACAAAAGGGCACTCAGAGACAGCACAGGTACAAAAAACCGTGTATAAACGTTCAAACGTTTTCAGGGACACAGCCCCGTCATCAGGAACATACACATACAACAAGTAAGACACACTTACCACCACCGATATATACCCCATCAGAATGTCATACACCGCGTTGCTCCACCGCTCACGTCGTGTGTAGCCGCCTCCCACCGGCATCGGGCACTGACGCACTTCCGGGACACGCTACAGAGGTAGCCATATGAACCACACGAGTGCGTTCCATCGGCTAACTGCATGCGTGCCACGCGTGCAACCACAGTAGCCTACCGCCGCGGGGTCGCCACAACACGAACAGCTGGTGGATCCAGCTATGTAAGACAATCCCCAAGCTGACAGAAACACAAAAACAATCCTATAAAAGACAATAATAAAACATAGGACAGTGACATATGAAATGCAAGATGATATCATGAAAAAACACTGCATAACAGCTGCATGTATATATGGCCCAAGCGTCCCACAGTCAAATGCAGGAACTCAACGACCAATACACACACATCATAATATAAACTATTGAAAATAACAAAGCAACCCCCGATTACATCAGACAATTCCAGTTAATCTTGTCATTCAACCCACCCGGTTTGGAAGTGCCCAAACGCATAATCCACCTGGATTCTTTAAACAGTAATGACCTAGCCCGGTCGCCACCTTGTAAGGAGACCGGTGCATGGTCAATCATGTAATACCTAAGGGAATCCAATACATAACCTGCTTCGGCAAAATGCCGAGCTACCGGCTGGTCAATATCTCTGCCACTCAGCTGCATACGAATGGCAGAACGATGTGCTGCCATCCGTTGCCTGAATTTTCTTGTAGTCTGGCCTACGTAATACAGCTCGCACGGGCATACAATAACATAGACAACATAAGAAGTTGTACAGGTCAAAACAAATCTGATGTCGTCAGTAGCATCTTTGTGCGGATGTTTAAATGATTTGCAACTCAACATCATCTTACAAGTGGTGCACCCGCTACATTTATAGCACCCAGGGCTCTTAAAATACACATTAGGAGGAATAACCTTAGAAAAATCAGAAATATCAGAATGAACCAGTCTATCTCTCAGATTGCACCCCCTCTGAGAGGCAGCCAAAGGTCTCTATTTGTAGAACATGGGTAATTCTTTGTCAGTACTGACAATCGGCCATAAGGCCCTAGTGGCTCTTCTAATGATGGGACTTGCAGTCGTAAATTCACTGGTCCACGGGATCACATTTAAATCATCCCGTTTTACTGGGTTAAGTAATGTGTCCCTTTGTATCTCAAGCACCTCCTGTTTTTGTTGCTTGAGTAAACCCACATCATAGCCTCTGGCAGAGTATTTCTCAATTAAACTATCTAACTCTACCTCTACTTTAGCTGGATCACTAATGATGCGAGCAACTCGCATCATCTGAGACCGAGGCAATCCTCTCTTTAAAGCCGGCGGGTGATGGCTAGATGCCATAAGGAAAGTATTCCTATCAGTGGGTTACGAAAGAGCCCCGTTTGGATTTTACCATCAACCACTGAGATGGCCACATCCAAAAAGTTGGCACTATCAGGACTATGTGAATAAGTAAATTTAATGGGTGAGTTGGATTGATTAATCCCTACCATAAGAGACTCAAACTGTTCAACACCACCTAACCATATTAGGAATACATCATCTATATACCTGGTGAACATATAGATATGTTTACTAATCTCTTGATCTTGAAAAAACATGCGCCTTTCCTGGTCGAACATGTATACATTGGCATACGAGGGGGCCACAGAAGAACCCATGGCACACCCTCGTAGCTGTAAATAAAAAGACCCATCAAAAAGGAAATAGTTCCGACGCAATGTCAATTCAAGAAGAGATCAAAACAACATGGTCAAAAGCAGAACTATCCAAGTTATCGTGTAAAAACTTTTTCATAGCGGACATGCCACCTTCGTGCGGAATCACAGTGTACAAACTGCAGACATCCAAACAGCACAAAAGTGCCCCCTCAGGTAATTGGTCTATATCAATAGGTTGCAATATACAATCTAATAGCTCAGACACCGGCTGTAACAAAGACCCCCGGGCCGAAATAATAGGTCTGCCTGGGGGTTTTACAGGGTCTTTATGCAGTTTGGGCAGAGTATATATCACAGGCACTTTCGGATGTTGAACACATAAAGCATGGTATACTTTGGGGTTGATATAATTTATCTCTAGCTTGAGACAAGATGGTAAACAACTCCTTTTGATATAATGATGTAGGATCATAAGCCAGCTTCGAATAAACCTCAGAATCAGCCAACTGGTTACAGATCTCGTTCCGATAGTCATCGATCCCTTGGATAACAATGGCCCCGCCTTTATCGGCGGGCCTAATGATGATATCTTTATATGATTCTAGGGCTTGGAGGGCCAGAAATTCCAATTTAGATAAATTTGGGTAAGTCTTACACGGGGTGGTAACATATCTAGTAACAGTCATCCAATAATCGACTGAAAGTTTTCAATGACGCGTTGGTGGACACAGGGTCGAAATTTGATCTAGAAGATTTTCTAAGGAAAATGTCCTGGGCAGAAACCGTGGCTTGGGGGCTAACATTACCATAGTGTTCTTTCAATCTTAGTTTTCTAGAAAACTTATGTAGATTCAATTTCCAAGTGAAATCATCGTGTCTATTGGTGGGCACAAAGCTGAGACCTTTATTCAAAACCCTCAATTCTAGCGGAGTGAAAACATGATCGAAAGAGATTAGTAAACATATCTATATGTTCACCAGGTATATAGATGATGTATTCCTAATATGGTTAGGTGGTGTTGAACAGTTTGAGTCTCTTATGGTAGGGATTAATCAATCCAACTCACCCATTAAATTTACTTATTCACATAGTCCTGATAGTGCCAACTTTTTGGATGTGGCCATCTCAGTGGTTGATGGTAAAATCCAAACTGGGCTCTTTCGTAAACCCACTGATAGGAATACTTTCCTTATGGCATCTAGCCATCACCCGCCGGCTTTAAAGAGAGGATTGCCTCGGTCTCAGATGATGCGAGTTGCTCGCATCATTAGTGATCCAGCTAAAGTAGAGGTAGAGTTAGATAGTTTAATTGAGAAATACTCTGCCAGAGGCTATGATGTGGGTTTACTCAAGCAACAAAAACAGGAGGTGCTTGAGATACAAAGGGACACATTACTTAACCCAGTAAAACGGGATGATTTAAATGTGATCCCGTGGACCAGTGAATTTACGACTGCAAGTCCCATCATTAGAAGAGCCACTAGGGCCTTATGGCCGATTGTCAGTACTGACAAAGAATTACCCATGTTCTACAAATAGAGACCTTTGGCTGCCTCTCAGAGGGGGCGCAATCTGAGAGATAGACTGGTTCATTCTGATATTTCTGATTTTTCTAAGGTTATTCCTCCTAATGTGTATTTTAAGAGCCCTGGGTGCTATAAATGTAGCAGGTGCACCACTTGTAAGATGATGTTGAGTTGCAAATCATTTAAACATCCGCACAAAGATGCTACTTACGACATCAGATTTGTTTTGACCTGTACAACTTCTTATGTTGTCTATGTTATTGTATGCCTGTGCGAGCTGTATTACGTAGGCCAGACTACAAGAAAATTCAGGCAACGGATGGCAGCACATCGTTCTGCCATTCGTATGCAGCTGAGTGGCAGAGATATTGACCAGCCGGTAGCTCGGCATTTTGCCGAAGCAGGTCATGTATTGGATTCCCTTAGGTATTACATGATTGACCATGCACCGGTCTCCTTACGAGGTGGCGACCGGGCTAGGTCATTACTGCTTAAAGAATCCAGGTGGATTATGCATTTGGGCACTTCCAAACTGGGTGGGTTGAATGACAAGATTAACTGGAATTGTCTGATGTAATCGGGGGTTGCTTTGTTATTTTCAATAGTTTATATTATGATGTGTGTGTATTGGTCGTTGAGTTCCTGCATTTGACTGTGGGACGCTTGGGCCATATATACATGCAGCTGTTATGCAGTGTTTTTTCATGATATCATCTTGCATTTCATATGTCACTGTCCTATGTTTTATTATTGTCTTTTATAGGATTGTTTTTGTGTTTCTGTCAGCTTGGGGATTGTCTTACATAGCTGGATCCACCAGCTGTTCGTGTTGTGGCGACCCCGCGGCGGTAGGCTACTGTGGTTGCACGCGTGGCACGCATGCAGTTAGCCGATGGAACGCACTTGTGTGGTTCCTATGGCTACCTCTGTATACGTGTCCCGGAAGTGCGTCAGTGCCCGATGCCGGTGGGAGGCGGCTACACACGACGTGAGCGGTGGAGCAACGCGGTGTATGACATTCTGATGGGGTATATATCGGTGGTGGTAAGTGTGTCTTACTTGTTGTATGTGTATGTTCCTGATGACGGGGCTGTGTCCCTGAAAACGTTTGAACGTTTATACACGGTTTTTTGTACCTGTGCTGTCTCTGAGTGCCCTTTTTTCCGTTGGATTGTGTTTTCTCTACATAAGGAGCACCGGAGCAAGTTGCTCATATTGAGTGCCGGCAGACTGTGATACAGATATATATATATATATACATACACACAATTTCTGACCACTTCCTCATTTTCTATATTATTGTAGAGGTTTGCTAAAGTGATATTGCATATGAGCAGGTGACAGAAAAATTCTAGTTTCCCCATTTTGCATGGATGTGCAAGGCTGTGTATGGAGTACTTACAGTCTGTTATTATTCCAAAACACCATATTTTTACGCCAGTACAGCAGATGCAGAGTAAATTGCAGCCAAAACATGCACTAAAGTAAAGATTTAACTGATGACATTCTCCATTGGACAATTACATTGTTTGCAGTGGGTTGGGTTCTTTACATGTCAATAGAAACAGTACATATCTACCTTGTATTCTATCCTGATTATTATGAGGCAAAAATATACTTGAGTATCTTTGTTTTCAATAATAAAACGTAAATATAATACATAAGTAACATGAGGGCGAACTGGAGCCTGCCCTCACTCTGCATCCATTGGCTTTTGCCAAAGGTCAAAAGCTCTCAACAAACTGTTTAAGCAACAAAAAACCTTTTCCTGTTAGGGGAAGAGGGCCTGGACTGCACACCCTAGCTACTTCTATTGGGATGTGCTACCTAGCTGAGACTAGTACTACAACATAGAAAAAAAAAAATTGCCCAGCCGGACCACCCAAGGGCACCACACAAATTAAAGATAAATACTTTTACTTATATAACATTTCAACACTTCACTGCTGTCTTAGTGTGGTCTGTCTAGGCTGGTTTGGGGGTGCCCCATGCCCCAGACATGAACCCCTATAAAGTTAAGGACTTGCCTGATGAGGTTACCATGACGTTGGTGAGTAAGCTCATATCTTTGGCCGAATTTGACAAAATATATGCTGTATAATTATTAAATGGCTGTATGGTGTACCTGCTCTCCCCCTTTTTTCTAAACCTTTTCCTGTGTGTGTGTTTTTTTTTAAAACATGTAGGTCAGAAACCTGGGACAAATATACCTGCCCTCAAACACTATTTCAGTATTCCTCACAGTACATGGGAAGTCAGGTGGATTAAGAGAGAAAGGGGCCCGTGTGCATTCCCTCGTCCGGGGCCCCCTCCTCTCTCCCTGGTCACCGCAGCAGTAAATTCTGGGCACTAGTCTGTGCCCTGAGTCTCTACTGCACAGAATGCTGGGAAAATGGCCGCGACTACCATTTTCCAGATGTTTTATGCAACGCTACAGCCGAAGCAGGACTTCGGAGGAGCAAGTATTAAAAAATATGGGTGCAGGGTGTTTGGTGTGGGCCCCCTGGGGGCCCATGTGCGCCACATTATAAATACGCCCCTGTGGGAAGTATTTTTGTAGAACTAGCAAAGTAAAATGGCGTTCTGTGTAGTAGTTAGAAGAGGAGTGCTTAACTGCCTTCCTATGCTATTTTACTTAAGGTGCCAATACACGTTGCGATGTAGCAGGTGATCCGACGGATTGGCATGATTTCGCTGCTATATCTTACCGTGTATGGGCATGATATCGACCAGTGTGCGCTCCCGTGCGGTCGTACATCTCACCTCCAGATCCCTCGTAAGATGCATATCGCACCGTGTATGGGCGGCATTAGTGATTAAAATCTTCTGCTTTTCCCATCTATTTTCGGATAGAAGAAATGTGAGCTCATTTTCTTTTCTTTTACAAATAAAACACATTCCACAAATCTTCCCAGATTGTTGTTCTACTAGAGCAGTGATTCCCAACCACGGTCCTCAAGGCACACTAACAGTCCTGGTTTTAGTGATATCCATGCTTAAGCACAGATGGTTAAATCAAAATTACTGAGGTACTAATTAAGTCACCTGTGCCCAGCTATGGCTATCCTTAAAACCTGGACTGTTAGTGTGCCTTGAGGACCGTGGTTGGGAACCCCTGTACTAGAGTGTCTGTACCATAATTACCATGTTTTTAAACATTTTTAAAGGAAAGATACTGTCTCAATTTTACTTCTAGGGCAGTTATGAAGTCGTCTTATTGGCATGTTTATAACCCAACGCACATATTGGAGTAAACATTTGGACTAGGAAAAAAAACCCCAAAAACTGTCATTTATTTATTTTCAAAAAAAGAAACATAAGTTTGATGACAAGTTCAAAATAGAAAAAATCTCCCTCTAGGGCCCGTATTCAATTAGAGGCGAAAAGCTGCGATCTGTGAGAAGTTATCACCGATAAGCGCTTTTCGCCAGTTTCCACAGTATCATCCTATTCAATTCCAGGACGTTTTTGCCTGGGCGAAAAACTCCATAGGCAAAAAAGTTCCTCCATCCAAAGCCAGGAGAAAAGATGTGCAAAATCCATATTTTTAAGTAAAAATGTGGAGATTTGGTGCAGAACCCTCCCCCCCCCCCCCCCATAACTAATTAGGCAAAAAAAAAAAAAGTCTTAATATGTCATTTTTGGGGTGAAAATGTAAAAGGCGATTGAAAATGGGTTTTAAGTATTGAGTTGTGTATTTTGGGGTGCTGTATGGATGGGACAGGTGTTATTAGGATTGCAGGGGGCTGCAGCAGCTGTATTTTTTTATAAAGTATTTTAAATGCACCCTGTTAACTCCAAAATATACTTGTACCCATTTAAATGTACCCCTAAATTAACTACAACAATTAATTGCTGCAGTTAAATTAGTTTTATAAAGAAACTGCTTTATATATTTTTTTCACACTAATGCAAAAGTGCATATAACATCCATTTGGCTCAATTTAGGGGCACAAAATACTTTTATTACAGCTATTAAATACACTTCTATACCGATTACCAGGGTCGTTTATGCTTTATTTATGGTACAGACTGATTTCCCCCAAAAAAGAAGTCCTTTTCGCTAGTTTCGCAACTAGATTGTGCTTTTTGGCGCTAATTGAATACAGACCTATATCTCTAGACATACACGCACATATACAGATGTGCCCTTGTATATCTAGCCACAATACGCCACGCAGCGTGACTTGCCTGGCGTGAATGAGCCTCTAGGTCCTGTGCTACTCTGCTAGCGTCGGGTGTCTTTTATTGCAGATAATGTGTCTAAGTCGCAATGCAATGTGACTAGGACGTACCAGTGGACTCTGCTGATTAATTTGATATGCTGCACTTGTATATCTGTGTGCACCTAAGTATGTATATGAAGTGCAACGGAACGTGGAATGAAAAAAGATGCAGCCACTACATTGTAGCACTTCGTATACAGATTCAAATACTCAGTAGAACACAAATATACAAATTAATAAACAGTCTGTTGGTGTGTCCTAGTCGCATCTCATTGCGACTTGGGCATCTTTTTTTGCCGAAAATATCCCTATCTCTATTGGAGTCTCACGGGACCTGGCGCGCTGAGAGGAGCTTTTTACCATGACTGCAGCAGTTGTGTAAGGACACATCTGTATGTATCTCTACCTATCCCCACACCCAAATGCATATAGTTGGCAGCTTGGCCATGAGAAAGTTGCATATAATGTCACTGTCTGTCTATTTGCTGCTGACAGCACCAGGCCTCCACATAGAAATAGGTCCATTGTCATGACAACTTGATGTTGACTGGCCATATGCTCTCCACACGTTCAGCCACAAATCATAAGTCATAAAATTATATTTCTATTTACCTCACAAAATGAAGCATTTTTTTTCTTTTACATCATTAGGGGCCTATTCATCAACACTAAAATAACGTTTTTAAGGACATTTTCCTTAATTACCATTATTTTAGTATTCATGATGGCACTTAACAGAGGTGTCACGGAAGGTGTCTGTGGGTTACCTGTCTCAGGTGATGAGTGGGATTCAACGGAGACCGGCATGACTGGAACCACAGATGACGTAGATAGCTCTATTGCAAGATTTATGTAGCAGTGAGAACTGCCTTTGATGATGAATGACAGGAACTTGGAGGAACCGGACTGGGACCAGCAGGAAGACTTGTTGAGTTGAACTGGTGAACTTGGAACTTGACTCTGGACTTTAATAACGTGGATTGAACTGAAGAACTTGAAACTTGCCTCTGGACTGGAATAACGTGACAATGGCTGAAGGGAAATCAGGTAATGCTGAGACGAGGGCTAAACAGGGTAATCCGGAAATGCTGTGACAAAGGCTGGAACTCAGGTGCAGGCTGGATTGGGTAATTGAGAATAACAGGTTCAGGAAGGAATGGGTAGGTTTGGGATTTTGAGGTTCAGGGAGGGAGTAGGTAGGTAAAAGGAGCAGGAGTTGATCCACAGCAGGAAGCAAGGCAGGGTGACATGATGCAGGTTTACAGGGTGCCAGGGACCAATCAGGAGTAGGGCTAGCAGCAGAGCACAGGCCAGGGATTGCTGTAACAGGGCGTCTGGATGCCAGGTATTGCTGTAGCAGATTTTCGGGATGCACCAGGGGTTGCTGCCAGCAGGTTTACTGGATGCCAGGTATTGCTGTAGCAGATTTTCGGGATGCACCAGGGGTTGCTGTCAGCAGGTTTACTGGATTGCCAGATATAGCTGTAGCAAGTTTTCTGGATGCACCGGGGGTTGCTGCCAGCAGGTTTACTGGATTGCCAGGTATAGCTGTAACAGGTTTTCTGGATGCGCCAGAGGTTGCTGTCAGCAGGAGTCAGGGATACATTTGTATACAGAAACAGCACGAACCATACACCAACGAGATGTTCAGAGTGCTATCAGGGGAGGATAATATATACCCTGAATCTGGCTGCAATTGGTGGACATGGACAGGTGGTCTGGCAGTAGCATTCTGAGTGGTGGAAGGCACAACATGCAGAGGGAGTATTCATCTCTGCAGCACTGACTCAGAACTACACCTGTGATTCCAATCAGGGCTAGCAGTGTGCACAGACAGGAAAGGACCCAGGTGAAATGATCACTGTGGAAGGAATGCAGGGAGAAGTGCTGCAGCAGCATGATCAGAACAGGTCCTCTAGGCAAATTACACATACAGATCCATGGAGACAGCTGGCAGTGGTAAGTCAACAGGCAAAAGGTGAAAACCTAGACAGGTTCGTGACAAGAGGAGATATCACTGATAACTCCTGGTTAAGTCCGCCTGCATTAATTTCCACACTCCCCCATACATTAATATGGGGATATGGAAATTATGCTATTCATCAAATTCCGAAAATTATGTATTTTCAGAATTTGGCGGTGTTACTATACGCCAATCTGAGGTGGCGTACAGCGGGTTACATTTACCTGCTGTCAGCTGGGCAGGTCCTCCACGGCTTGCTCCGTCGCTCCCTGGTCCCTCCTCTGGCGCCGGGTGCTGTTCTGACACTGTGTTCTCCCGGCAAACTTTAGTGTGTTGTGCCAGGATAACACAGTGTCAGAGCAGCAGCCAGAGCCGGAGGTGGCTGCAGCGACTAGGTAAGTGGGGGACAGGGAGGTGAGCGGGGGGGTTGGGGGGTACACACTTACCGCAGCTGTAGGCAGTGCTGCACATGCTCTGCTTTTACGGATGTACGGAGCATGCGCAGCACTGATTACAGCTGCGGTAATATAGGAGCAGGTAGGACAAAGTATATATTTCCCGAAAAGCTGTCATCACAAAAATGAAGGAGAGGAGGAATGATGAATTCCTCCAGGAATTGGGTAGAACTCCAATGCGAGTTCTAAACCTAATTACCTCAATAAAATATTTAGTAATGATGAATAGGCCCCCAAGGGAGACATTGGGGCTGAGAGTATAGGTGGTGTACAAACTAGGGATGTGCAGGCTCGGATAGGTTAGATGACGTTTTGCCTCTTTCTGAGTTCCGTTTTTTTGGAGGGAAAAATCCGAACTCCACGTGCAAACTCGAACCTATCCGAGCCTGCACATCCCTAGTACAAACCCACATGGCACTGACCACACCCAGGGCCGCTGCTACCATTAAGGGTGCCATTGAGGTGACTGAAGTCTACAGCACAAAAATTAAAGAAGACATTGTTTTGCTACTTAGTACAGACAGCAGAAATTGGATTATATACAGTCAGGTGCATAAATATTGGGACATTGACAGAATTTTCATATTTTGGCCTCTATTCACCACCACAATGGCTTTGAAATGAAACAAACAAGATGTGCTTTAGCTGCAGACTTTCAGATTTAATTTGAGGGTAATTCCATCCAAATCAGGTGAACGGTGTAGGAATTACAACAGTTTCTATATGTGCCTCTCACTTTTTAAGGGGCCAGAAAATTCTGTCAATGTCCGAAAATTTATGCACCAGACTGTAGACAGCTGCTGCACCCATACTTTTCCCTTGTTCTTCTATATATGTATAACATGCTTGGCTGGTTTAGCATTGCATGCAGGTAGCAGTATCCATCCTCTTCCCCTCTCCACCTCTTTGAAAGTACACAGGTGACCTGAGGTATTTATATTTGTGGTATATTCAGCCCAAAATACAGTCAGACACTTTCTGTAGCAGCTCACACATCATGTGGAATTAGTATAATTACAGAAGTTGCATTGAACAATGGATAGATCATAACTTTATGATCTATCTAATAATCAATATGAACTATGGTGCTGATGTGGGGTTAAATGTACACCTGTTTATAATATGTTGTGTGAATTTACACTGTGTATGCTCAGAAAATGAGCATGTGCAATAGCATCTGTGTACAGTCATCTGCACTTTGGACCCTTACGGCTGAAGAGGGCTCTGTGTGTGAGGTGGGGGGGGTGGCGCGGTTGGGGCGCTAAGATGAAGCTATGCCTAGGGTGCCAAGAACCTTTGCACTGGCCCTGACCACACCCTCATAGCACTGGTCACACCTCCTCTGCTTCTCATAATAGCATACTTGCCGACTATCCGGCTGCTTCTTCCGGGAAGGAGCAGCCAGATTAGCAGGACAGGGGGCGTGTCCGGCAAAAGCGGACGTGACCGGGCAGGCAGATGTCATTTGCGGGCGTGATGGGCGGAGCCATGCGGTCGTATAATTGTGGCCCCGCCCCTGCAACACAATGCCGATAGAACAGGCATTGTGAAGCAGGGGGCGGGGCCAAAATGACGCGTTTCAGCGTGAATCGCATCACCACACCCCCCACTGTGGGGGTTTAACAGGTATTCTTGGGGGGGTGAGGGGGGATCTTCGGCAGTTGGGAGGCTTGTCTGCCTTTCCGGGGGGCTGGGAGCTGCACCCGTTTATCGGGAGGCTCTAGGCCGAATCGGGAGGGTAGGCAAACCTGCATAATAGGCCCTTGGTCATTTTCAGCTCCAGGCCCATGTGGCCCTCAATCCGGCCCTGCTTACAGTGAAATATTGCCCCATAATAGCCAAACCTGCTGAAACTTAGCAGCACAAGCTCTACTCTACAGGGCAAGCTCTACTCTTATGTCACCTTAAACCGTAGCAGCACAACGTTTATTTTTCCACTTTATCAACATTGGTGAAAGTTTCCTTTGTATGTAATCTGTTTTCGTTCAACTATTGCTGTTGAAAATGCAGTATGTTAATACATAAATAGCCTTAGGAATTATAATGCACTAGTCCACTTTACCAGAAACCCAGAATATTCTTCATAGAAAAGAAAAAACGGCGCTAAAAAATATCAAATTTCAATACCAATTAAATTTGCTAAACTGTTGATTCCATCACAATTAATGATATATAATGTCTAATAGTAATATCTGCATTCACTAATAAAAGAAGAAATGTAAATAAGGCTTGGTTGCAACTTAAATAAAGAGCAATTTATTAGCTGCATTAATAAAAATATAAAATACTAGCAACCTGCCCCGACTTCACACGGGAGCAATTACATCTCGCCACAGCCCCCAACCTCTCATCAAAATCTACGTCATGTCACAACAGTGCCCTACATCTCACCACAGCCCATTGCATCTCACAACAGCCTCCTGCTTCTTACTGCTGCCCCTTGCAGCCCACCACAACCCCATGCTTCTCATTCCTGCCCCCTGCATCTCGCCAGTGTCACCGCAACCCCCTCCTGCTGCTGCCCTGCAGCTAGCTGGGACCCAGCCACTGAGATGTGCTCGGAAGGGCAAGAGGATCATGGATGAGAGATTTGTAGTGTAGCTTACCGCATCAGCAGCACGTCCCCGGGGCTGGCGCACCTGTGCATATTTCTGTAGCCTCCATGCACACCCCTCCCCAAGTGCCGAACATGGAGATGAGCTATGTCCTCTTTGCACAATGTACCCTGTGTTTCCTGGACTTCCAGCTGAGCTTTCTCGTTATGGTGTCTCTGTCCGTGAACAGCACTAACTTCTATGGGAGGTGCCTCCTAAGGGTGTGTGCCTGAGCGGGAACATCACGCTGGAGAGGGAGCCCTTCACGGTGGAGGAGTGGCGGCCGGAGTCTGCCTGCAGTTTCAGCATGGATGGACATCGGAATCCGATGGTTATTAACCATTGATGGATTTTGTTCAGGTGGTAGTGTTTTTATCATATGATGGGGTTGACTACCCCTGTTTTAGCAGCTGCTCAGTATTATTATTATTATTATCCTTTATTTATATGGCGCCACAAGTGTTCCGCAGCGCCGTACATAGAACTAATAGGTGAACAAGAAACAAGTAACTTACAGTACATTACAGTGAAGGAAAAGGACACGACTTATATACATTGCTGAAATAGTGATTAAAGCACTCACAATAAGCTGCCGGGAGTTGGCAGTCACATGTTAGGTGCCCTAATGGGGAGTAGAGAGTAGATGAAAATGTAAAGAGAAGCACATGAGGGAAGAGGTCCCTGCTCATGAGAGCTTACATTGTAAGGGGAGGGGCAGACAGACAGGCGTGACACAGAAGGGGTAGATAGGAAGGAAAGAGCATGAGGTGGGTTAGGATGAGTGCTGAAAGGCCTTGATGAAGTAGTGGGTCTTGAGAGCCCGTTTGAAGATTTGTAGAGAGGTGGAGAGTCTGATAGGGAGAGGGAGAGCATTCCAAAGGTAGGGAGCAGCACAGGCAAAATCTCGGATGCGGGAGTGGGAGGAAGTAATCAGTTGGCAAGAGAGGCGGCATGCATTAGTTGAGCGAAGTGGACGGGCGGGAGTGTGAAGGCATAGAAGGTCAGAAATGTATGCGGGAGAGGATTTGGTGAGGGCTTTGTAGGCGAATGTAAGAACCTTGAATTGGCATCTGAAGGGGAAGGGGAGCCAGTGTAGGGCTTGAAGGAGAGGGGAAGCAGATGTAGAACGTCTGGTTAGGAAGATGAGCCGAGCAGCAGCATTGAGAACCGATTGTTGTGGAGAGAGGTGAGAGACTGGGAGGCCAGCTAGGAGAAGGTTACAGTAGTCCAATCTGGATATGACCAGTGAGTGGATGAGGGTTTTAGTGGCATCCTGGGTGAGGAAGGGTCTAATCCTGGAGATATTTTTTAGGTGAAAACGGCAGGACTGCGAGAGGTGCTGAATGTGCGGTTTAAAGGAGAGGGAGGAGTCTAGGATAACTCCAAGACAGCGCACTTTGGGGCTAGAGGAGATAGTTGTGCCATTAATAGATAATGAAATTGTGGGAAGTGATGTAGTGGAAGAGGGTGGGAAGATGATCAGCTCAGTCTTAGACATGTTAAGTTTAAGAAAGCGCTGGGACATCCATGAAGAGACAGCAGAGAGACAGCTGGAGATACGGGTAAGGAGCTCAGGGGAGAGATCAGGGGTGGAAAGGTAAATTTGAGTATCATCTGCATAGAGATGATATTGGAGGTCAAAGGAGTTAATGAGTTCACCTAAAGAGGATGTTTATAGGGAGAAAAGGAGAGGTCCAAGAACAGAACCTTGGGGAACTCCTACTGTTAGTGGAAGTGGAGGGGAAGAGGAGTCATGAGAGGACACAGCAAAGGAACGATTAGAGAGGTAGGAGGAAAGCCAGGAGAGGGCAGTGTCACGTAAACCGAGAGAGTAAAGGATTTGCAGGAGGAGAGGGTGGTCTACAGTGTCAAATGCAGCAGAGAGGTCAAGGAGAAACAGACTATCCCAGCGCCTGTATTCCCACCTACTTCTCTATATTTTTCGTGGCCCTGCTGAGTCCCTGACTCCCTCCCCTCTCTAGGCTGCTGACTAGAGCATATTGCTATCTGTGATTGTCTCAGTTTCAGATGCTCTCTTGCTGTTTCAGCACCCAAGTCAGCTCCTATACAGAAACTTACTGCAATATTTTTTTTCTGTGACTTCCGTCACTAAACTCTTGACTGCTTGGCTCCCTTTTGTCACAGATGAATGGTTCATATGCCTACACCTTCCTGTACCAATGCTGTATAGAATAATGAAGACTCCATCAAAATCCATCCAGTGGTTCAAGAAATGAGCCCTAACGAACACACAGAGATATATATATCTATCTCCTATGACTAAAAAAAGCAATGGAATTTCGATCATTAAGGCTGCGCAATGCAGATATGGTATTCCATCACATCACACCCTGTGGTTATCATTCAGCACTCTCACAGAGTTGTGTGCTCATTGGAATACACACATGTAGTCTATGCAACTGAGGGCTTAGCAGAAGATAGCGCTGCGCAGATGGGATAAGAGTGGGGTGGAGAGGGGGGGAAGATTAAGCAGCAAAGCAGATGCGTAAAGACATCCCCAACTACATTTGCTGAAATGCAGCCCCAAACTTGCAAAGGACCTCCAGTTATGCTTCACTGTTGCCTGCAGACACTCATTATTGTACTGCTTTCCAGACTTTCGGCGAACAAACTGCCTTCTGTTACAGGCAAATATTTAAAATCCGTCCAGAGCACCTGCTGCCATTTTCCTGCACCCCAGTTCCTATGTTTTCGTGCATAGTTCAGTTGCTTGGCTTGGTCAAAGGTATGGCTTTTTGGTTGCAATTCTTCCATGAAGACGACTTCTGGCCAGACTTCTCCGAACAGTAGATGGGTGTGCATGGGTCCCAGTGGTTTCTGCCAGTTCTGAGCTGATGGCTAAAGGGAAACATGTGTCTTTCATCTGATGCACTAAGTTTTCTTGGCCGACAGCTGCATTTACGGTTCTCAACGTTGGCCATTTCTCTGTGCTTCTTCAAAAGAGTTTAACGGCACATCTTGAAACCCCAATCTGCTTTGGAATCTTTGCCTGGGAGAGACCATGCTGATGCAGTATAATTACTTTGTGTCTTGTTGCTGTGCTCAGTCTTGCCATAGTGTATGACCTGTGACATGGAACTGTCCACCACAACCTCACTGTTGGGATCTGGGTTTGTTGTGGACCGGGGGTGGTAATAGGAGCAGACACCTGAACAGATTTAAATTGAAAGTGGGTTTTTTAATGGGTGAACTTGCAGACATGTATACAGATAAAATAAAGTCCAGAATATTGGAAGCTGGGATCCAGCAGGAGCACGGGCGAGCGCTCAAACAGACAGGTTATTCAGAAGCACAGTAACTCTCACAGCTACGCTGTGAAACACGTTGCACTGGCAACTATGGAAAACTCTGAACTCCCTTAAGTACCCAGTGCAGTATCGTGATAGATCAGAGAGAGCATGTGACACGCCAGGACTGGAGCAACTAAGTCACATGACCAGAAGCAAGATGGCGGCGCCCATACCAGAGTGGAATGGAAACGCCACCAGGCCTACCCCAGCCAAAATGACACCGTGCCTGCGGAACACCTCGCACAGCCAACGCCCTCCGCCAGACACCAGCCCCTCCGCCAGAAGGACCACGCCTCAGCGCCCTCACAGGTAATACCCGTCGTCCCTTATGCCGAGAAACCCTGGTCGTGGCACTTACCTTTTTAGCAGAGTTTGGCTGTTCCTCACCCAGTTTTAAGCCTCCTACACAGCTGTTTGTTAATGACTGTTTCAACCTACATATGAAAAGGATGATCATTTATAAACTGTTTGATATAATTGGTTAATTATACACCTGACTATAATCCTACAAAATCCCTGACTTTATGCAAGCGTACCTAGTGCACCAAATATACTGATTTCTCTTCTGAACTTTATTTTGTATCAATTAACAAAATGCAAACTATTAACACTTCTATTTTTGAAAGCATTTTTACTTTGCTGCATTATTTTTCCATACCTGCCTAAAACTTTTGCACTGTATTGTATATGTGATATATATATATATAATATTATTATACAGTACCAGTCGAACGTTTGGACACACCTTCTCATTCAATGCTTTCTGTTTAAATTATTTTCAACATAGTAGATTAATACTGCAGACATCAAAACTATGAAAGAGCGCATATGGAATTATGTTGTAAACAAAAAGTGTTAAACAAATCAAAATATGTTTCATATTTTAGATTCCTCAAAGTAGCCCCCTATTGCTTTGATGACAGCTTTGCACGCTCTTGGCATTCTCTCAATCAGCTTCATGAGGTAGTCTCCTGGAATGGTTTTGAATTAACAGGTGTGCCTTGTCAAGAGTCAATCTGTGGAATTACTTGCCTTCTTAATGTGTTTGAGACCATCGGTTGTGTTGTGCAGACTATGAATTTGTGACTATGTGAGCTTTAATAAAAAAAATTTTAATTTTTCTACATCGTGAGTGCCCATCGATTTGCATGTTTTAGATTTTGGTCCACTCTGTTGGCCCTTAATGGAGCAACCCACCTTTGCTGATTATATGCTGGATGTGCAGTTTTTCATTATGTGTGTGTGTGGTATGTATGTATGTATGTATGTATATATGTGTGTGTATATATATATATATATATATATATATATATACACACATATATATATATATATATATATATACACACATATATATATATATATATATATATATATATACACACATATCAGTCAGGTGCATAAATATTGGGAAATTGACAGAATTTTCATATTTTGTCCTCTATTCACCACCACAATGGCTTTGAAATGAAACAAACAAGATGTGCTTTAACTGCAGACTTTCAGATTTAATTTGAGGGTAATTACATCCAAATCAGGTGAACGGTGTAGGAATTACAACGGTTTCTATATGTGCCTCCCACTTGCTGAAAAGTATCACCAAGGAATGGGTGGCGAAAAAAAGTGCAGAATTGGGGTTTTGGGGAGCAACATTTCGGAAACCACCCTGCAACCTTCAGACACTCCCCCAAAGGTAAACTGTGTCAAAAAAATGTAAAAAAAATACCTCAGAGGACCCCAAAAAAAGCACTTGCATTTTGGGGGCAAAAAAAAAAATTGGGGGGTACAAAGTTAAAAACTAGCGAACTACAATCTAGGGGGGTCCCCAAGTATGCCCCAAGTGTTTTTTTTTCATTGCAGGTGTTTGCGGCAGGTGGATTTCTCACATTATTTACAACTTCACTTTAGCAACTTTTAATTATGCTCACCCCCATTTTCAAGTACCCAAAAAAACTTCTAAATACTATTCTTCACCACCTTCCCAAATCCCCAAAATAGCAGCTATTCAGCCCGTTTAAAGACCCCACAAACCTTCAGCAGGGCTAAGCGGGGGTATCCAGAGTGGTCCCCCATGTCAGAGCATCTTTTTGGGGGTGTTAGGGTGATTTCTCCAAAAATCAGCCACGTTTACACTGATTTCACATTCGCTGGGTGCCGTTTTCGCCGATTTCTTATTGAATACGGGTATAAGCGGGGGCGCGTGCAATACTTTTTCGCTGGCAAAAGCTCCGATGTGCGGCGAAAACTTTGTCACGCATAGACGGCGAAGTTTACGTTTCATATTGAATACCCCTCCTAGTCAACACCGGTCTTCTATCAAGAAATCTGTATCCACTGCAGATCAGAGACAGGATTTGTCAAACTTACCAGTAGCTAGACATTTTAAAAACAAAGGACATTCTGTTAGACAGATTAAATGTCACATTATTGACCACATTCCACCGCTCCAAAGGGGTGGCGATAGAGAGAAAATTCTGCTACAAAGGGAACTACAATGGATTTATCGATTGAACAGTCTCTCACCTAATGGGTTCAATGAGGACTTCAAAATGAGCTATTTTCTTTAGACATATTCTCTGGAATAATTTTTTTTTATCACTAGCCTTACATGTGACTTTGTTACCCATGGGTGGTAGCAATACATTATACGATATGCATACAGTACTGGTATCACGCGAGTTGCCTTGGGGACATTGCTATATGTCGCATAATGGCTAAGTGTGACCAGTTTATTTTACCGTGTGCTGTGCACATATGTGCATATGGCATGGTGTTATGGTGCTTTCACTTTTTTTGTGTGCATTTCTTAGTATACATGTGCTTGTTGCATTCATTATCCTGGTACATATGGCAGTACAGGAGTGGCCTTTGAAATGGCCTGGACTATACTATTGGCTGTATATTCATTTAAATGTGTTGGCAATTTAATAGTGGTGTTATTGGTGCTGTATTGCAGAGAGACCAGCAGGTCTATACACCAACGTTTGATATAAGCTGACCACAGCGATCTGTTGCCATACATTTCCAGTGCTGTTATAATCAGAGCCGGGTGCCGTACATTCTTATGCATATGGCATGGTGTTATGGTGCATGGCTCCAAAGAGCCTTGTCATATTTTCTAATGCACACGTACTGTATGCATTAACATTGTCATGTTTCATGTCTATATGGCTTTGTAAGTGATTATATGCAGTTACAGATCAATGCTATATGATGGAATTATGGAGTTGCCAGCGCTGTGATAACAGTTGGCCGGTTTCTCCAAATTGATGCTGTCTAGAGACTGATATCAGCGATGATTCACTACTTGTTACATAGTCATATATGTGTACGTGTTTGTTTTGTTCTGCCCAGTCCACAGCGCAGGCTACAGTACTCATACTGACAGCCATGTATGTGTAACAAACGGAGGCTGTTTATTTACCTTTTAAAGCCCACCCACCCACCTGATGCCTTGTAGCCAATCAACGCCAAGGGGCGTGGCCAAGGCAACACAGCATGATTTGGGCTTTACTGATTTTGGCGCCCTTTTTGGGTATATTAAGAGCTCCAGGGCTCAGTATGTGTCAGCCCCTGAGGAAAACTGAAGTACAGTTGAAACGATCGTTGGACCACTGATAGCTATGTGATTTGTCTGTTTACATGCCTTGTGAATAAACCTGTGGATTCATCTAAACGTGAGCGCTGTTTTTTTGTTTACTCAGCAGGCGATTAGCTTGCTTAGTGACAGGGTGATTATATATATATATATATATATATATATATATATATATATATATATATATATATATATATATAATATAGAAATCCAAAAGAAATTGGCACTCAGAGTAATTGAAAATGCAAATATAGAAATGTATTAAATTCGGTCTACAGCCGTTTCTGGGCCGAAGCCCCGTCTTCAGGACCACAATACAAACAAAACACATAACCCCCCATATGTACCTTACCATCAACCGGCGCGCGCCTCCAGCCGTCCGTCAGGAACCATCCGCCGGAAGCACGTGACCGTCACACTTCCGGAAACTACAGCCGACATCGTCATGGGGACCGCAGAGTGCGTTCCACAGACCAGAGAGCCTGCGTTCCACAGTCGTGAACCGGCCCCGCCCCCCAGCAGTGGCACCTAAAGACACAGCAAGACACCCACCGATTGGTGTATGTACATCACAAGCCCAACAACATTACATAAACATTAACAAAAAATGACAAACATCATAAAAACCGAGCAAATAAGCACATACCCCGTTAGGACCCCCACAATCCATAATCCCACACTCCAGAATCCCTATCGCAAACATAGCAATACAAAGTGAAAATAAAAAATCACCATCACAATACCAAATCAGTCATATGAGGCTATTCCAATGACATAAGATATGTGTTGACTTGTTCTACTGATCATGTTGTATACATTGTTATCTGTCCATGCAAGCTATATTACGTGGGGCAGACTACACGTAAATTCTCAGAGCGTATGGCAGCGCATAGGTCCGCCATCAGGCTGTCATTACAAGGGAGGCTTATTGATCAGCCAGTTGCTCGACACTTCAAAGAGGTCGGGCACACGCTGGCATCACTTAGATACTTTATGACTGACCATGTGCCCGTCACTCGGAGACGGGGTGATAGGGCTAAGCAGTTACTTATCAAGGAATCCAAGTGGATTTTAAGACTTAATACCATTGCCCCACATGGCTTAAATGAAAAAATTAATTGGAATAGCCTCATATGACTGATTTGGTATTGTGATGGTGATTTTTTATTTTCACTTTGTATTGCTATGTTTGCGATTGGGATTCTGGAGTGTGGGATTATGGATTGTGGGGGTCCTAACGGGGTATGTGCTTATTTGCTCGGTTTTTATGATGTTTGTCATTTTTTGTTAATGTTTATGTAATGTTGTTGGGCTTGTGATGTACATACACCAATCGGTGGGTGTCTTGCTGTGTCTTTAGGTGCCACTGCTGGGGGGCGGGGCCGGTTCACGACTGTGGAACGCAGGCTCTCTGGTCTGTGGAACGCACTCTGCGGTCCCCATGACGATGTCGGCTGTAGTTTCCGGAAGTGTGACGGTCACGTGCTTCCGGCGGATGGTTCCTGACGGACGGCTGGAGGCGCGCGCCGGTTGATGGTAAGGTACATATGGGGGGTTATGTGGTTATTTTATGTGTTTTGTTTGTATTGTGGTCCTGAAGACGGTTCTTTGGCCCAGAAACGGCTGTAGACCGAATTTAATACATTTCTATATTTGCATTTTCAATTACTCTGAGTGCCAATTTCTTTTGGATATCTTTGGATTGATTTAATTGCGCACCGGAGGCAGCTGTGTTGGTGTTGTGAGTGCCGGCAGACTTTGGATTATATATATATATATATATATATATATATATATAATATATATATAATTTATATTGTGTGTGTACTTCAAGCTAAGTTTTATTTTGCGATGACGTTAAATTAAAATCCATCCAGTCAGTGGAAGGCCCAGAACAGACTCCGCCGTGAGGTCTGACCGGGACCCCAAACACTCCATTAGGCATCCCAGACCAATTGCCAACCCTCTGTGGAGTTTTCCTTCAAATCCATTCAGTGGAAGGCCTAGAACAGGCTCCATGGGTCAAAGTTCTGCGTAGCTTCCCTGGGCCAAAGTTCTGCCCAGCGTATACCAACGGGAGGTCCGACCAGGACCTCATCCTCCTAGTATGTCTTCTGGGACTCAATGTTACCACTCTGTGAAGTTTTCATCCAAACCCATCCAATGGAAGGCTAAAAACAGGCTCCCTGGGTCAAAATTCTGCCCAATGGGAGGTCAGATCGGGACCCTAACCCCCCTAAAACTTGGAGAGTTGGCTCCATCCCAATCGGTGCAGGGGTGTCCGAATGCATAACCGGACAGACAACAAACAGACCAATCAGTTTTATATATAAGATGTGTGCGTGTCTGTGTATATCTATCGATCTAGAGATAATCTTAAAAAATATATATATTCCCTGTACACTCTGTGGAAACCTGACAAACCAGGAGTTTTACCCTGTACTAACTTTCATAGGATATTGGTAATTTTTTTCCAACAGCAAGGGCTACATATGGAAATGCAATAAATACCTTAATATGAGGACAGTGAGAATATGTCTCTGGAATTCTACAGAGTCACATTTTAATCAGAGCATGTACGTCTAATTTCTTTATATGAATGTAGCAGGTATCTCTGGGACTAATTAATAGTCTGGAAATATAAGTGCAGATTCAGCGTGTATATGCAAATCATTTACTATTCGTGTTACTGACAGAAAGTTATCTTCTTAGTGCATTATACAAGCTTCATAGTGGATGGATCTGAAATGTAATGGGATTCTTCCATATGGGCATTTTCAGATTGTTTAAGCTCCTCCTCCACATTTTACCTTTTATCCAGTAAGAGCTGGTCTAATAGTTTAACATGTAAGTCGCCCCAAACACACACTGGTGAAGTGGAGGAAGTACACTTATGCCAGAAGGGTTCAAAGGAGACTGCACAGGCTAGGGCTATTTGTCGAATATTCAGCCTTATCCTCCACATTCTCAGCCTCTGTTCAGTGACGGTATTCAGGGTGTAGCGCACAGGCAAGAAATTCCTCTAATTTCAGACCTAGCCTTTCGACCTGGGATATTGCCGGGGCTTGCAACTCGACTCGGGTTTTGGTTGTGTGCCAATAGGCCGTAGTCGGCATCCTGGTGGTCGGGATGCTGACCGTCAGAACCCTGGCGCCAATATTCAGACAGCAGTTGGAATTCTGGCTCCAGAATTCCGACCGCTGACATCCCGACGGTAAGTATTAACCTTGGCATTAGGGTTAGGCTGCGGGAGGGGGGGAGGGTTAGGCTGCCAGGGAGGGGGAAGGGTCGAGGATAAGCTGTCGGGAGGGGGGGGTTAGGATTTGGCGAGTTAGAGTACTTACCTGCAGGCATTGGGATTCTGACTGTCGGGATGCTGCTGTTGGTATCCTGGCTGCTGGCATCCCGACTACCGAGATCCCGTACCCAACCCGTGTGAACTGACCCGGGATCTTTACGGGACTTTGGGCTTGACCAGAATCTCGGAAATGTGTAGACAGACCCGACTGGAGTCGGCTGTCCTGGGTCTACGGCCCTGCTCAGTACCAGGGTTATTCCAGGGACTGTTTTAAAGAGTCCGCCAATTCCTTCAAAAAATAAATAAATATATATATATATATATATATATATGTATATGTATATATGTGTGTGTGTGTGTGTATATATATGTATATATTTATTAGTGGCACATGCCAGGTAAACGATCGTTCTTAATCAGGGAGGTGTGTCATGACATACCTCCCTGATTGAGAACTATCGTTTTTCTGGGTAGTGAAACTCTATAAATTGGAAGGAATTGGTGGACTCATTAAGACGTATCCATACGTTTGGAACAAGAACTTTATTACCTCAAAATTGCTATATATGTTTATGTTGCCAGGATTTGGTGACTTGCAGTGTGGTAATAATTTGCTGCCTTTCTAGTAGTACCAAGGTGTGGTTTTTATTTTCATTTTAGTCCCGTGACCGACCCTGGTCGTCTGGAATGTGTATGTTGCAACCTAGGTTGTGCTGAAAATACACTTGATTGGCTGTTTTGTGTACTTGCAGATTATTGTGAGCCAAACAAGTGTCGCCTTTCAATGACACACTGACTGCGAGGGCAGACACGGGTTCAGTGTGAACTGGGTCAGCCCAGGATTTTCCCAAGTCCAAGGTGTAGTGTGAAAGGGGATCCCTATCTGCGATACGGGTTAGAAATCGTGTCCAAAAACCTGTGTCTGAGCCCAGGATCATATCTGAAAGATGTATCCGGTAAGCCGCTTACCCTGCTTCATCTAAGAGCCAGCATCTGGATATCATGACCACGCGTGTTATAGTAAAAAACTTTGTTGATCTGGAATTCTCCAAATAACCAACCCATGCATTTAAAGACCAACTCAAAACCATGAACTGCAGTAATATGACCCTGAGCTATACCGCTTACCTTAGCCATTATTTTATGTAGTAATGAGCCAACCTAATAGATGCAATCTAAAAGTGTGAATTCCTGTAGAACAATAATTTGCCAGTTGAAGACTAGAAGGAAGTCTAACAGTCAGGTTTCAAGTAAGGTTTCAAGTAAAGAAACTGCTCACCTTCAGATGCCTTTATTTTATTTGCATGTTGCATGCCAGACAGGACATTTTAATAAACAGGTTGCTTTATCTTTTGCATTCATTTGTCAGCATGATAGATAAGTATTCAAATCGCCCTGCACAAGTATTTTATTTTCATTTCCTATGATTACAGCTGAATATAATGATACAGAAGATGACGCAGTGCCAATATGCACAGCTCTGACCAATGGGTTTTGTACAGCCCTGATTGCACACAGACACAGCACAGAATCGGGTGCACGGTCTGAGATTTATATTGGACATTCCTGGGAGATAACAAGGGTGGTGAAGCTGACAAAGGCATGTCGCTGAAAGCCCAGGAAACCATAGTCAGACGGAGAAACTGCACCTGCCATAGGGCAGTGTTGGTCGGTCTAAATTAGGGATGTGCGCCGGACCATTTTTGCTGGATTTAGATTTGGCTCTGATTCGTCGTCCGGATTTGGATTTGCCAAACCGCTGTGACTGGCTTTGGATTTAGATTTTTTGCAAAAATTGACAAAGTTAACGTCCCATAATGTGGGCTTTTTTTTTTTTGTTGTTCCTATAGTATTAACCTCAATAACAATAATTTACAGTCAATTTAGACCACCTCACAGCTTCCAATATTGTTTTCGCCATTATTGGGCAAAGGCTACAGTGAGCTGGCTGGTTACTAAACGACAGAGTGGTGGCACAGCCACCGCAGTTTAAAAGCACAGCTATGAAACATTGACAGTCACTGCGGAGTCACAGTACTTGTGTGTTATGGAGACACAGAGGGCTACTGCCCAAATAGTCACAGTGCTTGTATACACATTGGGGTACAGCCCAACGAGTCTCAGTGCTTGTACACACAGAGGGCTACTGCCCAAGGAGTCACAGTACTTGTATACACAGTGGGCTATGGCCAAGGAGTCACAGTGCTTGTATATACAATGGGCTATGGCCCAAATAGACACAGTGCTTGAATACACAGAGTGCTACTGCCCAAGGAGTCACAGTACTTGTATACAATACACAGTGGGGCACAGCAGAAATAAACTTTTTTTTTTTTTTTTTTTTTAACCTTCTAAAACTTTATTTTTGTTTGTTTTTTTACTCTTCTTGTGTTGACTTGTCACGGTTCTTGTGTGGGGATGCAATTGGGAAACCAGCTGCTTTATCCCGGCGAGGGTTAAATGACAGGTGTCTATATCTAGACGCCTGTCATTTTCCCGATGCTGGGAGACATGCGCCCGGCATCCCGATCGAAGGGATGCCGGGCACCGCGAGCGGACAGCCGCGGGGGGGGGGGGGGGAGGGTTAGGTTTAGGGCACCCGGGGGGCATTTAGGGTTAGGCACCCCCCCCAGGGAGGGTTAGGGTTAGGCTAGGGGAAGGGAGGGGTAGGGTTAGGCACCACTGGGGGTGGACTTAGGGTTAAGCACCCCCTCGGGGGAGGTTAGGTTTAGGCACCCCTAAGGAGGGTTAGGGGGTTAGGTTAGGTTCGTTTTTACTTACCTGCGGACGATCGGGAATTCCAGCGCTGTCGGGCTTCCGCTGCCGGGATCTCTGCTTCTGTCGGCCTGCCGCGCCCGAGATTCGGACTGCCGGCCAGAGGGACGGCGGCATTTCACACCGATTCCCTTGTGTGCTATGAACACGTAGTGGGCAAAAGCCCAAGGAGTCTCAGTGCTTGTATACACAGTGGGCTACGGCCAACACAGTCACAGTGCTTGTATACACAGTGGGGTATGGCCCAAGCCGTTATAGTGCTTGTATACACAGTGAAGTACGGCTCAAGTAGTCATAGTGCTTGTATACACAGTGGGGTACAGCACCAAGAAAAAAAATGATATAGAGGGTGCACCGGTGGGTGTGTAACAGCGATATGTCTGTGAATGACGACGTTCACAGACATATCACTTTGGCTGTGCAGCACAACTGATGTTTAATGTATCTGCAGATACATTGGTGCATTGTGCTGTGTGTACCGACTGCAGGAAGTTCACGGGCAAACGGCTGACAGAGGCCGCCAGTGATTGACAACTGAACTGGACGGCACATCTAAATATTCGCCCAGTTGTGACGTCAATCACGACGCATCGGCCGACGATTGGTAAGTGTGCACTTACCAATCGTCAGATAGGACAACTGATTGGCCGAGGGGGCAATTCTTCGTCCTAGTGTGTACCCAGATTTACCGTCATAGCAGCAGTTTTGTCTGTTGCTGTAATTATTATGGAAATATGCTGATGGTGCTAATTTGCATTAGAGGATTCATTTGTAGGGGGTTTTTCTACCTGTTTATTAAATACAGATTGCCACTTTAGTTTCCTCCAGTCATATTTTCTTTGTACATCTTAATTTATTTTCTCTCTAGTCTGACGTTGTGTTTATACCGTGTAACTATGCTGGCAGAAGGTTGGGTAGGCTTTGTGAATACACAATGGCCTTCATTTACAACTTCGTTCACAGACATATTGCGAGTACACACTGGCCGACTGGCAGCAGATCTATTGGCCGATCAATTGATTAGCCAATATATCTGTCAGTGTGTACCCAAGAGACATTCCCTAAAAGCTTTTCTCCACATTGCAATGATTACATCTTATGAGTGTCATAGTTACAAAGCAGTATACATCAAGGAATATATTATGGCATCTGGCTGCACTGTTAACGTCTCTTTTGGATATTTAATTTCTGCCTGTATTATGCAAATAGATGTGTTTCAGGGGCGTATCTATAATGGGCGCAGGGTGTGCTGGGCACACGCCCCCCGGGTCCAAGAGGGCCCACACTTCACACCCTGCACCCATAGGCAATTATACTTACCTCTCCGACGATTCTCAAAGTGCTGCTCCGCAGCGCTGGAACGGCGCTGTAGTGCAGCAAACGCTGGGAAAGTAGGCGCGGGCGCCATTTTCCTGGTGACCCGCGCATGCGCTGTAGATACTGGTATTAAGCCAGTATCTACAGCGCTTAGTGCCGCTGAGCCGCCATCAGAGAGGAGGGAGCCCAAACACACAGGCCCCCTCCTCTCTTAAAACGCTCCTGATGTGTTTGGAAAAACTCCCAGCTATTATACGAAGTAAAAGTAACTACGTGGCAGGATTTGTGCGTAAAGTCATATGACTGTACAGTAGAGGCCTTTCCTCTGCACTGGACAGATAGCATTTTTGTTAAACTTGTTCTACTGCTTTCAGAAGTAGTAATAAAGGTTACACCAGATGAATGTAATCCTTTTGTAGTGTCAGATATCTTGTATTCTATTAGGATGACCGTGAGTTCTTCAAGGAACATCCCTTTTTCTTTAATTTGTATACTCATGAACAGGGGCGTCTTAAGAGAGGAGGGGGCCCGTGTGCACTCCTCATGCGGGGCCCCATCCTCTCTCCCCGGTGGCTGGCAGCCGACTGATGGTGTGCCCGGAGTCTACTGCGCATACGCAGAAAACCGGCCATTTTCCGGTGTTCTGAGCACCGCAGACACCTGTCCGTGGTCCCACGCCGGGTAAGTCTAAAATAATATGGGTGCGGTGCAGGGCCCCCCTGGACCCGGGGGCCCGTGTGCCCCGCACACATTGCACCCATTATAGATACGCCACTGCTCATGACAATGAATTTATAATGGACATTGGTAGAAACTCTGTAAAATGTAAATTTTAGAATTTAAATAAGACCATAACATTTGGTGAACAATAGTCACTCGTGTGGAGGTGCTCCCCTGAGAGTACATATGTTAAAGTTAAGAAGACAAAGGAAGAAAAGGAACTCTCATTGTTGCTGGGGGCACTCATAGCCAAAATATTTAAATATAACTTTTCTACTTCAGGGTCCATAGGGTATCCACAGGATACCTTGGGGTATAGGTGTGACGTCAGTCGCAGGGCACCAAAGAGTTAAGCTTTCAGCCTCCCAGGATGCACTAGGTCCCCCTCCTATACCCCGCCCCCGGGCCAAGGCACCTCAGTTTAGTTTGGTGCCCGGCCGGAGTCGGGTGCACCTGTTGGAGTGGGGGCTAGAAGAGCCCCTGAAGCTTATTCTTCATGCAGCTGTGGCTGCACAACTGGATGAACAGCATGGACAGTCAGTCCTGACGTCCATGCTGTCTTCCCTACACCCCGCCGGTACCAGAACGCCGGTACTGATCCGGGGATGCTGGTGGGCGTCTGGGGTCACAGCTAGCGGTGACCCCAGATGCTCCGGACCATGGCCGGATTCAAGGGGGACAGAGGTAAGCAGCGGGGTCCCGCGGTGGGTCCCCGCTGATCACATGGTCCTAAGTCCCCAGGCAGGGGGCTCCCTGGGGACTGGCTGCAGCGTGGAGCCAGGCGACCAACCTGCGCATCCACTACCCCCTGGGAATAGCGGACCGCAGCAGAGCGGTAGCGCTGCGGCGTCCCAGGGGTTAAATGCATGCCAGGGGAGCGCGCCTTCCCTGTCTCACAGCCGGTGCCTCCCCCGCTGCACACAGCCCTCTCTGCATGCTGCCGACTGGTCCTGTGGCAGCGCTCCTCCCCCAGGCCAGCCTCCTCTCTGCTCCTCGGCGGCCATCTTCTCCAGAACGCATGGTGAACGCTGCTGGAAGCGCTGGACGGAAGCATCGTGGTCTGGGTCCCCCCGCATACCTCTCCTCCGCTGTGGTCAGGTCTGTGTATGCAGCGCTGTGTCCTACCAGGCCCTGTGTCTGTGTAGTTGAGTGATCAGCGCTGTTAGTGCAGGAATTGTTATTTTTCTGCATTGTATGTGACTGTGCTAGCGCTGCTGCCTGTAATCTTTTCTTCTCTAAACTGTCAGCTTTATTACTGTCCCTGTTCTTTCTGCTAAAGCCCTTGCGGTGCGGTGCTGCAGGGTGGTCTCTCGCCTATTTAATACTTAATTGGTGAGAGAGGTCACATACGTGGTGCCATCATGTCTGAAAGTGATTTTCCCCTCCGGCTACAGTGTACCACGTGCAAAGTACCGTTAGCGGAGGGGGAGGGTAGCGCGGAGGGCCTTTGCCGGCAGTGTTTGTCCATGGCGCGGCCTATTACGGTTACAGCACCGGTACAGGAGCCGCCCTGGGCTTGTTTCGCTCAGGCGTTAACAGCTTTAGTGGGCCAGTTAGCTCCGCAGCCCGCGTTTACTCCGATGGGTTTGTCCCAGCAGTCTGTGGTGTCGTCACCCATGCAGGGGTTCCCACGACAATTGGTGGTACCCCACAGTCTCCCTATTTCCCCGCTCCCGGGTTCTCAGGAGCCAGCGTGGGTTAACTCCCTGACGAGTTCTGTACAGCACTTGTCGGATGTGTTGCAAGGGGAGTCTGTGATGCGGTCTCATAAAAGGCCGGTGGCGTCTCTGTCCGCTCCTTATGAGGATGACGAAGGGACGTCTGATGATGGGGAGATTCTAGATCCTTACGATCAGGAACCTCTCCATACTAAGGACGCTGATGCTAAGTCCAAAGTATATATTCCTGGACTTATTCGGGCGGTCCGCACAGCCTTGGTGATTGAGGACGAAGTTCCCCCAGCGGCTAAATCTAAATATGCCTTTTTCAAAGATGTGAAGGGCGATGCCACAGTCTTTCCTCTTTCGGGTCAGTTGGTGGACCATTTAGAGGAGGCGTGGAAACAACCTGGCAAAAGATACCAGCCGCAGAGACGCCTGGCGGTGGCTTATCCGTTCGCGGATAATTATTTTGCTAAGTGGGAATCCCCTCCACAGGTGGATTCTCACGTGACCCGTCTTGTCCGTAGTGCCACATTGCCGATGCCATCCATGTCCTCCCTTAAGGATGCTACGGACTGCAAGGTAGAAATCTGCCTGAAGTCCGCTTATTCCCTTGCAGGGGGGGCAGCACGGCCGGCTATGGCCATTTGCTGGGTTGCCAGAGCGATGGAGCGCTGGGCGGATTCATTAGAGGCTTCTTTTGAATCCGACTGTCCGGCCGATCAGGCGGAGTTGATTGGCAATCTCCGTGATTCGGCCACCTACATCAACGAGGCGGCTCTAGACATTAGTACTCTGGTGTCTAGAATTTCTTCAGCAGCGGTAGCTGCTCGTCGCACCTTGTGGCTGCGATCCTGGAAGGCGGACGCAGATTCCAAGAAAGGTCTGGAAGCGTTGCCGTTTACCGGAGAAGTTCTCTTCGGTCCGGGTCTGGATAAGATTGTGGCCACGCTGGCGGCAGCCAAATCTGCCTGTCTCCCGTCGGCCGCTGCTCCTTCTGGTTCGGGACCATCGTCCTTTCGGTCATCTAGGGCCCAGGGCAGGCCCAAACCACAGTCGTTTCCTCGACAGGCTGGCCCTAAGAAATCGGTCAAGCCCCGGAAGCAGGCATGGAGTACCAGACGTCCGGCCCCCAAGCCAGATGACAAGCCTGCGGCCTGACGGTCCGGGCCTCCCTTTGGGGGATCCCAGGGTGGGAGGCCGCCTGCTACAGTTCGCCCAGTGTTGGTCGACCACTACGACAGACACTTGGGTTCTGGAGGTGGTTTCCCACGGATACGCCCTCTCCTTCCGGCACAGACCCCCGGCTCGCTTCTTCACCACGGGTCTCCCATCAGACCGGAACAAGGCTACGGAGCTGCGGAAGGTATTGCACACTATGCTCCAGGCTGGAGTTATAGTGGCGGTTCCATTCTCCCAGAGGGGCCAGGGTTTCTATTCAAATCTATTTTTGGTACAGAAACCCAATGGGTCATATCGTCCGATTCTCAACCTCAAAGCACTCAACAAGTCTTTGCGGGTCCCGAAGTTTCGGATGGAGACCCTACGGTCCATCATTCTGGCGCTGGAACCTGGGGACTACTTGGTGTCATTGGACATACAGGACGCTTACCTGCATGTCCCTATTCTTTGGCGCCATCAACAGTTCCTCAGGTTTGCAATCAGCAGCGACCACTTCCAGTTTCGGGCGTTACCTTTTGGCCTGGCAACAGCACCACGTGTTTTCACCAAGGTGATGGCGGTCATGGCGGCTTCTCTGCGGCTGCAGGGAGTCCGCATGTTGCCGTATTTGGACGACCTGTTATTGGTGGCAGGATCTCCAGAGCTCCTGTTACGCCACTTGGACCTGACCATTGCACTGCTGCAACGGCACGGCTGGCTAATCAACTGGCAGAAGTCCACTCTAATCCCGTCTCGGAGGATTCTGCATCTTGGAGCCTTATTGGACTCGGGACAGCAAAGGATCTTCGTGACGGAGGACAAGATCTCTGCTTTACAGTCAAGGGTGCGCAGTTGTCTGCACAGCCGCCGGGTGTCCTTACACTCGGCGATGAGGTTACTGGGCTCCATGGTGTCGGTGTTCGACATGGTGGAATACGCCCAGTTTCACTCCAGACCTCTGCAGCACCTGATCCTGTCCAAGTGGAACGGGCTGACTCAGTCTCTGAAGTCCCAGACGATTGTGCTCACCCAGGAGGTTCGCCTGTCCCTTACGTGGTGGTTACAGACGACCCACCTCAACAAGGGACGTCCGTTCTGGGTTCCAAATTGGGTCCTGTTGACAACGGACGCCAGTCTTCGGGGCTGGGGAGCAGTTTCGGGTCCACACTTGTTCCAGGGCAGGTGGACGCCGACAGAAGCGGAGCTTCCAATAAATATCTTGGAACTCCGTGCGGTCTTCAATGCTCTCCAGCAGGCACAGCGGTTTCTCCAGGGTCGCCCGGTGCAGGTCCAGTCGGACAACGCTACCACCGTGGCCTACATAAACAGGCAAGGAGGAACTCGCAGTCGGGCGGCTCTCGTAGAGGTCTCTCGGATCCTGGTTTGGGTGGAGCGCAATCTTCCGGCCATATCAGCGGTCTTCATCCCGGGAGTGCTCAATTGGGTGGCGGACTTTCTAAGTCGCCAGGACGTTCATCCGGGGGAATGGTCCCTGCACCCGGACGTTTTTCAACTACTGGTGGACAGGTGGGGTCTTCCAGAAATCGACCTCATGGCGTCCCGGCACAACAACAAGTTGCCGGTGTACGGGTCTCGCACAAGAGACGAAGGGGCGTCTCTGGTGGATGCTCTGTCCGTCCGGTGGACGTTCCGGTTCGCATACCTGTTCCCTCCGGTCTCCCTTCTTCCACGGGTAATCCGGAAATTCAAACAGGAAGGAGGGACGCTCCTGTTGATAGCTCCCGCGTGGCCCAGACGGCACTGGTTCTCAGACCTTCAGGGTCTGTCCGTGGACATTCCTCTGCGGTTGCCGCTACGACCGGACCTTCTGTCTCAGGGTCCTTGCCTTCACCCGGACCTGACTCGGCTGTCTTTGACGGCGTGGCTGTTGAGACGGCCATGCTGAGGTCCCGGGGGTTTTCCAGCTCTGTGGTGCGTACCATGTTACGAGCTCGGAAACCGTCTTCCGCGAGGATATACCATCGCGTGTGGCATACGTTCTTCCAGTGGTGTCGACCGAGAGGTTATGCACCGCGGGAGTTTCGTCTGTCTCGGATTCTCGCCTTCCTGCAAGCGGGACTAGATCATGGGCTTCGCCTTGCTTCTTTGAAGGTACAGGTTTCGGCCCTATCTGTCTGGTTTCACCGTAGGATTGCTACAATCCCGGATGTGCGCACCTTTATGCAGGGTGTTCTCCGCATTCAGCCGCCCTTTGTTCCACCTGTGGCGCCTTGGGATTTGGCTGTGGTCCTGAGGGCTCTCCAAGGACCGCCGTTTGAACCACTGGGCTCAGTGGATCTTAAATGGCTAACAGCTAAGACTGTTTTCCTTCTGGCCATTGCTTCGGCCAGACGTGTTTCTGAGTTAGGGGCTCTTTCTTGTAGACCCCCTTTCTTGGTTTTTTATGGGAACAGGGCAGTGCTCCGCACTCGGCCCGAGTTTCTTCCCAAAGTTGTTTCCCAGTTTCATATTAACGAGGAAATAGTTGTTCCGGCCTTTAACTCACCGGGTCTTTCCGTGGGTGAGGCCTCTTTGGATGTTGTGCGGGCCTTAAGGACTTATGTTGACCGCACTTCTTCGTTTAGGAAGTCGGACGCTTTGTTTGTCCTCTTTGGCTTCCGTAAAAAGGGTTGGCCTGCTTCAAAGCAAACTTTGGCAGCCTGGATCCGTATGGCTATTTCTGAAGCTTATCTTCATGAAGGCCTACCGGTCCCTCCTTCTCTGAAGGCTCATTCCACTAGGTCTGTGGGTCCTTCGTGGGCAGCTCGACGTGGTGCCTCGGCAGTTCAGATCTGCAAGGCTGCTACGTGGTCTTCTGTCCATACCTTCGTGAGGTATTACAGGTTTGACACCTTCGCCTCTCAGGATGCTTCCTTCGGGCGGCGGATTCTCCTTTCTGCACAGGAGCGTCCCCACCCTTAAAGGATACTGCTTTGGGACATCCCCAAGGTATCCTGTGGATACCCTATGGACCCTGAAGTAGAAAATATGAGATATGGTAAGAACTTACCCTTGTTATCTCTATTTCTACGAAGTCCATAGGGTTCCACAGGACTCCCGCCCTGTCGCACCTGTGCTGCAGATGGGCTTTGCTCTGGTCACCGGTTTTCCGTCTCCCTCTGGTGAGAATGTGATTCTTGTATGTGTCCAGATCTTTGTTCTCTCTCTTCCTTCTCCTCCTCCGGCCTATGGCTTGGTAACTAACTGAGGTGCCTTGGCCCGGGGGCGGGGTATAGGAGGGGGACCTAGTGCATCCTGGGAGGCTGAAAGCTTAACTCTTTGATGCCCTGCGACTGACGTCACACCTATACCCCAAGGTATCCTGTGGAACCCTATGGACTTCGTAGAAATAGAGATAACAAGGGTAAGTTCTTACCATATCTCATATTTTTTATTATGTATGTTAAAATGATCTTAACAAACAAACAACGTACAACACATACAATAGTATCAAACGATGATGCAGCGAAAATATGAATAATAAATGATATGGTATTACTGAGTTTTAATACTCAGTAGTATAGGCAGCAGTCATGTTCAAGTAAGTAGGCAACTCTCTGTATATATTCCATAGAAAGAAAAATATATAGTACCTGGTAATTGCTTACATAGTTACCTAGTATAGTCTTCTGATAGACCAAATTGTAGTCTCTTTAGCATTCACTACTTCTTACCTCCAACATATAACTTTATATACAGTTTTTCAAAATATAGTGTTCACTCTGTCTGGTGGCAGGCAGGGCGCCGGACCTAGAGCATGGGCACTTCTGCGCGCCAATGAATATGAGGCATGTCTTTATGAAGCGTCTCCTTTTCGTCACTCTTGGGGGCGTGCCCGGCACTTACGGACATGCCGGGCAGGCCCCCAAGAACCCGCAGGCTGTTTCAGCAGGGCGCCGCGCTGGGGGGAGGGTGCTTTCTGCCCTTCAGAAATAGGGCAGGGCGCGTGCTCTGCTGAAACAGTCTAGCGGGAACACTAGTAATGGCACCAACTAATGGTACAATAAGTATTGCCGTCTATCAATACCGGCAATAAATCAATACAAATAAATGGTTTCGCTAAACATACAGTGGTATAGGTTTAGTAGTACAGGTAATTGGTATGTCTGCTAAACCATATCAGCCTATAGCCACAAAAACAGTTTATATGCCAATTAGGTCGGATCAAATAGATGGTATTGAAAAATTTAAAAATGTTGGTCTAATGTATCAAAGTATCATGTAATAGTTATGTAGGTTGCTATACAAAAATAGTTATTGGTTATATATAAAGAGAAATAGCTTCTGCCAAAAATATGGTAGTGTGTAGAGGTATCGCCAACATTTTTTTTTTTTTTATTTAAATAGCTACCCCAATTACAGACATATCAAGGAGGCAGCTGCTGCTTTTTGTTAGACATGCATTTGTACAAAGAGTGAGCGTACCCTCTGATCGTCCTAGGGTGTGAATAAGTTTATAGGGCATCTGCTTTTGTGAAGTAGATAGGGGTGAACTCTGTTGAATCAGCGCAGAGATCTCCTAAATCACCGACCCAATGAGTGTGCCCAAAGAAATAAAAATAAAAAAGAAGTGTAGAATGAAGTTCAGAGAATCAATATTTCTGGTATTTGGATTCCAGAGTCTGTAACCTTTGCTCTCATGGCAATAGCCAAGCATGATGCACTTTACTGACTTTGAATCCAGCTTTTTTTCTTTTCTCTTTTTGGTACTGTATATGCACATATGGAGTACTTCCAAATTGCTTGTCTAGACTTGCGTCCTTTAACATGTATCCTGCTCTTCTTACTAGTGTACGGTTTGCTCATTCACCAACACCATTTTGCTCAGGAGTATAGGCAATGGTAAATTGATGATCTATTATATATTTTTTGAACAATTGTTCCACCTCTGGGCCTGATTCAGAGCCGGACGTTCTGACCAGAGTGCTCGCTCTGAATCAGTGCCCTCCTACCTGAAAATGGAGCAGCCTCTTGGACGCTCGCATAGCTGTGGGTTACCACCCACAGCTATAGCGAGCGTCCATGATGATGGTCACGACCATCACGACCATCGGGCTTGCGACGAGACCCTGCGGTTGGGTCTCGCTGCCGCAAGCCCAGGAGTGATTTTGATAGAGCCAAAATCACTCCCACTGACATCACTACTGATGTCAGTGGGGCCGGACTCAGACGGTAGGCGTTCCCACGGGAACGCCTCCGTCTGGCAGCCCATCGACAGCACACCCCCTTTGGTGCGAGACCTGGAGCGACAGCTTGGCTGTCGCTCGCCGGGTCTCGCGCATGCGCACGACGGAGCTCCCTCCGTCATGCGCATGCGCATTAGGGCACCATCGGATGCTCGCAAGCGGGTCTGAATTAGGCCCTCTGTTTTTATTTGTATTTGTTAGTATTATATATTCTCCACCATTATTCGATCGCGGGGTCTCGAGTCTTTAACCTGTTTGCAGATTACACAAGACTTGTAAAACATCAATCTTTTTTGCCACTTCAGATTTTTCTCTGAAGTATCTGTCATCTTTGTGAGGTCATCTATAAATGTCACAAAGTATTTGTATCCACTTACTGACTTTACATCAATTGAACCACATACATCTGAATGTACTATCTTAAGTGGCTTTGTAGCTCTGCTTGTTGATTTTGGAAATGGCTGATGACTTTGTTTCCCTGTAATACAGCTCTCACATCTTGGTTTATCTGATTTAGCCACTGACATTCCTGTGACTATCCTGTTCTGTAGCTTCTGTACACTGTAGTATCCAATCTTCTATGCTAGAGTTCTAAGGACTGTGTCTTGGTTATCAATGTGGAACAGTGCTGTGTGTCATGGACGTACAATTGCTGACATCTTGTGCCTGTAGCTATGACAGTACCTTTTCTGTTGCACTTTCCATTTGTGATGTGAGCTCTGTGGCCTTTCTGCTCTAGGATACTGATGGCAATAAGATGTGTTCATATTTCTGGTACATAAAGCACATCTAGACTTTCTGTGACTTTTTACATTTTTCTCGCAAATTTTATCACAAGCTTTAATTGTCCCAACTTTAGCAGCTGTAAGGACTTTATTTGTTAACTTGGTGAATCATTTATCATTGTAGCTGAAATGCCTTGTTGCGCTTGAATCAATATACAAATAATCTCTTCTGCAGCTATCTGTAACACTCAGTGCTGACTCATCTCTGCCGCTGCATTTCTAGCTTTGTATAGGATTCACAGTCTTTTGTTTGCACTCAACTGCTTTGTGACCTCTCTAAAATTGTAGAACAAATAAAAATTTTCAGAATGTTTCACTTTTTGTATGTAATGCCGTTGTCTCAGCTTTTAAATCACAGGACACATGTACTTGAAACTGTAATAACTTTGCTCTCACTGTGTCTATTGTTAACTTTACTGTGTTTGCCTCTACTGCCACAACCAAGAAGTCAAACTCGGGCATTAAGTTCTGCAGCATTGCTGTATCAATCTCTTCATCATCCACTTGCACTCAAAAATACATTAGTTACTGAGAGACGCACATCATTTTGGCTATGTAATCACTCATACAGTTACATTCATTCGATTTGGTGTTATATAAAACACGACCCCATGGCTCTCTATCATCTGGGCTTGCATCTGGTTCTACAGTGACCTTCCACAACTTTTCACGCTTTAATTGCATTTCCATAGCAAACTTCTAGGTTGTATAATTTTCTGCACCTTTTAGCTTGATAAACCCCGTTGTGGATGTAGCTCCTGTATTTATGCTTCCTAAAGGCATAAATGTGCAGCTTCTGTACTTTACTACTGCTATACTGCACTGGAAATACCAAGCTGTGTTCACTCTGTGCTCCTATGCAGTCTGCATTACACATGTGCTTAATATGGTGTCTGTATGCTGCTCTGAGCGTTCTAATAGCTTGTATTTCTGGGTACTTTACACCTGTGTTCTTGGGCTCACAACCTGTTGGAAATGCTGTGTGTGCAGGTGTTAATATTGCAGTCAAACAAATACTTTTGAGGAAAGATATATTTTTCCTATGTACAGTTTTTTATTTTTCCCCCAAAATAGCGGATACACAATAGTTTGCACTTGTCTACTCATTGCATGTAATTCTAAAGTTATTTTCACTTTTAAAAGTCAGTAAATAATTTGTTTTAATGATGATCTGCTTTTCTGATAGACACACGTGGGGAGCAATAGATGACGAGAAAAATGTATTCTACAAAATCAATGTCTGTGAAAACCTGAAAGCAAGTGAATGCGGGGACACGGAGTGTGCAATTTGTGCTAATGATATAAACAAGAACACTTTTCAGCCAGTGGGTAAGTCCAAAGTATATCTGTGGGCACATGTGTTTATCTAGTTTCACCAGGGTCTTGTCTAGATGAGTAGATTTGATCGCTAATACACTAGCTGTAAAATAGAGGAATTTCTTAGCCATCAGCTATATTCAACTCGACTTTTAGCCAATAGTTGAGATCAATATAAAGGGCATCGTAATGTCTCAATTTGATGGTTCATTAGTGTGTAACACATTTACATTGAAATGTAATTGATACCGAGTGAACATACTGTAAACAATCACGCATATAAGAAGTTTCCTTGAGCTTTGACCTGTATAAAAATACTTGGTCTATAGCCCTGCTTTGGAACATGGGGGACAGTCCTATAAAATGACACAGAACATTGTAGAAGATGTGTGCGGCATGGAGGAAATTACCCAGATGGGAATGAAAGGGGTGATGGATAAAGGCGTAAGTGCTTGACAAATTAATGCACTCGCATAAGGATGTGCAGCATAGCAGTGGGCCTTGAAGGAGAGAGAATATAAAAAGAATCAACATTGGCCATAAACAAAAAATTAACTGTTGGAATCCAGGAACTGCTTAATATATTCACAATTTCTATTAATCAACTATTATTGCTCATGATTACAAGAAAGCATACAAACAAGTAAAAATATACCCCGAAAATTGTACACTACCTAATAGGCTTATAGGGAGATGGGGCGTATTAAGAGCCAAGTAGGCCTGTGTTCACTCCCTGTCTGGGGCCCCCTCCTCTCTCCCTGGCTGCCGTCAGCGAATGACAGCAGCCGTAGACTCCGGGCACTAGAGTGTGCCCGGCATCTACTGCGCATGTGCCGGTCACCAAGAAAATGGCGAGGCAGCCATTTTCCCGGTGATTTCCTACTGCATTTGCGCAAAATGCTATGAAAATGGCTGTGGCGGGCATTTTCCAGGCGTTATGTGTAGCGCTACTCCATGGGACTTGCGGAGAGGTAAGTATTAAAAAAACAAAGTATGGGTGTGTGGGCTCCCCCTGGACCGAGGGACCCGCATGCACCGCACACCCTGCACCCATTATAAATACGCCCCTGGTATCAAGCCTTTGAGATAGAGTAGAGTAGTTGCCCAAAGCAACAGATCAGCTTCTCACTGTCATTTCAAAGACTGTGCTAGATAAATAATAGTTAGATTGGTTGCTTTGGTTGACAACTTCTCCACATTTTCTCTCTCTTTCTCTTTCCATCTCCCGCTCCTCTCCCCCTCTCCCCACACTCGTTTTTCAGTACTCCGGCTACACAGTTGGATCTGTCAGCAACTTGGCCTGATGCAGATGTTCCACCAAAGCACTGCAGCTTTAACCACTAATGTGCCACACCACAGTTACATTTTCCAACATGTCTTATGATAGTCCAATTGATTTTGGTTATCCTGCTAAATTTGAGAAGACCTCGCCAAATGTGGTTCCTAAATGGAAGAGACAACAATATTTATGGTTACAATAAACTTCTTATGTACTGATGCTTTTTAATCGAAAGGAAGACCATGCCAACGTTGTCGATGATCGGCCATCAATTGGGGAAACTGGGAAAAATTTGCATGTTAATTCCCAAATTTGCTGATACCGATCATCTTGCTGCCTGGATTGGCAAATCCGGGAAATCCATATTGGATTCCCCCGATGTTCTGAGCCAGACCTCTGGGGATCAGGGAATTGCGACAATCCCTCGCTGATGTATGAAAGTCATTAGAGTTAGACTGAGAGGGAGGGGAGGTTTTAGAGTTAGGCACTAGAGGGAGTGTTAGGGGTAAGGATAGAGGAGAGATACCCGAACACCGGAGGATCAGAGGTCTAAACCGGAAGTCAGTCACATGACTGCCTTGACCGGTAAGATGCTGCTAGAGCCACTGCATCTGTTGGGAAGCAGGTAAGTGGCACTGTTGGGCCACCAGGGACAATGTCGACAATTCATCATGTCTATATGATTAATTTCAACAAGGTCAGTGTCTGCATTAACCACTTAACTGACAAATTTTTTGTCCAAAAACCGCTCCGAAATTGTCGTTTTTTTTTTATGATTGAATTAGGTCAGGAACAGCCTTTTAAAACTATTTCAACGCAATTTTTTTTTTTAAACACCATATATCATAAAAATGTAAATTTTTATGGTATACTGCAGTTCTGGTCATTGACAGCTGTACCATCGATGGCCGATTGTTTCTATCGATGGTTGAACCAATCGATTGTTTGACATCGGTTGGGGGCTACACACACACACACACACACACACACGTATATATACTGTATATACACAGTATATGTATATATCCATGTGTATAGATCACACGTGTGTGTGTGTGTATATATATATATATATATATATATATATATATATATGTGTGTGTGTATATATATTATATATATATATACACACATTTTATATATATAAATGCACACACACATATATATATATATAGATATATAGTGTGTGTGTGTGTATATGTATATGTGTGTATATATATATATATATATATATATATATATATATATAATATACATACACATACATCTAGGGCTTTGCGTTTATATGTGGGGTGGGGCTTGCAAACATGGAGGAGGGAAAGGAGGGGTTGGCTCTCTGGCCAGCAGCTGCTCCCTCTACTATTTGCTGCCGCCGACAGGATGGTGTGGTGGGGGCAGAGAAAAGGTCAGCGCTGATAGCGCTACCTTCTGTTTGCCCGGCGGCTGCTTTGTCTGGTTTGCAGCCGCCGGGCTGCTGCTAGTGGGGTTGGAGGGAAAGAGAAGGACAGCGCTGATAGCGCTGTCCTTCTCTGCCCGGCGGCGGCTGCTCTGCCATCAGCCGCCGGGCTGCTGCTAGCTCTGGAGGTGGGAGAGAAGGACAGCGCTATCAGCGCTGCCTTCTCTGCCCTGTCAGCAGCCGCCGGGCTGCTGTTGGGGGTGGGTGCGCCTTCGTTGGGCTGTCCGATCACTGCTAGCAGTGATCGGCCGGCCCACGGGGAGGGACAGTGTGCAGAGGGACCAGGAGGTCCCTCTGTGATTGGCGGCTGCTAGAAAATTATTTTCCAGCAGCCGCCCACAGAGCTTTCCTGACTGGTCGTATCAGATACGACCATGTCAGGGAAAGCCCAGTCTGGTATGGTCATATCTGATACGACCATGCCAGGCAAGTGGTTAAAGCCATGTCTCCATTCTGATGTTGACACATCATACCTAAACACTTTTTTTTTTTTCTATCAATAGAGCCAGGATGTAACGCACACATTTTAAGTACATCTATTTACCAAGGACAGCCAGTGACCACCTAAGACTGCAAAGTGAAAAGGGAACTAACTGATTGCAAATAACTGTAATACATGTTTATTTTTCTCATATCAAGAGCTGCTTTGTCATTGTCTACAAACAGCACACTGTGGGCCTGATTCAGACCCGCTCGCAAGCGGGTCGATGGTGGCCCAGTACGCATGCGCATGACGGAGCCGGCTCTGTTTGAGCCGAAAGCACTCTAGGGCTTGCGGCAACGAGACCCTATCACAAGGGTCTCGTTGCAAGCCCGATGGTCACGATGGTCTTGACCATCGCAACCATCTTCCTGGCCGCTCGCTATAGCTGTGGGTGGTCACCCACAGCTATGCGAGCGGCCAGGTGGCCGCTCTAACAAAACAGAAGGCCGGCCCTGATTCAGAGCGAGCGCTCTGTCAGAGCGTCCGGCTCTGAATCAGGCCCTGTGCACTTTCTTCTTGTAATAGTGGGAAAGCAAAACACTTTAGCTCTCTCTACAGATCTGTCTAAAAGTGTAAAGTTTCTTTGGAGATTTAATTATAACTCTGTGCTCCATATGCACAATGTCATGCATTTTAAAATGTTTTCTTTCTTTTTTCAGGAACTTTACCAGCACAGAATGGCAATAATGTACTTGTGTTTAATACTACTCAGAGTTGTCCAGGGTCTGACCATAAAATCCAAAGTGTCATCAACTTAATGTGCGGGAAGTCATTGGTGAGTGTTTAATGCATGCGTGTTTCTCTTCTTGTGTCTAACTGATTTCTCTTGGTGCGTAATGTAGTTTAGCTTAGATCTAATGAATCTTCCATATGATACAGCATAGTGGAAAGGCGATGTTGTCACCATCCCGGGGTTCTGGATGTCAGCCCTCAGAATACCGGCGCCGGAATCCCGACGCTTAGAGGGAGGGTTAGGGGTAGTATACTTACGTACTTCTGTAGGGATGCTGTTGTTGGTATTCTGACCGCCAGGTCCGCGTACAAAGATATCTGCCTAATTTAAGATTTATATACATACAACTATAAATGACTTCTTTACCTTGACTTTAAAAGAACAGTTGCAGAACCTTAAAATATAACAAACGGTAATTTCACATATTTTCTATTTTTTAGGTGTGTTCATTATTTAAAATACTAGACTTCATCCCATAAAATATATATGCATATGTACCTATATAACCTTTTTGTGACCATATTGGAACTGATGATTGTTGGGATATGCTGCGTTTTATTGTGGAAGTATTGTATCCTGTGTACACAAGACTCTTTTCTGCCAAACAGAAAAACTAATTATGAAATACTTGGATACCTCGGCATGGAGCTGCGCAATAAAATGAGCTCGTCAACAATTTTATACAATTGACAAATCTTTTCAGTTGTGTAATGTCTTGGAAACCTTAATTATTGAAACTTATTTCTCATCTATAGTTTAAATTGTGATGTAAAGAAATTTAATATGCCAAAGTATGATTTGCTTATTAAATTGTAAAGATGTGATTTTGCTGTATATTATATGTAAAGTTTTGGCGTTGTTGCTCGAAAGGTAAAGCAATTAGTGCATTTTATTTTATTATTTTGTATTAATAGACTTTTCTCTCCTGAAATTGAGAATTTTTAATAATATTAAAAACATATTTTCTGTGGGATATTTTCTATGCCTTTTTGTAAGGGTCTAATGCTAACTAGGGTATAACGTTCTCAGTTTGAGGCACCCTTGGGGTCTCCATTATTGTTTCAATGCAACCCTAAACCAAAATAATTACTGAGCAGTCCCATTTTTTAAGTAATTGTCAAAGTAACATTATACGTATTTAAAAAAGAAACCAAAAACTGCCTGTTGCTTTACAGTGACAGCTCTCCCCCCGCTCATCGCAACCCTCCCCCTCACGCCACGCCGCTCCTCTCTACTCCACGTCGCCAACCCCTCTCCCTCCCGTGCGCAAAAAAAAATATTTTACACACACAAAATAAATAAATCCACTGGAGAGCCTGTTTTGGCACCCCGGAGACAGTGCAGCGGCATTCCAAGGAACCATGGCGCACAGCTTGGGAACCACCGCCTTATAAGGATTATTTAGTGCTTTGTAAAAAAATTCCATAAAGTTTTAAAATATTTGTGTGATCAGCTGCAGATTGTGACGTGGACATCTGTAATATCTATAAAGGGGAACTTGGTTCATAAATCCTATTTCATCAAATATATGGAGAGAACATATTTTGCAAAATAAGGAATATATTTAATAAACTCTTACCTTTTTTTTGTTGCATTTAGTATGTGAAAGAAATGTGGTTAATTATATATTTGGATTACCTTGCAAATGCCTACTTAGTAGGGCAAAGTGGTCCCAGTCAGTGTATGTACCAATCCATCTATCAATTTCTGCAGTAGTAGACTTGCCTCTCCATGGGCCTGTTCAGAGGTGGACCTAGTTCATGTGTGGCTGCGGTTTCTAATGGATTTGTAAGTGTGAAAATATGCAAATGTCAGCTTAAGCATTCCTCTTGTGTACTTCCTTGTGACGGACTGAGCAAACCCTGCGACACCCACTCTGCATATGTGAGCAATGCTCAACTGCGCTGGTGTGGATCCAATCTCCACTATCGACTCGCCATCAGTTGTATATTGGCTCGCAAGCAGCCTGCCTGGCACACAGCCTCCCTTGTAACTTTCTCAAAATATGGTATCTGTGGCTACGCCGACATACACCTATGACAGTCCCATAACTCACCCATGCCACCTCCTATTTTTGCGATCACTTTAGGTCACCTCCCAGTGACCCAGAAGCCATATCAATTCATGGCGTTGTCCTACGGAAATGTGGGCGCTATTGTGAACATCGGCCCATGTGTGCGCAGTAAGGGTTTCTATACTTAGCAAAACATCTCCCAAGTGCGCAACCATCGGCACTGCGTGCACCTCTGAATCCGGCCCAGATTATGCTTGTATGCATTTGGGCAACATGCTTGGATGCTGCACTAATTTAAAACACCAATGGACAAACAAATATATGGGACTAAATGTAATAGGTTGTGATCTTCCGATTCTGTGGGGTTTATGCAAGTATCAAGCTGGTTTAGCCTTTAAAATGATTGTCACTTTAAAAATACGAGGAGACTGGCATAAATCCCTGCAGCATCGGAAGATCGTAACCTATTACATTTAGCCCATTGTGTGCTAGATATTGGCATAGACCATTTTTTCTTGTATTCTAATAGTATTATATTTGCTGACACTGCAGGGAACGCCTGAATTTATTAAATTTGATGAATGTGTGCATTACTTTGAATGGACTACATTCACTGCTTGCAAGAAGAACAAATTTAAACCTGTTAAAGAGGTATGTCTTATATTTATTTATTTATTTTTTTATTTTGTGTTTGTCATTTTCTTATTTTTATGACTTTCTCTTTGTGTATAGTTTCATTTAATTGTTTAAAAAAAATATAAATTGGGAATTGTGAAGAAAAATACACTTTTTGCTGATGTATAGGTGCAGATTCTAATAAGTGCAGAATAGAGCTGTTTTACCTATTAATGGGGGTGCAGGAATATACAGTAGATGCTAGGACCTCACCTCTTCCATGGAATAATACTTGGAGTGCTATCACCGTAGAATTTATGGCAGAGGCTGTGCCGCACGTTGGGTGTCATCAGCTAAATCTTGCAGCACCATGAATGGTCTGTCCACACATAGGAAAAGTGAACGTGTAGTTCCCCTAGTGTTAGAGCATGTATTTGCTCTACAATAGGCTTGGATGCTAATGACATCCAAGCCTGCTGCATGTTAGAGAATATGTTTACTTAATCTCTCCCTGAATGTTTGTTTATTTGTAGATTTTTCTATTCAGTATTTACTTTGAAGTCAATGTGATGGATAAATACATCTGTAAACATGAAAAGTTTTGTTAATAAAACCCAAAGAAAATAAGATGAAAAAACCTTGTTACAGAAGTAAAGTATTGTCTGACTGTATCGCTAATAAAGTTAACAAAATATATTTATTTGCAATTCTTTGATTAGGTGCCCTGCTATGTTTTTGACACTGATTACAAGAAACATGATCTGAATCCACTCATAAAGACCTCCGGTGTATACTCCGTGGATGACTGGGATACTGAAGCTGATTTGTACATTAATATTTGTCGAACTATTGGTATGTACTTCTTATATGTTTAATCCATCATGTTTTTCTTGAATGTTATATTAACAAAGTAATTGTGTGACCGCTGGGCATCCAGATAATTCATAACCAAAGTATAGTGCTGAGTAATATGTCCACGCTGTGTAAAATAAAAGCTAATAATAACTCTGTAATTTGGCTATGCACTAACAAAGTTTTTCAGACTACGAGATCATGATGCAGAACAATTACATCAAACACCAGGCAATAGGGGTGACTTAATTTCATGCCATTGGGTCAAATCCAAATAAAATGTTCCCAGACACTGTAGATGGTTAGCCTCAGTAAAATCACTAAACTGAGCAATTCCTATATTATTTTATGCGTGTCATATAAATGATGTAAACTGTTAAGCTGGGTACACACCTAAAAGATTTATCTGCAGATCGACTGATCTGCAGATATATCTGGCAATGATGGTTGTTCATACACACTGAACAACCATCATCTGTCACCTGGCCGTGGGTCCCGCTGACCTGTGATCATGTCGTGCTCCCTTCCCGCGGCCTCTGCAGTAAGTGTACGGAACAGTCGGCTGACCGCCTGTACACACAGCATGATGAGCAGATATATCTGCCAAGGACTGTGCAGCACAGCTGGCGCTGTATGTCTGTGAACAACGTCGTTGACAGACATGTAGCTGGTACACACTGGTCAACGCGCACAGGCTATATTGGCCGATCAGTTGATCGGCCAATATATCTGCCAGTGTGTACCCAGCATTAGAGATGATTGTCTATCAGTATAATGGCTAGCAGTTTGTCATTGCATGATATAGATAGCTATTAGCCAGCTGTTGTCCCCAACACTGCCTGTTTTTTTTCTCCCCATCTTTCCTCCTCTCTCCCATCAGCCTCCCCGCTTCTTTTTGTTTCTCCTCTATTTATTTCTTCTCCCACTGACATGATCTGTCTGATTCAAAGTCTCTCTCTCTCTCTCTCACTCTCTCACTCTCTCTCACTCTCTCACTCATTAAATATGCAAGTGCAACCAAACCCCTGAAAGATCCTACTCCAGTCATGTATGTACACCACCACGTGCTTAGAGGGCCATGGAAACTAAAGAGTATATTATACCATCAATGAATAAAAAAATAAAAGCATTTGGAATATATTAAAATGAAAACCAAAAAAGCAAAAGATTATTAAACTTGGAGAATATTTTTAAAATTAGACAACATACATATATACGCAATTTAACATTTTTAGCTGTGCCTGATATTCAATCCTCTTGGTTGTACAGCCTCCAATTCAGTAAGTGTCACTTGTTACATAAGGTACATCGTCAATGGGTGTGGTATAGAAGATCGACAGTGTGTACATAGACACTCGATAGATCGACAACTGATGATGATGGTAGACATACAATAGATCGACACATACATGGGTTGCCACACTGTTTTTGGAATTTTAAGCCTAATCTTCACCCTAACCCTCCCTCTAGTGCCTAACTCTAACCCTTCCCCAAGTGCTTAACCCCCCTTTTAGTGCAGGGGTGGGGAACTTTTTTTCTGCCGAGGGCCATTTTGATATATATAACATTATTCGCGGGCCCAATGCAGGCCACACCCCCTCCGTGAGATTTCACATTGGGACGGGGCCACAATCACCAGTGATTACAGCAATGCCTGGAGCATCCTGAGGATGCTACGGGGAGCAGTAAGGGCGGCGGTATGACCGTCTGAAGCATCCTAAGGACACTCCAGGTGGCAGTGCTGCATAGATTCTGGCTGCAGGGTGCCATTATAGGCACTCTATCGAGATGAGGCTAGCACAAAAAAGTTCCAAGGGCCAGACCAAATGATTCCGGGAGCCTTTTTATATCGGCCCCTGTGCCTGAGGTTCCCCATCCCTGTTCTAGTGCCTAACCCTAACTGTCTCTGTCCCCAGACTAACCCTAACCCTCCAGCAAATGCCTAACCCTAACCTTAAAAGCATGAAAAAAAATATTGACTATTTTTGTGTTGATCATGTATCTCCGTCGACAATTTGTCAGTTGACCGTTTGTAACTGTCGACCATCTGGTGTTGAACTATTGAGTGTCTATCATTAATCCGGATACCATAGTCAATGACCACCCTCCTTTAATTTATCTGTTATGATAATGTTTGGCAAATTGAATGATTGCTGAGTAATTTTCATCCAAAAGATTGTTGTGAGCCAGGTTCTTAGTAGAAAAGCAAAATCATTTTCTATGGTTCTTTGTAGATATATAGTTAACCATTAAATTACACTCATAAGCCTGGTTAATAAACACAATGGGGCCGATTCATTTAAGTTTGCTGTTTATAGTACCATAACAAGGTCCCACTGCTGATTACATTTACCCTTACTTGGATCAAATAGTTTTCTAGCTTATTATTTCTCCAAACAGGTTTAGCAGGATTTTTCTTCCTGTTACATTTTCGTGGAATATAATGCATTGTGTCAGTGTATTTGTTATTCTAAACCATGTGTTTTTATTCTTAACAGGCAGCTTAGAGGGAGATACTGTAAATTGTCCCCATGGAAGTGCCGCTTGCCTTATAAAGGACGGGAAGGCTTATGATGTTGGCAAACCCAAAGAAGCTCTCACTTCACTTGTTAAAGAGAGGTAAGTTTTCCATTTCATGTTAAAATGGCCTTTTGTATTATTTTTTTTTTTAAATGTTCAGTTGTTTGGACTATTGAGTATATTTTATCTCTCTCTCTATATTGGTACTTTACCCACTAACCTGAAGTTCTGCTTTGGTTGTGGTAGCCAGACACCTACTGTGGCTTAATTGCTAGGAGACAGAATCTAAGGAAACATTCAGTCATTACTGCTATTTGGTACTGAAAGCCTAGGAAGGCTTTGGCTTTTACGCCAATCTGTTCTTGGTTCAGAAACCATAATGTCTTTCCTTCCAATTCTGAGTACTTCTGCATGTCTCTCATTTCCGTAATTATTGTAACTTTCGAGCCCATGGACAACAAGGATGCTTACTTGCATGTCCAAATTTAGGAGGGACACCACTATGGTGAGCAGTGCCCTTTTGGTCACAAACCTACTCTTCCAGGGGTGCCTAAACACATCCTGTCCATAGGAACCTGGATGCCAGTCCTGGGTTGGGGAACGGTGATGTTGGGACTTGGGGCCTGATTCTGAATGTGGATGGATTTAGCTAACATATGCAAAAGCAGCAGGAGACGTCTGTGTAGCAAGACACCTTCTGCATGCTTCAGTGATCTGCAGCTGCTAGCGAGGATGCAGCCATCGAATCACTTGCATAAGCATTGGCCATCTGAGTAGCCCTCAGGTTACATAGGATTGCCTGTGGTTTTATGCTGCCAGGGCCAGGATGTTTGCTTTGGAAGATGCGGATCCTGGCCCCCGGCACTTCTACTTAACTGAGGCGACACGCCTCTGTTTGTGGAACGGACTTGGTCACCACCTCCTCCCCGCCCCCAAATGGCCGTAGCCTGTGTATGAGCAGGTGTTCCACCATCGGATTTGTACATAAACTATCTGGTTTGTGTACAAATATTTTTCTTTTCTGCATGGATCTTGAGCTAAAAGCTCTGCTGTTACCTTGGAGCAGACTCCTTACCATCCAGTCCGACAGTGCCGCAGTTGTGGCATACATAAATCATCAATGGGGAGCCCGAAACTCATTTGTGATGGCAGAAATGTCCACGATCCTTCTCCGAGTAGAGTGCTACGTTTCAGCGAATTTTGGGCGGTGATCAGCCCATGTGTAGAAAACTGGGAAGCCGATCATCTTAGCCAACATGCTAGGAGAGCAAAGACCAGGGATTTTCGGGTAGTTCTGGTGGACACCATGATAGCTCCTCAATGGTAATGTCTGGGTTATCTTTTTCTGTCAATTTTCCCATCTGCTCAAGTTTAAATCAGAGAGTTCTTGGTTTTCCGACATACTACTTGTGGTGATGAAACCTCTGTGTAGGCAGATGTAACAAGTCAAGGTACCTTTTTCCATCCAGATCTAGCTTGGTTGGCTTTAATGAGTGGATGTTGAATCCATGATCTTCTGGGCTAAGGGGTTTTCTCACTGGTACATCCAGTCAATGATCAGAGCTATAAAAACAGTGTCTTCCAAAAACTACCATTAAAGTTTGGAACATATACGTTTCTTGGTGCAAGCAATAAAAGGTGCATACTTTGGCATTCAAGTTGGCTTGCCTTTTGTCTTTCTTACAAGATTCCTTGGAAAGCTGATTGGAAGCTGGCCTCACTGGAGGTGCAGATTTGGGCTCTTTCTATATTCCTTTAAAGGAAAGACACACTTCAAACCACTTGACTTCAAGTACCTTAACTGGATCGTGGTCTTTTTTTGTTGGCCATCTCTTCTGTCAGAAGAGTCTGTATTGGTAGACCTTTCGTGTAGGACCCCATATTTGGTTTTCAGTCAGAACAGAGCGGTCCTGCAAACTGGTCAGCTGATGTTGGTGTCAACATTTACTTTAAATCAAGACTTTGTAATTCCAGTGTTGTGCCAAGATTCTGCCTCGGCAGTAAAGATGACTTATCAATACTGGATATGGTTTGGGAATTGAAGATCTACTGTATGTGAATAGTCTTTTTCTTGTGTGATGCACACAAAAAACATTGACCAGCAGCAAAACAAATCAATGGCTTTCGGGATTACGGTTACAGGTGTATGTCTTGGAACAATTCCTATTTTACAAGCGTATTTTGGCTCATTCCATATCGGTGATTGCTTCTTGGGTGACATGGTACATTGGTGGAGCAGTTGTACAGAGCAGCTACCTAGTTCTCTGCTCATACTTTTGCCAAATGTTACAAGGTTTTGTGTGCAGCTTTGGCTGGGCATCTACAAGGTTGGCAGTGTCCCCTGGGTGTACTTAGAGAATCTCATTTGATGGTGAATGCCCAAAATGCTATTGTTCACAGAAGTTTGAGGTTCTTTATATATTACTCCTTCATTTTTAGAGTCTAATTTATTGCTAACAAAGAGTGTTCCATACGCCACATTTAAAGCACTTTGAAGGTGATGTTTTTGATGTTTGTTGGAATTCTATACTGTTCAGAATCCGATGTCAGTGTATGTAAAATGCTGGGGGACCTGGATATGCTGATATATCACCAGCTAATTGCGGCAGGAGAATGAGAGAAATTACAAAATTGACTAAGATGTGTATAGTTTTCTTTTAGGAAAAATTTAATGATTGTTAATAAGAGGTATGTGCATGGGGTTGGGGGGCAACAGCTATAATAGAGTGTGAAGCATTATTCTAACGATAATACCATGAAATAATAATAAAACAAGACATTTGTTAAATATTATAGATTTAAGAAAACTGGTAAAATACTAATGCAAATAAACCACGTACTTACTGTGACAAAAACACTGGAAAGGTTGTGAAGGGGAGATATGCCTCAAGTTTTTAGGTATGGTCTGGTAGGCAGAAGCTGATTAGCAGCCTTGATTGCCAGACCACCTGTGAGTGGCTGATAAAGGGCGAGTCAGTCTCTCACTGACTGGGGAACAGGTCAGAGGCCCGCTGAGAGACACTGGGGTTTATCTATTAAGCAGTGAAAAGATTGGAGAAGTGAACCAGATGAATGCTACTTTAAAGCTGATTGGTCACTATTGGCAACTTTTCCACTGGTTCACTTCTCCATTCTTTTAACTGCTTGATACATTCAGTAACCACAGTGGGGTTTGTGTAAGTGCTGTGCTAAAGACTACTGTTTTATGAGAGAGACGTTTGGTCCTTCCACATTGAGAGCGGGAATAATTTGGTTTACTTAGGGCCGGACAGGCTAAGATTTAGTTTTATTTTTTTGCTTCTAATAAAACGATATGTATACTTCTACCAAGGCTCTGGACTGGTTTACTATTATTTGGCACCTGCATGACAAGTGCAGCCATTTACCACTGGAGACAGCACCCTTACCTTGATCTTGCCATAATACATACACAGTACATCAGTGCTGTAGCTACTGCTCCTGGTGCAGGCCACACCCCTTTGCATAACATCACAAAGAGGGGGCGTGTCCTACATCGGGAGCAGGTGATTACAGCAATGCCCGGAGCAACCTCAGGATGCTCCGGGCTGCTGGAAGGGAAGCGGTGTGACCGTCGGAGCATCATAGGGACGCTCCTGGCGGCACTGCTGCAGAGATTCTGGCAGCAGGGTGCCATTACAGGCACCCTGCAAGCCAGTTGCAGGAGCTGTGGGTGAGTGATGGTGCCGCCCACAGAGCGCTGCGCTCTGTGCGGTTGCACCACTCGCACACCCCTCGTTACGGCCCTGATGTACATCACACTTAAGTACAACTCTGAATCAGGCCCTAAGTCTCTTTTGTAAACAGATCTCAGGATTTTTTGCAATGCGCATACGTCTGAGGAAAGTACACGCTATTCAGAGGCATACTTGTGGCTGAATGATTGTGTCTAGTCGACAACTGGCCATTCGCACGTAGGTGAAGTAGCATAAGGTAGTGTTATGTGTGTGCAGTCGAAATTGCGACCTATCCAGAGATGAACGTATCTATGCAGATGTCTCTGATTTCAGTCTCTGCTGCACCTAGGATGGGGATGGAGCAATTACGCATTGACGGTTATGACTGCTAATTTAACAGGCGGGTGGATGGGGCGGTCCGGCCCCATAAATGCAGCCAACTTTGAATACAGGTGTAGATGAGCATTTATTTCTTCTGAGCGTGTAGTGAGGCTAACTCGCATGCAACTTTGAATCATGTCCTCAGTGGCCAGTTTTAGGTACATCTTTCTAGTGATTGGTAGCAGCCAGAGCCGTAACTAGACTTTTTGGCGCCCTGTGCCAGAAAGAGCATAATTTTTCAAATAGGGACATAGCGCACCCCAAAAAGGGCTGTGGCCTCATGGGGAAGGGCCAGGGAGGAGACAGGACACCAGTAGATGCTGGGGATAAAATAAGAGGAAGCTACAAGTGAGAATGATAATAAACAGAAAATTGACAGGCCCAAACAGCGCCCTCTGCCCTGCGGTGCCCTGTGCCATGGCACAGACCGCACTACCCTAGTTACGGCCCTGGTAGCAGCACTATTTGCCCCAGAACATACTGGATTCTATGTGGGTTAAATTCAGCAAGGGGCTGAAAACATTCTTTAGAGGGGTTGGGTACGGGATCCCAGCGGTTAAAGATCCTGGTCCATTTGAAATGAAAGCATCAAGTAATTGCTGCAGATTTGTGAGCTGCACTTTCATAGTGATTGTAAAGGCTTTTGCAGTGCACTGAACTCATTGGGCCTGATTCTGAACTGGAAGTAAAGCATAAAAGAGAAAGTAACTTTATACCTGAACAAACCATGAAGGGGCGCAAACACATCATCATTTTAATATTTTTTTGGATGCTGGGTAAATACTGGCTGCTTTTTGCATGTAGCCTACAAATGTTGGATAGCTTTTGTTTTTACACTGCAATTTGAAATTGAATTTGGACACACCCTCCCAAATCTAATGCTGGGTACACACTAGATTATGTGTACCCAGCCTGACATCTTCAATGACCGGACCCGGCAGGAGAGCTGGCATCGGCAAGTGCATACACACTTTGCAATGACGGCAGCGATGGCAAGGGCCATGCTGGATTCGGCTGCATGGCCCTCGCTAAGGACGTCCCCTGGATGTGCGCATCGCCAGAGACATAGTGGGTACACACTAGACTATTTGAACGATTTTGTCGTTTCAATGAGTCTGAACCAGCCAAATCATTAAAAAAAATATCGTCTGGTGTGTATCCAGCATAAATCTCTCTCCACATTTTGCATCTGCCCTACCTGCAGCACAACATGGTTTTACCAAGGTACCAAGTTACTTGCTCTTTTGTGGTGTAGACCCATCTGAGAATTAGGCCCATGGTCTTGTTCATGGAACCATCTTGGCTAAAATATTTTTAAGATTGAAAAAAGGTAAAAAAAACCTCATGTGCTCTGTGACATGGCTGATATCCCTGCTGTAGGTAGCCATCAGAGGATGAGCAAGCTATGGTAATACTAATAAAGGATGCACATGGTTACCAGTAATATTCTGATGGCCTGTGACATTTACACAATGCTTATTTGGTATTAAGGGACCTAATATGTGGCAAGAAAATCTTCCTCACATCATTATACCACCATTGACACGAGGCACCATGGATGCATGAATTCATGCTGTTTACGCCATATTCTAACCCTATTATCTGCATATCGCAGAGTACATCAAGATTCCTGTCTCACTTGAGTGCTCAGCATTTCTGTTCCCGTAGCCTTCCTGCTTCGCTGCTAAGCTGTTGTTGCTTCTAGACCTTTCACTTGACAATGTCATCACTTACAGTTGGCATATACTTTATATCACATTAGTTGTGGTGAATTTATATTATATACATCTTAAAGCATCGTTACAACTTATCTGGGCAACCACTGAAGTAAAATATTGCCCCTGAGCTCTAATATGTACAGTATTGACTAGAATGTATTTTCCTCCTTTTCTCCCCAGGCTTGTTCTTCATTACCAAACTGATAGCAAACCTGACTTTTGTGATGGTCACTCTCCTGCAGTCACCATAACGTTTATCTGTCCATCAGCGGCCACTGAGGTAAGTGGGTCTTAAGCAGAAATATGTCACCTACTGTTTTTCTTTGTTGGCACCTGTTTTCTAAAGAGTGATTTAGAATAAAATGAATCTGCAGAACATGAGTTACTATTGTGATGCCACACTTAATAAAGATGTAGAATTTGGTTTATTATCCTGCAATTTGGGATCATAACAAACAATATATTTTAGAGTTATTTCTATGGTGAGAAACTACTAGTGATTGATTTGAATGCCAGCTAAATCTCTCTCAAGCAGGGGTGGCCAACCCGCGGCTCTGGAGCCGCATGAGGCTCTTTTGAGTTTCTAATGCGGCTCCCGGCTCGGCAGACTCCCATTAGTACTGAGACCGCTGGTCTCTAAAGCCTCTGATCACTTCAGAGGCCAGTGTTCGCAGTAATGCCGTGTGCGGGTGACATCATGACGTCACCCACGATGTGAGGAGCCCGCGCGTCTGCTAGATCCAGTTAGATCCAGCAGGCGGCGGAAGCAATAGCAAACAGCGACAGCGTGACTCCGGGAGCCCTGACGGCATGAAGGTAAGTTTCTTCATAGGGGTGTGGGCGGGGAGGGGAAGCTAGTGATGAGGGCACTTCATTAGGGGGCACAACTACAGGGAGCATTGCAGGAGGGGCACAGCTACAGGTGGCATTGCTTAATGGGCACAGCTACAGGGGACAGTGCAGAAGGGGCACATCTGCTGGAGGCATTGCTTAATGGGCGCAACTACAGGCGGCATTGCAGAAGGGGCACATCTGCTGGAGGCATTGCTTAATGGGCACAACTGAGCGCATTACATAATGGGCACGACTACAGGGAACATTGCAGGAGGGGCACAGCTACAGGTGGCATTGCTTAATGGGCACAGCTACAGGGGACATTGCAGAAGGGGCACATCTGCTGGAGGCATTGCTTTAATGGGCACAACTACTGAGCGCATTACATAATGGGCACGACTACAGGGAACATTGCAGGAGGGGCACAGCTACAGGTGGCATTGCTTAATGGGCACAGCTACAGTGGACATTGCAGAAGGGGCACATCTCCTGGAGGCATTGCTTAATGGGCACAGTTACTGGGGGCATTGCAGAAGGGGCACAACTAGGGGCATTGCATATTGGGCACAGCTACAGGGGGCATTGCATAAGGGCCACAACTACTGGGGGCATTGCTTAATGGGCACAACTACAGGGGGCATGGCAGAAGGGGCACAGCTACTGAGGGCACTGCATAATGGGCACAGCTACAGGGGGCATTGCAGAAGGTCACAACTACTGGGGACATTGCTTAATGGGCACAACTACAGGGGGCATTGCAGAAGGGGCACAACTACAGAGGGCATTGCATAAGGGCCACAACTACCTTAATGGGCACAACTACCTTAATGGCCACAACTACCTTAATGGGCACAACTACAGGGGGGCACTGAATATGGGGCACAACTACAGGGGGAATTGCATAATGGGCACTGGCAGTGTATTTTATGTGTTTCTGGATTTCAATATGTATTTTATGTGGCTCTGGCTTGTTTCTGTGTATTTTATGTGAACGTGGTTATTTCAATGTTTTCTATTTTGCTCTTTCTTTTTCTTTCACTTCAACAGTGAAAAATGTATATTGGGAAGATTATGTAAAATGTGTATTTTCAATGTGCTGGGCTTGCCCCCAGCGTAGCTAAAAACGGGGGTGTGACACAAATGTCATACCAAAGGTGTGCGCACAAAAATGGGGCATGACCTTGTGACAGCTATCGGCTCTTTCGCTTGAATACATATATTTTTTGTCTCTTTGCCTCTGACTAGTTGGCCACCCCTGCTCTCAAGTATGCATAGAACCTATATTGTAACTTTTTGTTGCAATGTTTGTATTGTTTTTATTTGTGTTTTTTTTTTTATATATATAATGGATATATACATTTCCCATAGACGTGTTTAGTTATAAAATGATTAATAGTGCAGATTGCTGATTAAAGAGGGGATGTATATTCTTAATAGCAAATGTCCAAATAATTTCTGTATGGCTGGTCTTACTGATAGAACATGCTTTTGATGAAGTTTAGAATAAGACTGAACACATAAGCATGTGTTGGAGCTGATTTAACAAGATGTATAAAGTACATCTTATGGAAGAACAATCCCATGTCAGGTCATAGCAGGAGACCAGTTATACCCCTTTTACACCAGAGTTTTTGCTGCGTCTACTCGGGTTGCAGCTCAGTGTAAAATGGTTCGTGAAAAAATAACCCGGGTCAAGTGACCCAGCAATCCAACCCAGATAGCTAGCAGGGTTGGACCCAGGTAATGATGCTGAGTAAACGGTGCGACCCGAGTTATCCGACCTGGGTCATGCCTAAAATTAGCTGACTGGTAGTTGTGAAGCAGTCACCTCCCACTTTTTATGACCTCACAGGTTTAGCAGGGCAGACCTGAGTTCAGTGTGAACAGAGCTGACCTGGGAGTAACCCAGATCGAAGGTGTAGTGTAAATGGGATCTGACCTGGGTCTGACCTGGGTTGGAACCATGTCCAAAAACCCAGGTTTTTGGTGGAAAAGAGGTATTATAAGTCTCTGATGTGGATCATAATTGAGGAGATCATGTCCAGCTAAAATACAATACAAAGTTCAGGTGCTCACCTGTATTTATTTGGAAGGTAACACTTTTAGTGGGTAAATCAGTCTTTTATTAAGAGCTATGAGTCAGAGACTTTCATTGGGACTAAAGGTGCCCATCCATTACAAGATCTGAAAATGACTGCACGATTACAACATTGTAATCGTGCAGTCCTTTGTCAACTGTGATGAGCCTACGCTGAACGAGCAGTCGTTCAGTGCAGGGTCAATCAATTATCTACAGACAAAAAATAGGCGCTGGACTATAACCACCTCAGTGGACCAGGATAAATGTAGGGAGTGTGTAGAGGACCAGGGGATTAATTAGTATAAAGCAGCCGTCATAGAGGTGGAGGAATCTGGACCCTCCCAACAATTACCAAGAAATCGAAAGCACAGATAGACAGGCGCTAAAGATACTAATATTTAATAAGAAGACCACAGTAAATAGTAAATGAAACACTCAAAAAATTATTAAAAATACATATAGGATAGGAAATGCTAAAATGACATAATAATGGGATAATGAAAATAAAAATAAAAATAAAGAATAAAAATATATATATAAATAAATTAGAGAATTACTTCAACTAAGACAATAAAAAATGAATAGGAAAATAAAAGCAATACTTGTTGTAATTGCATACAATCTGCACCAAGCAGAGAATAATAAACCTGCAAGATAAATTGTAAAAATGTAGCAACAATAGCAGTGTATAGTGGCTTGCATATAAACAATCACAAATAACATTAGATGGTCCGTGTAGACATATATATATTAATGTCTCTCACACATCTGAGACTGTAGGAGAATGTTAATTAGTACACCATAATAAAGGTATTCCAGCCTATGTGGCACAACGGATTTTTAGGGTGACTGTTGATGTCCAGTGATATTCTGAAAAAAAGTTAGAATATAGATTGAGCCCTTAGGAGCTGGGCTTATAGATTGTTCATCTAGGAGCATTGGCTGTTTCTAACATTTGAAGCCACTCCTAATACGTGTAGACCGCACAGCTGCAGACAGCTCTGTTCAATATATCAGAGAATAAAAATTAAAAAATTTTTTTTAGAATAGTGCACATTCAAGCATGCATGCTTTATAGGGTCTGTCACTCACGATCCAGTTGTGACCATAAGTCATACCGTACTCCCCACTTATCTTTCACATGCAGTGGCCTCACAGTAATCCACGGAGGAGAGGGATCGGCTCCGGTGCAATCACCCGTCGGTGTGCAGCGTTATTGTTCTTCCTCCGTGTAAAGTGGTCAGTGTAGAGTGGTCAGTGACTCACTTGCCCGGCTTGCGGTCTCACGTCCCGTCCTTCTCTCTACGCGTTTCTCCGCCTTAGAAACATCGGCGGCTTCTTCAGGAGACAGAGTACTATGGTACTGATGTAGTTCCGTTTATATCAGCATAGCTCTAATTTGCTCAGCTGATTGTTAATTAGAGACATTGGCCCTCATTCAGAGCCGTACGCTCTGAGCAGAGCGCACGCTCTGAATGAGGGACGTCCTCCATAACTATGGAGCGTCCTCCTGGACGCTCGTATAGCTGTGGGTCACCACCCACAGCCTATACGAGCGTGCAGTTTGATGGCCGCGATGGTCGCGACCATCGAAACTGCGTACAAAAGCCTGTGGTTGAGTTTTTCAACCACAAGGCTCGGAGTGATTTTGGCTCTATCAGAGCCAAAATCACTCCCACTGACATCACTAGTGATGTCAGTGGGCCGGCTTCTGACGGGAGGCGTTCCCGTGGGAACGCCCCCGTCAGAGAGGCACGCCCCCGGCATGCCCACCAAAGGGGGCGTGCTGTCAGTCAACATCGACAGCACGCCCCCTTTGAAGAGACACTACGAGCGAAGGAAAATCCTTCGCTCGTCGCGTCTGGCGCATACGCACGACGGAGCTCCCTCCGTCGTGCGCATGCTCAGTGCAGAACATCGACCCACTTGCGAGCGGACAGCCGCTCACGAGTGGGTCTGAATCAGGCCCATTATTCAGATGTCGGGTGTGTCAGCTACTGCTGCATTGCAAGCCAGATTTTTCTGACATAGATTTCAATCTTTTCTATGTCTAGATATATTCGGAACAAATAGCTATTTATCCATTTTTATACATTGTATTAAATATATAGTTACAACAATTTAACACTTTTAACATATATCTTTTGGGACACAAGATATCAGGTGGTTTAGATCCTATAAATACTGGATATTTGTAACGATGATTATCAACATACTTATTCCATCGTATCCAGCCCATATATATTTCTATTTAAAGACCAATACACCTGATATCAATATAAATCCCACTAATCATTACAATCATCAACCCATTTTAGATGTGTATATATATAATTCAAATAACAGGTATTTGACACTCTTTAAAATATCAATCAAAAATTCCTTAAACAACATATCACACAGTTATTTTACTAATCCTTGCTATTTTCCCCTCTTCACCTACTATAATAATTTAGGTCATTATTTTCCCTATAGCTAATACATAGAGCTTGAGTTGCTACAAAATGACCGCCTATCTAGTCTGCTTAATCTAGATCTTCTGCAGACTTCAACCACAATATATAATGCTCCACCTAACAGAACAGCATACTAAAAATCTGTTCTATTTCAACATATGTATTGTAACGATGACACTAACAATACTAAGTGATAAATGTACATGAATTACAATAACAAAGAAAGAAGAGATGAGGCAGAGAAAAAGAAAATGTCCATATCAAAATATACGTTCCAGAGACACGAAGAGGGACATCATTCTAACCCTAGTCATATACCTCATTGATACAGCCTAAAATCCAAAATGCTGTTGGATATACAGTCTAACCATACAGCAAACATAACACCACAGACTGTGAGTATTTTGACCACCTGACCTATATATATTCCCAACCAATGGGGACAAATAGCCTCCTCTACCTCATTAGGGGAGGGGGCTATTGAAAATACTCATTCTAGGGTTGATCTATCTATATTTAACTATTTTACATCACTCGGACATTTAATAGATATTATTTAGTTCAACTGTATCGTTAGTCCCTGAGTGAATAGAGTTTGTAATCGGAAAATCCAATATGCTTCACGTTTACATAAAACATTAAATCTATCTCCTCCTCTTTTGGTCGGTTTTATAAAATCTATAGCTATCACTGTAATCCCCTGCATACCTCCCCCTTGGCAGTGTCCCACGTGTCTAGATAAAGTGTGTGTTTTTAATTGGTTACTTATGTTTCTTTTATGCTCCATAAACCGAACATGCAGGGTTCTTGTAGTGCGGCCCACATATTGCAGGCCGCATCTACACTCAATCACATAGATCAAAAATGTCGATCTACAATTCAAAAAATCTCTAATTTGAAATGTTTCCCCTGAGGTGATGGACTTAAATTGTACTGTTTTCCTCTCTGTATATTTACATGTGATACACGCATCTTTGCCACATCTGTGGAAACCCAATGGTTTGGGAGGGAGCCAGGTATTACATATTTCTGTATATTTTTTGTCCCTTTTAAAATGACTAGGTGCTAAATTTAATTTTAAATTGGCTGCTTTTCTAAAAACTATTGATTTGTGAGGTACAATGAATGGACCAATATGATTATCTAATTTAAGAATAGGTAAATTCTTTTTAAGTACTTTTTTTATTTCATATGAATATGAATTAAACTGTGTCACAAAAACACAGGATCTATCCTCATTTTCTTTTTCTCTCTTTTTACCATGCATCAATTGCTTCCTATCTAAATTAGCTACTCCATTATAGGCATCATCTAACACCTGTTGGGGATATCCCTGTTCCAAGAAAGAGCCAAAAAGGGCCAAGGCTTGTTTCTCATAGGTCTTACACTCTGAGCAATTCCTTTTTAACCTAAGTAGCTACCCTTTTGGAATATTTTCTTTCCATCTACGTAGATGGCTACTTCCATAGTTTAGATATCTATTTTGATCAACCTCTTTCATATAGGTCTGTGTGTGAATCTTAAGGTCATCACCTATTGTTAACGCAATGTCTAAGAAATTAATCGAGAGCGGATTGGTGATATTAGTGAACTTTAACCCAAAATAATTGTGATTAAAACTCTCCAAAAAAGTGTTAAGTGATAATGCGTCATCTGCAAACATGCTGAACCTGACGATATCGTCAGGTTGACCAGCATCACTGGTCGTTTAGACATATATTTACAAATGATTTGCAAACTATTTATAAACAATTCAACGATATCGGGAATAGAAATCGTGTAGTGGATACGCAGCTTTAGAAGTCCCTAAGGTACTTAAGGTAGAGTAAAGTCTGCTCTGATAGATTATAATTGGTTTCAGCATAATATATGTCTTACTCTGTTAATTATATATGAACCGTTCTCCATATATTAATATTTTTTGTTTGTTGTGCTATTTTATGTTTTGCTTTTAATTATTATTCTATTGAAGTTCTCATTAATAGCAAATTATTGATCAATTGTTGAGTAAGTGGATTCTGCCATAGTTTCACTAGTTATTAGCACTATTCCTAAATCATTTTACTATACTTTTTCATGCCAGTGTTGTGTTTGTTTTAAAGCAACATGTTAACTCAATCTCTGTAGGCTACAAATACAAATCTATATTAATGCACATTTTGATGTATTAGTTTGCATGATGTACAGCCATGCCCAAAGGTTTTGAGAATTATACAAGCATCCTGAGACCATTCATGTGTGGGGTTGTTTCTTAGCCAAGGGAGTGGCATCTCTCAAAATTTTGCCTATAAACACAGCCATGAATAAAGAATGGTACCAAAATATCCTCCGAGCAACTTCTCCCAACCATCCAAGAACAGTTTGGTGACAAACAATGCCTTTTCCAGCATGATGAAGCACCTTGCCATAAGGCAAAAGTGATAACTAAGTGGCTCGGGGAACAAAACATCTAAATTTTGTGTCCATGGCCAGAAAACTCCTCAGACCTTAATTTCATTGAGAACTTGTGGTCAATCCTCAAGAGGCTTGTGGACAAACAAAAACCCACAAATTCTGACAAACGCCAAGCATAGATTAGACAAGAATGCTTCAGACTTTTCTGTAGGTGAAGCCTCCCTGGATGTAGTTCATGCTCTCTGTATCTATGTGGATCGTACACTCTTTTAGAAAATCAGACGCTCTTTTTTGTGTTGTATGGTTTTCACAACCGAGGCGGGCCAGCTAGCTAACAAACTCTGGCTCAATGGTTGCGTATGACTATCTCTCAGGCTTACACACAGGCTGATCTCCATGTTCCAAACACAGCGATAGCACATTCTACCTGGTCTTTGGGACCATCATTTGCATTTCGTCATGTTGCCTCTGCTGAACAATTGTGCCACTCAGCCACGTGGTCTTCTGTCTACGCCTTTGACACCTTTGCCTCTCAGGATGCATCCTTTGGATGGTGGGTTTACCTTTCTGCTCAGGAGCGTCCCCATCCTTAGGGGAACTGCTTTTAGGACATCCCCATGGTATTCCTGTGGACCCCATATGGACCCTGATGAAGAACATAAGAGATATGGTAGACTTACCTTTAACTCTTTTTCTGCAAAGTCCATAGGGTTCACAGGCACCCACCCTGACACACCTGGCTGCATTGGGTAATTTTTCTTTCGGTCATGGATTCCCTCATCTTGTGTGAGAGTGTTTCTGGTATAAATTGTCCTTTCTCGTGCCTTGGGCTTGTGTACAAAACTGAATGCCTGTGGAAAGGGGTGGGGTATAGCTTCCTGAGAGCTGAAAGCTTAACTGTTTGGTGCCTGGATCACTCCAACCACATTTCCACAAGGCATCCCTGGTAAGTCTACCATAACTCTTATGTTTAACTCAGTGGTCGCCAACCTTAATTAAGGTGTGAGCTATTTTAGTAAAATGAAACCACCTGAAGAGCTACTAAAATTATAGAAAAATATCTGGCTAATAACCGAATAATTGAAGGTCATTTAATGAAAATTAAAAAGATAAAAAGTTTCATAGAAAACAACAATGCATTTAATTATTACAGTGATATTGTTGCAGTTTGTAAATAAAATTAAGCACAGGCACATTTAATTACCGACTCCAAGAAGGTACGTGCAGGAGAGGCGCAAAAGATACTGTATAGGCAGGGCTGCTGTGTGATTTACCGGCAGGGCTGGGTGGGAGTCACTCGCTCCGCCGTAGTATGGATGCCGTGTGTGGAACCGCAGAGAAGCACATCAGGTGATTGCTGCAGCCTCTACAGCAATCACCTGACGGGCTTTCCTGTGGCTCCACCCATGGCATCGACACCACTGTGGAGCACACGCCAGAGGTCACTTCCTCCTAGTTTAGTTGGCAGTACTGCAGCTAGATGAGCTACCAAAATTAAGACTGTGAGCTACCGGTAGCTCACGAGGTATGGGTTGGCGACCACAGGTTTAACTTATTCATTGTGCTGGAAAAAGCCTGGCATGTGCACTGTGCCCATATATACATGATACTCAGTCTTTGCAACTCCTAGGTACGTATTCGCCAGGCCTAAATGTAAATCTAGGCAAGCCCATACCTGTAAGTACAAGTGGCCAATTATTATTTTTTTATTATTATTTTTTTTTAACCAATTGTCCAATTTCTAGAAAGTTACAAAAACCAGAAGAGAAAAAAAGTAAATAATTGATGCTGCTTGGTGATGTCCTGTACATAAATGTATTCCTTCCTATAGTCACTTGTAGTCACTTTGAGGAGCACTGCTAACCAGATTCATCTGGAGAAGAATTCCAGGGGTAGTGTTAGTATAAAAACTGTCCAGCAGTAAAACCACTCACAATGTAACAATCTCTATTAGCATTAGAAAGGTCTTCTCAACACTTCTGATTAGATAGGGAGGTGGTGAGGCTGGTTCAGCTCTGTCTCTTCATTCAACGGCCACCAGCAGGACCGGGATGGAGAAAGGAAGGCAGAGAGAATACTTTAGCCACTTCCCTATATATGTGGGAAGGAGAAGAGCTCTAAATGCTCTGAGCTACATAGAAACACAGAATTTGATGGAAGATGAGAACCATTTAGCCCATGTAGTCTGCCCTTAAGGGTGCGGTTATTAGGGTTAGGGGTAGAGTTGGATTAGGGGCTTGGTTAGGGCAGGCCCGGCCAAGAGGTCGATCGCGATTTACCGGTAGCTCTACACAGTGTCGGACTGGAGCATGAAGGGCCCACCGGGGGAATGCAATGGTAGGGGCCCATGCTTTGGGATGTGGTCAGTTCCTAAAGTGGATGAGGCCAGCCCCCACAGAGGTTTGGACAAACATTAGAGACCATGTAACTGACTCTCTAATAGTGTAACAATGTTTAATTCAAGTGCACAGTCTGGAACCTGACATTAGAGCAAGTGGTAGGGCCCTCAGGCAGTGGGGCCCACCGGGGATTTCCCCTGTACCCCTGTGGGCCAGTCCAACCCTGGCTCTACAGCAACTGGGAACTGTGGTCTCTGAAGCGATCAGAGGCTAAAGAAGCCTCTTACTGCTTCCATGCGGTGCGTGGGTGACATCATGACGTCACCCGCGATGTGAGGAGCCTGTGCGCTTGCCGGATCTAGTTAGATTCAGGCAGCGGCTGAGGGAGTGAAAGCGAGAGCGCTGACGGCGTGGAGTGATGCCCAGCATTGAGACAGGCAAGTACTGCACAGGGGAGTGGGGCCTGTTCTACACTGGGTGGGGACACAGCATAAGGGGCACTGCATACGGGGCTCTAATACAAGGGCATTGCATAATGTGGACAGCTACAGGGGCATAACATAAAGGGCTGTAATACACGGGGCATTGCATAATGGGCACAACTAGAGAGGCATTGCATAAGGGGCTCTAATACAGGGGGCATTGCATATGGGGCTCTACTATAGGGGAACTGTATGGGGCATTGCATAAGGGGCATTACTACAGTGGGCATTGCATACGGGGCACTACTGTGGGCATTGTGTATAAAGGGCGCTACTGTGTGTACCATTATGTGGTGTAATGTGAATAAGATTGTGCTACAGTGTGCAGTAATTTGAATTGGGGATTTCATCAGGACAGACCCTATATCCCTTGCTGCAAGGTCACGCCCCCTTTATTGCACACCACGACCCCTTTTTTGGGCTCGGTAGATAACGAAAGCTTTTTCGTTTTAAAAGTAAAGTCTGAAAGTCTAGCCACCCCTGGGTTAGGGTGTTAATGTTAGAATATTAGGGTCAAGGTTTGGCTTAAGTTTGTTTATTAGAGTTTTCTCTTCCAATGTCTTTCCTTAATGGATAGTTTTAGATGATATAGTTCTATACTATATTTTCCTTTATTTAGATATACATATCTGGTTGCACTTTGTTCTATCAGAAGCCATATCTTCCAGGTACATGTACTGGTATAGGAACTTGCACATTACAAAACAATCTGTTTTGTATGTAAGCTCTTTATCTTCTAGACTTTATCTTGCACAAGGAAAATAATAATGCATGCATCCGATTGGTTCCTAGTAACAAAATAAGAAGTATTTTTAATGTGTCATTTAAAAACAAAAGAACAATATGTTTGTTTTCAATATGCTGTAGGTGTCAAGCCCAAAACTAACTGCAAACTCCAATTGCCGCTACGAGGTAGAGTGGGTTACAGAGAATGCTTGTCACACGGATTACTTGGAAAGTGACACCTGTGTGCTGAACAGCAAGGAGAGGGGTATTTCTATTGACTTGTCCCCCCTCAAAGAACCTCCAGGTGAGATTTGTATCTTGAGTTATTTTTTCTTCTTTCCAGATCATGAATAGTATTTGCTGTAATAAGCCACAATCTGTTCAGGGTCCTTGGGTTTATGTATTTTAGTCATGTTTGCCAGATGAGGTGATTGGGACTTATTGATCTAAAATTATATAAAACGGGGTCATTAAGTTGGCAGGGCATAAAATGGCACTATCTGTATCATTAGAATGGCAGAACAAGCCATTTCTCTATACAATACCTCCCTTACTTCTGCTCTGGACTCTGTTGCTGCGGCGATCACTATTCACCTTCGCAGATTTACACCTCAACCTTGGCATTCCAAATGCATCAGATATCTGCATAGGTGTTCGCGAACTGCCAAGCGACAGTGGAGAAGATCACGCTCTAAGGCTGATTTTCTCCATTTCAAATTTATGCTCTCATCATACAGTGCTGCCCTTTCCCTCTCTAAGTAGTCATATTTCAAGAACCTCATCTCCTCTCAGTCCTCAAATCCCCAACGTCTCTTCACCACCTTCAACTCCCTCCTCCGCCCACCCCACCCCTTCCTCGCCTTCCCTCCTCGCTCTCTGCCCTTGACTTTGCTACCTACTTTACATCTAAAATTGACTCCATACGTCAGGACATCATATCCCACCAGTCCCCCTGCTATCCACCTCCTCTCTTCCCAGATCACCCCTCTCCTTCCATTTTACTGACTCTAACTTTCTTCTCCCCTGTATCTGGAGAGGAAGTCATGTCCCTCATCCAGTCCTCCCCCCCCCCCCTTCCACCTCCCCCCTTGACCCTATCCCTTCACGTCTCCTCCGCTACCTCTCTCCTTCTGCCTGCTCCCATCTTGCCCACCTCCTTAATCTCTCCCTATCATCAGGCAATGTCCCGTCTGCATTCAAATATGCCTTTGTCTCCCCCATACTAAAAAAACCTACCCTTGATCCTAACACTCTCTCCAACTACCATCCCTTCTCTCTCCTCCCTTTTGCCTCCAAGCTTCTTGAGCGTGTTGTTTACAAGCGCCTTACCACCTTTCTTTCCTCTCACTCCCTCCTTGACCCTTTTCAGTCTGGCTTCCGTTCTCTCCACTCCACTGAAACTGCCCTCACTAAAGTCAGCAATGACCTCCTTGCTGCTAAATCCAAGGGCCACTACTCTCTGCTCATTCTCCTTGACCTTTCTGCTGCTTTCGACACTGTGGACCACCCTCTCCTTCTGCAAATCCTTCACTCCCTTGGTCTACGTGAAACTGCCCTCTCCTGGCTATCCTCCTACCTCTCTGACTGATCCTTCTCTGTCTCCTCTCGTGGCTCCTCCTCCCCCACAGCCTCTTGCAGTAGGTGTTCCCCAAGGTTCTGTTCTTGGACCTCTCCTTTTCTCACTCTATACATCCTCACTAGGTGAACTAATCAGCTCTTTTGACCTCCAATATCATCTCTATGCTGATGATACTCAGATCTACCTTTCCTCCCCTAACCTCTCTCCCTCTCTCCTCACTCGTGTCTCCAACTGTCTCTCTGCCATCTCTTCCTGGATGTCCCAGCGATTTCTTAAACTTAATATGTCTAAGACTGAGCTAATCATCTTCCCTCCCCCTACTTTCCACAATTTCCTTATCAATTAATGGCACAACTATCTCCTCTAGCCCCAAAGTGTGCTGTCTTGGAGTTATCCTGGACTCCTCCCTCTCCCTCAAACCACATATCCAGAATCTCTCACAGTCCTGTCGTTTTCATCTTAAAAATATTTCCAATATTAGACCCTTTCTCACCCAGGATGCCACTAAAACCCTCATTCACTCATTGGTCATCTCCAGATTGGACTACTGTAACCTCCTCCTATCTGGCCTCCCCAAATCCCTTCTCTCCCCTCTCCAGTCTGTCCTCAATGCTACTGCTCGGCTCATCTTCCGCTCACAATGCTCTGCATCTGCCTCCCCTCTCCTACAAGCTCTCCACTGGCTCTCCTTCCCTTTTAGAACCCAATTTAAGGTTCTCACACTCACTTACAAAGCCCTCAGCCATTCCTCTCCCATTTACATCTCTGATCTCATCTCCCTTCACTCTCCTGTCCGCCCTCTTCGTTCAACAAATGCACACGACCTCTCATGCCAATTGATTACCTCCTCCCACTCCCGCCTCCAAGATTTTGCCCGTGCTGCTCCCCACCTTTGGAACTCTCTCCCGCTTCCCATCAGACTCTCCACCTCTCTTCAATCCTTCAAACGGGCTCTCAAGACCAACTATTTCATCAAAGCCTTCCAGCTCTCATCTTAACTTGCTGCTACATACTCCTCTCTCCCTGCCTACCCCATCTGTTTCACCCGTCTGTCTGTCCCTCTCCCTTAGAATGTAAGCTCCTATGAGCAGGGCCTCTACCCTCTTGTGCTTCTCCTTACTCTACCTTCATCTACTTCTTACTCTCTACCAGGGCACCTAACACTTGGTTGCTTTGCATTGTTGCTTATCTGGGTGTTATGGTCGCGAATGTAGCAATGTATATTATCCATGCCCTGTAATGTATTGTATTGTACTGTAAGTCACTGTAAATCAATCTATTTATGTACTTTGTAAGGTGCTGCGGAACATTTGTGGCGCCATGTAAATAAACGATAATAATAATAATATTCTTGGGGGTCATTCAGTTCCTGCAATGTGCAGCTGGGATGTCCTCAAGAATAATGGTTCCCCAACATTGCACATTTTCTTCTTTCCAGGGATAATGTGTAGTGTTGGTGGCTGCGGGTTATGGGCGATCCAGCCGTTTATCTGGCACTTCTGGACATTTCAGTAAAATTAGGTTTATAGTCAGATCATCCATTATATAGCTCCAATCAATTTGTTGGATGGACTGAATTTCTAACCGAATCCCCATTAAAGATACCCCATTTATTACGTTATCCTGTTTCCATAACACAGCTGGTAAATGTACAATAGCTTCCTGCCTACTGGCAGGAGATTCATGCATTGTCAGTAGTGGGGATTGTCTCTGATAATTCCACCAGAAGCCACCTCAGCATACTTAAGAAAGGTGACAGCACTACTTCACAAGACTCCATCTTGGTTCCTGTTAGTTTCCTGATATACTCTTTGTTTGAGTAATAAGTTATCCTTGCTCCAGTGATTCCTGCTTTTGCGTGTACTGAACCCTACTAGTTACAGGGGGATACATACTTTATGCAGGTTGTAAAAATGTCAACATACAGTGTGTCAACTGCATAATGTTGACATGTTCAAAATGTCGACATCTAATCCTAAAGGTAATAAGGACATTTTTACTATGTAAACATTGTGCCCCCTTCCCCCATGTGCTTTTCCTTTCCTTACAATTACTTTCGTCCCTTAACACTTGACTTCTGCCACCCTGCTACTTGAGTGGCTTTATATACCACATACTTGTCCTGCATTGTCTTTTACTGAAAGTCACTGTTCTATTGTTCTACTCAATTGTATATGTACATAAATAGGAGAGGCGCTTTAGAGTCAACCCAGGTGAATCTTAAATAGTGATGCAAATATTATTATTTCTATAATGAATATTGATACTAGATATGATAATGATATAATATGAAAAACACACACTTGTAGTTGCTGCCGTATAACCGGGGTAGTCTCCGTGGGAGAAAAGTATCACACACAAAAGGGGGGAACAAACAGCGCATGCGGTGTGTCTATAATTAGGTATCTCCCTAATATAACAACACAATAATGCAAAAGAATTTCTGTTTTTTACAAAAATCCTGCCTTTGAGAAAGCTGTCTGTGACAGTAAAATGCGTCAGGCTGATTAGTAGAGGACCCCCACACTGGATATTGCATTGGACTTTTTGGTACTTGGACTGTCTTTTTTTCCACAAAATTATAACCGGATGTTTCCTACTGAAGCCGCTCTGGATCTATATGTTTCTTGGGAAGTGTCTATTAAAGAACCAAAGGGACTGCACAGGCTGCAGAATATTAGCAACCCTACTGGACACTGCGATTTCCTTTATACCAACCGAGCGGTACCGGTAATTTATAAGTGATATATAGAACTATAACGGTTACCTACAATGATTGAAACCAGTTTGTGGGACTTTATCCTCTGAGGAATACGCTATACCTCATATTATGTATTGCTGATGCCAACTAGCAGATTAATGTTTATGAATATTTTAATATTGTATATTTTTTATTGTCTATTAAATGTATAACATTTTATAAGAAAAAGGTACTCACACAATTGTTTATGTACTTTGTTAGGCACTGCGGAACCCTTGTGGCGCCATAGAAATAAAGGATGATAATAATACCACGTTGACATGTTAGATGTCGACATTGTAACATTCAACATGTGAATGTATATTTGCTGAGTGCGTATCGTTACAGGCTCATAGTCTATAGTGTTTCATACCAAACTTTCCTCTATTGTAGTGCTGCTTATCAATGTTGTTTAAGATTTGTTTCTGCATCCGCTTGTCCTTTGGACTTCACTGTAGACACCCTAGTATCCTGACTGCAAGTGGGCATGACATTATTAGTGGTGTACACAGGTCATGTAGATCAGATAGAGATGACATACAAAACTATTTGGAATGTTTATAGTCTGCACAGAGGATAACCTTAAAACGGTCTATCATATGTATTCCTACTAGTTAGGCACAGTTAAGCAATAAAAGTATTTTTATGGAGGGTTGGAGTCTAATTCAATTAGTTTTTAAAAAAGTTATTTGAACCTTACTTTTCTAACCTTCTGAATTGTCTGCCATACATTTAATTAAGGCTCTATGCTAATAAAAAATTTAAAAACTGTGTTTTATTTTTGTTGTTGCATTCCAGGTAGACCTTACCATGCAGAAGATCCAGACAATAAATATATTTTCTACCTCAACGTTTGTGGTCCGACAGTGGGAGGTGATTGCACAGGTGACACAGTCTCTTCCTGCCAGTTTATAAAGTCAAGTAATCAGGCAAAAAGAGCAGGTTCTTCTCAAAATCAGACCCTCAGGTATGTTAAATATGCACCGTAGCTATAGCTACACTGTAAGGATGTTAACAATAGTTATGTCCGTTTCACACTATGCAGATGTAGTGTTCATTCTAGCACCCGTGCAGTTCCTCTTTTCTGCCCGGGGTGTCGCTCTCTGCTCTGGTGCTTCTATCACATTAAGCTGATGCAACAAACTGCCGAGATACAGACTTGAGTGTCCTAGAAGCACCAGAGCAGTGTGAGACACCCCAGGCACGGGTTGTGACAGTTGCAGCGTGCTAGAATGAACACTACAGATATGGCCTCATACATAATTGCCACAGTCTCGCCAAGCAGCCCTTCCCAGCATACCAGGTACCATGCGACTCGGCTTACACCAAGTGTCTTCTGTACACGAATCATTGTTAATTTTGTTGACAAAACTTGTGACTAAAAGTAATCGTTGACACCATTTTTTTTTTTTATTTTTTTTTAGGTCTAAATTGTAACGATAATATAAATGTTTTAATATCGAAAATTACAACAAGATCGGTGCAGACACCCTCCCTCATCCCTGAACATGCACAATCTGTCGCTATCGGCAGATTGACCGTCATGTTCTGGCGATGATTGATGTCGGAAACGACCAGCGGGAGCGCGCATCGATGATCGTTTCCGACACTTATCTGCCCGATTTATGCCCGATTAATGAGCAATTTGTCGTTATCGTTCAGTCGCTCATTTATATCTGCAAGTAGATATGCGGCATAAGACTAAGGGGCATATTCAACTGGGTTTTTCTTGCTAGTGCGGGATTTTTGGTATTCAATCAGGTGCTGGGTTTTTTAGGTTTTGAGTGTCTGAAGTTTTTTCCCACGCATCTCCAACTCTGATTTTTCCTAAAATCGTTACTTTTAGTAAAAATGAGCAGGACTTGCTCTGGGACAACGGCGGCATCCCCACTGAGGACTAAGCAATTGGAAGTTTCCAATCAGCTTAAGTAGTCCTTAATTACTTACCTTCCACAGCGCTGTCTTCTTCTTCTTGCGTTGGGACCCGGTCTCCTGCAGCAGTGGTGAGTATGTCAGTGTGTGTAATATTTTGTAAGTGAGTGCGTGTGTTTGTGACCCTCGTGTGTATGTTCCCCCCCCCTCCCTCCCTGTTATGGATGCTGGGTTGAACTATATCTTCCAGCAGCCCTTGTGCCTCCCAGCAGCCCCTCCCCAGTGAACAGATGGAGGGGAGAACACTGGAGACTCCCTGGTAGGTAAGTGTTATTATTTTCTTTTTTATGCGGTGCAGGGTTTTCAAAGCTGAAAACCCCGCAACCAATTTTTTAAAATATTTTTTTATTTGATACCGCGGGTATGGGGAGCGCACGGTATCCAATTGGATATGCCCGTAAAACTAAATTTAAAATCCTTGTCAAAATGAACACTGGTTATTACATACACAACTTTCTAGTTATGAAGAGGGGTAATTTTACATTTTTTAAGAACCAGTGTGTGCTTGTATATTGTATATTTGCAGAAAATAAATATGACCTGTGAAGGAAATATGGTTGTGTATTACACCTGTTCCAACTAACTTAAGGAATTAATTTGCATACGATATATGGGAGGAGTACTATGGTAAGTCAGTATGTAATACATTCTCACTCCACATACTGAGCCTAGATTACCAAATACATAGTTAAGGTATACTGACTTCAAGTTCTCAAGGGAAAAGTTCTTCAATAAAATCCATTACAGTATCATTAAACTGATTGCAAAAATAGTGACTAAAACATTGACTAAAATTAGACTAAAATGAATACTGAGGTCCACTCTTGACTAAAACAATGCAAAAAAAAAAGAGACTAAAATGTGACTTTAAACCAACTACGATTTTAAATAAGCGATTAAATTAATTTAAAATCCCTGACAAAATTAACACTGGCTCGAATGTGCGTCTTAAGCCAGGTACACACTAGATGATGTCTAGTGTGCCCGACATCTTTAGCGACGGGAGCCAGCACCGGCAAGTGCATACACACTTGCCAATGCCGGCAGAATGCAGCATGGCTCATACTAACGATATCCCCCATTGGACCTGCATGTAGGGCCGATGCAGGATGTCGCTGATAACGCTCGGGAGCGCGCATCATCAGCGACATAGCGGGTACACACTAGATGATGTGCCCGATATTTCGCTCCGATCTGCCGCAATGTGATGCAACAAAACCGCTTCACGGGACTACACTGATTAATTTGATATGCAACACCTGCGTATCTGTGTGTGACTGAGTCTGTATACGAAGTGCTACGATGCAGCGGTCGCAGCTTTTCACGCCAAGTTCTATAGTACAGATTCAGACTCGCACAGATCTACAAGTGAAGCATATCAAATTAATCAGCAAAGTCTCCTGAAGTGGTCTTGTCATGTTGTGTTGCGACTAAGACGCACATTTCAGCGTAAAAGACCTAACACCTCTTGGCACCATACGTCTCGTACCGCATGGCGTTTTGAGGCTAGGTGTATGAAAACACAACTATCGCACTTAACAAGTCATATTATTACTTATGTATATTCCTTGTACGGCGCTGCAGAAACTTTGCTCTACTATCAAATTATAGGTAATAATAATTGGTTGTTACATTTTTAGCCCTGATACGTATAATTTCTTATTTCCCCAATATACAGCGATAAGAAATTACACTTATTACGGCTGAAAGGCGTAGCATAATAAACATGCCCCTAAACTTTTTATGGATTAATGTGTGCTAATCCCTGCAGCCATGTTCCAAAATCTAGTGGAAAGTCTTCCCAGAAGTGTGGAAGCTGTTATAGCAGCAAGGTGGGGGGTGGGAAGGACTAACTACATATGACTTTGGAATGAGATGTTCAACAAGCACAGATGAGATAAGTCTGATGTTTGGGTTTCCAGATACTTTAGGTCAAATGTAGCTCCTGATAAACAGATCTTACACTGATTTCCTTCCAGAGAACAATCTATAAGAGATGACATGCTATGCACTTCAGCAATTGGTCCACTTCTGTGAGCTTGTGTGGCGTAACGCTTCGCGGCCGAGCTCTGTTAGTGGAAAGGTTACATCCAATGAAAGTCACTGAGCACTTCACTATAACCCATTTTACAACTAATGTTTTACTAATTATAATTCTATGCACCTGTTAGCAAGGGAATGGGATTGTAAAGCCGGGGGCTCAAATCCTGACAACGTGAGGCCGAAAGGAGGAGATCCCGACAGCGGAGGTAAGTAACTCTAACCCCCCCCACCCCCAACCCTAACCCTCCTTTAGGGATGCCACAATAAAGCCACTGAGATGCAGCGTTTTCACCAGAAAACTACATGCTGACTAGCCAAACACTCCCTCCGTATCTCAACTGACACCACAATAGGGAAAAGTTCCAGCGAAAGCCACTCAGTAGGCCAGGGCGCTGTGCACCACTCCCCATTAACAAGGCCCCAAAACCAGATGAACCAGCGGCATCAGTGAAAGCTGCAAAGTAGCATTCGCCACAGGAGCAGAAGGCCAAATGCGTTCACCATTAAAACAAACGAAAAAACTGGACCAATTTCGAAGATCCTCCTTAATCTCAGAAGACAAACAAACGTGATGATGAGGCCGGTTCACCCCGGCCAGGGACCTCTCCAACTTACTGCAAAAAACCCGTCCCAAGGGAAGAATGCGACAGGCAAAATTAAATGACCCAAGCAAAGACTGAACTACGCGCAATTTAACGCTATCTGTTCCTAAACAAACCGCAATTTGATTGCGCAACTTACTGACCTTATCATGCGGCAAACGACAACAACCCGCCACCGTGTCTATCTCAATGCCCAAATAAGAAAGGCAAGATGAGGGGCCCTCCGTTTTGTCATGGGCAATAGGAACCCCTAAAACCCTAAACAAAGCTGTGGCGGAAAAGAGGAGATCCGTACAAACCTCACTCCCTCCTGTACCTATAAAGAGAAAATCATTAAGGTAATGCGCAACACCTACATGGCCAGTGCCCGCTCCTATGCACCAATGTAAAAACTAAGTGAACTTCTCAAAATAGCCACAGGAGACCGCACAACCCATGGGCAGACATTTATCCACAAAGAAATCGCTCCCAAGCCTAAAACTCATATACTGCATTGCTTCAGGGTGTAAAGGTAACAAGCGAAATGCGGACTCAACATCTAACTTCGCCAGCAAACCGCCCAGACCAAAACTACAAACCAGACCTAAAGCGTCATCAAAGGACTGATGTACAGCACTGCAAGCCGAATCGGGTATAGCATCGTTGACCGAATTACCATGGGGATAGGATAAATGTTGAATCAGACGAAACTTCCCTTGCGCCTTCTTAGGGACAACCCCCAAAGGTGAGATGCAAAGATTCAGCAAGGGAGGACAAGGGAACGGGCCCTCCATCCTGCCCAGGAAAACCTCCATGTCCACCTTAGATCGCAAAACTTGAGGGAACTCCCAGACGGAGCGCAAATTGCGGGGCGCATTAATGTGGAGCGGGCTGGAAATAGGCAAACCAATACCAAATTGAAAACCATCCAAAAGAAAGGCAGCAGCCTCTCTATCAGGATAACGAGCCAACCACTTAGTAAGCTCCGGCAAACAAACGGGCGACCTAGCCTTAACTAGCTGTCTTGGAGCTATTGCCCCTATCAGACATTGTGTCTACGGAGCCCCAACGGCAATCCCTGGCCGGGTGCTCCCCGTTACAAATGTGGCAGGAGTGGCGAAAACGACAAGAGACGCCACGAGAACACCGAGTCATTGAAGGCAAAACGCTTCCCTCTCGCCGCCTCTGACGCACCAGACCTAGGTAAAGAAACCTTGCATGGGGGCACTGCATCCAAAGGAGACCGCCGCTGCTGCAAAACTTCGAGCCAAACCTCAACAACTTTAACACGAGAGGGACAATGCGACTACTCTAATTTTTGCGCCTGAACTGACAATCATAATCCTTACAAGGCATGCCCCGCGACCGAGCGAACATATCATGCACCAAGTAAATATACCCGATAACATTCTGATGTTCCTCCGGCCGCGTCTCTAAATAGCAAGCCGCAAAAATTAGCATATTTTGAGCCAGGAATTGTAACCGCAGAACACATCTTCCCCAATCACTCCCGGCTTCTTAGCCTGAGCTAAACCCTTCTTCATATTCATATTGTCCGTGAGGGTGAAAAAAATCAATGAACTTACACCTGCGGATCCTTTCCTTAACGATTTTGCGCAAACCCCGGAGTACAGCAGTAATAGCACAATGCACAGAATCAGCTCCCAGCGGTGGTTCAATATGGCCGGAAGCCTCACTTGTCTTACTCCTGCCCTCATCCTTCTTTGCTAAACGCAGCGCCACCAATCTAGCAATCTTGCGCGGGCGCCCCGGGGAACCACACGAATGAGAGGATGAGGCAGAAAAATAATACGAAGATGAAGATATATCATACTCCCCAACACCCGGATGAGGAATCAAATCACCGGACGCTTCACACAGAGGGTCCGCCAGAGCAATCTCCGGGTCCACCTCGACGCACGCAGGAACAGGAACCGCGAAAGCCCCCGCGACAGTCGGAATGGTCGAAGCCGACAAAAAATCTGAAACTGGAACAGACGCGTGAAGGACCAAAGCAGCAACTGGTTTATCAGTGGATAGGGGGGAGGAGAGGAAGGGGGGCAATGGAAGGAGGGGGGTGCTGTGAAACAACAGGAGCAGGAACAGGAGGAGTAGGCAAAGGAGGTGAAGTTTGAGAGGCGGAAGGCACTGAAGGAGCAGAAACAGCAGGGGGAGGATCAAATGAGGCAGAAACGGGGCACAGGCACCAGGGATGGATGGGAAAAAATGGGGGTGGGGGGTGGTGATGTATGTATGAGGAGGGGGAAGGTTTGCCAGGGAGAAGGGCCGGGAAAACAGGAAGGCTGCCAATAAGGATAACCAGGCAGAGAAGAAGGGGAAACATATGGGGGATAAACAGACAAAGGGGTGTGCAGAGGAATAAGAAGAGACAATGGGTGGAGCAGGGCCAGCGCTCCAAGAAGGTTGGGCCCAAGTAGAAGAGGAGGCAGAGGAGGAAAGGTGGGAGCTGGCAAAGGTGCTGGCAGGTAATGAACCTGCTAGCAAAGGGCCTGGCTGCTGGTGATATGCCCTGTAAACAGGGGGGGGTGCAAGTACAGGAGGCAGGATGCGCTACCTGCCACCCTGCGCAGCTGAAAAGCTGACTTGGGTCTGGAAGTATGGGCTGGATCCCACTACTGAAGTGGGATCCAAGATGGCCGCTGGGCCCACTGTCCGGTGCTACAAGCGGGGGAGGAGGGCGTTGAAGGGGGCGGGGCTTTTGGAAACCGTAGCCGCAGCATGAGTGCCAGCAATTTGAAGTAAAACACAAGCCAGAGGAAGCAGGAGGGCAGGGCAGAAGGCGCAGGGGGGGGAGGAGGGGGGAAGAGCGGGCGCCCAGGGGAGCTAGAAGGGGCAGACCTGAGTGGGTGGGAAAAATCAGCTGGGGGGTGGAGGCAGATCTCTTGGGACGGTGCATGGTGAAAAAGAGATAAGAATGATAGAGAGCATGAAAATTGAGAGGTAATGCAATGAAAGAACAGAGAGGGAGAAACTATGCAGCACAGGTTGTGATACTTGGCTGTGCTCCAGACGCGACAAAGCGGCTGATCACATGCACACCACCTCTTTTATACCCCCAATCACAGGTACACCCACAATTCACACCATTGATCAGCTAACAACCACCTGACCTCTTAAACCCACTTAATCTGCCTAGTTACAAGGCTGCCAATCAGCAAAATCCCCAGGATTCTTATTTAATCTCACGTCTATGCAACGCTTTCTATTTCAGCAGTTGGTTCAGTCTGGAGATAACTTCTGTCCTTAATCCTTAAATATTTTATTTTCTCCTTGTAACAAATCACTTGATTATAATTTGTCTATAAAATGTTCTTCTTGCCGTACTTTTATTTAGCAGTGTAGCAGTATGACAAACTATTTCTATTGTTCCATATGTTGCAAAGCCATCCTAATACACTGAATGAAATTGCTATCTTCTTCTCCCTTACACAAATTAAAATAACACTATATATCGCCTTTAAAATAGCGACCCTTTCATAATAATTTTTTTTTTCGTTCAGTAAGATTAACACTAACATTGAATTTTTTTATTTTTTAAAGCTAAAATGTATATTTTTTCAATTGTTTTTACCACATAACATTCACCAGCCTGTAGTATTGTGCGGCTGCCTCCACCACTCCCTCCCTTCCAGAACATAGTGTTAGTGGCTTCCTTGCTGTATAATGATGAGTAGGAGTCTCTGAAGTTTGCAATTGGAAAGGGGTTATATGGTACAAAATATATTGTCCTCCAGGTCTCCTTTTTTTTATCTTGTTACTCACAATATCCACTTGCTCTCTGACTGTCAGCAGTATGGCTAAATATTGGTACACCTCTAGTAAGGATCGTTCATTGTAATTTAACTGTGCCATAAGTTGTTTAATTGAGATCTTTTAAGAAAAGCTTCCTTGCATTAATGGAATGTTTAGATTGGTTGCTAGGAATGTTTATTCTGATGCTATTTTGTTAACCCACATTTATACTTTCTTTTTCTTTATATCTAGATATTCAGATAGTACCATCACATTGACGTACCCTGGAGGAGAAATGTGCAGCTCTGGCTTCCAGCGAATGACTGTAATTAATTTTGAATGTAATGAGACTGCAGGTAAAAGGGCTTTCAATTTTTGTGTTACACTCTGATTTGTAAAGTGAATGGTGGTAGGGAGAGTTGTAAAGCTGCTCCCTAACAGTCTCTGTTGGCGAATAAACCTATATATTACAGTTGTTTTTACTTTAAGTTGATGCTTGAAACAGGAGACAGGGTTCCGACATCTTGACAGTTTAACCCTGATCGGAGATCATAAATATAATATAAGGGAATTGTGCAAAATTATTACTTACCTGGGGTCTGGCGATAACAGAAACCCGTGTGACGGATTTTCAGTTTTGTGAGGAATTTTCCTTTAACAATCTGATCTAGTATCACTTCTGCCTAATTTTACCATGCATAGGTTTGATTAATTCTTTATTCCCTAACTTTTGTAGGATCATGTATTTTGATCTGCTGCTTTTGTACTTGTCTTATAACATTGATTGCTGTTAAGGATGTCCTGCCTCTACATTAAAGCTTGCTTACCTGTTTGAGGATATATGAAAACTTTTTTGTAACCTACAGATGTGTCCTCATACACTATTGCTGCAGCAGCGCCAAACAGCCCTTCTCTGCACAGCCAGGTCCCGTGCGACTCGGCTTGCACAGAGCATCTTTTTTTTTTTTTTTTGCCTAAAAATGCTTGTTTAGTGACAACGCAGTGTGACAATACCGCTTTACGAGACTGCACTGATGCATTTGATTTGCAACACTTGTATATCTGTAAATGAAATAGAAAATGTGAGAATTATGGGTATGCACAAAGGATCCCAGCCTTAGGAACCCCTCTCCTATCAGTGTCACCAATCACTGTAAGAGATAACTGGACTGGTAAGTGTACCTAAAAACACGGTCGAGCTATGCAGGAAAAATAAATGCATAATACATTCCTCAAGCCCACACACATAGCGATGTGCTCACGATCCGACATCGTGCACGATTTCCCTTGAAAACTCTCCTCGGCAGCTCTGCACACGATTTGGTGTTTGCAGTGTCCAATTTACAAACGCTCTATCGTGCATTCAGACATTTTCCAGTGCATTTGTATCCCAGATTGGCAGATCTGCCCTACAGCATGGCAAATCTGACGATGCGATGTGCGACCAGCGGGGACGCACATCGTGATCATGAGTGGGGAATCACGATTTGGCCATATTTTACATGATCTATCGTTCCAATGCGATGGAATCGGCCACATCGTGTAAAATTTCGCCATGTGTGTGGGCACCTTCATAGAAACACAGAATTTGACAGCAGATAAGAACAACTTGGCCCATCTAGTCTGCCCTTTTTTACCTTTTAACCTAAACCCTATGTGATCCTTAGTTATTTGCACGGCGGTTCTTATGCCTGTCCCAAGCCTGTTTAAATTGCTCTACTGTCTTAGCCTCTGATGGGAGGCTATTCCACTTATCCACTACCCTTTCCGTGAAGTAATTTTCCTCAAATTTACCTACCTCCGTCCAGTTTGAGTGCATGTCCTCGTGTTCTAGTACTTCTCTGCTTATTAAGAATGTTTCCCTGCTGTACCTTGTTGAAACCCTTGATATATTTCTATTATGTCCCCCCTATCCCTTCTCTGCTGAAACTAGACATATTAAGATATTTTAGTCTTTCCTGGTAAATTTTTGTGATGTAGGCCATGCACCATTTTAGGTGCCCTTCTTTGTACAATCTCCTATATATTTATATCCTTCTGGAGATGTGGCCTTTAGACCTGAACACAGTATTTTAGATGAGGCTGTACCAATTACCGATACAGTGGCATTATTACCTCTATCTTTCGGGATCCGGTCAAAATGTAGGCACTGGACCCCAACACCTGTCAGAATTCCGGCGCCAGCATCCCGACCTCTGGCATCCTGAAGGTAAGTACTGGAGTTAGGGTTAGGCACTAGGGGGAGGGTTAGGGGGTAGGCAATAAGGGTAGAGGGTTAGGCTTAGGAAGGGGGAGGTTAGGGTTAGGCACTGGGGGAGAGGTTAGGTTTTGGTACCAGGGAGGGAGAGGGTTAGGATACTGACGACGTGTCGGTATCCTAACCGTGTCAGGATGCCGGCATTAGGATTCTGAGCGCCAGGAGCCTGTGCACCGGCATCTCATACCCAACCCCTTCTTCCTGCTACTGATTCTTCTCCCTATCCAACCAAGCATCTGACTTGCCTTTCTCATTTACCAAAATTGTTACATTGCTTCCCTGTTTTCAGGTCATCTGAATAGTAACATCATTTGTCTTGCCCCTCCTGGTGTGTCTACCCTGTTGCATATAAAAAGCAATGGTCCAAGTACAGAATCCCTGGGGTACACCACTGGTAACCTTTCCCTCATGGGTCTGCACTCCATTTACTGCAACTGTTTCCTATCCTGCAACCAAGTTCTTATCCATTTAACAGTTTTAGAATCCAGTCCCAAGTTTTCGAGTTTATCAGTCTAAGATATGGGACTGTGTCAAAAGCCTTACTAAAGTCTAGGTAAGCTACAACTACACTCCCCCTTGATCCTATTACTTTAATCACACACTCAAAAAAGTCAAGTAAGATTTGTTTGGCATGATCTCTCGGGTAAACCCATGCTGTGGGGGGATCCTGTATTTCGCTGGATATGAGATGTTCCACAGCTCTTTCTTTTAACCACTTAACTGGCTAATATTTTTTCCAAAAATCTCCCCAAAATTGTCGTGTTTTTTTTTCTTTTTTTAAATTTATTTTCTAAATAAAATTATGTAGATAAGAGCTATTTAAACTGGATTCAAAACGATTTTTATTTTTTTTTAACAAAATTGTAAAATCAAGTTTAAATAGCCATAACTTACATAATGTGATAATTAAAAAAAAAAAAAAAATTTGGGGGACATTTTTTTTTTCTTTTTATAGTCTTAAACAATAAAAAACTATTGTTAGCACGGGTGATGAGTGAGATGGAATATATATATATATATAATATAATATAAAAGCCAGTGACTGGCTTCTGGCTATTACTTTTCATTTATGAAGACCGGAGAGTGACACTGATCCTGTTTGCTGTCTCAATCTACCTTAGTGTGCACCACGGCGAGTATGCCTTAAGTTACAGGAGTGCCTACCCCTGCTGTTTTATATATATATATATATATATATATATATATATATATATATATATATAATATATAATATATATAATGTTATACAGGACCAGCTGAGTGTAGAACTGCAAGTACACCCTGGAATTCTGGCTTATCTGCAGCAGCTGCACTTCCAGGCCAGGCCACTGGGGGAAGGCTAGATTGACCGGCGGCTTCTCTTCTCTGCAGTCGCCATGTATAGATAAACTGTGGACAGCGGCTCCTCTGCCTTCATTACCCCAGCACCTGCAAAGAAGAGCAGCTGCCATGTCTACACAGGTTACAGCAGCTCCTCTGCCTTCATTACCCCAGTGGCTTGCAGAAAAGAGCAGCCACTGGGTCTATACTGGGGACATTGCCATACATTACCCTGGCTGCTGCAAAGAAGAGCAGCCGCCGGGTCTACACAGGTTACAGCAGCTCCTCTGCCTTTGATACCCCGGTGCCTGCAGAGAGGAGCAGCCGCCGGGTGGGGGGTGTTGTCGGGCCGGCTGATTACTGCACCCAGCAGTTATCAGCAGACATTGGGGGAGTATCCAAAGGTGCCATCACAGAGGTAAGAGAACATTAATGATATGAGGTTACTTATATATCAAAATGAATAATAATATGAATATTATCAATATATAAAGAGTGGCACTGCTGGACTCCCATGTCTTAAGCTGGGTACACACTAGGCGATATATCGTTCGTTGGCGGTATGAACAATATATATCGGCTAATCCACCTGGCAGTGTGTACACACAATTTATCTGTGAAAGATGTCTTTACAGATATATTGCATGAGCATTGCTAATATATACCTGAAAGATATATAATTCACACCTGCTTGTGTGTACACACGACCAGCCAAACAACCCATATGCTGGCCACAGGACCAAGCGGTAATGATATCACAGCTGGTTCCTCTGACCAGACATATCAGTCGTCCAATTGATAAGTGTTTATGCACAAGGCTGGTTGTGCTCAATCTTGCTAAATCTTTAGATCGGTCGGCTGTTGGCCCATGTAACGATTTGTCATTCAAGTGTGTACCCCACATTACACCACTGGACCATACAGATTCATTCTGGACCCACAGATTAGTATCTCTCTGATTTTCTCTCATGTATATGTACTTATTTTAAATAAATTCTTTGAATATGCAAAGAGTACTTCCTGCTTTTAATCCCATTGAAGGTATTTATCACACAATTTCTTTTTCAACACTTTTTGGGGGCACTAGTAGCCTTGTATATAGCACCATAGGCGTCTTTATAATGGGTGCAAGGTGAGCGGTGTCCAGGGGGCCCACACCGCACACCCTGCACCCGTAGTTAATATACTTTCCTCTCCGCAGATTCTGACGTGCTGCTCAGTAGCGCCGGACCGGCGCTGCAGACCAGCAAAGAAATCACTTGGGAAAACGGCGGCAGACATCTTTTCTGCGCATGCGCATATCACTGAAAGTATGTCCCCAGGAAAATAGGTACGGGCGCCATTTTCCCGGAGATCCGCACATGTGCAGTAGATTCTGGTATGAAGCCAGAATCCTTCGTGCTCCGTGCACTGACAGATAGGAGGGGGCCCAAACGGAGGCTGCACACCGGCCCCCTCCCCTTCTCTCTTAAAACACCCCTGTATAGCACCAAATGTAAATCTACATGTATTCCAGCTACTTCGCAATAGGTGCCCAGTTTCTTTCTTATACCCCTTTCACACTGGCAGCAATAACCCGGGTTATTGCTCGTGAATGCGCAGCAACCCAGCTTATTGCTCAGTGTGAAAGGGCCAGGTTGAAATAACCTACCCGGCATTGCAACACTGGTAATGAGCAAGGTTGAACAAGGGTTCAACCCGGCTCCGCGGTGCAGTATGAACCGGTAACCCGGGTTGATGCAACCTGGGACCTTTTCTCAGCATAGGAAGATCCGGCGCTTGGAGATGTTCTTATCTCAAAGCGCCTGCTCGGCACATGATGTCTGTGACATCATCGACCCGGCAGTAAGCCAGGTCGGGCTGCCAGTCTGAATGGGGTCACACCCGTGATGGACCTATAAAATGCTGGGTACAGCCCAGGATAGCGGTGTGGAAGGTATATTAGTGACCAAAGAGTCAGGAAGTTTTCTATTGGCTGCTCAGGCAAATGGTTTTAATGTTATTATTTTCATATTGGATAGATTCTCTATGATTATTTTCATTTTGTTTCCTGACCCTGGTTGGCCCTCATGCGAAAGTGAGCTCTGCAGCTCTTCTCCTGATACATTGTAGCCGACAGCGGAATTGCTAGAAACGTGGTTTTTAAGCTATCTGAAGCCCAGCCTTGACCCGGCCCAGCATGGGCATTTATTATTAATAGCTTTGCTATTTCACAGACAGCTGTTATGGCTAAAGAGGCAAAATTTGGCATGGGTCAGGTCACCCCTCATTATCTCATTGGACATTCACAACCACAGACACCAGGTGGGCAGAGATTGAGCAGTGCTGTTGCTGTACTGCAGTAGCATGATCCATTGATGAGCTACCGATTCTCAGAAAAGTGGCAAATGTTGTGCTGCACTCTCTATTCCTCTTGAGCAGGGGTCAGGGAACTTTTTTACCTTTTACCCCAAAATATATTTAGATAAGCCGGCGTTACCCACTTCATTTGAAAGGAAGGAAATCATATAGTAGAGCCCCCATAGTTATGCCCCTGTAGTAGTGCCCCCATATAGCCCCTGTAGTAGTGCCCCCATATAATGCCCCTGTAGTGCCACTTGTACAAAAAAAACAAACCAAAAACACTTACCTTAGTCCCTGCTCCTGCATCCGCCGCCGTCCTGTCCGCCCAGCTGCTCCTCTGAACTATGGGAGAGACATCATGAAGTCTCTCCCATAGTGCGCATGGAGAGAGGCGGAAGCTGGAGTTCAGAAGAGAGCTCCAGCCTCCAATTACGCTGCGCTGCAGGGAAGGAGTTGGGCGCCCGCTGGTAATAACATCTCAGCGGGCGTCTGGCTTAGAGCCTCCCTGCCGCACAGCCGGGCATGCGTATGAATGATTCATATGCATGCCCGGCTGTCCGTCCATTACCCCCAGGAATTTCATTTTTACCCCATGTGGGGTAATTTACCCCTGTTCCCTGACCACTGCTCTTGAGGATCAATCCAATTTAAACTCTTATTAGACTGGGCTACTTCTGTGGCAAATATGAACCAATAAGGGGGGAGTGATGCCAGGAATCTTTAGGCGACGACCGAGACTGACGGTCGGTACACCTGTCAAACTGTAACGCAGGTTTCCTAAGGCGAGCTCAGGGAGGACAGAAACCTCCCGTGGAGCAGAAGGGCAAGCATGCTTGTTGATTTATATCCTGGGGATTATCATTATTTTTATCCTTATGTGGCCCAACAAAGGTTCTGCAGTGCCTTACATGTAAAACAGTTATTAGCAGTACAAAACAATGCAGGGCAAGGACATGGTTTATAAACATTGCTGCATAGCAGCAGGGCACCAGCAACCAAGTGTTACATGTCATTTGGGGAGTTAGGAATAAATTATAGTACAAGTAGGAGAAGGAGAAGCTCGTGAGGGATGAGGGCCCTACTCGTGAGAGCTTACATTCTAAAGGGGATGAGTGAGCCAGCATGCCATTCATCCCAGGGAATTAACTTTTTGAGTCGTTCAGCCACATTGTGGAGTGGTAGAATCGCCCAGGGACCACTGTGGTTGCCTCTATGATATACCTCAATGTAGGTGGGAACTGTGTAAATACCAGGGATTCGACAGCATCTTTAGTGGATCTCCTGATAATTATGGCTTTACTGCTTGATGTAACTTTTGCTTTGATCCCCATACTGTCTCTGGAACTTACCAAAGCCAAGTAGTATAGTCCCATTAATTCTGGTAGCTCGGAAATGAGCAGGGCAATCATGGTATGCGTACATTCTCATTTGGGCAGCTGAACCACCACAGAGGTTGTTTTTAGTTAAAGACCAATTTACCACAACAACATTTCTTGGCTTACTTTAATAGGATAGCTGTTTAGGCCATAGTTCTTAAAGTTCATTCAGACCATGCTTAGGGCCAGAAAACTAGTGTCCTGCAAATGTTCCCACAGCTTTTGGTAGCCTCCATGGTCTTTCCCCTCAAATCTGAATTGTGGCCTGAGAATGTTGGCTGATTTTCCACATGTTTGCACCTTTTTTGCATGGGGTTCTTCGCAATACACCAAACCTGACATTCCTGAGGTTTGGACCATTTTTTTAGAGGACTCTTTGCATTATGATTACCACCCCTACCTTCCTTATTCTTTGGACTTTCAATTCCTTACTTGGAAGCTGTCTCTTGTTCCGACTATGGCTTCAGCTAGCAGGATATCTTGACCAGTTACCCTATCTTGCAGGTCACCATATCAGGTCTTCACAGGGCTAGAGGGCGATCCAGACTAATTTGGTGTCTAATGTTCTGAATCAAGATGTTATCTCTAAGCTGGGGCAGGGTCTTGAATTGCAATGCGTGAACTGTCTTAAACTCCTACATGTGGTTTGGTCCTTGAAGATAGGTAGGACAGATTGCCAACCATCCTTTCTTGTAGAACAAGGAGGAGGCTATGACACAGACAGTGGCAAGATATTTTGAAGTTTCTTTCCACCAAGTCTATGTCTCTGATAGAGAGCTCTGGCATCATATGCCATTATGGGCCCCTCTAAAAGATTTTTTGAGAGCTTCAACTGAGTAGAGCCTTGGTCATTTGGTTGTGCCTTGCAACTATATGGTTATTAGTCCCCTGGATTTTTGCATTTTCCATCAAATACACTACCCTCTTTTTCACTCTGTTATTTTGAGTAGTGTTCTGATTGGATTGATGCTATGTGCTTTGTTAGTTAAACTGAGCATCTTTGGTGGAGTGTATAGGGGGAATATCTGGGATACAAGTTTGCAGTTTTACCTTTAGTGTCAACCCAGAGCCCTCTACACTGCAAAATTAGCAATGTTTACATTGTTCCACTAGTTTGCCTGTGTTCACTGTATGAGAGGCAGCCATATTGTTAAGGATACCCTGGACACTGCTGCCACGTCCTATCATTGTACCAGCATCAGGAATTTACCTGTCAGCAACACCTCCGCTATTAACTGATTTTGCTGCTACTCACGTACACCTGCTACTGGCGGTTACTACATCTAGGACTGACCCGCAGTCCAACACCACCGCAGGGAGTATCACAGCAAGCACGGACAACTGGAGTGCCTAGACAGAGCAATGTAAGAGCTGCTGACACAACATTGCTAATATCTATGTGAATCACGAGACTCCTTCGGCTACCAGTAATTAGATAACACCAATACGTTCTGATTACTCACGGAGCATTCATTGTATCATTCATTAGACTGCATCCATTTGTCATTTCCATTATTGAAGCTGTGCTAACTAACAACTATTAAGGATATGAGACCACCTTTCATTCAGTATTCATAGTGAAGTGGGCCTTTTATTTTTAACCATCTGACTTTTTTTACGATTACATTCTTGCAACTAATAAGTGTTACTGTGTCTACCTATGAAACCCATGTGTTTCTGGTAAAAGAGAAATCTGATGGAAACTTATGGGACTATTAGTTCAATACTCGCACAAATAGATTGGATTGTCTGATGCAAGTTTCAGGGGTTATCTTGTGGATTCTATTTATGCACCTATGCTGAGTATTATTCATTAACATACTGTTTATATTTATATCTACATTTATGACCTAATAACACTGGTCTTCAGATGTGCATGGTTTATACATGATATTTATGCCTATGTTATAAATAAATGTTTTAATTGACCCATCTAACAAATTTTGGCTAGGCGCAGCACTATTTTGTTCTCATATTATTTGCTGCCTACATCAGGGCAGGTTACTTGCATCTCCCGTTACTGTCAGCATTAGAACAAAGATGGCCAAGTGGTATTTTCTTTTTTTTTTTTTTTATATACAATCAAGGTTGGGTGTTGTTGGTCAACATTACAGTATGTATGTCTGCTCATGTCCCAGAAATCCCCTGACACCCAATAGAAGTAGTCCTTGTTATCACTGTCTAACTATAATTTTGCTGTTGCCATTATTACAGTGAATGAAGGGAAGGGTGAGCCAAGTTTCTCTGCGGAAGCCGACTGCACCTATTTCTTCTCCTGGGAGACCAAATATGCATGTCCCAAAAAAAAGGAGGACCTTTGCCATGTGGAAGCCAGGAAAAAACATTTCAACCTGTTTGATTTGATACGCAATGCTGGTAAATTGTTTGTGTGTCTTGTCTGTCTGCATGTGTTAAATCACCTTATGGATATTCTAAACACATTGGATAAAATGCCACTTTAAGAGGAACTGACGTCTACGAATATATTTTTAGATAATACAAATACATTTTTTTTTAAATAATGGTGGTTTGATCAATGTATGGTTAGATTGAAGAACGACTGTAAAACCTTTTATAATTCTTTTTTTCCTGTATTAATTTTACCTAATGTTACTGGATATTCATCTAAGGGTGATTGGTGTTAACTGTTCCATCAGGTTATATTAATGAGAAGGGTTATTTCAGATTGAAAAATAAATACGATAAATCCCCAGTTGTTGTATTGGGTTGGTTACGGGATATCAGCGCTCAGAATCCCGGCGTTCAGAATCCTGACGTTGGCATCTCAACAGGGTTAGGATAACCGACACCTGTCAGGCAGTGTCCTAACCCTCCCACACTTCCTAACCTTCCCTTCCTGCTGCCTAAACCTAACCTCCAGCAGCCTAACCGCGCTGGCATCCCGACTGCCGGTATATTGACTGCATCCCGTTGTCTTCATTAGAGCAAATGTTGGTTGTCTTCGTTAGTTCAGTCTTCATGAAATAAGTTTGTGAATATGACTCTTGAAGAGATTCAGGGGCACTAACGTTGCTAATGAATTTGGAAAGGGTTAATCTAATGTTGCAAAACACATTGGTCTCCATTAATTCATGATCTGGCAATAAATAATACACCTTTTGTTACACTTAACACAAATGGATGCCTAATAAATAACACTTCCTGTGAGAGGCAGACCATATTCATGGTTCTTAAAGAGAATAAATGTCTTAAATCCGCAGCAAGCTCTTCCATGGTCTAATGTTTGCGTCCATCATGAGGATTATAAATGGGAACAAGCCAGTGAGTTGTGTTTATTAGTAACAAAGAGAGGACAGTGTATTTTGAGTCCAGACATATGATGATAGTAACACTCGGTGTAATTGATTTATATGCAAGGAGCAGATTATAATATTCTCTGTATTACTTAGCTGAATAGTATATCTTGAGAAGACTCTTACTGTAAATGGTATGATTTTTCTCCCTGTGATTGCTTACACAGGGATTAATGTTACAACCTGGGGTTTGACCTGGGAAGTGCAGATTGACCCTAGTTCGTATTGCAGGAGTCCCTGCTCCTATCTGCATTCACACTGATGTTCACTGGGGTCCAGAGTTTCCTGAGCAGCCAGACATCCTGTATCTCCAGTTTTGGTTAACTGGGCTGCGCCATACTTAGCAGGGGTTCATAAGGAGCTAGGAAAGATGTGCGTCCATTGACCTAAATAAGAGTGCCAAAATAAGGTGTCTGCCATATATTAGGGCTTGTTTAGGGTTCCACGAATTTCTAAACCTAAAGGGTCAAATACTTCATCCCACCAAAAGGCTGAAGGTCATTTGTGAAAAACGCTGTGGATGCTCTCTGTATTTCATTCACATCATTGCATGTCCACTTTCTGCATATGGGTACTGCTAGTGTAAAATTAGAAATATTTTGTTATATTGAAAATAGTGCCAAAATTTTTTTGGAGAAATATTTTGTTATTGGTTTGTCAAAGTCTTATTGAAATGTTGATTATTTTTATTTTATTTATTTTAGCCCAACTTTTATGTACTGTAATAGTGGTGTGTCCTACTCAATGTGCTTTCATGTCTTCAGTTACTATATTAATCATTATCTGCTAGGTTTAGGATTTATGTTGCTGATTAATGATCAGAATTATACATTAGTGTTTCTGTATGTGTTTAATCTTCTCATGTGTCAGTGATTCCCTGTCATCTTCTTTTGCTATAATGACTTATTTTTCTTGGGCTTCATAAAAGTCCTTTAGGTACAACAAATATGTCCGCCTTTTAGGTAAAAATAAGCATACCCACTTTATTTCTGATATAGATAAAACATGAGTGAGGGGAAATTTGGACTGTTTCTATAAATGTGCTTATTCATATGTGTGCCCTTTAAAGTACAAGAAGACTCCTGATTTACTGACTATCCATAAAATATTTACAGACAATTAGGATCTATGGCACTCCACAAACCATAAACTTCTTCATACATGTTAGGAAACAAAATACTGATTTACGCATGTGGATAAAAGTCAGAGCATCATTGTGCCTAGCCCACATCTAGCTGCAAATGTCCCGATTCACCCCCCATCGGTGAATTCTTATTTTACATCCCCACAGCAGAGGCCCATATCATGCAGAGTTGTTCTCTTCCTATAAAACTCGGTGCATTATATACCCTCATAATGATAAAAAACAGCACTGTTGGGTACAGTTTTGCAAGTTTGTAAAATGACCTTTGAGTGTTCAATCATTGTATTAAATTAAGAATTCAATTAACTGCAGTAGATTACCACAAGTAATAACGAGCGGTAGCCTCAGGCTTTAACACCCGGGGCTATTCAATTAGCCTCCCGAATTCACCCGATAGCTGTGTTAACGCCTGTTAAATGAATGTGTTAACAGGCATTAACACTGGTTATCTAGCGTTAACACACTGAATCCATGTAAAGTTCACAGATTTGTGCGTTAATGGGCTGTTATCACCCGATAACAGCACAGTTATCAGGGATTTCTTTTCGGGTCTCCTGACACCTGAAAAGAAATCCCCGTTAAGTGGGGCTAATTGAATAGCCCACAGTGATCAATTAGCCCGCGATAAAATACCGCAGCTAATTGAATCTCCTCATAAAGTAAATATTTTGTCTATTGGTTTAATCAAATTCTCTATCCTTCTGATAATACTAAAGGAATCTTGAACAAACATCCTCCCACTTCTTTAGTTTTGATGTAATCTAGAAACAGTGAGTAGGCTGTGTATATCAGAAAGTCAGTTTATCCTGACTGTTACAAAGAACATTATACGGAATTTCTTTATTGTAAGGCTATACCGTTTCAACCATTATATTGTTGTACTTTTCCTTTGAAAGGGAAAACAGATTTAAATCTCTCCGTGTACAATTTAATCCATAATTACAGATTAAATAAATAAAAATAACTGAAAAATATTGCATATAGTCACCAAAATGATCCCACAGTTCGCTGTAGTTAGTCTTCTCCTTTCTTTCAGAGTCTAGCACTGCTCAAAACTGGGTGGCTGTGAATTCATATCAGTCAGATAAGAGTCATTATTATATCAATGTCTGCCACGAGGTCTTAAAGAAAGAAGGTGCTGAGGGCTGTGAGGAAGATGCAGCAATCTGTGCAGTGGGTAAGAATACACTTTATTTCCTTTCAAAATCTATTTTATTAGGAGACTGTACAGAACATGCATCTTACATAGTTAAATGGAAAATTATACCTGATGTGCTGATAAATCAGTGGTTCCCAAACTCTGACTTCAAAGCACCCTAACCATTCTGGCAGAGCCGGCCCTAGGCATAGGCAAATGCCCAGGGGCATTCCAAGCCTAGGGCCGGCAGAAGTTTTTGGCATGGACAGCAACCGAAATGGACGCTGGACCGATGGAACTAGTGACGGCCGATACCTAGCACCACGGTCGAGCCGCCACTATGAAGGGGCCTGCAGCCGCCCCCACCAGTCAGGTACAAACAGTGAGTCAGACTGACTCATAGTACGCCGACACTTGGCAGCTGCCGTGCAGGCCGTAGTGAAGAGGGAAAAGAAGGCCGACTTCTTTTCCCTCTTCACTACGGCCCGCGCGGCAGCTGCCAAGTGTCGGCGTACTATGAGTCAGTCTGACTCACTGTCGGAGGAGGTCTCTCTGTCGCCACACACCTCTGGTCATCTCTCCCCCGGCGACGCCTCTCGGAGTGTGTCCGCTCTGCTCCTGCAGTTGCCGCTGGGGATCTCACGTTTTGTGACAGTCCCCGGGGCTAAAAAAGAAAAGTCCAGCAGACACAGGCTGAGCTAAACCAGCCCTGTGACCTGATTGCCTGTCCTACTGCTGGTAAACTATACATTCATTTACAGTACAGTATATTACATTTCTGTGTGAGCATATATGTATATAGCCATCTTGAGAGATCTCTCTCTCTCTCTCTCTCTCTCTCTCTCTCTCTCTCTCTCTCTATATATATATACATACAAACAACACAAGTACTGATAACAGCGCTGTCCGAAACAGGTTATTTCCAATCGAAGAGTCAGTCTCTATTAAGTCAAGTCCACTTTGACACACTATATTCCCAGTTCTGAAGGTGGCTGCTCACAGTCTCCCAGGGATGACCTTTGCTGTATGGTCCTCAGATAACATGAAAAATACAAAAGGTGGAAACAAGCGCCCAATAGTGTGATATTGTTATAATAATTGTTACACGCACCACACAAATATGTATATATGGTACGCAGAACATATTTGTGTGGTGCGTGTAACAATTATTACAACAATATCACACTATTGGGCGCTTGTTTCCACCTTTTGTATTATATATATATATATATATATATATATATATATATATATATATATATATAAAGGGGAGGTAGCACTCACCAGTCTTCTTAAAAACATCTCTTTATTGCATCTCAGTAAAAATGTTACAACATTTCAAAATCCGACGTTTCGGTCCTGTGCATGGACCTTTGACAAAGGTCCATGCACAGGACCGAAATATCGGATTTTGAAATGGTGTAACATTTTTACTGAGATGCAATAAAGAGATGTTTTTAAGAAGACTGGTGAGTGCTACCCCCCTTTTTTTCTACTTTTGCATGAAGAGGATTATTGTGATCCCATATGGGTGTGTCACCCCAGCAATTTATTATTGAAGACGAGAGTGTGGACCTATTTGGACTGTGTATGTATGTGTGTGTGTGTGTATATGTATATATATATATATATATATATATATATATATATATATATATATAATATATATATATAATTATATAATAATATAATATGTGTGTGTATATATATTTTACAATCCTCTTTTGTCCGGCTTTCCTACCAAATATAACAACACTCTGAGCCACATTTATAAACAAACGAAAATACCAGCGGCATTTTTCATTTAGTATCACTGATATAAATGAAAATGCCTCTGGTATTTATCAATACTTACTCCTCTGTCGAGGTCCCACGAAGTCCTCCTCATCGGCGGGGTTCTCCGCTCACTGGTGGGCCAGTGTAATACACATGCACAACGTTCTGTATGCGCATGTGCATGACACGGGGACCCGGCAGCGCGTGGAAGGCTTCGCTGAAGCCGGAAAGGCACCTCCGGGTCTCCATTGCCAGTAATAGGGAACGCATTGCTCTAGATTGATGCTTGACAAACAGCGGTAATCTTATGTTACCGTTGTTTGTTAAAACCAGAAAGGGAGGCATAACCCCTTCAGCGAGCGTTAAAGAGGTTATGCTTCATTGTTTAATGGGGGCCTCTGGCAGTGGATAATGGACGACGGACAATATGTTTGAATTTTTCCATGTTTGGGGCAGTGTGTGTTTTTCCTGTGGGGGCAATGTATTTGCCAGCCACCATGCACAGGAATGGCTAGGAGCTGGGGTAACAACTGCAGGGGCGGCAGCTCTTAAGAGTGAGTTTTTTACTAAGTTAGCTCAGCATGAGTGAGGGGTGCTGAGCTGACTTCTGTGAGAGGTGTTGTGTGCTGGCCGGGTGAGGGGTGATGGGTGCTGCAGCTGTGATCTGTGCTGCTGGGTGAGGGGTGCTGCGGGTGGATGTGATAGGTGTTGCTGGCTGCTGCTATGATCTGTGCTGCTGGGAGTGAGGTGCTGGGTTAGAGGTGGAACTAATGGCGGTGCTAGGGGGCACAAGCCAAAATCTTGCCTAGGGCATCAAATTGGCTAGGGCTGGCCCTGCATTCTGGTTTTAAGGTTATCCATGGTTGAGCACAGATGGCTAAACCAAAATGAATGAGGTACTAGTCAATTCACCTGTGTATATAATTAAAACCTGGTCTGTTCAGGTTCTTTGAGGACCAGGCTGCATATTGTCTGAAGATGTTTAGCAAAAAGGTTAGTGGATCCGATATACTACAATCCACATTTGAAATGCGATTGTAGTGTGATATTTTTGCGGGAATTATTACAGGAATTGATCAAAAATCACTTGCAGGGACAGAGCTTGCGCCACAGTTCTGTCCCTGCGAATCCCCTCCACAGTCTTCTCGCTGTATTACTTGCAACAATACATGCAACTCCGACTCACCAAAACCCCCCCCCTCCGTCCCTATCCCCGCGGCCCCCCAACTTATACTTATCTCAGTGATCAGTGCTCTGGGGAAGTCCTCCCTCTGGGGCTCTGGTCAGATGGTCTCCCACTATCTGAAGATTTGCGTTTTTATCACAGGGCTTTCCCACTTCTTTTTTTTTACAATATATTTTTAGTAAATCTCAGGTAGGTCACATTTCCCGTTGCAAGTATGGGAAATGCGATCCGCATACTAAAAATATGCAAATTAAAGCGCATAGAGTAGTTTTTCATGAAAACTACTTTAATTGCTCTTTAATAAATTTATGTGATACTAAAATAATGTGAAAAGGGTTTAAAAACACCCCTTTTCTCATTTTATTTAGTAAAAATAATATTGATAAATAGGCCCCAGCGTGTGTGTGTGTGTATGTGTGTGTATATATATATATATATATGTGTAAAAGAATTAGGACCGGCGCTGACAGTCTATCTTGGTATGCAGTCAATAGGTGAGTGCGTATACAGCTCACCACAGAACGACCAATGTTAGTCTTGAAGCACTAGAGTCCACACATTGAGCTGGGACCGCTGCTCCCCAAATGATAAACAAATGAATCCTGGATCTCACAGGATGATGGAATCTAAAAGAGAAATGACATATGGGGGCGCTCCATAGTGCATAAAAATATTTAATGAGACACAGTAACAATGCTGGACATCACAAGGGGTATGCTCGTACCGATGTGTAAAACAGGGTGGGCTGGTTACCACATGATAGAATAGAAAAAACAACCAGGCTAATCATCAACACGTCCTCCGGAGATCTCGCAGGTTGCCACACACCACTCCGCAGACCACCGTGGATGGACGCGGCGTGTCGGGACCAACGTGGAGCACAGGAGCCGGACGGTGACGCTGGAGCGGGATGACGTCACATAGGCCACGCCCTAACGCGTTTCGTCAACAGACTTCGTCAGAGGGCTGGCCTAAGTGACGTGGTGGCCTAATATTTATTCACCAGACCCACCAATCGGCGGACCTGGTGGGCGGATGTGTCTAACCATCCACCAGCACCAGCATACCCCTTGTGATGTCCAGCATTGTTACTGTGTCTCATTAAATATTTTTATGCACTATGGAGCGTCCCCATATGTCATTTCTCTTTTAGATTCCATCATCCTGTGAGATCCAGGATTCATTTGTTTATCATTTGGGGAGCAGCGGTCCCAGCTCAATGTGTGGACTCTACTGCTTCAAGACTAACATTGGTCGTTCTGTGGTGAGCTGTATACGCACTCACCTATTGACTGCATACCAAGATAGACTGTCAGCGCCGGTCCTAATTCTTTTATTGTTTGCCTTTGTTGATCTCATATGTACTGTGCAGCTATATATTCTATCGTTGAAACTGTTTGATATTGTTCACATTAAGCTGTGACTATACTAAGTATTAAGATGCTCAGGAGTAATGATTTAAACCTGAAAAGATCACAGGAATGTTTGAGGATTTTTGATGACAATTATATTTGTCCAGAGGGTCCCGATATTCCAACAGGTGCAGAAAATATCTTTCACTCCCTAGAGAAATTGTTAATCAGGGAAACTAAAACCTGGTGGGATATTAAAGGTTTAGACAATTACCTTACCTGTAGGCGAATTCCCAGGGGCCTTCAATTAATTAAGCAACCTGCTATGGGATATGAGAATGATAAATTTCTCAAAGAGTGGCATCGTATTTTAGATGAATGCTCCTTTGAACTTATGAGACTTCTTATATTTGAAAAAAAGAAAATTCTAAAGGAGGTAGAGAAAGAATTAAATATACTTGAACCAGAAGTATCTAAACTTAAGGAAAAGGATCAATATCAGAAGGTCTCTTTTGAGATTGAACAAAAAGTGGCAAATATTGAAACTAAAATTATCGATAATAAACATAAAAAATTTCAGAGAGATAAAGATGATTATGTGAGACAACAGGTCAGGACATGGCACATCAAACGTAAGCAAGTTCCACAGAGAACTTATAGACAACCTCCCTTTATTCCTCCTAAAACACATATAACATCGGGGAGGACCTACTATGGAGGACCTAAATACAATCAGTGCCTAAGTCCCACTAAGAAAGTGAACATCGGTTATAAACCGGAATGGAAAATACCTAAAAATACCAGTTCACGGGTTAGGATTGACTCTCACACTAAAAATGTAAAGAACTTCTCTCACCCTAATAGGTTTGAGAGACTCAGTTCTCTGAATGATGATGATTTACATCAATCAGTTTTTTTAGGTCAGGACAGGTCTCAAAGAGACCCATCCCGATATATACAACGGACTCCCCTCAGTATAAAGAGACGCTGGGGAGAAAAAGACCACGAGGAAAGAGGGCTTCTAAAAAGAGCACCAAAAATAAGTCTAATAAATTAGATAAAGAGGTGAAAGGCATTTTTAATATTTCTAAGGTCATATTATCCGAGGAGGAAAAAGACATCCTAAAAAGGGGTTTATCGTTTGCACCGACATGCGGCGCAAATAAGTTTAATTTTTACATTGACTTAAATCTATTTATTAGGAAACTTACCTTAAAGCGCCATTTCATTAGGAAAAATGACGCAGTGATAAAAAACTGGGAATTTGATTCAAGTCACTCATCCTCAGGATTGAAGCCCAAATCTACGTTTTTTCCAGTAGAGTCTAAAGGACCATAAATTGAGATGTTCTCCAAATTGGTCAAAAAGGATATTGATGATCTAAACACTAGTGTTTCACCTAAGAATCTGAGTAAAAAAGAGCTTGAAGTTTTGAAAAATTTAGCAGCTAACTCTGATATAGTCATCAAAAATGCCGACAAGGGCGGTGGCATAGTTAGAATGGATCGTGATTACTATGTCACCGAAGCATATAAATTACTTAGTGACAAAGATGCTTATTTGAAACTAGAGAAAGATCCCACAGCGGAATTTGTAGAAGGATTGAGAATATTACTACAAAAAGGGCTTAATGCAAAAGTGTTGTCTTTAGAGGAATACAATTATCTTTTTAATCACTCTCCTACTATGGCAGTTTTCTACCATATCCCAAAAATTCACTAAAATGTGTCACAGCCCCCTGGCCGCCCTATTGTAGCAGGCATTGGGTATCTAACTTCGAGATTATCTGAGTTTGTGGACGTGTATATTAAAAAATATCTCCCTTTGTTGAATACCTATGTTAAAGACTCCACTCACTTGCTTCAGATGATGCGTGAGATAAAGTGGGATATTAATTATAAGTGGGGTTCCATAGATGTTCAATCTCTGTACACTGCGATCCCGCATGGACTGGGCATTCAAGCCATTCGCAGTACGCTTACAGATGATGCTAATTTATCTCAGTCGCGGATTAATTTTATTTGTGATTGTCTCAAATTTGTCCTACAATATAACTATTTTGAGTTCCTGGGTGAGTGGTTCCTACAGCGATGTGGTACCGCGACGGGCACGATTTGTGCTCCGAGCCTGGCGAACCTATACATGGGTATGTGGGAGCAGGAGATTCTAAAGAATGAAAAATACCACAATATAGTATTTTTTAAGCGCTACATTGACGACATCTTAATTATATGGAAGGGCTCAGAAAAAGAATTCACTGACTTTGTATGTGAAATTAATAATAATTCCTTTAATCTGAGCTTCACCTCTAACTTTAATGCTGTATCTATTGAGTTTCTAGATCTAGTACTCACCACAGAGGGATTTCCAGAGACCACTATTGTAGAAAGTTACACGCATTTTAAACCAGTTGATAGCAATAGCTATTTACAATATAATAGCTGCCATTTCCCAATGTGGAAAGATAATATACCTTTTTCACAGTTCCTTAGACTGCGTAGAAATTGTACTAATATAGAGAAATTTGAGGAACAATCCAAAATATATATTGATAGGTTCCGGGAGAGAGGGTACCCGGAGGCGATCATTGAATCCTCACTCAAAAAAGCTAGAGCTAAGTGTCGCTCTGAACTGCTAGAATACAAAACGATTCAGAAAACATCTAAAAAAGATAGGAAAGATTGTAAATTTATTACACAGTATTCAGGTTCAGAAAGAGAAATATCTAAAATTCTTAGGAAAAATTGGCATATATTGAAATTGGATCCAATACTCGTGGAACATTTACCTTAATACCCGAGTATTGTATATAAAAAAGCAAGAAACCTGAAATCTTTCTTGTCAAAAAGTCAACTTCTTCCTCTAGCAGCGTCGAGTGGAAATTCATCAACCTTTTTAGATATTAAAGGGTGTTTCCCCTGTGGCAGTTGCAAGGTTTGCCCGTATATTGATATGGGCAACATTATCTGCAACAAGCCAGAGAAGAAGGGCACTATAAATAATAATAAAAATAAAAATATTCGGAACATCAATTCTTTCATCAATTGTAACTCCACTTATGTGGTATACTTGCTTATGTGTCCTTGTGGACTCCGATATATCGGTAAAACTAAGCAGTGCCTAAAGATAAGAATTTTGGAGCACCTGAGAAACATCAGGAATATGGTCACTAATCATAGTGTTCCCAAGCACTTTAAACTGTGTCATAATAGTGACCCTAAAAGTTTGAAATGCAAAGGGATTGAAATGGTACCTATCGGAAAAGAGGAGGTAATCGGGATGTAGCCCTTTTAAAACGTGAAACATTTTGGATCTTAAGTCTTGACACTCTAGTCCCTAATGGATTGAAAGAGGGGTACGAGATTACGCCATTCATCCAATAGGACTGATACTATTTAGGCCTTAGACACCTTTTTTTAGAGACACACTATTTGTGTGCCTTATTTGTTGTCTGTGAATATGTTAGTATGTATAAATGCGTCATGTCTTAATGTTATAAATATGGTTCTGTATAAATTGGGGACAGACTATTGCCCCATACATGTGATCTTAATTGTTACCAGTTGTTTATATGTGTTTTTTAATAAGATATGTTTAGCATAATTGGTTGTAAAGAGACAACCATGCTGTCTAGTACTGATTCTAGATATTTTAATATGTGCTTACTACACCATATGAGTAAACTGTGGCTAAATATAATGGCCTTTTATAGCACCGAGGCTTAAACCTCGGTGTTTGTAATTACACAACTGTGAGGCGGTGTCTGTTGACATTTAGACACATCCGCCCACCAGGTCCGCCGATTGGTGGATCTGGTGAATAAATATTAGGCCACCACGTCACTTAGGCCAGCCCTCTGACGAAGTCTGTTGACGAAACGCGTTAGGGCGTGGCCTATGTGACGTCATCCCGCTCCAGCGTCACCGTCCGGCTCCTGTGCTCCACGTTGGTCCCGACACGCCGCGTCCATCCACGGTGATCTGCGGAGTGGCAACCTGCGAGATCTCCGGAGGACGTGTTGGTGATTAGCCTGGTTGTTTTATCTATTCAATCATGTGGTAACCAGCCCACCCTGTTTTCCACATCGGTACGAGCATACCCCTTGTGATGTCCAGCATTGTTACTGTGTCTCATTAAATATTTTTATGCACTATTGAGCGCCCCCATATGCCATTTCTCTTTTAGATATATATATATATATATTTCTACTTCAGGGTCCATAGGGTATCCACAGGATACCTTGGGGTATAGGTGTGACGTCAGTCGCAGGGCACCAAAGAGTTAAGCTTTCAGCCTCCCAGGATGCACTAGGTCCCCCTCCTATACCCCGCCCCCGGGCCAAGGCACCTCAGTTTAGTTTGGTGCCCGGCCGGAGTCGGGTGCACCTGTTGGAGTGGGGGCTAGAAGAGCCCCTGAAGCTTATTCTTCATGCAGCTGTGGCTGCACAACTGGATGAACAGCATGGACAGTCAGTCCTGACGTCCATGCTGTCTTCCCTACACCCCGCCGGTACCAGAACGCCGGTACTGATCCGGGGATGCTGGTGGGCGTCTGGGGTCACAGCTAGCGGTGACCCCAGATGCTCCGGACCATGGCCGGATTCAAGGGGGACAGAGGTAAGCAGCGGGGTCCCGCGGTGGGTCCCCGCTGATCACATGGTCCTAAGTCCCCAGGCAGGGGGCTCCCTGGGGACTGGCTGCAGCGTGGAGCCAGGCGACCAACCTGCGCTTCCACTACCCCCTGGGACAGCGGACCGCAGCAGAGCGGTAGCGCTGCGGCGTCCCAGGGGTTAAATGCATGCCAGGGGAGCGCGCCTTCCCTGTCTCACAGCCGGCGCCTCCCCCGCTGCACACAGCCCTCTCTGCATGCTGCCGACTGGTCCTGTGGCAGCGCTCCTCCCCCAGGCCAGCCTCCTCTCTGCTCCTCGGCGGCCATCTTCTCCAGAACGCATGGTGAACGCTGCTGGAAGCGCTGGACGGAAGCATCGTGGTCTGGGTCCCCCCGCATACCTCTCCTCCGCTGTGGTCAGGTCTGTGTATGCAGCGCTGTGTCCTACCAGGCCCTGTGTCTGTGTAGTTGAGTGATCAGCGCTGTTAGTGCAGGAATTGTTATTTTTCTGCATTGTATGTGACTGTGCTAGCGCTGCTGCCTGCAATCTTTTCTTCTCTAAACTGTCAGCTTTATTACTGTCCCTGTTCTTTCTGCTAAAGCCCTTGCGGTGCGGTGCTGCAGGGTGGTCTCTCGCCTATTTAATACTTAATTGGTGAGAGAGGTCACATACGTGGTGCCATCATGTCTGAAAGTGATTTTCCCCTCCGGCTACAGTGTACCACGTGCAAAGTACCGTTAGCGGAGGGGGAGGGTAGCGCGGAGGGCCTTTGCCGGCAGTGTTTGTCCATGGCGCGGCCTATTACGGTTACAGCACCGGTACAGGAGCCACCCTGGGCTTGTTTCGCTCAGGCGTTAACAGCTTTAGTGGGCCAGTTAGCTCCGCAGCCCGCGTTTACTCCGATGGGTTTGTCCCAGCAGTCTGTGGTGTCGTCACCCATGCAGGGGTTCCCACGACAATTGGTTGTACCCCACAGTCTCCCTATTTCCCCGCTCCCGGGTTCTCAGGAGCCAGCGTGGGTTAACTCCCTGACGAGTTCTGTACAGCACTTGTCGGATGTGTTGCAAGGGGAGTCTGTGATGCGGTCTCATAAAAGGCCGGTGGCGTCTCTGTCCGCTCCTTATGAGGATGACGAAGGGACGTCTGATGATGGGGAGATTCTAGATCCTTACGATCAGGAACCTCTCCATACTAAGGACGCTGATGCTAAGTCCAAAGTATATATTCCTGGACTTATTCGGGCGGTCCGCACAGCCTTGGTGATTGAGGACGAAGTTCCCCCAGCGGCTAAATCTAAGTATGCCTTTTTCAAAGATGTGAAGGGCGATGCCACAGTCTTTCCTCTTTCGGGTCAGTTGGTGGACCATTTAGAGGAGGCGTGGAAACAACCTGGCAAAAGATACCAGCCGCAGAGACGCCTGGCGGTGGTTTATCCGTTCGCGGATAATTATTTTGCTAAGTGGGAATCCCCTCCACAGGTGGATTCTCACGTGACCCGTCTTGTCCGTAGTGCCACATTGCCGATGCCATCCATGTCCTCCCTTAAGGATGCTACGGACCGCAAGGTAGAAATCTGCCTGAAGTCCGCTTATTCCCTTGCAGGGGGGGCAGCACGGCCGGCTATGGCCATTTGCTGGGTTGCCAGAGCGATGGAGCGCTGGGCGGATTCATTAGAGGCTTCTTTTGAATCCGACTGTCCGGCCGATCAGGCGGAGTTGATTGGCAATCTCCGTGATTCGGCCACCTACATCAACGAGGCGGCTCTAGACATTAGTACTCTGGTGTCTAGAATTTCTTCAGCAGCGGTAGCTGCTCGTCGCACCTTGTGGCTGCGATCCTGGAAGGCAGACGCAGATTCCAAGAAAGGTCTGGAAGCGTTGCCGTTTACCGGAGAAGTACTCTTCGGTCCGGATCTGGATAAGATTGTGGCCACGCTGGCGGCAGCCAAATCTGCCTGTCTCCCGTCGGCCGCTGCTCCTTCTGGTTCGGTACCATCGTCCTTTCGGTCATCTAGGGCCCAGGGCAGGCCCAAACCACAGTCGTTTCCTCGACAGGCTGGCCCTAAGAAATCGGTCAAGCCCCGGAAGCAGGCATGGAGTACCAGACGTCCGGCCCCCAAGCCAGATGACAAGCCTGCGGCCTGACGGTCCGGGCCTCCCTTTGGGGGATCCCAGGGTGGGAGGCCGCCTGCTACAGTTCGCCCAGTGTTGGTCGACCACTACGACAGACACTTGGGTTCTGGAGGTGGTTTCCCACGGATACACCCTCTCCTTCCGGCACAGACCCCCGGCTCGCTTCTTCACCACGGGTCTCCCATCAGACCGGAACAAGGCTACGGAGCTGCGGAAGGTATTGCACACTATGCTCCAGGCTGGAGTTATAGTGGCGGTTCCATTCTCCCAGAGGGGCCAGGGTTTCTATTCAAATCTATTTTTGGTACAGAAACCCAATGGGTCATATCGTCCGATTCTCAACCTCAAAGCACTCAACAAGTCTTTGCGGGTCCCGAAGTTTCGGATGGAGACCCTACGGTCCATCATTCTGGCGCTGGAACCTGGGGACTACTTGGTGTCATTGGACATACAGGACGCTTACCTGCATGTCCCTATTCTTTGGCGCCATCAACAGTTCCTCAGGTTTGCAATCAGCAGCGACCACTTCCAGTTTCGGGCGTTACCTTTTGGCCTGGCAACAGCACCACGTGTTTTCACCAAGGTGATGGCGGTCATGGCGGCTTCTCTGCGGCTGCAGGGAGTCCGCATGTTGCCGTATTTGGACGACCTGTTATTGGTGGCAGGATCTCCAGAGCTCCTGTTACGCCACTTGGACCTGACCATTGCACTGCTGCAACGGCACGGCTGGCTAATCAACTGGCAGAAGTCCACTCTAATCCCGTCTCGGAGGATTCTGCATCTTGGAGCCTTATTGGACTCGGGACAGCAAAGGATCTTCGTGACGGTGGACAAGATCTCTGCTTTACAGTCAAGGGTGCGCAGTTGTCTGCACAGCCGCCGGGTGTCCTTACACTCGGCGATGAGGTTACTGGGCTCCATGGTGTCGGTGTTCGACATGGTGGAATACGCCCAGTTTCACTCCAGACCTCTGCAGCACCTGATCCTGTCCAAGTGGAACGGGCTGACTCAGTCTCTGAAGTCCCAGACGATTGTGCTCACCCAGGAGGTTCGCCTGTCCCTTACGTGGTGGTTACAGACGACCCACCTCAACAAGGGACGTCCGTTCTGGGTTCCAAATTGGGTCCTGTTGACAACGGACGCCAGTCTTCGGGGCTGGGGAGCAGTTTCGGGTCCACACTTGTTCCAGGGCAGGTGGACGCCGACAGAAGCGGAGCTTCCAATAAATATCTTGGAACTCCGTGCGGTCTTCAATGCTCTCCAGCAGGCACAGCGGTTTCTCCAGGGTCGCCCGGTGCAGGTCCAGTCGGACAACGCTACCACCGTGGCCTACATAAACAGGCAAGGAGGAACTCGCAGTCGGGCGGCTCTCGTAGAGGTCTCTCGGATCCTGGTTTGGGCGGAGCGCAATCTTCCGGCCATATCAGCGGTCTTCATCCCGGGAGTGCTCAATTGGGAGGCGGACTTTCTAAGTCGCCAGGACGTTCATCCGGGGGAATGGTCCCTGCACCCGGACGTTTTTCAACTACTGGTGGACAGGTGGGGTCTTCCAGAAATCGACCTCATGGCGTCCCGGCACAACAACAAGTTGCCGGTGTACGGGTCTCGCACAAGAGACGAAGGGGCGTCTCTGGTGGATGCTCTGTCCGTCCGGTGGACGTTCCGGTTCGCATACCTGTTCCCTCCGGTCTCCCTTCTTCCACGGGTAATCCGGAAATTCAAACAGGAAGGAGGGACGCTCCTGTTGATAGCTCCCGCGTGGCCCAGACGGCACTGGTTCTCAGACCTTCAGGGTCTGTCCGTGGACATTCCTCTGCGGTTGCCGCTACGACCGGACCTTCTGTCTCAGGGTCCTTGCCTTCACCCGGACCTGACTCGGCTGTCTTTGACGGCGTGGCTGTTGAGACGGCCATGCTGAGGTCCCGGGGGTTTTCCAGCTCTGTGGTGCGTACCATGTTACGAGCTCGGAAACCGTCTTCCGCGAGGATATACCATCGCGTGTGGCATACGTTCTTCCAGTGGTGTCGACCGAGAGGTTATGCACCGCGGGAGTTTCGTCTGTCTCGGATTCTCGCCTTCCTGCAAGCGGGACTAGATCATGGGCTTCGCCTTGCTTCTTTGAAGGTACAGGTTTCGGCCCTATCTGTCTGGTTTCACCGTAGGATTGCTACAATCCCGGATGTGCGCACCTTTATGCAGGGTGTTCTCCGCATTCAGCCGCCCTTTGTTCCACCTGTGGCGCCTTGGGATTTGACTGTGGTCCTGAGGGCTCTCCAAGGACCGCCGTTTGAACCACTGGGCTCAGTGGATCTTAAATGGCTAACAGCTAAGACTGTTTTCCTTCTGGCCATTGCTTCGGCCAGACGTGTTTCTGAGTTAGGGGCTCTTTCTTGTAGACCCCCTTTCTTGGTTTTTTATGGGAACAGGGCAGTGCTCCGCACTCGGCCCGAGTTTCTTCCCAAAGTTGTTTCCCAGTTTCATATTAACGAGGAAATAGTTGTTCCGGCCTTTAACTCACCGGGTCTTTCCGTGGGTGAGGCCTCTTTGGATGTTGTGCGGGCCTTAAGGACTTATGTTGACCGCACTTCTTCGTTTAGGAAGTCGGACGCTTTGTTTGTCCTCTTTGGCTTCCGTAAAAAGGGTTGGCCTGCTTCAAAGCAAACTTTGGCAGCCTGGATCCGTATGGCTATTTCTGAAGCTTATCTTCATGAAGGCCTACCGGTCCCTCCTTCTCTGAAGGCTCATTCCACTAGGTCTGTGGGTCCTTCGTGGGCAGCTCGACGTGGTGCCTCGGCAGTTCAGATCTGCAAGGCTGCTACGTGGTCTTCTGTCCATACCTTCGTGAGGTATTACAGGTTTGACACCTTCGCCTCTCAGGATGCTTCCTTCGGGCGGCGGATTCTCCTTTCTGCACAGGAGCGTCCCCACCCTTAAAGGATACTGCTTTGGGACATCCCCAAGGTATCCTGTGGATACCCTATGGACCCTGAAGTAGAAAATATGAGATATGGTAAGAACTTACCCTTGTTATCTCTATTTCTACGAAGTCCATAGGGTTCCACAGGACTCCCGCCCTGTCGCACCTGTGCTGCAGATGGGTTTTGCTCTGGTCACCGGTTTTCCGTCTCCCTCTGGTGAGAATGTGATTCTTGTATGTGTCCAGATCTTTGTTCTCTCTCTTCCTTCTCCTCCTCCGGCCTATGGCTTGGTAACTAACTGAGGTGCCTTGGCCCGGGGGCGGGGTATAGGAGGGGGACCTAGTGCATCCTGGGAGGCTGAAAGCTTAACTCTTTGGTGCCCTGCGACTGACGTCACACCTATACCCCAAGGTATCCTGTGGAACCCTATGGACTTCGTAGAAATAGAGATAACAAGGGTAAGTTCTTACCATATCTCATATTATATATATATATATATATATATATATATATATATATAATTGTGTGAAAAAGTAACGAGAGAGGGCGCCTCATAGTGCATAAAAGTTTTAATATTAAAATCAATGGTGCACACAAATCAGTTGTGCCCGTACCTCAAGTAAACAGGGTGGGCTTTATACCACATGGTTTGTAAAACACACACAGCCAGATAGCCGGCTCCTACCGCATCCACTGCCGGGTGGAGCATGTCGTCGTCACCTGCTGGCTGCAGGTCTCGGCAGACAACTGCACCTCAACTAGGGACCAGGGAGCAGCGCTCGGCTGGTGCTCAGAACGTCACAGAGACCCTCCCTAACACGTTTTGTCATGGACTTCGTTAGGGACTCACCCTAAAGAGGTTACCTGGATATGGTGGGTAGGCCCATAACCATGGCCAAGATTATGCTAAAAACCTCTACTGATTGCCAAATGTTATTGCATTTATATATTATCAACAATTTGGAGTTGTGCACCCGAGATTTTGTCTGTTTTTATAGCTGACATGTTTGTCAGATGAACGATGCGCGTTCCCGCTGGTCAGGTAACGATCTCTGACATCTGATGTGTTTGCAGTCAGATTTGGACAATTCCATTCATTTTAATGCAGTCAAAAATCGTTCGTCGTTCAAATCGTTGGTCAAATTGTTCAACAAATCGTTTAGATTGTTCATCTGACAAATCTATCCTATGTTGGTTTTTAGGTATTTGCTTTATTTTGTTTTACAGACCATTCCGGGCAGAAGAAAAACTTAGGGAAATTTATTACTCCTCCAAGGATGGTTAATGGTAATATCCTACTTGAATACACAGAAGGCTCAACCTGTGCAGAGAAAAAAAGGATACAAACCAACATAACACTTCTGTGCAGTCCAGGTACTCGGATGCCGTTCTTAGCTTATTCTTTAGTGTTTGAAAATAAGTATTCAAATCATGTACTCCAGACTGGTTCCTACGTTACAATTATTATTATTTATTACACACCATTTATTTTTCTACTTCTGTCCAGCGTAGAAAGTCTGGGACATTGTGGACATGAGCAGTCCTGTGTGTACTCTTAGGCCGGTTACACATCAATATGACGTGTTTCCCAGCCGACCTGACAACCAATGGAATGAAATATTGGGCAGTCGTGCACACTGCACGATCTGGTGTACAACCGCGCAATATAACCTTCCATCCCCTATTCACTTGCATGCCATCAGCCTGATTGGCCCATCTGACGCGCAGCACATCATATGGGACGGCATCGCTGTTAACTCACGTGAATGCACAATTGTGGGTACACACTGAGTGATATGGAAGATATATCGCTCCGATCCGTGTCTGTACGATATATCGTCCAATATATCGCCTGATGTATTCTTAGCAGGTGATTAGACAAACTATGATAATTTTATGAACAGATGCCTTTGACAAATGTGCACACTGCCATGGCAACAATACAATATATTGGTAACACCAGTGAAGAAATAGTAATTAGGGATTAGTGGGTGTCCCAGGATAGAGTACATTGCTTTTCTATTAGTTGTATTTGACTATTCAATCTACCACTGCATCTCATAGCTGACCATTGACTATGTATTGGGCCCTATGCTGGACATTTATGGTCGAACCACTTTCTTATCCCACCACGCTTAAAAACAGTGGAAGTTGTGTGCATAAACTATAGCACTCTGACTAATGGGCCCCATACATCTGCGATGGATTGCCGCGATGCTGCAACCCGGCATCGCTGGATAGCAGAAATCCAACATCTGATTTTGATGATCGCGATCAAAAAATTATTGCGATCGTCAAATCGCCGACAATTAACATGCCAAATGTCTGTGATCCGGTGACAGATCGCAGAACATCGATGGTGGGCGATCGGAAATTTCCGATCGCATCCCTGCATCGCGATGATTGGTCGCAGCTGTATGGTCACCTTAAGTGACAGTCGTAGAGAAGGGTTTGGTTATAGGATAGCAGAGGTTCCCAAATGCGGTCCTTTTAAGGCTCACCAACAATTCAGGTTTTAGAGATATCCATAGTTAAGAACAGGTGGTTAAATCAAATTGACTGAGCTACTAATTAAGTCACCTGTGCTTAACCATGGGTATCTCTAAAACCTGAACTGTTGGGGAGCCTGGAGGACTGAGTTTGGGAAACTCTGGGGTAGTGAATAGGACTGCTCTGGCTCATTAGTATGTTCATGATTATAGCTCTCTATGTATATATTACATATTTTTGGTGACTTATTGCTACAAATTTGTTATGCGCAGTGCATACAGCATATTCATCTCATGATACACTTGTGGTACTTTTCTAAGTTTTTTTAAATATAGCATACTTTAATGTCATACATGTACATCATACTGTAATCCAAGCAGGTAAGGGCCTGGCCATTGTAGAGTATAGGGCCAATTTCCTGATGTTGCTGCTGTTAATTGATTTATTTATTTGTTTATTTTTTGTAGAATTTATTGAAAAGTTCAAAGTAAAAAACCATTGCAAATGGGGTATACATAAAACTAGAGATGAGCGGTTCTAATCTATTATTTACAGCAAAATTAGTGCAGGTTCGAATTTATCTTATTGGCTATCCAAAATACGTGAGAATCAGACACCAATAAGATTTGTTTTTCAGATCCGAACATAACCGAGCCAAAACTGAACCGCTCATCTATAATAAAAAACAGTCAAACCTAGCTTTACAGAAAAACTCACTATGTCTTTCGGCAACATATAGAAAAAAAAATCCAGCCTAAGTCAGCTAACAAAATAGGTAAACAACAATAAAAGACGAAAGATCAAAAAAGTGGGAAGCCCATGGCCAGTACCTCCATGTTATACCAGGATGTCAATTGAAAGCAGCCCTAAAGGCAATTTTGGCATGTGAAGATACATTTTTAACATGTGGGAGCCAAATAGAAAATCATTTCTGCCCTGCTCACTTTTATCATTGAACATTTCAGTCCAGTCCATAGTGAACAGGTGAGAGATTTGGGGTAATAATAGTGCTAGGCTAGGGGTATCAGTGATTTTCCATGGGGTGTTCTTAGCCAATAGTGATCTCTTTCCATGTTTTAATCGAAGAGTGGGGTTGGAAGAGTTTATATTCAACACACCCATTTGTCAGTAAATGCCTAAAACACTCAGAACATATTCCTGGACAAGTTTCCAAAACCCCTGACCCTTGACAAGACCTCATGCAGTGCAGGAGGGCAGCCTCCATTTCTGTACATTTGAAACAAGCTGATGTGGGTGAGGCGTCAATTAGGAACCTTTAGTTTAGGGGTGAGATACTGTAGGAGCCGTGTAGTTTCAAACTAATTTCTGTATAGGATGCTGAGACCAATTGGGAATTTGATCTTCTGCAAAACACTAATATATCATCAAGGGTAACCCTTTGGAAGGCAGTGCCCACTTAGCCATACCTTCTTTCAAGTGTTTCCATGTATAATCATTTGCGGGTAGATATGATATATAGGAGCACCATTTTTTATGCAGCGCTATTATTGATTTTAGCTTATGAAAGAAAGCACTACCTACTAGGAAATATAAAATTGTTAGCTGTCAGAGTATCCATGAACTATTTAATTGAAGAAGGCCATGTGTACTCTATCGGCCATGGAGACCTGCAGTGTATCCTTGTACTTTATCAACATCGAGGTAAAATGTACAGCAGGCGCACTCATCTGTCCTTTCATAGCTCCATCCATACCCCCGTACCTGAGGAGACCACTATTAGTTATGGTTTCCTGTTGTCAGCCATTTTAGTCTCTAGAAGGTCTGTAGGCAGGATGACTGTGCAGACTGAAAAAAAGGGTTTGATTTCCCTTTTGACTCGATTTACGTGTACAGTTTCTATTAATTTGCATTTGTCTAATTGGTTACCATTTCATTACCTTCTCCGTCTAATTATAGTATCTGTGACATTTATAGGTAATCGTGAGAGCCCCCCTGTACTGAAGCATGCAGATGACTGCGACTATGAATTTGAGTGGCACACAGCTGCTGCCTGTGTCTTATCAAAGACAGAAGGAGATGATTGCAGAGTGTCTGATGTGCAGGCTGGTGAGCTTACAGGGCAGTAGTTCTATGTGTTGTTGCCAATATTATCCCCTCCCCCCCCCCATTTTTTTATATAATTAATAAAATCTACTTATTACTTTGACTGTTATATTTGGGGAGTAACCAATTATGACAGTGATGGGAAACGATAGATTAATACTTCCCACAGTAGAGTTACTGCAGCACAAATTGCTGAAAAAGTTAATGCTGGCTATGATAGAAAGGTGTCAGAACAATAAGTGCATCCCAGCTTTCTGCATATGGGGCTGCGTAGCTGCAGACCGCACAGAGGGCCCATGCTGATTACTGTCCACTGCCAAAAGTGCCTGCAATGGGCACGTGAGCAGAAATGGACCATGGGGCAATGGAAAAAGGTGGTCTGCTCTAATCACATTTTCTTTATACATCATGCGTCTGCGTCGTCTACCTGGGGAAGAGTTAGCACCAGGATGCACTATGGGAAGGATGACAGACAGCAGTAGCAGTGTGATGCTCTGCGCAATGTTCTGCATTCATGTGGATGTATAAAGTACAACAAGCAAGACTGCGCTGTCGTCTCACCTAATATATTTTAAAAGTATAAACTCATGATAAATATAGGTACATTTATTAAAAACCTATCATATAAAGAAATATATGTATGCACAAAATGGACAAATATACATATAAAAGTAAAATAAAAAATCTCAATAGACATGAAAATTTGTATGAAGAGCTTGTAATTAAATAAAAAAATGAATTACATTGCAGTTGGAGAAAACTGTGGGTGTTCAGATGATAAGCCCTCATGTGCAACAGTAAATAGCATAGTTCAGGTAAAAAAGTATGACGAATGATAAATACCGGGTGTCCAAGTTGAAGCGCTGCTCCAAGGTTTATTCTGAGGTTAACGGGGATAGAGCATTAGTCCCGTATGAGGCATATAGTAGCCTGTGTAGCTAGCCACTGCAATCGTGTATCCGAGCTGGACATCCGATGTCCTTTCTGCAGTGAGTGGGAGATTCGTCCTGTGTGTAGCATGTAGCAGCCTGCATAGCCGTAGTGAAGATAACTGCTATTTCTTCTTCAGGGTCCATAGGGTACACAGAATCTACCTTGGGGTATGTAGTGGAAACGATCCATTGCACCAAACGGCTTCTAGCTTTGCAGCTCCCAGCATGCATTGGTCCTCCTCCCTATATACCCCGCCCCCAGCCACAGGCATTCAGTTTTTTTTTGTTTGGTGCTTGGCAAGTATCCAGACGCACCTGTTATACAGCATGACTGCCTAGGCAGTCCCAGGCTTTTTTCTTTTATGATTTACTTGGTTTCAATGACTACCGAGTTTAATAGAACTAGGCTCCGTTAAAGACGCAGGTACTGCGACTCCTACTACCTCCGCTGGGGCCGAAAACACCACTACCGCTATATGCCCTGAGGTTCTCGGCGGAACTCAGTGTGGCTTAGCTAGCGCCTGTGCTGAGGTCCGGACTGCAGGTCTGGCGCGGAGATGACAGATAAGTGCGCGGCAGTCCTAGCATCCGATGTAGAAGACACATTGGTGCAGCTGCGGGGGAAGGCCTCGTGTGACGTGTCCTCACTAAGGCGGCCGGGTCCTTAACGTCTGTCACCAGGGACGGGTAGTAGACGCACTAGTAAGCGTCTACTACTATGAGGCAAGCGTACCCGTGCCGTTAAAATCGCAGCTTAGGAGAGATCAGTCGCTCCCGCAGCCGCACCTCCCCCAACCCAGACGCAACTTCCGGTACAGAGTTCAGTGTCTAGTTTGCTATATTTGACCACCTTGTGGTGAGATGCTAGCAGATCGCGTTTGTGTGTGTGTACTGCTGTAGCTGCTGGTCTCAGAGGTTGTCAGACTCCCTGTATACCTCTCCTTTGGGACTGCTATATAGAACTCTATATCATACCATTACCCCTCTGGGGCTGACTAGTTGATTTAGAGTACCATTTGCTATCGGAATTGTGCGTATTTAAGCATTGTATGTGACTTTAATGCTAGCTGCCGTCTTGTACTGCCTTTTTCTTTCAAACCTGTCAGTTATACCTATCACTGTGTTTCTCCTCATCCCTCTGAAAGGTGTAGGGGTGGGGTTTCATTGATAGGGGTCACATTGCATTTATACTGTATACCTTGCACCATTTATACATTTGTCATGTCTAAAGGCGTAGGTGAGAAGGATGCCAGTACTCAGATCATGTGTGTGTTGTTTGGCAGGCCCATTTGAGCAGGATGTTAACCTGGATGGTTTGTGTAGCCTCTGTTGTAAACAGCTACCTGTTCAAGCCAGTACTTCTAGCGCTCCAGCGCTAGATCCACCCGGGTGGTATCAGCTTTTGTCGAACTTAGTGGACAAAGTCACAGAAGTGCGGGCTCCAGCTGCGGTATTTCCCCATTCTATGCGATATTCACAGCAGTTGCATCTTTCTATGTATATTTCCCCATGAATTCCTGTTGGGTTAATTCTACTGCTTACTCTAGTCAGAGTATGCTGCTGTCTATAGCTCCTCAGCAGCCAGATAGAAAAGTGGCGGCAAAGCAGGGCATAAGAGGTTCCTATCCGTTGCCTAATGACGACCCGGACATTTCTTCAGACTCTGATAGTCAGAGTTCTGGGGCTTACTCAGTAGAAGAAGACAATCAGTCTCTGGTGGATGTCCCCTCTCTAGTGAGAGCGGTTAGATCTGTCCTTAGAGGAAGAGGAGGCCCCGCCGACAGCCAAGGTGTTCTTTAAGCATCAAAAGGTGACTAAAGACTATTTTCCTCAATCCAAGCACTGACAAATCTTATGTCTGAGGCATGGAGTACTCCTGGGAAGCATTTCCATCCTACAAGGAATATAACCTCTCGGTACCCATTTGTACTTGGTGAGTGTAATAAATGGGAAGCTCCCCCGACGATCAACGCTCATTTCACGAGGTTGATTAGGAGCGCTACATTACCCATTCCTGCAACATCCTAAAAGAGGTTACAGATAAGAAACTTGACGGTCATTTCAAATCAGTTTTCATTATCTGGAACTATTATCAGACCAGCTATGGCTGTAACCTGGGTAGCGAAAGCTAAGGAAGAATGGATGACGGCTCTGGAAGGTACTATGTCTGAGGCTACCAGAGAACAGCCGTCTTTTCTCTATCAGATGCGGGAAGCAGATGTGTATATGGGGGAAGCGGTCATTGACGCAGGTATTTTGGCTTCTAGGGTCTCGGCGACTTCAGTTGCAGCTCGAAGTTCCCTTTGGCTAAAAACCTGGAAGGTGGATGCAGGATCCAAGAAGGCTCTTGAATCTTTGCCTTTTGCGGGGAAGGTACTGTTTTGACCAGAGCTGGATGACATAATGACTTCTCTGGCAACACCAAAGTCGGCTGAATTGCCATCTATGACTACTCCTTGATTTAGGCAGTCGGCAGCTCAGTCCTTTCGCCCACAGAGTAGGGCGAAGGGTCAGTCTTCCTCTAGACGAAGTCATGCCCGCAAGACACGTCAGCCCAAGAAATCTTGGTCAGGCAAATGTCCTGCCTCCAAGCTAGATAGTAAGTCTACTGTCTAATGGGATGGGCCTCCCCCTGGGGGAGTCTCAGGGTTGGAGGCTGACTCTTACAGCTCTTCCAGGCCTGGTACCAGACATCTACGGATGCCTGGGTTAGTCTACTGGACTCTCAGGGTTATGCCATCATGTTCCTGAGGCATCCCTCTCAGAGGTTTGTGGATACAAACCTCCCTTTAGACCCTGACAGGGCTTCGGCCTACCGGGAGTCTATTGGGGCCCTTCTGAAGTCAGGAGTCATAGTCCCCATTCCTGTGATGCAAAAGGGAAAGGGTTATTCTAATTTATTTTTGATTCAAAAATAAAAAGGGTTACATCGCCCTATCCTGAATCTGAAGTCTCTCAACAGGTTCATCCATGTGCCAAAATTCCGTATGGAAACCCTACGGTCAATTATGCTGGCAATGGAGCCTGGGGACTTCATGGTCTCTTTGGACATACAGGATGCATATCTGCACGATCTCACCAAAGATTTCTAAGATTGACGGTAGATCCGCAACATTACCAATTTCAGGCTCTACCATTCAGGCAGGCCACAGCTCCTCGAGTATTTACCAAAATAATGGCAGTCATGATGGCTCATCTCAGATGACAAGGAGTCAGGATACTGACCTATTTGGATGATCTCCTGATATTAGCACAATCTCAGGAGATGTTACAATGTCATCTCCAGATGACCATTGTCTGCCTACAAGAGCACAGCTGGATAATAGATTGGAAAAAGTCCTCTATTTCTCCCACTCAGCGAATGGTGCACTTGGGGGCGCTGCTGGATTCTCTGGGACAGAGGATTCTTCTTCCAGAAGGCAAGATTGTGGCACTACAGTCTTGTGTGCGCAGTCTTCTCTGCAAGCAAGAGTGTCGATACACTTGGCACTGCATGTGCTGGGCTCCATGGTATCCACATTCAACATGGTGGCTTATGCCCAGTTCGACTCCAGGTTCCTGCAGAATTTTATTCTGGCTCATTGGGATGGTCAGTATCATCAGTTAAGGTCGCAGATGATCCGCATCTCGCCAAAGGTTTGGCTCTCCCTCGCTTGGTGGCTGGAGACTACTGATTTAAATATGGGTCCCGGATTGGGTGGTACTCCCCACAGATGCAAGCATGCGAGGATGGGGAGCTGTGACAGGCCATCACACCTTTCAGGGAAAGTTTACGGTTCAGGAAAGTCTCCTACCAATAAATATCTTGGAGCTTCGGGCAGTGCACAGGGCGCTCATACTGGTGCAGGACCTCCTACAAGGCAGGCTGGTCCAGGGTCAGTCCGACAACACGACAGCAGTGGCCTACCTCAATCGTCAAGGAGGCACACGAAGTCTGGCAGCCATGAAGGAAGTGGCAGAAATTCTGCTGTGGGCAGAATGCCATCTTCCGGCGCTAGCTGCAATATTCATCCCAGGTGTTCTCAACTGGGAAGCGGATTTCCTAAGTCGCCAGGACATACACGCCGGAGAATGGACTCTTCATCCGGATGTCTTTCAAAACTTGGTGGACAAGGGGTAGTACCGGACGTAGACATCATGGCGTCACGTCACAATCACAAAGTCCCCAGGTACGGGTCCAGAACAAGGGACCCATCAGCCGCCTTCGTGGACGCTCTGTCGGTGAGATGGGATTTCAGGTTGGCATACCTGTTTCCTCCAATCTCTCTCCTCCCAAGGGTCGTCAGAAAGTTCATTATCCCCTGACTGGCCCAGGAGGCATTGGTTCTCCGACCTGACATGTCTATCCATAGACAGTCCACTGCCTCTGCGGCCGAATCTGCTACTGCAGGGTCCCTGCCTATATCAGGATTTACCTCGACTGGCTTTGACGGCATGACTGAGTCTTCCGTCCTCAAGGCCAAGGGTTTTTCGACTTCTGTGATTCAAATGATGCTGAGGTTAAGGAAGCCTGCTTCCGCCCGCAGCTATCACAGAATTTGGCATTCATTTTTTCTTTGGTGTTCTCACAGAAAATATGACCCTAAGATTTTCAAGGTCGCAAGAATACTTAGAGAATATTAGACTTGGGTCTCCGTCTGGCTACTTTGAGAGTTCAGGTTTCTGCATTGTCAGTTTTGATCAAGAGAATTGCCCCTCTGCCGGATGTTAGAACATTCTTGCAGGGGGTTCTCCGGCTGCAACCTCCATTTGTCCCTCCAGTGGCACTATTGGATTTGACTTTGGTTCTTCCTTTGGGGCATTGCAGACGGCTCCCTTTGAACCTTTGGATATGGTGGACGTAAGATGGTTGACAGGGAAGACCCTTTTTCTCCTCGCTATCGCCTTGGCTCGTAGAGTTTCTGACTTGGCAGCGCTGTCATGTCGCCCTCCATATTTGATTTTCCATCAAAATAGAACTGTTATACTTACTAAGGCGGGTTACCTTCCAAAAGTAGTTTCCCGTTTCCATATAAATGAAGAGATTGTAGTTCCGGCCTTTTCAGTCTTCAGACCTGTCTACAGGTGAAGCTTCCCTGGATGTGGTTCGAGCCTTTCGTATATACGTGGATCGTACCAGCTCCATCAGGAAATGAGACTAGCTTGTTTGTCATATGTGTTTCACAAACGAGGCTGGCCAGCAATCAAACAGACTTTGCCTCGCTGGCTGCGTACGATTATTTCTCAGGTCTATACACAGGCTGATCTCCCTGGTCTAACAAGGTGACAGTACATTCTACTCGGTCTGTCGGACCGTTGTAGGTGGTTAGACATGGCTCCTCGGCTGAACAGCTGTGCAAGGCAGCCGCTTGGTCTTCTGTCAATACGTTTATCAAATTCTATGCATTTGATACGTTTGCCTCCCAGGATGCTTCCTTTGGATTCTCCTCTCTGCTCATGAGCAACCCCATCCTTAAGGGAACTGCTTTAGGATGTGCCCAAGGTAGATTCTGTGGACCCTGAAGAAGAAAATAAGAGTTATGGTATAATATACCTTAGATAACTCTTTATCTTCGAGGTCCATAGGGTCCACAGAGCACCTTCCCTGACGCACCTGGCCTCAGTTGGGATCTGTTCTTCTGTTTTTTCATATCCCTGATTCCCTCTTCGTATGATGAGTGTTTCTTGTGTGCGATGTTCTTCCTTCTCCGCTATCCGTCTCTTACCATTAGGCTTGTTTACAAACTGAATGCGTGTGGCTGGAGGCGTGATATATAGGGAGGAGGACCTATGCATCCTGGGAGCTGCAAAGCTGAAAGCTGTTTGGTGCAATGGATCGTTTCCACTACATACCCCAAGGTAGAATCTGTGGACCTTATGAACCTCGAAGAAAAAGAGTTATCTAAGGTATGTTATACCAGAACTCTGATTATTCACTATCTGCCGCGTCTTTTACTGAATATAGAAACAAGAGCATGCACTAACTGTTGCCTCCTATTTTGGATAATTGTGGAGCTGATAGTACTGGCCAGTGAGTGCTCCAATGTTTTGTTCATCTGACAATCCACAAGTCTATAATTCCCCTCAAGCGCTCAATAGCTCAACGCGTTTTTTTACCAAAGTACTTTCGTCAGGAGCATAACCCAGTCTGCATTGGGGCGGTTTTATAGGGAAAAGGTCTAAAGTAGATGTTTATTAATCAAACCATAAATTAAGTGAACATAAGAAGTCCTTTATAGTCCATTGATATAAAAAGGAACACTGGTATATGAACATTTGAAACATGCAGCCACAAGTGTGTGAAATATTTTTGTTACAAAGTATATATATTTCTGTGTGGATGTTCAGGAATGGTTTGAGGAACTTGACAAGGTGTTGACTTGGCCTCTAGATTCCCCAAATCTAAATCCGATCAAGCATCTGTGTGATATGCTTGTAAAACAAGTCTGAGCCATAGAGGCCCCACCTCACATTTTAAAGGATCTGATGCTAACGTCTTGGTGCCAAATACCACAGGACACCTTCAGTGGTCCTGTGGAGTCAATGTCTCGATGACTGAGAGCTGTTTTAGCAGCACATGGGGGGCCTACACAATATTAGGCAGGTGGTTTTAATGTTATAGCAGATGTTTGTATATCTAGTGTAAAAAACTTTGGCCTTAAAAGCATATTGTAGCCAATGAGAGAATTAGAATATTAATTATACCCCTTTACTATTGCAAACCCAGGTCGCACCCAGGATTTTGTAAACTGATCCATCCCAGGTCAGACTGGTGGCACGACCGGGCTTATTGCAGAGATGATGACATCACTGCCATCCCGTGTTGAGTTCGAGATGGGATCATCTCCAAGCGCCGCCTCTTCATATGCTGTGAACGGGACCCAGGCTCATCAACCTGTTACCCGTTCCCATTGCACCGCGAGCTGGGTTGAACCCGTGTTCAACCCTGCTCGTTACCCGGGTTGAAATGCCCCGGGTTATTTCAACTGAGTCCTTTCACTCTGCACAATAACCCGGGTTGCTGTGCATTCACTTGAAATAACTCGGCTTATTGCTAGCAGTGTGAAAGCGGTATAACAGAGCCGACTGTAATGTAATAATTATACACACAGGTATATAATGGGAAGTTTTGACATCCAACCTTATTGTTTTATTTGCAGGTTTTTACTTTGACCTGTCACCACTGACCAAGAAAGATGGAAGCTACAGTCTTACCACGGACACATACGATTTTTATATAAATGTTTGTGGCAATGTAATACAAGAACCATGTGAAGCCAACTCGGGCGCATGTCAAGTGACAAAAAGGTAAATAATCTGCAGTCCTTTTATGTACATTGAGCCTAGTTACTGATGTACTTATTTATAGGTTTCACACCATTTTGTGTTGTTTCTGCAGTAAAGACAGTCATTGGAATATTGGTAAGGGTAATTCCAAGCTTTCCTACTATGATGGAATGATACAGCTCCACTATATGGAAGGAACACCTTACAATGATGATAAGAAAACCGCTCGGTCATCACTCATAACCTTCCTATGTGACCGAAATATTGATGTTGGTCAGCCGGAATATCAGGTACGAGAAAACGCTGAAGAGTAGTGTGTTTCATAGCTGCTGTAAGTGTGACTATATTATTGTGTCGGCAATAACAGTATAAACGCAGTCTGTTCAATGACTCAGATTTGTAACACTCTGTTGCTCTGTACTAAGAATTCTTTACCCTTTTTTCCCAGATTAAAGTATAATAATATGATTTTATTGAAATAACTGAATAAAAATAACTTAAGGGCAAAAATGCAATGTACATTTATTTGACATATCCCGGGTATTCAATCAGCCCAATATATTTTTAGGGGCGAAAAATAGGACTTTTCACCATTTAAGCAATTCAATTAAAGCTCATTTTTCTTCTTCTGGGCCCATAGGGAGTCCACAGTGATACCATGGGGGAAGTGTGGTTGGAGTGATCCAGGCACCAAATTAAGCTTTCAGCTCCCAGGATGCCTCAGGTCCTCCTCCACATACACCCTGAAACAGGTTCAGTTTTTCGTATGGTGCGGCAGGATTCCGACGCACCTTTGTTAAAGGAGGGCTGCTCAGGCAGTCCCAAGCTTTTTATTTTATGTTTTTTATTTATTTTAACTTCAGAGCAAGCAGCACTAGGCGTCCGTCAGCGCCGCAACATCAGTGACCGGACTGGTGGTTTCAGCGGGCACCAGCTGAGCTTGGCTGGTGACGATGCTGGGACCCGGGACTGCAGCCGGAAGTATGGGGACGCAGGTAAGGTGGTTCCCTGCTCGCGGGGAACCACGTGGCAGTCCCTACCTCCGGCGGTTGGAGACCTGCCGGAGGTTGCTGTAGTGGGGCGACCTCTGCATCCGCTCTCCCACTAGACCACCGGTCTGGCGTTTGGGACAGTGGCAGCTGCCATGTTATAAGGCCAGCGTACCTGGTCAGTTAATACAGCATAGGGGAGGTCGGCTCTCCCCCGCAGCCCCTCCCCCAGCCCAGATGCCGATCCAGATGAAGTTTTCCCGCGTCTGGGTTGTTCCTCCTACCCTCTTTATATGAGACACCTAGCGACCACTATCTGTGCTCTGCTGTAGCTGCTGGTCTCAGGAGGATTTGGGTCTAGTCTCCCTGTATACTTCTCCACACAGGCCAGGTTATACAGCACTCAAAATCCTAACAAACCTTGTGTTTAGAACAGTTGATTCAGGGCCCATTGCAAGTATATTATATATGCATTGTATGTGACTTTTGCTAGCTCTGCTGTGTTGTTACTGCCTTTATTTTCTGTACTGTCAGGTATAACTATCACTGCTATTTCTCCTCAATCCTTTTGCTACAGGTGTGTGGGGAATATATACTGTATATATTTGTTTGTTTCTCAAATTGTACTTCACATTTATTGTTGCTTGTGAAGGCAGTCACATTTGCACTTATTTATTATGTCTAAGAATAAGGGGAAACCGGAAACTGAGGCCCCGGTGCTGGTTTCATGTAAAAGTTGTTTGGCGGGCTTGTCCCCTCAGGATTTTATATAGGATGGTTTGTGTGCTATTTGTTATAAAGAACCACCTCACCAGTCCAGTCTATCAGCCCCTATACAGGAGCCATCTTGGGTATCCTCCTTGTCTCAGGTTATGATGCAGCTAGTGGACCATTTGGCTACTCCCTTGCTGCCTCCCGTAATGGGATACCCACAGCAGTTCCAGCCTGCTATGTTTGCCGCCCTCTATACATCCATCCTGGATGGATGTTTATGCCCACTCAAGTCAGTCTCTGTCATCAGCTGCGTTTCAACAAATGTTGCAGACGAACAGACCAGTAGCCATTAAAGCACCTAAGCGAATGATATAATTTTGTCAGTCTGCCCAGCATGTAGATTCAGACACATCATCGGAGGAGTCAGATGATGAGACGGGTTCTTCTATAAGGTCTATCTCAGGAGGACCATCCTGAGGCAGTCCTCAGGGAAGAGCAAAAGGACAGTCTTTCTCTAGACCGTCTAGTTCTCGCGGGACCACTAAGCAGCAAACTAAAGGTGCCCATCCACTAGACTATTAAGTTGAACGATTGAATGATAACCATATCGTTCAATCGTTCATAAATCATTTGCAAATCGTCTGCAAAAATGTCTAAAACAACCAGCGATGCGCACTCCCGCTGGTTGTTTAGACATCTATCATCGGGCAAACATGCTGGACAACCTGACGATAATGTCAGGTTCAGCATGTTTGCAGATGATTGATGTGCCTACACTGAACGACTGCTCATTCAGTGTAGGCACATCAGACTGACAAATGACTGCATGATTACAATATCGTAATCGTGCAGTCTTTTTCATGTCTTTAAGTGGATGGGCACCTTAAGATGTCCTGGCCAGCCAGACGTCCAGCTTCCAAGCTGGAAGACAAACCCTCTGCCTGATGGGGTGGGCCTCCTCCTGGGGGATCCCAGGGTGGGAGGCCGACTTCTTCATTTTGTGAATTACTGGCATCAAGCAACAACAGACGTCTGGGTCCGAGAAGTGGTATGCCCTCACTTTCCGGAGGCATTCTCCTCAGAAGTTTTTTTGTTTTTTTGTTTTTACAACTCCCCCATCGGCTTCTATCAAGGCCATGGCCATCCAGGAGGCTATTTACTCCCTGCTGTTGGCAGGGGTGATAATCCCAGTTCCTGTGGTTCAACAAGAAAGGGGTTATTATTCCAATCTGTTTTTGGTTCAGAAACCAAATGGGTCTCATCGCCCTATTCTACATCTGAAAACCCTCAACAGGTTTATCCGTGTACCAAAGTTCTGTATGGAGAATCTTCAGTCAATTATTTTGGCGATGGAACCTAGGGATTTTATGGCTTCCCTGGACATTCAGGATGCGTATCTGCATGCGCCTATTACGCCATCCCACCAACAATTTCTACAGTTTGCTGTCCTACAACAACATTACCAATTTCAGGCACTGCCCTTTGGCCCTTCAGGTCTTCACCAAAATAATGGAGGTTATGACTGCCTACGTCAGGGAGTCAGAATAGTGCCATACTTGGACGTCCTTCCGATATTGGCACAGTCTCCAGCTGTTTTACAACACCATATTCAACTGACCATTACCTGCCTACAGACGCACGTTTGGATCATAAATTGGAAGAAATCTCCCTTTCTCCAATACAGCAAATGGTACATCTGGGGGCATATCTGGATTCTCAGGCACAAAGGGGGTTTCTGCCAGGGGCCAAGATTTCGGCCCTATTGTTGCGAGTGTGCAAATTGCTCCGCAAGCAAAGGGTATCCATTCTATCAGTGATGCAGGTCTTGGAGTCAATGGTATCCACCTTCGACAGGGTGGAATATGCTCAGTTTCACTCCAGGCCTCTGCAACAATTGATTATCTCCCGGTGGAATGGGCAGTATCTACTATGGTCACAGAGGATTCTTCTCACTGCGGAGGTTTGGGCTACAAAGACTCATTTGGACATGGGTCGCCCATTCTGGATTTCAAATTGGGTGCTCCTCACCACGGACGACAGTCTTCGCGGATGGGGGGGCGGTGACAGGTTATTATACCTTTCAGGGAAAATGAACAAATCAGGAAAGTCACCTGCTCATAAACTTCTTGGAGATTCATCCTGGCACAGGACCTACTGCAAGGCAGGCCGATCCAGATTCAGTCCGACAATGCGACCACAGTAACCTATTTCAACCATCAGGGAGTCACGCAGCCATGTGGGAAGTGATCTGGGCAGAACGTCAAGCTGGTGTATCTCTTTCCTCCGATTTCCCTCCTCGCAAAGGTTCCTTAGGAAATTCAAGCAGGAGGGCGGCACATTAATACTAGTAGCCATTGGTTCACCGACATATGGAATCTGTCCATAGACACTCCATTTTCTCTTCCTTTATGGCCAGATCTGTTGACGCAGGGTCCCTGCCTGCATCTGGACTTACCTAGACTATCTTGACGGCGGACTCTTGAGCCTTCCACCTTAAGAGCCAATGGTTTCTCCAGCTCTGTGTAATAGATGGGGGCAGAGGAAGGCTGCCCTAAGCATTGTCTGAATCAGAGTTTGGCACTCCTTTGGTCAATGGTGTTCCTACAGAAAGTATGACCCTAAGGTTTTTAGGGTCTCCCGGTTACTTGCTTTTCTCCAGGCTGTGTTAGACCTCCTTCTCCGCCTGGCCACCTTGAGAGTACAGGTTTCTGTGCTGTCAGTTTGGTTCCAGCGAAGGATCGCTTCTCTGCCGGATGTTACAATTTTTTCTAAGGGTGTTCTCAGAGTTCAGCCACCCTTTGTCCCACCGGTGGCACTGTGGGATTTGTCTTTGGTTCTCAAGGGGCTACAGGCACCCCCATTTGAACCTCTGGAATCAGTAGATTTGAACTGGTTGACGGCAAAGACATTTTTTCTCCCGCTATCTCCTCTGCCCGCAGAGTCTCTGATTTGGCAGCACTCTTGTCGCTCCCACTTTTTGCTTTTTAACCAGGATAGAGCTGTTCTCCGTACACGGATGGGTTACCTTCCTAAGGTAGTGTCTGGTTTTCATGTGAATGAAGAGATTGTGGTTCCAGCTTTCCAGTCTTCAGACCTTTCTGTAGGTGAAGCCTCCCTGGATGTGGTTCATGCTCTCCGTATCTATGTGGATCGTGCAAACTGTTTTAGAAAATCAGATGCTATTTTTGTTATGTTTTTCACAAACAAGGCTGTTTGTGACTAACAAACAAACTCTGGCTAGATGGCTGCGCATGACTATCTCTCAAGCTTACACGCAGGCTGATCTCCCTGTTTCAAACACAGTGGCAACACATTCTACTCTGTCTGTGGGACCATCGTGGACATTTCAATGTGGTACATATGCTGAACAATTGTGCTGTTTGCGGGTGAATAAAATTAAATCTATAATAATTTCACGGACCTATGTGTTTTTGCCGGCGGCTTCTCGAAAACAGGCTAATTTATCAGGGATTTTTTTTTCTGAGCCTGCTGAGGTCCCAAATAAAAATTGGATAGCCCAGGGGGATCAATTAGCATGCTGAAATTTACTGCTATAATTTCATTTTCCCCATGGTCTTCTGTGTGTAAAATAATAACATTTGAAATACAAACGTCAGTTTAAAATTAAGTATCAAGTGATCGTTTTAAAGGATTAAATTAATTAATATTGTGCATTTAGAAAGAAGATAACTATACATATAACTTCAAGTGGTACACAAAATACGCCTGTCCTGGGCAACCGGTGGAGTGTATTGTGGTGGATGAAGATACAAATGAGCAATATGATCTGTCCAGGTAAGCCTAGGATAGTATTCACCATTTTACCACGTGTTATCTTTGATAAATTATATGTACAATGTTGAAGGAAGATGTTGGTCCTTTTATTTGTAATACATTGTATTTTAGAAGTGGAGTTTTTCACCTTTCACATATTTTCTGCCTCTTTAAGACAATAATGAGCTCACTATATAACATATGAGAAGTTCCCTTCCTCGCACTTTTGTCACCCGCGCGTACTATGATTTAGGTAGTGATGCCGGTAGTCACAGACCGCTGCATCACTGCTGTGGGGTCCGGGGAGCCAGAGGCCAAATACTTGTAATGGTATTTTTTTATTTTATTTGTGATTCAAATAACCATATGGTGATATTTGAACTTAATCAGAAGCTAAGAACTAATTGGAACTGGTTTATACTTTGCATGTTTTTTTTTTTTTATATTATTATCTTGTTATTGCTATTTGCAGTTTGTTAAATGTATAGCCTGTCAACCTGTTTAGTTAGTCTTTAGGAAATGCTTATATTTTATTTCATGTTCTATATTACTTTTTAAAAACATTAATGGATTTGGAGGTTTCAAATCCCTGAATACCATAAATCTTGAGAGAAAGTTTAAATTTGCTGACTGAAGTCCTGCGACTGTAAGAATAAAACTTATATGGATAATGTAAACATTTGGATTTGTAGTAAGCCCTTGGAAATATGAATGTCTTCTTCCATGCTCTCTCTTTTCTGCCTGGTGTTTGGAGAAAGGACAGATGCTCACTGAGAGATCATTGTTCTGTATAGAGAGGCAGAGGTGTCATGCACACAGGCACTTCACAAAAACCCGATAATGGAACAGGGATGAGGTAACCTAGAACATGTTCTACTTTACTCCATCTTGCTACAGCTGTGTGTTGGTATGATGGCCTTGTGCGCTGCTCTAGCGTCTCTCTGTAAAGGTCATTGATCTCTGAGTACCTGTGTGTCTAACATTAATCACAGTAGAGGAGAAACAGACTGTAAAGATGCCCATTTGCTCAGGGATTCTGATTTTGTAGATTTTTTTTGCTTTTAATTTTCATGGTCGGTCTTCTTACCATAGCTCCACAGTTTATTCAACTGCACTTCTAACAGCAGTAACGATATATAAATTACCAACGTTTATGTTGTATTCTGTAACAGCTTGTCTAAGGTACAAGGAGAACACTCTTCCAATTGGTTTGCCATAGACGGGCGCAGCAAATACTACATTAATGTTTGCCGTTCCCTGGTGCCAGTCATAGGATGTGATCCCTTTGCTGCTGTGTGTCAGATGGAAAATAATAAAGATTCTGTAAGTATATCTCCTTTTATTACTTTATATGAATGAAATGACCAACCTTTGCTCCGAATGCGGTACGTGTGTGGATTTATGGACTTCCTGCTGAACTGGGCTGAAGGGAACATGTTTTTCTTATTCAGCATTGGACATTAGCAAGCTTAGGACTATATATACACAGCTTCTGTTGGCTTCGGACTGTTTACAGCAGCTACAATTTGCAGGGCAGCACAAAGTATACTGTTATGCAGGTTATCATTCATCAAGCCCTGACACTATATTCATAGAATTGGGGATTTAGGAACATAACTGTGTAATTATTGTGTTAAGTATGAGGACTTAGCTTGTACAGTGCTCATCTGCCAACTTGTTTACTATTCTGTCCTATCTTTCATCTCAGACATGGATAAAGGATTTTTCTACATAAAAGAGAATGTAGTCTCTTCTTTCTTTCTCTTTCCTAGGGCTCTATTTATCAACATTATTTTTACTAAAATAATGTGAAAAAAGGTGTTTTCACACCCTTTTCACATTATTTTAGTATCACCTATAGTTATTACAGGGCAATTGGAGTAGAATTCGTAAAATTCTACTCCAACCCCTAAGTATCACATATTTTTAGTAAAGCAGATCGCATTTCCCATAATTGTAATGGGAAATGTGATCCGACCAGAGTTACTAAAAATAAAATGTGAAAAAATATCGGGGAAAGCCCTGTGAGTTGGCGTTATCAAGGGTCTCCCCCGGTTACCGGCCTCCTTCCCTGCTCTAACGGGGAGAGCAGAGCCGGGAGTCGGTCCCAGTAATCAGCTGTGTGGTCTAAACAGACCGCAAGCTGATTACTGTAAGAAAAGAGAAAAAAAATTAGTAAAAAAAAAATTTACTTACCTGACTCCAGGGACCGGTGATCGGGCCTCCGGTGATGACTCCCCTCCGGTCAGCTGGTCTCCCATAGTGCACTGCGGCCCGGTCATCAGGTGATCGGGCCCCAGTGCAGTATGGGAGATCACCTGATCGGAGGAATGGAGAACATCACCGGAGGCCCGGAGCATGCAGGTAAGTGCTATTAAGGGAGGGGGGGGGGTTGGGCGGGGGTCCATGATTGCGGGGGCGGGGCTTAGCACCGGGGGTAGCAGTGGCGACCGGTCGGCGCATGCGCGGGCACTTAATCACTGTATTTTTTCCGAAAATACCGTGATAAGGCTCCGAAGGGGATTTGCAGGGACAGAGCTTTATCGCAAGCTCTGTCCCTGTAAGGGATTTGTAGTAAATCCCTGTGATATTGCCTGAATTCGCAATGCGAATTCACTCGGTAATATCACACTACAATCTGCATTCAATATGCGGATTGTAGTAAATAGAGCCCGTAATGTCTCCAGTCCAGCTATGAGAGCTGGAGCTACAGTACATGGAGACCAGCCTAGTGTCTGACTTTAACAGATTGGGTTAAGCTTTCATGGAAATTGAGGGCCACCAGTTGCATAGCACAGCACAACTTAGAGAAAAAATAGAGATGAAAATATACCACGTGTGGAGTAAGAACTAAAACGTATCTTGACTGAAGGAAGTATTATATCAGTGCCTTTACCCTGATATTCCTTCAAATACTGGAAAGGATTTGTATTGTTTTACCATGGAGCTTTTGGGGAAAAACTATTTAGTACAATACATTATTTGTTAGTTTTTATTATTTTGTTTTATATTTACTTATGTCTACAGTTTTTGATAAAACTTTAGTTTTCTCTAATACAAATAGATAAACTCAAGGGAGCACCCATAGTATATTAAATCACAATGGTAAATAATAAATTAGCCAGATGGACCCGTACTTTGTAATAAACTAACATAAAAAGGCTTGTCACAAAACCAATAGTTGGTTTCTTCAAATCCTTTGTTAGATAGATCTGATAGAGCTATGCGTCAGTTATAGAAAAACGTCCATAGTGTAAAACCATAAATAAACACAATAAAATGTTCTCACAAGGGTTAAAAGTAATGCAAGCTGATCTCAAACAAGATTCAGCAAACTTTCAGACTTACGGCCTGATTCAGGTTGGATTGCAAGGCTGAACCAGGCGCGGCGATCGGGAATGCAAACGCAGGCAGTACACAGTACTCAGTGATTGGCAGGAATTGCCGTTTGTGGGTGGTGACGGGGAGTGGTCTTGCGAACGCAGGCATGTCAGTGCGTTCGAACACTATTGCAGGGGCGTGCATAAATTATCCACAGTGAACCCATACGCAGCCTGGGTACTTACTGCATGCAGGAAGTTTAGCAATTCCTGCGGAAGGGTCAGGTCACCCACTATTCTGCTTCTTGGTCTGGTGGTTTTTGATTGATCCAATTTTTTCGCAATCTTCCACATTATTACGGATGTGAGTGAAGGTAAGGGGGCGTCTTTATGAAGTGCTGGGCATCTTCATAATATGGTGCGGTGGCAGTGCGTATGCATTCATTAGCATATTTTCACAGCGGCCGGTTGACTGCGAACGCAGTTTTGAGATCCATCCTGAATCAGGCCCTTAGCTCACTGCACCACTATCCCTGGAGAAGTGTGTAGTATCTCTGCAGTAGTGACTCCAAATTCAAACAAACACAAAACAGTCTGCCGATATCTGTGATTGGTGAAAGGTGGCAGTTGAGGGTAACATCCATACAGGTAGTGAAAGGGCAGAATAGCAGAAATTGGGATACATAGGAAAGCATGAGAGAATGGGATACATGAAGGAAAGGAAAATGAGCAAGAGGGATTTGTAAGAGTACTAATAAATATAGAAATAATGATATAGTACAACCAAATCTGTGTAGTACAGAATAAACTTCATTGCCCAGCTGATGGATATTGGGAGCTACTGGTCCATCATGGTTGCAAAGCTTTCTCTTTTTCAGTCTCAAGCAGTACAAGGCATATAGATTGTATAATAGACTTTGAAGAGGATCTATTAAATGCTGAAAAACAAATATTGGTGTATACCTGGATCTTGGGCTGATGGAAGGTTTGGATTAGGGTCTGAGCTGGTGAAAATTTGAGTATAAACTTCCTTCTCTCTGTTGTCACTGAAGAAGTCCATCTCTGTTTCCATGCACAGGTCTCCACTATTGCTCTTAGTGTCTTTTTTTATTAAGCTGGTTAATGAAACATGTAATGTGTTTGTAGCTGCATCAGCACTGTATTGTAGTAAGTGAGTAGGAGATGTGACCTAAGGTTTTATAGGCTGAACTGTTCAAATACGTTAGTGCTGGTAGTTACTGATGTAACCTCCTTGCGTGTTAAACAGCCCTTCTAGTCCCGCCACGGCTAGGCTCCGAGTCACACGACTCTAAGGCGTTGTGCAATGCAACTTGTACTGCACGGAGGATAGACGTATGTGCACACATCTGTAGGTGAGGGACCATAGATGCGTATAGTAATGTGTAATGGTTCCCAAACTTTCTCGGTTCCTGGCAGCCTCAGTTTTTTTAGCAATTAGTTCAGGGCACCATTGGCCCAAAGTTTACTATGAAGGTACTTGACAGAATTGATTAAAATCAGAAAATTGTACTATGCCAGGTCCGCACATAGATTAGCCCCAAAGACAGGACTTATTAGAGGTGTGGCCTAATTGTTAAAAAGGAGTGACCACATCCCCCGCAGGACAAAAAATAGGCTGCGCTGAGGAGAGGTCAGCCAGGAGTAGATCCAGGGGCAGGTGAAACAAAACCCCCGATAAGTGCCGTTTTTTCGTTGCCACATATGCAAAAACGCATGGATCCGGCAACCTTGCCCGGATCCTCTGTGATTTTGCCCAAAACGGGATTTTTTTGTGCATTAAAAATGGAGGGTAATTGAATTGCCCAAAAAAACAATTGCGTTTTTACCCCACGAAAAATGATCGTGGTCAATTGAATTCCCCTCGTAATGTGTAGAGTTTTCCCCATCCTGGCACCTACACACTTGGTGGTGCCCACAGGGCTGGATTAAGCTTTCGGGTGCCCAGGGCACTAAAGACGGGGTCCTCTCCCTCTTGTCAGCACTGCCCCGCTGTGTGCGTACCTCCTCTCCCGACACCTCCGTGGGGAAGAACCTCCTGGTCCTATCGGCACACTAACCATAGCTAGTCTTAGTAGTACCATGGACAAAAGACCTTCCCGGCGTGCCTATGACCCGTCAATTATGATATATTTAATGATTCCCCCCTCACACAATCCCTTATATATTTAATGATTTCCCCCCCTCACACAATCCCTTATAGATTTAATGATTCCCCCTCACTCCCAACCCTTATATATTCAATGATCCCCCCTCTGACTCCATGCCTTATAAAGTATATTGAATAATTTTTATCCCCCCCCCCTCCCATATCCTTACAGTTTTGCTCACTGACCTCTGCTAAGTGGGGTTGGCTGCTTTCAGCTTAGTGCTCCCAGAGCCCCAGCATTGTCAGGTCAGCTAAAGAGTCAAGCCTCATACTCCTCGTCGTCTTCCCCCAGATCTGTAGCTCAGTGCCGTCGACTCATCATCGGCGGGCAGAGGAGGAGAGCAAGTGAAAGCAGATAGGTGCCTGGTCGGCCACCACCCTAGCCGGGGAGGGGACTGATTCTGCTAGTCTCCAGCTTCTGCCACCAGCATCAGCGCAGGGTGACGATGGCTGGAGATGAGCAAAATTGTTCCCAGACAACAGTGCCAGAGCTGGTTTGGAGCAGCTCTGTCCGGGGTGCTTTCTGAGAGAAGGGGGCCTGGAGGTACTCTTCCCCCTGTGCCCCACCCCTCTTCCCCCTGTGCCCCATGCGTCTGGCGGTAAATCATACCGATCCCTAATAATCAAAAGAAATAGACACACACTTGCTTTAATTCACTTTCTTGCAACTTCAATAAAAAAAACACACTTTTTTGCCAGTTTTTAATAGATTGTCTTTGAGAAGAAATAAACAACTACTACTACTATTATTAGGGAATTGAAGTCTTATGAATTTTGGGTACTGCATAAATAATTCCTGCCAATTAGACCTTGGCAAAAAGTGCCAAAATAGGCTCAGCGGTAAAGTGGTTAATCCTTACTGTTGTACAGACATTTAAATGCCCATCTTTTCATTGCAGGGTTTGCCGGCTGAGACGGTGGCAATCAAAAATTTGGGAGTGGCAAGTGGCAAACCCATTATAGACGAAACTGGACGAATAATTATTGAGTACAAAAATGGCTCTGAATGTATAAATTTGGAAGAGGAGAACACCACTTATTCGTCAATAGTACATCTTACATGCAAGAAGGGATCAACGGTAAGGATGTCGATTTCACTACATTCCTGTATTGTTCATCTTTTTTATAGCTTATTTTGTTATTCCTTATTTGGGGGTAAAATTAGAAGAAAAAAAACTTAAACTTTATTAAATCATCGTGTTACAAAAAAGTTTAAAAGGAAAATAATACCCTATAGGTAAATAGAAATTCCATTTTGTTTAAATATAAACATATCTGCTTGATTTATTCTGGTTAGAAAACATTTTTTTCTGCAATACTAGTGAAGCTGCCATACACTGCTTATTTCTTCTTCCTCCACTAGGGGACACTGGAGTACATATACAATGGGGTTTAGACTGTTGAGAGAGTGGAGCCTGGCACTTTAAATTTCTTTAGAAGTGTAGTTGGCTCCTCCCCCTCTATACCCCACCCGAACTCTGTATTAGATTAGTGCCCGAGTGAGACGGATGCACATTAGGGCTGTCTCCATCCATTTTTACTTTTTTATTTTTAATTTTATTTGCTTGATGTCTATCAAGACTTCAACAGGCAAACTGCGGCAGTTTTTCTGCACCGTAGGAGCCGCCGGAGGGGCCGCCACAGCTTACTGCGACTAGTGTCCAGTATCCCTGGCAACGGGTCATCGGACCACTGTGTGCCCACCACGCACTGGCCGGCTAGCAGCAGTAACTATGTCCCAACTCTCCTTGTCTAGCAGGAAGGGGGGTCTTCTACAAAGTCGCGGGTACCCCGGCGCAGCGCGGTTAGTTAGAGCGCATTATGAGTGAGTGACCAGCACGGCTGTGTGACATGTGCAATACTTCTGTACGACTCAGCACATTTCTACTCTGATCCAGTATAGTCGAAATTTCTTAATAGCTCCCCGAACAGAAGGATAAAATAACCTAGAGTTTCCTAGAGCAGTGCAGCAAATTTGTATCCCATAGGGAACAAGCAGGGAGCTCCTACTGCACACATAGCCCTCCTGTTTTAACATTCATTGATAATTTAACGCTGTAGGTCAGTAGCTTATTGCTGTGCATTGACCTGTACACAAGCGCTATCATAGCGCTAGCAGCGGTGCCGTTATGGAATTCCGGGGGCTGGAGGTGATGCTTAGTGGCGGCGCAGCAACTTCCGCTCGGATGGACCGGAGGCTTTAATGCTCCCCATGTACCCGGCCATACCTGTAGCCCAGGAAAAGGCAGGACACTCTCTTCAAGCAGGTACAATTCCACACGTGGGCCGCCTGTCATTCTAGTGTTCCACGGAACACCAGTGACACAGTCCAGACACCAGCATCTTGAGAAGTAACATAAAAGCAACAGGCAGTGTCATTATTGTTTTATTTATCTGCACACAGTTGGTGCAGTAATTAGCATTGCGGCTAAATAGAGTTATTGTGCAATGCATGCAGAGTCCTCCTGGCTATGCCTGCTAGGGTGCAGTAGATGTGCAGTTTCAGCTGGGATGGGAACAGGATGCCGGCAGTCAGAATCCCAATGCCGGCATCCAGACAGAGTTAGAATACTGACACTTGTCAGTCAGTATTCTAACCCTCCCTCCCCGGTGCCTGACCCTAACCTCCTTCCCTAGTACCTAAACCTAAACTCTCCCGCCTCGCACCCTAAACCTACTCCTGCCCCCTAGTGCCTAACCCGCCCCCCCCCTCCAGTGCCTAACCCTTAACGCTAACCCTCCCCCCAACCCCACTGCCGAAATCCCCGCAGTGGGGACATTGACCGCATCCCGTTTCAGCCATATATATATTTGCACCAGTAGCTGGCAGGGAGCTATCAATTTAACTACTGTGATACAGTAAATACCTTTTTATTCTAGTGGACATTAACACTGTCATAACAGTTCTGTTGTAGTCTGTCTTAGCTTAAACCCTGCTACTCAATATAAGCTACTGCTGTTAACTACAACGTCTGTGTCTGTGCTACAATAGACCAGTGTACCTAGGCTCTGCCTTAATAGGTAGAGGGTCTCTGATTCCAGTGTCCTGGCAGACAAAGCCTCCACTGCTGTGGTCATTTCATCACGAGTTTGAACCATTAGTTGTCTGGTAATTTTTGGCCTTTCTATCTCACCTGGCTAATAGATGAGTCGGTGTAGTCTTTTTGCACTTTGTCATTATGGGGTATTGTGTGTAGAATCTTGAGGACAAAAATGAATTTATTCCATTTTGGAATAAGTCTGTATCATAACAAAATGTGGAAAAAGTGAAGAGCTGTGAATACTTTCCAGATGTACTGTATATATAAATACCAATCCGGCGGCACTCTGTTTGAATGACGGACACAGCACAGGAATGTGATTAATTCACAGATGTTTCGGAGCTCTTTATTGACCCATCATCAAGGTACAACATTTTTAAAGGGGGACTATCATTCTATACTTTTACCTTTGTATGTGCTCCAGTGGTCAGCATACAGTATTTATTAGACAGTATCCGTAGATCAGTGCCGAGGTTGTGATTTCAGGCCTCACCTGGAGCAACTTTAGTTTGCCTTATCAATGTGCCCAGACTAATCATCAATATGGAGGAACTCTCTTCTGAGCGCGAAGTGGCCTCGCATTGCTGCTTCTAGGTGGCTGTGGTTTGGTTGATGCTGTCCTTTTTCGTCTACTAGGGTGAAATAGCAGGGAGCGGCAGTCTTCTGCGTTTTTTGGCTTTTATTATAGCTCACCTCTGGGCACCATGCAGTATGGGTCGTTTGGTTTCTTTTTTTTTTTTTTCATCAATAAATTTAGGGTGTATGCAAAAAAGTTATGAGGATACAGAAAAAAAGAAAAGGGGTATAACATGGGGGGAAGGATAAAGAGGCAAATAAAGGGAAAGGTAACAGGACATCTACAGACATCAAACATATATTAAACCTGTAATTACATAGGAAATTAGTAAATTAGACATCTGAATCCACCAGTGGGGGCTCATATAGGTTAAGAGGGCAAGAGGGATTCCATGAACTAGGTTGTGCATGGGGTGCACCCTTACCATCTGTGACATAAGTTCCATGGATCCCACTTCATAATAGGGGAAGAGGGAGCCATAGAATAACCAGCTTCTCTCGTCTCCATTTCAAAATGGAATTGCGTTTTCGCTATAACTTTAGCAAATGGAGGAAGGGGGGATGTCCAATGTTGAGCTATAGTAGCCCTAGCAAATATTAAAATGTGACCGAGGACATAATGGGCAGATTTGGGAACAGTGATTCATTACGGATTGCGGCTGTGATTATGCAATCAGGTCTGCTGCGAAAATATGCTAATGAATGTAATCGCAAATCCATCGCACAGCCAGCATAGAGACCCCCCTACCGCTATCTCACATCCGTGATACAGTGCGTATACATTGGGAACATGGAGTAACATCAGCCCTACACGCACAATTACAAAAGGTCTGACTTTACTCAGATATTGCTAACCTCGTCGCACGCAGATGTACTCAAGCTGTGTTTGCCGTCGCAGTGGCTAAGGGACAAGCACGCCGGCGTTTCTCCAACTATTCCCCTGTCACCGCCTCCAAATGTTGATGTACCGTCCCTCGGTCTGCGTCGGCTTTGTATCTGTGTAGGTGAATCGCAGTGCGATTGTAATGCTAACTCACGAACGCGCACTGCGGTGCATACTCATGCACAGTACACACCATCGGCTGATCTGTGTACGCTGTTGCAATCCATAATTAATCTCCCCCAGTGATGGGGTACCAGTGTAAAGGGCTAGGCAGCGGGTCTAGCGGTAGAGTAAGACCTAGGATGTCTTGTATAAGAGTAAATACTTCCGCCCGAAAAGGATGCAAGGCTGGGGCAGTTCCAAAAAATGAAAGAGAGCACCGTCAGAGCGGCAAAGACGCCAGCAGAGTTTAGAAACTGTGAACCATATCTTGTGCAGTCTAGAAGGACTCAAATACAGTTTATTTAACAGTTTAACATGCATTTTCGGTATAGTGTATTTCGATAAGGAGAAAGAAGAGAGATGACTAGACTCTAATTGTTTTAAGGGTGAAAGAAAGTCGAAGGTCTGTTTCTCACTGAAGCTGGACTGGAGATTTGATCGTAAAATCCATAGGGGACAATAATGAAGGGTTGTAAGGTTTCTTGACATGTGAATTCCTGAGTGTGTCCATTTTTCTATCCCCAAACCTTAGTTATCCTCTGGTTTGCTGTCTACAGATATTTAAGAAGAATGAACCAGGAGTATACTGGATGGATCTTTCTGGGTCCTGATGCAGTCTGAGCTGCTATGCAGGTGGAGTTGTTTAGGTTTCGCAGTTCCCTCTTAGGCTTTACATGACATCCTTGGGGAATGTCATTTGCTACCTGACCTTGTTGCTCTTGCACTCTGACATAGTTTTTTTTTTTCCTGGTTCTCCCTCGGAATAGGTGGCTTTTTATGGTACACGTGATCCTTGCTGGTGTTTTCCAATTGGTCTACGCCCTCTCTTAGAGGTCCGTGGCATGGGGTCTCCGACTTTTTTAGCACAGCTCCACCATTGGCCTCGCCTGGTGTGGTTCTTGGATCTTTTGTAGTTTAACTCTGGTGACCCATCGCTGTTACCATGTTGCCTGGATCTTCGTATGCAGGGTCGATTATTGTTCCTCACTCTGCTGCATCTTCGTTGTCATTGTGGCTGTTGCAGCCATACTCGTGAAGCTCTCAGGTAGCCCAAAGTTTGTCATTCCTACTAGGCCTGGGCCGGAAGCCGGTGTCATTGGCACGCTTCCAGCATATTAGAAGTCTTCTGCCGCATGATGTGCACGCCGTGTTTTTTCTTGAATACTTCCTTCTGGCTGTCCTGGTTTTGTCATTCCTCCAGGCGGCAGTGGCTACTGGTCTTTGCCTTGACTCATGGAAGGTACAGATTGTTGCCTTCTCAGTAGGATTATCAGTATTTCTTGCCCTGCTACCTGATCTATAAACCTTATGTAGGTAGCTCTTTAGTCCAGTCACCTTTGGTGCCTCCTTCCGCCCTATGGAATCTCAACCTCGTAGTGATTTCTACATCAAACCCATCTGATACCTGTAATCGGATGACTTTGAGCTCCTGAACTACGTTGGACCTCATGTATGGTCCTGGATGACATTTCTGCATCAAAAAAATAGGATTTTGGTATTTACCGATAAATCCCTTTCTCCGATTCCAGGAGACACTAAACGCCCTCGCATCGCTATTCCTTACTACAGTGTTTGGTGAGTTTTTATCTGCGTCTTGATTGTCTGCAGCGTGTCCTGTTGTCACTTTTGCTGACTGTTCTCTGTCCTGGACATTTTTAGTTGGTTCCTACTTCTCCTTGTCTCTCCTTCCCCTGTTGTCTATGCTCTCCATCTCCACTCAGGCTTGGTTAATCTTACCTGAGGTCGGGTAGGGTATAGAGGGGGAGGAGCCAACTACACCTCTAAAGAAATTTAAAGTGCTAGGCTCCACTCTCTCACCTGTCTATACCCCATTGTATGTTCTCCAGGGTCCCCTATGAAAATGGAGAAAGGAATTTATCGGTGGGTACCAAAATCCCATTTTTTTAATGCAACACATCAGCCATATGCTCCAAGGAAATAGTGTGATGAGACTGCTTGAATAGCATTTGTAGAAAAATTACACATCAAGTATCCTTATTTTATTCAGTTTAAAAAGAGTTCCAATTTGTATAATCTATCCTCAGGAAGGTATGAGTGTTCTATTTACATGACATTAATTGCACTAGATCAAACAGAAAACTGAAGGTTTGTGGGGAGCATTATGTGTTTACAAACCAAAATTTTACTCACGTTTTCAAATCTGAATATATATTTTTCTTTTTATGTTTTTATAGTCTAGTAGCCCCATATATATCTCAAAGGAGAATTGCCAGGCCACATTTACATGGTACACGGAAGCAGCTTGTCCTATTGTCACAGATGTACATGGAAAAGGGGTAAGTGAGCTGATGTAATGGAAATCTTTATCTCCACATCTCAATTGTTTACGGTACAAGCTGTCAGTTAAAGTAAGGACTATATTTTTTGGAATCTAGTTCAACTGCTCAATAATGTGATATGCTGCAAATTATCATCCTGGATAAACAGAAGGCAAATATTTTCATCCATGGTCTCGCCTTAAGTATATATTTGATCCATATAATATAGATAAATTGTGTTCATAAAGGAAACGATTTGTTTTTGTAATGTTGTTTAACTTAAAACTGCAGAAATAAACTACAACAGAAGTTCCCAAATTCCGCCAGTCCAGGTTTTAGGGATATCCCTGCTTGAGCACAGGTGACTTACGGTAATTAGCACCTCACTCAATGTGATTTGACCATTTGGGCTCAAGCATGGATATCCTTAAAATCTGGAATGTAATGGCAGAGTTTGGGAACCTTTGGATTACACAATATAAAAGCATACTTAGTTATTTATTAGCAGTTTCTTATATAGCGCAGCATATTCCATTGCACTTTACTACAGTTTAGCTTAACAACATTTACAGAAAAGGATAGAATTTCTGATCACAGGACGTTGTGTACTTGAGATTGGTTAAAATGTCATCTACAAATAATGTTCTTAACAATGTATATTATTTGTAGTTACCTTTTATTGGCTCTGCTGTATTGTAGATGTATAACCAGATTTGTGTTTGCATGCAGGACTGCTCTGTAGAAAACCCAAACACTGGATTTGTGTATCATTTTGAATCCCTGAAGAACGACTCCGGATATATTGTTCAAGGGAACGGGAAAACCTATAAGGTAGGTGGGTTTCTGATATTTCCTGGTTTATTCTTTTACTTTTCCAAGAAAAGGATGAGATTTCTTCTATGAAGACGTTTTGTGTGCACTTCTTATTCATTTCCGATGTGTCAATGCAGGGTCACCCAAGGGATGCAATGAAATTTTTTTTTTTTCCCAGCAACAACTACAAGAAAGTTAAAAAAAAAAACAAAAAAAAACAAACATGTAAAAGTCCTAGGAACTTATTGGAACTGATATATACGGATTAAACTGTGATTGTGAAGCGAGTCGGTCAATGATTTTCTGTTTTTTTTTTTCTATTCTAATCCAATTAGCCGTGAAGGGTGCCAGTTGCTATGGTGTTAATACGCCGGTAACAGCATTGCATCTCGCACCCCTCACGGCCCACTCTCAGTCCGAATTAGCTAATTTTTGCTCACAGCCCCATAGCAGTTTTGGGAGGCTGCCATAAAGTGCACCTGCTGCCATGCTGACTCGCTCCCGCGTGTATTTGCAAGTAAGTGGATAGAGCCCTAAATGTTTTGGGAAGGATATTTTTTGTTTAACTGTTATAAGTAGACCTTTTCTTTAAACTTTTAGCATCGTTTTTAATGTTTTTTTTACAGATAAATCGAATTATTTCATGATGCATCTTCCATTTTATATATACAGTACCTATTTTCCTATTTTGACAACTGCTTCATATTCTGCTAACTTTTATATAATCGCAGCAATTAGTATCTTCGGGTTCTACATTTCTGTACAGTTAAGTACATTACAAATTTAAACTTAATCAAATTCCCTAAATTGTGTTGGACAGTTACTAATAGCAGCTGAGAGGGCATCAGTAATGGTGCTAAATTGTATCGGTATATAAGCTTCTATTGTGTAATAAATGTCATTTAATAGAGTTTCTGTGGATTTGCTTACTATGCTGACCTTATTTAGGTTATTGGCATCTATTTTATCCATTTCTGTTTTTATTATTTAATAGCTAAATATATGTGGCCCTGTTAAAGATTGTGGCCTTGTTGGTGACTTGGAAGCTGCTGGTTGTGAATTTGAAAACAAAATGGCATCTAGACCAGTCCAATCGAGCCAAAGTCTGGAGCTGTCTACAGAAGGTCCCATCACTCTGACTTATCATGGAGCAATACATGAAGCAACAGGTAAGAGAAAGCAAAAGGCCCAGATACAGCTAATGTACATATAATTTGTAGTTGTTTGTATATGTATAAATAGTAAATAAACCTTTCAACAGGAAAAAATCCAGCCCGATTTCTCTCCTAAAGGTATATGGGGCTGACCTAGGCTAAAAAGACTTGTGCAGATTAACAGACCGACTACAGTCAGTCAATTACTGAATATAACATTAGTGCCGAAAGAGACCGGTCAGAGCCCACAACCCATCATACCTTGTCGCATATGTCCGCTATTGCCCTCACCGAGCGCCATGTCTGTCAGTTACAATCTTACTACAGGTAGTAGCAAAGTGAGGACATCCATCCACTGGCAGTGTTGTTTGGCGGGAGTTTGTCCCTCATTAACATTTTGGTCCCTTAAAACTAGTACAACACATCTGTGCATTGCTGCCAATCAGATACCTTTATTTTATTATTATGATGATCCATGCCAAGACTGGGGAAGTATTGGATCAGTTCTATGAACATGCTGATACATCGTAAGAATTATATTTATTCAACTAAAATCCATTGTGTATATATAAAAAATAACAATCATAGACGGAGTAAAATACCATTCAAACTGATACACTGATTCTACTTAATAAGACATAAATGTAATTGATTGTTACACTTCCATTATCTGTTACTAATTGTAACTGCAGGTCATATAGAAAGGCTGTTCCTTTTAGTTAGGTGAAGAATATTATTCATGGGCCGCTCTGTGGATCAAGAGATTAACCCTTTGTTGATATCAACTCGTTACTATAAAATATATAAAGCCACATTAAAGTGGGCTAAGAGTGCACCCACCACTTATATATTTATGGTTTCCTCTATGAAAAGAGCTCGGTGTGCAGTCAAATGACTCAGACTTGAGAACCAATATTAGGGTAATCTGTGGTTCCTGTACTGCTGATAGTAATTCATGCAAAAAAGACCTTTGCTTTTAATCCGTTATTATATGAGCCTGGGTCAGAGCAATTTTTTAACTATGCTCCTATATGGTGGAAATGTCTGTCAACAGCCCCCAATGATTTTTATAAGGAAGCTGGAGCTCCATTTACCGTGTCACCTGCCGGGTCTGAATAAGCTCCTGTAGATAGACTTGTGACACCAATGGCTTTATTCAACAGCCATCAGAACGTGACGCTGATATTCATTTGCCGGGTCCGACACAGCGTCTATTAAAGTCCATACATCCAGTGATAAGCATCTGTGTATAAGCCTTAAGGGGGGTATCCACTTAGCGATTTAACCAAGCGATTGCACAATGACGACGTCATTATCGTGCAATCTCTTGCAAATCGCAAATGCATCGGGCATGTTTTGGTCGGAAGCAACCAGCGATGCGCGTGCCCACTGGTCGCTTCCGACATCGCCCGTACATGCTGGTCAACCTAACGATCCCGTCAGATTCAGCATGTGCGGGGATGGGGGAGGTGCCTGGACTGAACGAGTGAACGTTCAGTCTAGGCATATCACTAGACATACAAACGACAGCACGATGACTGCAATGTCGTAATCGTGCTCTCGTTTGTATATCTATTAGTGGATACCCGCCTTTAAGCCCCGCTTCCTGATGACATCGGCTGTCAATCACCTGGTTTGCAAGGGAGGAAAGGACTGCATAGACAGCAGCCTATGTTGTACAGACCTCCCGGCCAGTCAGGATCGCTAATTGAGAGTCTCCGGTTTTGGACTTTTTTTAAATTTTTTTAAATTCTTTATTTACACAGCTCATAAGAGTAACATAGAAAAACACAAATATAATGAACAGTGTACATGAGCCATTTGGACTTTTTGACACTGTGTCCCGGGGGGCGCTTATCACTGGATGTGTGGACTTTAATAGAAGCTGTTTCGGACCCGGCAAATGAATATCGGGGTCACGTTCTGAAGGCTGCTGAATAAAGTGAGTCCTTTGCTGCATCATCATCGGTGTTCCCGGCCACTTACACAGTTAGGAGTATATATAACTTAAACCTACTTTTGTAGAAAAATGCTTTTTCGGAACTTGATGAATTAAATTCCACTAAAGTGGAATAAAGTACTAAAGTATGGGGACTGTGGGAATCATCGAGGGAAAATGTAATCAGGAGATATCAGTGATATCTCCTACGTTACACTGTTAATGAATAGCCCTGTCACTTCATTTCTACAAAAGTAGGTGACATTTTTTATTTTTCAGAGGAGCTTGTGAGATGGCGTACAGCTCCCAAAAGTCCACATAAGCTGCTGTTTATATGGCAGCTTGTGCAAAGGGTCGGTGTGCGAGTGTAGTAATAAACATAGAGGTGATGGAGTGGGCAGTCTGGGGCAGGGGGCAGGTGTGCGAGCGCTGTACTAACCCTAGCAGAGGTGATGGAGCCGGCAGCGGGGGGGGGGGGGGGGCGAGTGTATGAGTGCAGGACTAAGCACTAGCAGAGGTGATGGAGCGTGGGGCAGGGGCATATTTATAATGGGTGCAGGGTGTGTGGGGCACACGGGACCCTGGGTCCAAGGGGGTCCGCACCACACACCCTGCACCCATATTATACTTACTTCTCCGGAGTTGGCACCAGTGTCTGCGCTGTAAAAAACGGCTGGAAAATGGCCGTCGCAGCCATTTTCCCGTCATATGCGCAGTACAGGGAAAGTGGCCACTGCGGCTATTTTCCCGGTGACCTACGCATGCGCTATAGACTCTGGGCACACTCTAGTGCCCAGAGTCTATAAGTGCGGCGCTGGCTGCACACCGCTCAGTGAGCTGCCGGACGGAGTGGAGGGGATGGCAAAGACACAGGCAGCCCCATAGAGCTCCGGAGAAGCAGGGGAAGTATTTCACACTTCCGAAAAGCTGTCTCTTTTCGGAAGTGATACTTTAGTAAGATAAAGATGAATGGCCCCTTTTTTTTTTAACTAAAAACTTGTGGCGAGTTTAAAACTGAAATATCACTTCTGATATATTTATCATAATAAATAGACCCCTTAGTGTCCAACGTCCCATTGTGAGAACTGTTACCACTGGGATGTTCAACAATTAGATCAAGCAAGAGCAGAACTGACAGAGCGCTCTGCTGCAACTTAGCTGGAAATCGGGCCCTCAGCAGTACAGAAGCTTTAATATATTCATGAAAACATTGACATTGGCCGTTCTTTCATTCCTCCAGGTAATGGCAGACATGTGATCAGTTTGACAACGTGGTTGCACTTACACTATATAAATAATTTGTGCACTGGAAGAAAAAGAGTTTCTGGAACAAGAAGAAAAAAAAAAGAAAAGCTTCCAGGCAGCTGACTGTGCCTTATCCCTGTATCTCTATGGTTCTGTAATAGTCCTTCCTTTGCAGAGGAGAGTTCGCATTTATGTGCAGTTTCATGTGTTCATGAATTTGTTACTTAGGGCATTTATGTAGGTCTTTCTCCCTCCAGTTCTGTTCATGACGTGTGATTTTACATATATTCTTATTATGCCTCTGCAGCAAAGCTGTCCATATGTGCCTGAAATAGAATTACTTTAAAATGGAGTCGTAGGGTAGCCATATATGCCATGCACACAGGGGGCTTTTAAGGTGTTGGTAGAAATCAAAAATAGTTTACCCTGCCCGTCTGTCTACCTACCACCTCCTAACTTATTTACCTTATATGTTGCAGCTTTGTATACAGCCTTCTATTTTTATATTTTTTGTCTCATCACTGACAGTCTGTAATAATGAAATATGAAGCACACATGCACGGTCTCTGAGGATAACACTAACCTTTATATTTTTGCATTGCAGGGCAGGGAGACAAATTTATAATAAATTTTGTGTGTGATGATGATCTCTATCCTGGTGAACTTTCATTCAAGAGAGAGGAGATCAACTCTGAAACTAATCTCTACGACACAATTTTTGATTTTAAAACTGCAATGGCGTGTGCCCCAGCTCCTGTTGACTGCCAAGTTACTGGTGGGTTACAGCAAATCTTGTGGCGTACGAATTGTTTATGATGTTGTGTGGATTGCTCTTTGTGCTTCCTTTAACATTTAATGCTTTTTGTTTATTTCCCAGATTCTGCAGGGAATTTTTATGATTTAAGTGACCTTACACTGGAAAACGAGTCATGGACAGCTGTTGACTCATCTGACCAAACAAAAAAAAGGACCTTTTATCTCAATATATGCAGACCTGTTCCATATACTCGAGGATGCAAAGGCAAGTTTACACTTTGGATACATTAGTGGCACAATAATAAATAACAAAAAAAATAGTCTAATGGTGCGTACACACGGTACGATTTTAATGAACGATAACTATATCGATCGATGATAAATCGTTCATATGGTTCATTTTTATGCAGCGAACGATCAACGAACGACTAACGATGCGCGCTCCTGCATGGGCGATAATGATATCTATGGTCATCCGTAAATGCAGGCCAACTTGAACGATTTTAACACGATTTGGATGTTAAAAGATTACTTCACAGACATATCTATCATAGATATCTATCAGTGTGTACACCCAAAATCATTTGCCCTGCACAACAGAAAGTTGAAGGGAAATCTATCAGCGATATCGTTGGTGGTGCAGGTTGTACCATGTGTATGCATCATGAGACGTCAATTGTAGTCCGATAAGACATTCAGCTGCTCATGTCAACTGTCTGTTAAGCAACCATGTATACAGATAAGTGTATATAAATAAACTCACTGCAGTTGCAGTCGCTCATACCACACACATGCACACAATATAAATGTACGTTTTAAAACAACCCTGGGCGCTGTGTTTGAGATTTAATGGCCCAGGCCAGTGGGACCTGCAGCTCTCCTGCATCTTACCAAGCTGCGTCGATAAGGTGATATTTATAGTCTGTCTTGTATTATAGTATGTAAGCTCTTACGGCCAGGGCCCTCCACCCTTTTCTATCAAGATTCAATCAATAGCTTTTATTGTCATTAACAAGTTCACATACATGAATTGCCAAAGGAAACATATATACAAGTCATCTATAATCCTAAAACAAGAATACAATTTACTTAGAAACTCCAGCTCGGTGCACTATTATTGTTCAACCTATTTATAACCGTTGGAAAGAAAATGTATTTAGTTGAGTTGTACAACACAATATTGAACTGTACCATCTATTTGAGGGCAACATATTAAATAAGCCATACTTATCAATAAGTATGTCTTGAGCCTTTGTTAAAAACCTTTTTTGATAGTTTTCTTGGACACTTGGCAATTTCAGCCCAATCACGTGCCCTGCAGTCCTGACCACCCTCTCTAAGGGTCTTCGCTCAGCAGCTGTGCAGTTCCCATACCACACAACAATGCCGTAGGTCAGAACGCTCTCTACAATACAATCATAAACATTTACAAGTCTCCCTACACATACCTGATGTCTGTGTTTTTCTGAGAAAAAATACTCCATTGCTGGGCCTTTCTCCAAAGACTCAGTGTAGAGAAACCAGGACAAATCATTAGAAATATTTATCCTTAAAAATCTAGAAAGACTTCACATCCTCAAGAACCATGCCATCCAAAACTACAGGTTGAAGAAACAGTCTCCTAATTCTCCTGTAATCCACTATGAGCTGTTTGGGTTTCTTCAATTTAAAATCAAATGGTTTTTACAACTTCATGTTTCTCATCTAGAGACTGTCTATTTACTAAGTCTTGGACGGAGATAAAGTCCCATCCAATCAACTCCTAACTGTCATTTCTCAAACACAGTCTGTGACATGGAAGTTAGGAGCTGATTGGTTGGGACTTTGAAGGGTATTCAGTTAGAGGCGAAAAGTCAGAAATTTTTCCCCTGTCCGACTTTTCGCCTCATTCGCCTGTTTCAGAGGCGAAATCATTCCATGCGCGTCCCGACATTCCGCTTAATTCAATTGCAAAACAGGCGAAAACGGAAATAGGCGGCTGCGGAACAGGCGAAAAGTACTGAAAGAATTGGGGAAATCAGTCTGCACCCCAGAAAAAGATGCACTAACATAGGAAATCAATATAGATGTGTACTAATAGCCCTAATAAGACTATTTTGCATACTTAAGTTGTGTAAATTGCTTGCTATTAGCGTCTTTGTAAAAGTGGTGAAGAATGGCATAAAGCTGTATTTTTTGGTGAAAATAAGTAGTCCAGTCAAATTTGGGGTACCTGAAAATGGGTGCTAGCATATTTTTATGTCTCTAAAGTGAACTTTTTAAAAATTTGAAAAATCCACCTGCTGCAATCCCCAAAACACCTCACCCATCCTTGCAGCCCCCCAAGAAGCCTATTTCGCTAGTTTTTATGCTTGTCCACCCACTTTTTACATTTTCACCCCAAAAATGACATGTCTTTTTTGGGGTGTTCTTAGGTTTTGGGTTTTTTTTTTGCAGATTTGTCCTTTGGGGGGCTGTCCCAAAGGTTCTGAGTAGTTTCCCCACGTTTGCACCCCAAAATAAAGATTTTGCACTTCTTTTCACCTGCTATTCATTGGAGAATCCTTTTTGGCAAATTCAATGCATTGAGTTTCCGCTTAGACGAAATTGTCCTGGAATTGAAGTAGGCAAAAAGTTTTTAGGCAAAATTTTTGCAAAAAAATAGACGAAAAAGGCTTTTCGCCTCTAATTGAATATGGCCTTATATCTCCGTTCACTTTATCTCCATCCTAGGCTTAGTAAATAGACCCCTAAATTTCTATATTCTGTTGCATAGTCATTCCTGATCAGACCTACAATAACTATATTATCTACAAATTTAATAATTTTAAATAGGGATGTGCAGGCTCGGATAGGTTTGAATTTTCCTGCCAAGTTCAGATTTTTCCCGCCAAAAATTGGGTCTCAGAAAGAGGCAAAACTTCATCTTTCATGGACTTTTGTCCAGGAATAATGTTAGTTTATAGCCGTAATTGCGAGAAGCCAGTATCTCAAATGCATGCCAGTCCACAACATAGATAAGGAGAGGGAGAAAAACAAAAGTTGTAGATAGATGGGTGGAAAAAACAAAACCTTGACCCAGTGAATGACAGGTCCAAAATACCTGTTCTTCATATTTACATAAATGTTTTTAAAGCAACCAGACTTCTTTGTGCACAGCTCTTTGATGCCTAGTGTGGAAAGTCACAAACTTATCACAGCTGTAGACAGGTGCGAAGTGTGTATTTATTCCAGTAAGGTAAGAGACACTGCTTTATAGGAAGCATGCTCCAACGGCGTCGCTTACATTGGTGACACCTGGTGCGGCTGTGGCTTGAATGTGTACGCGTCAAAGGCTCAGGTGCGTGCAAGGGGGCATACCTTTGATCCGCAAAGCCATGCCCCCTTGTGTGTGGCACTCTTGGGAGCGTGATTGCATGTCATGGCCCTGGTCTCTGCACACACAAGGCCCTATTTATCAATTAGTTTTAGCACTCACAACAAGTGATAAAACTCATTGCGCATGATCGGTGTTCGCAAATACGCGGTATCACGGACTCACTTTTTTCAGAATGGCTGGGTCCCCAGGGACGCGTTCCGCTGTGGCCAATCCCTGGCTCCTCATGGAATGATTGATTGACCCTGGCCCGGCTATAGGCAATAAAAGGCAGAAGCAATGCTTTGGCGCCTTTACTGTCATGCTTTGCACCAGCGGCACTACAGGGACGGCTCCTGACCTAGCGTGACGATGACAGCCCTCTGCACCCGGAGTGAAGACATCCTCAGGTAAGTGTAAACGGGTAGCGGGTGGGGGTTAAATGATGACTTTGGTTCCGGGCAGAGCGGCTGCACAAAGTGCTATAGTGGGCGCTGCGCTGCAGCGGCCGCCGGGAGACTCACACAGGGCCGGCAAGTGTCTTTGGGGGTCCTGCACCTGGGGAGGGGGAGTTGCCCGACAGCTGCCAGGCGGCTGTCCATACACATCGGCCCGGCAGCATGGAGTGACTTCTGTGACAGGCAGCCTAGCAGACCATCAGATTGGCTGCCCCCAATGTGTGGCTCTGCCCCAGCCCCCCCATGTGTGGCTCTGCCCCAGCCCCCCCATGTGTGGCTCTGCCCCAGCCCCCCCATGTGTGGCTCTGCCCCAGCCCCCCCATGTGTGGCTCTACCCCAGCCCCCCCATGTGTGGCTCTGCCCCAGCCCCCCCATGTGTGGCTCTGCCCCAGCCCCCCCATGTGTGGCTCTGCCCCAGCCCCATCACTCATTGGGCAGAATTCAATTCTTTTCATCCCCTATCGCGCCCGACGGAGCTATTCTATTCTTGCTCCTGTCGGGCGCGATCAGCTGCCAAGCGCTACGTTTCAGCTCGCAGCCCCTGGGGGATGAGAGCTGAAATATGCGAAAAATGACATGTTTGGGCGCCCAAACATCACTTTTCGCGATCGCGCCCAGCACTTTGGTCGGGGTTAGCCGTTTTACGCGGCTAAACCTGACTACTTTGGGTGCGATCAGTGTGAAACGCTGGCACAATTGAATAGCGGCCCGCGATCTCCTGTCACTTTAGACGGGAGATGCGGGCCGCAAAATAAATTGAATTCCGCCCATTGTGAGTGATAAAACTCGTTGATAAATCAGGCCCACAGTCCAGCAGCTGCTGGGGACAGCCCACAACCTCTCCTTGCGCTGTGGTTGCTCAGTGACACCATCCGACGGGTATTTTGGTGTCACCCGGTGCGGCCCACACCCCCCTAGTGACGCCAATGGCATGGCCCCTTCTTCATACATCATACATTCCTCATGGAGTTTAGTCATTTCTGTGTGTAACTTGTTATTTCCTTATACACAATATATTTTTGTAAGTTTATGGAGGTCATCCTTGCACATACTGACGCCAGAAGTAAACTACATACAGATTTATTACCAGTAACAGATGTGCACTGTGATTTGCACTATAATTTAGGAGTCACAAACACGTAAACTCTGTAATGTATTTGCTTTGCTAGCTGTCGCCTCATTTGTATTTGTCTCTTTAGGGAATGCAGTGGGGTCCTGCATGAAGACTTCCGACAATAAAAGCATTAATCTCGGTGTCATTCAGATGAGCCCACAGGCACAGGCTGATGGTTCTCTCACCATTGTTTATATGAGTGGGGACAAATGTACAGATAAGAAGCATTACTCTACACGGATTAACTTTCAGTGTGACCATGTTTTGGTACGTTTATCTTTTTTTTTTATGTCTTTGTGTCTTCATTTTTAGATATTGAACAAAGCTAAATTTGGTAATTTGTATATGTCATTTTCTACTTCAGGGTCCATAGGGTATCCACAGGATACCTTGGGGTATAGGTGTGACGTCAGTCGCAGGGCACCAAAGAGTTAAGCTTTCAGCCTCCCAGGATGCACTAGGTCCCCCTCCTATACCCCGCCCCCGGGCCAAGGCACCTCAGTTTAGTTTGGTGCCCGGCCGGAGTCGGGTGCACCTGTTGGAGTGGGGGCTAGAAGAGCCCCTGAAGCTTTTTCTTCATGCAGCTGTGGCTGCACATCTGGATGAACAGCATGGACAGTCAGTCCTGACGTCCATGCTGTCTTCCCTACACCCCGCCGGTACCAGAACGCCGGTACTGATCCGGGGATGCTGGTGGGCGTCTGGGGTCACAGCTAGCGGTGACCCCAGATGTTCCGGACCATGGCCGGATTCAAGGGGGACAGAGGTAAGCAGCGGGGTCCCGCGGTGGGTCCCCGCTGATCACATGGTCCTAAGTCCCCAGGCAGGGGGCTCCCTGGGGACTGGCTGCAGCGTGGAGCCAGGCGACCAACCTGCGCTTCCACTACCCCCTGGGACAGCGGACCGCAGCAGAGCGGTAGCGCTGCGGCGTCCCAGGGGTTAAATGCATGCCTGGGGAGCGCGCCTTCCCTGTCTCACAGCCGGCGCCTCCCCCGCTGTACACAGCCCTCTCTGCACTGTGCTGACTGGTCCTGTGTCAGCGCTCCTCCCCCAGGCCAGCTTCTCTCTGCTCCTCGGCGGCCATCTTCTCTGCAACGCATGGTGAACGCTGCTGGAAGTCTGGAAGGAAGCATCGTGGTCTGGGTCCCCCCGCATACCTCTCCTCCGCTGTGGCTCAGGTCTGTGTATGCAGCGCTGTGTCCTACCAGGCCCTGTGTCTGTGTAGTTGAGTGATCAGCGCTGTTAGTGCAGGAATTGTTATTTCTCTGCATTGTATGTGACTGTGCTAGCGCTGCCTGTAACTTTTCTTCTCTAAACTGTCAGCTTTATTACTGTCCCTGTTCTTTCTGCTAAAGCCCTTGCGGTGCGGTGCTGCAGGGTGGTCTCTCGCCTATTTAATACTTAATTGGTGAGAGAGGTCACATACATGGTGCCATCATGTCTGAAAGTGATTTTCCCCTCCGGCTACAGTGTACCACGTGCAAAGTACCGTTAGCGGAGGGGGAGGGTAGCGCGGAGGGCCTTTGCCGGCAGTGTTTGTCCATGGCGCGGCCTATTACGGTTACAGCACCGGTACAGGAGCCGCCCTGGGCTTGTTTCGCTCAGGCGTTAACAGCTTTAGTGGGCCAGTTAGCTCCGCAGCCCGCGTTTACTCCGATGGGTTTGTCCCAGCAGTCTGTGGTGTCGTCACCCATGCAGGGGTTCCCACGACAATTGGTGGTACCCCACAGTCTCCCTATTTCCCCGCTCCCGGGTTCTCAGGAGCCAGCGTGGGTTAACTCCCTGACGAGTTCTGTACAGCACTTGTCGGATGTGTTGCAAGGGGAGTCTGTGATGCGGCCTCATAAAAGGCCGGTGGCGTCTCTGTCCGCTCCTTATGAGGATGACGAAGGGACGTCTGATGATGGGGAGATTCTGGATCCTTTCGATCAGGAACCTTTCCATACTAAGGACGCTGATGCTAAGTCCAAAGTATATATTCCTGGACTTATTCGGGCGGTCCGCACAGCCTTGGTGATTGAGGACGAAGTTCCCCCAGCGGCTAAATCTAAGTATGCCTTTTTCAAAGATGTGAAGGGCGATGCCACAGTCTTTCCTCTTTCGGGTCAGTTGGTGGACCATTTAGAGGAGGCGTGGAAACAACCTGGCAAAAGATACCAGCCGCAGAGACGCCTGGCGGTGGCTTATCCGTTCGCGGATAATTATTTTGCTAAGTGTGAATCCCCTCCACAGGTGGATTCTCACGTGACCCGTCTTGTCCGTAGTGCCACATTGCCGATGCCATCCATGTCCTCCCTTAAGGATGCTACGGACCGCAAGGTAGAAATCTGCCTGAAGTCCGCTTATTCCCTTGCAGGGGGGGCAGCACGGCCGGCTATGGCCATTTGCTGGGTTGCCAGAGCGATGGAGCGCTGGGCGGATTCATTAGAGGCTTCTTTTGAATCCGACTGTCCGGCCGAACAGGCGGAGTTGATTGGCAATCTCCGTGATTCGGCCACCTACATCAACGAGGCGGCTCTAGACATTAGTACTCTGGTGTCTAGAATTTCTTCAGCAGCGGTAGCTGCTCGTCGCACCTTGTGGCTGCGATCCTGGAAGGCGGACGCAGATCCAAGAAAGGTCTGGAAGCGTTGCCGTTTACCGGAGAAGTTCTCTTCGGTCCGGATCTGGATAAGATTGTGGCCACGCTGGCGGCAGCCAAATCTGCTTGTCTCCCGTCGGCCGCTGCTCCTTCTGGTTCTGGACCATCGTCCTTTCGGTCATCTAGGGCCCAGGGCAGGCCCAAACCACAGTCGTTTCCTCGACAGGCTGGCCCTAAGAAATCGGTCAAGCCCCGGAAACAGGCATGGAGTACCAGACGTCCGGCCCCCAAGCCAGATGACAAGCCTGCGGCCTGACGATCCGGGTCTCCCCTTGGGGGATCCCAGGGTGGGAGGCCGCCTGCTGCAGTTCTCCCGGTGTTGGTCGTTCACTACGACAGACACTTGGGTTCTGGAGGTGGTCTCTCACGGGTACGCCCTCTCCTTCCGGCACAGACCCCCGGCTCGATTCTTCACCACGGGTCTACCATCAGACCGGAACAAGGCTACGGAGCTGCGGAAGGTATTGCACACTATGCTCCAGGCTGGAGTTATAGTGCCTGTTCCATTCTCCCAGAGGGGCCAGGGTTTCTATTCAAATCTATTTTTGGTACAGAAACCCAATGGGTCATATCGTCCGATTCTCAACCTCAAAGCACTCAACAAGTCTTTGCGGGTCCCGAAGTTTCGGATGGAGACCCTACGGTCCATCATTCTGGCGCTGGAACCTGGGGACTACATGGTGTCATTGGACATACAGGACGCTATGGCGGTCATGGCGGCTTCTCTGCGGCTGCAAGGAGTCCGCATGTTGCCGTACTTGGACGACCTGTTATTGGTGGCAGGATCTCCAGAGCTCCTGTTACACCACTTGGACCTGACCATTGCACTGCTGCAACGGCACGGCTGGCTAATCAACTGGCAGAAGTCCACTCTAATCCCGTCTCGGAGGATTCTGCATCTTGGAGCCTTATTGGACTCGGGACAGCAAAGGATCTTCGTGACGGAGGACAAGATCTCTGCTTTACAGTCAAGGGTGCGCAGTTGTCTGCACAGCCGCCGGGTGTCCTTACACTCGGCGATGAGGTTACTGGGCTCCATGGTGTCGGTGTTCGACATGGTGGAATACGCCCAGTTTCACTCCAGACCTCTGCAGCACCTGATCCTGTCCAAGTGGAACGGGCTGCCTCAGTCTCTGAAGTTCCAGACGATTGTGCTCACCCCGGAGGTTCGCCTGTCCCTTGCGTGGTGGTTAAAGACGACCCACCTCAACAAGGGACGTCCGTTCTGGGTTCCAAATTGGGTCCTGTTGACAACGGACGCCAGTCTTCGGGGCTGGGGAGCAGTTTCGGGTCCACACTTGTTCCAGGGCAGGTGGACACCGACAGAAGCGGAGCTTCCAATAAATATCTTGGAACTCCGTGCGGTCTTCAATGCTCTCCTGCAGGCACAGCGGTTTCTCCAGGGTCACCCGGTGCAGGTCCAGTCGGACAATGCTACCACCGTGGCCTACATAAACAGGCAAGGAGGAACTTGCAGTCGGGCGGCTCTCGTAGAGGTCTCTCGGATCCTGGTTTGGGCGGAGCGCAATCTTCCGGCCATATCAGCGGTCTTCATCCCGGGAGTGCTAAATTGGGAGGCGGACTTTCTAAGTCGCCAGGACGTTCATCCAGGGGAATGGTCCCTGCACCCGGACGTTTTTCAACTACTGGTGGACAGGTGGGGTCTTCCAGAAATCGACCTCATGGCGTCCCGGCACAACAACAAGTTGCCGGTGTACGGGTCTCGCACAAGAGACGAAGGGGCGTCTCTGGTGGATGCTCTGTCCGTCCGGTGGACGTTCAGGTTCGCATACCTGTTCCCTCCGGTCTCCCTTCTTCCACGGGTAATCCGGAAATTCAAACAGGAAGGAGGGACGCTCCTGTTGATAGCTCCCGCGTGGCCCAGACGGCACTGGTTCTCAGACCTTCAGGGTCTGTCCGTGGACAGTCCTCTGCGGTTGCCGCTACGACCGGACCTTCTGTCTCAGGGTCCTTGTCTTCACCCGGACCTGACTCGGCTGTCTTTGGCGGCGTGGCTGTTGAGACGGCCATGCTGAGGTCCTGGGGGTTTTCCAGCTCTGTGGTGCGTACCATGTTACGAGCTCGGAAACCGTCTTCCGCGAGGATATACCATCGCGTGTGGCATACGTTCTTCCAGTGGTGTCGACCGAGAGGTCATGCACCGCGGGAGTTTCGTCTGTCTCGGATTCTCGCCTTCCTGCAAGCGGGACTAGATCATGGGCTTCGCCTTGCTTCTTTGAAGGTACAGGTTTCGGCCCTATCTGTCTGGTTTCACCGTAGGATTGCTACAATCCCGGATGTGCGCACCTTTATGCAAGGTGTTCTCCGTATTCAGCCGCCCTTTGTTCCACCTGTGGCGCCTTGGGATTTGGCTGTGGTCCTGAGGGCTCTCCAAGGACCGCCGTTTGAACCACTGGGCTCAGTGGATATTAAATGGCTAACAGCTAAGACTGTTTTCCTTCTGGCCGTTGCTTCAGCCAGACGTGTTTCTGAGTTAGGGGCTCTTTCTTGTAGACCCCCTTTCTTGGTTTTTCATGGGAACAGGGCAGTGCTCCGCACTCGGCCCGAGTTTCTTCCCAAAGTTGTTTCCCAGTTTCATGTTAACGAGGAAATAGTTGTTCCGGCCTTTAACTCACCGGGTCTTTCCGTGGGTGAGGCCTCTTTGGATGTTGTGCGGGCCTTAAGGACTTATGTTGACCGCACTTCTTTGTTTAGGAAGTCGGACGCTTTGTTGTCCTCTATGGCTTCTGTAAAAAGGGTTGGCCTGCTTCAAAGCAAACTTTGGCAGCCTGGATCCGTATGGCTATTTCTGAAGCTTATCTTCATGAAGGCCTACCGGTCCCTCCTTCTCTGAAGGCTCATTCCACTAGGTCTGTGGGTCCTTCGTGGGCAGCTCGACGTGGTGCCTCGGCAGTTCAGATCTGCAAGGCTGCTACGTGGTCTTCTGTCCATACCTTCGTGAGGTATTACAGGTTTGACACCTTCGCCTCTCAGGATGCTTCCTTCGGGCGGCGGATTCTCCTTTCTGCACAGGAGCGTCCCCACCCTTAAAGGATACTGCTTTGGGACATCCCCAAGGTATCCTGTGGATACCCTATGGACCCTGAAGTAGAAAATATGAGATATGGTAAGAACTTACCCTTGTTATCTCTATTTCTACGAAGTCCATAGGGTTCCACAGGACTCCCGCCCTGTCGCACCTGTGCTGCAGATGGGCTTTGCTCTGGTCACCGGTTTTCCGTCTCCCTCTGGTGAGAATGTGATTCTTGTATGTGTCCAGATCTTTGTTCTCTCTCTTCCTTCTCCTCCTCCGGCCTATGGCTTGGTAACTAACTGAGGTGCCTTGGCCCGGGGGCGGGGTATAGGAGGGGGACCTAGTGCATCCTGGGAGGCTGAAAGCTTAACTCTTTGGTGCCCTGCGACTGACGTCACACCTATACCCCAAGGTATCCTGTGGAACCCTATGGACTTCGTAGAAATAGAGATAACAAGGGTAAGTTCTTACCATATCTCATATTATTTTTGATCATCATTTTTGGAACTTCTTTGCAAACACTGTTACAAGTATATGTACAGTGCATTCGAAAAGTATTCACAACGCTTCACTTTTTCTACATTTTTGTTATGTTACAGCCTTATTCCAAAATGGAATAAATTAATTTTTGTCCTCAAAATTCTACACACACAACCCCATAATGATCACATGTAAAAAGTTTTTTTGAGACTTTTGCAAATGTAATAAAAAAACACTAACAAATCCCATGTATATAAGTATTCGCGGCCTTTGCCATGAAGCTCAAAATTGAGCTCAGGTGCATCCTGTTTCCACTGATCATCCTTGAGATATTCCTACAGCTTAATTGGAGTCCACCTGTGGTAAATTCAGTTGATTGGTAATGATTTTGAAAGGCATACACCTGTCTATATAAGGCCCCCACACTTGACAGTGCATGTCAGAGCACAAACCAAGCATGAAGTCCAAGGAATTGTCTGTAGACCTCCGAGACAGGATTGTCCCGAGGCACAAATCTGGGGAAGGGTACAGAAAAATATCTGCTGCTTTGAAGGTCCCAATGAGCACGGTGGCCTCCATCATCCATAAATGGAAGAGGTTTGGAACCACCAGGACTCTTCCTAGAGTTGGCCGGTTGTCTAATCTGAGCGATCGGAGGAGAAGGGCCTTAGTCAATGAGGTGACCAAGAACCCGATGGTCACTCTGTCAGAGCTGCAGCATTCCTCTGTGGAGAGAGGAGAACCTTCCGGAAGGACCACCATCTCTGCAGCAATCCACCAGTCAGGCCTGTATGATAGGGTGGCCAGACGGAAGCCACTCCTTAGTAAAAAGCACATGGCAGCCCGCCTGGAGTTTGCCAAAATGCACCTGAAGGACTATCAGACCATGAGAAACAAAGATTGAACTCTTTGGCGTGAAAGCCAGGCGTTATGTTTTGAGGAAACCAGGCACCGCTCATCACCAGGCCAATACCATCCCTACAGTGAAGCATGGTGGTGGCAGCATCATGCTGTGGGGATGTTTTTCAGCTCTAGGAACTGGGAGACTAGTCAGGATAGAGGGAAAGATGAATGCAGCAATGTACAGAGACATCCTAGATGAAAACCTGCTCCAGAGCGCTCTTGACCTCAGACTGGGGCGACGGTTCATCTTTCAGCAGGACAACGACCCTAAGCACACAGCCAAAATATCAAAGGAGTGGCTTCAGGACAACTCTGTGAATGTCCTTGAGTGGCCCAGCCAGAGCCCTGACTTGAACCCAATTGAACATCTATGGAGAGATCTGAAAATGGCTGTGCACCGACGCTTCCCATCCAACCTGATGGAGCTTGAGAGGTGCTGCAAAGAGGAATGGGCGAAACTGCCCAAAGATAGGTGTGCCAAGCTTGTGGCATTATATTCAAAAAGACTTGAGGCTGTAATTGCTGCCAGTGTTGCATCAACAAAGTATTGAGCAAAAGGTTGTGAATACTTATGTACATGTGATTTCTTAGGTTTTTTTTTTTAATTAAATTTTCAAATATCGCAAAAAAACTTTTTACACGTTGTCATTATGGGGTACTGTGTGTCGAATTTTGAGGATAAAAATGAATTTATTCCATTTTGCAATAAGGCTGTAACATAGCAAAGTGTGGAAAAAGTGAAGCGTTGTGAATACTTTCCGGATGCACTGTACATGGGTGACTGTATGTTGTGCTTCAGAGCTTTTTCATAATAATAATCATAATGTTTTTTTTTTGTTTTTTTTTTAATTAGGGATCCCCTATTTTCCAAGAGCAAGATGATTGTGAATATATCTTTCTATGGAGAACGTCGGAAGCCTGTCCTGTTGTGAGAGTAGAAGGTGGGGAAAACTAATGAGTGCTTATAGTTTCTGTGCTGCATTTGACATGAGTGAGAGCCAATATTCACTTTCAGTTGTGGAACATGGGATCTTCATGCCAGCGAATGTGGTGGTAGTGTCTAGACGTGCTGTGCTGTGTGGTGTGTAAAATATTTAGGTAAATGAGGTTATTAGGTTACAGGACATCATAGCTAAAAATTAGAATATTCATAGTCTAGGAATATGCATATTCTCTAAATTTCCTATGTGTGAAGAGCACATAACCCTAATTGACGTTGATATATTGCACATATAGCCCCCATAACTGTCAGGTACTGTATGCATTACACAGATAAATTCTCCAGTGACACCCTCACATTGCAATGCGTTCCCCCAAACACACACTTATACATCTTTGAAGAGAGATAACACCCACTGACAGCCCAATATTGCAAATAAAGAAGAGCAAGGATGCGTAAATCGGTTACGCCTAAGATATATGACCACGCACCTCCTCTTCTTTTTTTTCTTTTTTTTTTTTCTTTTTTTTTATTAAACACAATGAAAAGTGTATGAATCAAGTCTCTATTTTCTCTTTCATCCATTCTGGCAGCCTTGGGGTGTTGGCGCTGTGTGGACCTGGCATATCAAAATAAACTTGTTTATAGCTAGGACCTCCCCCTCTACATCCCATCTGTCTCAAAGAAGCCAATAGGAATCTTTCTATCTTCCTGTGCCCATGGAGTGGCCACCATCATCGTTTAGCTGCTGGGGCAGCTTTCTAAGTGATTTATTATCATTTTATATTCATCTTTTTCTTGTGGAGTTCTCATAAAGTTGGACAGTTAGGAATGCTCTTGGCATTCTGTCAACCACATCTACCATCGTGATCTCTGGTTCCCGCTGAGGGGGTGTCATGGGGTGCTGTTTTGGGATTTGGTACCGCCGATGTGATTACCAGTAGCTGCAATGCCTTCCGCAAAAACCTGTGACCGTACGCCAGTAGCCGCCACAGAAATTACACTGTTATTGAGATGGGGTGTATAGCCCAACTTCCTTAGGGATTAAACAATCATATAGAAGTAAACCATTTTAGTTCAATCAGGCCTCTGCAACTTACTGCTTAATTCCCTCATCTCCTAAGCAGACTCACAGATCCCACAACCACCAAAGAATAAAAGGTCTGTGCCTACTTTTTCTTATCTCGTCTGCATTCTGTAGAAAACCAGGGTTGAGCTGGCTAAAAATGTGTTCTGGCACGCAAATGTCACACAGCAGAGATCACATATTATTCAAAAACGACTACTGCCTCTACAGATGTCCATTCATTTGGAAATACACTAAACAAGTCTCCCTAGAACCTATTTCCTCTCAACTGTGTTTACTGGACTTCTACAATAATTCCCTTTTCTGTTGGGTTATTTTGTCAATACATTTACTACAACCTTTCTTGACATCATCTAGTAAAATTTGAGAGCACAGGGACCCCAACCATAGCCAAGACCTGTTTTGGGAGAAATGAGAGGGATGACCAATCACAGGCTGTAAACAAGAGATTGCAGCTTGTGATTGGTGCTCTCACTCATATATGCTTTCTACACCTTATAAGGGTAGGGGGCTATAAAACAAAAAAAAGCCATTGAATTCTGTATCCATTCTACGGGATGCAGTCAGGATACCGGCGGGCACTATCCCGCCCGCAGATATTCCGACACTTACATTCCGGCATGGGACTAAAGATAGGCGTCGAAATTCCGATGCCTATCAGTAGCCCTTCTATGGATACCCGACACCTGGCATACCGAACAAAGGAAGGGGGGGTTAGGTTTAGGGACACCCGGGTGAATTTGGGGTTAGGCACCCCGCCGGGAGGGTTAGGGAAGGGGACGGGGGGGGTTAGGCTTAGGCACCACTAGGGGGTGGGGTTAGGTTTAGACACACCCATGGGAGGGTTAGGTTTAGGGTGTGGAGAGGGGAGGTTTGGGTTAGACACTGGGGGGAGGTTAGGGTTAGGCTCCCCTAAGTGAGGATTGGGGGGGGGGAAGGGGAATGTTGGGGTGCTTACCTTCAGCTGTTGGGATTGCAACCCGCTGGGCTGCCGCTGTCGGTATTTGATCTGGCGGCTAAACCGCCGGCATTACATACCAATTCCCTATTCTACTATTGGTGATGAGTGCACCTGGATTGGGGGCCAGTGGGTTTACACAGAATCTGTTTATCACTTTTCTTGTATTTAAAATTGTAATATTGCCTAATAGTTTTGTCCTGTGCATTTAGAACAGCACCTAATTTCAGGATTTGTTCAGTTGTATTGACTTATTTATATAGCCCTTATTTCTAACATTCTTACAGGTGACAACTGCCAAGTAACAGATCCAAAATTTGGCTATGTGTATGACCTAAAGCCACTAGGTGAAAAGGTTGTGGAAGTGCTAGATAGTGACTATACGTACCAGCTCAAGGTCTGCGGCAGCATTACGGGATCTCTGTGCGAGTCCCAAGCACCAGCTGGAAGCACAATCTCATCCTGTCAAGTGAAGGGTAACACAGGAAAGCTAGCAGGTATGTATCAACCTGGAAACTTTTATTGAAATATCACATATGCAGAAATAAAGATTCCAATGCAGTATACTACTATTACACTGTGGGGAGCAAGCAGCGCACAATATATAAATGTCCGGCCTCTGCATGGGGGAACCAACATAACTGTTCATGTGGAAGCATTGTTTGTCTAAACCGAGTAATTAATAAAGTTTAAGGGGCACAAAAAGTGTGTTTCATGCTTGAAAATAGCTTTAATCATATATATATATATATATATATATATATATATGTGTGTATATATATGAGATACACCAGTGGGATTATTAGCTAGTTACTTGCTTTCTGTGTCAGAAATATTGGCTTGTAACCCAAACAATTTTATTGTTATGTTATACTTACTGCCCTTAATAAAGCCCTTAATAAAAAAATCTTCCTCTAAGGAAAAACAAAACACAAGAGTAAATAAACAAATTCTCCAGATGGTTGGAGGAGAAATAATTAGAAAAAAAGCACAAATTTATTCCTATAGTTTCTGCTTAATGTACAGGTCCCTAACTTTCCACAACCTGCATATGCTGCAGGTAACGTTCTCGCATATTGCTGGAAAAGCATGTCTTGTTGAAAACAATTTAAAGTGTGTGTGTGTGTGTGTATATATATATATATATATATATATATATATATATTAGAGATGAGCGGTTCGGATTCTGTGGAATCCGAACCGCTCCGAACATTGGGGATCCGAGTCCACCCGAACCCTGTTCGGGTGTTCACCGCCTGACTCGGATCCCCGTTCGGGGCCGAACGGCGGCCGCCTGATGTCGGATTCTCACTAGAGAATCCGACATCAGGTCTCCTATTGTGTAGGGCAGAGCGCTGTGATAGCGCTCTGCCCTACACAGACACAAACACACAGCCGCCAGCGGCAGCTGTGTGTTTGTCACAGCAGCCAATGAGAGTCACACAGACTCTCATTGGCTGCTGCACGGAGGGAGCCGGCTGGAGCTCACACATGAGCTCCGTCTTCCGGCTCCCTCCGCAGTGTGTGACAGGCTCAGCAGAGCGGACGGCGCGGGAGCGGGGAATCAGGAATCAGGTCAGTTTTTTGGTTTTTTTTTTTACTTGTGAAAGTTGTGCTAGGGCTGGGGGCGCTACTGGGGGGGGGCTATACTACTGGGGGGGGCTATACTACTGGGGGGGTCTGCTACTGGGGGGGGTCTGCTACTGGGGGGGGTCTGCTACTGGGGGTCCATACTACTGAGGGGCCTGCTACTGGGGGGGGCTATACTACTGGGGGGGGTCTGCTACTGGGCGTCCATACTACTGAGGGGCCTGCTATTGGGGGGGGGCTATACTACTGGGGGGGGGTCTGCTACTGGGGGGGCCATACTACTGAGGGGCCTGCTACTGGGGGGGCTATACTACTGGGGGGGGTCTGCTACTGGGCGTCCATACTACTGAGGGGCCTGCTATTGGGGGGGGGGCTATACTACTGGGGGGGGTCTGCTACTGGGGGGGCCATACTACTGAGGGGCCTGCTACTGGGGGGGCCATACTACTGGGGGGGCCATACTACTGTGGGGCTACTACTGGGGCAGCCTACTACTGAGGGGGTCCTGCTACTGGGGCAGCCTACTACTGGGGGCAGCCTACTACTGGGGGCAGCCTACTACTGGGGGCAGCCTACTACTGGGGGCAGCCTACTACTGGGGGCAGCCTACTACTGGGGGCAGCCTACTACTGGGGGCAGCCTACTACTGGGGGCAGCCTACTACTGGGGGCAGCCTACTACTGGGGGCAGCCATACTACTGGGGGGGCCATACTACTGGGGGGCCTGCTAATGGGGGGCATACTACTGGGTGGCATGCTAATGGGGGGCATACTACTGGGGGGCATACTACTGGGGGCACTGCATAGGGGACCCTACTACTAAGGGGACTGCATAGGGGGCACCACTGCTGGGGGCATTGTGTAAGGGACACCGCTACTGTGGGCATTGTGTAAAAGGGGCACTACTGTGGGCATTGTGTAAAAGGGGCACTACTGTGTGTCGTAACATAAATAAGAGACACTACTTTATGGTGTAATGTGAATCAGGTCCTATGTGCGGTGTACTGTGAATAAGATTGTGCACTGTGACTCCTTGGGCCGTAGCCCACTATGTAAACAAGTACTGTGATTCTGCTGGCCGTACCCCACTGGGTGGGTGCACTACTTTTCATTTCTGCCACTGCTGTGAGGCAATGTGTCATAGATGTGCTTTATACTGTGGTGTCTGTGTCGTTGTGCTGCTGCTTTGTCGCTTAGTAACCAGTCAGCTCACTGCAACCTTTGACCAATAATGTTGAAAACAATATTATAAGCTGTGATATGGTCTAAATTGACTGGAAATTAATGTTATTGAGGTTAATAATACTCTAGGAAGAAAAAAAAGACCAATTTATGTGATTTTAGCTTTTTTTGTCAATTTTTGTAAAAAGCCAGTCACCACAGTTTGGCAAATCCAAATCCAAAGCCAGACGACGAATAAGAACCAAATCCGGCAAAAATGGTCCGGCGCACATCCCTAATATATATATAATATAAGGGCATATACTTGGAGAACCACAAGTACCAGCAGGCGGGGTATTAAGGGCCTGCTGGCAACTATAGTACCTCTGCAAAATAAATATTCAAATAAAACACACAGACAGTCTTCTAAATCTTTTATTTACCAGGACCTTCACCTGGAGCGCGGTGGCCAGTAAGCTCTTTTGCGCGGCCGCTGCACATCCAGGGCTTCTGCGGCGTCAAATTAGCAGCTCCACCATTTTGTGAGTGACAGCAATCTCATTCTGTGAGAGCTGAATCTGCAGTTAACCACAGGGTGTGATGGCATACCATATCTGTATTGCGCAAGGAACACGTCCATTAGTCGTAATTTCATTGCTTCTTGAAGTTTGAGTGGCAGAAAATCAATAGGTTTTGTGAATTTTCAGATCATGTCTAAGCAGCCTTAATGGGACATATGAAACCGTAAGGTTTTTTGTCTATGGAATATATATATATATATATATATATATATAATGTTCATAATAAGATTGTGTTTAAAAGTGAAAGAATAAACCGTATCCTACTGGTCCAGTGTTAGGAGGCTGCTGCTCCCCATTCCAAAGTGCGTGTAATGAGAGCTGGCAGTGCTAGAATCTCTCACATTGAGCGCCAGACACAATGGGCGGAATTCAATTGTTTTCGCGGCCCGCATCTCCCGTCTAAAGTGACAGGAGATCGCGGGCCGCTATGCAATTGTTCAAGATTTTCGTGCTGATCGCGCCCATAGAGGTCAGGTTTAGCCGCGTAAAGCAGCTAAACCTGACCAAAGTGCTGGGCGCGATCGCGAAAAGTGATGTTTGGGCGCCCAAACATGTCACTTTTCGCACATTTCAGCTCTCATCCCCCAGGGGCTGCGAGCTGAAATGTAGCGCTGGCAGCTCATCGTGCTTGACAGGAGCAAGAATTGAATAGCTCCGTCAGGCGCGATAGGGGCTGGAAAGAATTGAATTCCGCCCAATGTGTGTGTGAACCCTGGAGCTAGAGTACAGTAGGGTCTGGCTGTTTTTACTGCTTTACTTCCAAAGGGGGATTGGAGGCCCCTGCAGCCAAAGTGGAGCTATAGACTATGGAGCAAGATTCTGGAAGTTAGTTTGCGCAGCAGTGGATGATCCCCCCTCCCATGCCTCCCACACAGAGTGGCTTCTGGTACTGGTGACAACGTCTGGTAGTGGCAGCAACTATTCTCCTACAGCTGGGGGCACTAGGGTGTTGCGCAGTAGGCATGTACTGTCAGTGAGTGGTGACTGACTTGCACGAGTAGAGCAGTAACGGTAGGTTATTTCTAATAAGAGCCATTCCAAGCCATTTGGATTATTTTACAGAAATGTATAAAATAGTATCTTTCTTCTAATAGGCTTCTAGCATGGAAATCATGGTCTGTATTAAAAATTATAATACAAAAAGTAGCTTGTTTTTATATTGTACTGTATTTGCTCTTATACCTAGTAATATCAGTGATGTTACACTGTGTATTGCTTCATACATTTTTAAATTTTCATTTTTTTTAATTAGGTTTGACGAATCAAAAGCTGATTTATAAAGATGGACTAATTATGTTAAATTATACTGGAGGAGAAGTGTGCCACAAAAAGTATACACGTACCACTCTGATAATATTCCACTGTGACAAGACGGAAGGAAAGGTTGGTACAGTTACCTCACTAAGCTGAATTTTATATCGGTTTTGTTACTTTCCCACTGTCAGAAAATATGATGTTTATTGTCTGTATCCGGGTCTTAAGCCAGCCACACACAGGTCAAGTAAACAGGATCAATGTCCTGTCAGCCGCATCTGAGCAGCCAGGTAATTTACAGGGTAACACAGGGCCTGTTCCTGGTAATCTTCTAATCAACTTTACAAACATAGCTGCTAAGGATCTAATGCCCAATATCACAGTGTGTGGCCAGGGTTTCAGTGTCCGCCCATGTACATATAATCACTGGGCCTGATTCAGACTTGTACGAAAACTTGCGTACAACTTCGGTAGAGTGCAGAACTCATTCTGTGCATACACAGGACCCATTCTGCAGAACAAGTCCAGCGTCATAACACGCAGTGCCCCCTAAGCTGCAACCTGAATGACAGGCTGCGGCCCTTTAGGGGCAGGGAGGGTGTGCCACCGGGCAGCGTCATCCCTGTTTTCTGGCTGTGCCAAGGCCAGTGTCTGTGTCTTCCGACACAAATTTACTGGCCTCAGCAGCGCAGATGAGGCGGCCAATCTCAGTAGATATAAGGGGCCCATACATCTAAAGTCCCGATTCCCAGTTCTGCTAACCCGATCCACGGATCGACTATCAATGATCGTCAATCCGTCGGCGGAACAGGGTAATTTAACGTAAAAAATCCCCCAACTCCCTGATTTCAACCATTTTCGGGTCTAGATCAGGGAATCGAGCATATTCCTGATTCCTGGACCCCGACGTTGGCAGAACTGGGAATTGCTGCAATAGTGGCTCAATATATAACCTAAGGTCTCGATGGTGATCTGATGTATCCATTTTTGGACGCAGCGCTCGGATCTGCGATGGAGGCAGGAGAAGTCTCTTGTCCTCGGACGCCTGCTACATCATTAGTATACCGGTGCAGCTGCTGTGTGCATAGCGTGAAACTCTGAAATAGGCCCATTGCTTGTTATTAACAGCCATTATATTTTTGGAATCTCTTTATACATTACTACAACTTTTTACTTGACTATAAACATTAATTACTTTAATATAGATCATTTTCTGCTGTTACAGTCTTTGTAAAAAATGTTACTTGTATTATTTAATTTCAGCCGGTCTTCCTAAAAGAGACTCCTGACTGCACATACATGTTTCAGTGGCGTACACCACGTGCCTGTCCCTTCAAACCTGTTGATTGCTCCTTCAAGTAAGGCCATGCCACTGTTTTTACCTACTGTACTATGTGTATAATTCAGAATACAACCTGATTGATAGCTCCCGCAGTAAAATGTGTTGTTTAAAACCGATCCATGATGAAGAGATTTTTCTAATACCCACCAACCGTGCTCACTTCAAAACTCTCAGTCCCATACTGACAGTATACAGCGCTCAGCATACCAGACTTACACCCACCATATACTACATGTGCAAAGATATAGAGAGTGATGTGTAATCTGCGCTATTTTAATGAAGGAGATGAAACAGTATGGGCAGAGCGGTTATCTGGTGGGAAAACGGGGTTATTGTGGCTGACACAGATCAATGTGATCACTTTCTTGATCACTCAGATAAATGTTGAATTGTTTGGTAGATCTTATAGGGCGCACACGGGAAAATTAGAGGGCGGGTAAAGGGATAGAGGGTGTGAACTGATAAAGATATATCATAAGATATATGTCTATGCTGTGTTCAACACATAATAATAAGAAAGGGTATTAAAATTAGGGTTCTACTCATACATTTATTAAATACAAGCATTAATACATAAAAAAATATATGGAGTATCATGGTGGTATGAATTCTATGTTACTCTCCTGTGTTTCCTATTCTTGATATAGTGTACAAAGTATACGTATGTATCTGTAGAACATATATTAAAACAATGGTCAGTTAATAATGTGGGTTCCTAAAATGCTAAAAGTGCTACAAATATATAAAATTGTATGTGTGTGGAGATGTGTGAAATATGTAGCAGATGATAAATACAAATGAATATAAATAGATATGAATATAAATGGATATCAGAGATAATTCTCAGAATATACTGTGCAAACTGAAATGATCAGCAACAAGTGGCATCCGAGACACTGCCTATTTTGTCAGGACCGGGCCCCATCATTTCTGATGGCAGCCTTGCCAGCCTTACAGCCTGATCAACACCACAGGCACATACCCACCGTGCATTGCTCTGTGCCAGCATAACGCCTCATGTCTATCACATGGCTATGCCCCCATATAATGCTCTGTAGCCACCGTGACAGTGTCCTGTTCTTTACAGACCTATGTCCACCCTACACTTTTCTGAGACCTGCTTAACAAGTTATCATGCTGCCCGCCATCTTATACTTAATGTGCAATTCCTTTACCCTGCATAACAGTTACATGCATTTTAGTTACTGATGAAAGTGCTCTGGCTATGAAGACTGTAGGTCTGCTGCCACGAACACTGGGTCCTACCCTTCTAGATTTTGCTTGGAAGGGGGAGCACGACAGGTGATTTTAGATCTAAATCTCCCAACATGGTAATTCTAGTGGGAAAGAAGAACCAGTAGGAGAGGTCACTAATGGTGGGTTACTGATGGTAAGAGGCACCCTGAGAGCAGATCTGTAAAAGTCAACGTACTATAATAAGTTACCATCAGAAACACATCCTAGAAATGTTGGTAAAGTAATTTATATATGTATATGCCCAGATATTTTAATTTAGAGCTTTCCACTTGAGTTTGAAATGTCTGTTTTTATATTGTTAATGTAGGGTGTGCAGTTTGTCGCTTTTACAGCATTTCATAAATAGTAATATAGACTCAAATTTGAATTGGCAAGCCTTTTCTTTAATAATACTGTGTTATTCTTGTAGCTTTCGTTATTAAGTAACTTTTCTTTTTACAACGTTTGCAAATACTTTCACTGAATATGAAACAACTTCAAAGGGCGGTATTCAATTGTTTTAGCGCACCTTATCTCTTGTCTAAAGTGACAGGAGGTCGCGGGGCGCTATTTAATTGATGCCTGTTATTGTGCCGATTGTGCTCATAGAGGTTGGGTTTAGCCACGTAAAGTGGCTACTCCCGACCCAAGTGCTGGGCACAATGGCGCAAAGTGCCGTTTGGGCGCCCAAACAGGTCACTTTTCGCCCATTTCAGCTCGCACCCCTTGGGGGGTGCGAGCTGAAATGGTGCGTCGGCAGCTGATCGCGCCCGACAGGATCAACAATTCAATAGCTCCTGTCGGGTGCGTGGGGGGGGCGAAACAATTGAATTCCGCCCAAAGTGTTAAGGCGTTTTTAAGATGTAAGATGTAGCTATAAATTACCTAACCTTTACGGATGCTTATCCTTTTTCTTTCTGGATATTAATTTTCAGGGACACACTAGGAAATTCCTATGATCTGTCACCATTATCCAATTACAGTGGAAACTGGGAAGTTCAACTTTTTTCCGGATCTAATCAAAAGTACCGCATAAATATATGTATGCCTCTAGTGCCAGAGAAGGGTAAGGATATTATTTCTAAACTACTTTATTTCACCATCCATTCTGTTTTATTTTACGCGATGTACACACTTTGCTTTTAGTAAACCTGTGATTGGTAGATCTGGATGAAGAAAACATTAACCATAATCCATATTTTTTGATATAACAATTAATGTGCATATGTTTTTATGTTTTCTCTCGCTACTGAGAGGTCATTTGAACAAGTAATATCGCTGGTGCTGCTCCCATTGCTGCCAGAAATAAGTCCGTCATTAAAGCTGGTCTGGTACCCAGGATAGAATCCTCAGTTTTGCATAGTCACACCCTTAGGTGCTACTTATGCGCTTATAACTTGTATCACTGTGATTTTGGGCAGTTCTATATCTTCACACTTGTTTTTTTTTTTCTTTACCAGAGTTACCATACAAGTCCTCTTTTGTTACCCCTTGCCTCCCTCCCTCCCTTATATCAAGGTTTCTCTTTTCTTCTACCTGACCTTGTTTCGCTCTAATATTATAACAAATGAACCACTCTTATAATCAGTACTATAATAGTGAGACAGACATTCTGTACTATACTGTAATATTGAAATGATTATTTTATTTACAAGCACATGGTGGTAGTGTTCATTTCAAGTGTGTGGTGTAAATAAGTGCAAATGAAGGCATTTCAAAATATGAATCCAATTAAACTTCTATCCGCAAAGAAAAGCACAAAACAAAATTAAGACGGCACAGTATTACATACAGTGAAAAGCCATCTGTACTGGGCATCTGTCCATAGTCTCACACAGCCTACTTATAGATAGATATTGGTGGGAACATAACAGCATAATGCAATTTCAAATTGTAATGTCCATTGTCTTAAGAAAAACCATTAACATTTTAAAAACGTTTCTGTTTGTTCATGGACAGATTCATGTCCACATGGCGCTGCCGCCTGCCTAATAGACGGCGCGAAGGCCATAAATTTGGGAGAGCTTGCGTCAAGTCCAAAGTGGGAAAATGAAGTTGCCATTCTCCAGTATAAAAATGGAGATCGCTGTCCAGATGGTTTAAGAAACAGAACAACCACCATACGCTTCAAGTGTGATATAAACAGAGTCGTAAGTTAATTACCAATTTTATGATTGCTTTCATCTTTAAAAGATCCTGTATCATTAATAAATACCGATGTGCCCTCATATACTATTGCAGTCGCACCAAACAGCCCTTCTCAGCGCGCCAGGACCTGTCTGACTCAGCTTGTACAAGTGTGCATCTTATTTGCAAATGGATGCGATAAACCAATTCACAAGACTTTACTGATTATCTTGATTTGCGACTCTTGTGCGAGCTGAGTTACACGGGACCTGGCGGTTCACTAACACTAGACGTCTCATGTTGCATGGCGTATTGAGGCTAGATTTATGAGAACACCTTTATATTTTTGCTTTTACACATTTAGGGGGGAATGCAGTTGTTTTTGCGTGCTCGATCATGCCTCATTCCGCATCTAAACTGACTGCAGGATATTCAGTTGTTCGTTTGCTTTTTCCGCACATGTCGCACCCAAATAGAACCCATCTACAGTCCTAGGTAGTGCGGTGCCCAAAACAAGGATTTTTCGAACATTTCTGCTTGTCACCTCGGGGCTACGAGCATAAATCATACTATCGTGCCTGTTGACAGGAACAATTGAATAGCTGTCACCGGCGCGCAATACTACTGCCGACAGCGAAAATAATTGAATTCCCCACTTTTATCTTTCTGTTTTTCTTTCTGTATGCGCTTGGTAGAGTTGTTTCCAATGCCCTTTGGGATATGACACTGCTCAGCTCTAACCACTGGTTTCATGTAATGCAGCAAACAGTGAGCAACTCTGTTTCTTACAAAAATCTACATCTATGCACAGAAGGTGAAGAATCAACTTGTTTCTTTATCAAATTAGGAATTAATAAATTAATTGTCCTATCCACTGCTCCATGGAACATATTGGTGACAGTACAGAAGTACATGCAGTCCAAAGCTCAGAGGTTCCCAAACGCGGTCCTCAAGACTCCCCAACAGTTCAGGTTTTAGAGATATCCGTAGTTAAGCACGGGTGACTTTATTATTACCTCAGTCAATTTGATTTAACCACCTGTGCTCAACCATGGATATCTCTAAAACCTGAGCTGTTGAGGTGACTTGAGGACAGCATTTGGGAACCTCTGCCATAGCTTTTATTTTATAGATGCTCTGTTTTTCTCTTGGCTGAGAAAGGCATCATCTTTTCAGATTTAGTGCAGTGCAGGGCATTTCTTTTGCTGGGTACACACTTTACAGACGACGAGCAATATATCATTCAGTGCATCAGTTCATGTGTATACACGATATCAGACCCTCCAACATGGCCCCTTCCATCAGGTACACAATGTTCTGCTCCTGGACTTCTCTTTTAATTTATTATTGCAGCCACCTGTGTTGAAACACCCTTCTGATCATTTAACTAGCTCAACACAGATGGCTGCAATTATAAATTACCTGGGAAGTCCAGGAGCAGAACATTGTGTACCTGATGGAATGGGTCATGTTGGAAGTTCTGCGATATATCTGTGAACGACATCCGACTGATCTGTTATGCTGTCAACATGAACCGCTTATAATGACATTACAACTGGGTGGGCAAATTTAAATGCTCGTCCAGTTGTGATGTCTGGTTAGACATATCGAGCAGCCGAGTGCTAAGTGTGTGTGCTTCCCTACTTGGCCAGCAGGCCGCTGGGTTGGCTGGGAGTGTAGCCCACATATATTTGCAAAGTCTGTTTTGATGCTTTGTATTGCCTCATAATGCAGCTCTGTAACTATAATAATTTTGATACATTTTAGAATTGTGTTTGGAATTCCTAGAATAGCCCCTTTTAGCGCCATTTGCTCTTGTGTATATCTCCCACATACAGATCTTGCAAAATATATGTTCTATTTAAATTTGGGGTGCATAAAAGTGGATATAATTATATATTGGGTCATTTTAAGCCACTTTTAAAAAACCTTCAAAATACGCCTTTAACACCCACCTGCAATCTTAAATACACCTATCCCACTCCTACAACACTATCATATACCTGTCCCACATCATTTAAGCCATTTTCCTGCACTTTTTCACCCCAAAAATGACAGGTCGTAATTGGCCAAATTAAGCTAATAAAAAAATAAAATTTTTGCCTATTTATTAAGAAGGGTGTCTCAGTGGTTCTGCACCAAGTCCCGACATTTTTAGCCAAAAATAGGGTTTTGCACAACTTATCACCTGCTCAGAGGTGGTTAAAAGAATTTGCCGATAAAGGCAGCCCAAACACCAAAAAAATTCTCGCTCGCTTGTAATTGGTTAGCCTTTTTGCGTGATTTACTACGGAGATTTATTTTTTTGGGTAAAAAAAAAATCAAATAATAATTCTCTGGAGAAAAATTACAAAGTTTCTCTAAATACAATACTCTAAATACATGTAATAGGATAGGGACAGAAGTTCTCTCCCTAAAATTGTACCACATGACCACGGATTTACGAGAGAAAACAGGTTATTGCATCTAATTGGATACCCCCAATATCGGTTGTACACACCAGCCGACGGGAAAGACCAACTATCGTTGGTCAGCTGTACCCAGCATTCGTTTTTGACTGTTTTACAAGCTGTATTTAATAGTTGACCTTAGACCGCAGAAAAGTGTATCCAAAATGTCTTAAGCTGGGTACATACTGAGTGATGTGTACCCGACGGGCTGACACATCTGATCCTGGGCACGCGTCAGAACAATGTACTGAGCAACGGAACGATCACTCATTCCGTCCTTCATTATACTGCATGGTCCCGCATGAGATATCGTCAGGTTTGATATACTGCACAATATGCACGACATTGCTCGAGTGTGTACCCAGCTTAAGAGTTCTTGAATGAGCTGCAGTGAAAAATAGTCTGAACATAGCCTAAAATTAGTACCACAGATACAGAGCCGGCCCTAGGCAAGATTGTGGCTTTTGCCCCCCTCCTGTGGTCTTGTTGTGCTGTGCTTCTATCCCATGCAGCCTCATTTCCCCCATATGTCGGACCAGCCCAGCATCATCTTTCTTTTGTAAAAATATTTAATAAAACACTTACCTTTTCTTCTTCACTGTCCATAGAGATCCACAGGGATGTGGTTGGAGAGATTCAGGAACCAAACGGTTAAAGCTTTCAGCTCCCAGGATTCCTCGGGTCCTCCTCCATATATACCCCAGCCACGGGCCTTCAGTTGTTCATTTGGTGCGACAGGATTCAGGCGCACCTTTGTAACAGGGGACTGCTCAGGCAGTCCTAAGCTTTTATGTTTTATTTATTTTTTATGTTTTTGGGTTGGCAGTACTGAGCGTCTGAATTGAAACGCATGTACTGTGACTCCATCTACCCCCACCGGGCCGCAACACCCGTAACAGGGCTGGTGATTTCGGCGGGTCTCGGCTGAGATTGCTAGCAGCGATGCTGGAACCTGGTCTGCAACCGGATGCATGGAGATGACTGGTAAGGCGATTCCTCGCTTATCGAGCGCGGCAGTCCTTGCTTCCGGCATAGGAGACGCACCAGAAGCCGCTTCAGTCAGGGCTCGGAGCATCCGCGTCCTCACTAGACCACCAGGGCCTTATCGTCTGACGCCGGGGATCGGCAGCAGACACTTCTGCTGGCACAATGCCAGCGTACCCGGCCGGTTGATGCAGCTTAGGGGAGGTAGGTGCTCTCCCGGCAGCTCCGACCCAGACGCAGTCCCTTCAAAGGTTTACGTGCGTCTGGGTCACTCCTCCTACCTGCCTGATGTATATGAGACGCTCACAGACCTGATTCAGCGAGCACTGCTGAACGCAGAGTCCTGATTTTTGGGATTCTGCACAGGTGCCAGACCCATTCTGCGCATGTGCAGAACGAGTCTGCAAGTCCGCTTGCAGACTGTCAGTGATTGACAGTCTGCTGCCGTTTGGGGACGGGGAGGGGGCGGCGACAGCCTCTGTTACCCGAAATGGAGGCATGTCTCGTCGTTGGGGGAGGGGGTGCAGGGAGGGAAGAGGCCAGGAGCTCCATCGGGTGACGGAGATTTCCGGGCCTCTTCCTTTAAACTCCGGCTGTGGGACCCTATGGGTCATTGCAGCCGGCCGATGGTACGCAGATTGACTGATGCTGTGTTGAACAACGCAGCTCGGTTAAGTAATGCACGGGGCGGCTAAGCCGCGCTCGCCCGAAAAGTGGGCATGGCCTAATTACCATAGGTCACGCCCCCTAAGTGCCGCTAATTGGGGGCGTACCCGTACGGCATGCCTCCCATTTATCGTCGGGCTGGGGGCGCGCCCAGAACTCCTTCAATAGCTGGGCTACTGCTGAGCACATGCGCGCGGCATCCATTCCTCTTCTCCGGGGCCGGCACCGCCACGCAGCTGCGGCGATGGGGGTGCACAACCTCCCGAAGCACCAGCGGGACACTTTAGCTCGTGGGTGGAATAGCGGGACAGTGGCCGAAAAATGCGACTATCCCGCCGAAAATCGGCATGGTTGGGAGGGGTGCACCCTCTATGGGGTGGCGCCCCTGTTCGACCGCACTTTTCGAACTTACCTCGAGCCAGCCCTGGGTCTCATTTCTCTATTCTAAATTAAAAAACCCTCAACAGGTTTATTCATGTACCCAAGTTCCGTATGGAAACTTACCGTTCAATTATTTTGGCAATGTTGCCTGGGGATTGTGTGGTTTCCTTGGACATTCAGAATGTGTATCTGCATGTTCCTATTACGCTATCTCACCAACAATTTGTACGTTTTGCTGTCCTACAACATTATTTCCGGGCACTGCCCTTTGGCCTATCAACGGCCCCCCGAGTATTTACCAAGATAATGGCAGTCATGACGGCCTATCTCAGGCGTCAGGGAATCAGAATACGACCATATCTGGATGATCTTCTGATATTGGCACAAACTCCAGTTGTTTTACAACACCATCTTCATCTGACCATAGCCTGCCTACAAAAACACAGCTGGATCATCATTTGACAGAAATCCTCTCTTTCTCCAGCACAGCAGATGATACATCTGGGAGCACTTCTGGATTCTCAGGTAGATTCTCGGGTGTTTCTACCAGAGGACAAGATTGCGGCCCTATCATTGTGAGTACCCAAACTGTTATGCAAGCGAAGGGTATCCATTCTATCAGCGATGCAGGGCCTGGATATCAATTGTATCTACCTTAGATATGATGGGGTATGCTCAGTTTCATTCCAGGCCTCTGCAAAGATTGATTCTCTCCAGGTGGAACGGACAGTACCAGCTAATAAGGTCCCAGAGGATCATTCTCACTCCAGAGGTGTTTTAGTGTTTTTGTGTGCGTGCGTGTGTATAGATTAATAAATAGATATGCACCACATTTATTGTCACTTTTTTTTTCTTGGTTGGTTGGGATGAATTTACGCCACTGTGAACAAGTACTTGGCTGCTTGTTTTAACACTGAAATTTAGAATTAACCTAGGAAATGCCCCTTACCCACTATAAATCTTTATGGTTTCACCTTTTTTTGCCCTTGCTCCTATTTTTTGCTCTTACTCCTATCCCTGAATAAGGCCTAATGTATCTGAACACAACCTAATCATGATTTAGTAAAAAGTGACATTTGGGGGCTAAACAATTACCTGCATAAAACTGCACTTTATAGTGAGATCTGAATAAACAACAAATGACATATGTCACAGCTAAATAGTATCTTCTCTATTCACCTTCTTACATTCAGCATTGTACTTGGCCATCTTCTGGGCAACTATATATATATATATATTCATGAGTATTATTAACAGTCATACTAGCACCTTTCATTGCATCATACTTGGTCGGGAGCCTCCTGAAAATTGTGTGTCGCTTCCGACCCCCCCGGAAGAGTGGACAAGTCTCCCGGCCGGCACCTCCCGCCCTACCCACCTGCAATTCCCGCCGGCGTCCGCTCCCACCTTTCATAATTGCCCGGCAGCTGATGACGCGATTCGCGCTAAATCGCGTCATCGTGGCCCCGGTAATCTCTGCAGGGTCATAATGATCCGATCGCACGGTCACGCCCCCCTGCCCCGCCCCCAAAATCGTCTCACAATTTACCAAGTGATATTCTTGTTTTCTACTTCAGGGTCCATAGGGTATCCACAGGATACCTTGGGGTATAGGCGGATGACGTCAGACAATCGGGCACCACAGAGTTAAAGTTTTCAGCCTCCCAGGATGCACTGGGGTCCCCTTCCTATACCTCGCCCCCGAGCCAAGGCAAATCAGTTTCATAGGTGCCCAGCTCTGAGTCGGATCACCATTTAGGGGGGCTGTAATGGCCCCTGAAGTTCTTCTTCAAGGCAGCTGTGGCTGCACAAGATGAGCTGCATAGACAGTCAGTACTGACGTTCTATGCTGTCACTCCTCCACCCCGCCGGACCAGAACGCCGTTACTGATCCAGGGATGCTGGTGGGTGTCTGGGGTCACAGCTAGCGGTGACCCCGGATTACCCGGACAGTGGCCGGATTCAAGGGGGCAGGTAAGCGGCTGGGTCCCGCGGAGGGTACCCGCCGATACATAGTCCTTAGTCCCCAGGCAGGGGCTCCCTGGGGACTGGCTGCACGTGGAGCCAGGTATTAACCTGCGCTTCCACTAGACCACCTGGGACAGCGGGCTGAGCAGAGCGGATTAAGCTCCAGCGTCCCAGGGGTTAATTGCATTCCAGGGGAGTGCACCTTCCCTGTCTCACAGCCGGCGCCTCCCCCGCTGCACAGTGCCTCTCCATAGCGGTCTGGCGGGCTGTGTCAGTGCTCCTCCCCCGGGCCCCCCTCCTCTCTGCCCCTCGGCGGCCGTTTTCTAGCAAGTGTGCAAACGCTGTTGGATGCTGAATAAGGTGGAATCGCGATCCGGGTCCCCCCGCATACCTCTCTTTCGATTAAGGTCAGTCTATACAGCACTGTTTTCTACCCGGCTCTGTGTCTGTGTAGTTGATCATAGTGCTGGTAGTGCAGGGATTTATTTCGGCATTGTATGTGACTTACTGCTAGTGCTGCTGCCTGTACTTTCACTTCTGACTGTCAGCCATTTTACTGTCCCTGTTCTTCCTCTGCTAAAGCCCTTGTGGTGCGGTGTTGCAGGGTGTTCATTGCCTCACTGTAAGAACATTTATCTGTGAGGGGAGTCACATACACTCCGTTACACTCATCATGTCTGTGAGTGAACGTGATTTCTCTCTTCAGCTATAGTGTGCCACATGTAATGTACCATTAGCGGAGGGTGATGGAAACACTGAGGGTTTATGTAGGGCATGTTATCTTATATCACGCCCAATTTCTGTCACTGTGCCTGTGCAGGAACCGCCCTGGGGTTGTTTTGCTAAGGAACTTACAACCCTTGTGGGCCAGCTAGCGATGCCGTCTGCGTTCCCCCAGATGGGGTTGTCACAGCAGTCTGTAGTGTCGTCACCCATGCAGGGGTTCCCCAGGCAGTTGATGGTACCCCAGTGTCTCCCGCTTTCACCCCCCAGGTCTCGCAGGAGCCTGCGTGGGTGAATTCATTGTCCAATACGGTGCAACACCTGTCGGACGTTTTACAAGGGGAGTCATCATTGCGGCCTCCTAAGCGGCCTTTAGTGTCTCAGACGGCTCAGTATGATGAGGATGATATGTCGTCTGATGACTGAAATTTTTGACTTTTCAGACCAGGAGGCCCTCCGTACTAAGGAGGCAGAGTCTGTCTAAAGTCTATATACCTGGCCTTATACGGGCAGTCCGTGCGTCCTTGGTTATTGAGGAATGACGATCCCCCCGTGGCCAAATCCAAATACGCCTTCTTTTAAGGATATTAAAGGTGATGCCACTGTATTTCCTCTATCTGGTCAGTTAGTGGATCATTTAGAGGAGGCGTGGAAAAATCCGGGCAAGCGGTACCAGCGTCAAAAACTTTTGGCCTTTGCATACCCCTTTGCGGATAATTATTTTTCCAAGAGGGAAACTCCTCCGCAAGTGGTTTCTCATGTAACACGCCTAGTAAGGAGTGCTACATTGCCCATGCCCTCCATGTTCTACTTGAAGGATTCTACGGATCGCAAGGTTGAAATATGCCTGAAATCCATTTATACCCTTGCTGGGGGTGCATCCAGACCGGCTATGGCCGTGTGCTGGGTGGTCAGAGCCATAGCCACCCAGCAGGTGGAGTTAGTGGGTTATCTCAGAGACTCAGCCACATACATTAATGAGGCAGCCTTAGATATAGGTCTCATCACTTCTAGAATTTCCTCGGCAGCAGTGGCGTCTCGCCGCACCCTATGGTTGCACTCTTGGAAAGCGGACGCGGATTCTAAAAAAGGGTTTTGAATGCTTGCCTTTTAATGGACAGGTCCTGTTTGGCCCTGATCTGGACAAAATTGTGGCCACTCTGGCAACAGCTAAGTCTGCATGTCTGCCATCGGCTACAGTTCCATCAAGGTCGGGTTCTTCATCCTTTCGGCCCTATAGAGCCCAGGGTAAGTCCAAAGTACAGTCCTTTCCGAAACAGGGGCCAAGAAATCTGCCAAGCCTAAGAAGCAGGCTTGGAGTACAAGACGTCCTACTCCCAAGTCGGACAATAAGCCTTCCGCCTGACGGGACGGGCCTCTCTTTGGGGGACCCCAAAAATGGGAGGCTGGCTTCTTCAGTTCGCCCAGTGCTGGTGTCTAACAACCATGTACACTTGGGTAAGAGAAGTGGTCTCTTGGGAGTACGCCCTCACCTTCCGGCGCAGGCCTCCCAGACGGTTTTTCACCACGGGCCTTCAGTCAGATCAAGACAAGGACCTGGAATTCCTACAAGGTGTTACACTCTCTGCTCCAGGCTGGAGTTATAGTGCCCGTTCCGTTGTCCCAGAGGGGATCGGGGCATTACTCCAATCTTTTTCTGGTACAGAAACCCAATGGGCCTTACCGGCCCATCCTCAACCTCAAATCCCTCAACAAATTCTTGAGGGTTCCTCAGTTCCGGATGGAGACCCTACGTTCCATCACTTTAGTGATGGAGCCTGGGGATTTTATGGTGTCGCTAGATATTCAGGACTCTTACATGCATATCCCCATTGTTTCAGCACACCAACATTTCCTGAGGTTTGCAGTGGTCGACCAACATTTCCAGTTTCAGGCACTGCCCTTTGGTCTGGCCACGGCGCCTCGAGTGTTTACCAAAGTCATGGCAGTTATGGCAGCCCACTTGCGGATGCAGGGGGTCCGCTTGTTGCCCTATCTGGACGACCTCCTGTTATTGGCAGGGTTTCCAGAGATACTTCAGTGCCATCTGCAACTGACAGTCTCTGTGTTGCAGACTCACGGCTTGCTGATAAACTGGCCTCCCTGGCTCCCTCACAGAGGATGCTCAATCTCGGAGCCCTGTTGGACTCTCAACAACAGAGGATCTTTGTGATGGAAGAAAAGATCTCTGCATTACAGGCAAAAGTACGCAGTTGCCTGCAGAGTTGCCGGGTGTCTAATCACTCGGCGATGAGGTTACTGGGATCCATGGTGTCGATGTTCGACATGGTGGAGTACGCCTACTTTCACTCCAGACCTCTGCAGAAGTTGATCCTCTCCAGATGGAATGGGTTGCCCCATCGGATAAAGACACAGACAATGGCGTTTTCCCCGGATGTACGTCTGTCTCTTGCCTAGTGGCTGCACACTGCTCACCTGAACAGGGGGCGCCCCTTTTGAATTGCGGACTGGGTCTTTCTGACAACAGACACCAGTCTCCGAGGCTGGGCAGCGGTGACGGGTCCGCACTTCTTCCAGGGAATGTGGATGCCAGCAGAATCTGCGCTTCAGAAAAACACCTTGGAACTTCGGGCAGTGGCCCTGATTCAGAGCCGGACGCTCTGACCAGAGCGCTCGCTCTGAATCAGGGCCGTCCTATTTAAATTTGGAGCGGCCTTTTGGACGCTCGCATAGCTGTGGGTTACCACCCACAGCTTATGCGAGCGTCCATGATGATGGTCGCGATGGTCAAGACCATAGCGACCATCGGGCTTGCGATGAGACCCTGCGGTAGGGTCTCGCTGCCGCAAGCCCTGGAGTGGAGGAGTCCCGCATTCTAGCTTGGGCGGAAGGCAATCTCCCTGCCATATCGGCAGTGTTCATACCAGGAGTCCTCAACTGGGAGGCAGACTTTCTCAGCCGTCAAGACGTGCATCCAGGAGAATGGTCTCTTCACCAGGAGGTGTTTCAGCTACTGGTGAACAAGTGGGGCCTTCCAGAGATAGACCTCATGACACAACAACAAGCTACCTGGTCAAGAACAAGAGACGTAGAGGCACTTCTGGTAGACGTGCTGTCGGTCAGGTGGACCTCAGTTTGCGTACCTCTTTCCTCCATTCCCCCTTCTTCCTCGAGTGATTTGCAAATTCAAGCAAGAAGGCAGCACGCTCTTGCTGATAGCTCCAGCGTGGCTCAGACGGTACTGGTACTCAGATCTTCGGAGTCTCTCCATAGACACTTCGATGCTGTTATCTCTACGTCCGAACCTGTTGTCTCAAGGTGCTTGTCATTACCGAGACCTGGCTCGTCTGTCTTTGACGGCGTGGCTGTTGAGACTGCCCTCTTAAGGTCCAGGGGTTTTTCCAGCTCTGTAGTTAACACCATGCACAGAGCTCGGAAGCCTGCATCTGCAAGATTTACCATCGAGTATGGCGTACTTTCTTTGAATGGTGTCACCCTAGAGGCTATGCTCCTTAGGTGTTGCGGATATCCAGGGTGTTGGCTTTCATACAGGCGGGCTTAGATCACGGTCTTCGCCTTGCTTATCTGAAGGTGCAGGTTTCTGCCCTGTCAGTGTGGTTTCAACGTAGGATTGCTACTCTTCCTGATGTCCGCACCTTTCTGCAAGGTGTACTTCATATTCAGCGTAGCTTTGTTCCACCAGTGGCTCCTTGGGATCTGGATGTGGTCCTGAGGGCTCTCCAAGGACCGCCATTTGAACCACTGGGCTCAGTGGATTTGAAATGGCTTACAGCTAAGACTGTATTTCTTCTGGCCATTGCTTCGGCCAGAAGAGTTTCAGAATTGAGGGCTCTCCTTTTCTAATTTTTCATAGGGACATGGCGGTGCTTCGCACTCGCCCTAGTTTCCTCCCGAAGGTGGTATCTAGTTTCCACATTAACGAGGAAATCATAGTGCTGGCCTTTAATTATCCAGACCTCTCGGTTTTATGAGGCCACCTTGGATGTGATGTGGGCTCTCAGGATTTATGTTGACCGTACCAATTCTTTTAGGAAGTCGGACTCCTTGTTTGTCCTCTATGGCTTCCGGAAGAAGGGTTGGCCTGCCACTAAGCAAACTTTGGCAGGATGGATTCGCATAGCAATTTCTGAGGCTTTTATTCATGAAGGCCTTCCTGTTCCATCCTCTGTTAGGGCTCATTCCAATAGGTCTGTGGGTCCTTCGTGGGCAGCTCGATGTGGTGCCTCTGCTGTTCAGCTTTGCAAGGCAGCCACGTGGTCTTCTGTCCATACCTTTGTGAGGTATTATGCATTCGATACCTTCGCCTCTCAGGATGCTTCCTTCGGGCGGCGGATTCTCCTTCCAGCACAGGAGCATCCCCACCCTTAAAGGATACTGCTTTGGGACATCCCCAAGGTATCCTGTGGATACCCTATGGACCCTGAAGTAGAAAATATGAGATATGGTAAGAACTTACCTTTGTTATTTCTATTTCTACGAAGTCCATAGGTTTCCATCTCCTTCTGGTGAGAATGTGATTCTTGTGTGTTCCAGACTTTCTTCTCTCTCTTTCTGCTCCTCCTCCAGCCTATAGCTTGTTATGTAACTGGTTTGCCTTGGCTCAGGGGCAGGGTATAGGAAGGGGACCCCAGTGCATCCTGGGAGGCTGAAAACTTTAACTCTGTGGTGCCTGATGTCTGAAGTCATCTGCCTATACCCCAAGGTATCCTGTGGAACCCTATGGACTTCGTAGAAATAGAGAAAACAAGGGTAAGTTCTTACCATATTATCACTAGTTACTAATCTTAAATGGTTCTCCAACCAATCAGCTCCTAACTGTCATGTGTTAGGAAATTACAGGAGCTGTTTGGTTGGAGCACCATTTAAGATTAGAATCACTCATTGATAAATGAGGCCCATAGTTTGTCTAGAGTTGCTAAAACGGAGGGACATCAGCACTTACCTAACAGTAACTACTCTCTTATAAATGATTACATTTACCTATCTTTTATTTGTAGGACTCCATACCTCAATTAATCACCGCATTGGAGGACTGTGACTTCAATTTGTTGTGGAGCACGGCTGCTGCATGCCCATTGACGATAAACACACACGATAATTGTCAGGTCACAAACCCTGCCACAGGTAATGATGCTTATACTATTCATAGGAAACCTCAATTGTATTTGAATAAAAAAATCCCTTTGTAATAAAGTAGTGTTTTAAATGCTGTATGTGTAATTGAAGTATCGTACAGTGCACAGATGTTATACTTCACTTAAATATTTCAATTCCAGTGACCTGATCAAATCTAACTTTTTCTTAAGGAAGAGAAGCACGAGAATTGCCCACACAGCAATACTGTATATCAGGGGTGGCCAGACTTTTGGACTCTGTATATGTGCAACACACAGTTGTGTATTTATTTCAATTATATGTACATATGTTCTGTTTTAGAGCCTGACTTGAGATAGTTGTGGTCCTATGCTCAGATGGATTATATCTTCTGATATATATTGCTGATTTATTGAATTATGGTTGATGATTATCACTTGCCATAATTGTATCTTTGCTGGTTGTTGTGTGGCGCTACTTTCATCAGACACATTATTGTCATCACATTTGTGGTTAATCTAATATCACAGAGGGATTACTCGATTAACTTTATGTTGCCAAACAATGTTTTTGATTCCATATAGGGTATTTTATCCCTATATGGGTTGGCTCCCTTAACTATAAGGTTAAATATGTGTTTTATGTATGTCCGTCTGTTTAGTCTATCTTTTTAATAATACAATATTAAAAGTTATATATTAACATTTTTCATTTACAAACGAGTGCCCCCAACAAGAAGTCTTCTTTCTCTCTATTAGTTTATTATTATCCAATGTTACCACTCAGACTCCTGGGTCAAAGTCTGGCCAGCGTACACCAACGGGAGGTCCTATCAGGGCCCTAACCCCCATAAAACCTGTCCAGGATCCAACTGGACCACCTCGCGTTGGTTTCATCCTAATCGGTGCAGGAGTGACCGAATGCATAACCAGACAGACAGAAAGACAAACAAACAGACTAATACATGTTTTTTTTTAAGTTTGATTTTTTTTTTTTTTTTTTTAAAGATAATATGCTTAATCACCTTGTGATTGTAATAGTTCTCATTAGATGTACTTTGACTATAATAGAGTTCAAATTTACTAACTATCCCCTTCAGGTTATCTCTTTGATCTGTCATCATTATCAAGCAAGGATGATTATATTATTAAGGATGGAGAAAGGTCAATTCAGTTGAATATATGCGGTGATCTTAAGAATAAATTATGTGACTCTGGAGTTGGTAAGTGGAAAATAACCTGTGTAGAAAGTTGTGTCTGTGATATAAGTACAGATGTATTGATGGTTGCAGAACATGTAACTAAATTAAACCAGATCAGAGATTTTCAACTTGAGGCACACTGAAATGCTGACATTATCGTGGCACACCATACGTTTTGTTTTTTGTTAAAGAGTGATATCTTTACATTGTCCTCAGTTCACCTTATACCACTTTGTGCTACCCATAGATCACATTATGCCACATCGTAGTGCCCCCTTAGTCTACATTATGTCAGCCAGTGCACCCAGTCCAGTGCCACACTCACATGCTCCGCTTTCCTGTCAGGCTCAGATATTTTTTATTGGACTCCTGCTGCAGCTGCCTCACACCACCCATACTGTGTGAGTGGTGTGTGCGCCTGCGCGGCCTGTCTCTTTTCTGTGCCGTGGCCATGCCAGTGTGCATCCGTAGCCATGCCAGTGTGCGTCCGTAGCCATGCCAGTGTGTGTCCGGGCTGGCTGTGTTGCGACACACCGGTTGAAAATCACTGCGCTAGTTGATCATTCTCACAATTGGGTCTGATTTGATCAGACAGAGCAGAAAGTCTGTTCTTGCAATTATCCTCATGAGGTCAACAGACTGCTTACAAGGGCGGACACTCTTGGCTTAGGTGTTTCTGCCTGGTCACAGGATGACCAGATCTATCTAATAAAGCCATCCGTTTTATGTGATCAATTGCATTAAATGATCTATTTGAGTAGCTGTCAATTAATCTGAGGCTTTCAGAGCTTTGATTGGCTGCATTTTATAGCCCCATTGTCACAAAGTTGCTAACAGTAAAACTGCCGATGATGAATGTGTCAGATCATTCTTACTATAGGACATCTAATTGGTGCTGCTTGCAGAGCTTAACATTCAGTTGCCATTATCTGGATTCTCCTCCCCATCTTTCCCTTGTATTCTCTCCATGATATCATGGCAGAATAGCTTTCAGATAAAAGCATGAAATAGGAGTTTATATCAGGACCCCTTCAGATAAGTTACAGCTGCTAAAGCTATCTTGCTGGATTGCTAACTGTTCTTAAATGTCTGCTGGACAGGTGTGTGTATATCGGAAGGTGGGAAGCACTTTAGTGCAGGAAAGTCTCAGAGTCGTATCACATATTCGGACCAGGTGCTGAGACTAGTCTATGAGGATGGTGAGCACTGCAGCAGTAACCTTTTACTGAAACACCGTAGTGTCTTTACCTTTGTGTGTGGAGCAGTCAATACTGCCGGCAGTCAGCCGTCACTGGTCTCATTCATTCAAGACACGTGTACATGGCAGTTCTCCTGGCACACACCCCTGGTCTGTGAACAAGAGGTGTGTATAAAAACAATGTGATGGTCTGTTTTTTTGTATTAATATAAAGATGTGTTTAAATGATAGTCCATTGTCCAATAATTATTTGTTTGTTTATTCCTGCAACAGATGAAATGCTCAGTGGAAAACGGCACTTCCATTATTGATCTGAGTCCTCTGATGATGCGCTTTGGTAACTATGAAGTTGTGCAAGGGACTCAGGAGGATGTTTCTTCAGAGTTTTACATCAACGTCTGCAAGCCTTTAAATAATGATGTCGATGTAAAATGTCCACCAGGGGCAGCAGCGTGCTTGGTGACTGCTAGTGGACAATACATCGTAAGTGCACAAGCATTAAAAATGTATTGTTGATGATTTCTTATGTCACAAGAGAAATGGTAATAGCAATGGCCTTGTATACCAATTTCTTGTAAAATGTGAGTCATCACTATATTGTCCTTTTGAAACTGTATTTTTTGGTAACACGCTTTTTGTTCTGCAATAATCTTTAAATTGCACAGAAGAGACACGCGTTTGTTAAAGGGTGACTTTACTATGTTATCTGGAGGTCCAATTCTAATGTACTTTCCCCAGCCATTATTCAGTAGAGATGATATCTCTGGGAAGTTGCACAAACACTATGGCAGCATGGCCGCATATATAGCTGGTGTTTCCCAGGCTCCAGACGATTATGGAGACCCAAGGGATCTATTTACTAACCTGGGATTGAGATAAAGTACCAGCCAGTCAGCTCCTAACTGCCATGTCACAGGCTGTGTTTGAAAAATGACAGGAACGGATTGGCTGGTACTTTATCTCTCTCCACTTAATCTCCATCCAAGGCTTAGTAAATAGACCTCATGCCCCTCTTTGTCATAAGTCCTAAGAAAGACGCGAATATACTGTAGAAATTGGGCCTGGGGAACATCCCCTCTTCCTCTTTATTCTTTCTTTCCACATTCATTACAAAGAAAGATATCATTATTTGAGTGGGAGAAAGTCTAAACCATACTTGCTGCCGGTATGCAGTCAGCTTCTCGATGGTCAGGATGCCGCCGGTCACAATAACGACAGCGGCATCCCGTCCGTCAGAATCCTGACACATTCCAGCTGTAAGTATTAGAGTTAGGGGCAGAGTGAGGGTTAGGCAATGCGGGACGGGAGGGTTAGGCAATGCGGGACGGGAGGGTTAGGGTTAGGCTATGAGGGGGTAGGTTATGTTAGGCTACTGGAGAGGTGGGTTAGGGGGACGGTTAGGGAAAAGGTTGGAATACTTACCTAAATCTGTCAGGATTTTGACCGTCGGGATGGTGCTGTCGGCATTCTGACCGTCTGGACCCCGTTCCCAACCTTTGCTGTCATATATTTTCACTATGTGAATCGGGACTATCGGCTCCTTTTGGATCGTTATTGTCACCTCTGCCTCTCATACCCTGTTGTGGTTTTACTTGTAAGTTATATGTTTCTCCCTCTCTGTCACTCAGTGATATTTGTTATATAATACAATAGCTAATACCAAATATGAGGTTTATAGTGTACATTTAGACTAAGGTGTGAATGCTTACTTATTATGACATTGTGACCTCATACAAATAAGTACCTTCTTTATACTATAGGTATTTATCTCTCTCTGTGACATCTGCCTACAGGTTATAAATAATGATGATAGAACCTAGATGTTTGAAAATACATATAATTAGATGGGTAGGGTTATGGACAAAACCAAGGAAATCACAACCTTTAAAATACATCAGAGAAAGCCCTTTAAACACCAGAGACATCCTTGTTACAATAGAAAAAGAGAGATTCATTCTATGTAATTAAGTGTTCCTTGAACAACGTGTGTTGTAGTTACTCTTCTAATGATTGGTTACCTATCTCAAATCATATTCTCCTATTTTCCAATATTATTGTTAGGAATTATGTTGCAAATGGAGTCAAATATCTGAAATACATACAAAAATTGTCAATCAGGCAGAGGCATAGCAGTGGCTGTGTGCGATCACGCAGGACCTGTTTTGCACATTCGCAGAACGGGTTCTGCGCATGTGCAGATTTGCGATGATCGGAAATCTGCGTTCAGCATTGCACTTCTACGCAATGCTGAATCGGCCCCATAGATCAAGATTGCCTATGGGTGGCAGAGTGTTAAGTGTCAAAAACCAGGATTACTCATGGATAGCAGAATGTCAGGAACTTGGTTTTGCACTTAGCATGGTTTCATAGATTTACGATTGAACATGAGTAGCAAGTGCTAGGCACTCAGGATTGCAGATGGCATCGTATTTCTGCTGCTACTGTCAAGCATGGCCACTACTAACGTGCCTAAATATATTCATACACGTGTAGGTTGGGAAGCAACTAAGGAACCTCATTACTCATTTATATACAGACCATTGCATTAGGGGAGTTTCATTCTGTACATGGACACCAATGATTTTAGCTCAGATCATTTAATTAAGGGCCATATTCAATTTTGAAGTGAGAAGTCGGACTTTGCGCCATCATCGCCGTTTTTTGCAGGGAAAAAGTTTCGGGTGCATGCCCGCTTATCCCTGTATTCAATTAGGATGTGGTGAAAAGGTAAGTATCGTAAAGCCCTGTCAGTTTTTGGGGAAATCATGCTGTCACCCCCCCAAAAGGTGGTATGACATGGAGATCACTATGAGTACCCCCGATTTGGCCTGCTGAAGGTAATTGGGGATTTTAAATAGCCGTGGCAGGTGCATAAGTATGCCTGTGAAGAATAGCATTTATCTTTTTTTTTGCAAAAATAAATAGTCCCATCAAATTTCGGGCACATGAAAATGGGTGCAAGCATATTTTTAAGTCCCCTAAAGTGATTTTTAAAAATTCTTCAAAAATCCACCTGCTGCAACCACCCGCGTTCTAGAAAACACCTGCTGCATACATGGGGGTCCCTGAGGCTATTTCGCTAGTTTATACGTTTGTTCCCCAACATTTTTTTTTCGCCCCCAAAAGGAAACTACCTTTTTTGGGCTGTCCTAAGGAATAAATAATTTGACATATAATACACATGACGAGAGAGGGCCCTGCACGGAATAAACCTACATACTAAAAGGGCATTGGGTAACGTAATTGATAAAAAAAATTCATATATTAAGTTTAAAATAGTTTGGTTCCTCTGGGAATATGCCACACAAAAACAAAATATCTGCTACAATTTCATCACCTTCCTCTTTCCAATAACTTATCTTATTTATAAAATAACATCACCCAGATTTACTGTCAGTAACATTTTATCTTAGCATAAGTGTATACCTTATGCATTGTTGTAATTTCTTTCTTTGAGGATGTTAATGAAAACTATTTTAAAGTTATTACATTGTAAGCTGGTTTGTGCATTAAAATGTGCCCGTATCACAGAGTGGTAATGTAAATGTGAATTATTATGTGCTTTCTCCACCTTTGGCGGTTTATAATGATGTACTTTCTGGTTTTTGAAGGACATTGGCCACTCAACTAGTGCCCCACAGATTGATCAAGCAGGGCAAACAATTTCTATCAAAATGGACAGCCCAACACCATGTGATTCAGATAACCAATCAAATTATTCCACCCTGATTATCTTTCATTGTAATATGGGGACAGATCTGGTAAGTACATTGCATCTTCAGTCATGATCAACTCAAACTTGTTCTGATATTTAATGAAGCGAGTTTGGTCACTACATATACAGCACCACTAACTTTCTTCTGTTGTAATTATTGATGCGTGCGAGCAGTAATGTGCAGCTGCATGATTCTCAGAACCCCTGAAATTACTATGGGGATCATGCAGAGTTAGACGCAAATGTATTTTGCTGCCTTTTTTCACACCGATTATGGCTTTCTGCACTGTGCATGTGACATAAATTGCCATACACATGCAGGACTTGCCGTATTTGGCAGTTATGATCATTGAATGAAGGGGATAAAGACAGGGTTGGGATGTATTGAGGGGTCTGTGCAGCTCTCTTTATATGAATGAAAGGTGCAAGTAATCACAAATGTAAAATGCGTCCCGAAAACACATTTTGCTACCTCTGCTGACTAGGGGCCTGATTCAGACCCACTCGCGAGCGGCTGTCCGCCCGCAAGTGGGTCGATGTTATGGACTGAGCATGCGCACGACGGAGGGAGCTCCGTCGTGCGCATGCGCCAGACGCGACGAGCGAAGGAAAGTCCTTCGCTCGTTGTGTCCGATCAAAGGGGGCGTGCTGTCAATGTTGATTGACAGCACGCCCCCTTTGGTGGGCGTGCTGGGGGCGTGCCTCCCTGACGGGGGCGTTCCCACGGGAACGCCTCCCGTCAGAAGCCGGCCCACTGACCTCACTAGTGATGTCAGTGGGAGTGATTTTGCCTCTGATAGAGCCAAAATCACTCCGGAGCTTGCGGTTGAAAACCTCAACCGCAGGCTCCGGCTCGCAATTTCGATGGTCGCGATGGTCTCGACCATCGCGGCCATCACAATGCACGCTCGTATAGCCTGTGGGTGGTGACCCACAGCTATACGAGCGTCCAGGAGGACGCTCCATGAAAATGGAGCCCGGCCCTCATTCAGAGCGTGCGCTCTGCTCAGAGCGTACGGCTCTGAATGAGGGCCTAGGTCTCTTCTTGCGTTTGCCACCTGCTCTATATAGGTAGCAACATGCTTTTTTATTATGCATTTTATGTTGGTGACTACATGCAATTTGTTCCTAACTGTGAATAATCCCCTATGTGTTATTGGTTTGGAGACACAAGTTTTCCTGAAAAGGCATGAAAAGTGTATCTGTGTGCTTACTGACCTGATAATAGAAGCCTATATTTTTCTGGTTATGTGCGTCTAATTGGTAAATGAGGCAATGCTTGTATTGGCTCAGCATGTGATGCCTCTGATATACTTATGGCATCTGACACTATGCAAGTAGAGAGAGCTCAGGAAATGGTGCCACGGGGTCCAGCAAAGAAATAACTGTGGTTAGCACAAGAATATAACCGAAGATCACAGAAAAATGCAGCTGAAGTATTAGATAATTGTATATCTCAAAGCTACTAATCAGATTAGCAGCAATTTGACTGTGGATATATTTAAATACTTGTAGTGATGGGATGTAGTCATAATGTCAGCATAACAATGTCAGCAGTTATGATGTCGACATTGTTAAAATGTAAAAAAAAAATATGTTGACTTGTTCACAATGTCGACATTCTGCTGAACCGGCAAGGGAGAGTTAGTGTTAGGCTGGTAGGGTTAGGCAGTAGGGGGGGACTGATAGGGTTAGGTTTTTGGGTTAGTCAGACTTGCCACTGGAAGCACTGCAGGATCTGCCAGACGTCATCAGGACGTCCCCGCCAGACCCAGAAGACCCCACTGGAGCCTGTGAACCATGTCATGGTGACCACTCGACCACAACTGATGTTTTGTTGACTTTCTAAACATGTCAACATTTCATCAGTGTCAACGTGATTTGATACAAATGTCGAAATGATCAATCTCAAGAAAATATATACCATACCTGTAGCGACCAATTGCTATCAATATGTGTGCAAATAAAATAAGCTTGTTAGCTTGCGCGGTTATCAACACAGGAGTATGATAACTTGTAGACACCACAGGCACTGCGAACACAACCGCACTAAAAACTACCCAAAGGAGAAGATGAAGAAATGACGCGGACCTGTTGTCTCTAGGACCCATATATTGTCAACTAGGCATTGAACAGTTTTTGGAATAGAAGTATTTAAAAACCTGTGAAAAAAAAATGCTTGCATCTTACACAACCTACATATAAAACATTAAATATAAAACCATACATTGCACTGAATATATCTACTATATAGGAGTGAAAATTTGTCCTTCTATACAAATCCACAGTTTACAAGCCAAGATCGTGAAATTTAAATACGAGCATGTTTTAAATATGGCGGAGGCAACTTAAAAAATTTGAAATCGAAATTAATTACTGTTAATTTTTAATTGACTAAAAACCACAATTTTTGCATACCATTCGCCCTCTACAGGTTAGGCCCGGAATTAGAATAGGATTTAGCTTATCTACTATTTTTTCTTTTCTACCCTCTCTACTACATAAAAGCGAATTTGTCCTTCTGCCTTTCTATACAAATCCACAGTTTACAAGCGAAGATCGTGAAATTTTACATACGAGCGTATTAAAACACGGCTGAGGCAACAAAAAAATTTTTAAATCGAAATTAATTACTGTTAATTTTTTATTAAAAAACACTATTTTTGCTGTACACTCATTATGGGGCCTCACAGCATATGTGTAGGGCCTTGGAGCAAGCGTTTTGTGTGGTCATGTTTATTATTGAAGAGAGCTTTAGCAGGCTTCGCCATCATTCTCAGCTCTCTGACTATACCAAATTACGCAACAACATTGACTTCTTTCTTCAAACTGTGTCAAAATGATTTTGCAAGGACCCTGCTGTACTGTGAGCTGCCAAAATACTACACATGGAATGCTTCTCGAAAAGTTTTTATGCGCAGAAAACGCGGTCGCTGTAGATGGTCATCCTGGTATCAGAGCAACAGAAACGCTTGGCCGTGTTTACACTGTACATCCAACAAATTTTGAATGCTTCTATCTCCGAAGTTTGCTTTACACCGTTACAGGTCCTACTTCCTTCGAAGACCTTAGGACTGTTGATGGGGAAGTTTGCCACACTTTTCGTGAGGTCTGCCTAAGGAGATGTTGGTTGGAGGATGATATGTAAACAAACATTCTTAAAATCCCGGGTAACGCCGGGTACTCCAGCTATTACATACTAAAATTGTTTATGTATGTACCATGTATGGTAAAGTGGTGAAAACATGAATAGTATGGATAGGCGTTTGAGCGTTGTTGCAGAAATGTAGGTAATATTGCTTGTTGGGGGGATTTCCATTGTATATCTTACTGTAGGTAGGGACTGGGCACAAGGAATGACCTGCAGGATGTCTTTGGTTATTTGGAGGGTGTTAATCCCGATACCCACTGATGCCCGATAATATCTGTTGGTTCGTGCCATTTTGAAAACTTTTATCAAGTGTTCAAAATAGTATTGGCTGGTTGCAGTTATCACAAAATCCATACTTATAACCTTACTATTCTGTACTCATGCAACCATAAATGTGTCATGCCCATCTAAGCTCCTTCTCTATCCCTCCACTTAAGTGTTCCTGCATTAATCATTCTCTGTTTGAAGGTGGTTAGTGTTCTCTGCACATCTATATGCAGTGGCATAAGTTCATCCCAGAAGCAAGTTATAATTTGGTGCCCCCCATTTGTCACAGCTGCTGACACTGTAATGTGGCGAATTTGCATGCATACAGTCTATATATAGACTAAGGCAGCAGCTGATGGTCTGAGCTCTCCACTAGTGTATGGTGGCTTCTCAGGTGCCAGGAAGGGGTGCCATGTATTGGGCGGCTGTCACGGTACACTCCCGGGTACATAGTTACAGCCCTAAGTGGGGTGAATATGTTGTGGACAATGGAGGAGGTGCCCCTTCAGAACTGCAGCCTGGCAGCAGACGCTTCAATTGTCTCCCATAGTTCTGCCCCTGCCTGTATGTGGTGGACCTGTAGCGAGGAAGCCCAGCCATTTCATCCAATTAATTGTAGTTGCTTCTATTCTTCAGGAATCACAAGTGGTTTCAGAAAATGAAACCACAATAAGTTCAAACAGTGACTCCACAGCTACCTCTTCTCAGGTTCTGTTTTAGTTAATGGAGAGGGAATCTGACTGGGCAGTGAGAGTGTTTGGTTTCACAATCACTAACCGTGCTATGCTATGCCATACCACAAGAGACTGCACGGGGCTGCCTGTTGGTTAGCGTTGATATTATTGTCTAAGAAATTTAATTATTTGTATTGTACTAAATTTGTGCATAAATGCTATTCTGACACAATGAAACACAGCTTATGAATGGAAACTTGATTCTGAGATTTACACTAATGCAATTGCATCAGCGAATTCTTACGGATCACATTAGCGAAAATATGCAAATGTCTTCTAAAGCCTCTCCGAGCATAGGGACACCTACAGCTGCCTTCTCATATCTCTCCGATGTGCATCACCGTAAATATCGATGCAGATCGAGCAGCCAGGCAGCTTCTAAGTGACGTCTGACCTGTCGCAAACACTGTACACTCTGAGAGCTCTCATGCTGCGAATGAAATCCCAATGGCTAATTTATGTACACCCATGAACCAGCGTTTAAAGAACCTAACACGCCCGCATTTAACTATCCACCCTCCGTTACCTCCGCCATACACTGAGTACCTGCCCCTCACTCTGCGAGTTAATCTTCTGTGCAAGTGTAATCGCAAAGCAATTGCTGCGCAGTGCAGCTTTCACGCATGCACAATGGCTAAATGTCACTCAATCTGCGTAAATATCAGCATTGCGTAAATCTCGGAATGAGGCCCATAGATTTGCTAGCTACAAGACTTTATTTGGAGCACAATAAAATATTTTCCTTTCTCTCATCTACAGGGAAAACCACAGTTTGACCAGCGTTCTGACTGCAGTTATCTATTTGAGTGGGACACCCCATTAGTGTGTCCAGATGATGAAAGTGTTTCAGGATGTTTATTGACAGACCAGCAGCTCCAATACACGTTCAACTTGTCCAGCCTCACCGGGGACACATACAAAGTAATTCAGCCTGGCCTTTATAGCTCCACTTTCCTTATATGCAGTGTCAGAATAGTATAGGTCATGTGTTTAATCCTGATTATTTTTTTGCCCCATGTGCTTTACTTGCGAGGATGGTTGGAAGGGCAATAATAGACATTACAAATCTGTGATGCTTTTCCTTGTCACTTGTGTTAATCCTAAAGTGGTTCATCTTGGTCGTGAAATAGCCACAAACGCAGTAGCCATTATATTAAAAACGTTCCTTCCATTTTTGTGTAATATAGCTTCTTGCAGTTCTTTTTCATCATTCATTGCAGTCTGTCAGCTGATGGTTCCGGCTAGGTGCTACCTGCACAAACTACTAGTCATTCTTTTGCAGTCAGAGATGGGTGGGGAAAAAAAGGGAAAATGTATCCAGGGTTAACTTTTAAAACATTTGCTTTATTGGTATACTTTACAAATATATCAAGAGATTCGATCTTTAATTTATTTAAACCGTGCATTAAGTAAGAAAAGGTGATGAATTAAAATGTTGTGTGCCTAGTATCCCCAGAGTATCAGTTATTCAGTGTTCTTAATGCTCTGTCCTTGTTAGTAGAAGTATATAAATGTATAGTGGACTATTGCATCATTTACAGTTTGTCATGCATCTAAAACACACTGGTGTGTAGTGGATATGTGCTTCGCTGTACGAAATGTTAATTCGTATGTGCCATGACTGCTGCACAAGGGTGAAGCTAGGCTTTCTGTCACCTGGGGCAAAGATTCCTCTTGGTGCCTCTCCTTCCTTTTTACCAGTAAATAGTAGTCACACTTTATCCATTTGACTGCCATATAATTTTGACAGCATGAGTGACCACCATATAATACAGATAGTATTAGTGACCGCCATATAATATAGAGAGCATTAGTGACCACCATATAATACAGAGAACATCACTGTGATCACCATATAATAAATAGAACAACACTGTGACCGCCATATAATACAGAAAGCATCAGTGACCACGTACAATATATAAAGCATAAGTGACTGCCATATAATATTGTGTTCATTTTAGCAACCTGCATCAGTCACAACCCATGCAGTTCCTCTTTCTTGCCTGGGGTGTCGCTCTGTACTGTGGTGCTTCTAGCGCATTCAGCTGGTGCAACAAACTGCTAATATACAGACCAGAGTGTGGTCGAAGCACCAGAGCAGAAAGCGACACCCCAGGCAGGAAAGAGGAACTACACAGGTTGTGACAGGTGCAGGGTGCCAGAATGAACACTATAATAGGAGTGTCATGCCATACAATACAGAAAGTATTTTTGATTGCCTTACAATATCATACCTCATCAATAATTAACCCCTCCTCAAATCTTTAGCGTCATAGAAACAATCCAATTTTATATAATTAACACCTTTTACAGTAATTACCTTCATAATATTCATATTTTTTTCTTTAATCTTGTTATTGAAACATGACATATCGATACAATTAATTAGCCCCAATATAAAAAAATAATTAATTTATGTACATTAAACTTTCTTCCCACAGTCGCATACAAAACCCTTAATCCTAATTAACCCCATTAAATTCTTGATCACTTATTCTTAGTATTACTTACCAGAAAGTATGAAAACTATTCTCAACCATATCCGTGCCCTCATACAATAACTTATCTATTGGAGATCTCTTCTATTGAATCTCTTCCTCTCTAGTTGCTGCCACTGTTTTCAGGAAGCAGGAAACATCAAGCAACTGCCTGTCAGGAAGGTCTTACCGAGACTGCTGGAGGAGGAGCCATGCAGGCTAATGCTGCACAGCCCCTGGGAGGGTACAACTGTGTGCTACCGCACCCTCCCTGCTCAGCGAGGCTCCAGATCCCCCGCTGGCGCCCCCTCCCTCTGTCACCCAGGGCACATGTCCCTGCTGCTACATAATTAAGATATCCGATTTACACTTAAAGGCTATTAGCTTTATTGATACTCTATATGCAGCACTAGGCACACAACATTTATTACAGTACTTCACCTTTTCCTACTTTATACTTTTTTTTTTATATTTGTATTTGCTATTTATAAGTTAATCAAATACCAAATCTTTAAAGCATACAGTATCAATAAAATTAGCTTTAAATGTTGACTCTTGATGATCCTGGTTAGAATCCAATAAAAGACCACCTCCCTTTTTATTCTTCTATGTGTGTACTGATATATGAGGTCAAGGGGTAGCACCCCCACAAAGATGCAGACAAATTATTAGGTCCAATAAATACTAGTAGAGTGGACATATCAGCTTTTGCAACTTTAACAATCCCTATACTATAGCAGGTACAGGTTTGGAAACTAAAACATGAAAACAGGGCAACTGATGGGATCAACAGCAGTCTGTGCAAGGAGCACCAAGTTGACCAGAGTGGTATTATGGCCCAGCTCCAATGCTAATATAGAACATCTTATTATGTTTGCTATTATAGGTATTGGTGCATGCTTTCTCTAAGATCAAATACAGACTGTGACACTTTGGAGAAGCAGCTAGTGTGATCGATTACTAGTAACCAATTAGAAAAAAAGAGACTTCAGTCTATGCTAGTGGTTCCCAAACTGTGTGCCATAGCACTCTGGGGTGCCTCTGGACACTTGCACGTGTGCCTCAGGTTGCTGGTCCAGCACCAAATCAAATTATTTATGCTCAATGTAATGTAAATATGTGGGCAAACAGAAGCACAAACCTGTCCACCACCACATAATTGACCCTAAGGATGACCATTAAGCAAAAGTTACTTCACTTTACTTTAAGATTTTTTCAGAATTTCTCAATATCAAACTTAAACTTAGGGGTGCCGTGAAAACAATGCTGATACTCTAGGGCGCCGTGATTCCAAAAAGTTTGGGAACCACTGGTCTAGGCTATCATAGAATCATCTTCCTATTGCTCAGAATAATAGAAAGGTATTTGTCCACCATACAACTCGGATTGTGCCTTTAAATGATGGCCCATCTGCCCCATCACAATCCTCTCCGCAGGGCCACCAAGGTAGACCAGGACAGTTTGTACCCACTTCTACATCTGCACTGCCGTTAACTGTTCAATGGTGCTTTTGGGTAATTTTTTGTACTTGAAGTGATACAATATGTATTGCTTAAAACACCTACCAGTGGGAAGCAGAGGCAGAACTTTATTCTAGCTGTGGTAATGGTATGCAGTCAGGAAGTCGATGGTCGAAATGCCGACTGCCGGTTTCCCGACTGTCAAATCCCGGCAGGGTACTAATGACAGGCGTTGAAATCCCGACGCCTGTCATTATACCTACGCCGGGAGCCTGACGCCCAGCATACCAAACGAAGGTAAGCCGGGCGCGGACATCCGCTGGGGGGTAGGGTTAGGTTAGGGGCTCCCGGGGGGAACTTAGTTTTAGGCCGCTGGGACGGGGGGGTTAGGTTTAGGCAATTAGAGGGGGGTTAGGCACTAGGGGGGAAGGTTAGGGTTAGGCACCCCTAAGGGAAGGGTTAGTGGGGGGGGGGGGAGTAGGGTTAGTGATACTTACCTTAATCCCCTTTTGGGATCTTCACTCCTGCCGGTCTTCCGGTGTCGATTTGAATCATACTGATTCCTTGGTAGTGACAGCCTAGTCACTTCTAACCCAACATGCGCATCTTCTGAAGTCTCCTTCGGTTGCCTTGCAGGTCAGTCATGGCTCGAATCGGCGTGCCCAGTTCAGTGATCCATGTACAAGATTATAGATGATGGAGCTTCTCAGAATGTTTTTTGTAAAGTAGTAAAATGCCTAATGTGAATGAGTTCTTTAATTGTATTATTTTATGTAGACATCTGATGCTAATCCTTATTACATCGGAGTGTGTTCTCCTGCCCAAAATGTACCTTCTGGTAAATGTGACGGTGCAGTGTGCCTTCAGTCAGGGGAAACAGCCTATTCTTTTGGAAGCACAAAGCAAATGAGAATGGAGTATCGCCATCAGGAAGATATGATAGTGCTTCAGTATTCTGGAGGAGACGACTGCCCATCAGGTAAGCCTTTTCCTCTTATATAGTAGTGATAAGTTACTATAATGTCTGCTGTTCCTGTTTACACACACAAAGCTCCATACAGTACCATTGACCCATGTTTTCAAATAGACATATAATAGGATTGTATACATATGCAAGGGATATTAGTCATCAGATTGTTCTGTACATAAGTCTAATTTTCTTTCTTCATTAGTGTACTGCAGCTGTTGTTTTCTTCTCTCCCTCAGGCTCATTGGTCTACAAAAAATAGATGCATTATTATTACTGGCTAACTGATAGTAGTAGTTTATAGCCTAGTCACCTTGCACAAAGTTATCAATAATTTGGAGCAAGATCTATGATAGCCAGACCTAGCTGCTGTAGGACGGTGGATACTCACATAGAGATATAGATATGATATTGCTGTTTTAAAGTTAGCATTATACTCTGTCAGATTGATAACAGAAAATACTTAAGAGCACAAACTATTAAAAGAAAGAAACCTTTATTCGCAGAGATGGCACGGAGTAATTTTACGGCCAACCTTCTGACAGTGTGAAGAAAACATATTACACTTGAAAAGCATCAGTTACATGCGCACTGAAGAGCACTGTACAGTACATAGGTAGCATGCAATGTACATTTTGGTGGAGGTAACATACGGTACATATAGGGGTAGATATAGCAAACCTCCTAAGAAAAACCGAAGTGGAGAATTGCCTATAGCAACCAACCATAGCTATAGGCAACAGTGACACAAAATCTCTCTTCCCCATATCTCTGCCTCACCCCTATGACCCCTCTTTTCACAATTGTTCTCTCCCTCACACAGGCTCTTTATTTCTCTCCCTCACCTCTAATCTAGCTGTCTCTCATCTGTGCTATCTCTGTTCCTTGCCTCTCTGTTTAATGTGCATTTTTTTCTCTATCCTATCACTCTCTCACCTGTGCTCTATTCTCTACCCCAGCACTCTCTCACCTGTTCTGTCTCTAGCTCAGCACTCTCTCACCTGTTCTGTCTCTAGCCCAGCACTCTCTCACCTGTTCTGTCTCTAGCCCAGCACTCTCTCACCTGTTCTGTCTCTACCCTAGCACACTATCTTACCTGTTCTATCTCTACCCCAGCACTCTCTCTCATCTGTTCTCTGTCTCTACCCCAGCACTCTCATCTGTTCTCTGTCTCTACCCCAGCACTCTCTCTCATCTGTTCTCTGTCTCTACTCCAGCTCTCTCTCATCTGTTCTGTCTCTACCCCAGCACTCTCACCTGCTCTGTCTCTACCCCGGCACTCTCTCACCTGTTCTGTCTCTACCCCAGCACTCTCTCCCTCACCCCTCACACAGGCTCTTTATCTCTCCCCCTCTCCCCTGCTCTTTATTTCTCTCCCTCACCTCTACTCTAGCTGTCTCGTCTGTGCTACTTCTCACCTGTTCTGTCTCTACCCTAGCACTCTCTCAACTGTTCTATCTCTACCCCAGCACACTCTCACCTGTTCTCGGTCTCTACCCCAGCACTCTCTCACAACTCTCTCTCATAACTCAGTGCTCTCTTTGTCCTATCTCGTTGCCTCACCTATTCACTCTTTTAGTTTTCTCTCTCTCGTCCCAGCCCCTCGCCTCAGGTCCCTGTCTCATCAGCACTTCTCCTAAGCTTCCCTACACTGCCTAGGTCCACGTTCATTTTACACATGACTTTGGGTCCCATTAAGTACTTTTATTCTGTAGAACATCCAAATGGAAGTGATGTGATGGCTGCTCTGTCCCAGTATTACGTAGGGGCTCAGCTAAGTCTCATGAGATGAATAGTCGCCCAGCATCAACCGCATATCTTACCTGTAACAGCCTGAGTTGTTATGCAAACCTGACAATTATAACGGCACAGCTTAAATCTTATAGACCTTGCCACTATATTAATATTTGACTTTTTATATATATATATATATATATATATATATATATATATATATATTACAACAGTCTGTAAAGTGTACATCATTGTTCTACAACTGTTCATTAAGATGTTTGTGCAAGCTGCAAAGTTTCTGGACATGGTAAATGAGAATGAACTATCCTTTAGAAAGAAGAACACTGTCACTCTGTGGCCAAATTATCACCATCTCTAATCCTTGCATGAAAAAAGCAATTGTTAGTTAACAGATGTTGGAGATTACAGTAAAATGTTAGTTTAGTGTCAAACTTGTTCACTTCCAGCTCATGACAGGAGACAGTCCACCATCTTGTTTAAATGTGATGAAACTGCTGGAAAGGGAAACCCTGCACTGCTCAGTGAGACCAGCGGATGCTCGGCTACTTTTGAATGGAAAACACAGCTAACTTGTCTTCCAAGGAAGTTGGACTGCAAATTCATAATGCACCACAAGACCTATGATCTGAGAATGCTGTCTTCAATGACCGGATCCTGGCATTTCACTGATAATGGCAATAAGTAAGTTGCTACTGACTAAAGCTGGGTACACATTAGACTATGTGTACCCAGCGTGACATCGCCAGCAAAGGGACCCAGCGTGCGGCAAGTACATACACACTTGCCAATGCCGGGTCCGACGGGGAGGACATCGATGCAGCATGACATCGTTGGCAACATTCCCCTGCAATAGGGCTGACGGGCAATGTCGCTAACGACCCAAGGGAGCGCGCATATCATGGGTACACACTAGACGATCTACCTGATATGTTGCTCCAATCCGCGGGATCGGACGACACATAGTCTAGTGTGGTTCCAGCATAATACTCAAGGCAAAGCTTTGGTTGGTATTTTGGCCACACCAAATCGGAAACACTAAAGCTGGGTACACACTGGAGCGATGTTGAGATGGTTTTCCATTTCATAACGACAAATCGCCTGCATTGCTCATTGTTTACCGACGATTGCGTGCTCCCGCGTTCGCTAGGTTTGATGTGCTGCACATCAAACCTAGCGATATCGCTAGCGACCTATAATAAGTTAATAAAGGTCGTTCATTATCTTTCAAGTGTGGACAGGAAATCCCCGTTCAAGGGCATTCGTTTCGACATCGCTCCAGTGTGTGCCCAGCTTAAGTTTGAAATGCAGTTTGTCTTTTTTTTTTAAACTATAATCATAAAATTTGTGTAACTACTATTGGTAATGGAGAAAGGACATTTTTCCAAATTTATGGAAAGTAAAGGTGCCCATCCACTACAAGATCTGAAAACGACTGCACGATTACAACATTGTAATAGTGCAGTCGTTTGTCAGTCTGTGATGAGCCTGCACTGAACGAGCAGTCGTTCAGTGCAGGGTCATCAATCATCTGCAAACATGCTGAACCTGACGATATCGTCAGATTGTCCAGCATGCTTGCACAATGATAGATGTCTAAACGACCAGCGGGCACGCGCATCGCTGATCGTTTTAGAAATTTTTGCAAGCGATTTGCAAACTATTTATGAACGATAACGATATCGTTCAATCGGGCATAAAAATCGTGTAGTGGATATGCGGCTTAACGCAACATGGTAAGGATTCTTGTCAGTGCATAATCCCAATTGTTTTAATGCTCAATGATTTTTGTCCCATAAAAAAAAAGGACGTATGTATAGTCATCTTCAGTATTACTTTTTTTTTTTTTATTTTTTTTTTTACATTTTTGGGAGGTAATTTTTTTTTCTTCTGTGTCATGTACTGTGCTTGTGTGTCTGCATTATTTATTTGATTTTCTGTCTACGTCCTTTTTGTATATTATTCTTAGTGGTATTTTGTGTTCATCTCACACTGAATGACTGGAAATCTGTTTGCGGCATGATATAGTGTGAAGTTAGTATTACATTTTATTGAGCATTGCACACCTAATTTCTATTTTAATTTATTATGTATAGGTATTATCTAAATCTTTGTCAAAGGGTAAACCAAGGGCCTAACGCCTGCTCAGGAAGTGCAAGTGTATGCCGGGAAAGCAATGGACATGTTCAGATTTTAGGTTTAATTCATACTCAGAATGTAACTGTGAAAGGTAAGTTATAGTGCCCAGTTTGTTTAGACTAGTTTTATGGTCATTGCACTAATCGTAAGACGATCGAAGCATGTTCTTAAGGCACATTGGTGAGCTCCTCTGTGACCCCGGTCAGCTGATTGCAGCGATCTTGTTCCCTGACCCCGGCCAGCTGCTCTGAGTTCTAAACGGAGATGCTGGCTGACATATTCAGCTTGCGGTCTATTTAGACACACAAGGCTGATCACAGAGCAGTAGTCAGTGAAATGGGGGAAAGCCCTAATAACGCCATCTCCAAGGCTTCTCCCGTTATATTTTTTACAATTCAAGTTTAGTAGACTAATCAGATCACATTTACCAGTACAATTATGGGAAATGCGATCTGCTTACTAAAACAATGTGATAATTATGGATGTGAGGAGGATTTTGCAAATACAATTACCCTTTAGTATAGTTAGGTGAAACTAAAATAATGTGAAAAGTGTGGGAAAAATAATACTGCTAAATATGCCCATTAGTCAATTTGAATAGCTCTTTATGTGGTCAAACTGATTTTTTATTTGTTTTATGGACATGGTTTAAGTATTCTGTGCCGTCGCATGTAAAGTGTATCTGGTCAAAGTTTTCAATGAAATAAAGCTCCATTGTTAAGGTAGTGACGGCCTGTCGCTTTCTACGCTGGAAGTTTATTGGCCACAGGAATCTTAGCCTTTGTTTGCTACTTCTCGATGCGCCGTGTGACACTGCTTGTGCCAAGCAACTTATTTTGTAGCTTTTTTTGCTCGGTTTGTCGCAGTCTGAGTCGACAAACCGCTTCACGAGACTGCACTGATTAATTTGATATGCAACATTTGTATATCTGTGTTGCTACCCTTGGCATTAGGGTTAAAGATATTTGCTGATTAAAACTATTATTTTGGAAACAGTGCAGTTAGCACATACAACTCTGCCAATGTGAAAAAATAAGATATTGGGGGTAGAGTTATCAAACCTTGGAGAGAGAGAATATTCCAACCAATCGGCTCCTTACTGTCTTTTCAAACACAGCCTGTAACGTGATGACAGGATCTGATTGGCTGGAACTTTCTCTCTCTTGAAGGTTTGATAAATCTCCCCAATTGTTTTAAGATTCTATCTTAAATCAACTGTCCTTATCACAGAGGATACAAATTATTAGTATCTACAATGGTGTCTTCTGTTCCGTTTCTTGATAAATTAAGTGGATTGTGTCGTTTTTTATACCAAAAGACCCCATTTGTATAAGCATCCATAATGCGAAAGTGGCACAGGTTCTCTCTGTGGAATAGGTCAACATTCATATATTCCCCTTGTATGAATGTTGACCTATTCCACAATCCATGTATATCCTTTGGTTGGTAGACATGAGTGATCAGGCTCAGTGGCTCAAACATAAAAATGTTAGCACTATGTTTTACACTAATGGGGTCTATATTCTGTGGATTTGAAGTAGAGGATACAATAGTATGTTAGCAGGATGCATTACTTAATCAACCTATTTAAAAGTATCTTCTGCACCTACTAGATGATGTCGTGTCCTTGAGCTATTCAAATGGAGACCCTTGTGGAAAAGACAAAAGGTTGTCTACTACAATAGAACTGAAGTGTGCAAATATAACTGGCAAGCCAATGCTACAAAGGTAATTGGAAGTACAGAATGAGTAACTTTGTAATATAGGACATTCAATCATACAACAAAGGGTGTACATGGTTTACCTACATTAAAACGTAACATTGGTAAAGACTTTGGACCACAATGAAAATATTGATTTATATGTGTCTCTTAAAATTTCTCTGTCAATTCATATTTATACAACAGTTTGCTCTTTTATTCAGGGAAATATGTACTACAAAAATAGGAAAATTATGTACAGTCACCATTACAAGTAACTTTAATGGATGGTTGAGACTAACCATATTCTATACATGAATTCAAAATAGAACACATGTATAATGTCGGTAAACGCATTGTAGTCTATGCTGTTTTATGTGTGCAGTCCACACAGACAATTAAGAAACATGCGGACTGGACAGAAATGTGAGATAATTATGTCCATGACATTTCCAGACTTGATGCCAACATGGACAACACATGACATCTCTCTCTCTGTCTCTCTAATTCCTGTCCCTCCTGCCAGCACATGAACCCTCTCTCTCTCATCCATGTCCCTCATGCCCCCCATCTGCCTCTCCCCTGTCCTACATCTGTCTCAATTCTTCTCTAACCTCTCTCATCTCTATGCCCCTTGTCTGTCTCATCTTTGCCCAAATCTGTCTGGTTTCTCACCCCACATGTCTCTCTCCCAACTTTGTCCCCCTCCACCCTAGTCTTTCTCTCTCCCTCTCATCTCTATCCCACTCCCATATCTCTCTCTCATCTTAGTCCCCTCTTTCCCCTGCAAGTGTTGTGGTGGTACCTCTTCCTTTTACTGACAGGAGGGTACAGATCATTACTCTCATACAGTGCTGGAGGGTGAAGAGAGGTTGTGTGCCCTGCTCCATTCGACATTCACTGCTCCATCCTTTAGTGCATGAGTGAATGGGAGGCTTCACCCCATCTCATCCCTGTCCGCCTCCCTTCCACTCTAAAGCACAACTGCTGGATGGACATTTTAAGCCCGTCATGTTATATTATCTATTGTGCTGTTTATTGGTAATTCCCATTGGAGTTGCAATCGTGTCAGTACTAAGTATATAGGTGTCAACCTTCCGCTGATTTGTCTAGAATTCCATCCATTCATGAATGATTAGACAAGTGACATTTGGTATGTCTCCTCTAGGTTTGATTCGCAATCTTGTCACTATTTAATTGTGTGGGAAACGCGCGCAGCTTGTGCTGTTGATCCAAAAGAGGCCTCCATGACGAATGGAATAGTACATGTACAAAATGGTGGGAGCCTTAACTTAACTAGCATCTACATCAAGTAAGTGTTATATATGTGGGTTTATGTCATATGCTGATATTATTCTTTTCAAACCATTTGAGATATTTTATACCATATTGGAAAAGGAATCTGTACTCAACATAACATAAAATGTATTTCCTTTGGGTGCAGTTTCAATTTTTAAAACTTGGTAAATACCTTTATAGATGATATCTGGTTCCCACATAGATTTTCTACATCAGACTTGTATTTTTTATTATTATTATTTCTTTTTCTTTTTTTTTTTTTATATAAATCTCCATGTACCTGTCCCCAGGTCTGGCAACAGAAATCATGGGGCTCGGTGCGCCTATTCTTTTCGGGGCCCCACATTCCAGGGTCCCTGGCAGAAACAAGCCAGTTGCTTGAGTCTGCCCTTCCTACACAGTGAAGAGATGCTGTGCAGAGCAGCTGTGAAATGTATTTCTCCCAGCTCCTCCCACCGCAGGACACTGTGGCCCGCGGGTGGGACAGTACATGAATAGCGGGACTGTCCCACCAGAAGCGGGACAGTTGGGAGGTATGCCTATATGTGGTTTTTCTGGGGAACCTCTGAGCCCCCACAGTTTTCCTCCATGCCCCACACTTGCCTTATTCTATGTATACCTGCCGCAGCGACTCTGCTTGTGTGTCTTTCCCTCAGCTCGCCATGCACCAGATCCTCTCGTCTCTCGGTGCTGGCTTGATTTTGCCGGCTACTTGATCTCGAAGGACTTAACCTAAGCAGCTTGGGACTGGTATTAGCTCCTTTGCATAAGCATATATATATATATTTTTTACACATACGATCCCCATCCCATACTGCTTCCATATGCCACTGTGTTCCCCTTTCTGACACTATAGTCTCTCATACCTACCACATCCCACAATGTGCTCACCTGTTCACCATTGTGATCACCATCCCACACTGTGCCCTTTCCCATCCCACACTGTGCTCTCCCACACTGTGCTCTCCCATACTGTGCTCTCCCATACTGTGCTCTCCCATACTGTGCTCTCCCATACTGTGCTCTCCCATACTGTGCTCTCCCATACTGTGCTCTCCCATACTGTGCTCTCCCATACTGTGCTCTCCCATACTGTGCTCTCCCATACTGTGCTCTCCCATACTGTGCTCTCCCAACACCCATCCCACACTGTGCTGTCCCATCACCCGTCTCACACTGTGCTGTCCCATCACCTGTCTCACACTGTGCTGTCCCATCACCCGTCTCACACTGTGCTCTCCCATACTGTGCTCTCCCAACCTCCATACCACACTGTGCTCTCCCATCTTCCCTCTCACACTATGCTCTCCCATACTGTGCTCTCCCAACACCCATACCACACTGTGCTCTCCCATACTGTGCTCTCCCAACACCCATACCACACTGTGCTGTCCCATCTCCCCTCTCACACTGTGCTCTCCCATACTGTGCTTTCCCAACACCCATACCACACTGTGCTGTCCCATCTCCCCTCTCACGCTGTGCTTTCCCAACCTCCATACCACACTGTGCTCTCCCATCTTCCCTCTCACACTGTGCTCTCCCAACACCCATACCACACTGTGCTCTCCCAACACCCATACCACACTGTGCTGTCCCATCTCCCCTCTCACACTGTGCTCTCCCAACACCCATACCACACTGTGCTCTCCCATCTCCCCTCTCACACTGTGCTCTCCCATACTGTGCTTTCCCAACACCCATACCACACTGTGCTCTCCCATCTTCCCTCTCACACTATGCTCTCCCATACTGTGCTCTCCCAACACCCATACCACACTGTGCTCTCCCATACTGTGCTCTCCCAACACCCATACCACACTGTGCTGTCCCATCTCCCCTCTCACACTGTGCTCTCCCATACTGTGCTTTCCCAACACCCATACCACACTGTGCTGTCCCATCTCCCCTCTCACGCTGTGCTTTCCCAACCTCCATACCACACTGTGCTCTCCCATCTTCCCTCTCACACTGTGCTCTCCCAACACCCATACCACACTGTGCTCTCCCAACACCCATACCACACTGTGCTGTCCCATCTCCCCTCTCACACTGTGCTCTCCCAACACCCATACCACACTGTGCTGTCCCATCTCCCCTCTCACACTGTGCTCTCCCAACACCCATACCACACTGTGCTGTCCCATCTCCCCTCTCACACTGTGCTCTCCCATACTGTGCTCTCCCATACTGTGCTTTCCCAACCTCCATACCACACTGTGCTCTCCCATCCCCCATACCACACTGTGCTCTCCAATCCCCCATACCACACTGTGCTCTCCAAACCCCCATTACCACACTGTGCTCTCCCATCTCCCCTCTCCCACTGTGCTCTCCCACCCCCCCTCTCCCACTGTGCTCTCCCACCCCCCCTCTCCCACTGTGCTCTCCCACCCCCCCTCTCCCACTGTGCTCTCCCACCCCCCCTCTCCCACTGTGCTCTCCCACCCCCCCTCTCCCACTGTGCTCTCCCATCCCCCCTCTCACACTGTGCTCTCCCATCCACCCTCTCACACTGTGCTCTCCCATCCACCCTCTCACACTGTGCTCCCCATCCACCCTCTCACACTGTGCTATGCCATCCCCCCCTCACATTGTGCTCCCCCATCCCCCCCCTCACATTGTGCTCCCCCATCACCCCCCCTCACACTGTGCTCCCCCATCCCCCTCTCACACTGGCTCCACCATTCCACACTCTGCTATTCCATCCCCATACCTCCCAACTGTCCCGCATTCAGCTTTGGGGAGCGCACATACCGCTGCTCTGCATAACAGCAGCGAGTGCGCAGAAGGTGAACAGATGCGCATCTGTTCACCTGTGTAAGGAGAGACTGGGGGCTGAAAAGCATCTCGGAGAGTGGTGGGCACACCCCCTATAGTGACATAAACTAGGGTTGCCGCGAGACTCCGCCCTGTTTCTGATAGGCCACGCACTTCCAGTGAAGCCCCACACTCTTTTCGGATGTGGGGGGCCTCCACGTACCTGTCCCACATCATTTACACCTCCACGTACCTGTCCCACATCATTTACACCTCCACGTACCTGTCCCAACATCATTTACACCTCCACGTACCTGTCCCAACATCATTTACACCTCCACGTACCTGTCCCAACATCATTTACACCTCCACGTACCTGTCCCACATCATTTACACCTCCACATACCTGTCCCATATCATTTACCCTATTATTGAGCTTTTTAAAGAATTGCACCTGAATACTGACATGTCTTTATCGGCCAAATTATGCTATTTAAATCTCTCCTAAAGCAGGATTATTCATTGGTAGGGGTGTACCAGACGCCCTGTGTCCCAGCATTGTTGCCTTAAAATCGAGATTTTCCTACCTTTTCACCTGCTCAGGAGGATGCGCACATAAAAACACAAATTTCCTATGAAAAGCAATACGAGTTTGGGATGGGATTGAATTGCAAATTACATTCGCAGTGCTTGTTCGCCGTGAGAACAGCTTGCAGGACCCAACTAGTACCCAATAGAATTGACCTCCTTGATGAAAATTTTTTTGCCTATTTCAGTACAGTTTTTCCAGTATTTTTATCTTGTGAAATCTTAAACTAGCAAACGTATAGTTCAGATGGCTTTTATAACTCTGAGCATTAAATATTCTAACATAGCTGTTAGCCTCAGTTAGGTGTGGACTTGGCTGTGTTATGTTGGGACATGCCATGTCCCATGACGGCATGCCCGTTGCTTCAGAAGCCCTTTCACTGCTGCTCATATATGTGTGTTGAATTATGTGTGATATTAGCCACCAAGTATTTTGGATTCATCTTCAAAAAAAAAAAAACATTCTGAGAATATCTACAAATTGAGTTTGACCTTTCTCTTTGCTGTAATGTGTTTCTCTGTCCACAGATCATTCAGTGCCAGTGGTGACCTAAGGCTGAAGGATCAGTATGTGTATGAAATTCAGCTTTCTGGGAGAGAGAACTCTGCTTATCAGAAATGTAATGGTGCCAGTGTGTGCCAAGTAAAGACAAACGGAAATTTCACTAGAGTAGTCGGCACTTCTGGGAAAGCCAAATATTACCTTGACGGTGAGGTCACTCTTCCTTCACTCCTTATCGATCCAGAGTAAATAAGAAATGAAAAAGAAATTTAATTTAAGGTTTCTTTATAGATATATTTATGTACAAGTGTTTACACCTACTCTTAACTGCTCAAAAATAACATTTATTTGCTCAGATAGGACTATTCTAGGGGCTAAGTCTGCTGCAAGAAGAGTGGGGTTATACGGACGTTTCTATTCTGCAGAGACAGTGTGTTCAGTTTTTATATTATACAGGTTGAGTCTCCCATATCCAAAATGCTTGGGACCAGGGGTATTTTGGATAACGGAATATTCTGTATTTTGGAATAATTGCATATCATAATGAGATATCTTGGGAATAGGACCCCAATATACACACAGAATGCATTTATGTGTTATATACAACTTATACACACAGCCTGCAGGTAATTTTATACAATATTTTCAATAATTTTGTGGCTCAAACGAAGTTTGTGTACAGAAATGAAATTCATTTGTTTCATATAGACCTTATACACGAAGCCTGAAGGTAATTTTATACAGTATTTTTAATAATTTGTGCCTTAGACAAAGTTTGTGTACATTGAACCATCAAAAATCAAAGGTTTCATTATCTGTCATTCCAAAATAATTCTGTATTTCAGAATATTTGGATATGGGAGACTCAACCTATACTTTGTTTTTATTTCAGTTTATCCACTCATATTAATTTGCTCTTAGATCAGTGGGGTCTCTAACCCCCCTTTTCACACGGCATATTTAGGGATATATGCTTTGACTATTTTCAAAATAGAGATTTTTGAAGCATTGAGTTATTTCTGTTCTATTTTAAAAAGCCTCCTTCCCTTTGCAACATGTAAACTGTATATTTTACACTCGTCATTTGTCGGGTCACTAGCTACAGATGTGTCCACATACAACTATATCCAAATGGCGCCAAATAGCCCTGTTTAGTGCATCACAGACTTTCAACTTTGCTGCACCAGGACACTATTCTTAGGTACCAAGTACACTAAGGGCCATATTCAATTTGATGCAAAAAGTCTGTTATCTTCACCAGTTTCACTTATCCCCATATTCAATTTCAAAGATTTTTCGCAGGTGCGAAAAGTCTTTGTTAAAAAAATCGGGGATACGTTTACTCCACTGAATAGGTAGCGAAAAAAAGTGCAGAATTGGGGTTTTGGGGTGCAGAAAAAAAAAAAATAGCCTGCGTCCTTTGGAATGTTCCCTTAATGTAATTTGTGTCAAAAAAATAAAAAATCCTTAGGACACCCCAAAAAAAAGATACTTTAATTTTGGGTGCAAAAAAAATAATGTTGGGGGACAAACTTTAAAACTAGCGAAATTGACGGGGTCCCCAAGTATGCGGCAGGTGTTTTCTAGAATGTGGCTGGTAGCGGCAGGTTGATTTTTTAAGAATTTTTAAAAATGACTTATGGACTTAAAAATATGCTTGCACCCATTTTCATGTACTTTCAATTTGATGGGACTAGTTATTTCCCCCCTCCCCCCCCCCCCCCCCAAAATAAAAAACAAAAAACTAAGTGCTAGTCTTCACCACTTCTTCAAAAGCCACATGTATGCACCTGCCACGTCTATTTAAAAACCCTGACTACCTTCAGCAGGCTAAATCGGTGGTACCCATAATGATCCCCCCTTTCTGAACATCTTTTGGGGGTGACAGCATGATTTCCCCAAAAACTGACAGGACTTTTCGCTACTTACCTTTCTGCCGGGTCCCATTTTCGCCAGATCCTAATTGAATACGGGGATGAGCTGGCACGCACCCGATACTTTATCCCTGAAAAAAACGGCGATGATGGCGAAAAGTGTGGAGGAGAAAGTAGCAAAACTGAGAAAAAACAAAATTGCACACTAGGGTAAAAAAGGCAATAGACAGGTCTGAGTGACCAGCACCATTCAATATTGTGTAATCTGCATCTTTATACCAATTCCTTTACTACAAAAACACTATACCTATCTACCTAGTACACTATAAGCAAGGTAAGATGCAAAAATAAGGAATATGTAGTAAAATGTATGAAAAAGTATGCAGTTTGTGTAAAAAAGGGCAAAAGACAGGTCCAATATTATTTTATACGAATACCTTTGCGATACAAAAACTAATCCTCAGTACCTAGTACACTATGGGCCATATCCAATTAGCCGCGAAAAAGCAAAAACCTAACGTCGGAAAAGTTTTTGCACAATTCGGTGATCTGGTGCGATCTTTTCACATCTTTTGTCTATTCGCGCTCCCATTTCTCCCACTATCCTATTGCAAAAGACTTGACAATGCATTCGCGTAAAAACTATTAGTGGAGAAACCTGCAAAAAGTACAGCAAGATTTGGGAAAATCTGTCTGTACCCCATAAAAAGGCTAATATAGGAAATCTATTTAGAAGTGTATTATTGTACCTAATAAGAGTATTTGGAGTTCGTAAATTATGTTTAATAGCTGTTATTAGCACATTTGTGTAACAGTGGAAAAATGATAAAAAGCAAAGTGTTTTTTTGGGGGCAAAATAAATGCTGCAGTAAAATTAGGGTTACATGAATATGGGTGCAAGTATATTTTTGTGTCATAAAAGTACACTTTTTAAAAAATGGCAAAAATACACCTGCTGCAGCCATCTGCAATGTTTCAAACACCTGTCCCATCCTTATAGCCCCCCAAAGTACCAAAGAGAGACTTTTTCACTTCAAAAATGACATGTCATTATTGGCCAAATTAAGCTAATTAAAAATTATTTTTGTCATTTGGTATCCAAGGGGTTCTGAAACAAGTCCCCACATTTTTAGGCAAAAATAGGGATCTTGCATATTTACCCACCTGTTCTGAGATAGTGAAAACAGTTCGCCAGTGTTTGTCTATGGAGTATTCGCTTGTGTGAAAACTTCGGGAATAGGGTAGCACGATATGCCTTTTTGTGGGAAAAGTTTGCACCTGCGAACACTTCACCAAAACTAGGCTTTTCGCGGATAATTGGATATGACCCTATATATGAACAATGATTGCAAAATTGAGGGAAAAGAGCTCACCATGAGAATCGCGCCAGGTGTCTCGGGCTATATGGCATAAAAAGGATAGGTGTATCACACCTATGAGGAGAAGAGAAATCTAAATCAAATCAATATTTGGTGTGACCACCCCTTGCCTTCAAAACAGCATAAATTCTTCTAGGTACACTTGCACACAGTTTTTGAAGTAACTCTGCAAGGAGGTTGTTCCAAACATCTTGGAGAACTAACCACAGATATTCTGTGGATGTAGGCTTGCTCAAATCCTTCTCTCTTCATGTAATCCCAGACAGACTCGCTGATGTTGAGATCAGGGCTCTGTGGGGGGCCATACCATAATTTCCAGGAGTTCTTGTTTTTCTGTACGCTGAAGATAGTTCTTAATGACATTGGCTGTATATTTGGGATCATTGTCCTGGTGCAGAATAAATTTGGAGCCAATCTGATGCCTCCCTGACTGTATTGCATGATGGATAAGTACCTGCCTGTATTTCCCAGCATTGAGGACATCATTAATCCTGACCTGTGACATGAAACTCTTCCACAACCTCACCTTTGTAGCAAAGTTTGGCTGTTCCTCACCCAGTTTTGAGCCTCCTACACAGCCGTTTCTGTTTCAGTTAATGACTGTTTCAACCTACGTATGAAAATGATGATCATTATCACCTGTTGGTATGATTGGTTAATCATGCACCTGACTATAATCCTACAAAATCTCTGACTTTGTTCAAGTGCACCTAGAAGAATTGATGTTGTTTTGAAGGCAAAGGGTGGTCACTCCAAATATTTATTGATTTAGTTTTATCTTCTGTTCATTCACTTTGCATTTTAATTGATTAAAATATACTATTAACACTTCTATTTGTAATGGCATTCTTACTTTGCAGCATTGTTTCCACACCTGCCTAATACTTTTGCACAGTACTGTGTATATATACATGCTGTGTGTGTGTATATATATATATTTTTTGTCTAAGAATGATACTTTATTAATCAGTTACTTTTATTTTTTACATCTTTTTTTTTCTCTCAGATGATGACTTAGATGTGGTTTTTTCTTCCAACTCAAAATGTGGTAAAGATCCAACAAAAAATGCCACCTCCACAATAGTCTTCCATTGCAGCCAAACACAGGGGGAGGGCAGGCCAGAATTCCTGCATGAGACAGCGGATTGTCAGTACTTGTTCTCCTGGCACACATCTGCGGTTTGTCCACTTGTGTAAGTGCACATCAACTGACCCTGTTATTTTCAATTGATGAATTTGTTTAAATTTTCATTATACATTATAGGTGTGTTTACCTGTGAATATATAATATATATATAGTATCCAAAGTGTAGCGGCACTCACGGGACTTGTTTAGAGCAAGAAATTATAAACTGCTAATAGCAGGCTTGAATTCCAACGTTTCAGATATTTAATCTTTTTTCAAGGATATAGCACAATTGTAAACGTACAAATCTTACCTTATGTAGTAACACCACACGTGCAACACTTTCCGTCCAGCTCCCGCAACTCGTCCACCCCCGATGACGTCACGCGTCTGCGTCCATCCTGACGTGATACGTCATTGAGGCCATCAGAGAGCGGGCGGTTGCCTAGAGACAGGACGCCAACAATTAATTCAAATACACCAATACCATTAAGAACAAGACACACATCCATAAAACAGACAATATATATAAAGGAGCATCTAATACTGTCCGACGAGTGATGCCAAACTGTCACAGCTAAAGTGATAATGGCAAAACCAACATCACATATATAAATCGGGCAAGGTTTGAGAACACAAATACCGCTAAATTAAAGAAAACAACTTAGCGATAATTGTTCATTTAAGTCAAAAGGTTGAACAGTGTTCAGTCTAGCAATCCATCTTGCTTCCAATTGCAATAGAGCTCTTTCTCTATTGCCTGCTCTGATATTTTGGGGAACATAGTCAATAATTTTAAAACGGAGGGAAGGTAAAGTGTGTCTCATTTCCTTAAAATGACGAGCGACCGGTTGATCCGTGTCTCTTCCCTCTAATTATCGCTAAGTTGTTTTCTTTAATTTAGCGGTATTTGTGTTCTCAAACCTTGCCCGATTTATATATGTGATGTTGGTTTTGCCATTATCACTTTAGCTGTGACAGGTTGGCATCACTCGTCGGACAGTATTAGATGCTCCTTTATATATAGTGTCTGTTTTATGGATGTGTGTCTTGTTCTTAATGGTATTGGTGTATTTGCATTAATTGTTGGCGTCCTGTCTCTAGGCAACCGCCCGCTCTCTGATGGCCTCAATGACGTGTCACGTCAGGTTGGACGCAGACGCGTGACGTCATCGGGGGTGGACGAGTTGCGGGAGCTGGACGGAAAGTGTTGCACGTGTGGTGTTACTACATAAGGTAAGATTTGTACGTTTACAATTGTGCTATATCCTTGAAAAAAGATTAAATATCTGAAACGTTGGAATTCAAGCCTGCTATTAGCAGTTTATAATTTCTTGCTCTAAACAAGTCCCGTGAGTGCCGCTACACTTTGGATACTATTTGGACACAGATTTGGATTCAGATCGTGTGCGTAGAGGGCACCTGGGCTAGTATAAATTTTTTCATTATGAGTGCCGGATTCAAATGGGTTATATATATATATATATATATATATATATATATATATATATATATATATTACAAAAGATTTGTCATTCTGGACAAAAGAAAAAAATAGGGGTGCCGTCCTTCAAACAAATACTGTACAGGCTCTCCCTCTAGTGATTCATGGCAGCACCACAAAAGTAAGGAAGGAACGAGGCAGCACTCCCAGTTGGCTTGATGTAAAAGTGTTTAAATAGATGAAAACATCAGTACAGAATAAATCGACGTTTCAAGGTTCTAAAGGCTTTAGAGTGTCCCTCTTTACCTTTGCGGCCTCGACTCTTTCCTTAGGCTGTTGCTGGCAAAGTACCATATCCTGAGCTCATTAGGGCGGTTCAAGCACTGGGTTTCTTTTGATTACAGCTGTTTCCTTACCCAATGCAAAGGAAAGAACTACTTTTCTTAATTATATAAGTACATGAAAAGCACAGAAGGAAACCAGACCAATAAAGTGGATTTATTTTGTTCATGTTGCAGGAGGGTTTATATAAGAGTTAAATGAAATGGCTCCTGCAAACATATTGGGTTTAATTACACATTTGCTTATAAGGTAGATCAGTTGTAGTGGAAGCTTCGTTCTTGCAGAAATTACTCCTTTGGGGCAGTTTTTGCTGTGTCTGATGTTCTGCTGGTTTTCTTTCAGCATTTCCTCTTTTCTGCCCGTTTTGCTTTAACATCTGTGCATTGATTGTGGTGTTGCAGGACTTCTGTGTTCCCTGATGTAACTGGTTTCTTTTTATTGTGTTTGGTAGATCGGAGGACACTGGGAATAATGCCGAGGATCCTGATGATAATCAGAAACGGTACCAAGGCTTATCGGGGAGAAGCCAAGCCGTGGGTGCCGTTCTCAGCATTCTCCTGGTGATTCTTGTTGTCTGTTTGATAGTGCTGCTGTTATACAAGAAAGAGAGAAGGTAAGCTGCTCACTAACTTCCCTTAGTGTACCAGTAGGCTGGCCTCTTCATGTGGTCACGGGGGAATTATATTTTCTAGTTAATTACATTACGCACCATGCAAGATGCCAAAAATAGATTGAATAACATGGTAAATTTACTGTTATCCTGCCATTTTATTTCTATTTGCCTCCATTATTACCCAGCTACAGGTTATACACCGATTGCACCCCTGTATATAACTGCCTTCCTTTTCTATACCTCATTTATATATACTGGACTCACTGTCTACTACCATAGACGTATACCCCTCACTTCTTTACCAAATGGGTATATAATACATCATTTCAGATGCTTACATGTTTAGATTAGGAGACATTTTCTATAAATCTATATGAAATAAACCAAAAAATATAGTATGTATGGGATATAATATTGTCTATAACATGTAACATGTGACATCTTAGATATTACACTTGCAAAATTTTATGTTTATTTGAAGGGAAACGGTGATGTACAAGATAACCAATTGCTGTAGAAGAAGTTCCAATGTGTCTTACAAGTACACCAAGGTAATGTGCATCTTCCATAGTAATCCCTTTCTGTCTCTCTCCCAGTAGCCACACACACAGATTCATTAACATCTCCAAAGTGGGGAAAGATAATATCACAGCTCATGGGTTCCCTGGTATCCTGAGCTATACAACTTGAATACACTTCTGCATTTGCAGTTTATTGGCTGGTCTTGTTAAATCCAAATTGTTAACAAAAAAAGAAAAAGATGAGTTCCCGATGGTTCAGATTGTTAGATATTTATAAAAAAAAAAAGTTTCCTCAATAATGAGAATAGATCAGTGGTTCCCAAACTGTGCGCCGTGGCACCCTGGGGTGCCTCGGGACACTTGCAGGGGTGCCTCAGGTTGGTGGTCCAGCACCAAATCAAATTATTTATGGTCAATGTAATATAAATATGTGGACAAACAGAAGCGCAAACCTGTCTACCACCACATAACTGACCCTAAGGATGACAGGTAAGCACAATTTACTACAGTTTTTTCTGAATATCTCAATAACAAACGTTTGGCTTAGGGGTGCTGTGAAAACAATTCTGATGCACTAGGGCGCCGCGATTAAAAAACTTTGGGAGCCACTGGCGCATAGATTGAGCCTCACACATTGCTAACTATATACTGACTATGCTCCATCTCACTGAGTGCACTCCAGGACCAAGAGTCCCGAAATTAGATAAATCATCATTTCAACCAGACCTACTAAATCAGCAGCTATCACAAAGTCCGATCTGTAGTAGCATGCAAAGGTACCCAGGGCTGACTCTCCCCACACCCAGCGCACTTGGTGTCGTGTCTGGGAGAGGTCTTTTTAGGTAGCAAGGTTCCGCTATAGCAGGGGTGGGCAATAAGCGACCTTCCAACTGCTACACATCCCAGCAATCCCTGCCATGGTTTCCGCATGCCCTGATGGTAAAACACTGGCAGGGCATGCTGGGATGTGTAGTTCCACAACAGCTGGAGGGCTGCTTATTGCCCACCTTTGATCTACAGGCTCCCTGCATGCTGTAAAAGGGTACTGTTGGGACAGCAGTCATGGGAAACCTGGAAGGAGGTATATGCTGCCTCCATTGCAACTTTTACTCTAACACCAGCTTAGACCGACTCATTTCCCTGGCGTGCTGACGTATCATCTCTGTATAGTTATCAACCGTTCTTATACTCAGTCTGTAAGTTCCAATGCTCAGCAGTATAAGGAGATTATAGGCAAAACAAAAAAACAAAGTGGATGTATCAATATGATGTAAATGTACACACTAAATAGCAAACTGCTTCTCTTCGCTCTCTCCATGATACCTGCTCCTGCAGTATTTACTTTGTCATAGGATGAATGCAGGACCAGCCGCTTGGTTATGCCAATTGGCATCTGCAATGAGCCAGTGACAGCTGGTGGTGGGAAGGAAGTTATTTAGCCTGCTGTCATCATATACATTTCCTCCCTAAAATCTTCCTCATACACAGAATAATCTATAGTGGTACAGAGGGTAAGATGTATAGAATGAGCAATAATACTACCTGGCTCTTGCATTGCTGTCACAAATGATCATCGCAATACCTGCAATATGGCAGCGCCATCCCTCTGCAGCATATATAGAATCAGATTTTTCAGGACGTTAATGATGGAGGTAGAATTAAGAATATGTATATAGTCCATGATAAATAATCCCAGGTTTTTCTTTATTCAGCTGCACATCTGCAAACTCTATTAAATCTGTCACTTTAACTGGCTGAAAGGTAGTAAGAATGATAACAGAGAAATTTGAACAGCAATTCCTAAAGCAGATTTCTATATGTATGCAGTGATGCTCATTTGGTTTATATCCTTTAGATCAATACTGAAGAAGAGGTGGACAATGAAACGGAGTGGCTTATGGAAGAGGTGTCCGCAAACCATGCAAAACCACACCACGAGAACGGCCACATCAGAAGCGTCAAGGCCGAAGCCTTCACTTCACTGCATGTTGACGATCTTGACAGCGAAGATGAAGTCTTGACGATACCTGAGGTCAGAATACAGTCTGCAAGGAGCAAACAGAGGAATGCAAAGCAGGCCGGAGGCGGATACAATGCTGGCCAGGACGACAACTTGATAGGAATAGTAAATGGAGGACAAGAAAAGACTGGAAAGTTTAGGCCGGTCCAGCATAAAAAAGAGGATGAGCTGAACATAGCTTCATTTCATGATGACAGCGACGAGGATATGCTTAATATCTAGTACAAACTCTGCAATTTCAATCCCTCCTAATTGTGCCTAAAATAAAATCTTGTTTGAATGGACAATGCTACTGCAACCAAATAACCATAACTTACTTTGTTTTTTCAGGGCTTTTTTTTTTTTTTCTCTATTGACCTTTTATAGGTTAAATATAAATGTATACATGTACATTAGGGAAGACTAAGAAGGTTTTTTTTTTTTTTCCCTTGACAGCGATTTATTGCATTGGATGCTTGTTTTTATTTTCTAAAGTATCCCTGCTCTAAATTGGATATGTAGTGATTGGGACGTTTTGTTTTGTGTCTTTTAAATACGGGAGCTGGAATCTTCTTCTTGTACGATGTAAATTGCTCTAAATAATCAATGATAGTCAGAAATGCATATTGGATGCTCTGCCGCTGGTGACTACTATTTATTCACTTGAACTACAACTCAGGTTGGCTGAAAAAAAAAAAAGCATTGCGCTATTCCTGCCGGCAGGGTGTTATTGTACAGCTTAAATCAATGAAAGGGGACAGTTCCAAGTGATCGATAAAAAGAAAAATGCACTCCTACTTGGTAATATTTACAGGTACCATTGTCTTGAATCTAAACTATAATTTAAATGTGTGTTAATAATATCCTAGTTTTGGTTTCAATTCAGAAGCTTTTAAGTGAAGAGTGTTTGTTAAATATATGTACATATATCTGCTGCTGTCTTGTGCACGGTAGCCAGTGGCAAAACAAAGGTATTGAAATGTGTTTTGGAAATAATTTATAAACTTGGAGCAGAGTAATGGGATCGGTATACAGCTTAATATCAAAGAAAGTTATGTTTCTGCAGTATGCTTAGAACAGAGTCCAGAATATCAGATGTTCTTGCTGCCAATATCGATTTTTATTTTCCTTTCAAAATTGATGACTACAAGAAGCCTTAATTTGCACATATGGACTTTTGATATAAATATTATTAAAGAGAGCAAGTTTAACAAGCCAAATAGATAACAATATTACCATCTGTCAAAGGTACAATATCTACAGCTGCAAAAATTCTCTTTCTCCAAACTGTTTTACAGTGTTTTTGTTTTACTATCTCTCTTGTAATAGAGGGATGTCAGCTGTAATCCTACACAGATTTTGCTCTGAGCAAACAAGTTTAAAAAACTGTTTATTCATGAAAAGCGACCCATTATGGTAATGCTGTACAAGCCAAAATCTTTTCAATCAGCATTGTGTCATTTCTAATATGTGGAAGAAGTCTGATATTTTCAGTGTATGATAAATAGTTTCTGAATAATCGTTGGTGAAAAAATACAAAAATAAATATTCTCCTGCATTATCAGGATCAGTACTGTGCTTCATAATAATATCGCACAATTCTCATAAACTAGGTTGAGGTACTGCGGAGTTGCAAAAACATTTTTGCTGCATACGATGTTTTTGTTTTTTAAAGGTTGGCTATATTCTATTGTTATGGAGAACAGGAAAATGGCAGCACTGCTTAAAACCAGGGTCTCTGCATTAATCATTATGGTATCATCATGTAACTGCGTACTGGTACACCACATGCGTCTAATTCTAATTGGTTTTGTATCTTCTAAATTGATTTCTTTGGGTCAAATGGTACTATGGACTTTTTTCATTTTGGATCCTCTTGTAATATAAAAGTATTGAACAAATAAATTAAAATTTAAGATATAACAAAAAAGTGTTCTTATTTTCTGGGTGCTTTTTGTTTTTGCTTTTTTGTGTTGTGTGTGACTTTACCTTGATGAACATTGCCCTGTTTGATTTATGGCAGGCAGCCACCAGTGGTTAGGTAACATGCATATTCTAGTATAAGAAATTGTTAGGTTATGAATGGAACAGTTATGTACCATGAAGAGTGTTATGTGAGTAACATAGTTTATGTTGTATAATATATAGGTTAAAAAGAGGGAGCAAATAATATAGAAATTGTAGGCTATACAAAGGGTTGTTAAAAGCATATTTTGATAGTTTAGTGTATACAAACCTCACAGTTTCAGAGGTCGGGCACCGGATTGTCTAGTGTGTATTGGTTGCCCGTTATGTTGGCCCGTCGGAGGGGGGGTTCCCGGTCGCATTGCTGGGTACACACATCCAGCAGTTTATCCAGCTTAAGGTGTAAATGTAATAACTTGCCAGATGCAGGCATCGGCATGATAAAGTGGCATTTCAAAGGCAAAACCAGCCTGGCTGTTTATAAACGCCTCAAAAGGTCCAGGCTACACATAAGTACATAGGTTCCGGACTCACAGCTACTCTTGAACCAAGAATATCAGCTGACCAGTTCCCCTATTGTTCTGTACAGCACTTCAATATATACAACTCTTACAGAGCTGGCCCTAACCAATTTGATGCCCTAGGCAAAATTTTGGCTAGTGCCTCCCGCACCCCTGTCCCAGCAGCACTGGTCACAGCAGCAGCCAGCAATACCCATCACATTCACCCACAGCAATCCTCATCCCGCACCTAGCACAGCGCTCCTCACCCAGCAGCACAGATCACAGCAGCAGCACCACTCACCCGGCCAGCACACAGAACCCCTCACAGCAGTCAGCTCAGCACCCCTCACTCATGCTGATCTGACAGGCCAGCTTCACACTTGCACAATATCGGCCTGATTTGGGCAAATCAAAACATCAAATCGGGCATATTGTGCACAGCCAATCACACGATATCCCATGCGACACAATACATATTAATGAAGGACGGAACAAGTAATCTTTCCGTCGTTCGTTAAATCGTGTATGGTTTACCGGCAATCATGCGATGTCCAGGGTGAAGGAAAATCGCCCTGAACATCGCAACAATTGCCGGTCATTCGGGTGTGTCCCCAACATTAGTCTAAAACTCACTCTTTAGAGCAGCCTGGCTACCTGTGAAACTGCTTGCTGAAGTACAATATAAGAATGCAGCTTCTGTGTGTCCGCCCCTGCAGCTGTTTCCCAGCCCCTAGTCCTTCCTGTGCTTGATGGCTAGCAAATACATTGCTCCACAGGAAAAAAAACACATTGTTGCCACAGGAAACAACTCATATACATTGCTGACACAGGAAAAAAAACACATTGTCGCCACAGGAAACAATTCATATACATTGCCCCTACAGGAAAAAAACACACTGCCCCTAAAAGGGAAAATATTCAAACATTGTCGCCACAGGAAACAATTCAAACACGTTGACACCACAGGAAAAAATCATATACATTGCCCACACAGGAAAAAAAATCATATACATTGCCCACACAGGAAAAAAATCATATACATTGCCCCCACAGGAAAAAAATCATATACATTGCCCCCACAGGAAAAAAAATCATATACATTGCCCCCACAGGAACAAAATCATATACATTGCCCCCACAGGAAAAAAAATCATATACATTGCCCCCACAGGAAAAAAAATCATATACATTGCCCCCACAGGAAAAAAATCATATACATTGCCCCCACAGGAAAAAAATCATATACATTGCCCCCACAGGAAAAAAAATCATATACATTGCCCCCACAGGAAAAAATCATATACATTGCCCACACAGGAAAAAAATCATATACATTGCTCACACAGAAAAAAATCATATACATTGCCCACACAGAAAAAAATCATATACATTGCCCCCACAGGAAAAAAATCATATACATTGCCCCCACAGGAAAAAAAATCATATACATTGCCCCCACAGGAAAAAAAATCATATACATTGCCCCCACAGGAAAAAAAATCATATACATTGCCCCCACAGGAAAAAAAATCATATACATTGCCCCCACAGGAAAAAAAATCATATACATTGCCCCCACAGGAAAAAAAATCATATACATTGCCCCCACATTAAAAAATGCAAACATGGTCAGTCATCCATTATTCGCTGACAGAATGCCCCCCCTCTAATCCCCCTGCCCACAGGACATTGCAGTTATGGTACTGTTGGAACATTTGAGAGGTATGCAAAAGAATATATATACTGTTTATCTATAATGTCTAAATAGCTATATACATATATGCACACACACGAATACAGTATACATACATAATTTACCAGGAGCAGGTCAGGCAGACCGGTCACAGGACTGGTTTGGCTGTACTGGGCTGGCAGGGTTCTCTTCCCTGTGTTTTCTTTTGTTGCGCCGGGGACAGTCATAAAACGTCAGATCCCTGCCATCAACTGCAGGAGGAGAGGACCAACTCAGAGAGGCGGTTCCGGGGGAGAGATGACCAGAGGTGAGTGGAGGGATCCCCTCCTCCGGCCGGACCTCCTACTTTTCCCTCTTTATTACGGCCTGCGGCTGCCAGCGTACTGTAATGAGTCAGTCTGTCTGACTCATTATTAGTACCTGTCGGGTGCGGCCGGCTGCAGGCCCCTTCATAGTGGTGGGCCATGGTGCTATGCACCGGCTGTACCGCTGCTAGTTCCACCGGACCAGTGCCCATTTTAGCTGTTACCAAAGCTGCCATCCATGTTCCCCAAACCTCCGATGGTCAAAGACTTGGCATGCCCCTAGGCATTTGCCCATGTTGCCTATGCCTAGGGCCAGCTCTGCGCGCTTACCACAGTCAAACGCATCAAGCTGCTATAACCAGTTCGGTTTGTACCACTTATTGGACTTTATCATCCCTATCCAGACTGGCATTTGCTGCTAATATCTAGCCCAGCAAGCGAGAAGTTATCATCAGCGCAAAATCAGATGCGGATTCTATTTGCTAAAAGACCTAATGGAGTCATCACCCCATACAAATGGTAACATTTAATATCTGGACACATTGGGATAGTGACTATTTATTCACCTACCTTTTCATGCTGTGAGTCAGTGTTTCTCACGCTCATTCCACAGGGAGCACTAACAGTGCATGTTTTCCAGGTCTCCTCATAGTATCACAAGTGAAATCATTAGCTCCACCTGTGGATCTTTTAAAATGTCAGCCAGTAATGACTACACCTGTGCACCAACTAGGAAAAATGGAAACCATGCATTGTTAGTGCTCCCCGGGAATGAGTTTGGGAAACACTGCTTTAAGTGATTTCCTCTAGTAAACAATTGGTCTGTCAGAGACTGCACCTTTTCTAATATTGGACTTTTCCGCCATTACAGTCCAGGTCTTGAGCTGCATACACAGTGGGTGCTGCAGCAGTCATTGAGAGTCTATCTGACTCTCATTGGCTGCTGTTTAACTGTTAAATTGCTGGCGGCGATGCGTGTGTTATGCACAGCCTGAGCCCACCTCCTAGCGCTATTGGGCAAGCGTTCAGGGGGAGGAAACAGGCTCAGCTGTGCAGCACAGGACCGGCGCTGGAAGCCTAGCGCCGGTCCTGTGTAAATGTGTAGCGCTGACCGCACTCATTGCGGTCGGCGCTACACTGGCTAACTAGGGCGGGCCGGTACCGTGGCCGGCAGCGCCCCCCCGTGCCGCCGGTCCCATGGTGCCCAGGGCACGCACCCCGCTCGCCCTGCCCTAGTTACGCCACTGCCTGTCAGATGCAGCCTCCAATGGCCCCACTGCATCCTTGCACAATCCCCTACTGTCTGCCGTGCTGGCGATCACTGCTGATCGATCAGCCAGATGGTACCCCTCACTCATTTACATTTCCCTGGTGGCTGCTCAACTCTGCAGCCACCAGAGAAATGTAAATAAATTGGACTTCAGCCTCCGGTGAATACCTGGCTCCTGCAGAGAGGAGCAGCCGCTGGTGAAATGTAAAGTTGTGATAGTCCAATGATTGATGTTCCGGTAGATCACCATGAATAGAATAATGTTGGATAAGTTTAGAATAGATGTTCTTGACCTAGTTCAATCATAAAAAAATAAAATTTTTGAGTGATTTTTGGAGACCACAACTTCAGCCAATATTCACTTTCTCAAGCAAATATAGTGCCTGGCAATTTAACCACACCTATTCTTTCTGCTGGATTGAGGAGCATAAAATTGTCTGCTTTATCCAAAATTTACCCAACCGAAAATGGATTATAAGATTACTGCATTTGTAAATTCAGCGCTGATCACAGGTTCCCGATGGTCGGGAATCTGCGTATGCCCCAGTACAGGTCTGCGATGTTGATGGAGTTTGGCAGCACACTGTCAGAGATTGATAGTCTGCTGCCGTTTCGCAACGGGAAGGGGTGCAGACAGCCTACGTTACCCAAAACGGAGGAGTGTTGCCAACGTTGGGGGGGATAGGAGAGGTCAGGATCTCCGTCGGCTGATGATGATTTCCTGGCCTCTTTTGTGCATCTGCAGCGGCCGTCTTGAGTGAACCCATGGTCACTCAGCCAGCAGATGGGATCACAGATGATCCGATGCTGTGTCCTTGGACACAGCTTGGATCACTAATGCATGCAGGAGGCATGACACCACCTGCTGCGTTACCATATTACAGCTATCGCAGCTGCTACCATGTTAGCAGCTGCGATAGCAACTACGTCTGCAGCTGAATCAGGCCCTATATTTAAACTGAAAGCGAAGTAGAACTATTTTATTTTCTCTTCATTGTATGAATTCTTTGTATTTATTTACTTGATAACTTTTTGTCCTGTGTGATACTGAATTTGTTCTGTATGTGAATTGTTCTCTTAATTGTATCTATTTATTTTATCCAATGCAATTGTATGTCATTTATGAGGCTTAATGCCATTCCATTTTGTTCTGTTAATTGCATCCTTTAAATTATTATTCTCTTTAATTATTTGTCTCATATATGATGTGGATTATTTTGTGTATGCCAATTATATTTATTAGTTTAATTAAATTTGTGTATCATTTTCACATCTAATCAGTTGTACCAACATACCTGTTGTTTATTTTTAAACTTAGTTAACTGTCTTCTGTTAGCCTACACTGATCAGCCATAACATTAAAACCACATGCCTAATATTGTGTAAATCCCCATTGTGACGGCAAGAAAGCTCTGACCTATTGAGGCATGGGGGCCCCCAAGACCCCTGAAGGTGTCCTGTGGTATCTTGCACCAAGACATTAACAGCAGATCTTTTAAGTTGCGAGGTGGTGTCTCCATGACTCAGACTTATTTTTTCAGCACATCCCACAGATGCTTGATTAGATTGAGATCTAGGGAATTTGGAGGCACAGTCAACGCCTTGAACTCTTTGTCATGTTCGCTAAACCATTTCTGAATAATTTTTGCAGTGTGGTAGGGCCCATTTTCATGCTGAAAGAGGCCACTTTTATCAGGGAATACCATTGCCGCGAAGGGGTGTACTTGTTCTGCAACAATGTTTAGGAAGGTGGTACTTGTCAAAGTAACATCAACATGAATGCACAAGGTTTCCCACCAGAACATTACCTATAGCATTACACTGCCTCTGCTGACTTGTCTTCTTTCCATTGTGCATCCTGGTGCCATCTCTACCCTAGGTAAACAACTTGCTGTCCACGTTATGTAAAAAAAAAAAAAAAAATGTGATTCATCAGACCAGGCCACCTTCTTCCATTGCCCAGGTCTGAGGCTCACGTGCCCTCTGCAGGTGCTTTCTGTGGACAGGTGTCTGTATGGGCACTCTGACCCGTCTGCGGCTCCGCAGACCCATATGCAACAATCTGAAATGCACTGTGTGTTCTGACACCTTTCTATCATAGTTATCATTAACACTTTTTTTTTTTTTTTCCCAGCAATTTGTGCTTCATTAACTCTTCTGTGGGATAGGACCAGACAGGTTAGTCTTCGTTTTCCATGCGCATCAATAAGCCTTGGGTGCCCATCAGTCTGAAGCCGGTTCACCGTTTAACCTTCCTTGGACCACCGCATACTGGAAACGCCCCACACAACCTGCTGTTTTGAGAATACTCTTCTGACCCAGTTGTCTCGTCATCACAATTTGCCCCTTGTCAAAGTCGGTCAGATTCTTACGCCTGCCCATTTTTCCTGCTTCCAACACATCAACTTCAGGAACTGAGGGCCAAATGTAATGGGGTGAGAGTTTAGAAAATGTGAGTTTAACAGTAAACTCTCACACTTTTTAAACTCTGCCAATGTAATCGAGCCAGAGAACATGCAAACTCGCACATTTTTAGACTCAAAAACTTGACCAATGTGAGAGTTTAGAAAGAAGAAAGAAAAAGTATTCCTATATTGGGGCACTCACGGACTCAGATTAACTCACTAAATGTCAAGAAATTCAATTATTTATTAATGTCCCATTATTCACAATAAATATAAATTAAAATATAACTTTTATTGTCTCCTCTAAAAATAAAATATTTTTGCAAAATATTTTTATATATTCTTTTGTTCATTCATTTCAATAAAAACAAGTCTAGTGTTACTATTTATATAATGTCTGGTTATATCAATGTAATAGTTATCTCATAACATTGTATATTCTATATATCTAAAACCGGTAGGTGTCTGCAGAACAAGGACAACCAGTACGCTGTAATTAAAAATAAATATATGTCCTATATTTCAGGATCTGATGTTATGTCACTGCTACCATGTGTTTATAAAATATCACAGCCCTGGTAACTGAAATTCACAATATTAGAGCATCATTCACTCACTCTCAATATCTTGAGTTACTCAATAATTTCCCTTAATGAACATGATTTGTTATATAAAAGTATGTCAAGAGCACTTAGGGATTAAATTGATACCAGATTTTTCCATATTTCCAATTGTCATGAATAGATCATAATGTACACAATTCTAATAATCTGTGGTTAATAATCCACATATAAAGTGCCATCGGGTTCTCTCATTAGGATAAATTGACAACCAGGTATATTATATCATCCTTTTAGGAATTACTGCAAATCCCATACATAGTACATAGGGTAAAACCTATATGCACAATATCGGATGAATTGATTATTATTAGGAATCACGGCAGATTCCATATATGATATATTACATTCAGCCAGAGTTGTCTAGGTAATATCAGAAATAATAACCCACATAGAACATGCTATTGGGTTCACTCATTAGGAATCACAATACATCCCATAAGTAATGTCTTAAATAGAACCCAAATTATCATGAGTTGAATCTCACACACATCCTCATTAGAAAATTGACAGTCGGGTTTACTATATCATCCCTTTAGGAATTACCACGAATCCCATGTATAAATATATAGGGTGAAACCTGTATGTATAATATCTAATGGATTCCTTATTACTAGGAATCACAACAGATCCCATATGTAATGTTACGTTGAACCCGAATTGTCTATGTAATATCAGAAATTAGTATCCTGCATGTACATTATTATCAATAATGAATTTATTCAATGAGGTTCATTATCCTTTTTAGGAATCACTACGAATCCCATGTGTGGTATATGGTATGACACTGTGGATATAGATAAAGCTAACCAGTTGTGGTACATAGATCGATCACCTATTGATTCTAATTAGTTCTTTTAAAGGCGCTCTTAACATGAAAATCCGTGTGTGCAAATTTCACCAAAGTCAAAATGTCACTTATATCATGCAGAAACAAAAGTTTGTGCATGCTTTAAGTATCACAGCTCTGTAAGTTAGTGTTACAAAATAAACTAATGCCAGTCTCCTACAACATTGTATTGTAGAGAGCAAGTCAGCTCTCTGCAGCACTTTGTTTTCTGCTATGCATCAAGCAGTCAGTCAGTCAGTCAGTCAGTGTCCGTGTAGGACACAGCCCCTAAAGCTGATGAGAGGGAAGTTCCCACAGGGATCTATGAGTAAGATTTTTGCTCCCAAAGTTCCACTATGTGCCAAACTGACTCATTCTCTGCATGATGACGCAACACCACACCCCATCATATAATATCACATTCTTGCATTATTTCATGCTTTATATGTAATGTTTTTTAAGTGGTGACCAATTTTAGCAAGCAAGATCTGTACTTCCTGGTCAAGTATGGGGATATGCATTGAGCCTGGTTATGACAATCCAGACGATAAACTAGACCAAAAAGCCTGTACAGTTGCCTGGATTAAAATAATAATAAAGCACCTCCATATATAGCTGGAAATGTGTAGGATGATGAGGCGGCAGCCACACGCCATCCACATGATTAGGCAGAACATTGCTAAACTGTGATGATTACAGACTGACAGGTATGTAGTAATGTTTTATCCAAAAACATGTTTTTACTATTACACATGAACTGTAACACTAGCAGCAAGAATAACAGAACATGTAAGTCTGTGGTTTCCAAGCTGGTTTCTGTGGCACCCTGGGGTGCCATGGACAAATGGTCCAGGACCAAATAAAATTATTCATGGTTAATATGATAGGTAAAACCAATGCTGGTAGCTTCCAATCATAAAATATGTGGACAAACAGAAGCGCTGTCCTCCATCACATAACTGACCCTAAGGGTGACCAGTAAGCACAATTTACTAAATTGAACCATTTTTCTAAATATCTCAATAAGAAAATGTATGTCTAGTAGTGCTGCAAAAAAAATGCTGATACTCTAGGGCGCCGTGATTCAAGAAAATTTGTGAAGCACGGATGTAACTAATATACATATATATTTCTGCATGTTTCAGATATGTATAATTTTTTAACATATATTTAACTTATCTATTGATACATCGGCGTAACCAATCATTTGTGGTGTAGGAAGAGATGAATATAAGTCAGATAAGAACCACTTGGCCCATCTAGTCTGCCCATTTTTAAACGTATTGTTACCTCAAACCCTTATTGATCCATACTTCTTCTGAAGGATATCCTTATGTCTATACCAGGCATGTTTAAATTGCTCTACTGTCTAAGCCCCTACTACCTCTGATGGGAGGCTATTCCACTTGTCCACTATCCTTTCTGTGAAGTAATTTTTTCTCAAATTTCCCCTGAACCTACCACCCTCCAGTTTCAGAACATGTCTTCTTGTTCTAATACTTCTCTTTCTTTGAAGAATGTCTCCTTCCTTTACCTTGTTAAAGCCCTTGATATTTTTGAATGTTTCTATCTTCTCTGCTCCAAACTATACATATTAAGATCTTTTAGTCTTTCCTGGTACGTTTTGTGGTGTAGACCTTGCACCATTTTAGTTGCCCTTCTTTGTACAGTCTCTAATGTATTAATATCCTTCTGGAGATTTGGCCTCCAGACCTGAACACAGTATTCGAGATGAGGACGTACCAATGACTTATACAGTGGTATTATCACTTCTTTCTTTCTGCTACTGATTCCTCTCCCTATGCAACCAAGCATCTGACTTGCCTTCCTCATTGCTTTGTTACAATGTTTGCGTGTCTAAGTCACCTGATATAGTGACTCCTAGATCCCTTTCCTCTTCAGTAGTTTCCAGTATAGTGCCATTAATACTATATTTAACCTTTGGATTTTTGAGACCCAAGTGCATGATCTTGAATTTTTTGGCATTAAACTGTAGTTGCCACTTTCTTGATCATCCCTCTAGTCTACCTAGATCATCAATTATTTGTTTTACCCCTCCTGGTGTGTCTTACCCTGTTGCATACCTTTGTGTCATCTGCAAAAAGGCATAGTTTCCCTTCAATACCATTTGTAATATCACAAATAAAGATATTAAAAAGCACTGGTCCAAGTACAGATCCCTGAGTTACTCTACTGGTAACATATCCATCTTGAGACTGCACTCCGTCAACTACAACATTCTGTTTCCTACCCTGCAGCCCTGATCTTATCCATTCAACTATCTTTGTATCCAATCCTATGCTTTCCAGTTTAACAGTCTGTGATGTGGAACAGTGTCAAAAGCCTTACTAAAGTCTAGATAAGCTATATCTATGCCCCCCCCCTTTATCTCTTTCCTTAGTCATCCAGTCAAAAAAGTCAATAAGATTTGTTTGACATCATCTCCCCCCAGTAAATCCATGCTGTTTGGAATCCTGCAAATTGCTGGATTTGAGATAATCTATGACTCTTTCTTTTAAGAGTGTTTCCATCAATTTCCCTACTACTGATGTAGGGCTCACTGGTCGGTAGTTGCTTGCCTCTTCCTTGCTTCCACTTTTGTGCAGTGGGACAATGTTTGCTCCTTTCCTGTCCTCTGGAATTAGTCCAGTAGCTAGTGACTGGTGGAATAATTCTGTTAATGGTGTAACCAGCACCCCTTTAAGCTCTTTTAGTATCCTTGCAGTTATCTCATTTGGTCCCATTGATTTATCCACTTTCAGTTTTGAGAGTTCTATTAGGATCTTCTCCTCTGTAAATGTGTTTGTTCCTACCTCATTACACCTGTAACTTAACTGTGGCTCCTTGCCCTCTCTTTCAGTAGTGAATACTGAACAATAATGATTATCAAGATGATCAGCTATTACATTGTATCCCTCAACAAGACTCCCTGTCTTGAGTCATTTTATTCCACCTTTTGTTTTACTCCTTTCGCTTATATTGCAGGATATCAATATAGCAGGCGTGACCAACCTGTGGCTCTCCAAATGATGTGAAACTGCACATCCCAGCTTGCCCTGTCACAATTTTAGCATTCCCTAATAGCCAAACTGAGGCAGGACATGATGGGACTTATAGTTTCACAACAGTTGGAGAGTCACAAGTTGGCCTGACACAGGTTTGAAATGTTCATCGTCCCTCAGTAGGCTGAGGAGGAAGTGCCCCTACACTCTCCAAAATACTGCAATGACGTACAGTACTTCAGTATCCACATCATACTTGATTACATTTGAAAAAGTATTTCAGGGTGATTGTGAAAGCAACACCTATGAGCATGGTGATAAAGTGGGCGTGTACTGCTACATCTGAGAGGTGTGCCATAAAATTGATTTAAATCCAAATAGAAATGAGCCCCAAAGCAGTTAGTGAAATCTACTTGTTGTTGAAAACACACATATACTTTTCAGAAAATGCATGTAGCCATAGGGATCATTGTGCCTTATAACCAATGCAGGGAAATTATACTAATGATCCCAGGGGAATGTATATATCTATGTTTGTTTGTTTTTTTAGATTACAGCTTCATAATGAGGATAAGGTGCAATCAGGGAGATTGATACTATTTCAGGGCGTCTCAATGAAAATCAGGGAGGGTTGGCAAGTATGATCCACATCCCTTCAGAATAATATAAATTGTACACAACCATCACTCCCAAATGAACCTAAACTCCTGGCTCACCTATGAGATTTCTTGGCCTGGCAGAGTGGTTCAGTCAAAATGATGAAATGTTTTTCTTTTTTGTGTTCTCAATTGACAATTTCATGTGGAAGTGGAAACGGCTCTAAAAAATTATTCCCTCATGTTCCCGGAGACCCAGCGCTGCTGGCTAGAGAGGAGGAGGCCAAGACAGAGACTACACAAAAGCCCTCTCCCCTCTTTACTATATCCCTGCCTGTCATTGTACCTTGCAAAATGTCAGCAGTAGGAGTAATATCCAGTGATACAGTATGTCCACCAGTACTTCCATGCTGTTGCTGCCACCAAGACTGTGGAGTCAGTATAATAATAATACTAATAATTATAGTACAAATAATGTTGGGACAGCAGGGGTGAGGATTAGCAGCATTGTGCATTAGATATGGGAGAATATATGACCACGAAAATATTTATTTTGCCTAACAGCAGTAGTAGAAAACCTAGGCTTACTGCACAGTCAACATGGCTTGATTGTTCCCGGTGAACCAGGGTCAGATTGGTCCCCTGGGACTGCAGGAAAGTTCCTGTTGGGCCGGTCCCCTCTCCCCCCTGTTGGGCCTGTTTACACAGACTACCGTCCAGCAGCTCTAACTGCCGCTACCGCGATCGGAGCTCAGCTCAGAACGGGCGCGGTCATGAATGAGCCTCTGTGTATGTGCAGAAGCTCATTCAGTAGTGAAGGGGATAAGGGGCAGGGGTGACACAGGGCTGTTTCAGGATTGGAGTGAGCAGCCGCGACTGGCAGTGACACTGTGCGAGTCACAACTTATCCACATGATGTGACATAGGACTTTGAATGTATATATATATATATATATATATATATATATATGTCAGGTGCATAAATATTGGGACATTGACAGAATTTTCATATTTTGGCCTCTATTCACCACCACAATGGCTTTGAAATGAAACAAACAAGATGTGATTTAACTGCAGACCTTCAGATTTAATTTGAGGGTAATTACATCCAAATCAGGTGAACGGTGTAGGAATTACAATGGTTTCTATATGTGCCTCCCACTTTTTAAGGGGCCAAAAGTAATGGGACAAACTAAACAATCCTAAATCTAACTTTCACTTTTTAATACTTTGTTGTAAATCCTTTGAAGGCAATTACAGCTTGAAGTCTGGAACACATAGACATCACCAGAGGCTGGGTCTCATCCCTGGTGATGCTCTGCCAGGCCTCTACTGCAAATGTCTTCAGTTCCTGCTTGTTCTTGGGGCAGTTTTGTCTTCATCAAGTGAAATGCATGCTCAATCGGATTCAGGTCAGGGGATTGACTTGGCCATTGCGTAACATTCCACTTTTTAGCCTTAAAAAACTCTTTGGTTGCTTTTGCAGCATGCGTCGGGTCATTGTCCATCTGCACTGTGAAGCGCTGTCCAATGAGTTCTGAAGCATTTGACTGAATATGAGCATATAATATTGCCCGAAACACTTCAGAATTCATTCTGCTGCTTTTGTCAGCAGTCACATCATCAATAAATACAAGGGAACCAGTTCCATTGGCAGCCATACATGCCCACGCCATGACACTACCACCACGCTTCACTGATGAGGTGGTATGTTTTGGATCATGAGCAGTTCCTTTCCTTCTCCAGACTCTTCTCTTCCCATCACTCTGGTACAAGTTGATCTTTGTCTCATCTGTCCATAGGATGTTGTTCCAGAATTGTAATGGCTTTTTTAGATGTTGTTTGGCAAACTCTAATCTGGTCTTCCTGTTTGTGGCTCACCAATGGTTTATATCTTGTGGTGAACCCTCTATATTCACTCTTGTGAAGTCTTCTCTTGATTGTTGACTTTGACACATATACACCTACCTCCTGGAGAGTGTTCTTGATTTGGCCAACTGTTGTGAAGGGGTTTTTCTTCACCAGGGAAATAATTCTTCTGTCATCCACCACAGTTGTTTTCTGTGGTCTTCCGGGTCTTTTGGTGTTGCTGAGCTCTCTGGTGCGTTCTTTCTTTTTAAGAATGTTCCAAACAGTTAATTTGGCCACACCTAATGTTTTTGCTATCTCTCTGATTTGTTTGTTTTGATTTTTTAGCCTAATGATGGCCTGCTTCACTGATAGTGACAGCTCTTTGGATCTCATATTGAGAGTCGACAGCAACTGATTCCAAATGCAAATGTCACACCTAGAATCAACTCCAGACCTTTTACCTTCTTAATTGATAATGAAATAACGAGGGAATAGCCCACACCTTTCCATGAAATAGCTTTTGAGTTGATAGTTCCATTACTTTTGCCCCCTTAAAAAGTGGGAGGCACATATAGAAACCATTATAATTCCAACACAGTCCACCTGATTTGAATGTAATTACCCTCAAATTAAATCTTAAAGTCTGCAGTTAAAGCACATCTTGTTTGTTTAATTTCAAAGCCATTGTGGTGGTGAATAGAGGCCAAAATATGAAAATTCTGTCAATGTCCCAATATTTATGCACCTGACTGTATATATATATATATATATATATATATATAATATAAGATCACCCTAGCGAAATAGCACACACTTCCACAATAAGTTTCTATAAGACGGGTGCCAGATCTCAATAATAAGTAGTGGTGTCTCTTTTCCAGCTCAACGTATTGAGACATGAAGGAAGATAGATCCGCACTCCATTATGTAAAGTCAATTCTTAATGCATTTTAATGAAGCAGCAAATGCAACAAATGGCTAGTAGCTTTCACCCAGAACCGTTAAACATGGACTTCCCTATTCGCAACTTGTGAGGGTTACAAGGATTACTTCGGATGCAAGAAAACTTCCAGGGGCTTTGAACCAGATGGGACAGAAATTTATTGACAGAGGATATAGGGGGTCATTCAGACCCACTTGCGAGCGGCAGTACGCTTGCAAGTGTGTCAATGTTCCCCACTGTGCATGCGCACGACGGCGGGAGCTCCGTCGTGCGCATGCGCGAGACCCAGCGAGCGACGGGCTTTCCATCGCTCGGGGTCTCGCACCAAAGGGGGCGTGCTGTCGATGTTGATTGACAGCACACCCCCTTTGGTGGGCGTGCCGGGGGCGTGGCTGCCAGACGGAGGCATTCCCATGGGAACGCCTACCGTCTGAAACCGGCCCCACTGACATCACTAGTGATGTCAGTGGGAGTGATTTTGGCTCTGATAGAGCCAAAATCACTCCTGGGCTTGCGGCTGGGAAACCCGACTGCAGGGTTTCCCTCGCAAGTCCATTGGTCGCGATGGTCAAGACCATCGTGACCATCTTTTTGCACGCTCGTATATGCTGTGGGTGGTGACCCACAGCTATACGAGCGTCCAGGAGGACGCTCCATTTTAATGGAGGAGGGCCCTGATTCAGAGCGAGCGCTCTGGTCAGAGCATCCGGCTCTGAGTCAGGGCCATAATTCCAAAGATGTAAACCAAGCTATTCAAAAATGCTTGGATTTACAAAGGGAAGATCTCTTGTCCCCGAAGGCCAGTGTAAACAAGATAGAGAGGTTACTCTTCTCAAGTACATATTCCATCTCTTCAAATATGATACGCAAAGCAACACTGGCATATTATAAAGACTGATCCAAACCTTGGTCCCAGCTGCCCAAACAACCCGATGTTCTGTTATAAACAGAGTGCGAATTTAAAAGAGCAAATGATGTACTCGGATGTCAGCCCAAGTACCAATAATACTAAAAACTGGCTGAGCACACAAAACGGTGAATTCCAATGCACATGGTGTGTTAATTGCCTGTACATGAGCACCGGAAGTTTTTTTTCAGCATCCAAACATGGGAGTGAAACATCAGCTCCAACACAGGATGACGTGATACAAGATTTGTCGTATATATAATCCAATGTCCATGTAAACTTATCTACGTGGGCAAAACCATTAGTATGATCAAAGAACGCATAGCAATGCACCGCTCACCGATCATCGAGTTATATTAAATCGTATAGATTACATTCAGGAATGTGATAGGCAGTTGGCTGACGGTACATGTTACAAGAGATTGTCCTATGACCCAACCAATACATACAAGAAAGAAATAGATTTCATAATTCAAGTGGGTCTAATTAACAGGTGGATTGATGACCAAACATTCAAATTTCTAACTCAGGATTTTCCCAAAGTACCGCTATTGTACCTACTGCCTAAAACTCATAAATCATTGACCCAACCCCCAGGAAGGCCTATAATTTCCTTTAGAGGCACGTCAAGCTCGTATATCCCAATATGTAGATTAATACCTTCAACCAGTAGTCCAGAACACCCCATATTTTCTGAAGGATACATCTGATTTTCTGAACAAGTTGAACTCCTTTGGCCAGCCACCCACTGATTGTTTATTGGTAACTTTAGATGTAAACAGTGTCACAATTGGTGTCTGCGAGTTACCTGTCTCAGGTGGTGATCAGGTTTCAACGGAGGCCGGCATGACTGGAACCACAGATGATGTAGATGAATAGCTCTTTTATTATAAGAAGTGGGTAGCAGTGAGAACTGCCTTTGGTGATGAGTGACTGGAACTGGAAACTTGAGACGTTGGAATGTGACCAGAAGGAACTTGGAGGGACCGGACTGGGACCGGCAGGTAGGCTGACTGAGATGGTCGGGTTACTAGTAGATGGGCTTGCAGACGGATGGTAGCGTGGAAGCTACTTGTTGTGGCTTGGGAAGCCGTGGGTAGACGTTGGTAGCTGGGTGGCTACGTGGAGCGGCTGGATAGCCGTGGGTAAACGCTGGTATCTGGGTAGCTACGTGGAGCGGCAGGATCGCTGTGGGTGGATGCTGGTATCTGGGTGGCAACGTGGAGCGGCCGGTTAGCCGTGGGTAGACGCTGGTAGCTGGGTGGCTACGTGGAGCGGCTGGATAGCCGTGGGTAGACGCTGGTAGCTGGGTAGCTACGTGGAGCGGCTGGATAGCCGTGGGTAGATGCTGGTAGCTGGGTGGCTACGTGGATAGAACTGATGAGCTTGGAACTTGACTCTAGACTGGAACAACGTGGACTGAACTTATGAGCTTGGAACTTGACTCTGGACTGGAACAATGTGGACTGAACTGGAATAACGTGACAATGGCTGAAGGGAAATCAGGTAATGCTGAGATGAGGGTTAAACAGGGTGATCCGGAAATGCTGTGACAAGGTTGGAACTCAGGTGCAGGCTGGATAGGATAATTGGGAATAACAGGTTTCAGGAAGGAATGGGTAGGTTTGGGAATTTTAGGTTCAGGGAGGGAGTAGGTAGGTAAAGGGAGCAGGAGTTGATCCACTGCAGTAAGCAAGGCAGGGTGACACGATGCAGGTTACAGAGTGCCAGGGACCAACCAGGAGTAGGACTAGCAGCAAAGCACAGGCCAGGTATTGCTGTAACAGGACGTCTGGATGCCAGGTATGACTGTAGCAGGTTTTCGGGATGCACCAGGGGTTGCTGTCAGCAGGCTTACTGGATTGCCAGGTTTGGCTGTAACAGGTTTTCTGGATAGCACCAGGGATTGCTGTAGCAGGTTTCAGGGATATACTAGAACACAGAAACAGCATGAACCATACACCACGGGAAGACGAGATGTTCAGGCCCAGAATGCTATCAGGGGAGGAAACATATACCCTGGGTCTGGCAGCAATTGGTGGATATGGACAGGTGGTCTGGCAGTAGCATTCTGAGTGGTGGAAGGCACAACATGCAGGGGGAGTATTCATCTCTGCAGCTCTGAGAATCAGAACCACACCTGCGACTCCAATCAGGGCTAGCAGTGCTCACAGACAGGAGAGACCAGGTGCAGTAATTACTGTGACAGGAATGCATAGAGAAATCAGAGCAGATCCCCCAGGAGAATTACAAACACAGATCCATGGGACAGCTGACAGGGGTAAGTCTCAAGGCAAAAAGGTGACAACTAGACAGGGTCGTGACAGTACCCCCCTCTTTATGGGTGGACTCCGGACGCAAACAAAAAACTTTCTTCAAAGCTCTTCCCAATTCTCAATTTGTTGGGGTACTTAGAGTGCAAAGTCTACAAGGGAAATAGTTCAAGACCTTCGCCAATTCTTCTTTTTGCTGCGAGAACGTTTTGTGCCAACCAACGGACAAGGAATCTCTGGTAACTCCTGTGGAAATATGTGGCTGGGAAGGACAGGATCAGAATTTTGGGAGGAACAGTAGCAGAAAGGGGACAAGGAGGTGTGTGTGCACAAGTCATGTTCTGGGTTACAGATTCAAAAGTGCAGCTCTCTTGGGATGCCTGGAATTCGGCACGCTGGCCCTTGAAAACTTGACCATGTTCGGATTTCAGAGGAGTGGAGGACGAATTCTTGGTAGCACAAACAGACTGCTCGGACAATATTTTGGAACTGAGAACTTTGCTAGAATTTGGGTTTACAGGGTAAGGACCAAATTCTTTGACAACAGCTTCACTGAAAGTCTTTATATTTTGAAGCATTGGATCATTGGAGTTGTAAATAGGGGCAACCCAGTCCCAAGCTTTACCCTGAAAAGATGAGATAATAAACTCTACCATATTAGTAGACTTGACTCCACATGACAAAGAAGAATTCATCATACCAAAGAATTGTTTCAATAAAGCATAGTATTGAGTTAAGTCCCCATCAAAATACATGCATGTTGGAGTATCCAATGAATCCCGTGTGTTCAAGGACTGTGGAGCACATTCAGGTGCAGGGCTGGAAGAGACTTGAGGATGCTCCGATTTATGAGGAGTCAAAACAACAGAAGCTGACAGATGTTCGGTATTCGGACCAACTGATGGGACTGGAAGGGGTCCAGAGGAGCTAGAGACAGTAGCATCAACAATCAAAGCTGAGATCAGACTACAGAGATTGTCATCTTCTGGAACAATATATGCAGGAGACGGTGAACAGGAACCATAATCAGATTTTGTAGTACAAGACACTTCTCCCTGATAACAGGAACTTGAAACGACCTCCTGAGGCATGAGACTTGAGACCCCTTCCTGGGGCATGAGACTTGAAACCCCGTCCTGGGGTACGAGACTTGAGACCCCCCCTGGGGTACCAGACTTGAGATCCCCTTCTGGGGAATGGGAGTTGAAACCCCTTGCTGGGGTGCAAGACTTGAAACCCCCTCCTGGGGTACGAGACTTGAAACCCCCTCCTGGGGTACGAGACTTGAGGCCCCTTGCTGGGGTGCCAGACTTGAGATCCCCTTCTGGGGTACGAGACTTGAGACCCCTCCTTGGGCTGCTGACTGGAGTCCCCTACTGGGACAAGCAGAATCCGGGCTGGGACCAGAACGGGCAGAATCCGGGCTGGAGCCGGAACGGGCAGAATCCGGGGCTGGGACCGGAACGGGCAGAATCCGGGCTGGGACCGGAACGGGCAGAATCCGGGCTGGGACCGGAACGGCAGAATCCAGTCTGGAGCCGTAACGGGCAGAATCCGGGCTGGAGCCGGAACGGGCACTGAGACGTTGACACTTGGAACCACTGCTGGAGTTGCAAAGGAAACAGTCTTTAATGAAGTGGTCAGAACTCCCACAATAGAGACAGAGTTGTAAATCTTTGCGCTGCTGGCGTTCGGCCACAGAGAGCTTGGGGCGTGGGTAACTACGATGTCTGACATTACTTGGTTTGGAAGAATCCTTGTTTCTTAGGGATTCCAAGGCAGAGGTTTTAGTCGAGACAGAGGCAGCTTTAAGAAATTCAGGAATGATCTGAAAAATTTTGGTGAGTAGAGCCTGAAGCTGTTCCAGCAGTCGATGGAAGGTAGTTAGGGGTTCAGGTAAGGTTTGGGTAACATCTAGCCGGTTATTCAGGATTTGCAAAAGCTGTAGCACTTGATGCTGTACGGCCTCCTGTGAATCCAAGCGGGTGACCAGGTTATGGAAAGCATCTAGTCCCTTAATAGGTGCTTGATCCGCCACCATCGTTGGGCCTGAACATTCTGTCACAATTGGTGTCTGCGAGTTACCTGTCTCAGGTGGTGATCGGGTTTCAACGGAGGCCGGCATGACTGGAACCACAGATGATGTAGATGAATAGCTCTTTTACTATAAGAAGTGGGTAGCAGTGAGAACTGCCTTTGGTGATGAGTGACTGGAACTGGAAACTTGAGACGTTGGAATGTGACCAGAAGGAACTTGGAGGGACCGGCAGGTAGGCTGACTGAGATGGTCGGGTTACTAGTAGATGGGCTTGCAGACGGATGGTAGCGTGGAAGCTACTTGTTGTGGCTTGGGAAGCCGTGGGTAGACATTGGTAGCTGGGTGGCTACATGGATAGAACTGATGAGCTTGGAACTTGACTCTAGACTGGAACAACGTGGACTGAACTTATGAGCTTGGAACTTGACTCTGGACTGGAACAATGTGGACTGAACTGGAATAACATGACAATGGCTGAAGGGAAATCAGGTAATGCTGAGACGAGGGTTAAACAGGGTGATCCGGAAATGCTGTGACAAGGTTGGAACTCAGGTGCAGGCTGGATAGGATAATTGGGAATAACAGGTTTCAGGAAGGAATGGGTAGGTTTGGGAATTTTAGGTTCAGGGAGGGAGTAGGTAGGTAAAGGGAGCAGGAGTTGATCCACAGCAGTAAGCAAGGCAGGGTGACACGATGCAGGTTACAGAGTGCCAGGGACCAACCAGGAGTAGGACTAGCAGCAAAGCACAGGCCAGGTATTGCTGTAACAGGACGTCTGGATGCCAGATATGACTGTAGCAGGTTTTCGGGATGCACCAGGGGTTGCTGTCAGCAGGCTTACTGGATTGCCAGGTTTGGCTGTAACAGGTTTTCTGGATAGCACCAGGGATTGCTGTAGCAGGTTTCAGGGATATACTAGAACACAGAAACAGCATGAACCATACACCATGGGAAGACGAGATGTTCAGGCCCAGAATGCTATCAGGTGAGGAAACATATACCCTGGGTCTGGCAGCAATTGGTGGATATGGACAGGTGGTCTGGCAGTAGCATTCTGAGTGGTGAAAGGCACAACATGCAGGGGGAGTATTCATCTCTGCAGCTCTGAGAATCAGAACCACACCTGCGACTCCAATCAGGGCTAGCAGTGCTCACAGACAGGAGAGACCAGGTGCAGTAATTACTGTGACAGGAATGCATAGAGAAGTCAGAGCAGATCCCCCAGGAGAACTACAAACACAGATCCATGGGACAGCTGACAGGGGTAAGTCTCAAGGCAAAAAGGTGACAACTAGACAGGGTCGTGACAAACAGCCTGTATACAAATATTGAGGATACTGAGGGAATGAATGCTGAGGCGTGTGATTACATCTAGTTCGCACTATGAAGGGCCACCGATTGATTTTCTTCTGCTGTTAATGTAGGTTATACTGCATAAAAATTACTTTATGTTTAATAATTAATTTTACTTACAATTGAGAGGTACAGTGATAGGGTCGAATATAGCCCCATCGTATGCAAACCTCTTCATGTACATTTACTAGCAGACCCATTTGATGTTGAATTCGATCTATTCAAAATACATCACATTTTATGTACGATACATAGATGACCTTTTCATGGTGTGGACTGGTGGACTTGCATGTCTTGACAGCTTTGTTGAGAATTTGAATAAGATTCCTAGTTCTTTTAGATTTACGTATGTTAGTAGTCCTTCTGCCATTAACTTCTTGGATGTATCAATATTGATCAGTGATAATGTATTTCATACGGAGGTCTTTAGCAAACCCACTGACAAAAAACACGCTGTCATTGTCTAGTAGCTTTCACCCACAACCGTTAAAACATGGACTTCCCTATTCGCAACTTGTGCGGGTTACAAGGATTACTTCGAATGCAAAAAAAACTTCCAGTGGCTTTGAACCAGATGGGACAGAAATTTATCGATATAGGATATAATTCCAAAGAGGTAAACCAAACTATTAAAAAATGCTTGGATTTACAGAGGGAAGATCTCCTGTCCCCGAAGGCCAGTGTAAACAAGATGGAGAGGTTACGCTTCTCAAGTACATATTCCATCTCTTCAAATATGATACACAAAGCAATTTTGAGACACTGGCATATTTTAAAGACTGATCCAAACCTTGGTCCCAGCTGCCAAAACAACCTGATGTTCTGTTATAAACAGAGTGCGAATGTAAAAGAGCGAATTATGTACTCGGAGGTCAGCCCAAGAACCAATAATACTAAAAACTGGCTGAGCACACAGAACTGCGCATTCAAATGCACAGGGTGTGTTCATTGCGCGTACATGAGCACCACCAGTTTTTTCCAGCATCCAAATACGGGCATGAAACATCAGCTCCAACACAGGATGACTGGTGATACGAGATTTGTCGTATATACATATATATATAATTCAATGTCCATGTAAACTTGTCTATGTGGGCAAAACAATTCGCATGATCAAAGAACGCATAGCAATGCACCACTCGTCAATCAAACAAGCATTGTCTATCATTGATCAGAGCACTCTACCAGTGGTCAAGCACTTTGCGAATAGTGGAGAGACTTTAGGTTCATGCCAATAGATTACATTCCACCATTAAGGAGAGGTGGCGACAGACATAATATACTTTTGAGACGAGAGTGCCAGTGGATTTACAAATGAAATTCATTGACACCTAGTGGTTTAAAAGAAGACGCCGTTTTTATGAGGCTACAGGATCGAGGCCTGATTGGGCCCCTTTGCTACTCTTTTCCATATTTAACATCATTTTTTGAATTAGGTTGATGCTACATATTGTATTAGGTGCCTATATATTATATTTTTGAAGTTTGAGACTATGCAAATCACCAGACTCTTCTCTACAAAACATGGGTTCCACTTCCCCCAGTGATTTTATTTGTGCGGAACGTAACCACTTATTCACATTGTATTTGGTTTTATTGGTTTATATAATTATGTCGCTGAAGAGCTAATGTGGAGGTCATTGTCAGATAATAAAATTTTCTATGGAAGTGATTAGTTCTGAACATAAATTTACTTTCGAAATTAAAAAACTGGGTATATAGTTAAAGGGTGACAAAATGTAAAATGGTTTTATTTTTATATATGGGTTGGTCATGTGACGTCAAGCTCCGGTCCCGGAGCGGCCGATGCTAGACTAATTTTCCATTTAAATTAGTAAATATCAGTGACTGATTACTACTCATTACCCGATGAGGATAACCATAAACTAGTCTCATTACCCTGCTATTCATTATTATATCTAATCGGCATACTCAGTTTTTGGAGCAATTCGGCAGATGATCAACCCTCAACAGATTGGTGACTAATCATGATTGATATGTTTCATATTTGTATTGACGTGAGTTAATTTATTTTTTTTATTGTAAGAGCATATACAGGAACCAATTAGTAAACATTAGGATTCATCTTGTTGTTTCTGGTTGGTTGCTTAGCAACCAATGCTGAATACCAATTGGCTGCAATGCACATAATATACTTGGTATTTGTCTGGAATCCTCTGATTTAATTGTGACATGGGGAATTGGTCTGGTTTCCAAATTGACACATAGACGGATTTGGTGGTTTAATGTTTATGTTTTTAGTGACGCCGCCAGACACGATGACATCATTTCCGGTACGGCGGAATGGAACTGCTTTTCACCAGTACATGGGGATACGCATGTTGGTTCCGCCCGCCGGTGATTGCCTGATGGGTTCTGGCATCAGCAACACGAGGGAAGAGGCATAGACAGGTGAGCACACACAAGGTGATTAGGGTAAGAGCTATTTATATGTCTACCTGGGGAGTTCAGTGTATGGCAGACCCCTGAGGAAGGTGGTAACACACCGAAACAGCTGTTGGGTTGGGACCAGGAAACATGCATTCCCCAACTGCCTGTGCTCTGTTAAGTACTTTTTTTTGCTAAGTCCAGGTATACAAACGAAAATGTCAGGTGGCACTCACAGGGCTTCTCTACCGCAACGTATCTGTCTTTCTCTCATCTGTGGCACTCTTTCTTCCTCCATCTGCACTACTCTGGCCCAAAAACCGTGCAACTCTGTCTCCCCCCACCACTCACACCACTCTGTCTTCCTCCCCATCCACACCAATCTGTCTTCCCCAATCCCTACTACTGTGTGGTCTCTGAACTATGGTAGTCTGTGTTCTCTCATCTGTACCAATCTGTCTTCATCTGCACCGCCCTGTATCCGTGCCACTCTGTTTCCTTCTGCACCACTGCCTTCCCCTAAGCCATGCCGCTGTCTCCATTTCCTCTGTGGCACTCTTTCTTCCTCCATCTGCACCACTCTGTCCCCCCCAACTGTGCAACTCTGTCTCCTCCCCCCACCTGCACTACTCTGTCTTCCTACCCATCCACACTAATCTGTCTTGTTGTGTGTTCTCCTATTTGTGCTAGTCTGTATTCCCTTATCCACACCAATGTCTTTACCCATCTGCACTGCTCTGTCTTCCCATGTCCATGCCACTCTCTACCCAAACCATGCCACTCTGTTTTCCCCCATCCGCACCACTGTTTTCCACCCATCTGCACCCCTCTGTACTGCTTAACCTTCCCTCCTCTACATGCCTTTGTGTCTCACCTATCCATGCTGCTGTGTCTCCTCCCCCCATCTACACCATTTTTATCCCATCTGCACAGCTCTATTTTCTGCTTTGACCGCAGTTGCATAGACTGCATGTGTGTATTCCAATGAGCACACAATTCTGTGAATTAACAGCTCCACCATTTTGTGAGTGACAGCAATCTCATTCTGTGAGAGTTCTGAATCTGCAGTTAACCACAGGGTGTGATGGCATACCATATCTGTATTGCGCAAGGAACACATCCATTAAGGCGTCAGCCTTAATGATCGTAATTTCATTGCTTTTTGGAGTTTGAGTGGCAGAAAATCAATAGGTTTAGAGAATTTTCAGATCATGTCTAAACAGCCTTAATGGGACATGTGAAACCGTAAGGTTTTTTGTCTATGGAATTTTATAGCTTTTTTAAAATGTATTAACTGTCAGGGTTTGGATGAGCAAACCGGGCCACCTGCAGGGGAGAAGGGCAACAAAATGGTACACTAACACAGGTGGAAGAGGGGACAGCACACAGGAGGTTGGTTTGGGAGGTGCAGCAGCAGTGGTGCAGAGCAGTGGCAGCAGTGCAGTGCAAAGGAGGCATCAGTGGGTAACAGAGGGCTCACTGGTAGTGCGTATGCACCTGAGAAAATCAAATCAATAAGTCACAGATGGATGCATGCAACAGTGAGATCTACGCATCTATGTAAAAAATGGAATGTGTAAAAAAAAAAAAAAGTGTAGCCCCACCCCCCCAGAAAACAACCAGCACCGTGCTTTGGAGCCCCAGTACTGGTTGTGCTAAATACAGGGGAGAAACAATGTAGGGGTCCCCCGCATTAAGCACGACCAGCACCAGGCTTTTCAGAACCAATCCTGGTTGCCAAAATACGGGGGGCTAATTATGTAGGGGTCCCCAATACATAGCGCAACCAGCACTGGGCTCTGAGCCGGTCCTAGTTCTGGAAATACAGGTGGAAAAAATACATAGGGCCCCCCTGTATTTACCAGAACCAGCACCGGACCCTTTCTAGTAGGGGGTGATGCCACAGCCAGGGGAGCCCTTTCACCAGGCCCCCCAGCCGAAGCATCACCCCTGACTGCTAGCCAACCCAGGCCGGGTTCCCTGGGGAGTTGGGGACCCCCCCATTAAAGGGATCCCCCTCTCCAGAGCACCCCAGGCCCAGGGGGTGGTTGCTGGATTGATTTGTGTTGTGTGGTGCATATGAATATATAAATATTGTCTTTTGCAGTAGTACTACAGGTCCCAGCAGGCATCCCCCGCATACTGGCACTTGGAGAACCACAAGTACCAGCAGGTACTAAGCGCCTGCTGGTACCTATAGTACCCCTGCAAAAGAAATATTAAAATAAAACAGACACTGTTTTTAAAATATTTTATTTAGTGGGACCTTCACCTGGGGGCGGCAGCCTTAAGCTCTTTTACATGGCTGCCGCTCCCCCAGGACTTCTATGGTGACTTCACCTGGAGGGCGATAGCCTTTAAGCTCTTTTTCCAGGCCGTCGCCCATCCAGGGCTTCCGCGTCGTCTTCTGTCTTCAGCAGCTCTTCCCTGCTGCCTCCCCACCACCGACTGAGTGCACGGCAACTCGCAGTGGCAATATTTAAGTCAGCCAAGGGGGCGGGGCACTGATGTTGCAAGCCGTGATTGGCTCGCGATGGCCATCTTTGAATTTCAAAAATGGTGCTTTTTTAAACACTGAAGCACAGACGGGTCTCACTGACCCGTCCGGGCTTCTGTGTTTGTTTTTTTTAAACACAGATGCAGGTATCATGGAATTTTCAGATCCGAGCCTGCATCTGTGTGCTGCTACCTGGGTCCTAACGCCTGCATCACCGCCGCCCACACCGCCGCCGCTAACGCCGCTACCGTCCACGGCCACAGCTAATGCCAGCCAACCCCTACCCCCTCTCCCACGCATCCTGTCCACAGCAAACGCCGGCTTCTTGCCCCCCAGCCCCAGCTACCGCTCGCAAACGACTGCCATCTTGCTGCACACAAGTGAAGCCACTATGACTACACCTGCTGGAGGCTCCCACTGAGGCTGCGCAACAAGTTGAAAACTCCTCTCTCTACAATGGAGCATTCTTGAGGTAATAGTTTCAAAACTGTAACTTTCTAATTTACCTGAGCCCCAAAAGCACGTACCTTGGCACAATAGCTACGTAATAAAACACACCCCAAGTCTAAATTCGCCACCTACCCTGAGTTTTGCCTTCCCAAAAAACCCCCATAGTACAGCAGAAAAGTGGTCCTAACAGAGAATGTCAGAAAAATGTGACAGTTGGAGCTTTAGATTACTCCCAAATCCTCATTTTTTATGTTTATGCCCTGAAATTTGGCATATAGCACCGTGCGGCAGTTCTACCCACCCCTACCAAATTTCAACTTGGTACATTGTATAGCTTTTGAGGTGTAGCCCCTTAAACACCCTGCCCCCCTTCGGAATTCTCTATGGAGAAATACGTTTTTTAGATGTAGCCTTAATATAAGTGCATGACTGTGCCTTTATAATATATAAATATAAAATCACATCAGGGTCGGAACTACTGCCGGTGCACTGTATTGGGGTCCACCGCAATATAGGGGTCCACACTGCCCGGCGCCATTTATAATAGTATGGCAGGCTGCAGTGCAGCTGCTTGCTGGGCAGTCACCAAGGCTGTGACTGACCCCGGCCGGCAGCTACACGCAGAGAGGACCAGGGCACAGTGCAGTCAGGCTCAGCACTGCAGTGCACTACTGGGTAATACATCCCAGTAGTCTTTGCAGTGGGGTCAGACGAGCATGTGCTGAGCTCTGATTGGAGGTGCCCATCTCATGCTCCGCTAACCTGGGGTTTAGCAGCAGCGCAGCCTCATGGGTGTAACTCATTGTGAGGCTGTGACTGCTGCTCTGCCGGCTGCCTGAGGATGCTGCTGCTGGTGAGTAGACTATGTGGGCACTACAGTGTAGCATAATGTGTGGGCAATCGTGTAGGCACTACAGGTGGCATAATGTGTGGGGACTACAGTGTACATAAAATGTGGGCAATAGAGGTGGTATGTGTGGGCACTACAATATGACAATGTGGGGGCATACAGGTGGCATAATGTGTGGGCACTATAGTGTGGCATAATGTGGGGGGCACCCACTGCATCTGCCTGTCACCCACTGCCGGTCACCTCTTCCTATCACCCTCTCCGTCACCCACTGCCTGTCACCCTCTCCCTGTCACCTCTCCCTATCACCCTCTCCCATACATGTCTACCCTCCCGGTTTTCGCGGGAGGCTCCCGATTTTTCGGGTACCCCCCCGCACCCCCGGAAGGGTAGGCATTTCTCCCGCATTCTGCCCACTTCCTAGTGAAGTGGGCAAAATGAGGAGAATACCCGCGGTGATCGCGGGTCTCCGTGAAGGGGGCGGGGCTTAAGATGTGATTCTGCATGAATCACAGCATTTGGCCCTGCCCCCTATGTAAATTTTACCCAATTGCGGCATTTTCCCCACGAGGGGGCGGGGCTTAAAGACACAAAACGTTAGGCCCCGCCCCCATCGGCCCCCTGCTGTTTCTCTTACCCGGGCTTCTCCCGGGAAGAGATTTTTAAAGGTAGGTAAGTATGCCCTCTCCCTGTCACCCACTGCCTGTCACCTCTCCCTGTCACCCTTTCACCCACTGCTTTCCCTGTCACCTCTACCTATCACTCTCTCCTTGTCACCCACAGCCTATCCCCTCTCCCTTTCACCGATTGCCTATCAACTATCCCTGTCACCCTCTCTGTCACCCACTGCTTCTCTCTGTCACCCACTGCCTCTTCCCTCTTCCTGTCACTCACTGCCTGTTATCTCTCCCTGTCACCCACTGCTTCTCCCTGTCACCCTCTCCTTGTCACCTTCTTGCCCCTCCCTGTCACCCTCTACCTCTCCCTGTCACCCACTGCACTTTGAACTTGGAGGAGGGGGCCCAAAGCAAATGTTTACACCTGGGCCCACCACTCACAAGTTCCACCACTGAAACACATCCCACAAGTTGTGCAAGTTGTGATGGTTATTTAGGTCAGTGGTTCTCAAACTTTTTTGAATTGCAGCGCCCTAGAGTATCAGCATTGTTTTCATGGCACCCCTAAGCCAGAAGTTTGTTTTATTGAGAAAAAAATGATTAAGTAAATTGTGCTTACCTGTCATCCTTAGGGTCAGTTATGTGGTGGTGGACAGATTTGCACTACTGTTTGTTCACATATTTACATTACATTGACCATAAATAATTTGATTTGGGTGATGCCTAGGATGTGATGTGATTATAATATTATGATCACATCACGTACCACATAAATAACTATCACAACTTGTGGATGTGAAATATATGTTACATGTAGTAATTAGTTATTTAGAGGTGATTATGCTATTTATATAAAATGTGTTTGTATAGATCTATCTATCTATCTATCTATCTATCTATCTATCTATCTATCTATCTATCTATCTATCTATCTATCTATCTATCTATCTATCTATCTACCTATCTAACAATGACAAAATGGAACAGGTCCCAGAATTGAACAAGTCTCTCCTTCAGTTGAAACCACCGTATCAGTCCTAGCATGGACCAAAGAATTTTGTGGCTGGCGTCTTTCCCAGTAATTTACCCGAATCCAGTTGTGTCACATGAAACATCACTGCTCCAACCGTGGCTTGGCGTTGTGACGTTGCTGTGACGTGCTTGCCCAGAGAAGCCTGATGTATTCCTGGTGGTATCTCTGGTTGCCTTACCCTGAAACACCTAACACACCTTTTCTGCAGCCTAACCCTAACCCCCCCTCAGCCTAACCCTAACCTTCCCCCGGCAGCCTAACCCTAACCCTCCCCCCCGTAGGCTAAAGCCGGGTACACATTAGATGTGTACCCACCACGATCTCGTGAGCAATGGGACCCGGCGGGGGTGCCAGCATCGCTAAGTGCATACACACTTGCTGATGCCGGCAGAGACAGAGCAACGGCGGGGGTAGCGGGGGCCATGCTACATTGGGAAGCATGGCATAACTAGCAACCTCCTCAGATCTTTCTGCATGTACATAAGATTTGAGGATGCGACAGACAACCAGCGGGAGCGCTCATCGGCATCGTGCATACACACTGGACGATATGAAGTGATTTCTTGTTCCGATGCATCAGAATCGGCCAAATCGCTCAAGATATCGCCTACTGTGTATACTAACCCCAACCTCTCCCGGCAGCCTAACCGTAACCCTCCCCCTAGTGCAGTGGTTCCCAATCTTTTTTGAATCACGGCACCCTAGAGCAGTCATTCTCAACCTCGGTCCTCAAGGCACACTAACAGTCCTGGTTTTAGTGATAGCCATGCTGCAGCATAGATGGTTAAATCAAATTAACTGGGATACTAATTAAGTCACCTGTGCTTAAGTATGGCTATCCTTAAAACCAGGACTGTTAGAGTGCCTTGAGGACCATGGTTGGGAACCCCTGCCCTAGAGTGTCAGCATTGTTTTCACGGCATCCCTAAGTTTAAAATTGTAATTGAGAAATTCAGACAAAAAATAAGTAAAGAAGTAAAGTGAAATAAATTGTGCTTACCTGTCATCCTTAGGGTCAGTTATGTGGTGGTGGACAGGTTTGCACTTCTGTTTGTCCACATATTTATATTACATTGACCATAAGTAATTTGATTTGGTGCTGGACCACCAACCTGAGGCACTCCTGCAAGTGACCCGAGGCACCCCAGGGTGCCACGGCGCACAGTTTGTGAACCACTGCCCTAGTGCATAACCTTAAATCTAACCCTCCCCCTAAATGTAATACTTACCGTCTGGATTGTGGCGCTGGTATTATGAGCGCTGGCATCCTGACCCCCGGGATGTCACCTACATCCCCTCTGTATGAATCTACTATACTAGTTGTGGTTTCAACTGACAATATTGGTACTCATTCCATTATTCAGAGTTTTATGGTTGAAATAAATTATTTTACTATTTAATGCACAATGTGGCGCCCCCTTCTTGTGCTTTGATTTTAGCATATATAATACTTGCGTCCAACTCAGAATCAGGCCATATGAGGAGGAATCCTGCCCCCCTCGATAGTACCCGCCCCTCAGACCACACCCCAATTAGGGCTGCTTCCAGAAATTTCCCAGGCTGGTTTTCCATCTCAATCTGCCCCTGCTGGGAAAATTAAAGTTATGTTGGAGACAACAGGGAAAAAAATGTAGATTCATAGTGATGTTGAATACTTTTCTATTGTTCAAAGCATACTTCTAATATTCGTTAAATAAACAATACCTTATCATAGTGTTAACGTTGTTTTTTCCCCCCCCGTCTTTCAATCCGCCGTTATGTACTAATTTATGTACTTCCGCACTCCCCTTGCCTCACTTGTTACATACGCGCAGCCCTTCGACCAATCAGCTGTGTATGTAAACACTACGGTAGTATCGCGAGAGTTCAGTGATGCTCTTCAAAAAAAACATTTTTCAAGATAACTATATTTAAAGATACCCGATCAAGTCACCACTGCAAATTCACAGCCTAGGCCGCGGCGGTAAGCATTAATACATCCCGCCCCCTGATTGTCATGGAGACTCCCTAAAATAGTAGCAATCAGCCCAGGCCAGGGAGTTGGGGAGTTAGAATGACCAACATTGTCTTTACAGTGGAACTACAGGTGCCAGCAAGCCTCCCCCACATACTGGTACTTGGAGAACCACAAGTACCAGCATGCGGGCCATTAAGGCCCTGCTGGCACCTGTAGTTCACCTGTAAAGAAATGTGTAAAAAAACACAACACACACCAATAATACACCGAGAATAAAGTTTTATTACATACATACATGCACACACAGACTTACCTGCTGCCTGATGGTCACAACCCCTTCTCAACGTAAAGTATCCATTTCGAAAATACCTGAAATAGAAAGTCAATGCTCACCTCTTGTCCCTCGACGTTCTCCGCACAAATCTTATTATGTGGGCGGACACTCTGTAACAACATGTATCAGCATGCTGTTACAGTATCGCAAATTACTTCAGTGTCCGGCCCACAAGTCAATCAGTGGCGGCTTCCATTAGCGGCCGCTCATTGGTTGGGACCCACTTGGACTTAGCCAGTGAGCGGCCCCTCCACGTGGGTCTGGCCCCTGTAGACAATATTGGTCATTCTAATTTTACACTACACAAACACTATCAACCCGCCACCCACCGACCCAGGGGTGGTGGGGATAGCCCTGGGCTATCAGCCTAGGCCAGGGGTGCCCTGGAGAGGGGTACCCCTTTATTTGGAGGGGTACTCAACTCCCCAGTGATCCCTGGCCTTTGCTGACTAGCGGTCAGGACTGATGTTGAGGCTGGGGGGCCCAGTGAAAGGGCACCCCTGGCTGGGGCATCAGCCCCTCGCTTGAAAAGGTCCAGGGCTGGTTTTAAATACAGGGGTACTGCTCCGCAAATTTTTTCCCCCTATATTTCAAACCAGCCCTGTCCCTGCTGCCTGGTGCTGGTACCTAATTTACAGTGGAACCCTATTAACTTTGTTCCCTGTAATTTTAGGTAGGACAGGCTGCCAAGTCCGGGGCTGGTTAGTGTTTTGGAGGGGGACCTCACATAATTTTTTTAATTAAATAAAATAAATATTAATGAAAAAAAATATATATTGATTTGGATATTTTTCAGCAAAACTCCCAGACCTGGAGGTGAGAGTTTAAAACGTCAATTTGGCAGCGAGTTTGCAGGCATCTCGCCCAAGATTTTAATCTCGATTCTTGGTAAATTTGCGAGATGTATTTCTTGCGTAAAAAAAAATGATTTTTGCTGATGGCGAGTTAAGGCGAGATTTACATCTCGGGTGAGGAAAAAAAAGTGACAAACCAAAGCTCACTAAAAAACCCACCCGAGTTTGCCCTTAGTAAATTTGCGAGATGAAAAAGATGCCTAAAAACACCTGAGATTGTCATCTCGACCAAACTCGATTCTTACCCCTAGTAATCTCCCTGATTGCACCTATGAAGCTGTTATATAAAAAAGAAAAAACAGAGATATATACATTCAAATGGAATCATTAGGGGTAAATTTACTAAAGTGAGAGTTTTTAGAAGTGAGTTTTAAAAGTGATGTTGCCCATAGAAACCAATCAGATTCTAGCTATCATCTTCTAGAAGGTGCTATTTAAATGCTAAGATTTATCTGATTGGTTGTTATGGGCAACATCATTTTTAAAACTCACTTCTAAAAACTCTCACTTTAGTAAATTTACCCCTTAGTATCATTTCCCTGAATTAGTTATAGGGCACAATGATCCCGATGGCTACATGCATCTTCTGAAAAGTGTGTTTTCATCAGCAAGTAGATCTTACTAACTGCTTTGGGGCTCATTTACACTTGGATGTAATTTTATGACGCTCCTCCCAGATATAGCAGTACACAATCTCCCTGAAATGAGTGAGTTTCAAGTAACACATGATAATATATTACCAATAGTGCTGGTAGTGGAAGGGTACAGTACAGGGAATAGGTGAGTTTTTTCTTTCTTTTTTTTCATTTTTTTTCAACTGAGGTGAGCAGTGTCGGGCTGGAGCATGAAGGGCCCACCAGGGGAATGCAGTGATAGGGGCCCATGCATTAGGGTGTGATCAGTTACCACAGGGGAGTGAGGCCAGTCCCCACAGAAAGTAGCAATGTATAATTCAGTGCAGTCTGGAACCTGACATTAGAGTAAGTGGTGGGGTCCTCAGGCAGTGGGGCCCACCAGGGATTTCCCCTGTTCCCCTGTGGGCCAGTCCAACCCTGGAGGGGAGTAGCAGCATTGTGCATTAGTTACTGGCATATACATGACTGTTAAATCATGTATTGCAGGGTTTCACAAACTCTGTCCTCAAGGACCTTTCCAACTTTTGTGAGGTGGAGGTCGGGACAGTTGCATGCACCGGAGGCATGCAACGGAAATTGTGTAGCGTGGCCTTGTGGGGGTAATGCCTTGCCTGCGAGCCACGTCCTTATTTTTGTCATGCTGGGGGTTTGCCCAGTTTTCCTGGAGCTGCTGAACAGCCTCTCCCAAAGCTGGCACAGTGTGTGGATGATGCACGCATGGTGTCAGAGTGTGCCCTCCCTATGCCCACGGTACACTGCAGCCCATGGGTGGGACAGCGGGTCTGTCCACTAAAATCAGGACAGTTGGGAGGTATGCCGTAACAGTCCAGGTTTTAAGGATATCCTTGCTTGTGCACATATGGTATAATCAAACTGAGGTACTAATTAAGTCACCTATGCTTAGGCATGGATAGCCTTAAGACCTGGACTGTTAGGATGCCTTGAGGACAGAGTTTAGAAATTTAATTTAGACTACTGTCATATATTCTCCAGTAAATAATAAGTGAGTAATCAATTACTTGCAGGCAGTAGTGGTCAGTCTACATATTTGCCTTTTGTGCAGGCATTAGAGTCGGGCTGTAGCAATAAAAGAGGAGTTAGTGTAGAAGGTTTGGTGTACTGACTCCACAGCCCTGGCTGTCACACTCTCATACTTCTTGTGACTGAACAGCTTCAGTCTCCTAGTGGTAGTGCACTTAGCATCCCACTTTACTGGATGTCAGTGTTGCACTCAGTAACAGAACAGTGCATTGTGGGCACTATAGCAAAACTTAGGTGGGACCCAGCAATGTTGCTGCTGTAAAGAACAGAGAGGGTGCTTCTCTTAAGTAATTAGTCATTGCCATTAGGCAATAAGAAACATGCCTATGATTATGAAGTGCTAAATCAAATTATGTGGACACTAATCACCGCTAGTAGCAGGGCCATAGGTAGGGTAGTGCGACAGCACAGGGCAGGGGGCGCTGTTCGGGCCTCCCCATTCTCTGTGTATAATCATTCTTACTTTTAGCTTTCTCTTCTTTTGTCCCCGGCACCTCCTGGTCACCCCCTCCCTTCATCTTGCCACCTCACCAAGCACCTTCAGTCACATTCTCTTTAATTTAACACACACATTTCAAAATACTGTCATACCTGGGACTCGAACCTATGTCCTCTCATATGGCAGTCAGACACCTTACACATGGAGCTATTTGCCCCACAATTTCTGATGGCAGCCCTGTACACTGCCTCCGATTCCTGACTCAGGTATTACAAGCAGAGGCGGCCCTAGGCATAGACAAATTAGGCAAATGCTTAGAGGCATGCATTCCAAGTCTACTCAGCTAGGGCCAACTCAGCTTGAAAGCAGGCAATGATGGGAACGGGACAGGCGGACGAACCTCTGCTTTTGCTGTCCTAATGCAATTGGAGCTCTCAGTTCAGCTCTGATCCGGTGACAGCTCATACAGCTGACAGCAGCCGGACTGGGGAGCAGAGACAGTGGGGGTAGCGGGCAGTAACAAAAATAACCACTGGAGGAGGGCTGCTGGGCATGCCCAGCCACAACAGCTCCTCCTCCCATAGACCTTTGCGGCACCCAGTAGCCTGGACCTATCTGCAGGGAGACAAACAGGGGGGTTGGGGCGCCAATGCTCTTGCTGGCACAGGGCACTAAAATGTCTAGTTACAGCTCTGTGGATGAGGATTGCAATGGGTGAGGAATGAAGGATGTTCCTGGCTACTGCTGTGATCTGTACTGCTAGCTGACTGGTGCTGTGCTTGGAGAGGGGTGCTTGGTCAGAGGCGGAACTAGAGATGGTGCTAGGGGGCACCACCCAAAATATTGGAGCGATCGCCCCCCCTAGCACAGTCCGCATCATGCACTGAGCAGAGCAAGCTGTGCTCAGCCTGTGCTGTGATCGGAGCCTGTGTAATGCGCTCCCCATTGGCGGTGTGTATCAATGACATGCTGTCATCGAGGAGCCGAAGAGGGAGAGAGAACAGCCGGCTCCCTGCACCCTGCAACACATGCAGGACTGACGGCTGGGTGACAGGCAGAAAGTGCTCTCAATAGCTCTGACTATTGCAGCATTCTCTGCCTGTTACCCGGCTGCCTGTCACATCTATGCAGCTTGTGGCTGCACACTGAGCAGCGCTTCTTCCGTGACTGCTCCGCTGCAGGGGCTATACTGGTACACTTACACTACCTTCCTCTCTGTGGCGTAGATGTATGATAGCGGCACTTACCGTGCCGTTATAACGCTTCCCGCTTCGCCTCTTTACCGAAGAGCAGCAGGAAGCACTACCGATGAGATGTAGGAACATCTCATCAGCCGGAGAAGGGGAGCGTTAACTCCCCCCTCCGGCGCTACCCGCTAGAGACCACAGCACGTCAGCCTAGTGCTGACGCGCTATATGTCAGTCCCGGCCAGCTCCACTGAGCATGCACGTGATCTCGCAAGTATCGAGAGATCCTCGCGTGCAGCCTGGAGCCGGCAGCTGCCGCAGCAGGGACAGCTCTGTCCCTGCTGTGGGGATAGGCTAGCGCCAGGCTGCAGCTGTCGATAGCGACAGCTACAGCGGGCCAAATGGTCAGGCGATATGACCGTTCGTACATGGCCAAGGCTATCGGCGCCGCTATCTACAAGATAGCAGCGCCGATAATGACAGGAGCGCATAGCGCCCCTGTCATTTACTGCCCAGACCCCCGGTGTCAGCGCACATAAGTCTCCTACCATCAGCGCCCCCTCTCCTACCATGTCTGACTATATTAATCTATCATCCACTGTACCTGCCGAAGACCCCGCCCCCTTACCCTGAGTCTCCGCCCCTTCACTAGTCTATCCTGTTTGTGTCATCTCTTCCTATACCCTGGAGCTCCGCAGGGACCAGAGACAGAACAGCCTTCCAGACAGGTACAGTAAGTGCAGGGGAGCTGTGAAAATGTTTAAATGATATTTGAGGGGGAGTACTATATTTGGGGTTGCAATACTTATGCAATGGGGGGGTGTAGTTGTTTTTATTTTTGGGGGAGGGGATTGTTTTAATACTGTAGGTGCTGAGGGTCATGTAATAATGTGTGTGTATGTGGGGGGGTATTATTATTGTGTGTGAGGGGTGTATTATTTGGCGATCACTGAGTTATCTGGCATTATATGGCACCCATTGCGATGCTCCCTGATCTGGAAGTCACTGCAAACCTCTCTTCATTATAGGGCACAGAAACAGACAAATTTCAGGTGCACATCTCCAAATTATTAATAATATATATAAATGCAATAAAATTTTGCAATCAATAGAGGTTTTTAGCATAATCATGGCCAAGCTTATGGGCCTACCCACCATATCCAGGTAACCTCTTTCGGGTAGGTCCCTAACATACTAGGGTTCAAATCCAGAGTGCAGGACCCCCCAAAAACTGCCCCAGCCAAGCCGCCCCAGGGCACCAGCATAGTAAGAAAAGTGCAGTGTAAACCTCTCTTCATTATAGGGCAGTCACTGTGATGCTCCCTGATCTGGCAGTCACTGCAAACCTCTCTTCATTATAGGGCAGTCACTGTGATCAGTGGCGTCTCAAGGTGGGTGTGGGGGGTGCGGCCCGCACCCGGGTGTCATCCGCCGAGGGGTGACATCAAGGTGCAGGCCCCCCCTCAGTGACAGGAGCTGGGTACTGCACTATAGCATTAAGTGCAGCACTCAGCTCCTGTCAGTGAGGGAGCCAGCACTGCTCATGCCGCTCCTCCTGCACCCCCCACCCCATTGATACATAATGTTTCATACATTTTGTTTACCGCGGCCACGGGCCAGGTTCGCGCCGCGAGGCTACGCCCCTCCCGAAGGTCCGACCTGCTAGGTCACGCCCCGACACACCCCCTCCGAAAGGCCACGCCCCCATTTTGGTGGGTGCCGCGCGCATGGTGTCCCTCCCCGCACCGGGTGTCACCGTGGGGAGGGACGCCACTGACTGTGATGCTCCCTGATTTGACTGTCACTGCGAACCTCTCTGTATTATATGGCACACCTCTGTGACACTCCCTGATCTGACGATCACTTCAAACCTCTCTGCATTATATAGCACACATTCTGCTTCGCTTCCTGATCTGACGGTCACTGCGAACCTCTCTGCATTATCTGGTAGCCTCTGGTCTCTGGTTTGGGATGGGGCTGGTCGCAGTAATTGTTTATAGCTCTTTGACATAACAATTTTTTATACATTTCATTGACTATTTAAAGCACACCCACATTAAGCTTACCTACAGAGGCTATTATCATGTGTCTTTTCCCCATTGCAATGCACTGGTGGGGAAACCGGACCACTTACTTGTGTCTGCCAGGCTAAAAGTTGCCAGCCAGCCCCTGCTGCTTCTGCCCCTGCACAGACGAGGGGGCATGGCTTCTGCTGATCTTGGACAGAGGGAGAGGGGGAGCAGGGAAATGGCTGGGGGAAGGGGGAGCTGGAAGATGGCTGGGGGAGGGGGGAGCAGGGAGATGGCTGCTGGTACTACCACTGTGTATTCACACATAGTGAATACATTATACATAAACATATACATTGTAATAATCAATGTGGCCACACAAAAAAAATGTAAAGGGGAGGTCTTGGGACCAGAAAGGGGAGGTGCCAGTACAAGAGGAGGAGTCATAATTAATCATTAAATCTCCCCCCCTAAAAGAACAGTCTAGATCCGCCCCTGATCCTGCTACAGGTGCAGCTTCACCAGTGCTCTCCTACATCTAGAGCTGGTGGGTTATACTCAGGGGTGTAACTATAGCAAAGGGCCCATAGTAAAAAAATTTACAGGCCCCCCCTTCCAGCCTACTGCCCCCTCTCTCATCCCGTGGACCCCCCTTGGCCTGAGGTCCCCCCCCCCGCACCCTCCTCACTCCCCGACTTATCTGAGCCATGGTTGCGCTGGGCTGGGCAGGCGCACCTTCTCTCCCGGTCGGCTCCATCTCACTGACTGATGCTGGGAGGAGGCGACCATGCCTTCTCCCAGTATCAGTCAATGGGGAGAGCCGGAGGTAGAGCTAACTGGGAAGACACAACCACGGAGAGGGGGGCCGTGACCACGGAGCAGGTAAGTGGAGTAGAGGAGGGTGCGGAGGGGAGGGCATCGGACAGAGGCCTGGCACCATAGGTGCAGGGGGATGGCCGGGCCCCGGACTGGTCCGGGCCCCATAGCAGCCGCACCCCCTGCACCTACGGTAGTTATGCCACTGGTTATACTGCATAATTATTGTGTATGATCAATGCAGCCACTGGATTTACACTGTATTTGACAGTGATACCTCACACATGGAGCTACTGTATCTGTCCCACAATTTCTGATGGCAGCCCTGAACACAGTCACCGATTCCTGACCAGCTGTTACCAGCACAGCTCGAGTACCCTTACCAGTGAGTTCAGCTGCCGGCGCAGGGTGCATACATGGCGATCCCCGCCATTGATATTTGATGCTGCAGATGCATGGTACATACAAGGATCTCCCCGCTGCTATTTGCTGCATATACACTACAATCAGTACTTCTGTCGGTGATCTACAATGCCGGCTGCATAATTATTGCGTATCATCACTGTCAGGCCATTCGACAGGGGGGGACTAAGGGTACACCTGACCCGGGCCCCGAGGCTCAGAGGGCTCCGAAGTTCATTGGGGAAAAATGGGACTGCAGAGTATAATTGTAATTTTAAACTGATCAGCGAGGTGACCGGCACTGCGCAAGTGGGCAAAATTAAAATATTCTATCAAGCACCAGCTGGCCAGCCTTTCCTGGCCTCTCTTCCTGGTCACCTGTCATATCACATGGTGCGGGTGCATATGCATGAGGCTGCAACGTCATCACATTGCTGCTGGGTCCTTTGCTGTTCCTTCCTGTCAGCAGCCGAGGTCTACCTGCGAGGAGCAGGCAGCCTGATGTGACGCGCGATTTGTATGCAGAATCTCCGGGCACCTTCAACAAGCTACATGTAGGAGAGTCTCTCTCTCTCTCTCCCTCCCCCCCACCCCCAGGTGGCTGATAGTTTATATATCTTAATTGTGTTTTGGGGCTAACTCTATTTGACAAAGAAAAAGTTGCCGGCCCTGATCACTGCAGCCACTGGATTCACACTGTATTTGGCAGTGACACCTAGATAATAGTGGTACAATGGGATCTGTACCCCTCCATCATCATACGGGATAAATCAGATTTGTCATGGCCCTTCCCCATGAGGCCACGCCCCTTTTCCGGGTGCACATCTTATGCCCCTATTTGAAAGTAGGAGGGGGGGTGCACCAATGCTCTTTCTGGCCCAGGGCACCACATAGTCTTCCCCACACCAGAATATGATATTAGTACGTTTTACAGAATGAATCCAATAATATTATGATTCCCAAACCTTCCTAAATAACAGTGCACTAGAGTATCAGCAATTTTCTTACGGCACCCTTAGGCCAGAACTTTCTTATTGAGAAATACAGAAAAAAAATGTAAGTTAAGTAAATTGTGCTGACCTGTCATCTTTAGAGACAGTTATGTGGTGGATGACAGTGTCAACATATGTTATAATTGGCAGCTACCAGCACTGATTTTGCCAAGCACATGGATGGATCATAAATCATTTTATTTGTTCCTGGACCACCAAACCATGGCACCCCTGCAATTGCCTGGTGGCACCCCAGATTGCCATGGAATCCAGTTTGGGAACCACTGCTCTTAGCAATATATACATAATTGAGAATGTAATCCCTGTGGGAGCTAATGACGATGTCTAATGCTGCCCATCCACTAGGCAATTAAACCTAGTGATTGAGCGATAACGACCGTCGTTATCGCTTAATCGTTTGGTAATCGTGCAGTTTAATGTCTAATACGACCAGCGATGCACATGCACGCTGGTCGTATTGGACATCTATCATCGGGCAAACATGATGGTCAACCTGATGATAATGTTAGGTTCAGCATGTTACCAGATGATTGATAAGCCTGCACTGAACGACTGCTCGTTCAGTGTAGGCTTATCACATACAAAGAAACAACAACATGATTACAGTGTTGTAATCGAGCGGTCGTTTCTATGTTGTGTAGTGGATGGACAGCATAAATGTACCTTGTACTTCCTAAATGCTGAATAAACATTCTTACATTAAGTAATGATTTGCAGATGTATTGCAGAACTAATAACACTTAGAAATTGTCTTTGTTTGTTTGTTTGTTTCTTCTGTTAAACTTTTTACACATTAACTTATTTGATTTTCTCAAGCAAAGATAAGTAAAATATTAGGTCAGTTTGGCATATTATGAATAAATAGATTATTTAATAGACAACCAGCTCAATTTTGGGGCCTCACATGTGGCCTATGAGTCTTCCAAATTGCATTATTATTATTATTACTAGCTGAAGTACCCGGAGTTGCCCGGGTTTAAATCTTCAAGTTATTAATTTAGGCATCCCAGACCAATTGCTACCCCTCTTTGAAGTTTTCATCCAAATCCATCCAGTGGAAGGACCAAAACAGGCTCCCCGGGTCAAAGTTCTGCCCAGTGTACACCAGCGGTAGGTCCAACCAGGACATCACACCCCTAGTATGTCTTTTGGGATCCAGTGTTACCACTCTGTGAAGTTTTGTCCAAATTATTTGATGTCGTCCAAATCAAGCCAGTGGAAGGCCCAAAACAGGCTCCCTGGGTCAAAGTTCTGCCTAGTGCACTCCACCGTGAGGCATCCCAATTGCCACCCCTCTGTGAAAATGTTTATCCAAATACATTCAGTGGAATCCTAAGAACATACTCCCTGGGTCAAAGTTTTAAGTTTATTATTATTATTAGGGATGTGCGCCGACCCCCGTGTTTTGGTTTTAATTCTGTATCTCCTTCGTGTTTTGGATCTAAGTTTGGTTTTGGCAAAACCGCCCTTGCGTATTTTGGTTTTGGATCCTACCATATTATTACCCTCAATAACATTAATTTCCAGTAAATTTTGATCACCTTTCAGCTCACAATATTGTTTTCATCCAGTTTAGGCCCATCATTTGTAACAAGATAGCTGGCTGACTAAGCTAAGTGACAGCTGTGGGTGGCACAAACAGGTGGCAGTTCAACTTCAAACATGGCACAGGAAACATATGTTTTCATTAATCAAGAGGCCTGAGGGAGATTGAGTATGTATGTAGTTGAAGGCAGGGAAAGGAAGAGTTGATTCATAGTAAATTTAATTTAAGTTTTGGATTCCAAAGCAAATTTTTGAGGGATGTAGGTGGGGAGTCATTTTCAAAGAAAATTTGACTCATTCACATCAGTCCATGCCCCAGTTGAGCTCTTGTGGTGGTGCAGTATTTTTTATTTTTAACTGAAATGCAGGAGATGCTGTCAGTGGCAGCACACAAAACGGAAGCTCTGAACAGGAAGGGGGCAGAGGGATTTTGAAAGTCTGGTACTAAACATCTGTTGTTATTGTGCTTCTGGGTTTATGGATGGGAAGGCAGGGAGGGGAGGAGAGAAAACATATCCAGATACCACCACAAAATAGTCTTTCCATTTGGTGTTTGAGTTGCATCTGACCAAACATGGCTGTTATGATTAAGGAAAACCAAGCCCACCAGGTTGGTATCTACAAATCAAGGTTGAAAAATAGCATAAGAGTATTTAGCAAGTATACCTATTTGTGATTTTAGCTGAAATAAATACAGTATGAAACTAGATTTTAAAAAAAAATTAAGCATCAGAGCAGTGGCACAAAAGCACGGCAGTTTAAAAAAATATAGTATATCTATTAAACTTTTGCAACACAGCAGTGGCAGGCAGGATGGCAGTTTCATAAACCATAAAAATAGAAATGTCAGGCAGCAATGCCCCAAACACCACGTAATGCAAAGAAAAGAGGTGCTAGATGGCGTGTCCTTGGGCCCTTCCATCCACCCTTATGTTGTATACAGGACATGCACAGTTTAACATACCAATTACTTCAGCGACAGGGACTGCCAATTGTGGCTGAAGCAATTGGTTTGTTTGGGACTCCACAAAACAAACTACCAACGGGCATCTGACATTGCTTGCAATGATCTCTCTGTGCATAAACTGGCTTTACAGAGGCAAGATGTTGTCGCCAGCATCATCCGATTTCTCACCCTCATCAGTGTGTACATCATCTTCACACAATATTAATTAGTCCCTGATGAAATCCACCATTACAGCGTCAGGTGCCTCTGTAATTTTTGGATGTAACTGGCTTCCGTGTGAAATTTGTAGTTCATTTTGATGAACATCATCTTTTACATATTTTGGGGAAGTAGCTTCCTACGCCGATCGCTGAAAAGGTTCCCGGCTGCGCTGAAAACTCTTTCTGAGTACACACTGGAGGGTGGGCTGCTCAAGTAAAAGCAAAGCCAGTTTGTGCAAGGGCCTCCAAATTACCTTTTTGTCCTGCCAGTAGTTAAAATAGTCCTCAACCATTCTTTGAATGATGACTGTATCAGATGGAGTCACGGTAGAGGTCTCATTAATTGTAGGCAATTCTATTAGACCCGACCAGATGTCAAAACTTGGTTGTGTTGACTCATCTGCATCACCATTGGGGTTTTTTTGGGAAAGTTTCGTTTTTTCAGGCAGCCGCATTTGCTGGAGAAACTGAAGGAGGAGCCATCGCTGCATAACGTGCAGCTTGAGCTGACAATTTGCTTACCAACAGCTCTTCAGATCTGTGTCCATTGGGAAGAAAGACACAATGTATGACTTAAACCTAGGATTGAGCACAGTCGCCAAAATGTATTGCTCCGATTGGAAGATCCTGACAACCCTTGTATCCTGGCAAAGCGAATAAAGGACTTGATCTACAAGTCCGACATACTTAGTGAAATCGCTTCGTTTTAGCTTCTCCTTCAATTTCTCAAGCTGCATTTCCAACAGTCTAATGAGCAGAATTACCTGTCTCAAGCTGGCATGTCTGAACTCACTTCACAGTTTGAAGGGTGTCAGCACTTTGCATAACACGGAAAGTATTTTCCACTGAGCTTGAGTAAGGTACAGTCCCCCTCCTCTTCCTATGTCATACTTTGTTGTATAGCTTTGGATGGCTTTTTGCTGTTCCTCCAATCCGCTCAAGCATATAAAGGGTGGCGTTCCACCTCATAACTACCTGGACAAATTCAACATTTCTTGCAGGTATCACCTGCTGAATGGCAAAAATGCCCAGAAATTTTGCTGGCCACGGAGAGCATCTCCTGCATGGCCCTGTCATGTTTTTTAAAATTTAAAGTTAATAGTGTGAGCAAAACATGGGACGTGTTGGAATTCACCCAGCTGTAATGCTCTCACAATATTGGTTGCATTGTCAGAAATCACAAATCCCGAGGAGAGTCCAGGCGGAGTAAGCCATTTTGCAATGACTTACCTGAGTTTCTCTAAGAGGTTGTCAGCAGTATGCCTCTTAGTGAAACTGGTTATACACAGAGTAGCCTGCCTCTGAATAAGCTTTTTATTGGATGCTGCTGCTGTTGGTGCCACTGAAGGCAATACACACACCCAGTGGGCTGTTACAGTCATGTAATCTTGCATTTACCCTGTTCCACTTGTCCACATATCTATGGTTAGGAGGACAGTTGGTACAACAGCATTTTGGACACTAATTAAGTTTTTTTAAGTCCCTGTGCAGGCTGGGAATTGCTTTTCTAGTGAAGTGGAACCTAGATGGGATTTTGTAGTGAGGATACAGGACCTTAATTAGCTGTCTAAAACCCACTGCACTAATGGTGGATATCGGATGCACATCTAATACCAGCATAGATGTTACGGCATCAGTGATCCGCTGTGCAACTTGGTGACTGCTCCCCCTTGCAAAGGATTGTTTAACAGTCAATTGTTTTTTTTAGAACTACTGCTATTAGTCTTCCTGGTCCCCTTCTGATATCAAGATCTACTTCCGATCATGATTGATGATATTGTTGATGAAGGTCTTGGTGGTGAAGATGCCATGTGCTTGGATCTAGCAGAGAGAAGGGAGCTAACTGACTCTGGACTGCTTGTTGTTACTTTTTTAGCCAAAGTTTTTGAATGTTGCAAACACTTTTGATGGATGCTCTGCAGACGACGTAACAGGGAGGAAGTTCCTAGATGGTTAGGGTCCCTACCTCTACTTATTCTGGCATGACAATGGGTACAGATGGTTCGACAATTGTTGTCCGGATTTGTGTAGAAATAATTCCACAGATAAGAAGTAGATTTTTTGGTATTATACCCAGGTATGACAATGGGCTTATCCTTATCATGGCCAATAACTGTTTCCACTGGGGCCTGATGTACACAAACAACATCCTCATCAACAACATCCTCATCATCAGCATCATCATCAACATCTTTATTAGCATCAGTTACACAAATATCCTCCTCATCCTGGTGCACTTCCACAAAAGCATCCTCAATGTGTATGTCAGCATGAAGTGGAAGGTCGGGTGCGCTCTCTATTATTGCGTAGGGAAGGAGGTTGAGGTATGTTGTATAGGTGAGGTGTAGTAATGAATGATGGACACCAGTGTTTTGAGGTCAAACTGTTAATTGAGTAGTCACAATGCTGCTCCGGGTTGGTCTCGGGGGGTTGATGGTGTGGGGAAAATAGATATATTGTTTGTGGTGGGGTGTCGGCCCAGGAGTGGTGGGGTAGATCTGCTCAGGGGGGAATGTTGGTGGACCCTTACCGTGCGGTTCTTCACCAGCACATCTTCCCTGCTGGACATGTGGTCAACAGTCTTTAGAGAAGTCTGAGTCACAATGTCACTTTATGGGGTAACAAGTCTTACCTCCCGGTAGGAGCATTTGTTATCTATGTTGCGGCCAATCAGTCCTTTGTGCTGGTGTAAGTGCCTCTGTGTTCTGCCGTGGACGTGTGCCCTGTGATCAGAGTAGCGGCGTAGGTCCCATGCCGTGGTGTCAGGTGGGCCTCGAACGTGAGTTGCTGAATTCCACAAGCCTGTGGGGGTTCGAGAGTGCCACTCACCTCGGTGCTTGCAGCTCCGCTTGGTGGAAGAATCCACTTACCTTGGTCAAGCGCCAATTGTCACTTGCAGATGGTGCTTACATCTGGCCTGAGGCATTGAGAACCCTTCCTGGGTGCAGCTAGCCTTATGAATTGCTGGGAGGCAATAGGTGATGTTGCTTATGGCTGCTGGCAGTGGGGGTGTGTGCTGGTCCCACGGTGGGCTGCCGGTCACTGGTGGTGCTCGCAGCAATGAATGGGCGAGTTGCTGCCCTAGTGTTGCAGTCTGCTGCTGTCAGCTATCAGGCATGTGCGAGGAACCACAGGTAGTGGTTAACTGTGTTCCATATGGTGGGGAGGTAATAGCATCGCCGGTTACCGTCGACTGATAGGGCTAGTGCTGTGGCTGGATGAAGGTGGATAGTCTGTGGGTCTCCAATGCATTTCGGCTATTTAGCCTTCTTCAAGGAGTTTACAGTGGTGTTGTGGAGCATTGGCTTGTGAAGGCCGCACTTCCGGGTTCCGCTCCGGTCACATGGTGCGTCCTGGCCAATGATAACATACCGCACTCTTGGGTCCTGCTCCAGTCATGTGGTGCAGCTAGGCCAATAGTGAAAGAACTTGATGGATCGTGGGTGTATTGAGGAGCTGGTGGGGAATGGATGGTGGTATGACATGAGGGGAGGGGACGGTGTTCGTGCGGGGGGGTGTGGAGCACATGGATGGCTTCCGTCAATGGGAGGGAAGGATGTGAAATGTAAGCAGGGGTGGATAGTGGAACAGAGCAGGTGGGTGATGTAAACAATTGTGGGATGGTGGAGTGGGTTGGGTGAGTTGTGACAGGAGATGGAGATGGATGGGTGGGCATGGGATGGGGATATGTGGGTGTGAATGATAACTAAGGTTAATGAGTCAGGGTAGATGCAGTGAGCAATGACGGATTGCAGAGTGGATCGGGTGACAGGATGGGAGAAGGGTATGTATAGGGTGGAAATGTGGAAACATGTGCGAGGGTGTGTAGGGGAAGGGGGGAGTGTGGTGTGGATATATGAGTGAGTAAGATTGGTATTGGAAGTAATGAATGGGTGTTGCTTGTGTGTGAGAGGTATGGGTGGAATGGGTGTTGGAGGAAGGGAGAGATATGAGTTGGGTGGGTGAGGTTTGAAGGGCTTGAGGCTGCAAAGTGGGGGGAGGTTTGAGGTATTGGTGGGGGGTTGGTGTGTGGCAGGGTCAAGGATGCGGAGGGGAGAGGTAGCTGGTGGATGTGGTGCGATGGGGGAGAGGTGGTGAATATGATGTGAGTGGGCTGGTAAATTCCTTAGTACCCATATATTGGGTCGGGGGTGGTGGTGGGTGATATGAATGATGTGTATAAGCACTATAGTCACATGGTGGTGTGTATATGGAAGGTAGCTAGGTATTAAGTCACTTAGTGGTGATTATATGGAAGGTAGCTAGGTATTAAGTAGTGGGCTGATTACTTGGTGTATAATAGTTAGGGGGGGTTGTCAGCATGTTGACTTGTGCTGCTCATCCCCATATTTGCAGAGGATGCACAAGTGATGGAAGGAGGCTCCTCTTCGAGTAATGTATTGGAAAGGTTAGGCTCACACAATGCACCTGCCGACACACTTAGGGGTAAATTTACTAAAGGTCGATTTGGCAATTTGAGTGATTTGAGGTGCGATTTTCATTCGATTTGGATTCAAGTTTGGTTTTGAGTATTTACTAAAGGCCAAATCGCATGTAAAATCGGACTTCAAATCGACTTTGGACTCAAATCACCCTCAAATCGACCATCGGAAAAACATTCGTACTTTTACATAGCCCAACACACAAAACCCTTATTTACTATCATTCGATTTGAAATCGTCCTCAAAATCGGACTTCAAATCACTCTTCAAATCCCCAATACAATAGTCCTGCTTCATGCTTTCGATTTGAGCATGAGCAGGTCGGATTGACACAGATACATGCAGACATCAGTGAGATGCCTGCATGTATCTTACTGTAAAAAATAATTAAAGTGTTAAATTTAGAAAAAAAATGACGTGAGGTCCCCCCCTTAATCAGAACCAGCCCCGGACTTTGCCAACTCAGTTCTGGTTGACTAAGTACAGGGAAAAAATGACGTAGGGTCTCCCCGTACTTAGTCCAACGAGCACTGGGCTATGGGAAGCAGAGCTGGTTCTGGATTTACAGGGAAAAATTTGCGTAGGGATCCCGTTAGATCCAGAACCAGCCCTGGACCCTTTCTAACGGGGGACTGATGCCACAGCCAGGGGAGCCCTATCACCGGGCCCCCCAGCCGCAGCATCAGCCCTGACCGTTCGTCAGCCCAGGCCAGGGATCCCTGGGGAGTTTGGAGACCCGTTCAAAAAAAGGGGTCTCCCTTTTCTGGGCACCCCTAGCCTGGGCTGATAGCCTGAGACTATCCCCGCCACCCCTAGGCGGTGGGTGGCGGGTTGATTGTGAAAGTGTGGTGTATAATTAGAAGTGCAAAAAATATTGGACCTCATTCAGAGCCGGTCGCAAGCGGCTGCTAGGTCGTATGCATCCGATGTTTCCAAACCACGCATGCGCACGGTTAGTTGTGCACATGTGCGTGCGAGGCTTTGTGATCCAAAATGCTGTAGATCATACGGCTTACGAGCAGGAAGTGACTTCCGAGATTTGATTCACATGAAAGGCTGTTTGTGGGTGTTGCCGGGGTGGTGGTCTCAAAACGCAGGCGTTCTTCACCGTTTTCAGGGAGTTTTAGGGGCGTACATAAATTACCTGCTACGACTGACATAGAAGGCCAGAAGTAGTAAAACGTCACTCTGCGAGCAGGTTCGAGGCCTGGCTGATCGTACAGCTTGAGGTTGGGTAGGAGCTCCTGCAAGCCACACAGTACAATCGAAACAATCAAATGTTATTAATGTTAGGATTGATGTTTCTATTTTGAGCCACACAATGCAAGCAGCTAATAATCGATGGATGAAGTTAATAATAGTGCTAATTGGCTTGTAATTGATTCAGCTGCGTTTGCATTAGCGAATAATAAGAATAAATACATTTCATGGGGATGGCTTTTTCTATGCATTTTTTTTTTTATTTTGTGGGCATCAACACAACATAAGTGGCCGCAACCATCAGAAGAGAATTAACATACAGCGATTGACAACGACTGACAATGATTGATTCGATCGCTAGCTGCTATCACTCGTTAGCTAGAGGAGGTTTATTGTTCATGTATGGGCATCACTTTGGTTGCGACCGACCGGCCGATTGCTTCCTGTTTCATTTTTGCGGTCATTAGGTGTACGACCAAGCGGCCGCTTACGACCGACTCTAAATGAGGGCCATTGTCTTTCCAGTAGAACTGCAGGTCCCAGCAAGCCTCCCCCGCATGCTGGTACTTGGAGAACCACATTAAGCGGGGCATTAAGGGCCCACTGGGACTTGTAGTTCACCTGTAAAGAAATGTCCCAAGAAACACACACTCTGCTATTGTCGGCCGGCAGCGCCTGGCCGACAACAGCAGAGTTCCCGGCAGCAGAAGCCCGACAGCGCTGGAAATCCCGATCGTGGATAGGTAAGTACTAACTAACCTAACCTAACCCCTAACCCTCCTTAGGGGTGCCTAACCCTAACCTCCCCCCCAAGTGTCTAACCCTAACCCCCCCTTCCCTGCTGCCTAAACCTAAGTCTCCCGTGGGGGTGCCTAACCCTAAGTCCCCCCCGGGGGTGCCTAACCCTAACCCTCCCTCCCCCTAGCCTAACCCTAACCCTCCCGGGGGGGTGCCTAACCCTAAGTCCCCGGCCCTAAACCTAACCCTCCCCCCCGCGGCTGTCGGCTCGCGGCGCCCGACATCCCTTCAATCGGGATGCCGGGCGCCATTCTCCCGGCGTCGGGGAAATGTCTGGCATCTACATCTAGACACCCGGCATTTCATCCCTCGCCGGGATATGACAGTCGGGAAGCCGGCTGCCGGAATTAAGGCAGCCGGCTTCCCAATTGTATACCACTCACACAATACTCACCTATCTTACCTCCAGTGGTCCCCTTCTCCATTAGGCATCCATGGGTTAAAATAAAAAAACGAACACCGGACCATCCCTTTAATGGTGCATACACACGGTCAGATTTGTCAGATGAACGATTTGAACGATCTGAACGATTTGATGAACGATTTGACCAACGATGCGGATGGACCACCTGCAGAGTTACAAATATGTGGATGATAAACTGCGGTCTGGCCGGCACTATCACCGACTAATATTTTTTTGACACTGGGGAAGAGCACCCCTGGACGAGGCAGCAGCCCCTTGATGAGCAACACAGCACCCCTTTATGGACAACAAAGCACCCCATGCGGAGTGCGGATGGACGACCTGCAGAGTAACAAATATGTGGATGATAAATTATGGTCTGGCCGGCAGTGTCACCAAACAATAATAGCGTAGCTAGCACACACAAAAAAAAACAAATCAAAAAAAGATTTATTTTTTTGTAGAATGATAATTATTAATTTTAACTTTTTTTTTTACACTGGGGAAGAGCACACCTGGATGACACAGCACCCCTTTATGAACTGCAGCCCTAGCCCCTTGATTGACAGGGGGAGTCATGAATAGAAGCCCATAGACTTCTATTGGGCAACGCCATTTAAAGATTGCATTGCCCACCACATCCAAGTCCTGGAATGTGTCGCATTCTGGGGCTTGGTGCATATGCAGTGAGCGGCCAAACCTCTGAAAACTTCATATTTGGAGGTTTGACCGCAAAAAATGCTGGTGCATCCCGCCCAATATCTTTGTACATTGACATACCTACATTCATAGGTGTTTTTAGGTTTGTTGGGGACCATTGCAGCCTTACTCCACTGCAAGAGTGTATACTAACAACTGTCCAGTTACCACTGCTATGACACTAATAATTAGTAATGAACAGAAACAATAGTAATATACTGTACCTAGTACTGTGCCTGTAATAGTAATGAAGACCAGTAATATGTGAACAGGAGAAGGGTCCAGTGACATGACCACTACTGGTCACACGCTGCTGGCATTGTCTCATCCTTCTATGCCACATCCACTATGTAGATATAGACATGTGACATGGCAACATACACAATGCTCACCTGGTCATTAGGTTGGCATTGTGCATGTTAACAGTACATGTTAGTGCAGGATTAAGGGTTAGGGTTAAGGCTTAAATAGTGAAAAACATTGTGACTATCGACATGCACAACGCCGACGTAATGAGCATGTCAACATTGTGCATGTCGACGTGTCACATGATGACATTCTGAACGTCAATCTAACATATCACACCCATCCCCTCAACTGTCTTCCCCCTGTCATTCAAAATTAGAAATGCCCCTAAGGTTTCTTACTTGGCATTGGGAGGAAAATAAATATCCAGTCCATAGCAGCCCGCCCCCCCCCCAATTTTTTTTAATCTTACATAGATGGCATTCCTATGGCTCCTGAAAAGGGGGCATTACCGTTGTGGGAGGTGGCGTGTCCTTGCAGAACACCCCCAATTCCTCACACTTGGGGGTGTGCCCAGCACTTACGGAGGTGCTGGGCTTCCCCCAATCTCTCCCATTGCATCTATTAACCCGGTGGTGATCGGTCACCGCAACTTTTCCCACCCGTGGGACACTGTGACTCGTGGATGGGGAAGGCTCAGGGCAGGATGTTTTAGTGGGGCACTGCTAAAAGGGCAGGGTACATTTTGCCCTTTAAAAAATGGGAAGGGCACGACCTTACATGGTATGCCACACACAATAGTGCCCCTTACACATTATGCAGCACACAGTAATGCCCCTTACACAGTATGCCGAACATGGTAATGCCCCTTACACATTATGCCAAATGCAGTAATGCCCTTTATAATACATTATGCTACACGCAGTAATGCGCTTTATAATTATAACATGCTATGCCACACACAGCAATATAACAGAGGTTTGGGCTAGAACCGAGGGCATATACACTTCTAGTCAGGGACAGAGGGGGTTAATAAAGTTAAAGATGTTTGTTTTTTGTTTGACAGCAGGTAGGCAGATGTGATAGGGTGATATGTTAAGGGGCGTGTTAAGTGAGAGGGTGTGGGGAATCTGATGTTGTAAATCTGCCTCTTTGAATTGGATCTGCGACAAGGGAAGTGCAGTTTTCTTGGCAGATCTGTTCTTGACTGTTTTCTGAATTTTCTTTGCTTTATTCATTCCTCTTTACCTACTATATATGTTTGCCTACTCTCTTCTCTATACCTACTCTCTATACCTAATCTCTTTCCCTACTCTATATCTACTCTCTTTCCCTTCTCTAGCTCTGTGGTAATGATCCGCCCCCAGTGTGCATGCTCGGTACCCGCCCGTCTATCAGACAGTACCGGGTCCGGTGTGCCATATGTGGGCCCCCTTTTGCAGCATTGCCTGCTCTCCCGGCAGTCAGGAGGGTCAGGCGCGGTCTCCTTACCCGCCGCGAGTGCTGCGGGTGCGCGGCTGCGGCAGTGCCGTGAGCGCACAGTAAAGTTGCCTCCGCCCGCCCCTTGTCCCCCGGTGGTCGCCAGTACTAGCGTGACTAGGGACCGGGGCAGGCGGTTATCGGGAGCGGCCGGGCACACTACAGCACCCGCAGGAGTCGCAGGCGCGTGCTCCGGCGGTTCCCCCGGGCACACACGGAGAGTCACGCCGCCCATCTCTTGTACCCCGGTGGCCGCCCAGCTCGGGTCAGCTGATGTTTGGGGGAAAAGGTAGTGTAAACGGCCACATAAGCGTGCAGGCAGGACGCCTGTCATGGGGCCGGCTTGCACGCAGGCCAGTATAGAGACAGATGGGGGGGCGGAGATGAAGGGGCGGAGCTAGCGCCTGCACAGTGACAGGCAGGTTAATCCTGCCCCTCTCATGCTGCCCTCTGTTTCTAATGAGAATAGTGATTCCGACATGGGGTCCCCTATGTCTGTGGCAGCCAGCTCCTCCAGGCCTGGGGGGATGGCAACTGCGATTGCTATGCCTGCAGGCGATTGCTATGCCTGCAGGGTCTGCGGCACCTGGGAGTGCTCCCTTGTTGGACGCTGGTGCCATTGCCGGACTTCTGCTGTCTGTGGTAGGTGCACTGACGCTGCTTTTGACCCAGCAGCCCGGAAACGCTGCTTACACTGGAGGCCCTTCTGCGTTGGCGGCATCCGCCGTGCAGACACTGCTTGGCCCTCTGGTGCAGCAGTTAGGCAGGATTTGCGGCCTCTCCCTCACTCCTATGCCCGCAGCTCCCTCTGTCTTTTTCGCTCCCTCTGCTGTCCCGCTTCCTCAGCCCAATCAGGCTGCGGACACAGGGCCTGATTCAGAGCCAGACGCTCTGACCAGAGCGCTCGCTCTGGATCAGGGCCGGGCTACCTAAAATTGGAGTGGCCCCTTGGACGCTCGCATAGCTGTGGGTTACCACCCACAGCTTATGCAAGCGTCCATGATGATGGTTGCGATGGTCAAGACCATCGCGACCATTGGGCTTGTGACGAGACCCTGCGGTAGGGTCTCGTGGCCGCAAGCCCTGGAGTGATTTTGGCTCTATCAGAGCCAAAATCACTCCCACTGACATCACTAATGATGTCAGTGGGGCCGGACCCAGACGGTAGGCGTTCCCATGGGAACGCCTCCGTCTTGCAGCCATGCCCCCGGCACGCCCACCAAAGAGGGCGTGCTGCCACTCACCATTGACAGCACGCCCCCTTTGGTGCGAGACCCCGAACGACGGCTTCCTCGTCGCTTGCCGGGTCTCGCGCATGCGCACGACAGAGCTACCTCCATCGTGCGCATGCACATTTGAGTACCATCGACCCGCTTGCGAGCGTCCTGCGCTCGCGAGTGGGTCTGAATGAGACCCACAGTCAGTGCACACGATGCTGCCTCAGTCTCTTCTTTTACAGACGACAGTCTGGAGGAGGTATCAGTGGTCACAGCCCCGACCAGAAGCGCAGCAGCTGACGTCACAGCTAGCGCATGTACTGGAGTCACCAATGCCATTGTCAGTCAGTGGATGGAGGTGATGCAGCCTACACGCGTCCTTTCTGATCAGTTCACTGGGCGGCCAGTTCAACCCTTGGCACCAAGGGCAGCTAGCGGAGGGCAGCACAAACGTAAATGTTACGTGTACAATAACGGGAATTGTACCCTGGGAAACAGGTGTTGTTTTCGACACCAGTGCCTCCGCTGCGGCACAACACACCCCAGTAAGGACTGCTCCCATAGCCCAGGAAGGGCTCAGGCCGCCGCCACAACACCCACTGCCAAACGGGCAGGGGCGGGAATTCTAAGTAGAGCAGCAACTCCCATCCATCTGGATGCCATGGCACAATGGCTGGCCTGGTATCCCTAGCGGGACGATGCCACTTTTTTGAGTAAGGGTTTTGCAGGGGGATTTTCGCTTCCAATAATTCGGCCAGTGGGTTCCGGGTCCTCTAGGAATTTATGCTTGGCCTATGATTTGCCTCACGTACTTAAGGACAAGGTTATGAAGGAGGTTGGGCTGGGTTGCATTGGGCTTTTCATGCAACCTCCGATTCCCCATCTTGTCCTCTCACCTGTGGGTGTTGTCCTCAAGAAGGCCCCTGGGAGTTACCGTTTAATTCAGCACCTGTCACATCCGTCAGGTAATTCGATTAATGACGCCATAGAAGTTGAGGTCTGCCGTGTGCAGTACCAGTCCTTCGACTGGTAGTTCGAGCAGCAGGCCCGGGTTCTTTGATGGCAAAAGTGGACATTGAATCCACTTTCAGATTGTTGCTCCTGCATATGGAATCATTTTGTTTCATGGGGTTTCGGTTGCCGGATGGCTATTACCTGGACAAATGTCTTCCTATGGGATGTTCGGTTTCCTGCGCGTTCTTCGAGCGCTTCAGTTAATTTCTCCACTGGTGCATTGCAGTGTGGTATGGGGAGACGAGCATAGCGCATTACATGGACGACTTCTTGTGCGTGGATCCAGCCGGTTTGGATCGCTGCAAACGCCTCTTTTTTTCTTTGCAAGCATTCTTCTCAGAATTTGGGGTTCCTATTGCGTACGACAAGACTGAGGGCCCTGCGACTAAGTTGGTTTTCTTGGGTATTGAAATTGATACCTTGGAAGGTCTTCGCCAGCTGCCGCTGGACAAGGTGCATCGCTTGCAGAATGCTATCCTCCTAGCATTTGCAGGAGGGAAGGTAACACTTCGTCAAGCTCAATCCTTGCTCAGACTGTTTAACTTTGCGTGTCGCGTTATCCCAATGGGGAAGATTTTTTGTCGCAGGCTGCAGAGGGCCTTGGTAAGACTACGTCGACCGCACCATTTTCTGCGGGTGTCGGCTGAATTAAAACTGGACCTGGCGGTTTGGGAGACCTTTTTGTGAGATTTTAATGGGATGCGCATCTGGCCTGCAGATCCTCAGCCTATTGCTTGCCTGCAGCTCTTCACGGATTCTGCAGGAGCCTCAGGCTTTGGATCTTTTTTGGGTGGTGATTGGTGTTTTTGCGGCTTGGCTGGCGGAATGTGTGCAGGCAGGACTGACCAAGAACTTGCTCCTGCTGGAACTGTTTCCCATAGTGGTGGCATTAGAGCTATGGTGTCAGCGGTTGCGTGACCGTTCCATCATGTTTTGGTGCAATAACCTGGGTGTAGTACAGTACATGCGATCAATAAAGATCGTCATTGCTACCAGTGCTGCGTCTCCTTGCTTGGCTAGTCCTGCGCGCTTTGCAATTTAACATACTGATTACAGCTCATGTGCCGGGTACTGACAATTCCATTGCAGATGCGCTCTCCAGGCAGGATTTTCGGAGGTTTCGTGAATTAGCACCGTACGCGGCATTGAGTGGTGAGTCTTGTCCATTTCATTGTTGGCAGATCATCAGACCAGAATGGAAGATCTTGCACGTCGGTCCGTGGCCCCATGGACGTTGACTTCCTACCAGACATCTTGGCAACAGTGGGAGAACTTTTTGCAAGGACGGAGTTCATCAGGTAGATCTCATTATGCTAATATGGTCGCTTTTGTATGGTTTTGTTTGATTCCGGCAGGTCACGGGCTTATGTTGCCCAGAGACTTGCCGGGATTTCATTTTTTCTGCACTTAGCGGGGACAGACAGACATCACTAAGGGTTTTTTAATACAAAGGGCCCTTAGGGGTTGGTCTCGCGCCATGCCTACCGTGGATGATCAGCGTCGTCCTATTGGTCCTGATTTGTTAGCTCGGCTAGCTGAAAGCTTGATGGTCATTTGTTCCACGCAATTCAAGGTTCTTTTATTCCACCTCGCTTTTGCGAGGGGTTTTTTGCATCAGTGAGCTGGTCGCAGCTTCGCGTCATGCTCAACCCCCTCTGCTTCGTTCCCACATTCTGCTGCGCAATACGATGTTGTGCCATATTCAGCGTTCTAAGACCGATCAGATAGGTAGGGGTTGCTGGGTGTCCCTGAAATCCTGTCCTGATGACAGGATTTGTCCGGTTCACTTGGCCTTCCAATATGATCTCTGCTGGCCAATGCTGCCAGGGGCTTGGCTCATGCATGAGGATTGATTTCCTCTGACTAAATTCCAATTTCAATCGGTCTTCCATCGCTGCATATGGCACCTCGGGCTTTCCCCTTCGGATTACGGCACCTATTCTTTTAGAATTGGTGCCGCAACTTTTGCGGCCTCTTCGGGTCTTTCTTCACAGGAGATCCAGGCTCTCGGAAGATGGAAATCCAATGCCTACAGAAGATATGTTCGTGTGGAACCATAAAATTTTATACTTTATTCGTTTTGACTTGAGTGCCTTGGCCAACTTGCTGCCTTTCCAGTGCGGGTCCCGAGAGATTTTGCCCTGTTTTTTGCTCTGCTTTGGACATTGATTGGTTAGCAAAAAATAAAATGAATAATGAATAAATAAAAGAAGCTATAAAAGGAAAATGTTTACAATAGAAAAGATCCAGCAGGTTTTTTGTAGGTTTTCACCTCGGGTCAAGTCTTCCTCCCCCCCTCCCACCCTCCCAATTCTCCTTTATGATTTGACATGTTGCATATATATTCATCTATTATATTTCTGCATATTTGCAGGTTTCCAGGTCGCTAGGCCCATTTGGTGTATTGGTCACTTTTTTATTTTTTGGGCTGGGCAGTCGCGCTTTGCAAAGGATGCCTCTGTGTTCCCGTGTTGGGAGAGTGTTAGGTGGTTTGGACAGAGGGGCATGCTGTGGGAAGCTTTGTTGCACAGCTTACACAGGTCAGTGGCTGAATTCGGAGCCCCCTTAGTGTTAATTATTCATCTCGGGTGGCAATGATTTGGGTCAACAAACTTCTTTAGAGCTGCGCCATGAGATTGTTCGCGACTTGAGGGAGGTGGTTCAGCTATGGCCTAAACTGCCTTTTGGTATGGTCCTCTATCATCTCCAGGATTTCCTGGCGCTATTGTTATGATAGTGTGGCTTTGGACAGGTATAGGAGAAAAGTGAACAAATTGGTGGCTAGGCACGTGCTGGAGTTGGGAGGGCTAGTGGTGCATCATCCTTTAATTCGGATCCAGGATGCCCATCTTTTTCGTAGGGATGGGGTACATCTCAATGAGGAGGGTAATTTTTTGTTTCTGGGAGGCATATTTGCGTTATTAAGGGGTTTAGTTAGTTAGAATGGTGGTGGGCTGGTTCTTTACTGAAAACTGCTGTGGCGGGAAAGACCGGCAATATTGAAGCATCCATCTTGCGGCAGTAATAGCGGTGTGCACCCCAACAATGCACTGATTAGGCTGATTTCACCCTATTGGGGTCAGCGGCACCTCTCGACCGAGCAGGATGAATGGTGCATTGGCATGGGTGTTGGGGCCGCATCACTTGCTCTGAAAGGGATAGTTGGCCCTTGCAAGTTTTAAGATCACACTTGCCCTTGTGTGGGATAGTTGGCCCTCACAAGCTGTGATATATACTTTTGGCCTAAGACAAGTGGACACTGGTTGTTTGCCGTTCTTTCTCCTGCCACCATACCTACCATTGTAACTAAATAAAGCTGACCAGTTAATTTAAACGGCATAGCATAACTTGGTCTTGTGTATTTATTTTAGTTAAGTTTAGTTTAAGTTTATGGGTCACATCTATCATCTGACGATAGAAAGTTTAATATAACGGAGGTTTGGGCTAGAACCGAGGGCACATAAACTTCTAGTCAGGGATAGAGGGGGTTAATAAAGTTAAAGATGATTGTTTTTTGTTTGACAGCAGGTAGGCAGATGTGATAGGGTGATAGGTTAAGGGGCGTGTTAAGTGAGAGGGTGTGGGGAATCTGATGTTGTAAATCTGCCTCTTTCAATTTGATCTCCCACCCTCCCTCCCCTATTGTGTCTTGTGTCGGCTTTATTTCATAACAGGGAAGGACCGGCAGTATTGAAGCGTCCATCTTGTGGCAGTAATAGCGGTGCGCACCCCTTCAATGCACTGATTAGGCTGATTTCATCCTATTGGGGTCAGCGGCACCTCTCGACCGAGCAGGATGAATGGTGCATTGGCATGGGTGTTGGGGCCACATCACTTGCTCTGAAAGGGATAGTTGACCCTTGCAAGCTTTAAGATCACACTTGCCCTTGTGTGGGATAGTTGGCACTCACAAGTTGTGATATATACTTTTGGCCTAAGACAAGTGGATGCTGGTTGTTTGCCGTTCTTTCTCCTGCCACCATACCTACCATTGTAACTAAATAAAGCTGACCAGTTAATTTAAACGGCATAACTTGGTCTCGTGTGTTTATTTTAGTTAAGTTTAGTTTAAGTTTATGGGTCACATCTATCATCTGACGATAGAAAGTTTAATTCCCTTTATAATACATTATGCCACACACAGTAATTCCCCTTATACATTATACCACACTATATTGCCCTTTACACTATTATGCCACCCCTTTCTCTCTAGCGACTCACCTCCTCCTAATCCTCCCTCCCCCCAGCGATTTATCTCCTCCTAACCCCTTCCTCCTCTAAAACCCCCCTGTGACGCACCTCCTCCTGTATGTCCCTCCAGGCCACTCTTCTGTGTCCCGGTCCTGCAGGCTGCTCCTCCGTGTCCTGGTCTTCAGTTCTCTCCCCTGTGTCCCAGAATGCCAGGCGTCATGTGGTGCACCGAATAGGCATTCTGGGAGATAGTGGAAGGGACTTGGAGGGACTGTGTGGGAGGGAGGTGGTGGTCATCATGGCGCCGCTGGATTAATAGCTCCGATGGTGGCGCCATGGTGGGTAAGAGCGGGAGGCACCATCTAATTAGTCTCATTACTGTGTGTGGCATAATGGATTATACGGTGCGGTAGAGAGACCGCGGCCATGCCCTCAGGCCACAGCGTCCCGGGCAATAGCCCTTCTTGCTCGCCCCTAAAACCTACATACAGTTTCTCAGTCAAGTTCCGAAAAAAAAGAATTTTCAGAACTTGATGAATTTCACAATAAAACTATAAGTATGGGGATTGTGGAAATTATTGAGTTACATTTGTAACTAGGAGATATCTCCTATGTTACATGAATGATGAATAGGTCTGACACTTCAATTATACAAAAGTAGGTGAAAATTTTATTTTTCACCTGCTTTTGTATAAATTTAGTGATGATGAATAGACCACTCTGTTTCTTATACATACACACAAGGATGGATTGGGATGGAATACCAGCCTGAGACTCCTCCCTTTATAAGGAAAAGAAAATAGAGCAGTTTTTTTCAATCTGGGAAAGCTTTATTGATACTTTAAATGCTAATTATTAAAGGCAAATACAACAGTGTTCTAAATCAACACAATGGTATGAAACTAGAATGCTTCTGCAAGATCCCCCAATTACCTATACTTAAAGACAGTGATGGCTTTGGGCCTGGACGTGCATGGCTCATTTCTTCTTCCCACTTTACTCCGCTTCCCCTTTTCTCTCTCTCTTTGGGCACTAATTACTATAATCCACATTTCAAATGCGGTTGTAGTGTGATATTTGCGCCTAAATTTGCATTGCTAATTTAGGTAATATCACAGGAATTTATAAAAAATCCCTAGCAGAAACAAAGCTTGCAATTAAGCTCTGTCCCTGTGAATCCCCTCCACAGTCTTCTCACTGTATTTTTCACAAATAATTCAGTGAGAAGGTGTCTGAGCATGTGTTGCCGACTCACAAACCCCATCCTCCCCCCGGCATACCCCCCGCTCACTTACAATTACCTTGGTGATCGTTGCTACGATGAAGTCCTCCCTCTGGAGGTCAGGTCAGCTGGTTTCCCTTGCTCCTGCAGTGCTTTATGCAGCAGCTAAACAGGGTCAGAGTGCTGGAGCCCGGAGACCAGCTGAGCGAAGCCCTAGAGGACCTCAACGGAGCATCGATCATCAGTCCCTGGAATCAAGTGTTTTTTTTTAAACCATTGTTTTTTTCAGTGATAAGTTTGTGGCCTTTAGACCACACAGCTAATACAGGGGATGACTCCTGGGTTGGGGAACCAAGCCCTGAGATGGTGTTTTTATCACAGGGCTTTCCTACTTATTATTTTACAATGTATTTTTAGTAAATCTCAGGCAGATCGCATTTCCCATTACAAGTATAGGAAATGCGATCTGCATACTAAAAATATGCAAATTAAAGGGCATAGAGTAGTTTTTCATGAAAATTACTCTAATTGCCCTTAACAAATTTGTGTGATACTAAAATAATGTGAAAATGGTGTAAAAACATCCTTTTTCAATTATTTTTAGTAAACATAATATTGATAAATAGGCCCCTTTGTCCTTTCCCTTCCCCTTCCCCTTTACTATCTCTCTGTCTCTCTCTGTCTATTGCCTTCATTCCTATTGAAGTTATTACCCTATAAAGAGAAAATAGTGGTGAAGTCTTTGGGGCCGATTCAGAATCGGACGCTAAGCCGCGATCGCACGCTATGGCCAATAGTCGCCCATCTGCGCATGCGCATGCATCGCAGTGCACGTGCGCAAGCCAGTCACAGCGATCGGGAATCGTGCGCTCGTAGCACAAAGACTGAGCGCTATTATGAGTGACAGATAGGGCCGTTTGTGGGTGGTAACAGGGGAAGGGGCTTGTGAACAGGGGTGTGGTGCCATGAACACAGGCGTGTCTGGGCGTCAAAATGGCATTTAATGGGCGTCCATAATTAGCATGGAGGCATCATTGTACACGTCACTTGGTTGTATTCCAGCCTGCAGTGATCACAGTGCTTGCGGCAGGGTGTCCCGATGACTCTCGATGTTACTGATTAATCATACACTTCCTGGAGATGACGTGTGCTAAGAAAGAAAAGTGGGTGTCTTTATACCGGCATGCGCTCACTCTGCCGTCGCTCTCTAAGACATAGAGTAGGTCCTTACGCCAGACAATACGATCGCGGAATTTGCATACCTGGCCCCTTCTGGATACAAGCGATCGCGGCTTAGCGTCCGGGTCTGAATCGGCCCCTTTGTCTCAATGCCACAAGCTGAAGGTATATACCCGTTTAGTGATTGGTGTTAATGGACCAAGATGACCGTCATTTTTGCACTTGCTTTCTGTTGAAAATTTTGTATTTTTTAATACATGCTGTAACTTCTTGTCCATTTCACTGCCTTAATACTGTGAATATATCTTTTTGTTATATATATATATATATATGACTGTACTGCATTATTTCTGTTGACTTCAATATAAAAATATCTTATACCAGCACAGGAAATTTCTGAGAGGCAGGGTCTGCTGAAGGGGTTGTGTTTGTCGAGGGTTAAACACAAACACATTGGCCTCTGACAGAAAAAAAAATCAAACACATTGGCCCTTACAGGGAAAAACAACAAACACATTGCCCCCACAAGAAAAAGTAACAAACACGTTTGTCCTTGATAGGAAAAAAATAACAAAAACATTGGCCCCCACAGGGAAAAAAAAAAGCACAATGCCCCCAGTACATAATATGCCATTCAGTGTCCACTAAGTACATAATATGCCAATGAGTGCCAACTAAGGGCCTGATTCAGAGCCGGACGCTCTGACCAGAGCGCTCGCTCTGAATCAGGGCCCTCCTACCTAAACTTGGAGCGGCCTCCTGGCCGCTCGCATAGCTGTGGGTGACCACCCACAGCATATGCGAGCGGCCAAAAAGATGGTCTTTTCTATCAGAGCCAAAATCACTCCCACTGACATCACTAGTGATGTCAGTGGGGCCGGACCCAGATGGTAGGCGTTCCCATGGGAATGCCTCCGTCTGGCAGCCACGCCCCTGGCACGCCCACCAAAGGGGGCGTGCTGTCAATCAACATCGACAGCACACCCCCTTTGGTGCGAGACCGGAGCGACGGCTTCCCCGTTGCTAGCAGGGTCTCGCGCATGCCAGTGACGGAGCAGCCTCCGTCGTCCGCATGCGCACTAGGGCACCATCGACCCGCTTGCGAGCGCTCAGCGCTCACGAGCGGGCCTGAATCGGGCCCTAAGTACATAATATGCCACTCTGGTCACCTCAGTACACAATAGGCCACTTAGTGTTCCCCAAGTAAGCTACACAATATGGAACACTTTCCCCCAGTACACAATACACTGTACTCAGTGCCCTCCCAGTACATAATATACTGTACCACACAATGCCCCGCAGTACTTAATATGCCACTCGGTGCCCCATAAGTACATAATATGCCATTTAGGTCCCCCCAGTACACAATAACACAATATACCACTCAGTGTTCCCACAGTACACAATATGATACACATTGCCCCACTACACAATCTACCACACAATGCTCTGCCAGTACATAATATGCCACCCAGTACCCCTAGTAGATAACATGCCACTTGATGCTCCCCAGTACATAAAATATGACATACAATATTTCCTTTTCAATTTTTTTTATTTACTTACTTCATTATCCTTTTGTAGCCTCTTCTGTTTTATTTCTTCCTTTTCCCAGCTGTTCATCTTCCTGCAGGCACCTTGCAATCCTCCTCACAGGCTACATCCTCTCTTTACATGCAGCATGCAAGCAGGGCCAGCTCGAGCTTCAGTTTTTTGGTAAGCTTATATAGGGCCTGATTCATTACGGATAGCTATTGAGATCGCAGCTGCGATTACACACGCAGTTATATGCTAATGTTTGCAACCCCTCAGCCAGCATAGAGACGCCAACTACCACTTTCTCACATCTGTAAGACCTTGCAATCCTGCGTATATGTAGCCATATTGATATATGTCTAGAGTTTGTTATACAGGGAGTATAGGGATATTGTGACAGATATTATTTAGGATATATAAGCATAGAATGCACTATTAGTGGTGCACTGGCAAATTCTGTAGAAAAACACGATATGGAAAGATGTTTTGCCAATGCACCAGGGGGAGTGTGTAGCCATATTGATATATGTCTAGAGTTTGTTATGCAGGGAGTATAGGGATATTGTGACAGATCTCTGAGATATGATATATCACAATTTATTAGGGAAAGTTGTTTTAGCGTATAAGATTAAATATAGAGATCAATCTTTGTAAAATGTTATGTTTTGATTGTAAAAGGGCGGGACTGGCAGGGGTTAATGTTGGAACATAAGCATGCAGAGCAGGGGCGGAGTAATATAGGTGGGAGTGATTTGGTTTCAGTCAGGAAATGAGGATCCGTTTGTAGATTGGTAGTTAAGAACTGTTAGCAGCAGCTGATAGTCGGGAGTTCCCCTCACCAAAGGCTGCCACTCATCACTCCACCGGCGCTGTGTGAAGGTAGAGCCTAGCAGCGTCCAGGAGTGTGAGTTTGTGCAGGGCCAGAGTGAGGCTGGATGGGTAGCGACTTGGTCAGAGGTGACCACAGTTCCCAGCGGCTGTTCCAGTAGAAGGCGGTCGGAGGTCAGAGAGTCGCGTCAGAGCCGAGGCCGGTCAGTAAGAGAGACTGCCCATATTGAGATAGCTGACAGCCATGCCTGAGTCCCAGCTACCGATACCAAGGCAAGGAGAGCCTGCATTATACAGGCAGCTGACAGCTAGTCTGGTAGCAGAAGTGAGTAAAGCTAACTAGTGGCAGTGGGAACAGCAGCAGCGCTGTACCTACAGTGAGTACTATTACACCAGTAACACACTGGATCTCTTATACAGCATTAATAATTGACCCTAAACGTAAACAGCACAGATAGGAGTTATTCTACCCCAGAAGTCACCTTGAGACTTATACTAACATTATTATTTGGAATCCTAGTCAAACATATAGCAAAAAAGGAGGAAAAGTACTAGGGAGATAATCCTGAGGAGAGAAGAGCACCTGGAGTACTGATTTATCCTGAGGTTTTGGGCAAGCAGCGACCTTCAAATTATCTACAATATAAGTACTGATTGATCTCATTAATAATTGGGGACATAGCTCTAGCCTAGGTACAAAGAAAAAGGATTATATTACATCAATAACATCCCCACTTCTGGAGGACTTATATATGACATTGTGGCTTAATTGGGGTACTGCTACAAATTCTTTTCATAAAACTCCTTCATTGACTCCTGTCTCGCCCGCCCTTATTGTGCTATTTATGTTACAGAGGAGTGATAAATAGCTAGAGATACATAAACCTCCTTCATTGACTCCTGTTTCGCCCGCCCTTATTGTGCTATTTATGTTACAGAGGAGTGATAAATAGTGAGAGATACATAAAACTCCTTAATTGACTCCTGTCTCGCCCACCCTTATTGTGCTATTTATGTTACAGAGGAGTGATAAATAGTGAGAGATACATAAAACTCCTTCATTGACTCCTGTCTCGCCCACCCTTATTGTGCTATTTATGTTACAGAGAAGTGATAAATAGCTAGAGATACATAAACCTCCTTCATTGACTCCTGTTTCGCCCGTCCTTATTGTGGTATTTATGTTAGTTTAAGAAACTATTGGTAATACAAGAAGTCAGGTTTGAATGTTTCAAAGACATTGAAAACTGACCAATACATGGTGGAAATTGAAAAGGATGTCTATATACACAATTGATAGAGGACTTCATCAATTTGTAAGTTCATCAAAGAGACAGTAGTGTTAGAGGAAAGTGTAACTTTGTTATTCTTGAACACAGTAATGTGTATTGGTATATATGCATGTTCCCTAAATGTATGCTAAAAACTATGATGTGTTGTCAATGTGTTTGCTCTCATTCTTTCACATCTGTTAACATAAAATAACAAAAGTGTGTTTACTTACCTGGAAGAGCATTAAGAAGGTCCCATTTCATCTGTACCTACAGGATTCAAAAGGGAGAAAGAAGTAGGTGATTTAGGGGCTTATTCATCAACACTAAAATAACGTTTTTAAGGACATTTTCCTTAAATAACGTTATTTTGGTATTCCTGTAGCCACTTAGCACAGGAGATATCACAGATATCTCCTTGCTAAGTTCCCCTGCATTAATTTCCACACTCCCCATACATTATTATGGGGATGTGGAAATTGTGGTATTCATCAAATTCTGAAAATTATCAATTTTCGGAATTTGATGCAGTTACTATTCGCCACTGTGAGGTGTCGAATAGCAGGTAAAACTTACCTGTATCCGCGTGTGCAGGTCCCCCGACAAGTCCCTCCGGCGCTCTGCTCCATCCTCAGGCTCCGGAGGCTGGTCGGACATGTGTGCTCCCCAGCAGAGCACAAGAAAGTTTTTTTTCTAATCTGTCATGTGGTCTACTGGGAAACCACATGACAGACCAGCAGGACGGAGCCAGAGGCTGCTGCGCAGACAGGTAAGTCGGGGGGGAGGTGAGCGGAGGGGGGTCGGGGGGGTACACAAACTTAACGTATCTGTAGGCAGTGCTGCGCATGCGCTGGTTTTACAGATGTAACAGCGCATGCGCAGCACTTTTTCCAGATTCGATAAGGTAGTGTAGGCAGGGAAAAGTATCTATTTCCCGAAGAGCTGTCATCGCAAAAATGACAGCTTTTCGGAATAGATACTTATGGAGAGGTGGAATGATGAATTCCACCTATAATTAGCTAGAACTCCATGAGAGATCTAAAGCTAATTATCTCCAGAGAATTTTTAGGTTTAATGAATAGGCCCCTTATTGTGATAATTATTGTGTGCACCACATTGCAAAATACACTTAAGTTTAATCAGGCTTACCCAAGCGAGCCTAGGTATTATACACGCATATAATTAAGCTTGGGTGGAGGCACATTTTATTGACCCAGTAAGAAAAGGGGTTACATTTGGAGGCTCCGACTGAGATTGAGAATACACTCAGACTGTTTTACCAGCAGGTGTTAGCGGCCATTCATTACAGTGAAGTCCAATTAGACTGCCACCATTATGGGAAAGAAACAAAAGAATAAGGAAGAGGTAGGCATTAATGCCCTGGCTGTGGCAGTTGGGGGAGTTGGAACCCATAAGGAGGATCCAATGGACAAGAGGTGGATAGATTTAGAAGAAGTGGGTGTGGATAAACTGAAGGGGAATTTAATATTAGAAGTTCAAGGAAGTAAAGATGAGGCAAAGTTGGAAAATGATGTGGTAGTGACGGCAAAGAGAAAAAAAAGGACAAAGGGTAAGAAAGCCATATTTGAACCTCATAAAGATGATAGTGAGGGTAGTATAAGTGAAGAAATAGTAGAACCTATATGCACTGGCGTAAAACTGGAAGATGGGAATTCCGTTAACGAAAATATACTAGGAGAACTAGAAGATACAACAGATGCTGTAGTAAAGAGAAAAGAATATAGTATAGACAACAAGAAGAAAGAGGAAAAGCATTAAACCAATAGATCTAGTTCAGTTACTGAAATAGCCATTCAAGGTACTTTGGAGGAGCCGAAGAGAAAGGGGGTGCTGTATAAATGAAATTTGTGGAAAGAGATAATGCGACAAGAGAAAAGGAAAAGGTAGCAATTTTGGAACAGATATATGCAGAGTACAAGGAGCACGAAGAGTTATTGCGGAAAAGACCAATTAATGTACAGTACAATTTAGGCATAATGGAATATATAGCAAATGTACGGTTAAAACATGTTAAATGGTTATCAAATCTTCTATGGGACGAAATGTATACAAAGAGAGAAATTAATGGAGATGAGTTGAAATGGAAAAATGAGGAAAAACAAAAGTTCAACGCTCAACTACAGAAAAAGAACAAGGAATTGCAAGAAGAGCTGGATGCAGTAACCAGAGAACTAGAACACTTGCAGCAGGAGAATAAAGAAAAAAGGTTAGAGCAAGAACATAATATACAGAGGTCTCTGCAACAAGAAGAAATAGTCCATCTTCTTGAAGCCCAGGTGAAGGAGATGTCCCAACTCTTGGAAGCAGCGGAAACAGCAAAACAGAAGTATCAGATTAGTGTCTTTGAAATGAAGGAACATTCGATGTGGCTAGAATGTGAGAACAATACCCTTGCCATTGCCAACTCTGGGAAAACTATGCCTGAAACCCATCCCGGTGAGTCTTCCATGAGCAAGGAGACTAGAGACATCGCCTTACAGACTGAAGAAGGGGTTGTTAATTTGTGGAGAGAAACTGTAGATAGCCCTAAAATATCTGGCACGGTGTTATGGTTCCATGTAAAGAAAGGTTATGGCTTCATTAGACACCATGACTCCAGGAGGGATATTTTTGTTCATTGGACCGGCATAACCAAGAATAACCCATTAAAACTGCTGCAGAGTGTGGGAGATGGAGAAAGCGTAGCGTTTGTGGTTGTGGAAGGAGTAAAGGGAATGCAAGCCATCAATGTTACTGGCCCTGGAGGTGTACCAGTGAAAGGGAATCCTTTTTGCTCCAAGCCAACGAATAACTTGCAGATGTCATCAGTCAAGAAAAACCGAGGTTGGGGGAGAAAGTATATATTGGACAACAGAGGCAAGGAGGAGAGATGGATAATGAAAGGTCCCTTTTACAGAATGCAGCACAGAGTAGACACCTTGCTTCATTGCCCTACCCACTTTCCAAGTGGAGAGGAAATGACACTAGGTCCCATGGTCAACTGAATGCAAGTTTAGAGGCTAATAATTTGACACACTTGGACATTTCAGTGGAGGAAGAACACCACTCTAATGGTTATCAAAGCGAAATGCATACTCAATTTGCCTTGTCACAGTATCCCAAAGCTCCCATGCAAGGTCAAATTGTGGAGAAACCCAATCACAAAGATGTAGACCAATGTGGCCCAGCCCAACAAGGGCAAAGCAGGAAAGAGGCAAAAGAAGAAGACTCTGAAATAAAAGCCCAGGAGAACACCACTAGGGGAAGGCAAGAGATCTATCCAGTAGCATCCCACCCTAATTGGCCATCAGCTTGAAAGATTGAATTAAAGTGGCATGCTAATATGCTTAAATGGGTTATAAATGGACCTAATAATTTTATTATTATTTAGGATATATAAGCATAGAATGCACTATTAGTGGTGCACTGGCAAATTCTGTAGAAAAACACGATATGGAAAGATGTTTTGCCAATGCACCAGGGGGAGTGTGTAGCCATATTGATATATGTCTAGAGTTTGTTATGCAGGGAGTATAGGGATATTGTGACAGATCTCTGAGATATGATATATCACAATTTATTAGGGAAAGTTGTTTTAGCGTATAAGATTAAATATAGAGATCAATCTTTGTAAAATGTTATGTTTTGATTGTAAAAGGGCGGGACTGGCAGGGGTTAATGTTGGAACATAAGCATGCAGAGCAGGGGCGGAGTAATATAGGTGGGAGTGATTTGGTTTCAGTCAGGAAATGAGGATCCGTTTGCAGAGTGGTAGTTAAGAACTGTTAGCAGCAGCTGATAGTCGGGAGTTCCCCTCACCAAAGGCTGCCACTCATCACTCCATCGGCGCTGTGTGAAGGGAGAGCCTAGCAGCGTCCGGGAGTGTGAGTTTGTGCAGGGCCAGAGTGAGGCTGGATGGGTAGCGACTTGGTCAGAGGTGACCACAGTTCCCAGCGGCTGTTCCAGTAGAAGGCGGCCGGAGGTGAAGAGTACAGTCATGTCAGAGCCGGGGCCGGTCAGTAAAAGAGACTGCCCATATTGAGATAGCTGACAGCCGTGCCTGAGTCCCAGCTACCGATACCAAGGCAAGGAGAGCCTGCATTATACAGGCAGCTGACAGCTAGTCTGGTAGCAGAAGTGAGTAAAGCTAACTAGTGGCAGTGGGAACAGCAGCAGCGCTGTACCTACAGTGAGTACTATTACACCAGTAACACACTGGATCTCTTATACAGCATTAATAATTGACCCTAAACGTAAACAGCACAGATAGGAGTTATTCTACCCCAGAAGTCACCTTGAGACTTATACTAACATTATTATTTGGAATCCTAGTCAAATATATAGCAAAATAGGAGGATAAGTACTAGGGAGATAATCCTGAGGAGAGAAGAGCACCTGGAGTACTGATTTATCCTGAGGTTTTGGGCAAGCAGTGACCTTCAAATTATCTACAGTATAAGTACTGATTGATCTAATTAATAATTGGGGACATAGCTCTAGCCTAGGTACAAAGAAAAAGGATTATATTACATCAATAACATCCCCACTTCTGGAGGACTTATATATGACATTGTGGCTTAATTGGGGTACTGCTACAAATTCTTTTCATAAAACTCCTTCATTGACTCCTGTCTCGCCCACCCTTATTGTGCTATTTATGTTACAGACAAGTGATAAATAGCTAGAGATACATAAAACTCCTTCATTGACTCCTGTTTCGCCCGTCCTTATTGTGCTATTTATGTTACAGACAAGTGATAAATAGCTAGAGATACATAAAACTCCTTCATTGACTCCTGTTTCGCCCGTCCTTATTGTGGTATTTATGTTAGTTTAAGAAACTATTGGTAATACAAGAAGTCAGGTTTGAATGTTTCAAAGACATTGAAAACTGACCAATACATGGTGGAAATTGACAAGGATGTCTATATACACAATTGATAGAGGACTTCATCAATTTGTAAGTTCATCAAAGAGACAGTAGTGTTAGAGGAAAGTGTAACTTTGTTATTCTTGAACACAGTAATGTGTATTGGTATATATGCATGTTCCCTAAATATATGCTGAAAACTATGATGTGTTGTTAATGTGTTTGCTCTCATTCTTTCACATCTGTTAACATAAAATAACAAAAGTATATAATAACTAGGGGTGAGCGGGTTCGGATTTCTGAAATCCGAACCCCCCCGAGCCCCCCCGATCCGAGTCCGATCCGAATCAGGCTCGACTTTTCCCGCCTGACTCGGATCTGAAATCGAGGCAAAACGTCATCATCCCGCCTTCCGAGTCTCGCGGGTTTTGGATCCTATATAAGGTACCCACGTCGGCGCCATTTTCTCACTCGGCTGTGGACAGTGAAGAGGGAGGGTGGGAGTTAGGGCTGTGTAGTGTAGTGTAGTGTAGTGCTGCTGTTGTCCACTACTTCAAAGTCCATAGGGGCTGGCTGTGTTGTGCTGTGCTGCTGTTGTTAATAGGGGCTGTGTCCACTACTTCAAAGTCCATAGGGGCTGGCTGGACTGTGTTGTGCAGTCAGTTCTCCATAGGGGCTGTGTCCACTCCAAAGTCCTGTGCAGTGTCCCAGTCCTAAAGAGGTGCTGTAGTGTTGTCCAGGGGGTGCTCTGTCCATCAGGGGTGCTCCCTCCAAGTGCTAAAAAAATAATATATTTTCTGTGTTTGTGAATTGTGTGCGCAGTAGCCGCACGTGCATCAACAAAGTAGTGCCAAGCGTGCGCCTGTGTCATAAGTAAAGGGCCGGCTGGCTTGACCGTTAAAGGGTGCTGTAACCCCCGAAAGTACACTCCAGTCCAAACCAAAAAAAAAATTATTTTCTGTGTTTGTGAATTGTGTGCGCAGTAGCCGCACGTGCATCAACAAAGTAGTGCCAAGCGTGCGCCTGTGTCATAAGTAAAGGGCCGGCTGGCTTGACCGTTAAGGGTGCTGTAACCCCCGAAAGTACACTCCAGTCCAAACCAAAAAAAAAATTATTTTCTGTGTTTGTGAATTGTGTGCGCAGTAGCTGCACGTGCATCAACAAAGTAGTGCCAAGCGTGCGCCTGTGTCATAAGTAAAGGACCGGCTGGCTTGACCGTTAAGGGTGCTGTAACCCCCGAAAGTACACTCCAGTCCAAACCAAAAAAAAAATTATTTTCTGTGTTTGTGAATTGTGTGCGCAGTAGCCGCACGTGCATCAACAAAGTAGTGCCAAGCGTGCGCCTGTGTCATAAGTAAAGGGCCGGCTGGCTTGACCGTTAAAGGGTGCTGTAACCCCCAAAGTACACTCCAGACCAAACCAAAAAAAAAATTATTTTCTGTGTTTGTGAATTGTGTGCGCAGTAGCCGCATGTGCATCAACAAAGTAGTGTCAAGCGTGCGCCTGTGTCATAAGTAAAGGGCCAGCTGGCTTGACCGTTAAAGGGTGCTGTAACCCCCGAAAGTACACTCCAGTCCAAACCAAAAAAAAAATTATTTTCTGTGTTTGTGAATTGTGTGCGCAGTAGCCGCACGTGCATCAACAAAGTAGTGCCAAGCGTGCGCCTGTGTCATAAGTAAAGGGCCGGCTGGCTTGACCGTTAAAGGGTGCTGTAACCCCCAAAGTACACTCCAGTCCAAACTGAAAAAAAATTATTTTCTGTGTTTGTGAATTGTGTGCGCAGTAGCCGCGCGTGCATCAACAAAGTAGTGCCAAGTGTGCGCCTGTGTCATAAGTAAAGGGCCGGCTGGCTTGACCGTTAAAGGGTGCTTTAACCCCCGAAAGTACACTCCAGTCCAAACCAAAAAAAAAATTATTTTCTGTGTTTGTGAATTGTGTGCGCAGTAGCCGCACGTGCATCAACAAAGTAGTGCCAAGCGTGCGCCTGTGTCATAAGTAAAGGGCCGGCTGGCTTGACCGTTAAAGGGTTCTGTAACCCCCAAAGTACACTCCAAACCAAAAAAATATATATTTTCTGTGTTTGTGACTTGTGTGCACTGTGGCTGCACGTGCATCAACAAAGGAGCAGCGCCAAGCGTGCGCCTGTGTCCCATAAGTAAAGAGCCGGCTGGCTCATTTCTTAAAGGGTGGTGTAACCCACAAAGTGCACTACTCTCCAGCAAAAATAAAAAAATATTTTCTGTGTTTGTGTGCGCTTTAGCCGCACGTATATATATCAATATAACATAAATGGAGGACCAAACTTTCTCTGATAAAAATAAAATAGGGAAAGATCAAGAACCACTTCCTACTAGTGCTGTTGCTGCTGCTGGGAGTTGTTCATCATCCCAGAGAGGAAGTAGGAACATCACTACTTTTACTAAACAATTGACCCTCCAACAGTCCCTAGCGATGAGGATGAAGTACGACAGCAGTCATCCTGAAGCAAAACGTATAACTGAGGCCTTGACTGCTATGTTGGTGTTAGACGTGCGTCCGGTATCCGACATTAGTGCAGTGGGATTTAGACAATTGATGGAGGTAGTGTGTCCTCGGTTCCAAATCCCATCTAGATTCCACCTGCATCCTCAAAGCAGCAGCGACAAGCGTGCGTCTGTCTGTTAAAGGGTGGTGACACCCTCAAAGTGTGCTACACAAAGAATAAAAATATTCTTCTTCTTTTTTCTGTCTTTGTGAATTGTGTGGGCTGTAGCCGCACTTGCATCCTCAAAGCAGCAGCGACAAGCGTGCGTCTGTCTGTTAGAGGGTGGTGTAACCCTCAAAGTGTGCTCCACAAACAATAAAAATATTCTGGGGCCACTATTTAAGGGGCACTGCATAAGGGTTACCACTATTGGGGGCACTGCATGGGGGGTGGACTGCTACTGGGGGCACTATATAGGGCACAGCATAGGGGATACCACTATTTGGGGCTTAATACTGGGTGTAAAAGGAGCACTGCACAGGGGGGACCACTACTGGGGGCACTATATAAGGGGCTTACTACTCGGGGCACAAGGGACACTGCAAAGGGGGGACCACTACTGGGGGAACTATATAAGGGGCACTGCATAGAGGGATCACTACTGGGGGCACTACTTGAGGCCTGCCTAAGGGGGTCCTCTACTGGGGCACAGGGGGGCACTGCATATGGGCACTACGACAGGGGGCTGCCCCTAATCTTTATTTTTACTTTACATTAATCCCATATGGACCTGCCTCCTCCCTGGTACACTTGAGGGGGGGGGGGGAAGCGCCGTAACACGAACGTTCTTCGGGCACCTTGGCTACACGCTACTCCTCTGCCTGGGCCGCCTGCATGCATTTGCCCCCCCGGGGCTAAAAGTTGCCAGCCAGCTGCTGCTCTCCGCCCACAGTACAGCATGCGCAGAAGCTTCTGACTGTTGCCAGATTGGAGCTGAGTTCAAAACACAGTAGCAGCCATCAGGAGGGCAACCCGTCAGTGATATACTGGCCCGGGAGGGGAGAGAGGGAACTGGTCCCATGGGGAGACTTTAATGCTTTCCCAGGGGCCCTATCCACCCTTACATGCACACAATCCATTTATCACACTCACTACACCATTCATACACACACTTCCTCTATCACACTCCGTACATCATTCATACACACACTCCCTCTATCATACTCCCTACATCATTCATACACTCCATCTATCACACTCCCTACATCAAACACACTCCCTCTATCACTTTCCCTACATCATTCATACACTCCCTCTATCACACTACCTATATCATACATACACTCCCTCTATCACACTCCCTACATCATTCATACACTCCATCTATCACACTCCCTACATCATACACACGCCCTCTATCACTTTCCCTACATCATTCATACACTCCCACTATCACACTCCCTACATCATTCATTCACTCCCTCTATCACACTCCGTACATCATTCATACACTCCCTCTATCACACTCCCTACATCATTCTTACACTCCCTCTATCACACTCCCTACATCAATCATACACTCCCTCTTTCACACTACCTATATCATACATACACTCCCTCTATCACACTCCCTATATCATTCATACACTCCCTCTATCACACTCCTTACATCATTCATACACTCCCTCTATAACACTCCTTACATCATTCATACATTCCATCTATCACACTCCCTGCATCATTCAAACACTCCCTCTATCACACTCCCTACATCATACATACACACATTCCCTCTATCTATCACACTCCCTACATCATATTTAGATACACAGACTTCGTCTATCACACTCCCTACATCATTCAAAGACTCCGTCTATCACACTCCCTACATCATACATACACTCCCTCTATCACACTACCTACATCATTCATACACTCCCTCTGGACTTTTGTTGGATTTGTGCGAGAAGAAATCCTTAGTCGGGCTTAGCAGTGCGCTGAATTGAATAGCTCTAGGAGCTCATTCCCGGCGCTATTCAATTCGCGTTGAATTGAATCGAGCCCTATATGCTGGAACCTCCAGGAATTTACTGAATAGGCACAAACCATGATAGGAGGGATTAAAAATATTCCAGGTCTCCTGACAATAATAATAGGAATTTTAGTATGTGGATTTTAGATATTTTCACGATGCTCATATAATGGTACCCACACGAATAATACACCAAACTTGGGTTACTGGTAATTTGAACTATACAACGTGGGTTACAATATCTGTCGTAGGAGCCGTATAATGCTCTGTCTTTGACAATTTTTTTTTATTGTATATGAATAAGGTAGCGGGGGAGGGGAGGTTGTGGGGGGGGCCTGCCTATTTTGGCATTCCCGGGCCCCACAATTTCTGATGGCAGCCCTGCCTCTATCACACCCCATACATCATACACACACTCCCTCTATCATATTCCCTACATCATTCATACACTCCCTCTATTACACTCTCTACATCATTCATACACTTCCTCTATCACACTCCCTACATCATACTTACATACATACATTCACTCTATCACACTGCCTACATCATTCAAACACTCCCTCTATCACACTCCCTACATCATTAATACACACATTCCGTCTACCACACTCCCTACATCATATTTAGATAAACAGACTCCGTCTAACTCTCCCTACATCATTAATGCCCTTCCTCTATCACACTTCCTACATCATACACACACTCCCTCTATCCAGGGCCGCCATCAGGGGAGGACTGCCGGGACTTTAGTCCCGGGCCCGGACTTTCATGGGGCCCGCCCGCCTACCACCCCCCTGGCTCACAGTTACAATTTCAACTGACAGGCCAGTGACTGGCCCGGCGGGGGCCCGCTACCACAAGCGCACTGCCCGTGCCCAGCCCACTACTGTCTCCCCGGCTGGGCCCCGCCGCTGCACACAATAGAGAAAGTGACTTGTGAGTCACATTTCACACAGCCGCCTTCCCGCTCCGCCTCCTAGCTTAACTATGCCTGCATTGGTCAGCGACGGCATTCCCTCAGTGAAGACCACAGAAGCCAGCGCGGCATGACATCATGACGTCACGCCGCGCTGCTGAATGAGAGAGGAGCCAGCGGCAGGCGGGTGATGTGCGGACTCGGAGTTGGCCGGAGCAGACAGACAGATGGAAGAAGAGAGCAAGCATGCGAGGTAAGCTAAGTGTGTCACTCACTTACTGCTTGTCTTTTCTCCCAGAGTCCCAGACCCAGGCTATTGATTCAGTATTGATTTCAGGCTGTCCCTGCTCCTGGTGCTCCATGAAATTCTCCCCATGCTGCCAGGCTATTTTAAATGAAATATATATATTTTTCTGAAAAACCTATTAAGAATAACTGGTTTGTTATATCACTAAAATCTGCAGATACATCTTATATCCAAAGGTAGGATATCTGCAGAAAGTTTATGTATATATTTTTTTACATGTTATATTTTCCTTACCATTTGGTAATTACGGATTATATTATATGTGCTGTTGAATTTGAACTAGATATGCGGAGTGTCAAGAGTAGCTCAGCTGCACTTCCCCCACATACATAAAAAAGGAGACACACTATGGGCTCAATTCAATTCAATGCGAATTGAATAGCACCGCAAAGGAGCTCCCAGAGCTATTCAACTCTGCGCGCTGTAAGGTCGGGGAACGCGCATTCTCCCGCCCCACGCACCTTAAACAGGGTGTTTAGTCGTGAGAACGGGCATTCTCCGACTAAACTTCCCGACGCGATGCTGTTTCCGCCATGCTAAGGGCAGAAAACAGCATCACGCCTGGACTTTTGTTGGATTTGTGCGAGAAGAAATCCTTAGTCGGGCTTAGCAGTGCGCTGAATTGAGTAGCTCTAGGAGCTCATTCCCGGCGCTATTCAATTCGCGTTGAATTGAATCGAGCCCTATATGCTGGAACCTCCAGGAATTTACTGAATAGGCACAAACCATGATAGGAGGGATTAAAAATATTCCAGGTCTCCTGACAATAATAATAGGAATTTTAGTATGTGGATTTTAGATAATTTCACGATGCTCATATAATGGTACCCACACGAATAATACACCAAACTTGGGTTACTGGTAATTTGAACAATACAACGTGGGTTACAATATCTGTCGTAGGAGCCGTATAATGCTCTGTCTTTGACAATTTTTTTTTATTGTATATGAATAAGGTAGAGGGGGAGGGGAGGTTGTGGGGGGGGGGGCCCTGCCTAGTTTGGCAGTCCCGGGCCCCACAATTTCTGATGGCAGCCCTGCCTCTATCACACCCCCTACATAATACACACACTCCCTTTATCATATTCCCTACATCATTCATAAACTCCCTCTATTACACTCCCTACATCATTCATACACTTCCTCTATCACACTCCCTACATCATACTTACATACATACATTCACTCTATAACACCCCCTACATCATACATGCACTTCCTCGATCACACTCCCTACATAATACACGCACTCCCTCTATCACACTCCCTACATCATTCATACACTCCCTTTATCACGCTCCTTACATCATTCATACACTCACTCTATCACACTCCCTACCTCATTCATACACTCCCTCTATCACACTCCCTACATCATTCTTACACTCCCTCTATCACACTCCCTACATCATTCTTACACTCCCTCTATCACACTCCCTACATCAATCATACACTCCCTCTATCACACTCCCTACATCATTCATACACTCCGTCTATCACACTCCCTACATCAATCATACACTCCCTCTATCACACTCCCTACATCATTCATACACTCCCTCTATCACACTCCCTACATCATTCTTACACTCCCTCAATCACACTCCCTACATCATTCATACATTCCCTCTATCACACTCCCTACATCATACACACACTCCCTCTATCACACTCCCTACATCATTCATACACTCCCTCTATCACACTCCCTACATCATACATACACTACCTCTATCACACTCCCTTCATCATACATACACTCCCTCTATCACACTGCCTACATCATACACACACTTCCTCTATCACACTCCCTACATCATTCATACACTCCCTCGATCACACTGTCTACATCATTCATACACTCCCTCTATCACACTCCCTACATCATTTACACACTCCCTCTATCACACTCCTTACATTATTTACACACTCCCTCTGTCACATTTCCTACATCATTCATACACTCCCTCTATCACACTCCCTACATCATACATACACTACCTCTATCACTCCCTACATCTTACTTACATACATACACTCCCTCTATCACACTTCCTACATCATACACACACTCCCTCGATCCCATTCCCTACATCATTCATACACTCCCTCTATCACACTCCCTACATCATTCATTCACTCTCTCTATCACACTCCCTACATCATACATACACTCCCTTTATCACACTCCACATATCATTCATGCACTCCCTCTATCACACTCCCTACATCATTCATACACTCCATCTATCATTCACACACTCCCTCTATCACACTCCCTACATCATACACACACTCCCTCTATCACACTCCCTACATTATTCATACACTCCCTCTATTACACTGACCCAGTTACTGCCCACCTCACGACACTCACTGACCCTCCTCACAGCACCACATATTCCCCCTTCACTGCCCACCTCAGAGTACCAAATACTGTCCCTTCATTGCCCGCCTGACAGGACCCCTCTCGCACAGTACCCCTCTCTCCTCTCAGTACAGCACCCTCCTCAGCACAGCACCCCTCTCCCATCACAACACCCTTCTCAGCATAGCACTCCTCACCTCCCTACATACACACCCTCTACGACACTCCCTGCATTATATTTACATGCACACATTCCCTCTATCTCACTCCCAACATCATACATACACTCCCTCTATCACACTCCCTACATCATACATGCACTCTTTTTATCACACTCCATACATCATACATACACTCCCTACACCATTCATACACTCCCTCTGTCACATTTCCTAGATCATTCATACACTCCCTCTATCACACTCCCTTCATCATTCATACACTCCCTCTATCACAATCCCTACATAATATTTACATACACTCCCTCCCTCTATCTATCATACTCCATACATCATACATACACTCCCTCTATTACCCTCCCTACATCATACACACACTCCCTCTATCACACTCCCTACATCATTTATACACTCCATCACATCCCCTACATCATACATACACTCCCTCTATCACACTCCCTACATCATACTTACACTCCCTACATCATACACACACTCCCTCTAACACACACCCTACATCATTCATACACTCCCTTTATCACACCCCCTACGTCATACATACACTCCCTCTATCACACTCCCTATATCATACATACACTCCCTCTATCACACTCCCTACATCATTTATACACTCCCTCTATCACACTCCCTACATCATACTTACACTCCCTACATCATACTAGGGGTGTGCACCAGCCACTTTTCGTGTTTTGTGTTTTGGTTTTGGATCTGGATCTTTCTTCTTGTTTTGGATCTGGATTGGTTTCGCCAAAACCACCCTTCCGTGTTTTGGGTTCTGGGTTTTGTGTTTTGGATCTGTATTTTTTTTAAAAAAAGCATAAAAACAGCTAAAATCACAGAATTTGTAGGTTTTTCTGCTCTTATGCTATTATTAACCTCAATAACCTTAATTTCCACTCATTTCCCGTCTATTCTGAACACCTCACACCTCACAATAGTGTTTTTATGTCCAAAAGGTTGCACCGAGGTAGCTGGATGACTATGCTAAGCGACATGAGTGGGCGGCACAAACACGTGACCCATCTAGGCGGGAAACTGCAGTGGCAGACAGGATGGCAGTTTGAAAAACTAGGCCCCAAACTGTACATAATGCAAAGAAAAAAAAGAGGTGCAAGATGGAATTGTCCTTGGGCCCTCCAACCCACCCTTATGTTGTATAAACAGGACATGCACACTTTAACAAACCAATCATTTCAGCGCCAGGGTCTGCCACACAACTGTGGCTGAAATGATTGGTTCGTTTGGGCCCCCACAAAACAAGCTGGCAATTAATCTGTCCCTGCACAAACTGGCTCTACGGAGGCAAGATGTCATCCTCATCCTCCTCATCCACCGATTCCTCACCCTCTTCAGTGTGTACATCCTCATCCTCACAGAGTATTAATTTGTCCCCGCTGGAATCCACAACCACAGGTCCCTCTGTACGTTCTGGAGGCTGGTCTCCCTGGAAGAGCTGATAATTCATTTTATGAACATCATCTTCTCCACATTTTGTGGAAGCAACCTCCTACGCCTTTCGCTGACAAGGTTCCCGGCTGCACTAAACACTCTTTCGGAGTACACACTGGAGGGGGGGCAACTCAGGTAAAATAGAGCCAGTTGGTACAGGGACCTCCAAATTGCTTCTTTTTCCTGCCAGTAAAGGTACGGACTGTCTGACATGCCTACTTGGATGCTGTCACCGATGTAATCCTTTAACATACAGATGCACGCTTGTCGCTGCTGCTTTGAGGATGCAAGTGCGGCTACAGCCCACACAATTCACAAAGACAGAAAAAAAAAGAAGAATATTTTTATTGTTTGTGGAGCGCACTTTGAGGGTTATACCACCCTTTAACAGACAGACGCACGCTTGTCGCTGCTGCTTTGAGGATGAAAGTGCGGCTACAGCCCACACAATTCACAAAGACAGAAAAAAGAAGAAGAATATTTTTATTGCTTGTGTAGAACACTTTGAGGGTGTCACCACCCTTTAACAGACAGACGCACGCTTGTCGCTGCTGCTTTGAGGATGCAAGTGCGGCTACATCGCACACAAGTCACAAACACATTAAAAAAAAAGTTTTTTATTTTTTGGAGCACTTTGAGAGTTACACCACCCTTTAACAGACAGACGCACGCTTGTCGCTGCTGCTTTGAGGATGCAAGTGCGGCTACAGCCCACACAATTCACAAAGACAGAAAAAAGAAGAAGAATATTTTTATTGTTTGTGTAGCACACTTTGAGGGTGTCACCACCCTTTAACAGACAGACACACGCTTGTCGCTGCTGCTTTGAGGATGCAAGTGCAGCTACAGCCCACACAATTCACAAAGACAGAAAAAAAAAGAAGAATATTTTTATTGTTTGTGTAGCACGCTTTGAGGGTGTCACCACCCTTTAACAGACAGACGCACGCTTGTCGCTGCTGCTTTGAGGATGCAAGTGTGGCTACAGCCCACACAATTCACAAAGACAGAAAAAAGAATATTTTTATTGTTTGTGTAGCACACTTTGAGGGTGTCACCACCCTTTAACAGACAGACGCACGCTTGTCGCTGCTGCTTTGAGGATGCAAGTGCGGCTACATCGCACACAAGTCAAAAACACATTAAAAAAATAGTTTTTTATTTTTTGGAGCACTTTGAGAGTTACACCACCCTTTAACAGACAGACGCACGCTTGTCGCTGCTGCTTTGAGGATGCAAGTGCGGCTACAGCCCACACAATTCACAAAGACAGAAAAAAAAAGAACAATATTTTTATTGTTTGTGTAGCACACTTTGAGGGTGTCACCACCCTTTAACAGACAGACGCACGCTTGTTGCTGCTGCTTTGAGGACAGTATCATATGCAGTGACAGTAGACTTGTCAGAAATTGTTGGCACGTCCTTCAGTCCGGACCAGATGTCCAAACCAGCCCTTGACTTATGACACAGGTGCACGCTTGGCGCTGCTACTATGTTGATGCACGTGCGGCTACATCGCACACAAGTCACAAACACATTAAAAAAATAGTTTTTTATTTTTTGGAGCACTTTGAGGGTGTCACCACCCTTTAACAGACAGACGCACGCTTGTCGCTGCTGCTTTGAGGATGCAAGTGCGGCTACAGCCCACACAATTCACAAAGACAGAAGAAAAAAGAAGAATATTTTTATTGTTTGTGTAGCACACTTTGAGGGTGTCACCACCCTTTAACAGACAGACGCACGCTTGTCGCTGCTGCTTTGAGGATGCAAGTGCGGCTACATCGCACACAAGTCACAAACTCATTAAAAAAATAGTTTTTTATTTTTTGGAGCACTTTGAGAGTTACACCACCCTTTAACAGACAGACGTACGCTTGTCGCTGCTGCTTTGAGGATGCAAGTGCGGCTACAGCCCACACAATTCACAAAGACAGAAAAAAAAGAACAATATTTTTATTTTTGTGTAGCACACTTTGAGAGTTACACCACCCTTTAACAGACAGACGCACGCTTGTCGCTACTGCTTTGAGGATGCAAGTGCGGCTACAGCCCACACAATTCACAAAGACAGAAAAAAAAAGAACAATATTTTTATTGTTTGTGTAGCACACTTTGAGGGTGTCCCCACCCTTTAACAGACAGACGCACGCTTGTCGCTGCTGCTTTGAGGATGCAAGTGCGGCTACAGCCCACACAATTCACAAAGACAGAAAAAAGAAGAAGAATATTTTTATTGTTTGTGTAGCACACTTTGAGGGTGTCACCACCCTTCAACAGACAGACGCACGCTTGTCGCTGCTGCTTTGAGGATGCAAGTGCGGCTACATCGCACACAAGTCACAAACACATAAAAAAAATAGGTTTTTATTTTTTGGAGCACTTTGAGAGTTACACCACCCTTTAACAGACAGACGCACGCTTGTCGCTGCTGCTTTGAGGATGCAAGTGCGGCTACAGCCCACACAATTCACAAAGACAGAAAAAAGAAGAAGAAAATTTTTATTGTTTGTGTAGCACACTTTGAGGGTGTCACCACCCTTTAACAGACAGACGCACGCTTGTCGCTGCTGCTTTGAGGATGCAAGTGCGACTACATCGCACACAAGTCACAAACACATTAAAAAAATAGTTTTATATTTTTTGGAGCACTTTGAGGGTTACACCACCCTTTAACAGACAGATGCACGCTTGTCGCTGCTGCTTTGAGGATGCAAGTGCGGCTACAGCCCACACAATTCACAAAGACAGAAGAAAAAAGAAGAATATTTTTATTGTTTGTGTAGCACACTTTGAGGGTGTCACCACCCTTTAACAGACAGACGCACGCTTGTCGCTGCTGCTTAGAGGATGCAGGTGGAATCTAGACGGGATTTGGAACCGGGGACACACTACCTCCATCAATTGTCTAAATCCCACTGCACTAATGGCGGATACCGGACGCACGTCTAACACCAACATAGCAGTTAAGGCCTCAGTTATATGTTTTGCTTCAGGATGACTGCTGTCATACTTCATCCTCATCGCTAGGGACTGTTGGAGGGTCAGTTGTTTAGTAAAAGTAGTGATGTTCCTACTTCCTCTCTGGGATGATGAACAACTCCCAGCAGCAGCAACAGCACTAGGAGGAAGTGGTTCTTGATCTTTTCCTATTTTATTTTTATCGGAGAAAGTTTGGTCCTCCATTTATGTTATATTGATATATACGTGCGGCTAAAGCGCACACAAACACAGAAAATATTTTTTTATTTTTGCTGGAGAGTAGTGCACTTTGAGGGTTACACCACCCTTTAAGAAATGAGCCAGCCGGCTCTTTACTTATGGGAAACAGGCGCACGCTTGGTGCTGCTCCTTTGTTGATGCACGTGCAGCCACAGTGCACACAATTCACAAACACAGAAAAAATATTTTGTTATTTGATTTGGAGTGTACTTTGGGGGTTACAGCACCCTTTAACGGTCAAGCCAGCTGGCCCTTTACTTATGACACAGGCGCATGTTTGGCACTACTTTGTTGATGCACGTGCGGCTACTGCGCACACAATCCACAAACACAGAAAATATTTTTTTTTTGGTTTGGACTGGAGTGTACTTTGGGGGTTACAGCACCCTTTTACGGTCAATCCAGCCGGCCTTTTACTTATGACACAGGCGCACGCTTGGCACTACTTTGTTGATGCACGTGCGGGTACTGCGCACACAATTCACAAACACAGAAAATATTTTTTTTTTTGGTTTGGAGTGTACTTTGGGGGTTACAGCACCCTTTAACGGTCAAGCCAGCCGGCCCTTTACTTATGACACAGGCGCACGCTTGGCACTACTTTGTTGATGCACGTGCGGCTACTGCGCACACAATTCACAAACACAGAAAATATTTTTTTTTTTGGTTTGGACTGGAGTGTACTTTGGGGGTTACAGCACCCTTTAACGGTCAAGCCAGCCGGCCCTTTACTTATGACACAGGCGCACGCTTGGCACTACTTTGTTGATGCACGTGCGGCTACTGCGCACACAATTCACAAACACAGAAAATATTTTTTTTTTTGGTTTGGACTGGAGTGTACTTTGGGGGTTACAGCACCCTTTAACGGTCAAGCCAGCCAGCCCTTTACTTATGACACAGGCGCACGCTTGGCACTACTTTGTTGATGCATGTGTGGCTACTGCGCACACAATTCACAAACACAGAAAATAATTTTTTTTTTGGTTTGGACTGGAGAGTACTTTGGGAGTTACAGCACCCTTTAACGGTCAAGCCAGCCGGCCCTTTACTTATGAAACAGGCGCATGCTTGGCACTACTTTGTTGATGCACGTGCGGCTACTGCGCACACAATTCACAAACACACAAAAAATATTATTTTTTTAGCACTTGGGGGAGCACCCTTGATGGACAGAGCACCACCTGGACAACACTACAGCACCCCTTTAGGACTGGAACACTGCCCAGGACTTTGGAGTGGACACAGCCCCTATGGAGAACTGACTGCACAACACTGTCCAGCCAGCCCCTATGGACTTTGAAGTAGTGGACAACAGCAGCACAGCGCAGCACAGCACAGCACAGCACAACACTACTCTGCACTACACTACACTACACTACACAGCCCAGCCAGCCCTAACTCCCACCCTCCCTCTTCACTGTCCACAGATGAGTGAGAAAATGGCGCCAACGCGGGTACCTTATATAGGATCCAAAACCTGCGAGACTCGGAAGGCGGGATGATGACGTTTTGCCTCGATTTCAGATCCGAGTCAAGCGGGAAAAGTCGAGCCTGACTCGGATCGGCCTCGGATCGGGGGGGCTCGGGGGGGTTCGGATTTCAGAAATCCGAACCCGCTCACCCCTACATCATACACACACTCCCTCTATCACACTCCCTACATCATTCATACACTCCCTCCATCACACCCCCTACATCATACATACACTCCCTCTATCACACTCCCTACATCATACATACACTCCCTCTATCACTCCCTACATCATTCATACAATCCATCTATCACTTTCCCTACATCATTCATACACTCCCTCTATCACACTCCCTATATCATTCATACACTCCCTCTATCACACTCCCTACATAATTCATACACTCCCTCTATCATACTCCCTACATCATTCATACACTCCCTCTATTACACTGACCCAGTTACTGCCCACCTCACGCCACTCACTGACCCTCCTCACAGCACCACATATTCCCCCTTCACTGCCCACCTTAGAGTACCAAACACTGTCCCTTCATTGCCCGCCTGACAGGACCCCTCTCGTGCAGCACCCCTCTCTCCTCTCAGTACAGCACCCTCCTCAGCACAGCACCCCTCTCCCATCACAACACCCTTCTCAGCATAGCACTCCTCACCTCCCTACATACACACCCTCTACCACACTCCCTGCATTACATTTACATGCACACATTCCCTCTATCACACTCCCAAAATCATACATACTATCCCTCTATCACACTCCCTACATCATACATGCACTCTTTTTATCACACTCCCTACATCATACATACACTCCCTACATCATTCATACACTCCCTCTATCACACTCCCTACATCATTCATACACTCCCTCTGTCACACTTCCTAGATCATTCATACACTCCCTCTATCACACTCCCTTCATCATTCATATACTCCCTCTATCACAATCCCTACATAATATTTACATACACTTCCTCCCTCTATCATGCTCCATACATCATACATACACTCCCTCTATCACACTCCCTACATCATACTTACATACATACATTCACTCTATCACACTCCCTACATCATACATGCACTTCCTCGATCACACTCCCTACATAATACACGCACTCCCTCTATCACACTCCCTACATCATTCATACACTCCCTTTATCACACTCCTTACATCATTCATACACTCTATCACACTCCCTACCTCATTCATACACTCCCTCTATCACACTCCCTACATCATTCTTACACTCCCTCTATCACACTCCCTACATCATTCTTACACTCCCTCTATCACACTCCCTACATCAATCATACACTCCCTCTATCACACTCCCTACATCAATCATACACTCCCTCTACCACACTCCCGACATCATTCATACACTCCGTCTATCACACTCCCTACATCAATCATACACTCCCTCTATCACACTCTCTACATCATTCATACACTCCCTCTATCACACTCCCTACATCATTCTTACACTCCCTCAATCACACTCCCTACATCAATCATACACTCCCTCTATCACACTCCCAACATCATACACACACTCCCTCTATCACACTCCCTACATCATTCATACACTCCCTCTATCACACTCCCTACATCATACATACACTACCTCTATCACACTCCCTTCATCATACATACACTCCCTCTATCACACTGCCTACATCATACACACACTCCCTCTATCACACTGCCTACATCATTCATACACTCCCTCGATCACACTGCCTACATCATTCATACACTCCCTCTGTCACATTTCCTACATCATTCATACACTCCCTCTATCACACTCCCTACATCATACATACACTACCTCTATCACTCCCTACGTCTTACTTACATACATACACTCCCTCTATCACACTTCCTTCATCATTCATACACTCCTTCTGTCACACTCCCTACATCATACACACACTCCCTCGATCCCATTCCCTACATCATTCATACACTCCCTCTATCACACTCCCTACGTCATAATTACATATATACACTCCCTCTTTCCAACTCCCTACATCATTCATTCACTCTCTCTATCACACTCCCTACATCATACATACACTACCTCTATCACACTCCCTTCATCATACATACACTCCCTCTATCACACTGCCTACATCATACACACACTCCCTCTATCACACTCCCTACATCATTCATTCACTCTCTCTATCACACTCCCTACATCATACATACACTCCCTTTATCACACTCCCTATATCATTCATGCACTCCCTCTATCACACTCCCTACATCATTCAGACACTCCATCTATCATTCACACACTCCCTCTATCACACTCCCTACATCATACACACACTCCCTCTATCACACTCCCTACATTATTCATATACTCCCTCTATTACACTGACCCAGTTACTGCCCACCTCACGATACTCACTGACCCTCCTCACAGCACCACATATTCCCCGTTCACTGCCCACCTCAGAGTACCAAATACTGTCCCTTCATTGCCCGCCTGACAGGACCCCTCTCGCACAGTACCCCTCTCTCCTCTCAGTACAGCACCCTCCTCAGCACAGCACCTCTCTCCCATCACAACACCCTTCTCAGCATAGCACTCCTCACCTCCCTACATACACACCCTCTACGACACTCCCTGCATTATATTTACATGCACACATTCCCTCTATCTCACTCCCAACATCATACATACACTCCCTCTATCACACTCCCTACATCATACATGCACTCTTTTTATCACACTCCATACATCATACATACACTCCCTACACCATTCATACACTCCCTCTGTCACATTTCCTAGATCATTCATACACTCCCTCTATCACACTCCCTTCATCATTCATACACTCCCTCTATCACATTCCCTACATAATATTTACATACACTCCCTCCCTCTATCTATCAAACTCCATACATCATACATACACTCCCTCTATTACACTCCCTACATCATACACACACTCCCTCTATCACACTCCCTACATCATTTATGCACTCCATCACATCCCCTACATCATACATACACTCCCTCTATCACACTCCCTACATCATACTTACACTCCCTACATCATACACACACTCCCTCTAACACACACCCTACATCATTCATACACTCCCTCTATCACACCCCCTACGTCATACATACACTCCCTCTATCACACTCCCTATATCATACATACACTCCCTCTATCACACTCCCTACATCATTTATACACTCCCTCTATCACATCCTATACATCATACATACACTCCCTCTATCACACTCCCTACATCATACTTACACTCCCTACATCATACTAGGGGTGTGCACCAGCCACTTTTCGTGTTTTGGTTTTGGATCTGGATCTTTCTTCGTGTTTTGGATCTGGATTGGTTTTGCCAAAACCACCCTTCCGTGTTTTGGGTTCTGGGTTTTGTGTTTTGGATCTGTATTTTTTTTAAAAAAAGCATAAAAACAGCTAAAATCACAGAATTTGTTGGTTTTTCTGCTCCTATGCTATTATTAACCTCAATAACCTTAATTTCCACTCATTTCCAGTCTATTCTGAACACCTCACACCTCACAATAGTGTTTTTATGTCCAAAAGGTTGCACCGAGGTAGCTGGATGACTATGCTTAGCGACACGAGTGGGCGGCACAAACACGTGACCCATCTAGGCGCGAAACTGCAGTTGCAGACAGGATGGCAGTTTGAAAAACTAGGCCCCAAACTGTACATAATGCAAAGAAAAAAAAGAGGTGCAAGATGGAATTGTCCTTGGGCCCTCCCATCCACCCTTATGTTGTATAAACAGGACATGCACACTTTAACAAACCAATCATTTCAGCGCCAGGGTCTGCCACACAACTGTGGCTGAAATGATTGGTTCGTTTGGGCCCCCACAAAACAAGCTGGCAATTAATCTGTCCCTGCACAAACTGGCTCTACGGAGGCAAGATGTCATCCTCATCCTCCTCATCCACCGATTCCTCACCCTCTTCAGTGTGTACATCCTCATCCTCACAGAGTATTAATTCGTCCCCGCTGGAATCCACAACCACAGGTCCCTCTGTACGTTCTGGAGGCTGGTCTCCCTGGAAGAGTTGATAATTCATTTTATGAACATCATCTTCTCCACATTTTGTGGAAGCAACCTCCTACGCCTTTCGCTGACAAGGTTCCCGGCTGCACTAAACACTCTTTCGGAGTACACACTGGAGGGGGGGCAACTCAGGTAAAATAGAGCCAGTTTGTACAGGGACCTCCAAATTGCTTCTTTTTCCTGCCAGTACAGGTACGGACTGTCTGACATGCCTACTTGGATGCTGTCACCGATGTAATCCTTTAACAGACAGATGCACGCTTGTCGCTGCTGCTTTGAGGATGCAAGTGCGGCTACAGCCCACACAATTCACAAAGACAGAAAAAAAAAGAAGAATATTTTTATTGTTTGTGGAGCGCACTTTGAGGGTTATACCACCCTTTAACAGACAGACGCACGCTTGTCGCTGCTGCTTTGAGGATGAAAGTGCGGCTACAGCCCACACAATTCACAAAGACAGAAAAAAGAAGAAGAATATTTTTATTGTTTGTGTAGCACACTTTGAGGGTGTCACCACCCTTTAACAGACAGACGCACGCTTGTCGCTGCTGCTTTGAAGATGCAAGTGCGGCTACAGCCCACACAATTCACAAAGACAGAAAAAAAAAGAACAATATTTTTATTGTTTGTGTAGCACACTTTGAGGGTGTCACCACCCTTTAACAGACAGACGCACGCTTGTCGCTGCTGCTTTGAGGACAGTATCATATGCAGTGACAGTAGACTTGTCAGAAATTGTTGGCACGTCCTTCAGTCCGGACCAGATGTCCAAACCAGCCCTTGACTTATGACACAGGCGCACGCTTGGCGCTGCTACTATGTTGATGCACGTGCGGCTACATCGCACACAAGTCACAAACACATTAAAAAAATAGTTTTTTATTTTTTGGAGCACTTTGAGGGTTACACCACCCTTTAACAGACAGACGCACGCTTGTCGCTGCTGCTTTGAGGATGCAAGTGCGGCTACAGCCCACACAATTCACAAAGACAGAAAAAAGAAGAATATTTTTATTGTTTGTGTAGCACACTTTGAGGGTGTCACCACCCTTTAACAGACAGACGCACGCTTGTCGCTGCTGCTTTGAGGATGCAAGTGCGGCTACATCGCACACAAGTCACAAACACATTAAAAAAATAGGTTTTTATTTTTGGAGCACTTTGAGAGTTACACCACCCTTTAACAGACAGATGCACGCTTGTCGCTGCTGCTTTGAGGATGCAAGTGCGGCTACAGCCCACACAATTCACAAAGACAGAAGAAAAAAGAAGAATATTTTTATTGTTTGTGTAGCACACTTTGAGGGTGTCACCACCCTTTAACAGACAGACGCATGCTTGTCGCTGCTGCTTTGAGGAAGCAAGTGCGGCTACATCGTACACAAGTCACAAACACATTAAAAAAATAGGTTTTTATTTTTTGGAGCACTTTGAGAGTTACACCACCCTTTAACAGACAGACGCACGCTTTTCGCTGCTGCTTTGAGGATGCATGTGCAGCTACAGCCCACACAATTCACAAAGATAGAAAAAAAAAGAACAATATTGTTATTGTTTGAGGAGCACACTTTGAGGGTGTCACCACCCTTTAACAGACAGATGCACGCTTGTCGCTGCTGCTTTAAGGATGCAGGTGCGGCTACAGCCCACACATTTCACAAAGCCTGAAAAAAAAAGAACAATATTTTTATTGTTTGTGTAGCACACTTTGAGGGTGTCACCACCCTTTAACAGACAGACGCACGCTTGTCGCTGCTGCTTTGAGGATGCAGGTGGAATCTAGATGGGATTTGGAACCGGAGACACACTACCTCCATCAATTGTCTAAATCCCACTGCACTAATGGCGGATACCGGACGCACGTCTAACACCAACATAGCAGTCAAGGCCTCAGTTATACGTTTTGCTTCAGGATGACTGCTGTCGTACTTCATCCTCATCGCTAGGGACTGTTGGAGGGTCAATTGTTTAGTAAAAGTAGTGATGTTCCTACTTCCTCTCTGGGATGATGAACAACTCCCAGCAGCAGCAACAGCACTAGGAGGAAGTGGTTCTTGATCTTTCTCTATTTTATTTTTATCGGAGAAAGTTTGGTCCTCCATTTATGTTATATTGATATATACGTGCGGCTAAAGCGCACACAAACACAGAAAATATTTTTTTATTTTTGCTGGAGAGTAGTGCACTTTGTGGGTTACACCACCCTTTAAGAAATGAGCCAGCCAGCTCTTTACTTATGGGACACAGGCGCACGCTTGGCGCTACTCCTTTGTTGATGCACGTGCAGCCACAGTGCACACAATTCACAAACACAGAAAAAATATTTTGTTATTTGGTTTGGAGTGTACTTTGGGGGTTACAGCACCCTTTAATGGTCAAGCCAGCCGGCCCTTTACTTATGACACAGGCGCACGCTTGGCACTACTTTGTTGATGCATGTGTGGCTACTGCGCACACAATTCACAAACACAGAAAATAATTTTTTTTTTGGTTTGGACTGGAGTGTACTTTGGGGGTTACAGCACCCTTTAACGGTCAAGCCAGCCGGCCCTTTACTTATGACACAGGCGCACGCTTGGCACTACTTTGTTGATGCACGTGCGGCTACTGCGCACACAATTCACAAACACAGAAAATAATTTTTTTTTTGGTTTGGACTGGAGTGTTCTTTGGGGGTTACAGCACCCTTTAATGGTCAAGCCAGCCGGCCCTTTACTTATGACACAGGCGCACGCTTGGCACTACTTTGTTGATGCACGTGCGACTACTGCGCACACAATTCACAAACACAGAAAATATATATTTTTTTGGTTTGGACTGGAGTGTACTTTGGGGGTAACAGCACCCTTTAACGGTTAAGCCAGCCGGCCCTTTACTTATGACACAGGCGCACGCTTGGCACTACTTTGTTGATGCACGTGCGGCTACTGTGCACACAATTCACAAACACAGAAAATATTTTTTTTTTGGTTTGGACTGGAGTGTACTTTGGGGGTTACAGCACCCTTTAATGGTCAAGCCAGCTGGCCCTTTACTTATGACACAGGCGCACGCTTGGCACTACTTTGTTGATGCACGTGCGGCTACTGCGCACACAATTCACAAACACAGAAAATATTTTGTTTTTTGGTTTGGACTGGAGTGTACTTTGGGGGTTACAGCACCCTTTAACGGTCAAGCCAGCCGGCCCTTTACTTATAACACAGGCGCACGCTTGGCGCTATTTTGTTGATGCACGTGCGGCTACTGCGCACACAATTCACAAACACAGAAAATATTTTTTTTTTTGGTTTGGACTGGAGTGTACTTTTGGAGTTACAGCACCCTTTAACGGTCAAGCCAGCCGGCCCTTTACTTATGACACAGGCGCATGCTTGGCACTACTTTGGTGATGCACGTGCGGCTACTGCGCACACAATTCACAAACACATAAAAAATATTATTTTTTTAGCACTTGGGGGAGCACCCCTGATGGACAGAGCACCCCCTGGACAACACTACAGCACCCCTTTAGGACTGGGACACTGCACAGGACTTTGTAGTGGACACAGCCCCTATGGAGAACTGACTGCACAACACAGTCCAGCCAGCCCCTATGGACTTTGAAGTAGTGGACACAGCCCCTATTAACAACAGCAGCACAGCACAACACAGCCAGCCCCTATGGACTTTGAAGTAGTGGACAACAGCAGCACAGCGCAGCACAACACAGCACAACACTCCTCTGCACTACACTACACTACACAGCCCAGCCAGCCCTAACTACCACCCTCCCTCTTCACTGTCCACAGCCGAGTGAGAAAATGGCGCCGACGCGGGTACCTTATATAGGATCCAAAACCCGCGAGACTCGGAAGGCGGGATGATGACGTTTTGCCTCGATTTCAGATCCGAGTCAGGCTGGAAAAGTCGAGCCTGACTCGGATCGGCCTCGGATCGGGGGGGCTCGGGGGGGTTCGGATTTCAGAAATCCAAACCCGCTCACCCCTACATCATACACACACTCCCTCTATCACACTCTCTACATCATTCATACACTCCCTCCATCACACCCCCTACATCATACATACACTCCCTCTATCACACTTCCTACATCATACATACACTACCTCTATCACTCCCTACATCATTCATACAATCCATCTATCACTTTCCCTACATCATTCAGACACTCCCTCTATCACACTCCCTATATCATTCATACACTCCCTCTATCACACTCCCTACATCATTCATAAACTCCCTCTATCATACTCCCTACATCATTCATATACTCCCTCTATCACACTCCCTACATCTTTCTTACGCTCCCTCTATCACACTCCCTACATCATTCATACACCCTCTATCACACTCCATGCAGCATACACACACTCCCTCTATCACTCTCCCTACATCATACATACACTCCCTCTATTACACTCCCTACATCATTCATACAATCCCTCTATTACACTGACTCAGTTACTGCCCACCTCACGCCTCTCACTGACCCTCCTCACAGCACCACATATTCCCCCTTCACTGCCCACCTTAGAGTACCAAACACTGTCCCTTCATTGCCCGCCTGACAGGACCCCTCTCTCCTCTCAGTACAGCACCCTCCTCAGCACAGCACCCCTCTCCCATCACAACACCCTTCTCAGCATAGCACTCCTCACCTCCCTACATACACACCCTCTACCACAATCCCTGCACTACATTTACATGCACAAATTCCCTCTATCACACTCCCAAAATCATACATACTATCCCTCTATCACACTCCCTACATCATACATGCACTCTTTTTATCACACTCCCTACATCATACATACACTCCCTACATCATTCATACACTCCCTTTATCACACTCCCTACATCATTCATACACTCACTCTGTCACACTTCCTAGATCATTCATACACTCCCTCTATCACACTCCCTTCATCATTCATATACTCCCTCTATCACAATCCCTACATAATATTTACATACACTTCCTCCCTCTATCATGCTCCATACATCATACATACACTCCCTCTATCACACTCCCTGCATCATACACACACTCCCTTTATCACACTCCCTACATCATACTTACACTCCCTCTATCACACTCCCTACATCATACTTACACTCCCTACATCATACACACACTCCCTCTATCACACTCCCTATATCAATCATACACTCCCCCTATCACACCCCCTACATCATACATACACTCCCTCTATCACACTCCCTACATCATACATACACTCCCTCTATCACTCCCTACATCATTCATACAATCCCTCTATCACTTTCCCTACATCATTCATACACTCCCTCTATCACACTCCCTACATCATTCATACACTCCCTCTATCACACTCCCTACATCATTCATACACTCCCTCTATCATACTGCCTACATCATTCATATACTCCCTCTATCACACTCCCTACATCTTTCTTACGCTCCCTCTATCACACTCCCTACATCATTCATACACTCCCTCTATCACACTCCATACACCATACACACACTCCCTCTATCACTCTCCCTACATCATACATACACTCCCTCTATTACACTACCTACATCATTCATACACTCCCTCTATCACACTCCTTTCATCATACATACACTCCCTCTATCACACTGCCTACATCATACCACACTCCCTCTATCACACTCCCTTCATCATACATACACTCCCTCTATCACACTCCCAACATCATTCCTACACTCCCTCTATCACACTGCCTACATGATTACTACACTCCCTCTATCACACTGCCTACATCATTCATACACTCCCTCTTTCACACTCCCTATATCATTTACACACTCTCTCTATCACACTCCTTACATCATTTACACACTCCCTCTGTCACATTTCCTACATCATTCATACACTCCCTCTATCACACTCCCTACATCATTCATACACTCCCTCTATCACACTTTTACACACTCCCTCTGTCACAGTTCCTACATCATTTATACACTCCATCTATCACACTCCCTACATCATTCATACACTTCCTCTATCATACTCCCTACATCATTCATATACTCCCTCTATCACACTCCCTACATCTTTCTTACGCTCCCTCTATCACACTCCCTACATCATTCATACTCTCCCTCTAACACACTCCATACACCATACACACACTCCCTCTATCACTCTCCCTACATCATACATACACTCCCTCTATTACACTACCTACATCATTCATACACTCCCTCTATCAAAAGCCTTTCATCATACATACACTCCCTCTATCACACTGCCTACATCATACCACACTCCCTCTATCACACTCCCTTCATCATACATACACTCCCTCTATCACACTCCCAACATCATTCCTACACTCCCTCTATCACACTGCCTACATGATTACTACACTCCCTCTATCACACTGCCTACATCATTCATACACTCCCTCTTTCACACTCCCTATATCATTTACACACTCTCTCTATCACACTCCTTACATCATTTACACACTCCCTCTGTCACATTTCCTACATCATTCATACACTCCCTCTATCACACTCCCTACATCATTCATACACTCCCTCTATCACACTTTTACACACTCCCTCTGTCACAGTTCCTACATCATTTATACACTCCATCTATCACACTCCCTACATCATTCATACACTTCCTCTATCATACTCCCTACATCATTCATATACTCCCTCTATCACACTCCCTACATCTTTCTTACGCTCCCTCTATCACACTCCCTACATCATTCATACTCTCCCTCTAACACACTCCATACACCATACACACACTCCCTCTATCACTCTCCCTACATCATACATACACTCCCTCTATTACACTACCTACATCATTCATACACTCCCTCTATCAAAAGCCTTTCATCATACATACACTCCCTCTATCACACTGCCTACATCATACCACACTCCCTCTATCACACTCCCTTCATCATACATACACTCCCTCTATCACACTCCCTACATCATTCCTACACTCCCTCTATCACACTGCCTACATGATTACTACACTCCCTCTATCACACTGCCTACATCATTCATACACTCCCTCTTTCACACTCCCTATATAATTTACACACTCCCTCTATCACACTCCTTACTTCATTTACACACTCCCTCTGTCACATTTCCTACATCATTCATACACTTCCTCTATCACACCCCCTACATCATTCATACACCCCCTCTATCACACTTTTACACACTCCCTCTATCACACTTCTTATATCATTTATACACTCCATCTATCACACTTCCTACATCATTCATACACTCCCTCTATCACGCTCCATACATCATACTTACATACACGCACTCCATCAAACACACTACCTACATTCACACACTTCATTTATCACAATTCCTCTTTCATACTCCCTACATCATACATACACACACTCCCTCTATCACACTCTCTACATCACACATGCACAAAATCCCTCTTTCATACTCCCTACATCATACATACACACACTCGCTCTATCACACTCTCTACATCATACATGCATACACTCCCTCTATCACACTCTCTACATCATACATGCACTCAATCCCTCTATCACACTCCTTACATCATTCTAACACTACCTCTATCACACTCCCTACATCATTCTTACACTCTCTATCATAGTCCAGATATCATACTTACATACATAGATTCCCTCTATCACACTTCCTAAATCATACACACACTCCCTCTATCACAGTCCCTACATAATTCATACTCTATCACATTCCCTACATCATTCATACACTCCCTCTATCACACTTCCTACATCATTAATACACACATTCCGTCTACCTACCACACTCCCTACATCATATTTAGATAAACAGACTCCATCTAACTCTCCCTACATCATTCATACACTCCCTCTCTCACACTCCCTACATCATACATACACTCCCTCTATCACTCCCTACATCATTCATACAATCCCTCTATCACTTTCCCTACATTTATCATACACTCCCTCTATCACACTCCCTACATCATTCATACACTCCCTCTATCACACTACCTACATCATTCATACACTCCCTTTATCATACTCCCTACATCATTCATATACTCCCTCTATCACACTCCCTACATCTTTCTTATGCTCCCTCTATCACACTCCCTACATCATTCATACACTCTCTCTATCACACTCCATACAGCATACACACACTCCCTCTATCACTCGCCCTACATCATACATACACTCCCTCTGTTACACTACCTACATCATTCATACTCTCCCTCTATCACTCTCCTTTCATCATACATACATACACTCCCTCTATCACACTCCCTACATCATTCCTACACTCCCTCTATCACACTGCCTTCATCATAATACACTCCCTCTATCACACTGCCTATATCATTTACACACTCCCTTTATCACACTCCTTACATCATTTACACACTTCCTCTGTCACACTCCCTATATCATTTACACACTCCCTTTATCACACTCCTTACATCATTCATACACTCCCTCTATCACACTCCCTACATCATTCATACACTCCCTCTATCACACTAAATACTTCATTCATACACTCCCTCTATCACACTCCCTACATCATTTACACACTCCCTCTATCACACTCCCTACATCATTCATACACTCCCTCTATCACACTTTTAAACACTCCCTCTATCACACTTCCTACATCATTTATACACTCCATCTATCACACTTCCTACATCATTCATACACTCCCTCTATCACGCTCCCTACATCATACTTACATACACACACTCCCTCTATCATACTCCCTACATCATACATGCACAAAATCCCTCTTTCATACTCCCTACATCATACATACACACACTCCCTCTATCACACTCTCTACATCATACATGCACACAATCCCTCTATCACACTCCCTACATCATTCTTACACTCCCTCTATCACACTCCCTACATCATTCTTACACTCCCTCTATCACACTCCAGATATCATACTTACATACATACATTCCCTCTATCACACTCCCTACATCATACATACAGTTCCTCTATCACACTTTCTAAATTATACACACACTCCCTCTATCACACTCCCTACATAATTCATACACTCCCTCTATCACATTCCCTACATCAGTCATACACTCCTTCTATCACGCTCTCTACATCATTAATACACACATTCTGTCTACCTACCACACTCCCTACATCATATTTAGATAAACAGACTCCATCTCACTCTCCCTACATCATTCATACACTCCCTCTATCACACTCCCTACATGATTCATACACTCCCTCTTTCACACTCCCTACATCCTACACACACTCCCTCTATCACAATCCCTACATCATTCATACACTCCCTCTATCACACTCCCTACATCATACTTACATACATACATTCACTCTATCACACTCCCTACATCATACATGCACTTCCTCGATCACACTCCCTACATAATACACGCACTCCCTCTATCACACTCCCTACATAATATTTACATACACACACTCCCTCTATCATACTCCATACATCATATTTAGATACACGGATTCTGTCTATCATACTCCCTACATCATTCAAACATTCCCTTTATCACACTCCCTACATCATTCTTATACTCCCACTATCACACTCCCTACATCATTCATACACTCCCTCTATCAGACTCCATACATCATTCATACACTCCCTCTATCACACTCCCTATATCATTCTTACACTCCCTCTATCACACTCCCTACATCAATCATACACTCCCTCTTTCACACTCCCTACATCAATCATACACTCCCTCTATCATACTCCCTACATCATTAATACACTCCCTCTATCACACACCGTACATCATTCTTACACTCCCTCTATTAGACTCCCTACATCATTCATACACTCCCTCCATCACACTCCCTACATCATACACACACTCCCTCTATCACACTACCTACATCATACATACACTCCTTCTATCACACTACCTACATCATTCATACACTCCCTCTATCACACTCCCTAAATCATACATACACTACCTCTATCACTCTCCCTTCATCATACATACACTTCCTCTATCACACTCCCTACATCATTCATACACTCCCTTTATCACACTGCTTACATCATTCATTCACTCCCTCTGTCACACACCCTACATCATTTACACACTCCCTCTATCACACTCCTTACATCATTTGCACACTCCCTCTGTCACATTTCCTACATCATTCATACACTCCCTCTATCACACTCGATACATCATTCATACACTCCCTCTATCACACTCCCTACATCATTCATACACTCCCTCTATCACACTCCCTACATCATTAATACACACATTCCGTCTACCTACCACACTCCCTACATCATATTTAGATAAACAGACTCCATCTAACTCTCCCTACATCATTCATACACTCCCTCTATCACACTCCCTACATCATACATACACTCCCTCTATCACACCCTACATCATTCATACAATCCCTCTATCACTTTCCCTACATCTATCATACACTCCCTCTATCACACTCCCTACATCATTCATACACTCCCTCTATCACACTCCCTACATCATTCATACACTCCCTTTATCATACTCCCTACATCATTCATATACTCCCTCTATCACACTCCCTACATCTTTCTTACGCTTCCTCTATCACACTCCCTACATCATTCATACACTCTCTCTATCACACTCCATACAGCATACACACACTCTCTCTATCACTCTCCCTACATCATACATACACTCCCTCTGTTACACTACCTACATCATTCATACACTCCCTCTATCACACTCCTTTCATCATACATACATACTCTCCCTCTTTCACACTCCCTACATCATTCCTACACTCCCTCTATCACACAGCCTACATCATAATACACTCCCTCTATCACACTGCCTACATCATTCATACACTCCCTCTGTCACACTCCCTATATCATTTACACACTCCCTTTATCACACTCCTTACATCATTTACACACTGCCTCTGTCACCTTTCCTACATCATTCATACACTCCCTCTATCATTCATACACTCCCTCTATCACACTAAATACTTCATTCATACACTCCCTCTATCACACTCCCTACATCATTTACACACTCCCTCTATCACACTCCCTACATCATTCATACACTCCCTCTATCACACTTTTAAACACTCCCTCTATCACACTTCCTACATCATTTATACACTCCATCTATCACACTTCCTACATCATTCATACACTCCCTCTATGACGCTCCCTACATCATACTTACATACACACACTCCCTCTGTCATACTCCCTACATCATACATGCACAAAATCCCTCTTTCATACTCCCTACATCATACATACACACACTCCCTCTATCACACTCTCTACATCATACATGCATACACTCCCTCTATCACTCTCTCTACAACATACATGCACACAATCCCTCTATCACACTCCCTACATCATTCTTGCACTCCCTCTATCACACTCCCTACATCATTCTTACACTCCCTCTATCACACTCCAGATATCATACTTACATACATACATTCCCTCTATCACACTCCCTACATCATACATACAGTTCCTCTATCACACTTCCTAAATTATACACACACTCCCTCTATCACACTCCCTACATAATTCATACACTCCCTCTATCACATTCCCTACATCAGTCATACACTCCCTCTATCACACTCTCTACATCATTAATACACACATTCTGTCTCCCTACCACACTTCCTACATCATATTTAGATAAACAGACTCCGTCTAACTCTCCCTACATCATTCATACACTCCCTCTATCACACTCCCTACATGATTCATACACTCCCTCTTTCACACTCCCTACATCCTACACACACTCCCTCTATCACACTCCCTACATCATTCATACACTCCCTTTATCACACTCCCTACATCATTCATACACTCCCTCTATCACACTCCCTACATAATATTTACAGACACACACTCCCTCTATCATACTCCATACATCATATTTAGATACACGGATTCTGTCTATCATACTCCCTACATCATTCATACATTCCCTCTATCACACTCCCTACATCATTCTTACACTCCCACTATCACACTCCCTACATCATTCATACACTCCCTCTATCACACTCCGTACATCATTCATACACTCCCTCTATCACACTCCCTACATCATTCTTACACTCCCTCTATCACACTCCCTACATCAATCATACACTCCCTCTTTCACACTCCCTACTTCAATCATACACTCCCTCTATCATACTCCCTACATCATTAATACACTCCCTCTATCACACTCCCTACATCAATCATACACTCCCTCTATCATACTCCCTACATTATTAATACACTCCCACTATCACACTCCGTATATCATTCTTACACTCCCTCTATTAGACTAGGGGTGAGCGGGTTCGGATTTCTGAAATCCGAACCCCCCCGAGCCCCCCCGATCCGAGTCCGATCCGAGTCAGGCTCGACTTTTCCCGCCTGACTCGGATCTGAAATCGAGGCAAAACGTCATCATCCCGCCTTCCGAGTCTCGCGGGTTTTGGATCCTATATAAGGTACCCACGTCGGCGCCATTTTCTCACTCGGCTGTGGACAGTGAAGAGGGAGGGTGGGAGTTAGGGCTGTGTAGTGTAGTGTAGTGTAGTGTAGTGTAGTGCTGCTGTTGTCCACTACTTCAAAGTCCATAGGGGCTGGCTGTGTTGTGCTGTGCTGCTGTTGTTAATAGGGGCTGTGTCCACTACTTCAAAGTCCATAGGGGCTGGCTGGACTGTGTTGTGCAGTCAGTTCTCCATAGGGGCTGTGTCCACTCCAAAGTCCTGTGCAGTGTCCCAGTCCTAAAGGAGTGCTGTAGTGTTGTCCAGGGGGTGCTCTGTCCATCAGGGGTGCTCCCCCCAAGTGCTAAAAAAATAATATATTTTCTGTGTTTGTGAATTGTGTGCGCAGTAGCCGCACGTGCATCAACAAAGTAGTGCCAAGCGTGCGCCTGTGTCATAAGTAAAGGGCCGGCTGGCTTGACCGTTAAAGGGTGCTGTAACCCCCGAAAGTACACTCCAGTCCAAACCAAAAAAAAATTATTTTCTGTGTTTGTGAATTGTGTGCGCAGTAGCCGCACGTGCATCAACAAAGTAGTGCCAAGCGTGCGCCTGTGTCATAAGTAAAGGGCCGGCTGGCTTCACCGTTAAGGGTGCTGTAACCCCCGAAAGTACACTCCAGTCCAAACCAAAAAAAAAATTATTTTCTGTGTTTGTGAATTGTGTGCGCAGTAGCCGCACGTGCATCAACAAAGTAGTGCCAAGCGTGCGCCTGTGTCATAAGTAAAGGGCCGGCTGGCTTGACCGTTAAAGGGTGCTGTAACCCCCGAAAGTACACTCCAGTCCAAACCAAAAAAAAAATTATTTTCTGTGTTTGTGAATTGTGTGCGCAGTAGCCGCACGTGCATCAACAAAGTAGTGCCAAGCGTGCACCTGTGTCATAAGTAAAGGGCCGGCTGGCTTGACCGTTAAGGGTGCTGTAACCCCCGAAAGTACACTCCAGTCCAAACCAAAAAAAAAATTATTTTCTGTGTTTGTGAATTGTGTGCGCAGTAGCCGCACGTGCATCAACAAAGTAGTGCCAAGCGTGCGCCTGTGTCATAAGTAAAGGGCCGGCTGGCTTGACCGTTAAAGGGTGCTGTAACCCCCAAAGTACACTCCAGTCCAAACCAAAAAAAAAATTATTTTCTGTGTTTGTGAATTGTGTGCGCAGTAGCCGCACGTGCATCAACAAAGTAGTGCCAAGCGTGCGCCTGTGTCATAAGTAAAGGGCCGGCTGGCTTGACCGTTAAAGGGTGCTGTAACCCCCGAAAGTACACTCCAGTCCAAACCAAAAAAAAATTATTTTCTGTGTTTGTGAATTGTGTGCGCAGTAGCCGCACGTGCATCAACAAAGTAGTGCCAAGCGTGCACCTGTGTCATAAGTAAAGGGCCGGCTGGCTTGACCGTTAAGGGTGCTGTAACCCCCGAAAGTACACTCCAGTCCAAACCAAAAAAAAAATTATTTTCTGTGTTTGTGAATTGTGTGCGCAGTAGCCGCACGTGCATCAACAAAGTAGTGCCAAGCGTGCGCCTGTGTCATAAGTAAAGGGCCGGCTGGCTTCACCGTTAAAGGGTGCTGTAACCCCCGAAAGTACACTCCAGTCCAAACCAAAAAAAAATTATTTTCTGTGTTTGTGAATTGTGTGCGCAGTAGCCGCACGTGCATCAACAAAGTAGTGCCAAGCGTGCGCCTGTGTCATAAGTAAAGGGCCGGCTGGCTTGACCGTTAAGGGTGCTGTAACCCCCGAAAGTACACTCCAGTCCAAACCAAAAAAAAAATTATTTTCTGTGTTTGTGAATTGTGTGCGCAGTAGCCGCACGTGCATCAACAAAGTAGTGCCAAGCGTGCGCCTGTGTCATAAGTAAAGGGCCGGCTGGCTTGACCGTTAAAGGGTGCTGTAACCCCCGAAAGTACACTCCAGTCCAAACCAAAAAAAAAATTATTTTCTGTGTTTGTGAATTGTGTGCGCAGTAGCCGCACGTGCATCAACAAAGTAGTGCCAAGCGTGCACCTGTTTCATAAGTAAAGGGCCGGCTGGCTTGACCGTTAAGGATGCTGTAACCCCCGAAAGTACACTCCAGTCCAAACCAAAAAAAAAATTATTTTCTGTGTTTGTGAATTGTGTGTGCAGTAGCCGCACGTGCATCAACAAAGTAGTGCCAAGCGTGCGCCTGTGTCATAAGTAAAGGGCCGGCTGGCTTGACCGTTAAAGGGTGCTGTAACCCCCGAAAGTACACTCCAGTCCAAACCAAAAAAAAATTATTTTCTGTGTTTGTGAATTGTGTGCGCAGTAGCCGCACGTGCATCAACAAAGTAGTGCCAAGCGTGCGCCTGTGTCATAAGTAAAGGGCCGGCTGGCTTGACCGTTAAGGGTGCTGTAACCCCCGAAAGTACACTCCAGTCCAAACCAAAAAAAAAATTATTTTCTGTGTTTGTGAATTGTGTGCGCAGTAGCCGCACGTGCATCAACAAAGTAGTGCCAAGCGTGCGCCTGTGTCATAAGTAAAGGGCCGGCTGGCTTGACCGTTAAAGGGTGCTGTAACCCACAAAGTACACTCCAGTCCAAACCAAAAAAAAAATTATTTTCTGTGTTTAGCCGCACGTATATATCAAATCGATATAACATAAATGGAGGACCAAACTTTCTCCGATAAAAATAAAATAGAGAAAGATCAAGAACCACTTCCTCCTAGTGCTGAAGCTGCTGCCACTAGTCATGACATAGACGATAACATGCCATCAACGTCGTCTGCCAAGGCCGATGCCCAATGTCATAGTAGAGGGCACATACAATCCCAAATGGCAAAGTTCAGGAAAATGACCTTGAAAAAGACATTTAAATCAGCTGAAGAGAAACGTAAACTTGCCAATATGCCATTTACGACACGGAGTGGCAAGGAACGGCTAAGGTCGATCCCTAGTATGTTCATGACTAGTGGTTCAGCTTCACATGACGATGGAAGCCCTCCTCCCACTAAAAAAATCAAAAGAGTTAAGCTGGCAAAAGCACAGCGAAGAACTGTGCTTTCTAAGAAGATATCACAAATCCCCAAGGAGAGTCCAAGTGTGGTGGTGGTTGCGATGCCTGACCTTCCCAGCACTGGACGGGAAGAGGTGGCTCTTTCCACCATTTGCACGCCCCCTGCAAGTGCTGAAAGGAGCACCCACAGTCCACTTGCTGATATGCAAATTGAAGATGTCACTGTTGAAGTACAACAGGATGAGGATACTGGTGTAGCTGGCGCTGAGGAGGAAGTTGGCGAGGAGGATTCTGATGGTGATGTGGTTTGTTTAAATCAGGCTCCGGGGGAGACAGTTGTTGTCCGTGGGATGAAAAAGCCCATCACGGTCATGCCTGGGCAGAAGACCAAACATTCCACCTCTTTGGTCTGGCAATATTTCTATCCAAATCCGGACAACAACTGTCTTGCCATATGTACCATATGTAAAGGTGAAATAAGTAGGGGTAGGGACGTCAACCACCTAGGTACATCCTCCCTTATACGGCACCTGCAGCGCGTTCATAAAAAGTTACTGTCAAGTTCAGAAACTTTGGCTAAGACCGTAAGCAGTCCAGGGACACCTAAATCCCGTTGTCCTGTTGTATCCAAGCGCCTGCAAACCACACCGTCAACTCCCTCCTCGTCAATTTCCTCCTTAGTCAGGATCGGAAGTAGTCCTGCAGGCCATGTCACTGGCATGACTGACTCTCCTATCCGGGATTCCTCTGGAGGATCCTGCATTGCTACGCCTACTGCTGCCGCTGCTGCTGTTGCTGCTGCTGGGAGTCGTTCATCATCCCAGAGAGGAAGTAGGAACACCACTACTTTTACTAAACAATTGACCCTCCAACAGTCCTTAGCGAGGAGGATGAAGTACGACAGCAGTCATCCTGAAGCAAAACGTATAACTGAGGCCTTGACCGCTATGTTGGTGTTAGACGTGCGTCCGGTATCCGCCATTAGTGCAGTGGGATTTAGACAATTGATGGAGGTAGTGTGTCCCCGGTTCCAAATCCCGTCTAGATTCCACTTCACTAGGCAGGCGATACCGAGACTGTACAGAAACGTCAGAAAAAGTGTCCTCAGTGTCCTGAAAAATGCCGTTGTACACAATGTCCACTTAACCACGGACATGTGGACAAGTGGAACAGGGCAGACTAAGGACTATATGACTGTGACAGCCCACTGGGTAGATGTATCACCTTACGCAGCAACAGCAGCAGCGTCACCAGTAGCAGCATCTCAGAAATGCCAGCTCGTTACAAGGCAGGCTACGCTGTGTATCACCGGTTTCAGTAAGAGGCACACCGCCGACAACCTCTTAGAGAAACTGAGGGAAATCATCGCCCAGTGGCTTACCCCACTTAGACTCTCCTGGGGATTTGTGATATCTGACAACGCCACCAATATTGTGCGGGCATTACATCTGGGCAAATTCCAGCACGTCCCATGTTTTGCTCACACAATAAACTTGGTGGTGCAGAATTTTCTGAAAAGCGACAGGGGCGTGCAGGAGACGCTTTGGGTGGCCCGAAAAATTTCTGGCCACTTTCGCCATTCAGCGACTGCGTGCCGAAGACTGGAGCGCCAGCAAACACTCTTGAACCTGCCCCGCCATCACCTGAAGCAAGAGGTTGTGACGCGGTGGAACTCAACCCTCTATATGCTTCAGAGGATGGAGGAGCAGCAAAAGGCCATACAAGCCTATACATCCACCTATGACATAGGCAAAGGAGGGGGTATGCACCTGACTCAAGCGCAGTGGAGAATGATTTCCATGTTGTGCAAGGTTCTCCAGCCCTTCGAACTTGCCACACGTGAAGTCAGTTCAGACACTGCCAGCTTGAGTCAGGTCATTCCCCTCATCAGGCTTTTGCAGAAGCAGCTGGAGAAAGTGAAGGAGGAGCTAAGACGGAGCGATTCCGCTCGGCATATGGGACTTGTGGATGAAGCCCTTCATTCGCTTTGCCAGGATTCCAGGGTGGTCAATCTGTTGAAATCAGACCACTACGTTTTGGCCACCGTGCTCGATCCTAGGTTTAAAGCCTATGTGGTGTCTCTCTTTCCGGCCGACACAAGCCTGCAGAGGTGCAAAGACCTGCTGGTGAACACACTGTCAGCTGAAGCGGAACGTGACACGTCAACGGCTCCTTCTTCATTTTCTCCTGCAACTGGGGCTGCCAGGAAAAAACTTAGGTATCCTAAGCAACCCGCTGGCGGTGATGCAGGGCAGGCAGGACCAAGTTTGGACATCTGGTCCGGACTGAAGGACCTGGCAACAATTTCTGACATGTCTACTGTCACTGCATATGATACTGTCACCATTGACAGAATGGTGGAGGATTACATCGGTGACAGCATCCAAGTAGGCATGGCAGACAGTCCATACCTGTACTGGCAGGAAAAAGAGGCAATTTGGAGGCCCCTGTACAAACTGGCTCTATTTTACCTGAGTTGCCCCCCCTCCAGTGTGTACTCCGAAAGAGTGTTTAGTGCAGCCGGGAACCTTGTCAGCGAAAGGCGTAGGAGGTTGCTTCCACAGAATGTGGAGAAGATGATGTTCATCAAAATGAATTATCAGCTCTTCCAGGGAGACCAGCCTCCAGAAGGTACAGAGGGACCTGTGGTGGTGGATTCAAGTGGGGACGAGTTAATACTTTGTGAGGATGAGGATGTACACACTGAAGAGGGTGAGGAATCGGTGGATGAGGAGGATGAGGATGACATCTTGCCTCCATAGAGCCAGTTTGTGCAGGGACACATTAATTGCCAGCTTGTTTTGTGGGGGCCCAAACGAACCAATCATTTCAGCCACAGTTGTGTGGCAGACCCTGGCGCTGAAATGATTGGTTTGTTAAAGTGTGCATGTCCTGTTTATACAACATAAGGGTGGGTGGGAGGGCCCAAGGACAATTCCATCTTGCACCTCTTTTTTTTCTTTGCATTATGTACAGTTTGGGGCCTAGTTTTTCAAACTGCCATCCTGTCTGCCACTGCAGTTTCACGCCTAGATGGGTCACGTGTTTGTGCCGCCCACTCGTGTCGCTTAGCATAGTCATCCAGCTACCTCGGTGCAACGTTTTGGACATAAAAACACTATTGTGAGGTGTGAGGTGTTCAGAATAGACTGGAAATGAGTGGAAATTAAGGTTATTGAGGTTAATAATAGCATAGGAGCAGAAAAACCTACAAATTCTGTGATTTTAGCTGTTTTTATGCTTTTTTAAAAAAAAATACAGATCCAAAACACAAAACCCAGAACCCAAAACACGGAAGGGTGGTTTTGGCAAAACCAATCCAGATCCAAAACACGAAGAAAGATTCAGATCCAAAACCAAAACACAAAACACGAAAAGTGGCCGGTGCACACCCCTATATTAGACTCCCTTCATCATACACACACTCCCTCTATCACACTACCTACATCATACATACACTCCCTCTATCACACTCCCTACATCATACTTACATACATACATTCACTCTATCACACTCCCTACATCATACATGCACTTCCTCGATCACACTCCCTACATAATACACGCACTCTCTCTATCACACTCCCTGCATCATTCATATACTCCCTTTATCACACTCCCTACATCATTCATACACTCCCTCTATCACACTCCCTACATAATATTTACATACACACACTCCCTCTATCATACTCCATGCATCATATTTAGATACACGGATTCTGTCTATCATACTCCCTACATCATTCATACATTCCCTCTATCACACTCCCTACATCATTCTTACACTCCCACTATCACACTCCCTACATCATTCATACACTCCCTCTATCACACTCCCTACATCATTAATACACACATTCCGTCTACCTACCACACTCCCTACATCATATTTAGATAAACAGACTCCATCTAACTCTCCCTACATCATTCATACATTCCCTCTATCACACTCCCTACATCATTCTTACACTCCCACTATCACACTCCCTACATCATTCATACACTCCCTCTATCACACTCCCTACATCATTAATACACACATTCCGTCTACCTACCACACTCCCTACATCATATTTAGATAAACAGACTCCATCTAACTCTCCCTACATCATTCATACACTCCCTCTATCACACTTCCTACATCATACATACACTTCCTCTATCACACTCCCTACATCATTCATACACTCCCTTTATCACACTGCTTACATCTTTCATTCACTCCCTCTGTCACACACCCTACATCATTTACACACTCCCTCTATCACACTCCTTACATCATTTACACACTCCCTCTGTCACATTTCCTACATCATTCATACACTCCCTCTATCACACTCGATACATCATTCATACACTCCCTCTATCACACTCCCTACATCAATCATACACTCCCTCTATCACACTCCCTACATCATTCATACACTCCCTCTATCACACTCCCTACATCATTCTTACACTCCCTCTATCACACTCCCTGCATCATACACACACTCCCTTTATCACACTCCCTACATCATACTTTCACTCCCTCTATCACACTCCCTACATCATACTTACACTCCCTACATCATACACACACTCCCTCTATCACACTCCCTACATCATTCTTACACTCCCTCTATCAGACTCCCTACATCATTCATACACACACTCCCTCTATCACACTCCCTACATCATTCATACACTCCCTCTATCACACTCCCTACTTCACTAATACACACACTCCCTCTATCACACTCCCTACATCATTCATACACTCCCTCTGTCACACTTCCTACATCATACATACACTCCCTCTATCAGACTCCCTACATCATTCATACACTCCCTCTATCACACTCCCTACATAATATTTACATACACACATTCCCTCTAGCTATCATACTCCATACATCATGCATACACTCCCTCTATAACACTCCCTACATCATACACACACTCCCTCTATCACATTCCCTACATCATTTATACACTCCCTCTATCACACCCCCTACATCATACATACACTCCCTCTATCACACTTCCTACATTATACATACACTCCTTCTATCACACTTCCTACATCATTTATACACTCCCTCTATCACACCCCCTACATCATACATACACTACCTCTATCACACTCCCTACATCATACACACACTCCCTCTATCACATTCCCTACATCATTCATATACTCCTTCTATCACACCCCCTACATCATACATACATTCCCTCTATCACACTCCCTACATCATTCATACACTCCCTCTATCACACTCCCTTCATCATACATACACACCCTCTATCACACTACCTACATCATTCATAGACTCCCTCTATCACACTCCCTTCATCATACATACACTCCCGCTATCACACTCCCTACATCATTCATACACTCCCTCTATCACACTCCCTACATCATTCTTATACTCCCTCTATCACACTCCCTACATCATTCATACACTTCCTCTATCACACTCCCTTTATCATATATACACTCCCTCTATCACACTACCTACATCATTCATACTCTCCCTCTATCACACTCCCATCATACATACACTCCCTCTATCACACTCCCTACATCATTCATACACTCCCTCTGTCACACTTCCTACATCATACATACACTCCCTCTATCACACTCCCTACATCATTCATACACTCCCTCTATCACACTCCCTACATAATATTTACATACACACATTCCCTCTAGCTATCATACTCCATACATCATACATACACTCCCTCTATAACACTCCCTACATCATACACACACTCCCTCTATCACACTCCCTACATCAATTATACACTCCCTCTATCACACCCCCTACATCATACATACACTCCCTCTATCACACTTCCTACATCATACATACACTCCCTCTATCACAATCCCTACATCCTACATACACTCTCTCTATCACACTGCCTACATCATACACACTCCCTCTATCACATTCCCTACATCATTCATAAACTCCCTCTATCACACCCCCCATATAATACATACACTCCGTCTATCATACTCCCTACATCATACATACACTCCCTCTATCACACTCACTACATAATACATACACTCCCTCTATCTCTCCCTACATCATTCATACACTGCCTCTATCACTTTCCCTACTTCATTCATACACTCCCTCTATCACACTCCATACATCATTTATACACTCCCTCGATCTCACTCCCTACATCATTCATACACTCCCTCTGTCACTCCCTACATCATTCATACACTACCTCTATCACTTTCCCTACATCATTCATACATTCTCTCGATCACACTCCCTTCATCATTCATACACTCCCTCGATCACACTCCCTACATCATTCATTCACTCCCTCTATCACACTCCCTACATCATTCATACACTCTCTCGATCACACTCCCTACATCATACATACACTCCCTCTATCACACTCCCTACATCATACACACACTCCCTCTTTCACATTCCCTACATCATTCATATACTCCCTCTATCACACCCCCTACATCATACATACACTCCCTCTATCACACTCCCTACATCATTCATACACTCCCTCTATCACACTCCCTTCATCATACATACACACCCTCTATCACACTACCTACATCATTCATAGACTCCCTCTATCACACTCCCTACATCATTCATTCACTCCCTCTATCACACTCCCTACATCATTCATACACTCCCTCGATCACACTCTTTTCATCATACATACACTCCCTCTATCACACTCCCTACATCATTCCTACACTCCCTCTATCACACTGCCTACATGATTACTACACTCCCTCTATCACACTGCCTACATTATTCATACACTCCCTCTGTCACACTCCCTATATCATTTACACACTCCCTCTATCACACTCCTTACATCATTTACACACTCCCTTGTGTCACATTTCCTACATCATTCATACACTCCCTCTATCACACTCCCTACATCATTCATACACTCCTTCTATCACACTAAATACATCATTCATACACTCCCTCTATCACGCTCCCTTCATCATTTACACACTCCCTCTATCACACACCGTACATCATTCATACACTCCCTCCATCACACTTTTACGCACTCCCTCTATCACACTTCCTACATCATTTATACACTCCATCTATCACACTTCCTACATCATTCATACACTCCCTCTATCACTCTCCATACATCATACTTACATACACACACTCCATCAAACACACTACCTACATTCACACACTTCATTTATCACAATCGCTCTTTCATACTCCCTACATCATACATACACACACTCCCTCTATCACACTCTCTACATCATACATGCACAAAATCCCTCTTTCATACTCCCTACATCATACATACACACACTCGCTCTATCACACTCTCTACATCATACATGCTTGCACTCCCTCTATCACACTCCCTACATCATTCTTACACTACCTCTATCACACTCCCTACATCATTCATACACTCCCTCTATCACACTCCCTACATCATTAATACACACATTCCGTCTACCTACCACACTCCCTACATCAAATTTAGATAAACAGACTCCATCTAACTCTCCCTACATCATTCATACACTCCCTCTATCACACTCCCTACATCATACATACACTCACTCTATCACCCCCTACATCATTCATACAATCCCTCTTTCACTTTCCCTACATCTATCATACACTCCCTCTATCACACTCCCTACATCATTCATACACTCCCTCTATCACACTCCCTACATCATTAATACCCTCCCTTTATCATACTCCCTACATCATTCATACACTCCTTCTATCACACTCCCTACATCATTCTTACACTCCCTCTATCAGACTCCCTACATCATTCATACACACACTCCCTCTATCACACTCCCTACATCATTCATACACTCCCTCTATCACACTCCCTACATCACTAATACACACACTCCCTCTATCACACTCCCTACATCATTCATACACTCCCTCTGTCACACTTCCTACATCATACATACACTCCCTCTATCAGACTCCCTACATCATTCATACACTCCCTCTATCACACTCCCTACATAATATTTACATACACACATTCCCTCTAGCTATCATACTCCATACATCAAAAATGCACTCCCTCTATAACACTCCCTACATCATACACACACTCCCTCTATCACATTCCCTACATCATTTATACACTCCCTCTATCACACTTCCTACATTATACATACACTCCTTCTATCACACTTCCTACATCATTTATACACTCCCTCTATCACACCCCCTACATCATACATACACTCCCTCTATCACACTCCCTACATCATACATACACTCCCTCAATCACACTCCCTACATCATACACACACTCCCTCTATCACATTCCCTACATCATTCATATACTCCCTCTATCACACCCCCTACATCATACATAACCTCCCTCTATCACACTCCCTACATCATTCATACACTCCCTCTATCACACTCCCTTCATCATACATACACACCCTCTATCACACTACCTACATCATTCATAGACTCCCTCTATCACACTCCCTTCATCATACATACACTCCCGCTATCACACTCCCTACATCATTCATACACTCCCTCTTTCACACTCCCTACATCATTCTTACACTCCCTCTATTACACTCCCTACATCATTCATACACTCCCTCTTTCACACTCCCTTCATCATACATACACTCCCTCTATCACACTGCCTACATCATTCATGCACTCCCTCTATCACGCTCCCTACATCATTCATAAACTCCCTCTATCAAACTCCCTACATCATTCATACACTCCCTGTATCACACTCCCTACATCATTCTTACAGTCCCTCTATCACACTCCCTACATTATTCATACACTCCCTCTATCACACTCCCTTTATCGTATATACAGTCCCTCTATCACACTACCTACATCATTCATACTCTCCCTCTATCACACTCCCATCATACATACACTCCCTCTATCACACTCCCTACATCATTCATACACTCCCTCTGTCACACTTCCTACATCATACATACACTCCCTCTATCACACTCCCTACATCATTCATACACTCCCTCTATCACACTCCCTACATAATATTTACATACACACATTCCCTCTAGCTATCATACTCCATACATCATACATACACTCCCTCTATAACACTCCCTACATCATACACACACTCCCTCTATCACACTCCCTACATCAATTATACACTCCCTCTATCACACCCCCTACATCATACATACACTCCCTCTATCACACTTCCTACATCATACATACACTCCCTCTATCACAATCCCTACATCATACATACACTCTCTCTATCACACTCCCTACATCATACACACTCCCTCTATCACATTCCCAACATCATTCATACACTCCCTCTATCACACCCCCTATATCATACATACACTCCGTCTATCATACTCCCTACATCATACATACACTCCCTCTATCACACTCACTACATAATACATACACTCCCGCTATCTCTCCCTACATCATTCATACACTCCCTCTATCACTTTCCCTACATCATTCATACACTCCCTCTATCACACTCCCTACATCATTTATACACTCCCTCGATCTCACTCCCTACATCATTCATACACTCCCTCTGTCACTCCCTACATCACTCATACACTACCTCTATCACTTTCCCTACATCATTCATACATTCACTCGATCACACTCCCTTCATCATTCATACACTCCCTCGATCACACTCCCTACATCATTCATTCACTCCCTCTATCACACTCCCTACATCATTCATACACTCCCTCGATCACACTTCCTACATTATACATACACTCCTTCTATCACACTTCCTACATCATTTATACACTCCCTCTATCACACCCCCTACATCATACATACACTCCCTCTATCACACTCCCTACATCATACATACACTCCCTCAATCACACTCCCTACATCATTCATACACTCCCTCTATCACACCCCCTACATCATACATACACTCCCTCTATCACACTCCCTACATCATACATACACTCCCTCTATCACAGTCCCTACATCATTCATACATTCCCTCTATCACACTCCCTACATAATATTTACATACACACACTCCCTCTAGCTATCATACTCCATATATCATACATACACTCCCTCTATAACACTCCCTACATCATACACACACTCCCTTTATCACACTCCCTACATCATTTATACACTCCCTCTATTACACCCCCTACATCATACATACACTCCCTCTATCACACTCCCTACATCATACATACACTCCCTCTATCACACTTCCTACATCATTCATACACTCCCTCTATCACACCCCCTACATCATACATACACTCCCTCTATCACACTCCATACAGCATACATACACTCCCCCTATCACACCCCCTACATCATATATACACTCCCTCTATCATACTCCCTACATAATACATACACTCCCTCTATCACTCCCTACATTATTCATACACTCCCTCTGTCACTTTCCCTACCTCATTCATACACTCTCTCTATCACACTCCCTACATCATTTATACACTCCCTCGATCACACTCCCTACATCATTCATACACTCCCTCTATCACACCCTACATCATTCATACACTCCCTCTATCACTTTCCCTACATCATTCATTCTCTCCCTCGATCACACTCCCTACATCATTCATACACTCCCTCGATCACACTCCCTACATCATTCTTACACTCCCTCAATCGCACTCCCTACATCATTCATACACTCCCTCGATCACACTCCCTACATAATTCATACACTCCCTCTATCACACTCCCTACATCATTCTTATACTCCCTCTATCACACTCCCTACATCATTCATACACTCCCTCTATCACACTCCCTACATCATTCATACACTCCCTACATCAGTCATACACTCCCTCTATCACACTCCCTACATCATTCATACACTCCCTCTGACACACTCCCTACATCATTCTTACACTCCCTCTATCACACTCCCTACATCATTCTTACACTCCCTCTATCACACTCCCTACATCATTCTTACACTCCCTCTATCACACTCCAGATATCATACTTACATACATACATTCCCTCTATCACACTCCCTACATCATACATACAGTTCCTCTATCACACTTCCTAAATTATACACACACTCCCTCTATCACACTCCCTACATAATTCATACACTCCCTCTATCACATTCCCTACATCAGTCAAACACTCCCTCTATCACACTCTCTACATCATTAATACACACATTCTGTCTACCTACCACACTCCCTACATCATATTTAGATAAACAGACTCCGTCTAACTCTCCCTACATCATTCATACACTCCCTCTATCACACTCCCTACATGATTCATACACTCCCTCTTTCACACTCCCTACATCATTTATACACTCCCTCGATCTCACTCCCTACATCATTCATACACTCCCTCTGTCACTCCCTACATCATTCATACACTACCTCTATCACTTTCCCTACATCATTCATACATTCTCTCGATCACACTCCCTTCATCATTCATACACTCCCTCGATCACACTCCCTACATCATTCATTCACTCCCTCTATCACACTCCCTACATCATTCATACACTCCCTCGATCACACTTCCTATATAATTCATACACTCGCTCGATCACACTCCCTACATCATTCATACACTCCCTCTATCACACTCCCTACATCATTCATACACTCCCTCCATCACACTCCCTACATCATTCATACACTCCCTCAATCACACTCCCTACATCATTCATACACTCCCTCTATCACACTCCCTACATCATACATACACTCCCTCTTTCACACTCCCTACATCATTCATACACTCCCTCTATCACACTCACTACATAATATTTACATACACACATTCCCTCTAGCTATCATACTCCATACATCATACATACACTCCCTCTATAACACTCCCTACATCATACACACACTCCCTCTATCACACTCCCTACATCAATTATACACTCCCTCTATCACACCCCCTACATCATACATACACTCCCTCTATCACACTTCCTACATCATACATACAATCCCTCTATCACAATCCCTACATCATACATACACTCTCTCTATCACACTCCCTACATCATACACACTCCCTCTATCACATTCCCTACATCATTCATACACTCCCTCTATCACACCCCCTATATCATACATACACTCCGTCTATCATACTCCCTACATCATACATACACTCCCTCTATCACACTCACTACATAATACATACACTCCCTCTATCTCTCCCTACATCATTCATACACTCCCTCTATCACTTTCCCTACATCATTCATACACTCCCTCTATCACACTTCCTACATCATTCATACACTCCCTCTATCACACCCCCTACATCATACATACACTCCCTCTATCACACTCCCTACAGCATACATACACTCCCCCTATCACACCCCCTACATCATACATACACTCCCTCTATCATACTCCCTACATAATACATACACTCCCTCTATCACTCCCTACATTATTCATACACTCCCTCTGTCACTTCCCCTACCTCATTCATACACTCTCTCTATCACACTCCCTACATCATTTATACACTCCCTCGATTACACACTCCCTACATCATTCATACACTCCCTCTATCACTCCCTACATCATTCATACACTCCCTCTATCACTTTCCCTACATCATTCATTCTCTCCCTCGATCACACTCCCTACATCATTCATAGACTCCCTCGATCACACTCCCTACATCATTCATACACTCCCTCAATCATACTCCCTACATCATTCATACACTCCCTCGATCACAATCCCTACATAATTCATACACTCCCTCTATCACACTCCCTACATCATTCTTATACTCCCTCTATCACACTCCCTACATCATTCATACACTCCCTCTATCACACTCCCTACATCATTCATACACTCCCTACTTCAGTCATACACTCCCTCTATCACACTCCCTACATCATTCATACACTCCCTGACACACTCCCTACATCATTCTTACACTCCCTCTATCACACTCCCTACATCATTCTTACACTCCCTCTATCACACTCCCTACATCATTCTTACACTCCCTCTATCACACTCCAGATATCATACTTACATACATACATTCCCTCTATCACACTCCCTACATCATACATACACTCCCTCTATCACAGTCCCTACATCATTCATACATTCCCTCTATTACACTCCCTACATAATATTTACATACACACACTCCCTCTAGCTATCATACTCCATACATCATACATACACTCCCTCTATAACACTCCCTACATCATACACACACTCCCTCTATCACACTCCCTACATAATTTATACACTCCCTCTATCACACCCCCTACATCATACATACACTCCCTCTATCACACTCCCTACATCATACATACACTCCCTCTATCACACTTCCTACATCATTCATACACTCCCTCTATCACACCCCCTACATCATACATACACTCCCTCTATCACACTCCCTACAGCATACATACACTCCCCCTATCACACCCCCTACATCATACATACACTCCCTCTATCATACTCCCTACATAATACATACACTCCCTCTATCACTCCCTACATTATTCATACACTCCCTCTGTCACTTTCCCTACCTCATTCATACACTCTCTCTATCACACTCCCTACATCATTTATACACTCCCTCGATTACACACTCCCTACATCATTCATACACTCCCTCTATCACTCCCTACATCATTCATACACTCCCTCTATCACTTTCCCTACATCATTCATTCTCTCCCTCGATCACACTCCCTACATCATTCATACACTCCCTCGATCACACTCCCTACATCATTCATACACTCCCTCATTCACACTCCCTACATCATTCATACACTCCCTCGATCACACTCCCTACATAATTCATACACTCCCTCTATCACACTCCCTACATCATTCTTATACTCCCTCTATCACACTCCCTACATCATTCATACACTCCCTCTATCACACTCCCTACATCATTCATACACTCCCTACATCAGTCATACACTCCCTCTATCACACTCCCTACATCATTCACACACTCCCTCTGACACACTCCCTACATCATTCTTACACTCCCTCTATCACACTCCCTACATCATTCTTACACTCCCTCTATCACACTCCCTACATCATTCTTACACTCCCTCTATCACACTCCAGATATCATACTTACATACATACATTCCCTCTATCACACTCCCTACATCATACATACAATTCCTCTATCACACTTCCTAAATTATACACACACTCCCTCTATCACACTCCCTACATAATTCATACACTCCCTCTATCACATTCCCTACATCAGTCATACACTCCCTCTATCACACTCTCTACATCCTTAATACACACATTCTGTCTACCTACCACACTCATACATCATATTTAGATAAACAGACTCCGTCTAACTCTCCCTACATCATTCATACACTCCCTCTATCACACTCCCTACATGATTCATACACTCCCTCTTTCACACTCCCTACATCCTACACACACTCCCTCTATCACACTCCCTACATCATTCATACACTCCCTCTATCACACTCCCTACATCATACTTACATACATACATTCACTCTATCACACTCCCTACATCATACATGCACTTCCTCGATCACACTCCCTACATAATACACGCACTCTCTCTATCACACTCCCTGCATCATTCATACACTCCCTTTATCACACTCCCTACATCATTCATACACTCCCTCTATCATACTCCCTACATAATATTTACATACACACACTCCGTCTATCATACTCCATACATCATATTTAGATACACGGATTCTGTCTATCACACTCCCTACATCATACTTGCACTTCCTCGATCACACTCCCTACATAATACACGCACTCTCTCTATCACACTCCCTGCATCATTCATACACTCCCTTTATCACACTCCCTACATCATTCATACACTCCCTTTATCACACACCCTACATCATTTGCACACTCCCTCTATCACACTCCTTACATCATTTACACACTCCCTCTGTCACAATTCCTACATCCATCATACACTCCCTCTATCACACTCGATACATCATTCATAAACTCCCTCTATCACACTCCCTACATCATTCATACACTCCCTCTATCACACTCCTTACATCATTTACACACTCCCTCTGTCACATTTCCTACATCATTCATTCACTCCCTCTATCACACTCCCTACATCATTCATATACTCCTTCTATCACACTAAATACATCATTCATACACTCCCTCTATCACGCTCCCTACATCATTTACACACTCCCTCTATCACACTTCCTACATCATTCATACACTCCCTCCATCACACTTTTACGCACTCCCTCTATCACACTTCCTACATCATTTATACACTCCATCTATCACACTTCCTACATCATTCATACACTCACTCTATCACTCTCCATACATCATACTTACATACACGCACACCATTAAACACACTACCTACATTCACAAACTTCATTTATCACAATCCTTCTTTCATACTCTCTACATCATAGATACACACACTCCCTCTATCACACTCTCTACATCATACATGCACAAAATCCCTCTTTCATACTCCCTACATCATACATACACACACTCACTCTATCACACTCTCTACATCATACATGCTTGCACTCCCTCTATCACACTCCCTACATCATTCTTACACTACCTCTATCACACTCCCTACATCATTCTTACACTCCCTCTATCACAGTCCAGATATCATACTAACATACATACATTCCCTCTATCACACTCCCTACATCATACATACAGTTGCTCTATCACACTTACTAAATCATACACACACTCCCTCTATCACACTCCCTACATCATTCATACACTCCCTCTATCACACTCCCTACATCATTAATACACACATTCCGTCTACCTACCACACTCCCTACATCATATTTAGATAAACAGACTCCATCTAACTCTCCCTACATCATTCATACACTCCCTCTATCACACTCGATACATCATTCATACACTCCCTCTATCACACTCCCTACATCAATCATACACTCCCTCTATCACACTCCCTACATCATTCATACACTCCCTCTATCACACTCCCTACATCATTCTTACACTCCCTCTATCACACTCCCTGCATCATACACACACTCCCTTTATCACACTCCCTACATCATACTTTCACTCCCTCTATCACACTCCCTACATCATACTTACACTCCCTACATCATACACACACTCCCTCTATCACACTCCCTACATCATTCTTACACTCCCTCTATCAGACTCCCTACATCATTCATACACACACTCCCTCTATCACACTCCCTACATCATTCATACACTCCCTCTATCACACTCCCTACATCACTAATACACACACTCCCTCTATCACACTCCCTACATCATTCATACACTCCCTCTGTCACACTTCCTACATCATACATACACTCCCTCTATCAGACTCCCTACATCATTCATACACTCCCTCTATCACACTCCCTACATAATATTTACATACACACATTCCCTCTAGCTATCATACTCCATACATCATGCATACACTCCCTCTATAACACTCCCTACATCATACACACACTCCCTCTATCACATTCCCTACATCATTTATACACTCCCTCTATCACACCCCCTACATCATACATACACTCCCTCTATCACACTTCCTACATTATACATACACTCCTTCTATCACACTTCCTACATCATTTATACACTCCCTCTATCACACCCCCTACATCATACATACACTACCTCTATCACACTCCCTACATCATACACACACTCCCTCTATCACAATCCCTACATCATTCATATACTCCTTCTATCACACCCCCTACATCATACATACATTCCCTCTATCACACTCCCTACATCATTCATACACTCCCTCTATCACACTCCCTTCATCATACATACACACCCTCTATCACACTACCTACATCATTCATAGACTCCCTCTATCACACTCCCTTCATCATACATACACTCCCGCTATCACACTCCCTACATTATTCATACACTCCCTCTATCACACTCCCTACATCATTCTTAAACTCCCTCTATCACACTCCCTACATCATTCATACACTTCCTCTATCACACTCCCTTTATCATATATACACTCCCTCTATCACACTACCTACATCATTCATACTCTCCCTCTATCACACTCCCATCATACATACACTCCCTCTATCACACTCCCTACATCATTCATACACTCCCTCTGTCACACTTCCTACATCATACATACACTCCCTCTATCACACTCCCTACATCATTCATACACTCCCTCTATCACACTCCCTACATAATATTTACATACACACATTCCCTCTAGCTATCATACTCCATACATCATACATACACTCCCTCTATAACACTCCCTACATCATACACACACTCCCTCTATCACACTCCCTACATCAATTATACACTCCCTCTATCACACCCCCTACATCATACATACACTCCCTCTATCACACTTCCTACATCATACATACACTCCCTATATCACAATCCCTACATCCTACATACACTCTCTCTATCACACTGCCTACATCATACACACTCCCTCTATCACATTCCCTACATCACTCATAAACTCCCTCTATCACACCCCCCATATCATACATACACTCCGTCTATCATACTCCCTACATCATACATACACTCCCTCTATCACACTCACTACATAATACATACACTCCCTCTATCTCTCCCTACATCATTCATACACTGCCTCTATCACTTTCCCTACTTCATTCATACACTCCCTCTATCACACTCCATACATCATTTATACACTCCCTCGATCTCACTCCCTACATCATTCATACACTCCCTCTGTCACTCCCTACATCATTCATACACTACCTCTATCACTTTCCCTACATCATTCATACATTCTCTCGATCACACTCCCTTCATCATTCATACACTCCCTCGATCACACTCCCTACATCATTCATTCACTCCCTCTATCACACTCCCTACATCATTCATACACTCTCTCGATCACACTCCCTACATCATACATACACTCCCTCTATCACACTCCCTACATCATACACACACTCCCTCTATCACATTCCCTACATCATTCATATACTCCCTCTATCACACCCCCTACATCATACATACACTCCCTCTATCACACTCCCTACATCATTCATACACTCCCTCTATCACACTCCCTACATCATTCATACACTCCCTCTATCACACTCCCTTCATCATACATACACACCCTCTATCACACTACCTACATCATTCATAGACTCCCTCTATCACACTCCCTACATCATTCATTCACTCCCTCTATCACACTCCCTACATCATTCATACACTCCCTCGATCACACTTCCTACATCATACATACACTCCTTCTATCGCACTTCCTACATCATTTATACACTCCCACTATCACACCCCCTACATCATACATACACTCTCTCTATCACACTCCCTACATCATACATACACTAACTCTATCACACTCCCTACATCATACACACACTCCCTCTATCACATTCCCTACATCATTCATATACTCCCTCTATCACACCCCCTACATCATACATACACTCCCTCTATCACACTCCCTACATCATTCATACACTCCCTCTATCACAATCCCTTCATCATACATACACACCCTCTATCACACTACCTACATCATTCATAGACTCCCTCTATCACACTCCCTTCATCATACATACACTCCCGCTATCACACTCCCTACATCATTCATACACTCCCTCTATCACACTACCAACATCATTCTTACACTCACTCTATTACACTCCCTACATCATTCATACACTCCCTCTTTCACACTCCCTTCATCATACATACACTCCCTCTATCACACTGCCTACATCATTCATGCACTCCCTCTATCACGCTCCCTACATCATTCATACACTCCCTCTATCAAACTCCCTACATCATTCATACACTCCCTCTATCACACTCCCTACGTCATTCTTACACTCCCTCTATCACACTCCCTACATCATTCATACACCCCCTCTATCACACTCCCTTTATCATATATACACTCCCTCTATCACACTACCTACATCATTCATACTTTCCCTCTATCACACTTCCATTATACATACACTCCCTCTATCACACTAACTACATCATTCATACACTCCCTCTGTCACACTTCCTACATCATACATACACTCCCTCTATCACACTCCCTACATCATTCATACACTCCCTCTATCACACTCCCTACATAATATTTACATACACACATTCCCTCTAGCTATCATATTCCATACATCATAAATACACTCCCTCTATAACACTCCCTACATCATACACACACTCCCTCTATCACACTCCCTACATCAATTATACACTCCCTCTATCACACCCCCTACATCATACATACACTCCCTCTATCACACTTCCTACATCATACATACACTCCCTCTATCACAATCCCTACATCATACATACACTCTCTCTATCACACTCCCTACATCATACACACTCCCTCTATCACATTCCCTACATCATTCATACACTCCCTCTATCACACCCCCAATATCGTACTTACACTCCGTCTATCATACTCCCTACATCATACATACACTCCCTCTATCACACTCACTACATAATACATACACTCCCTCTATCTCTCCCTACATCATTCATACACTCCCTCTATCACTTTCCCTACATCATTCATACACTCCCTCTATCACACTCCCTACATCATTTATACACTCCCTCGATCTCACTCCCTACATCATTCATACACTCCCTCTGTCACTCCCTACATCATTCATACACTATCTCTATCACTTTCCCTACATCATTCATACATTCTCTCGATCACACTCCCTTCATCATTCATACACTCCCTCGATCACACTCCCTACATCATTCATTCTCTCCCTCTATCACACTCCCTACATCATTCATACACTCCCTCCATCACACTCCCTACATCATTCATACACTCCCTCAATCACACTCCCTACATCATTCATACACTCCCTCTATCACACCCCCTACATCATAAATACACTCCCTCTATCACACTCCCTACATCATACATACACTCCCTCTATCACAGTCCCTACATCATTCATACATTCCCTCTATCACACTCCCTACATAATATTTACATACACACACTCCCTCTAGCTATCATACTCCATACATCATACATACACTCCCTCTATAACACTCCCTACATCATACACACACTCCCTCTATCACACTCCCTACATCATTTATACACTCCCTCTATCACACCCCCTACATCATACATACACTCCCTCTATCACACTCCCTACATCATACATACACTCCCTCTATCACACTTCCTACATCATTCATACACTCCCTCTATCACACCCCCTACATCATACATACACTCCCTCTATCACACTGCCTACATCATTCATACACTCCCTGTATCACACTCCCTACATCATTCTTACAGTCCCTCTATCACACTCCCTACATTATTCATACACTCCCTCTATCACACTCCCTTTATCGTATATACAGTCCCTCTATCACACTACCTACATCATTCATACTCTCCCTCTATCACACTCCCATTATACATACACTCCCTCTATCACACTCCCTACATCATTCATACACTCCCTCTGTCACACTTCCTACATCATACATACACTCCCTCTATCAGACTCCCTACATCATTCATACACTCCCTCTATCACACTCCCTACATAATATTTACATACACACATTCCCTCTAGCTATCATACTCCATACATCATACATACACTCCCTCTATAACACTCCCTACATCATACACACACTCCCTCTATCACATTCCCTACATCATTTATACACTCCCTCTATCACACTTCCTACATTATACATACACTCCTTCTATCACACTTCCTACATCATTTATACACTCCCTCTATCACACCCCCTACATCATACATACACTCCCTCTATCACACTCCCTACATCATACACACTCCCTCTATCACACTCCCTACATCATACACACACTCCCTCTATCACATTCCCTACATCATTCATATACTCCGTCTATCATACTCCCTACATCATACATAACCTCCCTCTATCACACTCCCTACATCATTCATACACTCCCTCTATCACACTCCCTTCATCATACATACACACCCTCTATCACACTACCTACATCATTCATAGACTCCCTCTATCACACTCCCTTCATCATACATACACTCCCGCTATCACACTCCCTACATCATTCATACACTCCCTCTTTCACACTCCCTACATCATTCTTACACTCCCTCTATTACACTCCCTACATCATTCATACACTCCCTCTTTCACACTCCCTTCATCATACATACACTCCCTCTATCACACTGCCTACATCATTCATGCACTCCCTCTATCACGCTCCCTACATCATTCATAAACTCCCTCTATCAAACTCCCTACATCATTCATACACTCCCTGTATCACACTCCCTACATCATTCTTACAGTCCCTCTATCACACTCCCTACATTATTCATACACTCCCTCTATCACACTCCCTTTATCGTATATACAGTCCCTCTATCACACTACCTACATCATTCATACTCTCCCTCTATCACACTCCCATCATACATACACTCCCTCTATCACACTCCCTACATCATTCATACACTCCCTCTGTCACACTTCCTACATCATACATACACTCCCTCTATCACACTCCCTACATCATTCATACACTCCCTCTATCACACTCCCTACATAATATTTACATACACACATTCCCTCTAGCTATCATACTCCATACATCATACATACACTCCCTCTATAACACTCCCTACATCATACACACACTCCCTCTATCACACTCCCTACATCAATTATACACTCCCTCTATCACACCCCCTACATCATACATACACTCCCTCTATCACACTTCCTACATCATACATACACTCCCTCTATCACAATCCCTACATCATACATACACTCTCTCTATCACACTCCCTACATCATACACACTCCCTCTATCACATTCCCAACATCATTCATACACTCCCTCTATCACACCCCCTATATCATACATACACTCCGTCTATCATACTCCCTACATCATACATACACTCCCTCTATCACACTCACTACATAATACATACACTCCCGCTATCTCTCCCTACATCATTCATACACTCCCTCTATCACTTTCCCTACATCATTCATACACTCCCTCTATCACACTCCCTACATCATTTATACACTCCCTCGATCTCACTCCCTACATCATTCATACACTCCCTCTGTCACTCCCTACATCACTCATACACTACCTCTATCACTTTCCCTACATCATTCATACATTCACTCGATCACACTCCCTTCATCATTCATACACTCCCTCGATCACACTCCCTACATCATTCATTCACTCCCTCTATCACACTCCCTACATCATTCATACACTCCCTCGATCACACTTCCTACATTATACATACACTCCTTCTATCACACTTCCTACATCATTTATACACTCCCTCTATCACACCCCCTACATCATACATACACTCCCTCTATCACACTCCCTACATCATACATACACTCCCTCAATCACACTCCCTACATCATTCATACACTCCCTCTATCACACCCCCTACATCATACATACACTCCCTCTATCACACTCCCTACATCATACATACACTCCCTCTATCACAGTCCCTACATCATTCATACATTCCCTCTATCACACTCCCTACATAATATTTACATACACACACTCCCTCTAGCTATCATACTCCATATATCATACATACACTCCCTCTATAACACTCCCTACATCATACACACACTCCCTTTATCACACTCCCTACATCATTTATACACTCCCTCTATTACACCCCCTACATCATACATACACTCCCTCTATCACACTCCCTACATCATACATACACTCCCTCTATCACACTTCCTACATCATTCATACACTCCCTCTATCACACCCCCTACATCATACATACACTCCCTCTATCACACTCCATACAGCATACATACACTCCCCCTATCACACCCCCTACATCATATATACACTCCCTCTATCATACTCCCTACATAATACATACACTCCCTCTATCACTCCCTACATTATTCATACACTCCCTCTGTCACTTTCCCTACCTCATTCATACACTCTCTCTATCACACTCCCTACATCATTTATACACTCCCTCGATCACACTCCCTACATCATTCATACACTCCCTCTATCACACCCTACATCATTCATACACTCCCTCTATCACTTTCCCTACATCATTCATTCTCTCCCTCGATCACACTCCCTACATCATTCATACACTCCCTCGATCACACTCCCTACATCATTCTTACACTCCCTCAATCGCACTCCCTACATCATTCATACACTCCCTCGATCACACTCCCTACATAATTCATACACTCCCTCTATCACACTCCCTACATCATTCTTATACTCCCTCTATCACACTCCCTACATCATTCAAACACTCCCTCTATCACACTCCCTTCATCATTCATACACTCCCTACATCAGTCATACACTCCCTCTATCACACTCCCTACATCATTCATACACTCCCTCTGACACACTCCCTACATCATTCTTACACTCCCTCTATCACACTCCCTACATCATTCTTACACTCCCTCTATCACACTCCCTACATCATTCTTACACTCCCTCTATCACACTCCAGATATCATACTTACATACATACATTCCCTCTATCACACTCCCTACATCATACATACAGTTCCTCTATCACACTTCCTAAATTATACACACACTCCCTCTATCACACTCCCTACATAATTCATACACTCCCTCTATCACATTCCCTACATCAGTCAAACACTCCCTCTATCACACTCTCTACATCATTAATACACACATTCTGTCTACCTACCACACTCCCTACATCATATTTAGATAAACAGACTCCGTCTAACTCTCCCTACATCATTCATACACTCCCTCTATCACACTCCCTACATGATTCATACACTCCCTCTTTCACACTCCCTACATCCTACACACACTCCCTCTATCACACTCCATACATCATTCATACACTCCCTCTATCACACTCCCTACATCATACTTACATACATACATTCACTCTATCACACTCCCTACTTCATACATGCACTTCCTCGATCACACTCCCTACATAATACACGCACTCTCTCTATCACACTCCCTGCATCATTCATACACTCCCTTTATCACACTCCCTACATCATTTATACACTCCCTCTATCACACTCCCTACATAATATTTACATACACACACTCCCTCTATCATACTCCATACATCATATTTAGATACACGGATTCTGTCTATCATACTCCCTACATCATTCATACATTCCCTCTATCACACTCCCTACATCATTCTTACACTCCCACTATCACACTCCCTACATCATTCATACACTCCCTCTATCACACTCCCTACATCATACACACTCCCTCTATCACATTCCCTACATCATTCATACACTCCCTCTATCACACCCCCTATATCATACATACACTCCGTCTATCATACTCCCTACATCATACATACACTCCCTCTATCACACTTACTACATAATACAAACACTCCCTCTATCTCTCCCTACATCATTCATACACTCCCTCTATCACTTTCCCTACATCATTCATACACTCCCTCTATCACACTCCCTACATCATTTATACACTCCCTCTATCTCACTCCCTACATCATTCATACACTCCCTCTGTCACTCCCTACATCATTCATACACTACCTCTATCACTTTCCCTACATCATTCATACATTCTCTCGATCACACTCCCTTCATCATTCATACACTCCCTCGATCACACTCCCTACATCATTCATTCACTCCCTCTATCACACTCCCTACATCATTCATACACTCCCTCGATCACACTTCCTATATAATTCATACACTCGCTCGATCACACTCCCTACATCATTCATACACTCCCTCTATCACACTCCCTACATCATTCATACACTCCCTCCATCACACTCCCTACATCATTCATACACTCCCTCAATCACACTCCCTACATCATTCATACACTCCCTCTATCACACTCCCTACATCATACATACACTCCCTCTTTCACACTCCCTACATCATTCATACACTCCCTCTATCACACTCACTACATAATATTTACATACACACATTCCCTCTAGCTATCATACTCCATACATCATACATACACTCCCTCTATAACACTCCCTACATCATACACACACTCCCTCTATCACACTCCCTACATCAATTATACACTCCCTCTATCACACCCCCTACATCATACATACACTCCCTCTATCACACTTCCTACATCATACATACACTCCCTCTATCACAATCCCTACATCATACATACACTCTCTCTATCACACTCCCTACATCATACACACTCCCTCTATCACATTCCCTACATCATTCATACACTCCCTCTATCACACCCCCTATATCATACATACACTCCGTCTATCATACTCCCTACATCATACATACACTCCCTCTATCACACTCACTACATAATACATACACTCCCTCTATCTCTCCCTACATCATTCATACACTCCCTCTATCACTTTCCCTACATCATTCATACACTCCCTCTATCACACTTCCTACATCATTCATACACTCCCTCTATCACACCCCCTACATCATACATACACTCCCTCTATCACACTCCCTACAGCATACATACACTCCCCCTATCACACCCCCTACATCATACATACACTCCCTCTATCATACTCCCTACATAATACATACACTCCCTCTATCACTCCCTACATTATTCATACACTCCCTCTGTCACTTCCCCTACCTCATTCATACACTCTCTCTATCACACTCCCTACATCATTTATACACTCCCTCGATTACACACTCCCTACATCATTCATACACTCCCTCTATCACTCCCTACATCATTCATACACTCCCTCTATCACTTTCCCTACATCATTCATTCTCTCCCTCGATCACACTCCCTACATCATTCATAGACTCCCTCGATCACACTCCCTACATCATTCATACACTCCCTCAATCACACTCCCTACATCATTCATACACTCCCTCGATCACACTCCCTACATAATTCATACACTCCCTCTATCACACTCCCTACATCATTCTTATACTCCCTCTATCACACTCCCTACATCATTCATACACTCCCTCTATCACACTCCCTACATCATTCATACACTCCCTACTTCAGTCATACACTCCCTCTATCACACTCCCTACATCATTCATACACTCCCTGACACACTCCCTACATCATTCTTACACTCCCTCTATCACACTCCCTACATCATTCTTACACTCCCTCTATCACACTCCCTACATCATTCTTACACTCCCTCTATCACACTCCAGATATCATACTTACATACATACATTCCCTCTATCACACTCCCTACATCATACATACACTCCCTCTATCACAGTCCCTACATCATTCATACATTCCCTCTATTACACTCCCTACATAATATTTACATACACACACTCCCTCTAGCTATCATACTCCATACATCATACATACACTCCCTCTATAACACTCCCTACATCATACACACACTCCCTCTATCACACTCCCTACATAATTTATACACTCCCTCTATCACACCCCCTACATCATACATACACTCCCTCTATCACACTCCCTACATCATACATACACTCCCTCTATCACACTTCCTACATCATTCATACACTCCCTCTATCACACCCCCTACATCATACATACACTCCCTCTATCACACTCCCTACAGCATACATACACTCCCCCTATCACACCCCCTACATCATACATACACTCCCTCTATCATACTCCCTACATAATACATACACTCCCTCTATCACTCCCTACATTATTCATACACTCCCTCTGTCACTTTCCCTACCTCATTCATACACTCTCTCTATCACACTCCCTACATCATTTATACACTCCCTCGATTACACACTCCCTACATCATTCATACACTCCCTCTATCACTCCCTACATCATTCATACACTCCCTCTATCACTTTCCCTACATCATTCATTCTCTCCCTCGATCACACTCCCTACATCATTCATACACTCCCTCGATCACACTCCCTACATCATTCATACACTCCCTCATTCACACTCCCTACATCATTCATACACTCCCTCGATCACACTCCCTACATAATTCATACACTCCCTCTATCACACTCCCTACATCATTCTTATACTCCCTCTATCACACTCCCTACATCATTCATACACTCCCTCTATCACACTCCCTACATCATTCATACACTCCCTACATCAGTCATACACTCCCTCTATCACACTCCCTACATCATTCACACACTCCCTCTGACACACTCCCTACATCATTCTTACACTCCCTCTATCACACTCCCTACATCATTCTTACACTCCCTCTATCACACTCCCTACATCATTCTTACACTCCCTCTATCACACTCCAGATATCATACTTACATACATACATTCCCTCTATCACACTCCCTACATCATACATACAATTCCTCTATCACACTTCCTAAATTATACACACACTCCCTCTATCACACTCCCTACATAATTCATACACTCCCTCTATCACATTCCCTACATCAGTCATACACTCCCTCTATCACACTCTCTACATCCTTAATACACACATTCTGTCTACCTACCACACTCATACATCATATTTAGATAAACAGACTCCGTCTAACTCTCCCTACATCATTCATACACTCCCTCTATCACACTCCCTACATGATTCATACACTCCCTCTTTCACACTCCCTACATCCTACACACACTCCCTCTATCACACTCCCTACATCATTCATACACTCCCTCTATCACACTCCCTACATCATACTTACATACATACATTCACTCTATCACACTCCCTACATCATACATGCACTTCCTCGATCACACTCCCTACATAATACACGCACTCTCTCTATCACACTCCCTGCATCATTCATACACTCCCTTTATCACACTCCCTACATCATTCATACACTCCCTCTATCATACTCCCTACATAATATTTACATACACACACTCCGTCTATCATACTCCATACATCATATTTAGATACACGGATTCTGTCTATCACACTCCCTACATCATACTTGCACTTCCTCGATCACACTCCCTACATAATACACGCACTCTCTCTATCACACTCCCTGCATCATTCATACACTCCCTTTATCACACTCCCTACATCATTCATACACTCCCTTTATCACACACCCTACATCATTTGCACACTCCCTCTATCACACTCCTTACATCATTTACACACTCCCTCTGTCACAATTCCTACATCCATCATACACTCCCTCTATCACACTCGATACATCATTCATAAACTCCCTCTATCACACTCCCTACATCATTCATACACTCCCTCTATCACACTCCTTACATCATTTACACACTCCCTCTGTCACATTTCCTACATCATTCATTCACTCCCTCTATCACACTCCCTACATCATTCATATACTCCTTCTATCACACTAAATACATCATTCATACACTCCCTCTATCACGCACCCTACATCATTTACACACTCCCTCTATCACACTTCCTACATCATTCATACACTCCCTCCATCACACTTTTACGCACTCCCTCTATCACACTTCCTACATCATTTATACACTCCATCTATCACACTTCCTACATCATTCATACACTCACTCTATCACTCTCCATACATCATACTTACATACACGCACAGCATTAAACACACTACCTACATTCACAAACTTCATTTATCACAATCCTTCTTTCATACTCCCTACATCATAGATACACACACTCCCTCTATCACACTCTCTACATCATACATGCACAAAATCCCTCTTTCATACTCCCTACATCATACATACACACACTCACTCTATCACACTCTCTACATCATACATGCTTGCACTCCCTCTATCACACTCCCTACATCATTCTTACACTACCTCTATCACACTCCCTACATCATTCTTACACTCCCTCTATCACAGTCCAGATATCATACTAACATACATACATTCCCTCTATCACACTCCCTACATCATACATACAGTTCCTCTATCACACTTACTAAATCATACACACACTCCCTCTATCACACTCCCTACATCATTCATACACTCCCTCTATCACACTCCCTACATCATTAATACACACATTCCGTCTACCTACCACACTCCCTACATCATATTTAGATAAACAGACTCCATCTAACTCTCCCTACATCATTCATACACTCCCTCTATCACACTCGATACATCATTCATACACTCCCTCTATCACACTCCCTACATCAATCATACACTCCCTCTATCTCACTCCCTACATCATTCATACACTCCCTCTATCACACTCCCTACATCATTCTTACACTCCCTCTATCACACTCCCTGCATCATACACACACTCCCTTTATCACACTCCCTACATCATACTTTCACTCCCTCTATCACACTCCCTACATCATACTTACACTCCCTACATCATACACACACTCCCTCTATCACACTCCCTACATCATTCTTACACTCCCTCTATCAGACTCCCTACATCATTCATACACACACTCCCTCTATCACACTCCCTACATCATTCATACACTCCCTCTATCACACTCCCTACATCACTAATACACACACTCCCTCTATCACACTCCCTACATCATTCATACACTCCCTCTGTCACACTTCCTACATCATACATACACTCCCTCTATCAGACTCCCTACATCATTCATACACTCCCTCTATCACACTCCCTACATAATATTTACATACACACATTCCCTCTAGCTATCATACTCCATACATCATGCATACACTCCCTCTATAACACTCCCTACATCATACACACACTCCCTCTATCACATTCCCTACATCATTTATACACTCCCTCTATCACACCCCCTACATCATACATACACTCCCTCTGTCACACTTCCTACATTATACATACACTCCTTCTATCACACTTCCTACATCATTTATACACTCCCTCTATCACACCCCCTACATCATACATACACTACCTCTATCACACTCCCTACATCATACACACACTCCCTCTATCACAATCCCTACATCATTCATATACTCCTTCTATCACACCCCCTACATCATACATACATTCCCTCTATCACACTCCCTACATCATTCATACACTCCCTCTATCACACTCCCTTCATCATACATACACACCCTCTATCACACTACCTACATCATTCATAGACTCCCTCTATCACACTCCCTTCATCATACATACACTCCCGCTATCACACTCCCTACATCATTCATACACTCCCTCTATCACACTCCCTACATCATTCTTATACTCCCTCTATCACACTCCCTACATCATTCATACACTTCCTCTATCACACTCCCTTTATCATATATACACTCCCTCTATCACACTACCTACATCATTCATACTCTCCCTCTATCACACTCCCATCATACATACACTCCCTCTATCACACTCCCTACATCATTCATACACTCCCTCTGTCACACTTCCTACATCATACATACACTCCCTCTATCACACTCCCTACATCATTCATACACTCCCTCTATCACACTCCCTACATAATATTTACATACACACATTCCCTCTAGCTATCATACTCCATACATCATACATACACTCCCTCTATAACACTCCCTACATCATACACACACTCCCTCTATCACACTCCCTACATCAATTATACACTCCCTCTATCACACCCCCTACATCATACATACACTCCCTCTATCACACTTCCTACATCATACATACACTCCCTCTATCACAATCCCTACATCCTACATACACTCTCTCTATCACACTGCCTACATCATACACACTCCCTCTATCACATTCCCTACATCACTCATAAACTCCCTCTATCACACCCCCCATATCATACATACACTCCGTCTATCAAACTCCCTACATCATACATACACTCCCTCTATCACACTCACTACATAATACATACACTCCCTCTATCTCTCCCTACATCATTCATACACTGCCTCTATCACTTTCCCTACTTCATTCATACACTCCCTCTATCACACTCCATACATCATTTATACACTCCCTCGATCTCACTCCCTACATCATTCATACACTCCCTCTGTCACTCCCTACATCATTCATACACTACCTCTATCACTTTCCCTACATCATTCATACATTCTCTCGATCACACTCCCTTCATCATTCATACACTCCCTCGATCACACTCCCTACATCATTCATTCACTCCCTCTATCACACTCCCTACATCATTCATACACTCTCTCGATCACACTCCCTACATCATACATACACTCCCTCTATCACACTTCCTACATCATACACACACTCCCTCTATCACATTCCCTACATCATTCATATACTCCCTCTATCACACCCCCTACATCATACATACACTCCCTCTATCACACTCCCTACATCATTCATACACTCCCTCTATCACACTCCCTACATCATTCATACACTCCCTCTATCACACTCCCTTCATCATACATACACACCCTCTATCACACTACCTACATCATTCATAGACTCCCTCTATCACACTCCCTACATCATTCATTCACTCCCTCTATCACACTCCCTACATCATTCATACACTCCCTCGATCACACTTCCTACATCATACATACACTCCTTCTATCGCACTTCCTACATCATTTATACACTCCCACTATCACACCCCCTACATCATACATACACTCTCTCTATCACACTCCCTACATCATACATACACTAACTCTATCACACTCCCTACATCATACACACACTCCCTCTATCACATTCCCTACATCATTCATATACTCCCTCTATCACACCCCCTACATCATACATACACTCCCTCTATCACACTCCCTACATCATTCATACACTCCCTCTATCACAATCCCTTCATCATACATACACACCCTCTATCACACTACCTACATCATTCATAGACTCCCTCTATCACACTCCCTTCATCATACATACACTCCCGCTATCACACTCCCTACATCATTCATACACTCCCTCTATCACACTACCAACATCATTCTTACACTCACTCTATTACACTCCCTACATCATTCATACACTCCCTCTTTCACACTCCCTTCATCATACATACACTCCCTCTATCACACTGCCTACATCATTCATGCACTCCCTCTATCACGCTCCCTACATCATTCATACACTCCCTCTATCAAACTCCCTACATCATTCATACACTCCCTCTATCACACTCCCTACGTCATTCTTACACTCCCTCTATCACACTCCCTACATCATTCATACACCCCCTCTATCACACTCCCTTTATCATATATACACTCCCTCTATCACACTACCTACATCATTCATACTTTCCCTCTATCACACTTCCATTATACATACACTCCCTCAATCACACTAACTACATCATTCATACACTCCCTCTGTCACACTTCCTACATCATACATACACTCCCTCTATCACACTCCCTACATCATTCATACACTCCCTCTATCACACTCCCTACATAATATTTACATACACACATTCCCTCTAGCTATCATACTCCATACATCATAAATACACTCCCTCTATAACACTCCCTACATCATACACACACTCCCTCTATCACACTCCCTACATCAATTATATACTCCCTCTATCACACCCCCTACGTCATACATACACTCCCTCTATCACACTTCCTACATCATACATACACTCCCTCTATCACAATCCCTACATCATACATACACTCTCTCTATCACACTCCCTACATCATACACACTCCCTCTATCACATTCCCTACATCATTCATACACTCCCTCTATCACACCCCCAATATCGTACTTACACTCCGTCTATCATACTCCCTACATCATACATACACTCCCTCTATCACACTCACTACATAATACATACACTCCCTCTATCTCTCCCTACATCATTCATACACTCCCTCTATCACTTTCCCTACATCATTCATACACTCCCTCTATCACACTCCCTACATCATTTATACACTCCCTCGATCTCACTCCCTACATCATTCATACACTCCCTCTGTCACTCCCTACATCATTCATACACTATCTCTATCACTTTCCCTACATCATTCATACATTCTCTCGATCACACTCCCTTCATCATTCATACACTCCCTCGATCACACTCCCTACATCATTCATTCTCTCCCTCTATCACACTCCCTACATCATTCATACACTCCCTCCATCACACTCCCTACATCATTCATACACTCCCTCAATCACACTCCCTACATCATTCATACACTCCCTCTATCACACCCCCTACATCATAAATACACTCCCTCTATCACACTCCCTACATCATACATACACTCCCTCTATCACAGTCCCTACATCATTCATACATTCCCTCTATCACACTCCCTACATAATATTTACATACACACACTCCCTCTAGCTATCATACTCCATACATCATACATACACTCCCTCTATAACACTCCCTACATCATACACACACTCCCTCTATCACACTCCCTACATCATTTATACACTCCCTCTATCACACCCCCTACATCATACATACACTCCCTCTATCACACTCCCTACATCATACATACACTCCCTCTATCACACTTCCTACATCATTCATACACTCCCTCTATCACACCCCCTACATCATACATACACTCCCTCTATCACACTCCCTACAGCATACATACACTCCCCCTATCACACCCCCTACATCATACATACACTCCCTCTATTATACTCCCTACATAATACATACACTCCCTCTATCACTCCCTACATTATTCATGCACTCCCTCTGTCACTTTCCCTACCTCATTCATACACTCTCTCTATCACACTCCCTACATCATTTATACACTCCCTCGATCACACTCCCTACATCATTCATACACTCCCTCTATCACTCCTTACATCATTCATACACTCCCTCTATCACTTTCCCTACATCATTCATTCTCTCCCTCGATCACACTCCCTACATCATTCATACACTCCCTCGATCACACTCCCTACATCATTCATACACTCCCTCAATCACACTCCCTACATCATTCATACACTCCCTCGATCACACTCCCTACATAATTCATACACTCCCTCTATCACACTCCCTACATCATTCTTATACTCCCTCTATCACACTCCCTACATCATTCATGAACTCCCTCTATCACACTCCCTACATCATTCATACACTCCCTACATCAGTCATACACTCCCTCTATCACACTCCCTACATCATTCATACACTCCCTCTGACACACTCCCTACATCATTCTTACACTCCCTCTATCACACTCCCTACATCATTGTTACACTCCCTCTATCACACTCCCTACATCATTCTTACACTCTTTCTATCACACTCCAGATATCATACTTACATACATACATTCCCTCTATCACACTCCCTACATCATACATACAGTTCCTCTATCACACTTCCTAAATTATACCCACTCCCTCTATCACACTCCCTACATAATTCATACACTCTCTCTATCACATTCCCTACATCAGTCATACACTCCCTCTATCACACTCTCTACATCATTAATACACACATTCTGTCTACCTACCACACTCCCTACATCATATTTAGATACAAGACTCCGTCTAACTCTCCCTACATCATTCATACACTCCCTCTATCACACTCCCTACATGATTCATACACTCCCTCTTTCACACTCCCTACATCCTACACACACTCCCTCTATCACACTCCCTACATCATTCATACACTCCCTCTATCACACTCCCTACATTATACTTACATACATACATTCACTCTATCACACTCCCTACATCATACATGCTCTTCCTCGATCACACTCCCTACATAATACACGCACTCTCTCTATCACACTCCCTGCATCATTCATACACTCCCTTTATCACACTCCCTACATCATTCATACACTCCCTCTATCACACTCCCTACATAATATTTACATACACACACTCCCTCTATCATACTCCATACATCATATTTAGATACACGGATTCTGTCTATCATACTCCCTACATCATTCATACATTCCCTCTATCACACTCCCTACATCATTCTTACACTCCCACTTTCACACTCCCTACATCATTCATACACTCCCTCTATCACACTCCGTACATCATTCTTACACTCCCTCTATCACACTCCCTACATCAATCATACACTCCCTCTTTCACACTCCCTACATCAATCATACACTCCCTCTATCATACTCCCTACATCATTAATACACTCCCTCTATCACACTCCGTACATCATTCTTACACTCCCTCTATTAGACTCCCTACATCATTCATACACTCCCTCCATCACACTCCCTACATCATACACACACTCCCCCTATCACACTACCTACATCATACATACACTCCCTCTATCACACTACCTACATCATTCATACACTCCCTCTATCACACTCCCTAAATCATACATACACTACCTCTATCACACTCCCTTCATCATACATACACTCCCTCTATCACACTCCCTTCATCATACATACACTTCCTCTATCACACTCCCTACATCATTCATACACTCCCTTTATCACACTGCTTACATCATTCATTCACTCCCTCTGTCACACACCCTACATCATTTGCACACTCCCTCTATCACACTCCTTACATCATTTACACACTCCCTCTGTCACAATTACTACATCCATCATACACTCCCTCTATCACACTCGATACATCATTCATACACTCCCTCTATCACACTCCCTACTTCATTCATACACTCCCTCTATCACACTCCCTACATCATTAATACACACATTCCGTCTACCTACCACACTCCCTACATCATATTTAGATAAACAGACTCCATCTAACTCTCCCTACATCATTCATACACTCCCTCTATCACACTTCCTACATCATACATACTCTTCCTCTATCACACTCCCTACATCATTCATACACTCCCTCTATCACACTCCCTACATCATTCATACACTCCCTCTATCATACTCCCTACATCATTCATATACTCCCTCTATCACACTCCCTACATCTTTCTTACGCTCCCTCTATCACACTCCCGACATCATTCATACACTCCCTCATTCACACTCTTTTCATCATACATACACTCCCTCTATCACACTCCCTACATCATTCCTACACTCCCTCTATCACACTGCCTACATGATTACTACACTACCTCTATCACACTGCCTACATTATTCATACACTCCCTCTGTCACACTCCCTATATCATTTACACACTCCCTCTATCACACTCCTTACATCATTTACACACTCCCTTGTGTCACATTTCCTACATCATTCATACACTCCCTCTATCACACTCCCTACATCATTCATACACTCCTTCTATCACACTAAATACATCATTCATACACTCCCTCTATCACGCTCCCTTCATCATTTACACACTCCCTCTATCACACACCCTACATCATTCATACACTCCCTCCATCACACTTTTACGCACTCCCTCTATCACACTTCCTACATCATTTATACACTCCATCTATCACACTTCCTACATCAATCATAAACTCCCTCTATCACTCTCCATACATCATACTTACATACACACACTCCATCAAACACACTACCTACATTCACACACTTCATTTATCACAATCGCTCTTTCATACTCCCTACATCATACATACACACACTCCCTCTATCACACTCTCTACATCATACATGCACAAAATCCCTCTTTCATACTCCCTACATCATACATACACACACTCGCTCTATCACACTCTCTACATCATACATGCTTGCACTCCCTCTATCACACTCCCTACATCATTCTTACACTACCTCTATCACACTCCCTACATCATTCATACACTCCCTCTATCACACTCCCTACATCATTAATACACACATTCCGTCTACCTACCACACTCCCTACATCATATTTAGATAAACAGACTCCATCTAACTCTCCCTACATCATTCATACACTCCCTCTATCACACTCCCTACATCATACATACACTCACTCTATCACCCCCTACATCATTCATACAATCCCTCTTTCACTTTCCCTACATCTATCATACACTCCCTCTATCACACTCCCTACATCATTCATACACTCCCTCTATCACACTCCCTACATCATTAATACCCTCCCTTTATCATACTCCCTACATCATTCATACACTCCTTCTATCACACTCCCTACATCATTCTTACACTCCCTCTATCAGACTCCCTTCATCATTCATACACACACTCCCTCTATCACACTCCCTACATCATTCATACACTCCCTCTATCACACTCCCTACATCACTAATACACACACTCCCTCTATCACACTCCCTACATCATTCATACACTCCCTCTGTCACACTTCCTACATCATACATACACTCCCTCTATCAGACTCCCTACATCATTCATACACTCCCTCTATCACACTCCCTACATATTTACATACACACATTCCCTCTAGCTATCATACTCCATACATCAAAAATGCACTCCCTCTATAACACTCCCTACATCATACACACACTCCCTCTATCACATTCCCTACATCATTTATACACTCCCTCTATCACACCCCCTACATCATACATACACTCCCTCGATCACACTTCCTACATTATACATACACTCCTTCTATCACACTTCCTACATCATTTATACACTCCCTCTATCACACCCCCTACATCATACATACACTCCCTCTATCACACTCCCTACATCATACATACACTCCCTCAATCACACTCCCTACATCATACACACACTCCCTCTATCACATTCCCTACATCATTCATATACTCCCTCTATCACACCCCCTACATCATACATAACCTCCCTCTATCACACTCCCTACATCATTCATACACTCCCTCTATCACACTCCCTTCATCATACATACACACCCTCTATCACACTACCTACATCATTCATAGACTCCCTCTATCACACTCCCTTCATCATACATACACTCCCGCTATCACACTCCCTACATCATTCATACACTCCCTCTTTCACACTCCCTACATCATTCTTACACTCCCTCTATTACACTCCCTACATCATTCATACACTCCCTCTTTCACACTCCCTTCATCATACATACACTCCCTCTATCACACTGCCTACATCATTCATGCACTCCCTCTATCACGCTCCCTACATCATTCATAAACTCCCTCTATCAAACTCCCTACATCATTCATACTCTCCCTGTATCACACTCCCTACATCATTCTTACAGTCCCTCTATCACACTCCCTACATTATTCATACACTCCCTCTATCACACTCCCTTTATCGTATATACAGTCCCTCTATCACACTACCTACATCATTCATACTCTCCCTCTATCACACTCCCATCATACATACACTCCCTCTATCACACTCCCTACATCATTCATACACTCCCTCTGTCACACTTCCTACATCATACATACACTCCCTCTATCACACTCCCTACATCATTCATACACTCCCTCTATCACACTCCCTACATAATATTTACATACACACATTCGCTCTAGCTATCATACTCCATACATCATACATACACTCCCTCTATAACACTCCCTACATCATACACACACTCCCTCTATCACACTCCCTACATCAATTATACACTCCCTCTATCACACCCCCTACATCATACATACACTCCCTCTATCACACTTCCTACATCATACATACACTCCCTCTATCACAATCCCTACATCATACATACACTCTCTCTATCACACTCCCTACATCATACACACTCCCTCTATCACATTCCCAACATCATTCATACACTCCCTCTATCACACCCCCTATATCATACATACACTCCGTCTATCATACTCCCTACATCATACATACACTCCCTCTATCACACTCACTACATAATACATACACTCCCGCTATCTCTCCCTACATCATTCATACACTCCCTCTATCACTTTCCCTACATCATTCATACACTCCCTCTATCACACTCTCTACATCATTTATACACTCCCTCGATCTCACTCCCTACATCATTCATACACTCCCTCTGTCACTCCCTACATCATTCATACACTACCTCTATCACTTTCCCTACATCATTCATACATTCACTCGATCACACTCCCTTCATCATTCATACACTCCCTCGATCACACTCCCTACATCATTCATTCACTCCCTCTATCACACTCCCTACATCATTCATACACTCCCTCGATCACACTTCCTACATTATACATACACTCCTTCTATCACACTTCCTACATCATTTATACACTCCCTCTATCACACCCCCTACATCATACATACACTCCCTCTATCACACTCCCTACATCATACATACACTCCCTCAATCACACTCCCTACATCATTCATACACTCCCTCTATCACACCCCCTACATCATACATACACTCCCTCTATCACACTCCCTACATCATACATACACTCCCTCTATCACAGTCCCTACATCATTCATACATTCCCTCTATCACACTCCCTACATAATATTTACATACACATACTCCCTCTAGCTATCATACTCCATATATCATACATACACTCCCTCTATAACACTCCCTACATCATACACACACTCCCTTTATCACACTCCCTACATCATTTATACACTCCCTCTATTACACCCCCTACATCATACATACACTCCCTCTATCACACTCCCTACATCATACATACACTCCCTCTATCACACTTCCTACATCATTCATACACTCCCTCTATCACACCCCCTACATCATACATACACTCCCTCTATCACACTCCATACAGCATACATACACTCCCCTTATCACACCCCCTACATCATATATACACTCCCTCTATCATACTCCCTACATAATACATACACTCCCTCTATCACTCCCTACATTATTCATACACTCCCTCTGTCACTTTCCCTACCTCATTCATACACTCTCTCTATCACACTCCCTACATCATTTATACACTCCCTCGATCACACTCCCTACATCATTCATACACTCCCTCTATCACACCCTACATCATTCATACACTCCCTCTATCACTTTCCCTACATCATTCATTCTCTCCCTCGATCACACTCCCTACATCATTCATACACTCCCTCGATCACACTCCCTACATCATTCTTACACTCCCTCAATCGCACTCCCTACATCATTCATACACTCCCTCGATCACACTCCCTACATAATTCATACACTTCCTCTATCACACTCCCTACATCATTCTTATACTCCCTCTATCACACTCCCTACATCATTCATACACTCCCTCTATCACACTCCCTACATCATTCATACACTCCCTACATCAGTCATACACTCCCTCTATCACACTCCCTACATCATTCATACACTCCCTCTGACACACTCCCTACATCATTCTTACACTCCCTCTATCACACTCCCTACATCATTCTTACACTCCCTCTATCACACTCCCTACATCATTCTTACACTCCCTCTATCACACTCCAGATATCATACTTACATACATACATTCCCTCTATCACACTCCCTACATCATACATACAGTTCCTCTATCACACTTCCTAAATTATACACACACTCCCTCTATCACACTCCCTACATAATTCATACACTCCCTCTATCACATTCCCTACATCAGTCAAACACTCCCTCTATCACACTCTCTACATCATTAATACACACATTCTGTCTACCTACCACACTCCCTACATCATATTTAGATAAACAGACTCCGTCTAACTCTCCCTACATCATTCATACACTCCCTCTATCACACTCCCTACATGATTCATACACTCCCTCTTTCACACTCCCTACATCCTACACACACTCCCTCTATCACACTCCATACATCATTCATACACTCCCTCTATCACACTCCCTACATCATACTTACATACATACATTCACTCTATCACACTCCCTACTTCATACATGCACTTCCTCGATCACACTCCCTACATAATACACGCACTCTCTCTATCACACTCCCTGCATCATTCATACACTCCCTTTATCACACTCCCTACATCATTTATACACTCCCTCTATCACACTCCCTACATAATATTTACATACACACACTCCTTCTATCATACTCCATACATCATATTTAGATACACGGATTCTGTCTATCATACTCCCTACATCATTCATACATTCCCTCTATCACACTCCCTACATCATTCTTACACTCCCACTATCACACTCCCTACATCATTCATACACTCCCTCTATCACACTCCCTACATCATACACACTCCCTCTATCACATTCCCTACATCATTCATACACTCCCTCTATCACACCCCCTATATCATACATACACTCCGTCTATCATACTCCCTACATCATACATACACTCCCTCTATCACACTTACTACATAATACAAACACTCCCTCTATCTCTCCCTACATCATTCATACACTCCCTCTATCACTTTCCCTACATCATTCATACACTCCCTCTATCACACTCCCTACATCATTTATACACTCCCTCGATCTCACTCCCTACATCATTCATACACTCCCTCTGTCACTCCCTACATCATTCATACACTACCTCTATCACTTTCCCTACATCATTCATACATTCTCTCGATCACACTCCCTTCATCATTCATACACTCCCTCGATCACACTCCCTACATCATTCATTCACTCCCTCTATCACACTCCCTACATCATTCATACACTCCCTCGATCACACTTCCTATATAATTCATACACTCGCTCGATCACACTCCCTACATCATTCATACACTCCCTCTATCTCACTCCCTACATCATTCATACACTCCCTCCATCACACTCCCTACATCATTCATACACTCCCTCAATCACACTCCCTACATCATTCATACACTCCCTCTATCACACTCCCTACATCATACATACACTCCCTCTTTCACACTCCATTCATCATTCATACACTCCCTCTATCACACTCACTACATAATATTTACATACACACATTCCCTCTAGCTATCATACTCCATACATCATACATACACTCCCTCTATAACACTCCCTACATCATACACACACTCCCTCTATCACACTCCCTACATCAATTATACACTCCCTCTATCACACCCCCTACATCATACATACACTCCCTCTATCACACTTCCTACATCATACATACACTCCCTCTATCACAATCCCTACATCATACATACACTCTCTCTATCACACTCCCTACATCATACACACTCCCTCTATCACATTCCCTACATCATTCATACACTCCCTCTATCACACCCCCTATATCATACATACACTCCGTCTATCATACTCGCTACATCATACATACACTCCCTCTATCACACTCACTACATAATACATACACTCCCTCTATCTCTCCCTACATCATTCATACACTCCCTCTATCACTTTCCCTACATCATTCATGCACTCCCTCTATCACACTTCCTACATCATTCATACACTCCCTCTATCACACCCCCTACATCATACATACACTCCCTCTATCACACTCCCTACAGCATACATACACTCCCCCTATCACACCCCCTACATCATACATACACTCCCTCTATCATACTCCCTACATAATACATACACTCCCTCTATCACTCCCTACATTATTCATACACTCCCTCTGTCACTTCCCCTACCTCATTCATACACTCTCTCTATCACACTCCCTACATCATTTATACACTCCCTCGATTACACACTCCCTACATCATTCATACACTCCCTCTATCACTCCCTACATCATTCATACACTCCCTCTATCACTTTCCCTACATCATTCATTCTCTCCCTCGATCACACTCCCTACATCATTCATAGACTCCCTCGATCACACTCCCTACATCATTCATACACTCCCTCAATCACACTCCCTACATCATTCATACACTCCCTCGATCACACTCCCTACATAATTCATACACTCCCTCTATCACACTCCCTACATTATTCTTATACTCCCTCTTTCACACTCCCTACATCATTCATACACTCCCTCTATCACCCTCCCTACATCATTCATACACTCCCTACATCAGTCATACACTCCCTCTATCACACTCCCTACATCATTCATACACTCCCTGACACACTCCCTACATCATTCTTACACTCCCTCTATCACACTCCCTACATCATTCTTACACTCCCTCTATCACACTCCCTACATCATTCTTACACTCCCTCTATCACACTCCAGATATCATACTTACATACATACATTCCCTCTATCACACTCCCTACATCATACATACACTCCCTCTATCACAGTCCCTACATCATTCATACATTCCCTCTATTACACTCCCTACATAATATTTACATACACACACTCCCTCTAGCTATCATACTCCATACATCATACATACACTCCCTCTATAACACTCCCTACATCATACACACACTCCCTCTATCACACTCCCTACATAATTTATACACTCCCTCTATCACACCCCCTACATCATACATACACTCCCTCTATCACACTCCCTACATCATACATACACTCCCTCTATCACACTTCCTACATCATTCATACACTCCCTCTATCACACCCCCTACATCATACATACACTCCCTCTATCACACTCCCTACACCATACATACACTCCCCCTATCACACCCCCTACATCATACATACACTCCCTCTATCATACTCCCTACATAATACATACACTCCCTCTATCACTCCCTACATTATTCATACACTCCCTCTGTCACTTTCCCTACCTCATTCATACACTCTCTCTATCACACTCCCTACATCATTTATACACTCCCTCGATTACACACTCCCTACATCATTCATACACTCCCTCTATCACTCCCTACATCATTCATACACTCCCTCTATCACTTTCCCTACATCATTCATTCTCTCCCTCGATCACACTCCCTACATCATTCATACACTCCCTCGATCACACTCCCTACATCATTCATACACTCCCTCATTCACACTCCCTACATCATTCATACACTCCCTCGATCACACTCCCTACATAATTCATACACTCCCTCTATCACACTCCCTACATCATTCTTATACTCCCTCTATCACACTCCCTACATCATTCATACACTCCCTCTATCACACTCCCTACATCATTCATACACTCCCTACATCAGTCATACACTCCCTCTATCACACTCCCTACATCATTCACACACTCCCTCTGACACACTCCCTACATCATTCTTACACTCCCTCTATCACACTCCCTACATCATTCTTACACTCCCTCTATCACACTCCCTACATCATTCTTACACTCCCTCTATCACACTCCAGATATCATACTTACATACATACATTCCCTCTATCACACTCCCTACATCATACATACAATTCCTCTATCACACTTCCTAAATTATACACACACTCCCTCTATCACACTCCCTACATAATTCATACACTCCCTCTATCACATTCCCTACATCAGTCATACACTCCCTCTATCACACTCTCTACATCATTAATACACACATTCTGTCTACCTACCACACTCATACATCATATTTAGATAAACAGACTCCGTCTAACTCTCCCTACATCATTCATACACTCCCTCTATCACACTCCCTACATGATTCATACACTCCCTCTTTCACACTCCCTACATCCTACACACACTCCCTCTATCACACTCCCTACATCATTCATACACTCCCTCTATCACACTCCCTACATCATACTTACATACATACATTCACTCTATCACACTCCCTACATCATACATGCACTTCCTCGATCACACTCCCTACATAATACACGCACTCTCTCTATCACACTCCCTGCATCATTCATACACTCCCTTTATCACACTCCCTACATCATTCATACACTCCCTCTATCACACTCCCTACATAATATTTACATACACACACTACGTCTATCATACTCCATACATCATATTTAGATACACGGATTCTATCTATCACACTCCCTACATCATACTTGCACTTCCTCGATCACACTCCCTACATAATACACGCACTCTCTCTATCACACTCCCTGCATCATTCATACACTCCCTTTATCACACTCCCTACATCATTCATACACTCCCTTTATCACACACCCTACATCATTTGCACACTCCCTCTATCACACTCCTTACATCATTTACACACTCCCTCTGTCACAATTCCTACATCCATCATACACTCCCTCTATCACACTCGATACATCATTCATAAACTCCCTCTATCACACTCCCTACATCATTCATACACTCCCTCTATCACACTCCTTACATCATTTACACACTCCCTCTGTCACATTTCCTACATCATTCATTCACTCCCTCTATCACACTCCCTACATCATTCATATACTCCTTCTATCACACTAAATACATCATTCATACACTCCCTCTATCACGCTCCCTACATCATTTACACTCTCCCTCTATCACACACCCTACATCATTCATACACTCCCTCTATCACACTTTTACGCACTCCCTCTATCACACTTCCTACATCATTTATACACTCCATCTATCACACTTCCTACATCATTCATACACTCCCTCTATCACTCTCCATACATCATTCTTACATACACGCACTCCATCAAACACACTACCTACATTCACACACTTCATTTATCACAATCCCTCTTTCATACTCCCTACATCATACATACACACACTCCCTCTATCACACTCTCTACATCATACATGCACAAAATCCCTCTTTCATACTCCCTACATCATACATACACACACTCGCTCTATCACACTCTCTACATCATACATGCTTGCACTCCCTCTATCACACTCCCTACATCATTCTTACACTACCGCTATCACACTCCCTACATCATTCTTACACTCCCTCTATCACAGTCCAGATATCATACTAACATACATACATTCCCTCTATCACACTCCCTACATCATACATACAGTTCCTCTATCACACTTCCTAAATCATACACACACTCCCTCTATCACACTCCCTAAATCATTCATGCACTCCCTCTATCACACTCCCTACATCATTAATACACACATTCCATATACCTACCACACTCCCTACATCATATTTAGATAAACAGACTCCATCTAACTCCCTACATCATTCATACACTCCCTCTATCACACTCCCTACATCATACATACACTCACTCTATCACTCCCAACATCATTCAAACAATCCCTCTATCACTTTCCCTACATCTATCATACACTCCCTCTATCACACTCCCTACATAATTCATACACTCCCTCTATCACACTCCCTACATCATTCATACCCTCCCTTTATCATACTCCCTACATCATTCATACACTCCCTCTATCACACTCCCTACATCATTCTTACACTCCCTCTATCAGACTCCCTACATCATTCATACACACACTCCCTCTATCACACTCCCTACATCATTCATACACTCCCTCTATCACACTCCCTACATCATTAATACACACACTCCCTCTATCAAACTCCCTACATCATTCATACACTCCCTCTGTCACACTTCCTACATCATACATACACTCCCTCTATCAGACTCCCTACATCATTCATACACTCCCTCTATCACACTCCCTACATCATACATACACTCACTCTATCACTCCCAACATCATTCAAACAATCCCTCTATCACTTTCCCTACATCTATCATACACTCCCTCTATCACACTCCCTACATCATTCATACACTCCCTTTATCATACTCCCTACATCATTCATACACTCCCTCTATCACACTCCCTACATTATTCTTACACTCCCTCTATCAGACTCCCTACATCATTCATATACACACTCCCTCTATCACACTCCCTACATCATTCATACACTCCTTCTATCACACTCCCTACATCATTAATACACACACTCCCTCTATCAAACTCCCTACATCATTCATACACTCCCTCTGTCACACTTCCTACATCATACATACACTCCCTCTATCAGACTCCCTACATCATTCATACACTCCCTCTATCACACTCCCTACATAATATTTACATACACACATTCCCTCTAGCTATCATACTCCATACATCATACATAAACTCCCTCTATAACACTCCCTACATCATACACACACTCCCTCTATCACATTCCCTACATCATTTATACACTCCCTCTATCACACCCCCTACATCATACTAACACTCCCTCTATCACACTTCCTACATCATACATACACTCCTTCTAACACACTTCCTACATCATTTATACACTCCCTCTATCACACCCCCTACATCATACATACACTCCCTCTATCACACTCCCTACATCATACATACACTCCCTCTATCACACTCCCTACATCATACACACACTCCCTCTATCACATTCCCTACAACATTCATATACTCCCTCTATCACACCCCCTACATCATACATACACTCTCTCTATCACACTCCCTACATCATTTATACACTCCCTCGATCACACTCCCTACATCATTCATACACTCCCTCTATCACTCCCTACATCATTCATACACACCCTCTATCACTTTCCCTACATCATTCATTCTCTCCCTCGATCACACTCCCTACATCATTCATACACTCCCTCGATCACACTTCCTACATCATTCATACACTCCCTCAATCACACTCCCTACATCATTCATACACTCCCTCGATCACACTCCCTACATAATTCATACACTCGCTCTATCACACTCCCTACATCATTCTTATACTCCCTCTATCACACTCCCTACATCATTCATACACTCCCTCTATCACACTCCCTACATCATTCATACACTCCCTACATCAGTCATACACTCCCTCTATCACACTCCCTACATCATTCATACACTCCCTCTGACACACTCCCTACATCATTCTTACTCTCCCTCTATCACACTCCCTACATCATTCTTACACTCCCTCTATCACACTCCCTACATCATTCTTACACTCCCTCTATCACACTCCAGATATCATACTTACATACATACATTCCCTCTATCACACTCCCTACATCATACATACAGTTCCTCTATCACACTTCCTAAATTATACACACACTCCCTCTATCACACTCCCTACATAATTCATACACTCCCTCTATCACATTCCCTACATCAGTCAAACACTCCCTCTATCACACTCTCTACATCATTAATACACACATTCTGTCTACCTACCACACTCCCTACATCATATTTAGATAAACAGACTCCGTCTAACTCTCCCTACATCATTCATACACTCCCTCTATCACACTCCCTACATGATTCATACACTCCCTCTTTCACACTCCCTACATCCTACACACACTCCCTCTATCACACTCCCTACATCATTCATACACTCCCTCTATCACACTCCCTACATCATACTTACATACATGCATTCACTCTATCACACTCCCTACATCATACATGCACTTCCTCGATCACACTCCCTACATAATACACGCACTCTCTCTATCACACTCCCTGCATCATTCATACACTCCCTTTATCACACTCCCTACATCATTCATACACTCCCTCTATCACACTCCCTACATAATATTTACATACACACACTTACTCTATCATACTCCATACATCATATTTAGATACACGGATTCTGTCTATCATACTCCCTACATCATTCATACATTCCCTCTATCACACTCCCTACATCATTCTTACACTCCCACTATCACACTCCCTACATCATTCATACACTCCCTCTATCACACTCCGTACATCATTCTTACACTCCCTCTATCACACTCCCTACATCATTCTAACACTCCCTCTTTCACACTCCCTACATCAATCATACACTCCCTCTTTCACACTCCCTACATCATTCATACACTCCCTCTATCACACTCACTACATAATATTTACATACACACATTCCCTCTAGCTATCATACTCCATACATCATACATTCACTCCCTCTATAACACTCCCTACATCATACACACACTCCCTGTATCACACTCCCTACATCAATTATACACTCCCTCTATCACACCCCCTACATCATACATACACTCCCTCTATCACACTTCCTACACCATACATACACTCCCTCTATCACAATCCCTACATCATACATACACTCTCTCTATCACACTCCCTACATCATACACACTCCCTCTATCACATTCCCTACATCATTCATACACTCCCTCTATCACACCCCCTTTATCATACATACACTCCGTCTATCATACTCCCTACATCATACATACACTCCCTCTATCACACTCACTACATAATACATACACTCCCTCTATCTCTCCCTACATCATTCATACACTCCCTCTATCACTTTCCCTACATCATTCATACACTCCCTCTATCACACTCCCTACATCATTTATACACTCCCTCGATCTCACTCCCTACATCATTCATACACTCCCTCTGTCACTCCCTACATCATTCATACACTACCTCTATCACTTTCCCTACATCATTCATGCATTCTCTCGATCACACTCCCTTCATCATTCATACACTCCCTCGATCACACTCCCTACATCATTCATTCACTCCCTCTATCACACTCCCTACATCATTCATACACTCCCTTCGATCACACTTCCTATATAATTCATACACTCGCTCGATCACACTCCCTACATCATTCATACACTCCCTCTATCACACTCCCTACATCATTCATACACTCCCTCCATCACACTCCCTACATCATTCATACACTCCCTCTATCACACCCCCTACATCATACATACACTCCCTCTATCACACTCCCTACATCATACATACACTCCCTCTATCACAGTCCCTACATCATTCATACATTCCCTCTATTACACTCCCTACATCATTCTTACACTCCCTCTATCACACTCCAGATATCATACTTACATACATACATTCCCTCTATCACACTCACTACATCATACATTCACTCCCTCTATAACACTCCCTACATCATACACACACTCCCTGTATCACACTCCCTACATCAATTATACACTCCCTCTATCACACCCCCTACATCATACATACACTCCCTCTATCACACTTCCTACACCATACATACACTCCCTCTATCACAATCCCTACATCATACATACACTCTCTCTATCACACTCCCTACATCATTCCCTCTAGCTATCATACTCCATACATCATACATTCACTCCCTCTATAACACTCCCTACATCATACACACACTCCCTGTATCACACTCCCTACATCAATTATACACTCCCTCTATCACACCCCCTACATCATACATACACTCCCTCTATCACACTTCCTACACCATACATACACTCCCTCTATCACAATCCCTACATCATACATACACTCTCTCTATCACACTCCCTACATCATACACACTCCCTCTATCACATTCCCTACATCATTCATACACTCCCTCTATCACACCCCCTTTATCATACATACACTCCGTCTATCATACTCCCTACATCATACATACACTCCCTCTATCACACTCACTACATAATACATACACTCCCTCTATCTCTCCCTACATCATTCATACACTCCCTCTATCACTTTCCCTACATCATTCATACACTCCCTCTATCACACTCCCTACATCATTTATACACTCCCTCGATCTCACTCCCTACATCATTCATACACTCCCTCTGTCACTCCCTACATCATTCATACACTACCTCTATCACTTTCCCTACATCAATCATACATTCTCTCGATCACACTCCCTTCATCATTCATACACTCCCTCGATCACACTCCCTACATCATTCATTCACTCCCTCTATCACACTCCCTACATCATTCATACACTCCCTTCGATCACACTTCCTATATAATTCATACACTCGCTCGATCACACTCCCTACATCATTCATACACTCCCTCTATCACACTCCCTACATCATTCATTCACTCCCTCTATCACACTCCCTACATCATTCATACACTCCCTTCGATCACACTTCCTATATAATTCATACACTCGCTCGATCACACTCCCTACATCATTCATACACTCCCTCTATCACACTCCCTACATCATTCATACACTCCCTCCATCACACTCCCTACATCATTCATACACTCCCTCTATCACACCCCCTACATCATACATACACTCCCTCTATCACACTCCCTACATCATACATACACTCCCTCTATCACAGTCCCTACATCATTCATACATTCCCTCTATTACACTCCCTACATCATTCTTACACTCCCTCTATCACACTCCAGATATCATACTTACATACATACATTCCCTCTATCACACTCCCTACATCATACATTCACTCCCTCTATAACACTCCCTACATCATACACACACTCCCTGTATCACACTCCCTACATCAATTATACACTCCCTCTATCACACCCCCTACATCATACATACACTCCCTCTATCACACTTCCTACACCATACATACACTCCCTCTATCACAATCCCTACATCATACATACACTCTCTCTATCACACTCCCTACATCATTCCCTCTAGCTATCATACTCCATACATCATACATTCACTCCCTCTATAACACTCCCTACATCATACACACACTCCCTGTATCACACTCCCTACATCAATTATACACTCCCTCTATCACACCCCCTACATCATACATACACTCCCTCTATCACACTTCCTACACCATACATACACTCCCTCTATCACAATCCCTACATCATACATACACTCTCTCTATCACACTCCCTACATCATACACACTCCCTCTATCACATTCCCTACATCATTCATACACTCCCTCTATCACACCCCCTTTATCATACATACACTCCGTCTATCATACTCCCTACATCATACATACACTCCCTCTATCACACTCACTACATAATACATACACTCCCTCTATCTCTCCCTACATCATTCATACACTCCCTCTATCACTTTCCCTACATCATTCATACACTCCCTCTATCACACTCCCTACATCATTTATACACTCCCTCGATCTCACTCCCTACATCATTCATACACTCCCTCTGTCACTCCCTACATCATTCATACACTACCTCTATCACTTTCCCTACATCATTCATACATTCTCTCGATCACACTCCCTTCATCATTCATACACTCCCTCGATCACACTCCCTACATCATTCATTCACTCCCTCTATCACACTCCCTACATCATTCATACACTCCCTTCGATCACAATTCCTATATAATTCATACACTCGCTCGATCACACTCCCTACATCATTCATACACTCCCTCTATCACACTCCCTACATCATTCATACACTCCCTCCATCACACTCCCTACATCATTCATACACTCCCTCAATCACACTCCCTACATCATTCATACACTCCCTCTATCACACCCCCTACATCATACATACACTCCCTCTATCACACTCCCTACATCATACATACACTCCCTCTATCACAGTCCCTACATCATTCATACATTCCCTCTATTACACTCCCTACATAATATTTACATACACACACTCCCTCTAGCTATCATACTCCATACATCATACATACACTCCCTCTATAACACTCCCTACATCATACACACACTCCCTCTATCACACTCCCTACATCATTTATAAACTCCCTCTATCACACCCCCTACATCATACATACACTCCCTCTATCACACTCCCTACATCATACATACACTCCCTCTATCACACTTCCTACATCATTCATACACTCCCTCTATCACACCCCCTACATCATACATACACTCCCTCTATCACACTCCCTACAGCATACATACACTCCCCCTATCACACCCCCTACATCATACATACACTCCCTTTATCATACTCCCTACATAATACATACACTCCCTCTATCACTCCCTACATTATTCATACACTCCCTCTGTCACTTTCCCTACCTCATTCATACACTCTCTCTATCACACTCCCTACATCATTTATACACTCCCTCGATTACACACTCCCTACATCATTCATACACTCCCTCTATCACTCCCTACATCATTCATACACTCCCTCTATCACTTTCCCTACATCATTCATTCTCTCCCTCGATCACACTCCCTACATCATTCATACACTCCCTCGATCACACTCCCTACATCATTCATACACTCCCTCGATCACACTCCCTACATCATTCATACACTCCCTCGATCACACTCCCTACATAATTCATACACTCCCTCTATCACACTCCCTACATCATTCTTATACTCCCTCTATCACACTCCCTACATCATTCATACACTCCCTCTATCACACTCCCTACATCATTCATACACTCCCTACATCAGTCATACACTCCCTCTATCACACTCCCTACATCATTCATACACTCCCTCTGACACACTCCCTACATCATTCTTACACTACCTCTATCACACTCCCTACATCATTCTTACACTCCCTCTATCACACTCCCTACATCATTCTTACACTCCCTCTATCACACTCCAGATATCATACTTACATACATGCATTCCCTCTATCACACTCTCTACATCATACATACAATTCCTCTATCACACTTCCTAAATTATACACACACTCCCTCTATCACACTCCCTACATAATTCATACACTCCCTCTATCACATTCCCTACATCAGTCATACACTCCCTCTATCACACTCTCTACATCATTAATACACACATTCTGTCTACCTACCACACTCCCTACATCATATTTAGATAAACAGACTCCGTCTAACTCTCCCTACATCATTCATACACTCCCTCTATCACACTCCCTACATGATTCATACACTCCCTCTTTCACCCTCCCTACATCCTACACACACTCCCTCTATCACACTCCCTACATCATTCATACACTCCCTCTACCACACTCCCTACATCATACTTACATACATACATTCACTCTATCACACTCCCTACATCATACATGCACTTCCTCGATCACACTCCCTACATAATACACGCACTCTCTCTATCACACTCCCTGCATCATTCATACACTCCCTTTATCACACTCCCTACATCATTCATACACTCCCTCTATCACACTCCCTACATAATATTTACATACACACACTCCCTCTATCATACTCCATACATCATATTTAGATACACGGATTCTGTCTATCATACTCCCTACATCATTCATACATTCCCTCTATCACACTCCCTACATCATTCTTACACTCCCACTATCACACTCCCTACATCATTCATACACTCCCTCTATCACACTCCGTACATCATTCTTACACTCCCTCTATCACACTCCCTACATCATTCTTACACTCCCTCTATCACACTCCCTACATCAATCATACACTCCCTCTTTCACACTCCCTACATCAATCATACACTCCCTCTATCATACTCCCTACATCATTAATACACTCCCTCTATCACACTCCGTACATCATTCTTACACTCCCTCTATTAGACTCCCTACATAATTCATACACTCCCTCCATCACACTCCCTACATCATACACACACTCCCTCTATCACAATACCTACATCACTCATACACTCCCTCTATCACACTCCCTAAATCATACATACACTACCTCTATCACACACCCTTCATCATACATACACTCCCTCTATCACACTCCCTTCATCATACATACACTTCCTCTATCACACTCCCTACATCATTCATACACTCCCTTTATCACACTGCTTACATCATTCATTCACTCCCTCTGTCACACACCCTACATCATTTGCACACTCCCTCTATCACACTCCTTACATCATTTACACACTCCCTCTGTCACAATTCCTACATCCATCATACACTCCCTCTATCACATTCGATACATCATTCTTACACTCCCTCTATCAGACTCCCTACATCATTCATACACACACTCCCTCTATCACACTCCCTACATCATTCATACACTCCCTCTATCACACTCCCTACATCATTAATACACACACTCCCTCTATCACACTCCCTACATCATTCATACACTCCCTCTGTCACACTTCCTACATCATACATACACTCCCTCTATCAGACTCCCTACATCATTCATACACTCCCTCTATCACACTCCCTACATAATATTTACATACACACATTCCCTCTAGCTATCATACTCCATACATCATACATACACTCCCTCTATAACACTCCCTACATCATACACACACTCCCTCTATCACATTCCCAACATCATTTATACACTCCCTCTATCACACCCCCTACATCATACATACACTCCCTCTATCACACTTCCTACATCATACATACACTCCTTCTATCACACTTCCTACATCATTTATACACTCCCTCTATCACACCCCCTACATCATACATACACTCCCTCTATCACACTCCCTACATCATACATACACTCCCTCTATCACACTCCCTACATCATACACACACTCCCTCTATCACATTCCCTACATCATTCATATACTCCCTCTATCACTACCCCCTACATCATACATACACTCCCTCTATTACACTCCCTACATCATTCATACACTCCCTCTATCACACTCCCTTCATCATACATACACACCCTCTATCACACTACCTACATCATTCATAGACTCCCTCTATCACACTCCCTTCATCATACATACACTCCCGCTATCACACTCCCTACATCATTCATACACTCCCTCTATCACACTCCCTACATCATTCTTACACTCCCTCTATTACACTCCCTACATCATTCATACACTCCCTCTATCACACTCCCTTCATCATACATACACTCCCTCTATCACACTGCCTACATCATTCATGCACTCCCTCTATCACGCTCCCTACATCATTCTTACACTCCCTCTATCACACTCCCTACATCATTCATACACTCCCTCTATCACACTCCCTTTATCATATATACACTCCCTCTATCACTCTACCTACATCATTCATACTCTCCCTCTATCACACTCCCATCATACATACACTCCCTCTATCACACTCCTTACATCATACATACACTCCCTCTGTCACACTTCCTACATCATACATACACTCCCTCTATCACACTCCCTACATCATTCATACACTCCCTCTATCACACTCCCTACATATTATTTACATACACACATTCCCTCTAGCTATCATACTCCATACATCATACATACACTCCCTCTATAACACTCCCTACATCATACACACATTCCCTCTATCACACTCCCTACATCAATTATACACTCCCTCTATCACACCCCCTACATCATACATACACTCCCTCTATCACACTTCCCACATCATACATACACTCCCTCTATCACAATCCCTACATCATACACACTCACTCTATCACATTCCCTACATCATTCATACACTCCCTCTATCACACCCCCTATATCATACATACACTCCGTCTATCATACTCCCTACATCATACATACACTCCCTCTATCACACTCACTACATAATACATACACTCCCTCTATCTCTCCCTACATCATTCATACACTCCCTCTATCACTTTCCCTACATCATTCATACACTCCCTCTATCACACTCCCTACATCATTTATACACTCCCTCGATCTCACTCCCTACATCATTCATACACTCCCTCTGTCACTCCCTACATCATTCATACACTACCTCTATCACTTTCCCTACATCATTCATACATTCTCTCGATCACACTCCCTTCATCATTCATACACTCCCTCGATCACACTCCCTACATCATTCATTCACTCCCGCTATCACACTCCCTACATCATTCATACACTCCCTTGATCACACTTCCTATATAATTCATACACTCGCTCGATCACACTCCCTACATCATTCATACACTCCCTCTATCACACTCCCTACATCATTCATACACTCCCTCCATCACACCCCCAACATCATTCATACACTCCCTCAATCACACTCCCTACATCATTCATACACTCCCTCTATCACACCCCCTACATCATACATACACTCCCTCTATCACACTCCCTACATCATACATACACTCCCTCTATCTCAGTCCCTACATCATTCATACATTCCCTCTATCACACCCCCTACATAATATTTACATACACACTCTCCCTCTAGCTATCATACTCCATACATCATACATACACTCCCTCTATAACACTCCCTACATCATACACACACTCGCTCTATCACACTCCCTACATCATTTATACACTCCCTCTATCACACTCCCTACATCATTCTTACACTCCCTCTATCACACTCCCTACATCATTCATATACTCCCTCTATCACACTCCCTTTATCATATATACACTCCCTCTATCACACTACCTACATCATTCATACTCTCCCTCTATCACACTCCCATCATACATACACTCCCTCTATCACACTCCTTACATCATACATACACTCCCTCTGTCACACTTCCTACATCATACATACACTCCCTCTATCACACTCCCTACATCATTCATACACTCCCTCTATCACACTCCCTACATAATATTTACATACACACATTCCCTCTAGCTATCATACTCCATACATCATACATACACTCCCTCTATAACACTCCCTACATCATACACACACTCCGTCTATCACACTCCCTACATCAATTATACACTCCCTCTATCACACCCCCTACATCATACATACACTCCCTCTATCACACTTCCTACATCATACATACACTCCCTCTATCACAATCCCTACATCATACATACACTCTCTCTATCACACTCCCTACATCATACACACTCCCTCTATCACATTCCCTACATCATTCATACACTCCCTCTATCACACCCCCTATATCATACATACACTCCGTCTATCATACTCCCTACATCATACATACACTCCCTCTATCACACTCACTACATAATACATACACTCCCTCTATCTCTCCCTACATCATTCATACACTCCCTCTATCACTTTCCCTACATCATTCATACACTCCCTCTATCACACTCCCTACATCATTTATACACTCCCTCGATCTCACTCCCTACATCATTCATACACTCCCTCTGTCACTCCCTACATCATTCATACACTACCTCTATCACTTTCCCTACATCATTCATACATTCTCTCGATCACACTCCCTTCATCATTCATACACTCCCTCGATCACACTCCCTACATCATTCATTCACTCCCTCTATCACACTCCCTACATCATTCATACACTCCCTTGATCACACTTCCTATATAATACATACACTCGCTCGATCACACTCCCTACATCATTCATACACTCCCTCTATCACACTCCCGACATCATTCATACACTCCCTCCATCACACTCCCAACATCATTCATACACTCCCTCAATCACACTCCCTACCTCATTCATACACTCCCTCTATCACACCCCCTACATCATACATACACTCCCTCTATCACACTCCCTACATCATACATACACTCCCTCTATCACAGTCCCTACATCATTCATACATTCCCTCTATCACACCCCCTACATAATATTTACATACACACTCTCCCTCTAGCTATCATACTCCATACATCATACATACACTCCCTCTATAACACTCCCTACATCATACACACACTCCCTCTATCACACTCCCTACATCATTTATACACTCCCTCTATGACACCCCTACATCATATATATACTCCCTCTATCACACTCCCTACATCATTTATACACTCCCTCTATCACACTTCCTACATCATTCATACACTCCCTCTATCACACCCCCTACATCATACATACACTCCCTCTATCACATTCCCTACATCATTCATACACTCCCTCTATCACACCCCCTATATAATACATACACTCCGTCTATCATACTCCCTACATCATACATACACTCCCTCTATCACACTCACTACATAATACATACACTCCCTCTATCTCTCCCTACATCATTCATACACTCCCTCTATCACTTTCCCTACATCATTCATACACTCCCTCTATCACACTCCCTACATCATTTATACACTCCCTCGATCTCACTCCCTACATCATTCATACACTCCCTCTGTCACTCCCTACATCATTCATACACTACCTCTATCACTTTCCCTACATCATTCATACATTCTCTCGATCACACTCCCTTCATCATTCATACACTCCCTCGATCACACTCCCTACATCATTCATTCACTCCCTCTATCACACTCCCTACATCATTCATACACTCCCTTGATCACACTTCCTATATAATTCATACACTCGCTCGATCACACTCCCTACATCATTCATACACTCCCTCTATCACACTCCCTACATCATTCATACACTCCCTCCATCACACTCCCAACATCATTCATACACTCCCTCAATCACACTCCCTACATCATTCATACACTCCCTCTATCACACCCCCTACATCATACATACACTCGCTCTATCACACTCCCTACATCATACATACACTCCCTCTATCTCAGTCCCTACATCATTCATACATTCCCTCTATCACACCCCCTACATAATATTTACATACACACTCTCCCTCTAGCTATCATACTCCATACATCATACATACACTCCCTCTATAACACTCCCTACATCATACACACACACTCCCTCTATCACACTCCCTACATCATTTATACACTCCCTCTATCACACTCCCTACATCATTCTTACACTCCCTCTATCACACTCCCTACATCATTCATATACTCCCTCTATCACACTCCCTTTATCATATATACACTCCCTCTATCACACTACCTACATCATTCATACTCTCCCTCTATCACACTCCCATCATACATACACTCCCTCTGTCACACTTCCTACATCATACATACACTCCCTCTATCACACTCACTACATCATTCATACACTCCCTCTATCACACTCCCTACATAATATTTACATACACACATTCCCTCTAGCTATCATACTCCATACATCATACATACACTCCCTCTATAACACTCCCTACATCATACACACACTCCCTCTATCACACTCCCTACATCAATTATACACTCCCTCTATCACACCCCCTACATCATACATACACTCCCTCTATCACACTTCCTACATCATACATACACTCCCTCTATCACAATCCCTACATCATACATACACTCTCTCTATCACACTCCCTACATCATACACACTCCCTCTATCACATTCCCTACATCATTCATACACTCCCTCTATCACACCCCCTATATCATACATACACTCCGTCTATCATACTCCCTACATCATACATACACTCCCTCTATCACACTCACTACATAATACATACACTCCCTCTATCTCTCCCTACATCATTCATACACTCCCTCTATCACTTTCCCTACATCATTCATACACTCCCTCTATCACACTCCCTACATCATTTATACACTCCCTCGATCTCACTCCCTACATCATTCATACACTCCCTCTGTCACTCCCTACATCATTCATACACTACCTCTATCACTTTCCCTACATCATTCATACATTCTCTCGATCACACTCCCTTCATCATTCATACACTCCCTCGATCACACTCCCTACATCATTCATTCACTCCCTCTATCATACTCCCTACATCATTCATACACTCCCTTGAACACACTTCCTATATAATTCATACACTCGCTCGATCACACTCCCTACATCATTCATACACTCCCTCTATCACACTCCCTACATCATTCATACACTCCCTCCATCACACGCCCAACATCATTCATACACTCCCTCAATCACACTCCCTACATCATTCATACACTCCCTCTATCACACCCCCTACATCATACATACACTCCCTCTATCACACTCCCTACATCATACATACACTCCCTCTATCACAGTCCCTACATCATTCATACATTCCCTCTATCACACCCCCTACATAATATTTACAAACACACTCTCCCTCTAGCTATCATACTCCATACATCATACATACACTCCCTCTATAACACTCCCTACATCATACACACACTCCCTCTATCACACTCCCTACATCATTTATACACTCCCTCTATGACACCCCTACATCATACATATACTCCCTCTATCACACTCCCTACATCATTTATACACTCCCTCTATCACACTTCCTACATCATTCTTACACTCCCTCTATCACACCCCCTACATCATACATACACTCCCTCTATCACATTCCCTACATCATTCATACACTCCCTCTATCACACCCCCTATATCATACATACACTCCGTCTATCATACTCCCTACATCATACATACACTCCCTCTATCACACTCACTACATAATACATACACTCCCTCTATCTCTCCCTACATCATTCATACACTCCCTCTATCACTTTCCCTACATCATTCATACACTCCCTCTATCACACTCCCTACATCATTTATACACTCCCTCGATCTCACTCCCTACATCATTCATACACTCCCTCTGTCACTCCCTACATCATTCATACACTACCTCTATCACTTTCCCTACATCATTCATACATTCTCTCGATCACACTCCCTTCATCATTCATACACTCCCTCGATCACACTCCCTACATCATTCATTCACTCCCTCTATCACACTCCCTACATCATTCATACACTCCCTTGATCACACTTCCTATATAATTCATACACTCGCTCGATCCCACTCCCTACATCATTCATACACTCCCTCTATCACACTCCCTACATCATTCATACACTCCCTCCATCACACGCCCAAAATCATTCATACACTCCCTCAATCACACTCCCTACATCATTCATACACTCCCTCTATCACACCCCCTACATCATACATACACTCCCTCTATCACACTCCCTACATCTACATCATACATACACTCCCTCTATCACAGTCCCTACATCATTCAAACATTCCCTCTATCACACCCCCTATATAATATTTACATACACACTCTCCCTCTAGCTATCATACTCCATACATCATACATACACTCCCTCTATAACACTGCCTACATCATACACACACTCCCTCTATCACACTCCCTTCATCATTTATACACTCCCTCTATCACACCCCTACATCATACATATACTCCCTCTATCACACTCCCTACATCATTTATACACTCCCTCTATCACACTTCCTACATCATTCATACACTCCCTCTATCACACCCCCTACATCATACATACACTCCCTCTATCACACTCCCTACATCATACATACACTCCCTCTATCATACTCCCTACATAATACATACACTCCCTCTATCACTCCCTACATTATTCATACACTCCCTCTGTCACTTTTCCTACCTCATTCATACACTCTCTCTATCACACTCCCTACATCATTTATACACTCCCTCGATCACACTCCCTACATCATTCATACACTCCCTCTATCACTCCCTACATCATTCATACACTCCCTCTATCACTTTCCCTACATCATTCTTTCTCTCCCTCGATCACACTCCCTACATCATTCATACACTCCCTCGATCACACTCCCTACATCATTCATACACTCCCTCAATCACACTCCCTACATCAATCATACACTCCCTCGATCACACTCCCTACATAATTCATACACTCCCTCTATCACACTCCCTACATCATTCTTATACTCCCTCTATCACACTCCCTACATCATTCATACACTCCCTCTATCACACTCCCTACATCATTCATACACTCCCTACATCAGTCATACACTCCCTCTATCACACTCCCTACATCATTCATACACTCCCTCTGACACACTCCCTACATCATTCTTACATTCCCTCTATCACACTCCCTTCATCATACATACACTCCCTCTATCACACTTCCTACATCATTCATACACTCCCTCTATCACACTCCCTATATCATTCATTCACTCCCTCTATCACACTCCCTACATAATATATACATACACACACTCCCTCTATCTATCATACTCCCTACATCATACATACACTCCCTCTATAACACTTGCTACATCATACACACACTCCCTCTATCACACTCCCTACATCATTTATACACCCTCTATCACACCCCCTACATCATACATACACTCCCTCTATCACACTCCCTACGTCCTAGATACACTCCCTCTATCACACTTCCTACATCATTCATGCACTCCCTCTATTACACCCCCTACATCATACATACACTCCCTCTATCACACTCCCTACATCATACATACACTCCCTCTATCACACTCCCTACATCATACACACACTCCCTCTATCACATTCCCTACATCTTTCATACACTCCCTCTATTACACCCCCTACATCATACATACACTCCCTCTATCACACTCCCTACATCATACATACACTCCCTCTATCACACTCCCTACATCATACACACACTCCCTCTATCACATTCCCTACATCTTTCATACACTCCCTCTATCACACCCCCTACATCATACATACACTCCCTCTATCATACTCCCTACATCATACATACACTCCCTCTATCGCACTCCCTACATAAAACATACACTCCCTCTGTCACTCCCTACATCATTCATACACTCCCTCTGTCACTTTCCCTACATCATTCATACACTCCCTCTATCACACTCCCTACATCATTCATACACTCCCTCTATCACACTCCCTACATCATTCTTACACTCCCTCTATCACACTCCCTACATCATTTTTACACTCCCTCTATCACACTCCCTACATCATTCATACACTCTCTCTATCACACTCCCTACATCATACATACACTCTTTTTATCACACTGCCTACATCATACATACACTCTCTCTATCACTCCCTACATCATTCATACACTCCCTTTGTCACTTTCCCTACATCATTCATACACTCTCTCTATCACACTCCCTACATCATTCATACACTCCCTCTATCACTCCCTACATCATTCATACACTCCCTCTATCACTTTCCCTACATCATTCATTCTCTCCCTCGATCACACTCCCTACATCATTCATACACTCCCTCTATCACACCCCCTACATCATACATACACTCCCTCTATCACACTCCCTACATCATTCATACACTCCCTCTATCACACTCCCTTCATCATACATACACACCCTCTATCACACTACCTACATCATTCATACACTCCCTCTATCACACTCCCTTCATCATACATACTCTCCCGCTATCACATTCCCTACATCATTCATACACTCCTTCTATCACACTCCCTACATCATTCTTACACTCCCTCTATTACACTCCCTACATCATTCATACACTCCCTCTATCATACTCCCTTCATCATACATACACTCCCTCTATCACACTGCCTACATCATTCATGCACTCCCTCTATCATGCTCCCTACATCATTCATACACTCCCTCTATCAAACTCCCTACATCATTCATACACTCCCTCTATCACACTCCCTACATCATTCTTACACTCCCTCCATCACACTCCCTACATCATTCATACACTCCCTCTATCACATTCCCTTTATCATATATACACTCCCTCTATCACACTACCTACATCATTCATACTCTCCCTCTATCACACTCCCATCATACAAACACTCCCTCTATCACACTCCCCACATCATTCATACACTCCCTCTGTCACACTTCCTACATCATACATACACTCCCTCTATCACACTCCCTACATCATTCATACACTCCCTCTATCACACTCCCTACATAATATTTACATACACACATTCCCTCTAGTTATCATACTCCATACATCATACATACACTCCCTCTATAACACTCCCTACATCATACACACACTCCCTCTATCACACTCCCTACATCATTTATACACTCCCTCTATCACACCCCTACATCATACATATACTCCCTCTATCACACTCCCTACATCATTTATACACTCCCTCTATCACACTTCCTACATCATTCATACACTTCCTCTATCACACCCCCTACATCATACATACACTCCCTCTATCACATTCCCTACATCATTCATACACTCCCTCTATCACACCCCCTATATCATACATACACTCCGTCTATCATACTCCCTACATCATACATACACTCCCTCTATCACACTCACTACATAATACATACACTCCCTCTATCTCTCCCTACATCATTCATACACTCCCTCTATCACTTTACCTACATCATTCATACACTCCCTCTATCACACTCCCTACATCATTTATACACTCCCTCGATCTCACTCCCTACTTCATTCATACACTCCCTCTCTCACTCCCTACATCATTCATACACTACCTCTATCACTTTCCCTACATCATTCATACATTCTCTCGATCACACTCCCTTCATCATTCATACACTCCCTCGATCACACTCCCTACATCATTCATTCACTCCCTCTATCACACTCCCTACATCATTCATACACTCCCTTGATCACACTTCCTATATAATTCATACACTCGCTCGATCACACTCCCTACATCATTCATACACTCCCTCTATCACACTCCCTACATCATTCATACACTCCCTCCATCACACTCCCAACATCATTCATACACTCCCTCAATCACACTCCCTGCATCATACATACACTCCCTCTATCACAGTCCCTACATCATTCAAACATTCCCTCTATCACACCCCCTACATAATATTTACATACACACTCTCCCTCTAGCTATCATACTCCATACATCATACATACACTCCCTCTATAACACTCCCTACATCATACACACACTCCCTCTATCACACTCCCTACATCATTCATACACTCCCTCTATCACACTCCCTACATCATTCATACACTCCCTCTATCACACCCCCTACATCATACATACACTCCCTCTATCACACTCCCTGCATCATACATACACTCCCTCTATCACAGTCCCTACATCATTCAAACATTCCCTCTATCACACCCCCTACATAATATTTACATACACACTCTCCCTCTAGCTATCATACTCCATACATCATACATACACTCCCTCTATAACACTCCCTACATCATACACACACTCCCTCTATCACACTCCCTACATCATTTATACACTCCCTCTATCACACCCCTACATCATACATATACTCCCTCTATCACACTCCCTACATCATTTATACACTCCCTCTATCACACTTCCTACATCATTCATACACTCCCTCTATCACACCCCCTACATCATACGTACACTCCCTCTATCACACTCCGTACATCATACATACACTCCCTCTATCATACTCCCTACATAATACATACACTCCCTCTATCACTCCCTACATTATTCATACACTCCCTCTGTCACTTTTCCTACCTCATTCATACACTCTCTCTATCACACTCCCTACATCATTTATACACTCCCTCGATCACACTCCCAACATCATTCATACACTCCCTCTATCACTCCCTACATCATTCATACACTCCCTCTATCACTTTCCCTACATCATTCATTCTCTCCCTCGATCACACTCCCTACATCATTCATACACTCCCTCGATCACACTCCCTACATCATTCATACACTCCCTCAATCACACTCCCTAAATCAATCATACACTCCCTCGATCACACTCCCTACATAATTCATACACTCCCTCTATCACACTCCCTACATCATTCTTATACTCCCTCTATCACACTCCCTACATCATTCATACACTCCCTCTATCACACTCCCTACATCATTCATACACTCCCTACATCAGTCATACACTCCCTCTATCACACTCCCTACATCATTCATACACTCCCTCTGACACACTCCCTACATCATTCTTACACTCCCTCTATCACACTCCCTTCATCATACATACACTCCCTCTATCACACTTCCTACATCATTCATACACTCCCTCTATCACACTCCCTATATCATTCATACACTCCCTCTATCACACTCCCTACATAATATTTACATACACACACTCCCTCTATCTATCATACTCCCTACATCATACATACACTCCCTCTATAACACTTCCTACATCATACACACACTCCCTCTATCACACTCCCTACATCATTTATACACCCTCTATCACACCCCCTACATCATACATACACTCCCTCTGTCACACTCCCTACGTCCTAGATACACTCCCTCTATCACACTTCCTACATCATTCATGCACTCCCTCTATTACACCCCCTACATCATACATACACTCCCTCTATCACACTCCCTACATCATACATACACTCCCTCTATCACACTCCCTACATCATACACACACTCCCTCTATCACATTCCCTACATCATTCATACACTCCCTCTATCACACCCCCTACATCATACATACACTCCCTCTGTTATACTCCCTACATCATACATACACTCCCTCTATCGCACTCCCTACATAAAACATACACTCCCTCTGTCACTCCCTACATCATTCATACACTCCCTCTGTCACTTTCCCTACATCCTTCATACACTCCCTCTATCACACTCCCTACATCATTCATACACTCCCTCTATCACACTCCCTACATCATTCTGACACTCCCTCTATCACACTCCCTACATCATTCTTACACTCCCTCTATCACACTCCCTACATCATTTTTACACTCCCTCTATCACACTCCCTACATCATTCATACACTCACTCTATCACACTCCCTACATCATACATACACTCTTTTTATCACACTCCCTACATCATACATACACTCTCTCTATCACTCCCTACATCATTCATACACTCCCTTTGTCACTTTCCCTACATCATTCATACACTCTCTCTATCACACTCCCTACATCATTCATACACTCCCTCTATCACTCCCTACATCATTCATACACTCCCTCTATCACTTTCCTTACATCATTCATTCTCTCCCTCGATCACACTCCCTACATCATTCATACACTCCCTCTATCACACCCCCTACATAATACATACACTCCCTCTATCACACTCCCTACATCATTCATACACTCCCTCTATCACACTCCCTTCATCATACGTACACACCCTCTATCACACTACCTACATCATTCATACACTCCCTCTATCACACTCCCTTCATCATACATACTCTCCCGCTATCACACTCCCTACATCATTCATACACTCCCTGTATCACACTCCCTACATCATTCTTACACTCCCTCTATTACACTCCCTACATCATTCATACACTCCCTCTATCATACTCCCTTCATCATACATACACTCCCTCTATCACACTGCCTACATCATTCATGCACTCCCTCTATCACGCTCCCTACATCATTCATACACTCCCTCTATCAAACTCCCTACATCATTCATACACTCCCTCTATCACACTCCCTACATCATTCTTACACTCCCTCCATCACACTCCCTACATCATTCATACACTCCCTCTATCACATTCCCTTTATCATATATACACTCCCTCTATCACACTACCTACATCATTCATACTCTCCCTCTATCACACTCCCATCATACATACACTCCCTCTATCACACTCCCTACATCATTCATACACTCCCTCTGTCACACTTCCTACATCATACATACACTCCCTCTATCACACTCCCTACATCATTCATACACTCCCTCTATCACACTCCCTACATAATATTTACATACACACATTCCCTCTAGTTATCATACTCCATACATCATACATACACTCCCTCTATAACACTCCCTACATCATACACACACTCCCTCTATCACACTCCCTACATCAATTATACACTCCCTCTATCACACCCCCTACATCATACATACACTCCCTCTATCACACTTCCTACATCATACATACACTCCCTCTATCACAATCCCTACATCATACATACACTCTCTCTATCACACTCCCTACATCATACACACTCCCTCTATCACATTCCCTACATCATTCATACACTCCCTCTATCACACCCCCTATATCATACATACACTCCGTCTATCATACTCCCTACATCATACATACACTCCCTCTATCACACTCACTACATAATACATACACTCCCTCTATCTCTACCTACATCATTCATACACTCCCTCTATCACTTTCCCTACATCATTCATACACTCCCTCTATCACACTCCCTACATCATTTATACACTCCCTCGATCTCACTCCCTACATCATTCATACTCTCCCTCTCTCACTCCCTACATCATTCATACACTCCCTCGATCACACTCCCTACATCATTCATACACTCCCTCAATCACACTCCCTACATCATTCATACACTCCCTCGATCACACTCCCTACATAATTCATACACTCCCTCTATCACACTCCCTACATCATTCTTATACTCCCTCTATCACACTCCCTACATCATTCATACACTCCCTCTTTCACACTCCCTACATCATTCATACACTTCCTACATCAGTCATACACTCCCTCTATCACACTCCCTACATCATTCATACACTCCCTCTGACACACTCCCTACATCATTCTTACACTCTCTCTATCACACTCCCTTCATCATACATACACTCCCTCTATCACACTTCCTACATCATTCATACACTCCCTCTATCACACTCCCTATATCATTCATACACTCCCTCTATCACACTCCCTACATAATATTTACATACACACACTCCCTCTATCTATCATTCTCCCTACATCATACATACACTCCCTCTATAACACTTCCTACATCATACACACACTCCCTCTATCACACTCCCTACATCATTTATACACTCCCTCTGTCACACCCCCTACATCATACATACACTCCCTCTATCACACTCCCTACATCATAGATTCACTCCCTCTATCACACTTCCTACATCATTCATACACTCCCTCTATTACACCCCCTACATCATACATACACTCCCTCTATCACACTCCCTACATCATACATACACTCCCTCTATCACACTCCCTACATCATACACACACTCCCTCTATCATACTCCCTACATCATACATACACTCCCTCTATCACACCCCCTACATCATACATACACTCCCTCTATCATACTCCCTACATCATACATACACTCCCTCTGTCACTCCCTACATCATTCATACACTCCCTCTGTCACTTTCCCTACATCATTCATCCACTCCCTCTATCACATTCCCTACATCATTCATACACTCCCTCTATCACACTCCCTACATCATTCTTACACTCCCTCTATCACACTCCCTACATCTTTCTTACACTCCCTCTATCACACTCCCTACATCATTCTTACACTCCCTCTATCACACTCCCTACATCATTCATACACTCACTCTATCACACTCCCTACATCATACATACACTCATTTAATCACACTCCCTACATCATACATACACTCCCTCTATCACTCCCTACATCATTCATACACTCCCTTTGTCACTTTCCCTACATCATTCATACACTCTCTCTATCACACTCCCTACATCATTTATTCACTCCCTCGATCACACTCCCTACATCATTCATACACTCCCTCTATCACTCCCTACATCATTCATACACTCCCTCTATCACTTTCCCTACATCATTCAATCTCTCCCTCGATCACACTCCCTACATCATTCTTACCCTCCCTCGATCACACTCCCTACATCATTCATACACTCCCTCTATCACACTCCCTACATAATTCATACACTCCCTCTATCACTCTCCCTACATCATTCTTACACTCCCTCTATCACACTCCCTACATCATTCATACACTCCCTCTATCACACTCCCTACATGATTCATACACTCCCTCTATCACACTCCCTACATCAGTTATACACTCCCTCTATCACACTCCCTACATCATTCATACACTCCCTCTATCACACTCCCTACATCATTCTTACACTCCCTCTATCACACTCCCTACATCATTCATACACTCCCTCTATCACACTCCTTTCATCATACATACACTCCCTCTTTCACACTACCTACATCATTCATACACTCCCTCTATCACACTCCCTTCATCATACATACACTCCCTCTATCACACTCCCTACATCATTTATACACTCCCTCTATCACACTCCCTACATCATTCATACACTCCCTCTATCACGCTCCCTACATCATTCATTCACTCCCTCTATCACACTCCCTACATCATTCATACACTCCCTCTATCACACTCCCTACATCATTCATACACTCCCTCTATCACACTCCCTACATCATTCTTACACTCCCTCTATCACACTCCCTACATCATTCATACACTCCCTCTATCACACTCCCTTTATCATATATACACTCCCTCTATCACACTACCTACATCATTCATACTCTCCCTCTATCACACTCCCATCATACATACACTCCCTCTATCACACTCCCTACATCATTCATACACTCCCTCTATCACACTGCCTACATCATTCATACACTCCCTCTGTCACACTCCCTTCATCATTTACACACTCCCTCTATCACACTCCCTACATCATTTACACACTCCCTCTGTCACATTTCCTACATCATTCATACACTCCCTCTATCACACTTCCTAGAACATTCATACACTCCCTCTATCACACTGCCTACATCATTCATACACTCCCTCTATCACACCCCCTATATCATACATACACTCGGTCTATCATACTCCCTACATCATACATACACTCCCTCTATCACACTCACTACATAATACATACACTCCCTCTATCTCTCCCTACATCATTCATACACTCCCTCTATCACTTTCCCTACATCATTCATACACTCCCTCTATCACACTCCCTACATCATTTATACACTCCCTCGATCTCACTCCCTACATCATTCATACACTCCCTCTGTCACTCCCTACATCATTCATACACTACCTCTATCACTTTCCCTACATCATTCATACATTCTCTCGATCACACTCCCTTCATCATTCATACACTCCCTCGATCACACTCCCTACATCATTCATTCACTCCCTCTATCACACTCCCTACATCATTCATACACTCCCTTGATCACACTTCCTATATAATTCATACACTCGCTCGATCACACTCCCTTCATCATTCATACACTCCCTCTATCACACTCCCTACATCAATCATACACTCCCTCCATCACACTCCCAACATCATTCATACACTCCCTCAATCACACTCCCTACATCATTCATACACTCCCTCTATCACACCCCCTACATCATACATACACTCCCTCTATCACACTCCCTACATCATACATACACTCCCTCTATCACAGTCCCTACATCATTCATACATTCCCTCTATCACACCCCCTACATAATATTTACATACACACTCTCCCTCTAGCTATCATACTCCATACATCATACATACACTCCCTCTATAACACTCCCTACATCATACACACACTCCCTCTATCACACTCCCTACATCATTTATACACTCCCTCTATCACACCCCTACATCATACATATACTCCCTCTATCACACTCCCTACATCATTTATACACTCCCTCTATCACACTTCCTACATCATTCATACACTCCCTCTATCACACCCCCTACATCATACATACACTCCCTCTATCACACTCCCTACATCATACATACACTCCCTCTATCATACTCCCTACATAATACATACACTCCCTCTATCACTCCCTACATTATTCATACACTCCCTCTGTCACTTTTCCTACCTCATTCATACACTCTCTCTATCACACTCCCTACATCATTTATACACTCCCTCGATCACACTCCCTACATCATTCATACACTCCCTCTATCACTCCCTACATCATTCATACACTCCCTCTATCACTTTCCCTACATCATTCATTCTCTCCCTCGATCACACTCCCTACATCATTCATACACTCCCTCGATCACACTCCCTACATCATTCATACACTCCCTCAATCACACTCCCTACATCAATCATACACTCCCTCGATCACACTCCCTACATAATTCATACACTCCCTCTATCACACTCCCTACATCATTCTTATACTCCCTCTATCACACTCCCTACATCATTCATACACTCCCTACATCAGTCATACACTCCCTCTATCACACTCCCTACATCATTCATACACTCCCTCTGACACACTCCCTACATCATTCTTACACTCCCTCTATCACACTCCCTTCATCATACATACACTCCCTCTATCACACTTCCTACATCATTCATACACTCCCTCTATCACACTCCCTATATCATTCATACACTCCCTCTATCACACTCCCTACATAAAATTTACATACACACACTCCCTCTATCTATCATACTCCCTACATCATACATACACTCCCTCTATAACACTTCCTACATCATACACACACTCCCTCTATCACACTCCCTACATCATTTATACACCCTCTATCACACCCCCTACATCATACATACACTCCCTCTATCACACTCCCTACGTCCTAGATACACTCCCTCTATCACACTTCCTACATCATTCATGCACTCCCTCTATTACACTACCTACATCATACATACACTCCCTCTATCACACTCCCTACATCATACATACACTCCCTCTATCACACTCCCTACATCATACACACACTCCCTCTATCACATTCCCTACATCATTCATACACTCCCTCTATCACACCCCCTACATCATACATACACTCCCTCTATCATACTCCCTACATCATACATACACTCCCTCTATCGCACTCCCTACATAAAACATACACTCCCTCTGTCACTCCCTACATCATTCATACACTCCCTCTGTCACTTTCCCTACATCATTCATACACTCCCTCTATCACTTTCCCTACATCATTCATTCTCTCCCTCGATCACACTCCCTACATCATTCTTACACTCCCTCGATCACACTCCCTACATCATTCATACACTCCCTCTATCACACTCCCTACATAATTCATACACTCCCTCTATCACTCTCCCTACATCATTCTTACACTCCCTCTATCACACTCCCTACATCATTCATACACTCCCTCTATCACACTCCCTACATGATTCATACACTCCCTCTATCACACTCCCTACATCAGTTATACACTCCCTCTATCACACTCCCTACATCATTCATACACTCCCTCTATCACACTCCCTACATCATTCTTACACTCCCTCTATCACACTCCCTACATCATTCATACACTCCCTCTATCACACTCCCTTCATCATACATACACTCCCTCTTTCACACTACCTACATCATTCATACACTCCCTCTATCACACTCCCTTCATCATACATACACTCCCTCTATCACACTCCCTACATCATTTATACACTCCCTCTATCACACTCCCTACATCATTCATACACTCCCTCTATCACGCTCCCTACATCATTCATTCACTCTCTCTATCACACTCCCTACATCATTCATACACTCCCTCTATCACACTCCCTACATCATTCATACACTCCCTCTATCACACTCCCTACATCATTCTTACACTCCCTCTATCACACTCCCTACATCATTCATACACTCCCTCTATCACACTCCCTTTATCATATATACACTCCCTCTATCACACTACCTACATCATTCATACTCTCCCTCTATCACACTCCCATCATACATACACTCCCTCTATCACACTCCCTACATCATTCATACACTCCCTCTATCACACTGCCTACATCATTCATACACTCCCTCTATCACACTGCCTACATCATTCATACACTCCCTCTGTCACACTCCCTTCATCATTTACACACTCCCTCTATCACACTCCCTACATCATTTACACACTCCCTCTGTCACATTTCCTACATCATTCATACACTCCCTCTATCACACTTCCTAGAACATTCATACTCTCCCTCTATCACACTACCTACATCATTCTTACTCTCCCTCTATCACACTCCCTACATCATTTACACACTTCCTCTATCACACTCCCTACATCATTCAAACACTCCCTCTATTACTCTTTTACACACTCCCTCTATCACACTTCCTACATCATTCATACACTCCCTCTATCACACTCCCTACATCATACTTACATACACACACACCCTCTATCACACTCCCTACATCATACTTACATACACGCACTCCATCTAACACACTCCCTACATTCACACACTTAAGTTATCACAATCCCTCTTTCATACTCCCTACATCATACAGACACACACTCCCTCTATCACACTCTCTACATCATACATGCACACAATCTCTCTTTCATACCCCCTACATCATACATACACACACTCCCTCTATCATACTCTCTACATCATACATGCATACACTCCCTCTATCACACTCTCTACCGCATACATGCACACACTCCCTCTATCACACTCTCTACATCATACATGCATACACTCCCTCTATCACACTCTCTACATCATACATGCACACACTTCCTCTATCACACTCTCTACATCATACATGCACACACTCCCTCTCATACATAAACCATTAACACACAGTTCATCTATCACACTCCCTACATCATACATACATACATACATACATACATACATACATATATGCTGATGAGCATTTTTCCCACGGGCTTAATCGGGGGTTAACGCACGGAAACCCACTGATGCTGTGTTAACACCATAATTCATGGGTTTTTCTGCATGTGATGGTGCCTTTTCCTTGCAGACTTTTCGTCACAGCTCCTGAAGCTCCACCTTGGGGAGATGATGCTGGGGGTTTATGGAGTTTGATCCATGGGGTCAAATCACGGTCCCAATCAGTGGCTGCTCCAGAGGTGGGGCTGCAGCACAGTTCAAAATTCAAATAGGGGAATCACACCAACTGTCATTTCACACAAAGCCAAACATCGCTGGCTGGGACTCACTGCAGTTGGTGCGACTCCCCTATTTGAATTTTGAACTGTGCTGCAGCCCCCCCTCTGGAGCCTACACTGGTCCCCACTGATAATAATGGGGACTGTGTTCTGCAGGAGAATCGGGTGAAATGTCCTGCATTAGGCTGTTAGTACATATTGCTGATACATACAGTTTCTGCACCATTTTATGAAAAATAGGCACCTGTGATACAAATAAAGATAAATAACAGCAACATTGTAGCATTACATAATACCATACCATAACTATTTACTTATTCACTATACTATAGAACAGGGGTGAACCCTATGCCGCTTGCCAGCCAATTGTGTTTAACCCGTCTTCTCCCACCCCTCCACAAAGTGCATGCAGCCCACTCGTGACTACACTGCATTGGCACTCCCTTACATATGAGCGCGACTTGCATGTAAAGGTCTATGAGAACGATTTTCATAAACATTAGAAATGTCATTCCCTAATGTTACTGTTGGAAAGACATGCATTGTGTACATGCAATTTCACATGTTCAAGATATGATTCAATTTCTGTCACATGAGTAAACAACATTTTGTAAATGAGACTTATTTAAAATAGTGCATTGTGCATTTTATATACATTATTTATACATTTCTTTTTAAAAACCTACTATATATTGTGTGGATTTACAGTAGTTTTCCTATTTTTATTACGACAACTCAATTTAGTGAGTTCAAGTGCTCTCTAATTTGGTCAAGCATTTTTATGGCTAGTTAAGCTGGTTTAGCGTGTAATACAAAGTACAATGTGCATAAAGGCTCGTCTCACCATCAAGCGCAGATAACTTGTCATTTGCTCTCAGAATTACACCTTTTGAAAACATTTTGGGGGACTATAATATATTTGTGGAAAAGCAGTTATTTTACAGTACTCGGCAAAAGTCTGGGCTCACGGTTAAAGACAGACCTCTTGTGATATATTCAAGAAAAATGACTTCATTTGATGACATCCTGGAGGACATTGGGCAGTTTGGTCTGTTTCAGAAACAGTTATTTTTTATCATGTGCCTGATATCTGCTGTGTACAGTCCAATATATGTGGGCATTGTGTTTCTAGGCTTTGTGCCTGAATTCAGATGCAATAATTCAGCAGCTGAGGTTCTGAGGACTAACTGTGGATGGAGCATTGAGGATGAAATTAACTACACTGTTCCAGGACTGTATGATTCCACAGATACCTCGTACATAAATCAGTGTTTTCAGTATGATATAGACTGGAATGGGGCATCTCTCAGTTGTACAGATCCATTAAGGAATATTACATCTAATAATAATAATATACCTGTTACTACCTGTACGAATGGGTGGATATATGAAACTACAGGATCATCCATAGTGACAGAGGTAAGGAGTTTTGTCAAATGTAGGAGGAAGTGTATATATATATATATATATATATATATATATATATATATATATATATATATTAATATTAAAAAAAAATACCGGCATTCACTGAAAGTCTGAGCTATGAGGTACTTGCTGGGGTGCTCACCTTGGCCTTGCGGTGATATGCCCCTCCAAATCTGTGAACCTTAAAAGCAGCACTCCCAGATTGAGATAGTTAAACAATATCCAGTGCTTTACTGGGAATCTGTATGAAATACCGCCGGCCGCAAGGTTCGATTCCCGGCAGCGGCAGCCCGACAGATGAACAGATCCCGACAGCGGCAGCCCGACTGCGCTGGAAATCCCGATCGTCCTCAGGTAAGTAATAACTAACCTAACCCCCCTAACCCTCCTTAGGGGTGCCTAACCCTAACCTCCCCCCCAAGTGCCTAACCCTAATCCCCGCTGTAAGTGCCTAACCCTAACCCCCCCTTCCCCGCTGCCTAAACCTAAGTCCCCCGAGGGGGTGCTTAACCCTAAGTCCCCTCCGGGGGTGCCTAACCCTCCCTCCCCCTAGCCTAACCCTATCCCTCCTGGGGGGGGTGCCTAACCCTAAGTCCCCTCCGGTTGCACTAAACCTACACCCCCCGCGCGACTGTCCGCTCGCGGCGCCCGGCATCCCTTCGATCGGGATGCCGGGCGCCTGTCTTCCGGCGTTGGGAAAATGACAGGCGTCTAGATATAGACGCCTGTCATTTAACCCACGCCGGGATAAAGCAGTCGGGAAGCCGGCTGTCGGGATCACGTCAGCCGGTTTCCCGATTGCATCCCCTTTACTGTGCTACTGTGCACAGTAAAGCACTGGATATTGTTTAGCTATCTCAGTTTGGGAGTGCTACTTTTTTTGTTCATATATATATATATATATATATATATATATATATGTTAAAATTAAGTATACATTGGGCTGTATTATTAAAGAATTGCTGTTGTATTTTCTCAAAACATTTGTGTTCCTGCGCAAGTAAATGATACAAAAATTTATTACTCCTAAAAATATGTGAAAGACAATAGCTGCAGTGGAGGATTTCAAAATAGTTAATTTTGAACTAAATATGTTTAGAATCTAGTTTGGTACAGTTTGTGCCCTAATTCGTTGGACACCTACATATAGTTTTATTTATCAGAACAGCGTCTTTGCTAGTGCTGTAGTTAGGCAATAAAGAATGATCTGTATGATGAACACAATTAGACAGGAGATAAAGCCTGTGTGACATAAAAAGAAGTTCCACCTTTTTGAATTACTGAAATTTTCAAAAGATGAATGTCACACCCTGGTGCCTCCTCTGGCTATATGTATTGTTGATATAATTAATTCATATGGGACATAAATGGAGAAAAAAACACATATACATAGCGTGATACTGCAAAATTTATATTTGAAGACACTCGCAGGCAGCCTGGCGATGTTTGCATTCTGCGCATGCGTACGCATTGCAGTGCGCGAACCAGTCCATGCAATAGTGAAGCGAACGCTCCTTGTGCATAGACGCCTCGCTAGCTTCAGTGATAGGACAAGCCGTTTGTGAGCGGTGACAGGGGGTGGTCGATGGAAATGGGAGTGTGGTGGTGCGAACGCAGTCGTGTCTGTGCTTAATTAGTACACGTCACATGGCTGAATTACACACTGAAGCACTCGCAGTGTTTGCGGTAGGGTATGGTCTGCCACAAGTGCTGCGTATGCATCTGATGGTTCCCAATGTTACCGATTGATGGATACACTTCCTGGAGATGACGTGTATTACTAAGGGAAAGTGGGCGTCTTAAGACAGGCTGGTGGACGTCTACATACACACCGCGATCGCACGCCAAGACATAGTGGGCATGCTAATGCCTTGCTGTGCGATCGCGGGATTTGCATACTTTGGCAGGGTACGAACGGGTCTGAATTGGGCCCAGTGTTACCTAACCTCTGTCCTCAAGGCACACTAATACCCCTTTTACACCAGAGCAAAGACCGGGGTTTTGCTGGGTCTACCCGAGTCGCAGTTCAGTGTAAAAGGGTCCCTGAAAAATAACCCGGGTCAAGTGACCCAGCAATCCAATCCAGGTAGCTACCAGGGTTGGACCCAGGATGGACCTGAGTAATGGTGCAGTGTAAACGGTGCGACCCGGGTTATCCGACCTGGGTCATGCCTAAAATGAGCTGATTGGTGGTTGTGGAGCAGTCACCTCCCACTTTTTATGACCTCACAGATTTAGCAGGGAAGACCTGAGTTCAGTGTGAACAGCGCTGACCTGGGAGTAACCCAGATCGAAGGTGCAGTGTAAATGGTGTCTGACCTCAGTCTGACCTGGGTTGGAACCATGTCCAAAAACCCAGGTCGGACCCGGGTTTTTGGTGGAAAAGAGGTGAAACAGTCCAGGTTTTAGTGATATGCATGCTTGAGCACGGATGGTTAAATCAAAAGAACTGAGGTACTAATTAAGACACCTGTGCTCAAGTATGGCTATCCTTAAAACTTGGGGCCTGATTCAGAGCCGGACGCTATTTGCGCTCGCTCGTTCAGAAAAAGGGGCCGGATATTTAAATAGAGCGCTCGCTCTTTGCGGTCTGTTGACGCCTCTATGTCTGAACGAGCGAACGAAACATGTGCTCGCTATTTTTTATAAAACGCCCCCCTGGCCGCCTGCATCCTACGTCATCTCCGCTATTTATTAGATTAATCGAGTACATCGAAAGGCGTATGAACTGCTCGCAGTGCTTGTGGTTGGATTTTCCTACCGCAATCATGCGAGCAGTTCAGGCTAAAAGACAACCAAGTGACGTGGTCGATGACGCTGCTTTGTTGATTATGCACACCCTTAAAACGCCCGTTTTGACCGTTTGGCACGCCTGCGTTCGGTTCTCCACTCCCCGTTTTCAAGCACCTTCCCCTGTTACCACCCACAAACGCCTAATTCTGTCACTCAAATTAGCAGGCATTCGCTATTTTGCGAGCACACAATTTCCGACCGCAATGAATGGTTCGCGCATGCGTATTACAACCCATACGCATGCGCAGTTGTGCGAACATCGTTCGGAGCGAACGAGCGGCCGCTTACGAGCGGCTCTGAATCAGGCCCTTGGACTGTTAGGGGTAAATTTACTAAAGTGAGAGTTTTTACAAGTGAGTTTTAGAAGAGATGTTGCCCATAGCAACCAGATTCTAGCTAATATCTTCTAGAAGGTGCTAGATAAATGTTAAGTAGAATCTGATTGGTTGGTATGGGCAACATCACTTCTAAAACTCACTTCTAAAAACTCTCACTTTAGTAAATTTACCATTTAGTGTGCCTTAACAACCCTGCCTTAAGGGATGGTTCTTTACTGAATATCAACTTGATAGGTAGCCCAGCATAAGGTGTCACTGTTCCCCTATGTTCTTCCTCTTTATTTCAAAGTGGCATATGGAGATCATTTCGCATTCATCGTAGAATGTTATATAGAAAGAGAACACACACAACAGTGTAAAACCTTCTAGCACTATGGGCCAAATTCAATTAGGTGTGAAAAGTCGCGATTGGTGAAAAGCGATCAACTGTGCAAAGTTTTCTCCTCATTTGCCAGTTTTGATGTGATCTTTTCGCATACTTTCCCAATGCTTGCGCCCGCTTTTTGCCCTTATACAATTGCAAAACATGTGAAAACGCATATATGTGAAAACTGCGAGTGGCGAAACTAGCGAAAAAAAGGACAGCATATTTTGGGGAAATCAGTCTGTACCCCATAAAAGCCTAACTGACACTGGAAATCAATATAGAAGTATATTAATCGCCCTAATAAAAGTATTTTGGGTTCTTATTCTTAAATTAAGTCAAATGGCTGTTACTGTAAATGTATATTTGCAAAAGTGTTGAAAATTATATAAAGCTATTTATTTTGGAGAAAATAATAGTTGTAGTTAAATTGGGGGTACATTATTGTGGCTATAAAGTGCAGTTTAAATTTTTTTAAAAGTGCACCTGCTGCAGCCACCTGCAATCCTAAAAACACATGTCCCATCCATACAGCCCCCCAAAATACCCGACCAAGTACTTTAAATCCATTTTCCAACACTTTTTACATTTCCATCCCAAAAATTACATGTTATTATTAGGGGGATTTAAGGTTTTTTTTATACTCTTTTTTTTTTTTCCTAATTAGTCATTAGGGGGGGTATCCAAAGGGTTCTGAACCAAGGAGCTGATTCAGACCCGCTCACTAGGATGCGATCGATCGTAGCTGGCCGATATTTGCAATCTGCGCATGCGTAAGCATCGCAATACGCGTGCGCGAACCACTGCGAAAGATCGGCAATCGCTCGCTCGCCCAGAATAGACAGCTCATCTGAATGAGTGACAGGAGAGGCTGTTTGTGGGTGGTAACAGGGGCAGATCACTAGAAATGGGGGAGTGGAGGTACGAACGCAGGCGTGCCTGAGTGTCTCAACGCCATTTCTGAGGCGTGCATAATTAACAGGCAGCATCATAGTACACGTCACCTGGCTGTATTTCACACTGAAGTGATCGCAGTGCTTGTGGCAAGGTATAGTCAACCTCAAGCGCTGTGATCACATCCGATGGTGCTCGACGTACCAATGTTTTCATGCACTTCCAGGAGATGACGTGCGCAAGTGGGCGTCTTATGAGTGGCTGGTGGGCGTCTGTATAAAAGTGAACGCACGCCAAGACATAGTGGGCGTGCTAATGCCTTGCCGTGCGATCGCCAGCCTTGCTGGGCTTGCGCTGGATTTGCAAACGCTGGGAGCGAGCAAACGCATCTAGCGAGCAGGTCTGAATGAGCTCCCAAGTCCCCACATTTTAAGGCAAAAATAGGGATTTTGCTAATTTTTTCACCTGCCTCTGAGGTGGTGAAAACTTTTCCCCGGTTTCTGCAAAAATTCTGGAAATTGAATAGCGCGTTACGTTGGTATGTGCAAAATGATTGCATCGGCAAACGCTTTTCACCAAACGCCACTTTTCGTACCTAATTGAATTTGCCCCTATATAAGCTCTTATAGTGAAAAAAACACTCATACTGTATGTGTTTAAATTGCAGAATGCATATAGGGCATGATTCAGAGATGCATCTTTGGACGCAGCAGCTATGCGGAAATATGCTAATGCTGCAGTAGACGTCTGAGAACAAAAGCTGCCGGCATTGCAAATCAGAGTCTCCGTCTGAAGATGCATCATCGGATCACCATTGCGACCATTGGTCACAGCATCGGCCATCTGAGTGAGCCTAAGGCTGTCTCATCTATATAGCCAAGGCCAGTACCTCTGCGTTGGCAGACACTGGCCTCGGCACTCCCACAAAATGAAGGCAATACGCCTCCGTTTTGGGAATTTGTCCACGTCGCTGTCTCCTCCCTGTCCTCAAAGAGCTGCAGTATGTCAATCATGTTGTGGCTTAGGGGGCACTGTGAGCGATCTCGCAGTAAAAGATCTGCACATGCGCAGATCAAAAACCATCGGACATGTGCACAAACCATCAACTGTGTCTTAGCTTCGTCGGCCATTCTGAGTAGCCATAGCGGACGATAATCGTCTAATCTGTGACCAATGCTGCGTATTTTTACGCAGATGCTGTGACTTTTCATGCAGCTGCTTGGATTTGCAAAGCTGCCGGTGGGTGTCTCAATACATATCTCAGCGGCTGCATCATTTGTATATTATCTCACAGTAGCTGTGTAAAAAATCTAGTAGTGACGAGATTACACTTGAATACAGGCCGGCCAAGAGCCGTGGCGGGGCCCCGGTAATAGGGGGCGTAGCCTAATAGGGGAGGCGTGGCCACACCCCATTGCCGAGAGGAAAAAAATAAATATTTGCAGCGCGCGCGCTGGGGAGGGGGGGCGCTCTGAGCCCCCTCAGCCCAGCGCAAAGCCAGGGGGGGCGCGATCAGTGTGATCGCTCCCCCGCACAGGCTTAGGAGACTGCTCGTGGCTGCTGTTCAGCAGCCACAAGCAGTCTCCAAATGCAGCTCAGCACACGCTGTGTGCTGGGCTGCTGTGAGGGGGGGTGGCGCCGGACCCGGGCCCCCGCCGGGCCCCTCAGGAAGCCCGGGCCCAGGTAATCTGTACCCGCTCCCCCCCCCTCTCGGCGCCCCTGCATGAATATCCAACATTTCATATTTACATCGGAAAAAAATTGGAAAATATGTGTGATCTTTTTTAACTCAACATTCACGTTTTAAGATAATTCAAAAATATATGATATGATAATTGCCTTGCAGCTGATGTAATCTATAAATATATACTGTATTACATTTATTTACTTGCCAACAAGAGAGATATATTAGGAGAGATTTTCTAAATTGTGGATTATAAACCGATACTTACTAAAGGCATAAACACACATCACCTGAATATCCAGTCATCCCTATACCACAAGTTTGAGCATGGCTGGAATGGAAACGAAAATATATTTGCATTTTTTTATTTTGTTCAAATGTGCTAACTGCAATATCTATGTTCATCAAATGCAATATGTATTGTGTGCATTATTTCAATTGAATCAGGTCAAGGCTTTAAATCCTAGGGCACTTACTATACAGTTTCCAGCATTGAATGCCATAAAATCTTAAGGCTCTTGGTCATCAAGTGTACATATTTTGGACATTCCTGAATTCACTTTTGATGCATTAGAAATCTTCCATGTATGGGAGGAAAGGTGCATCCATGGCGCCCGGAGCAACACGCACACACACACACTCACACATACACACACACACACACATACTGTCACACTCGGCGCTGATAAATCCCCTTCTGAGGGGTTGAAAGCTGTGGTCTAGGGTTGAGGAAGGAATCGGAGATGAGGGACCTGACTGTAAGTTCTCCTCATCCACAAGTATTGGGTGTTGGCAAGACCTGACCAAAGAGTCTAACCTGCCGGAAGGTGTTCACCAGTGACCCCGGGATATGGGTTTAGCTGCTTCCAGCAAGCAGGTTACGGCCCTTTGGTCAGGTACCCAAAACAGTGAGAAATGGAGAGAAGTTCACCACTATGGCCCAGAGAGAAGTACTTGGGAGAAGTACTAACGTGTATACTATTGTATAACGTTTGGAACAGAAGGAGGTTCAGTGATTGTACTCTATGGTGAGCACATGAGGTGTGACTCCAGACGCATCGGAGGGTGGTTCGATGTTTGTACACAGTGGTGTGTACTGTGGACCTCATTCAGACCCGCTTGCAAGCGGGTTGATGGTGGGGCACTGCGCACCTGCCGCGCGCAAGCCTCGTGGCGAGTGAGAAATTCACTCGCTCCGGGGCTCGCTACAAACGGGGTGGCTGTCGATGTTGATCAACAGCTCGCCCCATTTTGTAGACGGGAAGGGGGGGGTGGTTGGACAAACGGAGGTGTTCCTGAAGGAACGCCTACCATTTGTGGGAGGCCCTACTGAAATCACTCTATTTGAGCAGGAAGCTCACTGGGGCTTGCGGCAGTTGAGACCCTACCACAAGGGTCTTGTCGCAAGCCCAATGGTCGCAATAATTGTGACCATCACCTGGCCGCTCGCAAAAGCTGTGGGTGGTCATCCACAGCTTAGCGAGCGGCCAGGAGGCCGTTTTAAAAAAAAAAAAAGCCGCCCTCATTTAGAGTGAGCGCTCGTTTTTTGCGAGCGCCTCTGAATGAGGTCCAGTGTGTACACAAAGTGCGACTCCAGACGCATCGGAGGATGGTTGGGTAAATTTGTACACAGAGGTGTGTATTGTAACTGAAACAAAGTAACAGCGCTAATGGATAGAGAGATATTTTAAATAAATGTATATCATATACACATGGCTTAGTCAAAATGAACACAATTTAATAGGAACGTATAAAAACATGAATATAAAAGCTAAAATGTGCAATATTGCAATAGGGATTGGCCCCACAACACTGTAATGAGTCACTGAGTCCAGTATCAAGTGAATAGCCGGTGAAAGTCCCAGTAAGAGGAGCACATTACCAAGTGGGTACTGTAGCAGGAGGTCCTTGCATACAAAGTAAGTACTTTAACTTGGATAAGCTGTTGTGTACACAATGTGCAACTCCGAACGCACCAGAAAATAGTTGGTAGTTGTTATGGATGTGCAGGCTCGGATAGGTTCGAGTTTGCACGTGGAGTTCGGATTTTTCCCTCCAAAAAAACGGAACTCAGAAAGAGGCAAAACGTCATCTTACATGGACGAACATCATCATTCCTGGACTTTTGTCCAGGAATGATGATGTTCGTCCATGTAAGATGACGTTTTGCCTCTTTCTGAGTTCCGTTTTTTTGGAGGGAAAAATCCGAACTCCACGTGCAAACTCAAACCTATCCGAGCCTGCACATCCCTAGTAGTTGTACACGTGGTGTGTACTGTCTACACAATGTGCGACTCCAGATGAACCGGAAGATGGTAATGGAAAGCAACGGTAATAGAGAACGAGGAGCAGGAACCTGAAACATAATAACAAACAGCATACACTGGAAGTAACAACGTTGCACAGGCAACTTCCTGGTGTCCAGAGCCCAGTCATATACCCTACAGTAGCAGTTCATTGGATGACAGCGTTAGCTGATCGAAACTACGCTACCATTGGTGAAGGGAACAGTCAGGTGAGAATGACCAACATAAAGCAAGAGAAGAGAAAAGAATGGATTGGCGCTGTCACAAGCAGCTGGTTCAAAAGGAGTTGTCAGACTCCAAGCAAAGATATAATGGTAGGAAAGGGGATTGAACAGCGCTGATAGCAATGATATTATTAAAATGGATTTAATAAAATGAATTATCACTGAAGACAAATAATAGAATAAAACATGCTGAATATATAAACAATCAAAGCACCTAATACTAATAAAAATATATACTATTCGGCTCTCCTATTCAATGGTCTCATATGGATTGGTTCACAATAGAAAGCTATTTAATGATATAAAACATTACATAAAAATCAATGCATATAAAATCAAAACATAAAGATTGAAAAGCAGTAGTGGTCTGATCCTGAGATAATAGATTAACTTAGTCTATATAAATCCATTGTCCATGAGAAGATATGAAAAGTCAATGACAAAGTCTCATAATTAGTTGCAACATTCATATAGAGGAAATGGAGTCAGATATCAGGCAATCCAGATGATTATCCAGCAAATGAAATAAGTATATTACCAGCCTTCAAAAGTGGTCCGTTTTAGCAGATGGACGACAGTGTCAGTGGCTGGGAAGGGGTGTAAAAGATGCTGGTCCGGAACCTCTCGTAAAGTCTCCAATCCAATAAGATATTCAAGGGGTGCTAAACGCGTTTTGTTGTGGAAAACTCCCACAACTTCGTCAGTAGCTTATTTGAGAAAGACTAACATGGCGGTGCCCATGACGGCAACCTTGGAAACCAGGACATGGAGCCACACATGGAAGTCCAGAAAGTACCTAAGGCAGAATCCTCAGTGCGTCACCCTTTGCTGCACCTGATGTTTGACTGCGCGAGAAGTTAAAGGAAGCCGGTGCTGGGGTGAGTAATGGCCGATCCTAGGCCAAACCCTGACAGTACCCCCCTTTTTCATGGTGGACTCCGGACACCCACAAGGCTTATCAGGAAACTTCCTATGAAACCCTTGATTGAGTTGAGGAGCATGGATGTCTGAGGCTTTGATCCACGCACGTTCCTCCGGCCCATATTCACTCCAGTCAATGAGATATTGAAGGCAATTTGATCAATGTCGAGAGTCAAGGAGCCTCAGCACGTCACCCGCCACCGTACCTGACATCTGGCCGCATGAAAAGTCAGGGGAAGCCGGTGCTGGGGTGAGTAACGGCCGATCCTAGGCTGAACCCTGACACACGCAAACACTGAACACACTTAACTACGCTTTACTGACCAAACTTAAACCCCCCGCCACTGGGCAAACTTACTTCCCACTCCTACTGGGCACACTTACCATCAACCCCCCCCCCCCCACACACACACTACTGGACACACTTGCCCTTCACTGTGCATGTGTACACTTACACCCCATCCCCCATGTAAGCAGTGCTAGATTAAGGTCCTCATGTGCCTGGAGCTGAAATTTCCAAAATTACCTAGGTCACCTATCCCCAGGGCTGGCCCTGAATATAAACACATACACAAATGCATTGTAGGGTAGATTAATCAAATCTTAGATAAAGTAGAGAAGTTGCCCATAACAACAATTCAACTTGCAGCACAATTTATCTAGCACAGCTCTCTGCATCTGCCAACCCTCTCCGCCAGGCACTATGCTGGCTTCACTTCCTCTACAAAGTCCAATTTAAACTCCTCACACCTATAAACCCCTTACCCAATTCTCTCCATCTACATCTCTAACATCATCTCCCTTAACACTCCCATTCACCCACTTCACCCTTCCAATGGCTGCCGCCTCTCTTCCTAACAGATTACCTCTTCCCTCTCCCACCTCCAGGATTTCGCACATGTACCTTCCAATACATGGAACTCCATCCTAGTGCTAGAGAGAATATCCATAATTGTTATGCTACAGTACGTGACTGAATGAAATTACATAGATGTAGATGAACCTTCTGTTTCACAAATGCCAACCCAACAACTGTGTACTGCTGACAACTATCTTTACCAACAAGAGAAAAAGAAAAAAGTAAGGCAGGAAAAGAGTTTAGCACTGAAGCTGCCCACACACATAGCGATATTTTACCAGAACTGGCCGATTCTGACACATTGGAACGACAGATCGTGTAAAATATGGCCAAATCGTGAGTAAATCGTGAGTTCCCACTAATGATCACGATGCGATGCGCGTCCACGCTGGTCACACATCGCATCATCAGATCTGCCGTGCCCCATATATATATACTTTGCTCCACCAAAAAAACTCCAAAGATAAAGTTATCACCAAAATTCTCATATAGGCCTATAAAAACCTCCAAGTTTGGAGAACTGTATTGAGCACCACTGCAATCACTTTTAGTGAATGGGACAGCCAAAATGACCAAGACAAGAATGATCATGTGAGCCTCGGTGTACTGTGTGGCAGTTTACCAGTTACCAGACTGTAATTTTGTTGTATATCATTAACCTCTATAATTACTACTTTATTATTATTTTTATTATTGTATATAGGCCCTTTTTGTGGAACTTGTTTCAGCTGCACCATTTGCAGTTTTGCACCATATATTGCATGGTAAATCCGGCAAATGGAAATTTTCTGTGCTGCCCCACTTTCCTTGATGCCCAAAGCATGTGCTATTTTTGCTTAAATGTTAATCCAGCCCTAATTGCTGCCATCTGTATTTCTGCACATTGTGGCACCATTGTGTCACTGTGCTAAAGCACTGCAGTGGAACACAGGTCAGTGAGACCCTGTAATATATTGCATCCCCCTAATCACCGCTTGTATCCCGCATCGCTTCCAATATACAGTCACCGGCTGAGAGTCTGTATGCTTCGATCGAGCTCCACTCCATGCTGAGAGTCTGTTACACACATATTCTAACGCTGTCGACAATCAAAATGTTGACATAATGACCATGTAAAAATTGTAAACGTTGACATACTGTAATGACCATGTTGACATTCTGGTATCGACAATGGGAGGAACACAGGGGGAGGAAAGCAGGGGGAGATGGGAGGAGCTGGGGCAAGAACAAGGCAGATGGAAAGAAAATAGGGGGAGGCAGGAGGAAGACAGGTAACAACATAGAAAGACGGGAAGAAAACATGTGGAGACGCGAGGAATATGTGGACAGAAGGGTGAAGGGAATAAAAAAAATAAGGGATATGGTAAGAACTTACCCTTGTTATCTCTATTTCTACGAAGTCCATAGGGCTCCATGAGATACCTTGGGGGGTATAGGCGATGGCGGTAGTCATCAAGGTAGTCCTTCCACCTCCCCTCTTGACCCAATACCTTCGCGTCTCCTCTCCTACCTGTCTCCTTCTGCTTATTCCCATGTTGCTCACCTCCTTAATCTCTCCCTATCATCTGGCACTGTCCCTTCTGCATTCAAACATACCCTTGTCTCCCCCATTCTTAAAAACCTACCCTTGATCCTAACATACTCTCCAACTACCGACCCATCTCTCTTCTCCCTTCTGCTTCCAAACACCTTGTATTGATTACAACCACCTTACCACCTTTCTTTCCTCCCACTTCCTCCTTGACTCATTTCAATATGGCTTCCGTTCTCTCCACTCCACTGAAACTGCCATCACAAAAGTCAGCAATGACCACCATGCTGCCAAATCCAAGGGCCACTACTCTCTGCTCATTCTCCTTGACCTCTCTGCTGCATTTGACACTGTAGATCACCCTCTCCTCCTGCAAATCCTTCACTCTCTTGGTTTACGTGGCACTGCCCTTTCCTGGCTGTCCTCTTACCTCTCTGATCGTTCCTTCTCTGTCTCCTCTCACGACTCTTCTTCTACCCCATTTCCACTAACAATAGAAGTTCCCCAAGGCTCTGTTCTTGGATCTCTCCTTTTCTCCCTATATACATCCTCTTTAGGTGAACTCATAAACTCCTTTGACCTCCAATATCATCTTTATGCTGATGATACTCAAATTTACCTTTCCACCCCTGAGCTCTCCCACTTGCACCTCACCCGTATCTCCAGCTGTCTCTTCATGGATGTCCCAGCACTTTCTTAAACTTAACATGTCTAAGACTGAGCTGATCATCTTCCCACCCTCTTCCACTACCTCATTTCCCACAATATCATTATCTATTGATGGCACAACTATCTTCTCTAGCCCCAAAGTACACTGTCTTGGAGTTATCCTAGACTCCTCCCTCTCCTTTAAACCACACATTCAACACCTCTCGCAGTCCTGCTGTTTTCACCTAAAATATATCTCCAGGATTAGACCCTTACGCACCCAGGATGCCACTAAAACCCTCATCCACTCGCTGGTCATCTACAGATTGGACTACTGTAACCTTCTCCTAGCTGGCCTCCCAGTCTCTCACCTCTCTCCACTACAGTCAGTTCTCAATGCTGCTGCTTGGCTCATCTTCCTCTCCAGATGTTCTACATCTGCTTCCCCTCTTCTTTAAGCCCTACATTGGCTTCCCTTCCCCTTCAGATGCCAATTCAAGGTTCTTATACTCGCCTACAAAGCCCTTACCAATTCCTCCCCCACATACATTTCTGACCTTTTCTCCCTTCACCCTCCGCCAGCCCACTTCAATCAAAAAATGCATGCCGCCTCTCTTGCCAACTGATTACTTCCTCCCACTCCCGCATCCAAGATTTTGCCCATGCTGCTCCATACCTTTGGAATGCTCTCCATTTCCCTATCAGACTCTCCACAAATCTTCAAACGGGCTCCCAAGACCCACTACTTCATCAAGGCCTTCCAGCTCTCAACCCACTTCATGCTCTTTCCTCCTGATCTTCCCCTTCTGTGTCATGCCTGTCTGTCCCTCCCCCTTAGAATGTAAGTTCTCTTGAGCAGGGACCTCTTCCCTCATGTGCTTCTCTTTTCATTTTCTTCTACTCCTTAATCCCCATAAGGGCACCTAACACTTGACTGCCAACTCCCTGCTGCTTATCGTGAGTGCTTTAATCGCTATTGCAGCAATGTATATAAGTCGTGTCCTTGTCCTGCACTGTGATGTACTGTAAGTTACTTGTTTCTTGTTCAACTACTATTTTTATGTACTATGTAAGGCACTGCGGAACACTTGTAGCACCATATAAATAAAGGATAATAATAATGTCTCAAGAGCCACGCCATCAAAGACAGACAACCCAGATCTGGGTAAAGCCAAGGACCCTGATACAACAGGTCAGGACATTGAGGCAACAGCAATGGAGTGTTGATTGAGAGATTCTGAAGATTGGAGTACCAGTGATGCCTGGAGCCACCAGCAGGATCTTGCCCCCTTCTTGCTTGAACTTGCGAAGTGCTCGAGGAAGAATGGAGATCGGAGGAAACAGGTACGCAAACCTGAAGGTCCACTTGACCGACAGAGCGTCCACTAGGAGAGCCTCTGCGTCTCTTGTTCTGGACCTGTAGACTTGTAGCTTGCGGTTGTGTCTGGAAGCCATGAGGTCTATTTCGGGAAGGCCCCACCTGTCCACTAGGAGTTGAAAAACTTCTTGGTGAAGAGACCATTCCCCTGGATGCACATCTTGCCGACTGAGGAAGTCCGCTTCCCAGTTGAGCACTCCTAGAATGAACACTACCAAGATGGCTGGGAGATTGCCTTCCGCCCATGTCAGAATGCGGGACACCTCCATTAGTGCCGCCTGACTTCGAGTTCCTCTTTGGCAGTTTATGTAAACCACCGCAGTGGCGTTGTCTGACTGGACTTGCACGGGTTTTCCGTGAAGTATGAGCCTTGCTTGTTGAAGGGCCCGGAATACTGCCGAAGTTCAAATATGTTGATTGGAAGAACAGATTCCACTGACGTCCAACGTCCCTGAAATGAATAGGGACCTGTCACTGTGCCCCAACCCCAGAGACTGGCGTCCTTCATCAGGAGGACCCAGTCCGGGATCCAAAATGGGCGTCTCTTGTTGAGATTAGGTGTCTGCAGCCACCAGGCCAGAGACAGACGTACCTCCGGAGAAAGCACCATTGTTTGTGTCTTTTATCCGAATGGGTAACCCATTCCATCTGGAGTGGATCAACTTCTGCAGAGGTCTGGAATGAAACTGGGCATATTCCACCATATCTAACGTGTGCAATGGATCCCAGTAACCTCATTGCTGAGTGGATGGACAGTCTGCGACTGTGCATATCGTGTCTGTAAAACCGAGATTTTTTCCTCTGTCAAAAAGATCCGTTGCTGTTGAGAGTCCAACAGTGCCTGGGGATGGAGCATCCTCTGAGACGGAGTTAGGGAGGATTTCTTCCAAATCATCAGCCAGCCATGAGTCAGCAACACTGATATCGTCAGTTGCAGATGAACAGTAGAAGGTCATCCAGGTAGGGAAACAGGCAGACCCCCTGCAGCCACAAATGGGCCGCCATAACCGCCATGACCTTGGTAAACACTCGCGGTGCTGTAGAGAGGCCTGAAATTGGAAATGTTGATCCACCACTGCAAACCTGAGGAAATGCTGGTGGCTTAAAGCAATCGGGATATACAGGTAGGCATCCTGAATATCCAGAGACACCATAAAATCCCCAAGTTCCATAGCCAATATAATGGATCGCAGGGTCTCCATTTTGAACCGAGGTGCCCTCAAAAATTTGTTCAAGGACTTGAGGTTGAGAATAGGATTTAATGATCCATTCAGTTTCTATACCAGAAAGAGGTTGAAATAATAACCTGTCCCCCTTTGGGGTAACGGGACAGGCACTATGACCCCTGCTTGGAGCATAGGGCCTGATTCAGAGTCGCTCGTAAGCGGCCGCTCGTTCGCTCTGAGTGATGTTCGCACAACTGCGCATGCGTATGGGTCATAATGCGCATGCGCAAAACAGTCATTGCGGTCGGAAACCGTGCACTCGCAAAACAGCGAGGGGCTGCTAATTTGATTGACAGAATGTACCGTTTGTGGGTGGTAACAGGGGAAGGTGCTTGAAAGCGGGGGAGTGGAGATCCAAACGCAGGCGTGCCTAACAGTCAAAAGGGCGTTTAATGGGAGTGCATAATTAGTAAAGGAGCTTCATCGCCACGTCATTTGGTTGTCTTTTAGCCTGAACTGCTCGCAGTGATAGCGGTAGGAAAAAGCTACCACAAGCACTGCGAGCAGTTCAGATGCCTTTCGATGTAACCGATTTATCTAATAAATACCGGAGATGACGTGTGATGCGAACGGCAAAGGGGCGTCTTTACAAAAAAGCGAGCGCATTTTTCGTTCGCTTGCTCAGACATAGAGGCATCAACAAACCTCAAAGAGCGAGCACTCAATTTAAATAGCCAGCCCTTTTTTTTGGAACGACCGTCCGCAAATAGCGTCCGGGTCTGAATCAGGCCCATAGAGCGCACCACTTTCTGGATCTCTAGTGCCTTTTTCTGGTCTGAATGAAGACCTATGGTGAAGAACTGATGGGGGGGCCTGCTGCGGAAGGAGAGGACATACCCGTGAGAGACTACTTCCCTTATCCAAGTGTCTGTGGTGGTCTGACACCAGCACTGGGCGAACTGAAGAAGTCAGCCTCCCGCGCTGGGATCCCCCAAGGGGAGGCCCATCCCATCAGGCTGAGGACTTATCATCAGGTATAGTAGCCAGACGTCTGGTGCTCCAAGCTTGTTTCTTGGGCTTGGTAGTCTTTTTGGCATCTGATGGCCTCGGAAAGGACAGCACCTTAGGCTTACCCTGGGGCCTGTAGGGCCGAAAGGATGAGGTCCCAGACCTAGATGCAGTAGAGGCGAAGGGCAGAAACGTACACTTTGCTGCTGCCAAGGTATCCACAATCTTGTCCAAATCTGGACCAAACAGGACAGACCTTTATAGGGCAAGCATTCCAATCCCTTCTTTGATTCTGTATCCGCTCTCCAAGAGCGCAACCACATATAGCGGCGAGCTGTGACAGCCGCGGTAGAAATCCTAGAGGTGAGGCGACTAATATCCAAAGCTGCCTCATTAATGTATGTGGCTGAATCTCGGAGGTTGCCCACCAGCTCAACTTGCTCACTGGCAATATCTGAAGAAAAAGATGCCTCTAAGGCATCTGCCCAATGCTCCATAGCTCTAGCTACCCGCAGATAGGCATAGCCGGTCTGGAAGCTCCCCCAGCAAGGGAGTATATAGACTTCAAACACACTTCCACCTTGCGGTCCGTAACGTCCTTCAGGGAAGACATAGACGGCATAGGTAAGGTCGCACTTTTCACCAGAGGTGCCACATGAGAATCTACCTGAGGGGGTGTCTCCCATTTAGTGAAGTACTCCTCCGCAAAAGGGTAGGCATAAGCCAGATGCTTTTGAGGCTGGAAGAGCTTACTAGGATATTTCCACGCCTCCTTCAAATGATCCACTAACTGACCAGATAGAGGATATACAGTGGCGTCACCCTTAACATCCTTAAAATAGGCATATTTGGACTTAGTCTCACGGGGGTCTTCAACATCAATTACCATGGCCACATGGACTGCCCGTATTAGGCCAGGAATATGTATCTTTGACTTTGAACCCCTGCCCAAGGAGGCAGAGTCTGAGTCCAATAAATCATGTATCTCACCGTCATCTGATAAAATGTTATCCTCATACAGTGTAGATTGAGATGACGGTAATGGCCGTTTAGAAGGCCGCAGTGGTGATTCCACCTGTAAGATGTCCGTCAGGTTTTGCACCGTGGTGGACAGAAAGTTTGCCCAAACAGGTTCCGGAAGGTGATGAGTAGGCACTGACTGCTGAGGGAGGCACTGGGGTGCCATTATCTGCTGGGGGAACCCCTGTAGGGAAGACGGGACCACCGCCCGCTGTGAGAACCCCAACTTGGGAAATGCAGGGGGGTTCGCCAACCGTCCCGCAATGGCTGTTAATGCCTGTGCAAAACAAGCCCAAGGGGGCTCCTGCGCCAAGACAGATACCGGGAGTGGACGTGAAATCACTTGACACGAGGCACATAAGCCCCCAGTGACCACATCCCCTTCCCCTCCACCTTGCATTTGGAGCAGGATAGGAGGATTGCGTGCGGCCAGGTGATGGGGGGGAGGGTTAGGTTTAGGGTTAGGCACCCCCCTGGGAGGGTTAGAGTTAGGCACCCCCGGGGGGGACTTAGGTTTAGGCAGCGGGGAAGGGGGGGGGTTAGGGTTAGGCACTTACAGGGAAGATTAGGGTTAGGCACTTGGGGGGAGGTTAGGGTTAGGCACCCCTAAGGAGGGTTAGGCTTAGGGGGGTTCGGTTAGGTTAGTTATTACTTACCTGAGGACGATCGGGATTTCCAGCGCTGTCGGGCTGCCGCTGCCGGGATCTGTTAATCTGTCGGGCAGCCGCTGCCGGCCATGCGGCCGGCGGTATTTCATACAGTGGCGTAACTACTGCCCCCGCAGCCCCCGCAGTGGCTTGGAGGCGCTGGGTAGCTTGGGGGCGACGGGGGCAGTAGTAGTAACTACGCAGGGTGCAGGGGGTGCAGTCGCACCCCCTGCACCCTCCATCTGCCGGGCACCCGCTGAGTGTGTTACCAGCGGGCGCCCGGCTCCTATTCAAACTCCCGGTGGCAACCGGAGGACGGAGCTCCCTCCATCTTCCGGGTCCCGCAGGGCACTATGGGAGTGACGTAATGACGTCACTTCCATAGTGCCGAGGAGCGGACGCCGGGGTATGGACGGCAGCAGCGCTGGAGCGGGGATAAAGGTAAGTGTTTGTGTTTTTTTCTTTTGTGTGTGTGTTTGTGTGCGCGCGGAGGGGGGGGAGCAACTACAGGGGGCTAACTACAGAGGGCTAACTACAGGCGGCTAACTACAGGGGGCTAACTACAGGTGGCTCACTACTAGAAGGGGCACTACAGGGGGCCCTGCATAATGGGCACTACTACAGGGGGCACTACTTTAATGGGCACTACTACAGGGGACCCTGCATAATGGGCACTACTACAGGGGGCACTACTTTAATGGGCACTACTACAGGGGGCCCTGCATAATGGGCACTACTACAGGGGGCATTGCATAAGGGGCACTACTACAGGGGGCATTGCATTAGGGGCACTACTACAGGGGACATTGCATAATGGGCACTACTACAGGGGACATTGCATAATGGGCACTACTACAGGGGACATTGCATAAGGGGCACTACTACAGGGGGCATTGCATAATGGGCACTACTACAGGGGACATTGCATAAGGGGCACTACTACAGGGGGCATTGCATTATGGGCACTACTACAGGGGACATTGAATAATGGGTACTACTACAGAGGACATTGCAAAAGGGGCACTACTACAGGGGGCATTGCATAAGGGGCACTAGTATAGGGGGCATTGCATTTTGGGGCACAACTACAGGGGGCACTGTATAAGGGGCACTAATTTGATACACAGTTTACAGGTTATAAACTATGTTCCCAATAATCTGGTTCTACATGGACATAAAAACTGTGCAACCTGTCTTGAGCTGAGGTGACGGACTGGCAGGAGCAGAAAGGAGGGTTTGTGAAGTAGATCTGTCAGGGTGGGATGTAATGGGCATTACTGTTTGGCATAATGTGTATTTGGCATTACTGTGTGCACAATGTGCTATTAGGGGCATTACTGTGTGGCATAATGTGTAAGGGGCATTACTGTGTGGCATAAGTGGTGTATGTGGCATTACAGTGTGGCATAATGTGAAATTGGGGCATTACAGCATGGCATAAATTTGTTATAAGCGCTTTACTGTATGTCATTATGTGTTATATGTGGCATTATTGTGTGGGATGTGTAAGGGGCATTGCTGTGTGGCATAATGTGTTGTAAGGGGCACTCCTGTGTGGCATAATGTGTTGTAAGGGGCATTCTGGTGTGGCACACTGTGTTATAAGTGGCATTACTTAGTGTGTCATAATGTGTAAGGCACGTTGCTGTATCATGTAACCACACACCTTAAACGTAGTCTTTGGGTGTATTTGATCTTTGGGGGGGGGGGGGGGCGCCTGAAACTTTTTTGGCATGGGGGAGCAAACTTTATAGTTACGCCACTGATTTCATACCGATTCCGTCAATATTCCCTGCATTCCATACTAATAGGAAATGTACATCTGGACATATGCTTGAACACTGTGATATGCTGGGACAATATTGTTGCTTAGAATACTTATCTTTAGCCACAGGCACATTACCATCTACTGTTTGTGTTATCAATATTCCCTGCACTTCATATTGATAAGAAATGTACATCTGAATATATGCTTGAACACTCTGATATGCTGGGACAATATTGTTGCTTTGCAATGAGACTACCTATCTGAGTTTCTGATTACGCCGGTTAACCCTCCCTGCTACATAAATCTCATGCTGGTAGCAGTGGGTGTTGGGAGATTATATACCAGTACATTATTATGTTATATTGATTTATTCTATAATCGACTAAATTATTTATCTGGTGATTTAAGCAAAGTATTCCATTGTTAACATAACTAAGGAATATTGGCCCTCATTCAGAGCCGCTCGTTAGCGGCAGTACGCTCGTTCCGAGCGATGTTTGCACATCTGCGCATGCGTACGGTTTTTAGTACGCATGCGCGAACCAGTCAGTGCGGCCGAAAATCATTGGTACGCAATATAGCGAGGGCCTGCTATTTTGAGTGACAGAATGAGGCGTATGTGGGTGGTAACAGGGGAAGGTGCTTGAAAATGGGGAGTGGAGATCCGAACGCAGGCGTGCTTAAAGGTCAAAACGGGCGTTTTATGGGTGTGCATATTTAAAACAGCAGCGTCATTGACCACGTCACTGGGTTATTTTATAGCCAGAACTGCTCGCAAATTTGTGGTAGCAAACACCAACCACAAGAATAGCGAGCAGTTCATACGCTGGTCGATGTACTCGATTAATCTAATAAATAGCGGACATGACGTAGGATGCGAGCGGCCAGGGGGCGTTTTTAACAAATAAACGAGCGTATGTTTTGCTCGCTCGTTCAGACTTAGAGGTGTGAACAGACTGCAATGTGCGTACGGATCATTTGAATAGCCACCCCTTGTTTTTAAACGAGCGACCACAAATAGCGAACGGCTCTGAATCAGGCCCATAGTTCTTTGCTCATTGAATTATGACTGCTGCCAATGTCACTGAGTATTACAGTATATATAATCAATATTTCTGCTGTATTAACGCTCACTATTTTTATTTTATGTTGTTTGTCTTAGTGTCAATAAATATTTTTTAATGTATTTAATAAAAGGTATATTTTACTAACTTGTTTAGGTCTGCCCCAGAAAGATGAGAGTTCCCTTTTTCCTTTCTCTTCTAAAGCTGGGTATACACGTAAAGATATTCTGTCCAACCATCCAAGTAGTTGGTTGCAAATGACAATCAGCAATTTGCTCCCAAATGCCAGAAAATGGACAAAAACTGTTGTTTGAACAAATTGTTTAGATCAAACATTTAACAAACTTATCTGACGACCATTTTCTTCTGTTTTCTGGCATTTAGGAGCAAATTGCTGATCATCATTTACTCCCATACATTACCAGATTTTCATTCTAACCAATCAACTAGTTGGATGGTTGGACAGAAAATCTTTAAGCTGCATACACACGCATACGCACTCCCGACAGGAGCAGGAGCAGTGAAAAGATTTGCTGCTCCGTAAAGTGAAGCGGCTCGCAGGGACAGCTGATATCACATCAGCTGTCACCGCGCCGGAGCAATGATGAATTGCTCCGGTAGCCGCAGCGAGTCAGAATGTTAATTATCAGGGACCCCGATAATTAACATCACGAATAAGCCCCTTATTCGCTTTCTGCTCTTAGAATTATCTCCCTCCTAACATGGTAATGTCCCGTAGTTGGATGAAGAGCATGGTGGAAACATACAGGACCTGTTGTAGAGTTGGCCACATTTGTATCCCAAAGTGAATGTGCACTCCACAAGTGGGCTTTTGCTGAACTCAGCATCTCCCCCAATGTGTTCTTATATTCCTGTATTTGTATTTTATTGTCTCTAACAATGCTGATTTATGCCCTCTTTCAGTTTAACCTTGTGTGTGATGATGCATGGAAGCTGGATCTGTTTCAGTCACTTGTGAATCTTGGATTCTTTATTGGCTCATTGTTTATTGGATACATTGCAGATAGGTACTATATTACTTTGACTTTATTCATTAACCTCTTCCAAGAATCAGTTCGTTTTGACTGTGCCAAACAGAAAACAAATGTCTGTCTTATATTCTCCCATGAGCTTGTTTCTTAGATGAAAATAACAGTAAATAAATTAAAGAGAATTGTAATGCAGAACAATATTTGTACATCAGTATTATACAAAGGTTGAGTCAAAATTATCCGCACTCCAGTTATACTAAAAGTTCAGTTGGCCGTACTGTCTTATCAATGCTTTCTGTACTAGGTCGCTCTCTCCCCAGTCACTGCTGTGCAGGTTTGAACGTGTTATGTGTTCATTTGTGACTGCAGGGCAAGAAAAAATGGCTGCCCCATTTGTGATTTGCACAAAAGAAGAGCAATATGCAGTGATTGGTTTTCTGTGGTCTGAGGGTGTGTTTGGTGCCAATATTTATTGAAGACTTTGTGCCCAGTATGGAGAAAGTGTTTTGTCGTGAAGAAGTGTGTATGAATGGATAGAGAAGTTCAAAGAAGGTTGCACAAGTGTCAGCCATGAAAAATGAGCCGGAGAGTGGATTATGTTGCAAATAATTTGCAAATCAGCCATGGCTCTGCCTATTCAATAATCTACGACCGACTTGGGTTTCGAAAGGTTTGTGCGAAATGGGTACCGAAACAACTCACAGAAGAGCACAAACAGAAGCTTTTGAACATCTGCAAACATATTTTGAACCGATGTTCTAAGGAAGATGAAAGTTTCTTAAATATAATCATTACTGGTGACGAGACATGGTTTCATCACTACGAGCCTGAAAGTGAACGGCAGAGTATGGAATGGAAACATCCCCAATCGCTGACCAAAAAAAAGTTCAAAAGTCAACCATCAGCTGGAAAATTGATGCTTAGTGCCATATTCAATTAGAGGCAAAAAGCTTTTTTCACCTGTTTTTTTGAGAATATTTCACTTAAAATTGTTTTTGCCAAATTCAATTCCAAGACAATTTTGCCTAAGCGGAAACTCGATGCATTGAATTCTCCAGAAAAGATTCTCCAATCAATAGCAGGTGAAAAGAGGTGTAAAATCTTTATTTTGGGGTGCAAATATGGGGAAACGACTCAGAACTCTTGGGACAGCCCCCCAAAAGACAAACCTGCAAAAAACAACAATCTTAAAACACCCCAAAAAAGACATGTCATTTTTGGGGTAAAAAGTGGGGGGAAAGAATAAAAACTAGCGAAATAGGCTTCTTGGGGGCTGCAAGGATGGGTCAGGTGTTTTGGGGATTGCAGGTGCATGCAGCAGGTGGATTTTTCACGTTTCTTAAAAGTTCACCTTAGAGATATAAAAATATGCTAGCAGCCATTTTCAAGTACCCCAAACGAGTTCATGCACATTACTATTAAAGATGTTTTTCACAACTGAAAGACATCTCCAAACATTGAAAGTCTTCGCTGAGGCAGAATTTGTAAATATTTTTAATGCGATATGATATGCTGAATATATAACTTTAATATGTAGTAGTAATATGTTGGAACATTTTGTCATCCTTCCATGAGTAAATGCACACGATAAAGGACATCATACATGTATCCTGATCACAACTGAGAAAGAGGTCTACAAACATTAGAGAAGTCTTTGCTGGGACGGACCTTTATCATGTGGTCTTTCTTGGCATTACAAATTATATAAATATTTAGATTGCGACATGATGCGAATAGTGTCAATATTTTAATACCAGGCATGCCTGGTCCTTTAAATTCTGCACAGAGCGACGCGCATGTCCCTATGGGTGCCGTATATGCAAGCAGCATGCTGCAGCCAGAGGAGGGGAGAAGATGCAGATGACCCTGTAGCAGCTATTGCCCAGCTGGAATAACTGCAGTGGGTGCCGGGGACCTCTCGTCTATTGTCTGTCCCGGTAAGTGAGCGCTGGGATCCAGTGCACTATGACATTACCCCCCCCCTCTAGGGATGGGCACTGAACACCCCACAAATTACTTTTAAGGTAATTCTGGTAAAATTTCTGGAGGAATTGAGGAGCATGAATATCAGAGGCTTTAACCCAACAGCATTCTTCAGCATTCAGCTTTCTTCAGAACCATATCCTTTCCAGTCCATTAGGAATTGAACTGGAGGAAGGCAGATCTGTAACAAAGTCCACAGAGATGTGGGTCCAAGGTCGATCAGGTACTGGTACTGGAAGAAAGGAACCTGAGGGAGAGTGTGGTGGAGCCTTGTGTTGAGTGCAGGTAGAACAGGCTGCCACAATGTCTTTGACAGCAAGATTGACAGTCGGCCATTGACAATTCCTGAGGATTAGCTCCAAGGTCCTTTTCACCACTGCATGACCAGTGAATCATGAGGAATGTCCCCATTGAAGTAGCTGTACACAGAGTTCGGGTACTACAACTGTTTTCCCTGGAATTTTGACCTTGTTGGTTACCATTACAAAGCAAGCAGGGTTCAGAATGGGCTTATCCTCTAGAACTTCACCCCCCTCAGTGGAGTTGAATGCCTGGGACAAGGCATCAGCCTTAATGTTTTTGCTAACAAGGCAGTAGATGCTACCCAGATTGAAGCGATTATTGAATAATGACCATCTGGACTGCCGGGAATTCAAACTATGAGCTACAGTACTTTGAGGTATGTTAGGTTTCTATTGTTGGTGTAACCTGTAGCTGGAAATCTTTCCCCCTCTAACAGGTATTGCCATTCCTGCACAGCCAACTTGATGGATAGTGATTCTTTATCCCTGACGGCCTAAGCCACAGGAGTAACATTTTCCCTTTTCATCTTTTTGCGAAAGTACTGCCCCGACGCCGATCTTAGAGGCATCATCTTCCAGGAAAAAAGGTTAATCACATTTGGGCGCTCAAATAAAACTCTGCTTGAGTCGAGAAAATACTTCTTCCGCCTCAGGGCGCCACACTTTAGTATCTTGGCCTTTCTTAGTGCGGTGATGGGAGCCGCAACAGAGGAGTAGTTCCGTATGAACTGACGGTAGAAATTGCCAAAACCCAGGAAGTGTTGTATCACATTCAACCCAGTCGGACGAGGCCAGTTGATAATGGCAAAAAGTTTATCTGTATCCATCTAGAGACTAGAACCTGAAATAATGTATCCCAAAAACGCCAGTAAAGCTGGTTAATTCGGAGACGAAATAGCACTTCACATACATGTTAGCAATGACTTGTCACACACTCGGAGAATATCAGGATGTCATACAAGTACACTACCATGTTCTTGTATAAGAGGTCTCAGAATATGTAATACATTAACTTTTGGAAAACAGCAGGTGCATTTCACAATCCAAAAGGCATAACCAAGTATTCAAAGTCACCATTGTGAGTGTTGAAGGCCGTCTTCCATTCATCCCCAAGTCAGATCCTAATCAGATTATAAAACCCACGAAGGTCTAATTTAGTGAAAATCTTTGCCACTTTTATTTGATCAAAGGGCTACCAAAATCAGGGGAAAGCATACTGGTCCTTAATGGTGATGGCATTCAGACCCCAGTAATCAATACACAATCTCAGACTTCCATATATCTTCTTAATGAAGAACAGACCAGCTCCAGTGTGTGATGTGGATTCTCTGAAGAAGCCACGTTTAAAATTCTCATTTATGTATTTAGACACACCCTGGAATTCTGGGATAGAGAGGGGGAGCACTCTTCCAGGACGAGGCAGTTCCCACGTCTATCGAGCAGTCCCACTCCCGATGGGATGGAACTGGAAGATGGTCATCTAGATAAATGGTTGAACTCTGAATGGCACAGTATGGAGGTCTGATTGTAGGCAAACACCTCTGATGGCACTGGTTCACTCCAGTGTACTGTGGGAGCATGCTTGCATAGCCTTGGAAGACCCAGGATAATTGACTCTCAGTTGATGGGAGTATCTAGAAGGAATTTGACTTCCTATGGAGGACACCAACTTTCATGGTAACATCAGTAGTCCTGGAGTGGATGGTAGCCGTAGAAAGTTTATTCCCATCCACACTGATAATGCAGAGTGCAGACTGTAGAGGCACACTAGGAATTCCTAACTCCTGGACTTTGTTGTCTGTGATGAATTGGCCATCAGCGCCAGAATCCAAAAAGGCCTTGTGAGCTGCCTAGGATTTCTCTAACAACAGGTTCATGTCAATTGAGAACTGATAAGACATGAGTTCTTTTTAGGGTGTGTTGAAATGCAAATTTTTGGGGGTGTGCGGAAATGCACTTAACCTAACCTGACCATTAAGGCTCTCTCGTTTTCCTGGCGCTTGGGACAACCAGTAACACGATGACCTGGCTCACCATAATACAAGCACAGTTTAATCTTGAATCTCCTCTCCCTCTCTGTGGCAGGAAGACGCAATTTCCTGATCTCCATGAGTTCTTCAGGAGGATCAACGGGAGCAGTAAAACTAGAAACGAGTTTGAAGCTAAAGCGTCGTGATTGTTCCCACTCTCTTGTTCTTTCTCCAATGTTGACGATCCATCTACACTGGGATATTAAGTCGTCCAAAGGGACGTTGGCAGCTCTCTGGACGCGCTTGCATAAATGTGGCAACCAGGGCTTCATTGTTCCACCCCAGCTCAGAGGCTAGTGTTCTAAACTGCACCACATATTGTCCCACATATTGCCCCGCGGACTGGTTACCTTGTTTTAGTTATCATACAGGATACCTGATGCTGCGAAAGACAACTGTCCAGGTTCATTGAAGACCTTTCTATTAGCTTCCAGGAATTTAGTGTTGTTGTTGAAGAGCAGAGCATATCTCTCCCACAGCGGGGAAGCCCATGCTAGGGCCTGTTCAGACACCAGTGAGATGCCGAAAAGCCACCTTGGTTGCCTCTGAAAGGAAATTCGCAGCCTGGACTTCAAACTAGATTGAGCACTGATTAAAAAAAACCAAACAGCACTTGCGATCCCCATCAAACTTTGAGGGATTCAGAATCCGTAAGGGTGCAGCAACTCTGGCAGCTAAAACAGGTACAGTGGGAGTTAGTGTTGGCTGTACCATAGGCGATTGGGTAATACCGACTTGTTGAATAAGTGTCTGAAGGCACTGCATGATCTGGGCCTGGTCAAGTGCACCTTTACCGTGGGATTGGCAGAGACCCTGAACTGAGGCACGGAGTCTAATGTGCCGGTGGTATTCAACAGGGACCCCAACAAGGATGTTTGGACTACACCCAACTTGCAGGTCGGGCCCTCAGTCTGTGTTCCCAGGTACAGGGCTGATATACACTGGAGCAGACATTGTAGTATGCTGAATCGTGTGCATACACTGGAGTGGCAAACTACAGAAAGCTGGTCAACAACAACACGGATGGAACAGGTACTGTAATGGAACACAGCAGACAGGAATCTGGAACAATACAGAGAATTAGGAATGTGCTGTACACGGAGAGTGTGTTAGCGCAAGGAAGACACTAGAGTAAGGTTTGGGAGACTATACTCTGGCACAGGAGTGCTCACAGGTACTTCCTTTTATCGGTGGATTTCCACTTGGCCACCAATTAGATGTTTACCTTTTTGTAACACCTGGCCCTTTAAATCCTGCACAGAGTGGCTCATATGTCTCTATGGGAGCCACCTGTGCAACTCAGAAGAGGAGACAGCAAGCTGCAGCCAGAGGAGGGGAGAAGACAACAGCGACCATGCAGCAGCTACTACCTGGCTGGAATCACTGCAGTGGGCGCCGGGAACCTCCCATCCCTTGTCTAGCAGGACCCCCGGGAGACCAGCACTGCCGGACCCGTTAAATGAGCGCTGGGATCCGGCTTGCTGTGATATGATGAAGGTACTTGTATAAATCAGTGTTAGACTGGAGCATGTAGTGCCAACAGCAGGGAACAGTAGTAGGGGCCTATGAAGTAGTGTGGCCAATATGCTGCTGAAGAGGTGTGGCCAGCCACCAGAGTGGGTGTGACCAGCCAGTAGAGGGTCAGTCCATGGAGAACATGGCTAATGCAGTAATGTATTATCTAGAGAAAAAGCATACCTTACAACCATGGCTATGAAATGATATAATTAGAATTATTTGCCTGCATGCAAATATATGTCTGGCAAATGTCTCAAAACCCATTATCATGTGTAATTTATGCATAGGATCCATAAAGTGTCAAAATGCCATCCTCAGGCTCAGTTATGTGGCGTTGTGCCTCTGTCTGTCCACACTGCTTCACCATGGACTTCAGCAGATGAAAAGGAGAAATGTAAAGGTGCCTACACACTACAAAAGGGATAAGGAGGAGAGAAGTGGGAAGAGAGGCTAAGGAAGGCGGTGGGCATAAATAAAAGTGTGAGGGACAGAGAGGAAAGTGCATGTGTACGTATGTGCTGGCGCTCAGCTTAGGAGCTTCATCTACACCACTGGAGCAATGCATAATATAACTAATTTATAGGGCACAGACATACAAAATGTAATTACCCTACTGCACAAACAATGTGCATTTCTCAAAGTAACTAAGAAAGGCACTGCCGAGTCTTCTTCAAAGTCATTTCAAAACAAAATTCAGAGATAAACTTGTTTCTTCCTCAAGCTGTCCAGGATGGCAATCAGGGATCTCTTAGTTAAACACACAAAAGAATTGTAAGAGTTTGTTTAATGTGATAAAATGATAAAAATGATGGCTCTTACCTTATCAGAGATGTGTAAACTATCCTGCAGGAGCAAATAAAAATATATGCTATTATTTCTGATATCTGAGCCTAAGAGGTCTATTCATTATCACCTAATTTCTACAAAAGCATGTGAAAATGACTATTTTCACCTACTTTTGTAGAAATTAAGTTTTGGGATCATTCATCATACAGGTGACCCTTACTCTCCCGATGTGGCCCGCTGTCCCCATACACTAGTATGGGGACCTAAATTCATTAAGCTCTGAAAATACAATATTTTCGGAGCTTGACTGCAGGAGCATTCGCCATTTTCAGATGGCGCTTCCTCTCACTCACCCGTGCCTTTTCTATGGAAAGGAGTACCGGAACCCCTGTCCCGCCCCTTCCGCCGGACGCCAAGGCTTTGTGCACCTACGTGAACTCGAGTCACACTAGCACTCCTGAGTCAGACTCAGCAGTGCTAAGTTTCACTGCTCCTTCTGGAACATTCGGGGAGACAGCTGATTTTTGGATCAACTGTCTCCACGTCAGAGCAATGATGAATTGTTCTGGCACTCACTGCGAGTAGGTACGTTAATTATGGGGGTCCATCTGGATCCTGATAATTGACATAATGCATAGACCCCTAACTATTAATATAACTGTGATTTGATTAAATTGTATAGTATAGATATTTAACCTTGTTAAATAGCTGTCATCTGTTTCTCCAGATTTGGTCGCAAGCCTTGTCTATTAATTTCTCTCTCCATCACTGCTGTTTTTGGCGTCCTCGTGGCGTTTGCTCCTACATACCCATGGCTTGTTACCTTCCGCTTCGTTCAGGGGTTAGTTAGCAAAGGAAGTTGGTTGTCGGGATATATTCTAGGTAAGTTCCAGTCATCTGAAAAAAATGTTAGCGCTATGTATTCATTCTTTTCATTATTTGTGCAAAATTTAACTTTTATTATTTTATTTTTATGTTTATATACAGATGTATCCACATACATCTATCCTCCGTGCGCTACAAGTCACATTACACATAACGTATGAGCGCTGTGTGACTCGGTAGCCATGCAGTCTTATTCTCAAAGTGATGTGAATATGACACAGAAGCTTATGGTGACTAAAATGTCAGTGTCAGCGGCTGTGTAACTGTAACGTAGCATTTTGCATGCAGATACAGCCACAGTCACAAACAGAATATAGGCATGCCGCATATCATTTTAGTCACCATAAGCTACTTGTACGTCCTATTCACAAAGTTGCATGAAAAGACGTGGCGATAACGAGCAGCGCTGCAGTATGGCAAAACTAGAAGGGCTGTTTAATGCAAAAGGAGGCTAGATGTACAGTATGTGGCACATCTGTATATTTAATAGATTATCTTAAAAAGCATGTAAGTACATAACAGCATCAACAAACAAGTTGTTAACGGAAATAAAAAATATAGAGGTGAAAAATTTCAGCTTGTTATCTGTTACACATTGATTTTTATGCTTGCAACTTTATTGTGGTATGTACGAGTATATTTAATTATAGTTATATACAGTACATTTGTTTTTGCATCCTGGAGACCCACCCATTTTCTGTTTATCAAGATTTACCCCTGATGAAGTTGTGCTAAAAGACGAAATACGTTGGGTAGAGGTGCGCGTTTGTGTCCAGTTTATTTGGTCCACTGTAGTGAGCTCATACCCTTCTGGGTGCGACAGTGGTTGGGTGCCATCTACCAGTTTGTGGCCAGAATCCAGCATCTTGTTAAACAAATTGATATAAGCATATCTAATATGAATGGCTTGTTTTATGTCAGATAAACTATTTTGAATAGTTACTTTGGGTGTATTCTTTAGTGCGAGGGTTTATTTTCAGAAGCCCTAAAGTGTTCTACAATGAACCATCTCATGGACTAAATGATATCTGGTGAATACTCCAAGAGATCTTCTTAAGGACTTGTCTTCTTTTACACTTATCAAATGAATCAATGGTTGGTAGATGTGCAGTATATCAGAAGACAAGTGTAAACACATGTTGGTATTAATACCTACCATATGCAAAGTGCTATTTATAATTGGATTATTTTAGCACCCTCTCTTTCAGAGAGAGAGAGAGAGTGAGAGAGAGGGAGAGAGCAAGTATTGCACACTCGTTTTTCTAGTCAATATAGTGGGTGCGTGGTCATATAGAATTCTTAACATCATCCACAAAGGGAAAAGACCAGCACACCAATGTAGATGCAAAAAAAATTCATATATTGTGCATGTTGGCAAAAAGGCAGCATTCAAAGTACACCTTCAGTCACATATTTTAAAAATACTTAGCAGACTTCATGGGTATCAGTATGGAGCCAATTTCAACAGTAAACACCATTGTGCTTTGAGAGCCTGACGGGCATTTAGGTGCTCAACGGCACCATCACAACACAAAAGGCAAAAGCCCGCCCTCCGTGTGACACCAATCAAAAAACCTGAAAGCTATTACAATCGGCGCTGGTCAATACATCCGACACACGTGCTTGTCTGGCTCCCGGAAGCGCCGGATATCACCAGGGAGCACTCACCGAAAGTCAAGTGCCCGTCTCTACGGCAACTGGGCAGGGCCGGATGTGACACATGCGGTTCACATAGCAACTAGTTATGCGGTGCACAGTTTAAATGGCAAAAAAAATATGGTACAAAAATGTATATCCTTTCGTGCACTGTCCTGCTGTACCATCTCTGGCCCGAAGAGTCCCACAGGTGGTGGAGAGGTTGGGAACATGCATCGCTGCAATTCTGCTTTGCTAAGCAGAGAGCAGCGGTGCCAGTGTAACTGAACCATTCAGTGCAGGGAGACGGCTGGAAGCAGCGCAGCTGCTGATGGAGTGCTAGGATCGCCCCCAGCATGACCTAAAACGGGAGGCGTGCCATACAGGCATGCCCTCTAATTGGCATCATTTTAGGGGAGTGGTCTATGGACATTAGGCCACGCTCCCTTTTCGGCAGCACACGGCTAAGCCACACGCTTGGAGGCAGGGGGCACCAAACAATATTTGAACAGGGCGCCATTCCACCTGGAACCGGCCTGCAAGCAGCCATGTATCTCTCTCTCTCTCTCTCTGTATATATATTATATATATATCCCGGTTTAGTGGTCTATCTGTTCGTTCGGGCTAATCTCTTGAATCATGACAGATTTTGATGGGGTTTTCACTGTTCTATACAGCATTGGTCAAGGAAGGTTTAGGTATATGGACCATTCATCTGTGACAAAAGGGAGCCAAGCAGGGATGATTTACTAAAGCAAGTCACAGAAGAAACTGCTATGCTGTATGAGTGACTGGATGAGCTGATGCAGGGGCGAGGGCCATACTCTGATTGGCTCTCTGAGACAGTGAGAGCCAATCAGAGCTAGCAATGTGCCCTGTTGCTTGGCAGCAGCATAGAAAAGGGAGGGAGTCAGGGACTGAGCAGGGTCACATCTGAGGCAGATAGAGAGTGAGACACAACCTCCAATGAACCCATGAAGATGCCCCGATGTTGACACAGTAGCCAGGAAGGAGCCAGGAGAGGCATAACTATCAGAAATATTAAAATATCAAACAGCCTTCGGAACACCATCGAATGATTTCCATTTGATAGTGGCAAACATTGGACCACCACTACCAAATGGTAAAAAAACTACCATTGAAACAAAACCGTTAATGATTAATAACAATCTGATTTCAATGTCTATCCCTACACTGAACTTGCAGGCAGAATCTAGCCACCCCTCCTCCACTGTGAAGTGTTCCCTCTCCAGTGTGATGTTCCCACTCAGCCAGTGAACAGGAGGCACCTCCCATGGAAGTCAGCAATGTTCTAAGATAAGGTCACCATGGCAAAGCAGCTCAACAGGAAGCCCAGATAGTACAAGGTACATTGTGCAAATAGAACATTGCTCATCACCATGTTCGGCAGTTGGGGAGGGGTGCGCACGGAGGCCGCGGAAAAATGCACAGGTGCCCCATCCTCTAGGACATGCTGCTGGTAATGCTTACGATAGCTGCAATACAAATCTCTTGTCCATGATCCTCCTGCCCTTCCCAGAACATACCAGTGGCCGAGCCACAGTCAGCTGCAGGGGGTTTGTGGTGACACTGGTAACATATAGGGGCAGGAGTGAAAAGCAGGGGGTTGTGGTGAGATGCAGGGGACTGTTGTGACATGGCATAGGTTGTTAAGAGATGCAGGGGACTGTGGCGAGATGAAAGTGCTCCCGTGCAAAGCCTGGGTGGGTCGTTTGTATATCTGTTGTGGCAGAGACAGCATGCCTGAGGTGTCTGTGAGTGTGCAGGGTTGTAGCTGGAGAGAAACCAGGTCAGATGTTTCTTTTGGCCAGTGTTGAGAAGCAGCTGATTGCAGACACCTGTCAACTTGTTTTAAAACTGTGTCAGGTAGTGTGAACAGAACTCCTGATGGATAAGCTGCCCAGGTGATAGGCCAGGGGGTATCTTTTGCTAGGGGTCCTGGACCTTAGGGGCTACCGAAGAACTTGTATTTGCTGTATGTGAAGACTCTGAGCCTGATACACTACTGAACGCAACTGCATATGCTATAGCGATTACACATGCAGTTCAACTGTGATAGTATGCTAATTCATTGTGATCGCAGTGCCGTCGCTGCACTACATAAGGACGCCCACTTTACCTTACACACATCCATAATGTTTAGCAAGACTGCAAAAATATCGGTACAATCGAGTACCATTGCAGCCTCACGTACACTTGCACATGCCTTGACCTTACTCAGAAATTACTAACTTCTATGCACGCTATCAGGCCTCTAGCTGCATATGGCATCACAGTGGCTAATTTATGCACGCCCCTGAAACGGCGTTCAAACGCACTATCACGCCTGCGTTTGGCCAACCACCACCCTGTTACCAACCACAAATGGCACTTCCAGTCAATCACTCTGTGATGTGTCTGCGTAATCACTGCGATCGAAGTCCCGATCGCAATGGCTAGTTCGTGCAAGCTCTCTGCGATGCATACACATGCGCAGTACGCAACAATCGCCCAATTGCGTGCATATTAGCAACTGTGTTCCTTGCTGAATCAGGCCCTCTGTGAACAGTGTATTGGCTGTGAGAACTGACCTGTCCTGTTAACCCTGCAATTGCCTGTGAAACTGCCTGTAGAAAAATAAACTATCTTGTATTTTACTCCGGTCTATGTGATTCCTGTCGCACTGTATAATTTATCTATACCTATCTATCTAAATAACATACACACACACCGATTAGCAATAACATTAAAACCACCTACCTAATAATGTGTAAGTGCCGCTCTTCTCGCCAAAATAGCTCTGACTCATCCAGGCATGGACTCCACAATACCCCACCAAGATGCAGGGCTGCTGACATCTCTGCTGGGCCCCGGTACTGGGAGGGGATGTGGCCAGCAATATGTTCACGTTGGCATGCACTGCACAGGGGGCATTGGGGTACGTTGGGTGGGGGTGTGACTGCTACTCCTCGCACATAATGCAGGGAGAGAGAGGACTGTGCTGCTGCATCAGTCTCTTTCCCTAGCCCAGCACACAGCAGCGTGCAGGGGTAGGGGCTGCAGGACCCAGTCCCCCACTGGGCCCCTCCAACATCCCATGTAAAGTGTTCCAAGGCAAGACATGGGGCTCCATGGCTCGAACTTGTTTTTCCAGCACATCCCACAGATGCTTGACCTTGATTTAGATCTAGGGAATTTGGAGGCCAATTCAACACTTTGAACTTTTTATCATGTTCCTCAAACCAGGGCCGTAACTAGGATGGTGCGACCTGTGCCATGGCACAGGGCACCGCAGGGCAGGGGGAGCTGTTTGGGGCTTTCAATTTTCCTGTTTATTATAATTCTCACTTGTAGCTTCCTCTTATTTTATCCCCAGCATCTCCTGGCCTCCCCTATCTCTTCCCTGGCCCTTCTGTTGAGGCCGCGGCCCTTTTTCAGGTGCTCTATCTTATGTCCCTATTTAAAAAAATGGGGGGGCACCAATGCTCTTTGTGGCACAGGGCACAATTTTTCCTGAAAGAGAACACTGCCAACAGGGAATAACATTATGGCAGTCGAAAGCTGAATAGGCTTGAGAATAGATAAGAATCCTGAGTTTTTTGCTGATTGGCTGGCTTGACAGCCTTGTGGCTAGGCAGATTAGTTTAGGTTTTTGTCAGCTGGTATGTTGTTTGACCAATGGGTTGTTTGGAGGTGTGTTTATAAGAAACTGTATATAAATTGGGATTTTTCCTGAACACAGCCTCTTTTTCATTCTGGAGGATTGGATCAGTATCCTGCTGTTGGCAGCTTAATTACTTTTCTTTCACTATCTCTCTCCTGCTTTTCCCTGTCATCCCTCCATCCTGTCCCTCTGGCTCATTTCTTTCCCACTTTGTATCCCCCCCTTCTCCCTGCAGGTTGGCTGACTTTGCCTACCCGCTCAGAGCTGCAGCGGCATGTGAGCATGGGCAGACGACCCCTCCTCCACCTGCCGGCACCCCCAGTGGCACTGTCTCCTGTGCAGGATTTGGATCTGACGCCAAGCCCTGCTAGCCCATCTGTCTCTGCTGCACCAGCAGGAGCAGTCACGGCCGCAACTCCCACTGGACACTCTGCCGGTCACCTTTGCGTGTCCTCGGCAGGTGGCCTGGACCCTGGCGGTTAGTGTGGCTGCCGGGTCTCCCTGCTTGCAGGGAGCTTATAGTGCTCCCAGACTGTCCATGCGGCGGGTCCTGATGGCCATTTCCAGCATGGCGCCCATCTTGTTCGGTGGCCATCTTGGATTATGCTCCTATAGGGGGAACCAGTCATTTTAGGCTTTCATTATTGCCTCCCCTTATGCTGGTGCCAGTTCCTTGATTGTCATTCTTAATTTTCCCTGGCCTTTTCTTGTAGCTCGCCCAGGTTGTCTCTTTTACATACCCTTCCTGGGGTCAAGCTTCCTGGAGCTCTGGTTTTGCCCCCCTCTCCTTCCCTCTGTCTTCCCTCTGCTTTTGCTCATTCTCCCCATCTTCGCTGTCTTCTTATGGTTCTCCTCTTTTTTGCCTTTCCCCACTGTGCCAGCCTTGGCCCCTGGCAGGTCATGTACTCCTGCTTCTGTCTCGGCCATTCACCTTTCTCCTTTAGTAACAGGTTTGCCGGACTCAGCTGTGGTTCCTCAAGGTGATGCAGTAGCTTATATGGCTGCTGTTCCCGTGCATGTCAAGATGGCCCTGGATAGCGATCCGGTGGCTCCTCCGCGTGAAGTCACAGACGACGTGGTTCCTGGGCTGTCTGGTGGTAGTGTGTATGGATTGCTTGATTTTTCTTCCTCTGACTCTAGTTCCAGCTCTCACTCATCTAGTTCCCTCTAGCGCAAGCTTACTAGGATGATTGCGCAAAGGTTATCCAATAGTCAGATGCTAAGGGTCGGGGGGCGACTGCTTTATGGCCTAAGGAGCGTGAGGTGGAGGGCGGACTTTGTACATTGTGCCAATACAGCGGTCCTTAAGGGGGTTGTGCAAGAGCGTGCATGAGAAGATTTGCAAAGGTAAATATGTGGATTTTTTCTCGCTTAACGATAAAATGCGAAAGGGTTTGGTGCAAGCTCGGTAAACCAGGTGGTGTAGGGGAGGAAGCATATTGCAGCTATAATTTATGGTTTAAGGCATGCTTGTTTTTGCGGCTGGCTATCTTTAGACACATTCTAAGGAACATGTGAATGTGATTAAGTACATATATTTGGTTCATGATATGTTTACCCGGTCCAATGGGCTTGCATGGATGAAGTATGATTCGCAGTTTAGGCTCAGACAGGATGGTAAACTCTGGGTGTGGGGATAGTCACCTGGGGGAGACTGTGCCAATGGCGCTAGTTAGGCTAGGTCACCCATTTGTTTAAGCTGAGCTGTACAGGTGGTTGGACTGTTACCCTGAAAGTGTGGATGCTCTTTTTTCTTTCGTAAGGCTTTTTGGTTGGTTTTGGTTTACCTATTGCCGGGCCGTTTAATGTTAGGACGCCACACAATTTACGTTCCTCCGGTGGGTTCCTGGGGGTGTTGCAGGCTGCTCTGAATGCTGAGATTTGTTGGGTAGGTTGTAGGGCCCTTTCCCTTGCCCCCTCAGCAGGATCGGTGTATTTCTTCTTTGGAGGTGTTTCACTATGAAGGCCCGGGGAGGTATCGCCTTATTCAGTATTTATCTTAGCCCGACGGTAGTTCTGTTAATGACGCCATACCAGAGCCGGCCTGCAGGGTGGTTTATCATTTGTTTGTTTAGGCCTTGTGGCTGATTCGTAGTTTTGGTTCAGGCACTTTGTTGGCTTGACTGGATATTGTATCGGTATTCCGGTTGCTGCCTTTACATCCGGATGTCATACGCTATATGGGTTCGTTTGGGACGTGGATTCTTTGTTGATGGGCTGTGTGGTCTCCTGCACCTATATTAAGAAATTCAGTTCCTTTTTACACTGGTGCATTTCCGTTGGCACTTGCCATGCCCAAGTTGCACATTATTCATTCGACTTTCTCTTTATAGGGCCCGGGGGGAGCGATGTCTGTGCTGACCTCTTCTTTTTCACCCAAGCTTTGTTTCAGATTTAGGGTGTTCTTGTAGCGCATAATAAGACAGAGAGTTTCTATTCATGCTTGTCTTAGCTGGGCATTAGATAGACGCGGTTGCTGGTTGCTGTCATTTGCCACAGGAAAGATGGTCAATTCGTTGGATCCATTTGCCGGTGGTTTGCCGGCTTATAGGGTTAAGCTGTGCACTGTGCAGTCGTTATCTAGGCTGTCATTTTATCCTTCTGGGGCGGGTTGTTGGTATGCAGTTGGTTACAGCTGCGTCCGGTGCGAGCAAGCCCCATCACCATGTGCGGTTGGCTGAAATGACATGTGGAAGGATTTATTGGCACTTTGTTGTTGTTGGAATTGTTTCCGAATGTCATGGCGTTTGACCTATGGAGTGGTCGTTTAAGTAATCGACAGGTGGTTTTTCTAGTGCGACACTCTGGTCTTGCTTTTATTTTGCCAGTTTTCAGATGCTGGCTCCAGCGGCTTCTGCAGTGAGGTTACTTTGCCATTTGTTTGTATGGCAGTTTATCAGGCTGGCATGGAGGGCTTTTGCGCCAGCAACTCTGCACACTTATTTAGTGGCCTGGCAGGACTGGTAGGCCTTCTGTGCGCAGGGTTCTCAGGAGGTTAGGTCTTCAAGGGACATGCTTTTGTCATTTATAGGATATTACCAGCATGGTCACTTTAAGGCTTCTGTGGTCGCAGCGCTGACGGGAATCTCTTTCTTTTGTAAGCTGAAGGGTCTTTACGACCCTTCATAATCTTTCCTGCTATCTGAGGCCCTTAAGGGTTGTCGTAGGGTTTTCCTGTTGGTGCTGGACCCTTTGACTTTCAGCTTTCGGGGAGGTTGCCTGGGGTTATGACAAGGTGGCTTCTGTCGATTTAGGAGTTGCTCTTTACAGTTTGGCTTTTCAATTGTGATTTTGGTGGTTGTTCGGGTCAGTGCGATTGTTGTGTCCAGCAAGACTTTGCTTTCGTCGGGTTTATTGTTTAAATACACTGTATTCAGGGCTTCGGTCATTTATTTATTTATTTACTAAAAGTTGTTTATATAGCACAGCATATTCCGTTGCGCTTTACAATTGGAAACATTTACAGAACATAACAGGGTAATAACAGACAGACATAGAGGTAAGAGGCCCTGCTTGCAAGCTTACAATCTATAGGGAAATAGGCATTGATACACAAGGATAGGTGCTATAGCAATTTTGGTCCAGCCAGAATGCGGAGTTTCTTGGTGGACTGCATGATCCAGTCAAACAGGAATATCGGCCAAATGTTAGAAGGATGAGAAAGAAAGACAATGTGTGAGGTTATGTGAGGACTGTGAAAGGGGATGTAATTAGACATGGAAGTTATGAAGGTTATGTGGGCAGTTCTGGAACCTGATAAGCTTGCCTGAAGAGGTGAGTTTTCAGGGAACGCTTGAAGGATTGGAGACTAGAGGTAAGTCTTATTGTGCGTGGTAAGGCATTCCATAGAGTGGGTGCAGCCCGAAGAAAGTCATGCAACCATGAATGGGAGCAAATAATGCGTGGGGATGAGAGATGCAGATATTGTGCTGAGCGCAGAGGTTGGGTTGGGAGATATTTTGATGGCCCCTTATGTGTAAGTAAAAGTCTTTTGTATTGAATACGGTAGAAAATTGGCAACCAATGGAGGGACTGGCAGAGCAGGGCAGCAGACGATGAACGTTTGGCAAGGAAGACTGTGGCTGAAATGATTGGTTCGTTTGGGCCCCCACAAAACAAGCTGGCAATTAATCTGGCCCTGCACAAACTGGCTCTACGGAGGCAAGATGTCGTCCTCATCCTCCTCATTCACCGATTCCTCACCCTCTTCAGTGTTGTGTACATCCTCATCCTCACAGAGTATTAATTCGTCCCCACTGGAATCCACCACCACAGGTCCCTCTGTACGTTCTGGAGGCTGGTCTCCCTGGAAGAGTTGATAATTCATTTTTATGAACATCATCTTCTCCACATTTTGTGAAAGCAACCTCCTACGCATTTTGCTGACAAGGTTCCCGGCTGCACTAAACACTCTTTCGGAGTGCACACTGGAGGGGGGGCGGCCAACTCAGGTAAAATAGAGCCAGTTTGTACAGGGGCCTCCAAATTGCCTCTTTTTCCTGCCAGTACATGTACGGACTGTCTGACATGCCTACTTGGATGCTGTCACCGATGTAATCATTTAACAGACAGACGCACGCTTGTCGCTGCTGCTTTGAGGATGCAGGTGCGGCTACAGCCCACACAATTCACAAAGACAGGGAAAAAAAGAATTTTTTATTCTTTGTGGAGCGCACTTTGAGGGTTACACCACCCTTTAACAGACAGACGCACGCTTGTCGCTGCTGCTTTGAGGATGCAGGTGCGGCTACTGCGCATACATTTCACACACAAACACAGAAAAAAAGAAGATTATTCTATTTTTTGTGGAGTGCACTTTGGGGGTTACTCCACCCTTTGACAGACAGACGCACACGCTTGTCGTTGCTGCTTTAAGGATGCAGGTGCGGCTACAGCCCACACATTTCACAAAGACAGAAAAAAAAAGAATTTTTTTATTGTTTGTGGAGCGCACTTTGAGGGTTACACCACCCTTTAACAGACAGACGCACGCTTGTCGCTGCTGCTTTGAGGATGCAGGTGGAATCTAGATGGAATTTGGAACCGGGGACACACTACCTCCATCAATTGTCTAAATCCCACTGCACTAATGGCGGATACCAGACGCACGTCTAACACCAACATAGCAGTCAAGGCCTCAGCTATATGTTTTGCTTCAGGATGACTGCTGTCGTACTTCATCCTCCTCGCTAGGGACTGTTGGAGGGTCAATTGTTTAGTAAAAGTAGTGGTGTTCCTACTTCCTCTGTGGTATGATGAACAACTCCCAGCAGCAGCAACAGCACTAGGAGGAAGTGGTTCTTGATCTTTCCCTATTTTATTTTTATCGGAGAAAGTTTGGTCCTCTATTTATGTTATATTGATATATACGTGCGGCTAAGGCGCACACAAACACAGAAAATATTTTTTTATTTTTGCTGGAGAGCAGTGCACTTCTTGGGTTACACCACCCTTTAAGAAATGAGCCAGCCGGCTCTTTACTTATGGGACACAGGCGCACGCTTGGCGTTGCTCCTTTGTTGATGCACGTGCAGCCACAGTGCACACAATTCACAAACACAGAAAATATTTTTTTATTTTGTTTGGAGTGTACTTTGGGGGTTACAGCACCCTTTAACGGACAAGCCAGCTGGCCCTTTACTAATGGGACACAGGCGAATGCTTGGCACTGCTCCTTTGTTGATGCACGTGCAGCCAAAGTGCACACAATTCACAAACACAGAAAATATTTTTTATTTTGTTTGGAGTGTACTTTGGGGGTTACAGCACCCGTTAACGGTCAAGCCAGCCGGCCCTTTACTTATGACACAGGCGCACGCTTGGCACTACTTTGTTGATGCACGTGCGGCTACTGCGCACACAATTCACAAACACAGAAAATATTTTTTTATTTTGTTTGGAGTGTACTTTGGGGGTTACAGCACCCTTTAACAGACAAGCCAGCCGGCCCTTTACTTATGGGACACAGGCGCACGCTTGGCGCTGCTCCTTTGTTGATGCACGTGCAGCCACAGTGCACACAATTCACAAACACAGAAAATATTTTTTTATTTTGTTTGGAGTGTACTTTAGGGGTTACAACACCCTTTAACGGACAAGCCAGCCGGCCCTTTACTTATGGGACACAGGCGCACGCTTGGCGCTGCTCCTTTGTTGATGCACGTGCAGCCACAGTGCACACAATTCACAAACACAGAAAATATTTTTTTATTTTGTTTGGAGTGTACTTTGGGGGTTACAGCACCCTTTAACGGACAAGCCAGCTGGCCCTTTACTTATGGGACACAGGCGCACGCTTCGCGCTGCTCCTTTGTTGATGCACGTGCAGCCACAGTGCACACAATTCACAAACACAGAAAATATATATTTTTTTTGTTTGGAGTGTACTTTGGGGGTTACAGCACCCTTTAACGGACAAGCCAGCCGGCCCTTTACTAATGGGACACAGGCGCACGCTTGGTGCTGCTGCTTTGTTGATGCACGTGCTGCCACAGTGCACACAATTCACAAACACAGAAAAAATATTTATTTTTTTTGCACTTGGGGGGAGCACCCCTGATGGACAGAGCACCCCCTGGACAACACTACAGCACCCCTTTAGGACTGGGACACTGCACAGGACTTTGGAGTGGACACTGACTGCACAACACAGTCCAGCCGGCCACTATGGACTTTGAAGGAGTGGACACAGCCCCTATGGACAACAGCAGCACAACACTACACAGCCCAGCCAGCCCTAACTCCCACCCTCCCTCTTCACTGTCCACAGCCGAGTGAGAAAATGGCGCCGACGCGGGTACCTTATATAGGATCCAAAACCCGCGAGACCCGGAAGGCGGGATGATGACGTTTTGCCTCGATTTCAGATCCGAGTCAGGCGGGAAAAGTCGAGCCTGACTCGGATCGGCCTCGGATCGGGGGGGCTCGGGGGGGTTCGGATTTCAGAGATCCGAACCCGCTCACCCCTTATATATATATATATATATATATATATATATAGTGACAAAAATAAAAGGCATGTTGTGAATGGGAGCTATGTATGTCCCAGGTTTCCAGCTTCTTTCTGGTGTTAATCAGGCTAGTGAGCAACCTTGATTGACAGACAACCTGTGAGAGGCTAATAATGGTGAGTCAGTTTTTCCAGTTAATCTCTCATTGCCGGGGGAATAAGCTGAGAGACATCATTACTACTGAAAGTGAGTGCCTGATAAACTGCTGTTTTATGAGTTGGACAGTAAGTCTTTCCACCTATAGGGTTGAAGCATTTTGTTTAGTTAATGCTGGACAGGATAGGATTTATGTTTAAGTTTTGTTTTTACTTTTGCTGCAAATAAAAATAGCTGCAGCTATTTGTACCAAGATTCATGTTGGCGAATGCAAGTTTACATTGCAGCCATAAAAATAAATATGAAGGGACAGACACCCCATTTTTTTGCCCTTGCATAGACTATTATATTTTGAAATCCATTGTGGTGGCATTATTAGATGCTTCAGGAAGCCATATTCTGCTTCAACCCTACACCAAGAGCTAACATGAAAGCCATAGTTAAGGCTACAACTGTTCAATAGGGAAAAACTGTTGGTGTAACCTGTATACACTGGGATACTCTGTATTATGTTACTGCAGAAGTAAAATTGGAACACAGCGTGGTTCCTCTGTAGTTACTGTGGGTTTGATTGAAGATTTGATGTATGATGTGATATAGGGGCCTATTCATCAACACTAAAATAAAGTTTTTAAGGCCATTTTCCTTAATTAACGTTATTTTAGTATTCATGAAGAGACTTAACACAGGAGATATCACTGATATCTCCTGGATAAGTCCCCCTGCGTTAATTTCCACACTCCCCATACATTAGTATGGGGATATGGAAATGATGGTATTCATCAAATTCCGAAAATTATGTATTTTCGGAATTTGATGGAGTTACTATCCGCCACTGTGAGGTGGCGTTTAGTAGGTAACACTTACCTGTGTCAGCGTGGACAGGTCCCACGGCGTCTCCCTCCAGCGCTCTGGTCCGTCCTCTGGCTCCGGAGGCTGGTCTGACAAGTGTTATCCCAGCAGAACAAAATAGAGTTTAGAAAAGAAAAAAACTTTTTTTTTCTAAAACTACTGTGGTCAGCTGGGAGAACACGTGTCAGACCAGCCACCGTAGCCGGGGGCGCCGCAGCTGGTAGGTAAGTGCAGGGATGAGGGGAGGTAAGCGGAGGGGGGATTGGGGGGGAGACACAAAATAACTGCAGCTGTAGGTAGTGCTGCGCATGCGCTGGTTTTACGAATGTAACAGCGCGTGCCCAGCATGGATTCCAGCTGCAATAAGTTAGTGTAGAGAGGGATAACTTTCTATTTCCTGAAAAGCTGTCGTCGCAAAAATGACAGCATTTCGGAATAGATAGTTATGGAGAGGAGGAATGATGAATTCCTCCGGTAATTAGGTAGAACTCCATGCAAGTTCTAAACCTAATTACCTCCAGAGAAAGTTTAGGTATGATGAATAGGCCCCATAGGGAGATACTTTTCCCACTGTGCTGTGGGAAAGGCTATTTGTTACAGAAGTAAATAGCCTAGACCCGTTTTATAATGTTACTGATACAGTGGCAGTTGGAGTGTTCCCTGAGTCTGAAGTCTTCCCTTTTTTTAAGCATGATTATGGAGTCAGAAAATGATGGGAACAGCAGTGGGGCGCAGAATAAGGTACCTCCTACTAGAGTAAAGAATGTTGTTGAACCAGTTGAGAGATCTTGAATTAAGAAAAGAGATCTTTGCTTCAGAACAGTAAAATACCCTACTCTTGTAAAGGTTAGAGAGAATGTAAAAGTTGTTGATGGAAACCTGGTAGAGCCTGATAGTAGGCTGACATACCGTCACATGGCAGTACGGCAAGATTTGTTGTACCAAGTGTCCAATAAAAGGGAAAATATTGTGGAACAATTAGTTGTTCCTAATGCATACAGAACAGTGTTGGACCTGGTCATGGTCCCATAACTGGACATCTAGCGGTAGAAAAAACTTTTTAAAGCGCTTTTTCTGGATATGGGCCCATAAAGATGTGTCTGACAACTATGCATCCTGCCCTGAGTATCAGGACCATGCTCCCAGCCCATCTTATAGAAGTCCGCGTGTCCCATTACATATGGATTTGGTTTGACCTTTTGAACTAGGGGTATGTCCAAACTCAAATCGAAATTGCAGTGTAAAAATAAAGCTGCCCACTACTTGTGGGCTACATGCAAAACCAGCCAATATTTACCCTGCATGCAAGATACTGTAAATAAATGCATTTGCAACCCTTGCATAGCAACGTGGTTTGTTCCAGATACAAAGTGAATTGATTTTTTGCTTTGCTCAACTCAGAGTGATCCTCAAATTGTATACGATAATAAACTTTAACACAAGTTGATGATATAATTGATTGTAGCATAATACAAAATAAATAAAATAAAGAATAGATAACTCAAGCACATATAGGAGAGGTAAAGAGATTGCCGCAGTAGTGAAGAAAACGTGCAAACCAAAATAAAGTTGTTAAAAAGAAAAATAATTAAAGAAAAGCACTGCAACAAAATAACGACGCAGAAGTGTGTATTAGAATATATAAGAAAATACCATAAATAAATATTTTAGTGAAGAACCGTGTGAATACTTTGGATATAAAACTGAATAATGTACACTAAATAGACAGTACATATAAATATATAAAGTAGGTCTTAGATGCATAAAAATGGTAAAGGGGTAGTCTACCACATATATGTGGAATAAATTAATCCACCAGAAAGTTGCTGTTAATATTGGGGGCTCAGTCACTGGTTAGAAATGTCACTAAACAGTTATAGATGATGCGATCATGCGCAGATATTATTACTGGTGTCAATAAGTCCATTGAAGGGATCTAGAGTTGCCAGAGCGGGGTATGGAATAACCTGCAGCCTGTGCAGTCCCTTGCTGTGCAAATATCCCACGGCTTGTTGGAATCAACTGAAGTCGACTTGGAGTTCTCAGGTCTGCAAAGTAGTAGGATGCTTTTTCCAGTGATTGGAGTTGTAAGAATATGTCCAGTGGTATCAGTGCTGTTGTGTGTAGTGTAACGCGTTTCCCTGTCTCCAGACTGCTTCCTCGGTGGCTCATGTGCAGAATGGGTCTTGCACATGGGTAGTTGCCCCCGCCATTGGAGATGTATGCTAAGGTGCACACCATTGAGTTTGTGTACATCTCTGAAGCAGGCCCAGAGTTTCTTTAATTAAGATTATAGGAGAACAAATAATTGTAAGAACAGTTCTCCAGAACAATTGACTGTGTATATTTTCAAAATTTCAAAGGCCTTATTTTAAGATTCATTGAAATATATTACATATATTGAACTTTTTATGCATTGTAATCTGTTGAATGTGCTATAGTCCTTCTAAAAATATTTAATTTTCTAAATATTCTCTACTGCTCTACAAGTTCATTATACCCATTTTACACCAAAGTCTCGGGTCTGACCCGGGATTTGGAACAAGTTTCCAACCTGGATCAGACCTGGAACAGACCCCTTTTACACCACGGCACTGTTCACACCGCAGCCGGGTCTGCAGTGACCTGGCCCTTCTGGCGTTGCAGTGGATGCTTGGAGATGATGTCGGCCAATCGGGCAGCATGCGGTATGATTCGGGTCATCGTGACCCGGATCGCGCCATTTACACTGCAGGGAGACATGGGAACGAGCCATGGCCAACCCTGCTAGCTCCCCTGAGTTCGATCCCCCGGGTCCCTGGTGGATCCGTTTACACTGAGAAAAATCCCGGGTTGAAGCACGTTAACGGTATTAGTAAGAAATAGAAATAACTCCATCAAATGATGTGATTAAAACTGTGATAAACCAATAGAATATATAATGCAAAAATGCAAGTATAACAAAGTATTTCATTTTCCTTTTATATTTATTTACTAATTTTATTAACGTTTAGTGCCATAACAAACCACTGATGATCCCAAGGAAGAGCCAAAGCTCTAGTTATATAGCTCCCATCAGTTCCTTTTGAGGACTCATACTTACATGTCCCTCACTCCTTCTACTGTACCTCTTTTTAGCCTAATGCACAGATCAGTATGTATGTGTTGACATAATCCTAATGCAGCACGTCAACACTGAGGGCCTGATTCAGCAAGGATCACAATTGCAAAGCTGCATGCAGGCAGCTTGCAATTCCGTCCTTGCTAATATGTAAATGCAGCAGGAGGTGTATGACACCTAATGCTGCATTTGCGATACCAGCACTGCGACCAAGGTCACAGGCTGGGATCACCATCGCGACCATCGGTGGCCAGCTAAGTAAGCCTCAGCTTACTCAGGCTGGCTGGCTTGCGAGGCCAGGACACTGCTTTGGTCGATGCAGTACCTGGCCTTGCCACTTGTTTGCAATGCTGAATCAGCACCTGAGTACGCTAACCTCTATCCATAAACTCTAACCCTCCCCCGCCTAAGCCTCTCTCTGCAGCCTAACTCTCCCCCGCCTAAGCATCCCCTGCAGACTAACCCTCTCCCACCTAACCCTCCACTCGCAGACTAACCCTAAAGCAGGTATTCTGCAGAATGTATGCATTTCACAAGTTGACATTGCGAACTTGTCAACATTCTACAGATGTCGGCATTTTCCATGTTGACATTTGAACAATGTAGACATCATAATTGTTGACATTATGGCTCTCAACATTTTGTAGTTCTACATGGTGACTGTATAGTACATGTACAATTAAACTGAAATGTTTACATTTGAAGCATGGGTAAGTATACTATTCCATTTACTGTGACTTGTGGTGGTTTTCACATCTCCATCAATAACATATTGGATATTTTATAGTGAGGTCTCTCCTTAACTGAAAGTCTAATATTAGGCTACTTGACAAATCCTGGACAATTTTATTCAAGAAGAAAGAAAGCATCCTATACAGTGCACTGAACCAACTAATTCTAAAACTTATACTTTTATTGGTATGTGGTACTACATACCAATAAAAGTATAAGTTTTAGAATTAGTTGGTTCAGAGTGCACCGTATAGGATGCTTTCTTTCTTCTTGAATAAAATTGTCCATGGTTTATAGCATCATGGTAGCACTATCATTAAAAAAAATTTTGGAAAAGAAATATATAGAAATTTAGAGTTGAGGTAATTGAATACCTATCTATAAAAAAGATTAATGGAATTTATGAGGTTTGAACCTAAGGTAATATAATATAGTACATACCTAGTCCTTTGGACACTGGTGCGGGATTTGTTCACAACAAGTTTCTACTTGACAAATCCTGTCTATGACATATTTGACCATAATTCCAAAAATATTAGAAACACAGTGAGAAGGTTGCACCCATCCACACACAAAAATGTATATAAAAGTATATGTACGTAAATAGGGCCTGATTCAGCTTGGATCTCAGGTCTGCATTCACACGCAACCGGTCGATATTTGCGGTCTGTGCATGTGTATGCACCGCTGTGCACGAACCACCCGCTGCAAACGCAGTGACTACGCAGACCCATCGCCGAGAGATTGACATGAAGTGCCGTTTGTCGGTTGTGATGGGGGATGGGGTGGTCGGGGAAACACAGCTGTGCCTCTGCGTTTGAACGCAGCTACAGGGGTATGCATAATTAAGCCCCAGCGACGGCATTTGTAGCCAGAGCTCTGCATGGCGACAGGAAGCTTCGCAGGTTGTGAGACATGCCAAGCTCAACCACAACTCTGTATATGGGTCCAATGTTTCTCGATGTTTTCGCTGACCAGCACATTAATGTAATGGGAAGTGGGCGACTTTATAAGCTGGTGGGTGTCTTGGCATAGTGCTGTGATTGCTGTGCGATCACATTCATTTGCATATGTTCGCAACGTGCAGGTGCATGCGAACGCAGTCCTGCGATCCAAGCTGAATCAGGCCAATAGTCCACAAAATCTTAGATGAAAAATATGGTCCTTGTTTGTAGTCTGTTTAGAAGCGATAATCCCAGTAGATGTGGTTCTCTGTGTACATAAATGGGGAGAAGTAAAGGAAAACTAGTGTAGTACGTTCAAATCCGTATGGGAAACACGGTGGTATATGATGGATGTTCCAAATATTTGCTACAGGTAACTACTGTACGTTCCTCCACCTTTATGAGTATAAAAGATGGCGTACCGTACTCACACATCAGGTGTGTAGGATCCACCTATATACAGTCAGGTGCATAAATATTGGGACATTGACAGAATTTTCATATTTTGGCCTCTATTCACCACCACAATGGCTTTGAAATGAAACAAACAAGATGTGCTTTAACTGCAGACTTTCAGATTTAATTTGAGGGTAATTACATCCAAATCAGGTGAACGGTGTAGGAATTCCAACGGTTTCTCTATGTGCCTCCCACATTTTAAGGGGCCAAAAGTAATGGGACTATCAACTCAAAAGCTATTTCATGGACAGGTGTGGGCTATTCCCTCGTTATTTCATTATCAATTAAGCAGGTAAAAGGTCTGGAGTTGATTCTAGGTGTGACATTTGCATTTGGAATCAGTTGCTGTTGACTCTCAATATGAGATCCAAAGAGCTTCACTATCAGTGAAGCAAGCCATCATTAGGCTGAAAAATCAAAACAAACCAATCAGAGAGATAGCAAAAACATTAGGTGTGGCCAAATCAACTGTTTGGAACATTCTTAAAAAGAAAGAACGCACCGGAGAGCTCAGCAACACCAAAAGACCCAGAAGACCACGGAAAACAACTGTGGTGGATGACAGAAGAATTATTTCTCTGGTGAAGAAAAACCCCTTTCAGAACAGTTGGCCAAATCAAGAACACTCTCCAGGAGGTTGGTGTAGATGTGTCAAAGTCAACAATCAAGAGAAGACTTCACAAGAGTGAATATAGAGGGTTCACCACAAGATGTAAACCATTGGTGAGCCTCAAAAACAGGAAGACCAGATTAGAGTTTGCCAAACAACATCTAAAAAAGCCATTACAGTTCTGGAACAACATCCTATGGACAGATGAGACAAAGATCAACTTGTACCAGAGTGATGGGAAGAGAAGAGTATGGAGAAGGAAAGGAACTGCTCATGATCCAAAACATACCACCTCATCAGTGAAGCATGGTGGTGGTAGTGTCATGGCGTGGGCATGTATGGCTGCCAATGGAACTGGTTCCCTTGTATTTATTGATGATGTGACTGCTGACAAAAGCAGCAGAATTAATTCTGAAGTGTTTCGGGCAATATTATATGAACATTTTCAGTCAAATGCTTCAGAACTCATTGGACGGCGCTTCACAGTGCAGATGGACAATGACCTGAAGCATACTGCAAAAGCAACCAAAGAGTTTTTTAAGGCTAAAAAGTGGAATGTTATGCAATGGCCAAGTCAATCCCCTGACCTGAATCTGATTGAGCATGCATTTCACTTGATGAAGACAAAACTGAAGGGAAAATGCCCTAAGAACAAGCAGGAATTGAAGACATTTGCAGTAGAGGCCTGGCAGAGCATCACCAGGGATGAAACCCAGCATCTGGTGATGTCTATGCGTTCCAGACTTCAGGCTGTAATTGCCTGCAAAGGATTTGCAACAAAGTATTAAAAAGTGAAAGTTAGATTTAGGATTGTTTAGTTTGTCCGATTACTTTTGGCCCCTTAAAAAGTGGGAGGCACATATAGAAACCGATGTAATTCCTACACCGTTCTCCTGATTTGGATGTAATTACCCTCAAATTAAATCTGACAGTCTGCAGTTAAAGCACATCTTGTTTGTTTCATTTCAAAGCCATTGTGGTGGTGAATAGAGGCCAAAATATGAAAATTCTGTCAATTCTGCCCAATTCTGCACCTGACTGTAGGTTTCTTTATGTCTGGTCTTGCTCATCTGGTGAAGGATAATGCCCATTGTGTATAGGAAACAAAATATTACCCTACTCACGGTATAAAGTGTTTAGATGTCCTTATAAATATTTATTTTTGGTTTCTTCCTTTTGACTTGACTCCTCATTTATAACCCAAAGGATCCCTTTTGCAATCCTAGCTTGACTGGTCCTCTTTTTGGTTTTGTTTCCCAATTCAGATCCTCAGGGTTCAGTGAAAAGTATGTACAAGTCCATAGAATAAAAAATGTGTAGAATCTTGATCTGGACCTCCACCTTTATCCATATAGATAGCGCTTTACCCTCTTTACATTAAACTCACAGCATGAGGCACTTGTAAAAGCATGTACAATAATCTCCAATGATAAGGGACTTCTTGGGGATCTTTGATTTCTTTCCACTATACCTCCAATGTCTGATTACCCAGAATAGAAAGGAGTGGTCATATAGTGTAAAATCATTTTTTTTATAGCCACAAAAGTTATACTCACACATAAAAAAAACAAGTTGGACTCCTACCAGATAAGATATTGATGTTGTGCCTGGGTTGTACTTTACTCCTGTGCATCCAGTCCTAACCATCAGGAGCCACCAATGCTGAAGACCTTCCCCACCGACACATTTCGTTTTACAGGAGATCTTTATATTTTATATTATAATGAATCTTTATACAGGTTGAGTCTCCTATATCCAAATATTCCGAAATACGGAATATTCCAAAATACTGACTTTTTTAGCATGACTGAGATGGTGAAGCCTTTGCTTTCTGATGGTTCAATGTAAACAAACTTTGCTTAAGGCACAAAATTATTAATAATATTGTATACAATTACCTGCAGGCTGTGTGTATAAGGTGTATATGAGACATAAATGCATTCTGTGTTTAGATTTAGGTCCAATTCCCAAGATCTCATGATGGTATGCAAATATTCCAAAATACGGAATATTCCGAGATCCAAAATACAGTTGGTCCCAAGCATTTTGGGTATGGGAGACTCAACCTGTATATGAGCCATTTGACCAGATCTATTAGCCATATATTTGTGTTTGGTGCCAAATGACCAAATTACAAAGTCACTTATTACTTATAGGCCTAACATTGCATCACTGCTAGATCATTTTCTGCTAAAGCCAATAGCATCTAATTGTAATAGTTTAATACAATGTTTTGGTGCTTTGAGATATATTTATACTTTTCTAACCTTTCTGACCATCTTCAGTTGCAGAGTTTGTTGGCTTGGAGCATAGAAAAACAATTGGAATTATCTATCAAGCTGCATTCACTGTTGGACTTGTGGTGCTTGCAGGAGTGGCTTACCTCATTACTAACTGGAGATGGCTGCAGCTGGCAGTCACATTGCCAAACTTTGCATTCTTAACATATTATTGGTAAATGTCCTTACCCTACCTAACACACATAACAAACCTGAATTTCATGAATCATATTATAATATAACATAAATCACACTCTAATTATAATACAGTAATAGACAATTAACACTCTAATTTAGCTGTAACTACATATTTTATAAGGTTGTATGCTTTATGATTTTATTTGCATTATGAATTCCTACTTAACCTAAGGACGCTGTTTAGCGTTGCGTACGCATATGAATTAATTGCTTTCCAGACTTTGAGTGTGGTTCCAAAGCACAAAGGTTATTATTCACATAAAAAGCATATAGTTACACGCCTTAATCTATAATACAAATAGCGCAAAGGTTATACAAAGTACAAGGTACAGTCAATACATATGCATGCGCTCTGGATCCAGATTTCCCTGCATCAACTATGAAACCTCCGTCAACAGAAAAAAAGAAAGATGACTAACTACCAGATCTAGAGTGCTTGCATATAAACCCTTGCAGAGATAGGCAATACAATAGAACAAGTTGGCATAATCCCATTGGTTCTTCTTCCTGGTTCTTCTGTTACGATACAGTTCATAGGTCAGTTCGTATTGTAATCGTTCAGCCCTCCAGCAGCTCTTTGTGTGCATTTTCCCGCCGAAGAACAAGTCTAAACTGGCTAATAAACATTACATTACAGAGTACATTTCAATGCCTATCTCTCTATGATCCATAATTCGCAGACGCATGTTGCGATCTCCTTGCCAATGGAACCGGAGATCTGTAAATAAACAGTGGTTTAGAATGGCACCAAACATGGTCTGCTTATCATCTACTAAACCTTAGATACCAAATATATGTATTTCACAATAGACTTGATAAAGTATAAAACCTCTAATATTAACCTTAATGCTAGGGATCCTTTCTGTGTAAGTATGCAGTGTGTCGGTGTGGGGATATTAAGAAAAGACGCTAGCATGCATTGTGCGTCTACGTGTTTGTGGAGTACACCATGGTACATGCTTTGCAGGGTTGTTCATATTATATGGACTAATAAATGTACGTATTTGTATAATGAGGACTTTTAACCTGGGGCAGTGGCAGACGCACAACGCTAATAATCATAACAGCGCTGTACACGGGGTATCGTAAAGTCGCTACTATGCGTGGTACGTTTTATGTGCAGAGTGCTTTAATAAACAGCGCAACTGTGCGCTGTGCGTCTTGTATATTATATGTATGATTTACTGTGCGTATGGGGTATGGTAGGACTTTTAACAACATGCGGTAGCAATGTAATCGCACAATGCTAATAATAGCATATTAGCATCGCACACAATGGTTTCAGGCTGACGACGCAAGATAGCGTCGTCAGGGGCAACATAAAATGGGTCGTGCAGATTTAAATTTTACAATTTAGGTCTCAGCCAACCATCCGGCTTCGACAGCACATAGCCTTTTTAATGGTGTAGATGCGATGACAATATCTCAGGGAAAGCCATTTGCATCAACAACATTAAAGTCACTTTGCATAGCATTAAATATAATATCATAGAATGAAATTACAAGATAGGAGTTTTTTCATGCCTGTACCCATAACCCATAGCGTTTAGAGAATATGGGCATTATTCAGTCATGCACGCAATGTCGATAACATACGCAGTTGGCCGATGTTGCAAGTCTGCCCATACGTCCCAATCGTTGCCGCTTAGATTAGCAGTAAAGAATCGGACGCAGGTTCTGTGATTTTTAGTGGGCGTATCTGGGAGGTAACGGGGAGAACTAAGCCAATCCGGGCGTGTTGCTAAAAGCGGGCAAACACGCATGGCCACTCACGTCAGGCCGTACTCAGATGGACACACTGCGCCTCTCTCACTCTCTCCAACTAATGCTGTTTTCTAAAGGTAAAACACTTGCACGATGATGTGCAGGTGTAAAGAACACACTGACCTTCTGGATGCTGAACGTCTTGTCTTTTATTGTCAGTCTGTTACCGGCTATGAGCTGCTACAGTAAGTTATAACCATACAATGGGTCATAATGCAGCCTTACACCAACCTGCAACTTATGGTGCACAATTTCTGTGTTGATTACAGTGAGAAATACCTCATTATTATCGTAATAACTAGGCTGAATTTATGCTTTTACTTCAATATTGGTTTGTGATGTGTATTTTACACTTGTTGATAGAAGTATGGAACAGGCTGTTCAGCAGGTGTGGTCCCCTGTTAGAGTGAGTGTGGTATAAGAGATAGATAGAATTTAGATAGATAATGTCTAGATCGATCCCAGATGTTAGACAGTTAATAGATCGACAGGTACAAAAGGTCGACAGGTACAAAAGATCGACAAACTAAAGGTCGACATGGAAGATGGCCTACAGGCACAACATGTCGACACGGTAAATGTCGACATGGAAGAAGGTCAACATGTACAAATGGTCGACATGGTCAAAGGGTCGACATGAAAATGGTCGACACCTTTTTTTGCGGAAATACCATTCTGCCCCTTGCGGGCTTTCTCCGCTCACCCCACTTCGGGCACAGTGGCTCGCTTCGCTCGCCACATGGATTTATTCCCCCTCCATGCCCACTTGGATGGTAGGGAATGACGTTGGATAGTAGGGAATGACGTTGGACACTGGCTCATCTTAAGTGCCTAACCCTAAGCCTAACCCTAAAAAAAAAAAAAAATAATGTGTCAATCATTTTTGTGTCGACCATTTTCTTGTCGACCTTTTGATCCTGTCGACCATTTGTACCTGTCGACCTTCTTACATGTCGACCTTTAGTGTGTCGACCTTTTGTACCTGTCGACCATTTGTACCTGTCGATGTATTTGACTGTCTAACATCTGGGGTCGATCTAGACATTGTCTAACTAATTACTGTCTACAGTCCAGTACCCTTTAGAGTTTGACAGGAACTGTCACATTACCCTTATGATGTTATCAATAAGATATAGGATGAGTTACATTTTCACTTGTTACAGGTGTGTTCCAGAATCACCACGATGGCTTATATCCCAAAACCGGAGAACTGAAGCTAATGTAATTATACAGCATATAGCCAAGAAGAATAACAGAGCACTGCCAAATACACTACAGGTAATAGTACACACTATATTTTGATTGTGAAAAAAAGCACCTTCTATTGATACACACACACACAGATATATAACACAAAGTTATTATTCCTGAGTACCACTGCCTCTCCTTTATGTTATGCATACTTACCGACTTTACATATCTCATCTCCGTGAGCAGCGAGAGATCTGCCTATTCTTCCAGGATGCGGGTATAGTGTGTCCTAATTCCAGCTTATACAGGATCAGCGATCACAGTAAGCCATTAAATGCGGCGGTAAGGCCATCCTGCCTAAGCTGAATGTTTTTATTTCAGATGTGGGCACCATTCCAGAGTATTGGAGCAAGTCTGGGAGTCTGGGAGAGCAGCAGAAGAACCTAGCATTGCCCTGGACATATATATTCATATTGGTCTCATATGCACTGGACAGTGTATTATTATGCAGTATTAATAATTAAGCCTATAGATGATCTAGAGCAGTGCACCCCTAACAGTGCATGTTTCCAGATCTCCTAGTTGGTGCATAGGTGTATTTATTACTGGCTGTCAAATCCACAAGTGGTGCTAATTATTTAATTTGTGATACTGAGAAGAACATGCAGCACTAGTAAAATTGTATTATATTACTATTTCTATTGTGGTCATGGTGTGGGTTGGCGGAGGGGGGTTTCTAGGTAACCAGAAACCCCCCTGCGTTTGACTATGCCCCCCTAACCAGTGATCGCGCTGAGTGGAAAAAGATGCGGGTCCCAGGAACCCCTCACTTTGAAAAGGCGGTAGTTAGCAGTTGGGGAAGAGCTGTGGGTAAAGGCAGGGAGAAGTTGGAGTAGAGCTGGAGCTAGAGGGGAGTAGGGGCAGGCAGAGCTGGGGGTAGGGAGGGGTAAGTGCAGACAGTAGTTGTGACAGGGCTGGGGGCAAGGAGCAGGCTAGGAGCAGGTAGTGCTGGTGGTAGGAAGGGGGCAATGGTAGATAGCACCTGGGGCAAGGAAGGGGTTAAGGGGAGGCAGTACTAAGGGTAGGGAGGGGGTAAGTGTAGATAGCAGCTGGGTCAGTACTGGGGTCGAGGAGGAGGTTAGGGGCAGGCAGTGCAGGGGATAAGGTGGGGGGTGCACACAGTTAACAGTCAGGGTAAATGGGTGGCATCCCTTAAAAACTGTTCTTTATATTACTGGCTGAATTCTTCTATTGGTACTTAAATATACGCACGAGTTGCACTGTATTTACTGCCTCCATTAGGGGCAAAAGAAGGATATCTAGCAGGGTGTTGCTGTAATACCTGTTCTATCGGATATGGGGGGAGTCAGTATTCATGGAGATTTATTGCAACTGGGGGGTGAGATTGCCACCAGTTAAGTGGTTAAAATAATGCTTTTAAAAAGAGAGAGAGAGAGAGAGAGAGAGAGAGAGAGGAAAGTTGGTGGGTGAGGTGGGATAGTGAAAAATGCATATGTACACTCACCTAAGTTATAGTGTGAGTGGGATCCGCGTAGATTCTGTGGAATCCGAACCGCTCTGAACGTAGGGCATCCGAGTCCACTCGAACCCTGTTCAGGTGTTCCCCGCCTGACTCGGATCCCCGTTCGGCCTCCTGCTATCGGATTCTCGTGAGAGAATCCGACAGCAGGGCTCCTCTAGTGTAGGGCAGACCGCTGTGATAGCGGTCTGCCCTACACAGACATAAACACACAGCCGTTTGTTTGTAATAGCAGCCAAGGAGAGTCAGGCAGACTCTCATTGGCTGCTGCACGGAGGGAGCCGGTTGGAGCTCACTCATGAGCTCCGTCTTCCTCCGCTGCGGGTGATGGGAGAGACGTCCCATAGTGCAGAGAGGAGCGGACGGCAACGGTCACAAGCAGGAGCGGGGATTCAGGTAAGTTGTTTTTTTTCTGTGTAAGGAGGCGCTACTGGGGGCATACTACAAGGGGCACACTACAAGGGGCATAACTACTGGGGGCACTTATTCTAATGGGGGCATACTACAAGGGGCACAACTACTGGGGGCACTTATTCAAATCGGGGCACACTACAAGGGGCATAACTACTGGGGGCACTTATTCTAATGGGGGCATACTACAAGGGGCATAACTACTGGGGGCACTTATTCTAATGGGGGGCACACTACAAGGGGCATAACTACTGGGGGCACTTATTCTAATGGGGGCATACTACAAGGGGCATAACTACTGGGGGCACTTATTCTAATGGGGGCACACTACAAGGGGCATAACTACTGGGGGCACTTATTCTAATGGGGGCACACTACAAGGGGCATAACTAGTGGGGGCACTTATTCTAATGGGGGTATACTACAAGGGGCATAACTACTGGGGGCACTTATTCTTATGGGGGCACACTACAAGGGGCATAACTACTGTGGGCACTTATTCTAATGGGGGCACACTACAAGGGGCATAACTACTGGGGGCACTTATTCTAATGGGGGTATACTACAAGGGGCATAACTACTGGGGGCACTTATTCTAATGGGGCACACTACAAGGGGCATAACTACTGGGGGCACTTATTCTAATGGGGGCATACTACAAGGGGCATAACTACTGGGGGCACTTATTCTAATGTGGGCACACTACAAGGGGCATAACTACTGGGGGCACTTATTCTAATGGGGGCACACTAAAGGGGCATAACTAGTGGGGGCACTTATTCTAATGGGGGCATACTACAAGGGGCACTTATTGTAATGGGGGCATACTAGAAGAGGCATAACTACTGGGGGCACTTATTCTAATGGGGGCATACTACAAGGGGCATAACTAATTGGGGCACAACTACTGGGGGCAGTTGTAATGGGGGCATACTACTAGGGGCACTTGTAATGGGGGCACTTGTATTGGGGGCATACTACTAGGGGCATAGTACTGGGGGCACTACTAATGGGGGCATACAACTAGGGGCACTACTAATGGGGGCATACTACTGAGGGGCACTGCATAGGGGGCACTACTACTGAGGGCATTGTGTAAGGGATACCACTGCTGGGGGCATTGTATAAGGGACACTATTGCTGTGGGCATTGTATAAGGAGCACTACTACTGTGGGCTTTGTGTATAAGGGTCACTAATGTGGACATTGTGTAAAAGGGGCACTACTGTGGGCATTGTGTAAAAGGGGCACTACTGTGTGTTGTAACATAAATAAAAGGTGTATTGTGAATCAGGGGCACTATGTGCGGTGTAATGTGAATAAGATTGTGCACTGTGACTCCTCATTGGGCCGTAGCCACCTGTGTATACAAGTTAGGGGTGAGCGGGTTCGGTTTTACTCGGTTTTACCCGGATCTTTTTATTGGCTGTCGCCGAACATGTGTTTTGGATAGCGAATGAAATCGAGCCAAAGTTGCGGTAAAGTGGCGAAAAAAACCGAGTAAAACCGAGTAAAACCGAACCCGCTCACCCCTAATACAAGTACTGTGACTCTACTGGCCGTACCCCATTGGGTGGGTGGGAGAGCTCAAGGACCATTCCATCTTGCTCTGCCTTTCATTTCTGCCACTGCTGTGTGGCAATGTATCATAGATGTGCTTTAAACTGTGATGTCTGTGCTGCTGCTCTGTCGCTTAGTAACCAGTCAGCTCACTGCAACCTTTGGCCAATAATGGTGAAAACTATAATTTAAACTGTGAGGTGGTCTAAATTGACTTTAAATGACTGGAAATGAATGTTATTGAGGTTAATAATAAAGAAAAAAAAGCCCAGTTTATGTGATTTTAGCTTTTTTTGTCAATTTTTGTAAAAAAAATCCAAATCCAAATCCAAAGCCAGTCACCGCAGTTTGGCAAATCCAAATCCAAAGCCGGACGACGAATTAGAACCAAATCCAAATCCGGCAAAAAAGGTCCGACGCATATCCTTAGATCCGCGCTGTGTGATCTTCAGGTGGGCATGAATCAGGGGTCCCTTTAAGAAGGCAAAGTCTCCACTGCAGATGTAAGGGATAGTGCGCAGCAGTGGTAGGCTGCTTCAGAGTTCTTTCTTCTGGCAGCCTCATTATGACATAATGGGGGCTGCTGCTGTACCAGGAAACCCTCGGAGAGGTCAGTTACTGGCCTCCAGTCTATACTGCATGAGCCAGATGTTCCCCACTAAACCCCATCAGAGGGCTCCGGAGCAGTGATGCTGGCCTGTCTGCAGCCATTCACTCTGGTATTCCCTGCCGGCACAGCTCTTGCTGATGGGCTTCTGGTTGGTTACAGGGTTCCTGCTGCATGTTCAACGGTGCAGCTCCTCTTCATAGTATGCACATGCATTTTGCAGAGCAGAGCTCAAGGAGGCGGAGCTGCGCAGCTGTGTCACTGTCTACTGTATCCGGCTGCCAGTAGCAACAGCAGAAATAGCCGCTGGCAGTAGGATTTGCAAAATATAAAAAAATGCCCTAAAATTACAGGGGGGAGTGGCGTGCGGCGCCTTCTGACAATTTTGGCGCCTGGAGCATGTGCTCCACTGGCTGTGATGTAAATGGCTGGGGAGGCATTGGCTAGTATCAGAGCCAGATTTACAGATACATATATGAACCAGAGGGATCATGTGGGCATTATACAAAGGTGCAGCAGTATATAGTGCTGGAAATGTGGTGTATTTTGATCAGGGATGTGCGGAAAAGGTAGAAGGGGAGTCAGTGCCTCACCTGCCATACACTTTTTACTCCAGAGTTTTGACTATAAAAATGATTAGAATAATAAAAGAAGATATTTATAATATTTTCTTGACATTTTTCTTATAATTTTTATAATAAAAACTGTGGAGTATACCTAAGTATGAGAGGAAAGACTCTGCCTCACCTGACCGCACATCACTGCTAGGGAGATGGGACAGATCTTGCTAGGTGGAGGACCCAGCCGGGCCCCTCCAGCAAGCCCGGGTAATTGGTACCCGCTCCCCCCCCTCCCAGCTCCCCTGGGAACGTATGGGGGTGGGTGAGGGAAAGGGGATGGGGTAGGGAGCAGTATAGAGCAGCAGAGAGGAGGGCAGATTAGCGGATTAAAGGGGGCGGGGATGAACAGAGCAGGGTGGGGTGGACTAGGGTGACCCGACTTCGTACATTATGTGTCAATTGTTACTTATGTTACTCATTGCTATTTTAAGCTGATTTGGACAGAATCATCTTTGTCTTCTGTTGGAGGGAAGTTCATACAGTATATGCATTGTAATTTTGTACATGGTGTAAAATGTGATGCACTGTACATGGGACAGATGCAGTTGATGCTGATTGTTGCATCGCTGTGATTGCCTTAGTCCCTAGTTTCATGACTGTGATTTTATTGGGTAACAGATCTCAATACATTATCCAATTTAGTAACTGCACAGAAAATCACAAAATGATTTGTGCTTTTTTAAACTTGAACCTTAAAATGGGTAGAGTACAGGATCCCGGCGGTCGGGATACCAGTAATCAGAATACTGACAGCAGCATCCTGATAGGATTAGGTAAGTATCCTAACCCTCCCTCTAACCCTAACCCACCTTTCCTGCAGCCTAACCCTCCTCCCCCGCAGCCTAACCCTCTCACTAGAGCTTAACCCTAACCCCTAACTATTGGCGTCACTATGGGGGTGCGGAACGTACTCAGTGACAGGAGCCGGGTGCTGCAGTGTGACATCAGCAGCACTCAGTTTCTGTCACAGAGCAGGAGCCGACAGTGCAGCACTAGCCTCCAGGGGCAGCCCAGCATCACCCTTTATGGTAGGCCACACCCCCTTTCGGGGGATACAGCGTGCGTACCGGGTGTCACCAGACCCGGTGATGCCTCTGCACCTAACCCTAATACTATTGGAATGTCAGCGGTCGGGATTCTGGAGCCGGGATTCTGACAGCTGGCATCCTGACTGCCGGGACGCCGACTACATCTGCTTAAAACAACTTGACCTATATCCTTAAAGGCTTATATGCTAATTTTAAAAACTCTAAAAATAATAAAGGTTAAGCAGTTACTCTTATTATATAGCAGTTTTATTGTATATTTGAACCCTTACTTATAAAATGAACAAAGCTAGGCAAAGGGGTCAATCTAATTAGGTGCGAATTGTGGGGTGCGAGATGCTATTTTCACTTTGAATTTGCATAGCGAATTCATTTTGCAATCCAATTACCAACTCGCACTGAACCAGTCAGACTGAGGAGCTCATTCAGACCCGATTGCTAGGCAGCGGCTGCTCGCTCTTGCCGATAATGGCACATCTGCGCAAGCGTATGGCTTGCAATGCGCGTGCGCAAGCCAGTCTTAGCGATCGGGAATTGAGCGCTCGTTGCACACAGACTGGCCGCTACTTTGAGTGACAGATTGCGCCGTTTAAGGGTGGTAACAGGGGAAGGTGTCTTGGCGTCACAACGGAGTTTAATGGGTGTGTATAATTAGCAAAGTAGCGTAATTGAACACGTCACTTGGTTGATTTTTAGCCTGAACTGCTCGCAGTGCTTGCGGGAGGGTAGGGTCTATCATAAGTGCTGCGAGCAGCTCTGATGGCCCTCGATGTTCCCGATTAAATACACACTTCCTGGAGATGACGTGAGCAGCGAGTGACAGGTGGGAGGTTTTATAGTCCTATGTACGTTCATTGCCATCGCTCTATCTTGGACATAGAGGGCGTCCTTACACCGCAAATTTGCATACCCAGCCCCTTTTGCAAGCGAGCGTCCGCTGCTTAGCGATCGGGTCTGAATGAGCTTCTGAATTCGCAACTTTCCACTCGCACCTCCCTGAAGGTGAGAGAAGGAAAGAAAAATCTTTATTTTAACGTTAAAATGTTGGGACACTGGCCCTGATTCAGAGCCGGACGCTATGAATCAGGGCCGTCCCTCTGAATTTAAGAGCGGCCTCCTGGCCGCTTGCATAGCCATCATTTTGTCGAGCGGCTAAAATGATGGTCGCGATGGTCAAGACCATCGCGACCATCGGGCTTGTGACGAGACCCTTGTGGTAGGGTCTCGTTGCTGCAAGCCCTGGTGTGCTTTTGGCTCTATCAGAGCCAAAAGCACTCCCACTGACATCACTAGTGATGTCAGTGGGGCCGGCCGGAGGCATAGGCGTTCCCATGGGAACGCCTCCGTCTGGGCAGCCACGCCTCCGGCACGCCCACCAAAGGGGGCGTGCTGTCAATCACCATAGTCAGCATGCCCCCTTTGGTGCGAGACCCATAGCGACGGCTTGGCCGTCGTTATTCGGGTCTCGCGCATGTGCACGTTGGAGCTGGCTCCGTCGTGCGCATGCGCACTTGGCCAACATCGACCCGCTTGCGAGCGCTCACGAGCGGGTTTGAATCCGGCCCACTGGCCAGATGCTCTGACAGAGCGCTCGCTCTGAATCAGGGCTGTCCTTCTCTTTTTTTAGAGCGGCCTCCTGGCCGCCAGCATAGCTGTGGGTTACCAAAAAGATGGTCGCGAAAAAAAAAAAAAGATGGTCGGCCAAAAAGATGGTCGCGATGGTCAAGACCATTGCGACCATCGGGCTTGCGACGAGACCCTTGTGGTAGGGTCTCGTTGCCGCAAGCCCTGGAGTGCTTTTGGCTCTATCCCATGGAAACGCCTCCATATGGGCAGCCATGCCCCCGGCACGCCCCCAAAGGGGGCATGCTGTCACTCACCATCGACAGCACCCCCCCTTTGTAGCAAGACCCGGATCGTCAGCTTGCTCGTCGCTATCCGGGTCTTGCACATGCGCACGACGGAGCCGCCCCCGTCGTGCGAATGCGCACTGGGCCAACATCGACCCGCTTGCGAGAGCTCAGCGCTCGCGAGCGGGTCTGAATCAGGCCCACTCTGCTGGACCCCTTGGGGGAGGGGGAATGTCCTCAAATTACCCCCAAATCATCTTTTCGTTAGTTTAGGCACCCCAAATTTAATTACAATAATTTTTCAGTTGAAAAATTATTGTTTTTATAATTTTTTTCAATTTTTCAAGGTGCCATCAAAGTACCCCGAAATCACCCTTTTTCCTACTTTTTTTGCATTTTTCGTTTAATTAGTCAGAGATTAAACTAAAAAAGTTTGTTTTTTATCCTTTTCTTGGCAGGCAGCATCATTGTACACGTCAAGTGATCGCAGTGCTTGCGGCAAGGTATAGTCAACCTCAAGCACTGGGAGCACAACCGATGGTGCTCGATGTACCAATGTTTTCATGCACTTCCAGGAGATGACGTGCGCAAGTGGGCGTCTTATAAATTGCTGGAAGGTGTCTGCATACTTATTTATTAACAGTTTCTTATATAGCGCAGCATATTCCGTTGCGCTTTACAATTGGAAACATTAATAGAACAAAACTGGGTAATAACAGACAGATATATAGGTAGGAAGGCCCTGCTCGCAAGCTTACAATCTATAGGGAAATAGGCATTGATACACAAGGATAGGTGCTATAGCAATTTTGGTCCAGCCAGAATGCGGAGTTTCTTGGTGGGCTGCATGATCCAGTGAAACAGAAATATCGGCCAAATGTCAGAAGGATGAGAAAGAAAGACAATGTGTGAGGTTATGTGAGGACTGTGAAAGGGGATGTAATTAGACATGGAAGTTATGAAGGTTATGTGGGCGGTTCTGGAATCTGATAAGCTTGCCTGAAGAGGTGAGTTTTCAGGGAACGCTTGAAGGATTGGAGACTAGAGGTAAGTCTTATTGTGCGTGGTAAGGCATTCCATAGAGTGGGTGCAGCCCGAAGAAAGTCATGTAACCATGAATGGGAGCAAATAATGCGTGGGGATGAGAGATGCAGATCTTGTGCTGAGCGCAGAGGTTGGGTTGGGAGATATTTTGATGGCTCCTTATGTGTAAGTAAAAGTATTTTGTATTGAATACGGTAGAAAATCGGCAACCAATGGAGGGACTGGCAGAGCGGGGCAGCAGACGATGAACGTTTGGCAAGGAAGATAAGCCTTGCAGCTGCATTCATAATGGATTGTAATGGCGATAGTCTGTTTTTGGGAAGACCAGTAAGGAGACTATTGCAATAGTCAATGCGGGAAATAATGAGTGCATGGATTAGAGTTTTTGCAGTGTCTTGTATGAGATATAGCTCAATTTTGGATATGTTTTTTAAATGTATGTTGCATGATTTAGAGACAGATTTAATGTGGGAAACAAAGGACAGTTCAGAGACAAGGATGACACCAAGGCAGCAAGCTTGTGGGGCAGGGTGGATTGTCGAGTTATCAACAGTGATTGAGAAATCAGGTTGGTAACTGTTATTGGCTGGTGGAAATATAATTAATTCTGTTTTAGAAATATTAAGTTTCAGGTGGTGAGACGACATCCAAGATGAAATGGCAGAAAGACATTCAGTGACACGGACCAGTACAGATGGTGTATACACAAAGTGATCGCACGCCAAGACATAGTGGGCGTGCTAATGCCTTGCCGTACAATCGCCGGCCTTGCTGGGCATGTGCTGGATTTGCATATGCTGGGAGCGAGCGAATGCATCTAGCGAGCGGGTCTGAATGAGCTCCTTAGCTTATTAAGCTATTATTGTGAAACCTATATATGTACTCTTTTTAATTACAGAATCTGACTACAATTGAGGAATCTGGTGATAAGCAAATTCCATCTTTCACACACCTTGTTAAAACACCTCAGATTAGGAAACACACTTTCATTCTGATGTATGTCTGGTAAGGAGCTCTATTTAAAGTACCTTGCTGTTAAACTGATTCTTCAAAAGGTCGACACACTAAGGGGTAAATTTACTAAGATGGGAGTTCTATTAAGAAGTGATGTTGCCCATACCATCCAATCAGATTCCAGGTATTATCTTCTAGCAGGTGCTAGATAAATGAGAAGTAGAATCTGATTGGTTGCTAAGGGCAACATCACTTCTTAAATAGAACTCCCATCTTAGTAAATTTCCCCCTATATGTCGACATATAAGAAGGTCGACAGGCACAAATGATCTACAGGGTCAAAAGGTGGAAAAAAAAATTGTTGCCACAAAAATAGTGGACAACTTTTTTATTCTAACCCTAAACTTCACCCTAAACCTCCCCTTGGTGCCTAACCGTCGGGGTAGGTGTCTGACCCTAACCGTCCCTTCTAGTGCCTACCCCTAACCCTCTGGTAAGTGCCTAACCCTCCCTCCTAGTGCCTATCCCTTACCATCGGGGTAAGTGCCTAAGCCTAACCCTAAAAAAAATATTTGTGACAACCATTTTTGTGTTGACCTTTTGACACTATCAACAATTTGTACTTGTGGACATTGTTACATGTCGACCTTTAGTGTGTCTACCTTTAATCCCCGTCAACCTATTGACTGTCTGAGACCTGGTGTCTATCTAGATATTGGCAACCTTTTTACTGTGTATCTTTAGTCCCGATCCTGGATAATACAGAGTAGGCCTCTCTGAGACATAAGTGTAAATCCACTTACCGTATATACTCGAGTATAAGCCGAGTTTTTCAGCACATTTTTTGTGCTGAAAAAGTACCCCCTTGGCTTATACTCGAGTGAAGTGTAGCGCTGCCCGGACGGAGTTCGGTCAGCGCTACACAACACAAACACACAGCCGCCAGAGCCGGCAGCTGTTTGTTTGCTGTAATCAGCAGCCGCTGAGAGTCTGTCAGACTCTCAGCGGCTGCTGCTGCTCCCACTGCGGGAGCCATCTTCCGGCTCCCGCAGTGGGTAATGGGACAGACGTCATGAGTAATAACGTCTCTCCCATGCAAAGGGGCCGGAGGAGCTGTTAGCGGCGAGACCAGGAGCGGGAGTTTCAGGTAAGTGATTTTTTTTTTAATTCTTTTTACGTCTCTCTCTACTGGGGGGGGGACTACTGGGGGCACTACCAGGGGGCGATTACTACAGGGGGCACTACCAGGGGGGGATTACTACAGGGGGCACTAAAAGGGGGGATTACCACTGGGGGCACTACCAGGAGGGATTACTACTGGGGGCACAACCAGGGGGAATTACTACTGGAGGCACTACCAGTTGCTGCCATTTCCCACCCTAGGCTTATACTCGAGTCAATAAGTTTTCCCAGTTTTTTGTGGTAAAAGTAGGTACCTCGGCTTATATTCGGGTCGACTTATACTCGAGTGTATACGGTAGTAGGTGCAATTCTGAACCTTGGCAAAACCATGTTATTCTATGTTCAGATTTAGAGGTGGGATAGGAGGTGGGTCCTAGTTCAGCTTTAAACCCATTGTTAAAGTAAAACTACTCAGTATTTGTGCACTACAGGCAAAAGAAGCAGTCATTTACATTGTGACATGGTTTGTCCAGGTGCAAATTTGCACCTCGTAGCTAACTTTACTTCTGGTTCTAGATTAATTTACTATAGAATTTACTACAGTAAAAAAATCTTGTAATTGTTCCTTCATCCTTTATCTCTCTCTTGTCTGAAAATTAACAATTATCTCTGTAGTTGTACAATTTAAAAAATATTGAAACTTATAGAAAATACCAAATACCTATAGGCCCATATACCAGAAATTAAATAGAGCAGTTCTGCGTTTTGCAGATGATTGTGTACAAAAGAATCTTCCATGTATGGGTTTCACTGATTGCCGATATCTATGACCAAAAAGTGTTTGGAATATGTGAATCTTGTCCACCAATATGTTGGATTTTGCTGACCAATCAGGGCTGTAGATTGCCAATGTATTATAGTGATCAGCCATTTTGCAGACCGTTTCATCAATAGAACAATACATTAAAATTTTCATATGACTAGTAAAATGACGACCCTTTAATATGATGTTAGGGCACTTGGGAGGCCAATTCTGGGATCGGGATCCCGGGATTTTGGCCTAAAAATGGTCGGTATTGAATCCCGGGACTGGAAGCTTCCAATCCCAGAATTCGCAATTGACCTCCCTAGTGGTGACTTCGGAGGGAGCCAGGCGGTGGTGACTGGGGAGTGAGCTGGGCAGCAGTGACTCACTGCTGCCCGGCTCCCTCCCTAGTCACTGCCGCCTGGCTCCCTCCTTAGTCACTGCCGCCTGGCTCCCTCCCTAGTCACTGCCACCTGGCTCCCTCCCTAGTCACCGCTGCCTGGCTCCCTCCCTAGTCACCGCTGCCTGGCTCCCTCCCTAGTCACCGCTGCCTGGCTCCCCCCCCAGTCACTGCAGTTTGGCTCTCTCCCTAGTCACCGCTGCCTGGCTCCCTCCCTAGTCACTGCCGCCTGGCTCCCTCCCTAGTCACCGCTGCCTGGCTCCCTCCCTAGTCACCGCTGCCCAGCTCCCTCCCTAGTCACTGCCGCCTGGCTCACTCCCTAGTCACCGCGGCCTGGGTCTCTCCCTTGTCACCGCAGCCTGGCTCCCTCCCTAGTCACTGCCGCCTGGCTCCCTCCCTAGTCACCGCTGCCTGGCTCCCTCCCTAGTCACTGCCGCCTGGCTCACTCCCTAGTCACTGCGGCCTGGGTCCCTCCCTGGTCACCGCAGCCTGGCTCCCTCCCTAGTCACCGCTGCCTGGCTCCCTCCCTGGTCGCCGCAGCCTGGCTCCCTCCCTAGTCACCGCTCCCTGGCTCCCTCCCTAGTCACCGCCGCCTGGCTCTCTCCCTAGCACCGCCGCCTGGCTCCCTCCCTAGTCACCGCTGCCTGGCTCCCTCCCTAGTCACCGCTGCCTGGCTCCCTCCCTAGTCACCGCAGCCTGGCTCCCTCCCTAGTGAAGCGACTACTTAATGATATTGTATAAAATCCCTGCCTTTTTATTAGTCCCACCCCATTCCCCTTCCCCAAATGGTACCATGTCCAATCCTGAGTAAGTTGGGCTGTAACCTAATGTAGGAGTACTTGATGTAGCTAAGCAATTCACATTTCCATCATTTCCTATATTTTCAGGTTTGCCTGTGCTGTTATTTACCAGGGACTGATTATGCACATGGGAGCTTCCAGCAGTGACATTTACTTAGACTTTTTTATCTCGGCTATGGTTGAATTCCCTGCTGCCTTTATAATAATAGTTACAGTGGATCGTATTGGCCGCCGGTATCCGTGGGCTGTGGGATGCATAATAACAGGGCTAGCATGCCTTGTTACTGCTTTCATTCCCGAAGGTAAGCAATATCTTTATAAAGGTTCCAGGCAGAATCCACACATTAAAGTAAAATACTTTTGCATTTTCATGAGTGAGCTCAACTGTACATGAAAGTTCCAGCGTAGACGACAACTGCAGTAAGTGCAAGAAATCAGGTCCTGTTATTTCACATTTATCAGACAGCTAATATATAATGTGTGGAATTAGTAGAGCCTTTAGGACAGTTGTTCCCAAACTGTGTGCCGTGGCACCCTGGGGTGCCTCAGGACACTCGCAGGGGAGCCTCAGGATGGTGGTCCAGCACCAAATCAAATTATTTATGGTCAATGTAATGTAAATATGTGGACAAATAGAAGCACAAACCTGTCCACCACCACATAACTGAACCTTAGGATGACAGATAAGCACAATATACTTCACTTTACAATTTTTTTTCTGAATTTCTCAATAACAAACTTTTGGTTTAGGGGTGTCGTGAGAACAATGCTGATACTCTAGGGTGCCGTGGTTCTAAAAAGTTTGGGAACCACTGCTTTAGGATGTAACAAACAAATGAAAAGCAAATTAAAGATTACTATTATGTATAAAATAATAATTTTAGTGTTAGTGTAACATGCATATGATCATCATACATCCAAGTCATGCAAGTATCAGATTTCACTCGTCACTTTTCAAAGTCATATGAATTACATACATTGTAGTCTATGAAAAATATAAATGTAATGACTAGAAATGTGCGCAACCCCTGTGTTTTGGTTTTGGATCTATGGGCCTAATTCAGACCCGCTCGCGAGCTCAGGACGCTCGCAAGCAGGTCGATGGTGCCCTAATGCGCATGCGCACAACGGAGGGAGCTCTGTCATGCGCATGCGCGAGACCCGCATAGCGACAGCCAAGCTGTCGCTCGGGGTCTCGCACCAAAGGGGGCGTGCTGTCGATGGTGACTGACAGCACGCCCCCTTTGGTGGGCGTTCTGGGGGCGTGGCTGCCAGACGGAGGGGTTCCCATGGGAACACCTACCATCTGGAGCCGGCCCACTGACATCACTAGTGATGTCAGTGGGAGTGATTTTGGCTCTGATAGAGCCAAAATCACTCCAGGGCTTGCGGCAGCGAGACCCTACCGCAGGGTCACGTCACAAGCCCGATGGTCTTGAGTCTTGACCATCGCGACCATCATCATGGACGCTCGCTATAGCTGTGGGTGGTAACCCACAGCTATGCGAGCGTCCAAGAGGCCGCCCTGTTGAGGTAGGAGGGCCCTGATTCAGAGCGAGCGCTCTGGTCAGAACGTCCGGCTCTGAATCAGGCCCTATATCTTCTTCATGTTTTGGATCTGGATTTGGTTTTGCAAACACTGACCTTGCGTGTTTTGGTTTTGGTTTTGGATCTGTATTTTGTTTCTAAAAAATCATAAAACAGTTGAAATTACATAATTTGGGCCTGTTTTTTGTTCCTACAGTATTATTAACCTAAATAACATTAATTTCCAGTAATTTACAGTAAATTTTGACCACTTCACAGCTCACAATATTGAATTCATCCAGTTTAGGCCAAAAGGTCGCACCGAGCTAACTGGCTGACTAAGCTAAGAGACAGCAGAGGACATCACAAACGTGGCAGTTGAGCTTCCAACATGGCACTGCAGTGGTAGACAGTAGAGATGAGTGGGTCCGGTTCTTAGGGAACCAGACCCACCCGAACATCGTTATTCCAAGCCAGATCCGAGTCAGGCTTGGGTTTTCCCACCTGACTTGGATCCGATAACGAGGGAAAACATCATCGATCCCGCGTCGGATTCTCGTGGGTTTTGGATTGCATATAAGTTCCTACCCGCTGTGATCGGCACCATTTGCTTGCTGAGTCCATGCAGGGAGGGCTGTGCTGTCCAGGCTGTGTGTGCTATGCTGTCCATCCATGGGTTTGCTGTGCTGTACATCCAGGGGTGTGCTGTCCATCTGTGGGTGTGCTGTCCATCCAGGGGCGTGCTGTCTATCTAGTGTGCTGTCCATCCAGGGCTGTGCTGTCCATCCAGCGCTGTGCTGTCCATCCAGGGGTGAGCTATCCATCCAGGGCTGTTCTGTCCATTCAGGACAGATCTCCACATCTCATCTTTTCGGAAGCCACCAACCGAAGAAGAGAAGAGAAAAGCATGAAGAGGGGACATGAGGAAAAAATGTGTGTGGTGGTGGTGGTGGGGGAGGGGGTGAGGGGGGGAAGAAGGGGGTGCAGGAGGAATGTTAGTGGTGGGGCAGATGAGGGAACAGAAGGGTTGGAGGACAGATAAATACAAACAAAGATGGAGAAACAAAGGGTCAGGCGTCCATAACATTGCTACAGACATAAACTACTGGGGGGCTTGGGTGAAGAGAAACACATGAGGTGAAAAAGAAAAATAGGGAGACATGGTGCACATACAAAATTAGAGAGAGAGAGAGAGATACACACGGCCAAATAGCCACATGGCCACAAAGGTAGAGAAAGAAGAGAATAGAAACATACAATGAGACAAAGATGCCCAAATATATATCGTGGCCATGAAGTTAGATGGAGCAGAGCCGGCCCTAAACAATTTGATGACCTAGGGAAGATTTTTCCTGGTGCCCTCTAGCACCGCTGCTAGTTTCTCTTCTGACCCAGAACCCCTCTCCTAGCACAGCACCCATCACCCAGCAGCACATATCACAGTAGCAGCCAGCAAAATTCATCACCCCTCACCCATAGCAATCCTCATACACAGAGCTGTAACCAGGGCCAGCAACAGAAATCTCGGGCCCGGTACACTAATGTCTCTGGGGGCCCCACCTTCTCACCACCAGCTCCAACCCCACATCCACACATACCTCCCCTGCATGTGTGATATGTGAAGCATGATATGTTAACTGTAGATATGCCAGCTTTTGAATAAAGTAAAAATAAACTATTACTTACCACACTGTCACTGATGATGCAGGCTGTATTTCTTGTCTGCCGTCTCTTCCAAGGTCTTCTTGCTGTGGATCCCTCAGGGGTAGGAACAATGGTGTCTGTAGCCAGCCACCCTCAGTCCCCAGCCCCTCATCACCTTCCTCAAATTAATTCTCTCATCACTATCTTCAGCCCAAAAGCCCCTCATCACCTTCCTCAGCCTATATATATATATATAAATCACTGGATATACTGTAGTCCGGCACTCAAAGATATGCACAACTCAACTTGCCTGGGTGCACAGCCAAAGGAGTAATACGTGAGATGGAGAGTGAAACGTTGATCCATACACCGGCTCCGTCTGGCTTCATTACTCACTAGCTGTTTAGTCCTGCTGAGTGCCTGCCACTCTCCATCTCATATATATACTACATACGCTGTTTATATCTTGTCATCTGTACCAGGAGTGCCGATTGCCTGTGTATTCTACATGAGTTTTTCTAGTCGGGCACCCGGGCAAGTATTGTTTCAATTTGGGGAGTGCCGGACTCTTTGTGCTAATATATATATATATATATATATATATATATATATATATATATATAAACAGAATAGGGTTCCCCTTATTTAATAGTAACCAACACCAGGCTGAACCAGCCAGGGGAATAATGCCATAGCAGGGGGTACACTCAGTGTGTGGTCCCCCTGCTATCACATTAACCACCCCCAAGCTAGTCAGCCCAGTGCTGGAATTCCTAAGAAAGTGGGGATCCCAAAAAGATTAAATTTGGGTTCCCACCTTCTGAGCAATATCCAGCAGTGCTATGCCCCGCACCCCTGGCGGCGGTGGGTGACGGGTTCATGGTATAATAATATTGTTCTATACAGGCGGCCTACAGGTCCCAGCAAGCCTGCCCCAGAATGCCGGCACTCTCCAAGTGCCTACATGCCTAGTCATTAAGGGCCCATTGGCACCTGTAGTCCACCTGTAAAGAAAATATAAAAAAAAAAAATGCAAGAGACTTGATTGTTTTATAAAAGTTTTTATACAGCGTCTTCACCTAGGGGGAAGCGGCCTTTAAGCTCTTTTACATGGCCACCGCCTCCCCAGGGCTTCTGGCGTCTTCTATCTTCAGGAGCTCTTGCATGCTCCTTCCCCGCCGGCGGACTGCCAGCTGCTGCCTTGCACTGGCTTCTATAAGCCAGCCCAGGGGGCCTGGGCGATGACGCGACGAGCCATAATTGGCTCGCGACGGCCATCTTGGATTTCAGAAATGGCTCTGCGGCGCCATTTTTTAAATGGGTAATGGCTGACAGGCACTGGATCCTCCAGGATCCAGGTCTGCAGCCACAATCTAACCAAGTCCACTGCCAATAACGACTGCTGCGGCCACTGATGCCTGCTACCACCAATGCCCCATTACCTGCAATGCCAATTCCTGTACCGCCAATGCCTGCAACGCCGCCACTTTGCCCAATACCGCTGCTGCTGCCAGTGTTTCCGGGCAGCATCAGTATTGCCCGCCACTGCCACCCTCGCCGCACCTATTCCCACTACCATCGTCACCACCGCTAGTGCTGGATATGATGTTGCCCAGTGCATAATCACATCTGCTACAGTGACAGAGGCGTGCTTTGATGTGGGCTGAAAGCACATCTCTGTCACTGAGGAATATCTATAGGTGCCTCATCTTCTATTTTTCAATGGGCTCTTACTCCCCTGACTGCACGTCCCTGTGCTAAGCAGATCTATGTAGTGGGTGTTTGGTGGTAAATAGTGTGTGGTGGGGCTGGCAAACAAAAGGCTGTACCGCTGCATTGTGTAAATGGCTGCATTGGACGGGGGCCACTGTGATGTTGCAGGCAACATGCTCCTCAGCTAGCATGCAACAGAGAGTTTTGGACCAGCCTGGGAGGAGCATGTGACCCCTGCCATCCAACCCAGTCTTCCCTTGCTGTGCATGCACTGTGTAAGTTAAATATTACTTACAGTATTCCATTCAAAGCAGATGGAACAGGGAAGAGGCAGGGAAGATGTGCAGAGTAATGGCAGATATACACAGTAGACATGAGATTGTTATATGTACTTTGTTTGGGATATAAATAAAAATACAAGTTATTAGGTTGACTGTTTTTACCCAAGGAGTCAAATACATGAAATGGCCAGCAAAGAGTGCCTCTGACATAACTTAAACATGTTATACTGTACCGAGTGTGGTTTGGTAATCTGCCTGTTGTCTGTTATCCCCTATCCAGGATTCTGCTGTAGGTAATAAGAACAAGAGCTTAGATTGGGACAATGTGTCTTTAAGTACTCAGAATCAAATAATATATCCTATATCCTCAAATGTTGTATGTAATTGTCTTGAAAGAGATGTGAACTATGAACATGGTTAATTTTCAAACAGTGTAGTACATTCTGTCTAACATCAATCTTATGTTTATAATGTGCAGGACTACATTGGCTTAGAGTAACACTGGGCTGTGTGAGCAGAATGGGTATTACACTGTCCTATGAAATGATTTGTTTGGTGAATGCTGAGCTGTATCCAACTTTTATCAGGTACACAGTCAAGATAATATTATACCAATATAATTTTATAATAAATTATATAGACTATAAAACAAAAAATCGTAAGAAAAAAAGAATAATAAATGGAATATTATTTATCTAATCTCTTCAGTTATTCTTAGGCAAATCCATAGCTAAAGGTAAGTGCGTTCACAATGAATGCGGCAGAATTCTGATACTCTCTGGTATCCCAATTTGCATACATCAAAGGCGGCAAAGCTTATGTAGAAGTAGGTTTAGTTTCCTCTAAAGTGGGTGATCAGGGCGGTGTTTGGGTGGATTGGGGATGGGGCATATATATATATATTGGGAAGTATGATATATATGCACAGGCAAAACACAGGACACAGGTACTTGTACTACCACAATACGTACCCTGTTGTCACCATATCAGGATGGCAGCATCAGATTAATCTAATTAAAATATATTTTTTAAATGAGCAAAATGTTTTAAATATTCATAATTTTTTTTTTAAACAAATTCAATTTGAGATTGTGAATTTTTACATATCAGGATGGCATTATTGTAGCATTTGGAGGGGGTTCCAGGGAACTGAAAGCTGCTTTGTGTATTTCTGATGAACAATTGGGCTGAGAGGAGGATAGAAGACCTACATCCACACAAAGGGGCAATAAGAAAGGAATAGAAATACATAAACAGAAGGGGTTGATTGGGATGGAAATGTAATCTGGAAAATTTCTTGAAGCAGCCCTATAGTTGGTGAGGGTGGTTATGTTAACGGGGTGGGGTCTGTGGAGGGGCGACCATCAGTTGTTCCATTGAAGCTTGCACCATGCGCAGAGGCTCCGAACTCTGCCTGATCTGAGCTCCGATTGTGGCAGCCGGCAGCCATTGTGAATCAGCCCAGCATAGGGGGTGAGCCAGGGGCTGTGGCAAGTCACTAAGGGGTGTAGGGCTGGCAACAGAAATCTGGGGGCCTGATGCACTCATTTTTTGCCCCCCCCCCATCGCTCCCCGCCAATTATAGGCCAGCTCGAGAGTCTTTCTTACCTATATGGTGGTTTCTCTGCAATGAGGAACCTCTGAAGAATTTGATCCTCCCTGAGCAGATAGCGTCGGTATTCACTATTCATACAGGAGATCACATGGTCCAGAAGATGCCTGTTTGCATAAAAATTTAACAAATATCATCATCATAAAAACTGAGCTTCAACCAGATAATACATAAGGCCTGATCCACACTTGTATGCAAACCTAATTTGCGTACAAGTCAGATGTTTAATGATCGGCACGGAAGTCGCAGTCCGCCCGAGCCGCAGCATGGTTGACATGCTGCAACCGTTAGAGGGTGGGGAGGTGGTGGGACTGAGAGCGTTCTTGAAAATGGGGATGTGTTGGGGGATATCCACAAATATTAAGTATACCCCGAATATACCTCCGATGTCTGCTGCAGTCCCTCCCCCTTTCTGACAGCAGCAACAACCAGGGTCGACAACAGAAATTTGGAGTCTTAGCAGACTCATGTTTTTGCCCCCCCATCCCTCCCCGCTAGGTACAGCCCAATTGTCATTGACCCATCCCTCATCCCCCTGTGTCTTTCAGCCTCACCCCTCCCTGCATCTTTCAACCTTTTTCTAATTCTCACCTCCCCTGTGCCTCTCAGCCTCATCCTACCCCTGTCTCTCAGTCACTTCCTACACTTGTCTCTTAGCTTCACCCGTGTCTCTCAGTCTTATCCCCCCTCTATGTCTTTCAGCATCCCCCCACATGTCTCTCAGTCCCATCAACCTGTGTTTCCAGCACATTCCCCTGTGTCTCTTTATCTTTGAGTCTTCAGCTCCATTCCCCCATGTCACTTCACCTTTATTCCCCCCCAACTCTTGCCGGGCCAGTGTCTCTCCATCTCAGCCCACACTTACCTTCTGCTGCCTGTTGAGGCTGCTACTCCCCTTCGAGGGTGGCTCGGCTCCTCTCCTATTCAGTGAAGTGACGTTATGATTTCATGAGCCCTTTGGTGGCACGAGAAAAAACTTTATTGCTCTAGGCGCCTTGCTCTCTCACTTTCTGCCTGTTCCATGTTAAATATCAGCAGCACATACAAGGGGGACACATGAACTGGTCGAAGCCCCTTGTGATCTCGGTGCCCATACAAGTGTATCCCTTGTGCCCCCCTTTTGCCGGGCCTGTTTCGCTGCTCAATTTGCCAAGCTCCAGATGGCATTATCCTATAGTAGCCTCTCTGGTCAACAGTCGTAACGCACGCTCATCTCGACGGCACACATGCACATTGGCTGCTGAGGACTCGAACTAGGAAGCAGGGTGATAGCTTTACGCTGTCGCACTGTTTCCATCTCTTTGCCAAGACAGTCTCTTATCGACGCCCATCTCCTGGCAAGAGGATTTTAGTAAATTTGCTTGAAAATATTAATTTTTTTACATTACAAATTTGGGTTAAAAATATTTATCACATCCACCTTAAAAATGCGAATTGTGATAAATATACCCAATAGATAGATAATCCCACCTCTACTAACAGCAGGGAAGGAGGAGAATCAATGCTGTCGGTCTGCTCTCTCTCAGGGCTCTATTTATTAACATTATTTTTACTAAAATAAAGTGAAAAAAGGTGTTTTCACACTCTTTTCACATTATTTTAGTATCACCTAAAGTTACTACAGGGCAATTGGAGTAGAATTCGTAAAATTCGACTCCAAGCCCTAATTGTCACTTATTTTTAGTAAGCAGATCGCATTTCCCATAATTGTAATGGAAAATGTGATCTGGCCAAAGTTACTAAAACTAAATTGTGAAAAAATCCTGGGGAAAGCGTTATCCAGGGTCTCCCCCAGTTACCGGACTCCTGCTCTGCTCTAACGGGCAGAGCAGAGCCCGGAGCCGGCCCCTGTGATCAGCTGTGCGGTCTAAACAGACCACACACTGATCACTGATATAAAAAAAAAAAGTAAAAAAAAAATTGTAAAAAAATAAAAACTTACCTGAGTCCAGGGACCGGTGATCGGGGCTCCCGTGATGTCCTCCCTCCGGTCAGCTGGTCTCCCAGCCTGTACTGGTGCCCAGCCGCTGCAGTTTGGGATGTCAGCTGACCGGAACAACGGAAGACATCACCGGAGCACCGATGACTGCAGGTAAGTGTAATTAAGGGAGGGGGGTTCGCGGGGGGGGGTCCGCGATCGTGGGGGGCAGGGCTTAGCACCAGGATGGGGCTTAGAGACGGTCGGTTGGCGCATGCGTCGGCACTTGTCACGGTATTTTTTGTGAAAATACCGTGATAAGTGTGCGGAGTGGATTCGCAGGGACAGAGCTCTGTCCCTGCAAGGGATTTGTAGTAAATCCCTGTGATATTGCCTGAATTCGCAATGCGAATTCAGTCGGTAATATCACACTACAATCTGCATTACAAATGCGGATTATAGTAAATAGGGTACGCAATCGGGAAGCCGGCGGACGTAAGCAAAACAGCCGGCTTCCCGACTGCTTTATCCCGGCGAGGGTTAAACGACAGGCGTCTAATTCTACAATGACAGGCCTGTCATTTTACTGATGCCGGGAGACCGGAGCCCAGCATCCCGATCGACGCGCTGCTGGGCGCCGCTTTGGACTGCCGCGGGGTGGGGGTGGGTTAGGTTTAGGGCTCCCGGGGGGGGACTTAGAGTTAGGCATCCCCCCGGGAGGTTAGGGTAGGCGGCGGGGACGGGGGGGTTAGGTTTAGGCACTTAGAGGGGGGATTAGGGTTAGGCACTGGGGGGGAAGGTTAGAGTTAGGCACCCCTAAGGAGGGTTAGGGGGGTTAGGTTAGTTGACACTTACCTGGGGACAATCAGGATTTTCAGCCGTGTCGGCCTGCTGCTGTCGGGGTTCGAACCGCCGGACTTGTGTCCGGTGGTAATTCGTATGTATTCCGTAAATATAACCCTTATTCTGCTAATAGCATCTCCCCACTCCTCAATGGAAACACCTCATTGTTACATTGTAACAATCTATGTGCTTAAATCAGCAGCTGGTACTTATGGCTGGGTGCACACATGGAGATACTCTATATATCGCTCATTCTATAAACAAGCGATATATTGCGAGTGCATTGACTGGTGTGTACACCTAATATGTCTGTGTATGACGTCATTTACAGACATATCTGGTTGGCCCTGCAGCACACCGATGCCGATATATATCTGAAACATATATTGGTGCATCTGCAGATTTGTAAAGGCGACCCGCCAACCTCCTGTACACTTGTTGCAGGGACCACTGACATGGACATCTCAAATGGGCGGGCCCAGTTGTGATGTCAGCCCAGACACAACAAGCAGCCGATTGTTAAGTGTGTACAGGTTACCAGCAGACCGATCAGTCATTCTAGTGTGTATAAAGCATAACACACAGCAGAGAGAACCAGGAAACAGTTTAAAACAGTACAGATCATCCGGGTAGAGCTCAGAGGCTCGTTCCTCAGATGGAGTACCTGCATATTCTTTACTTCTATGGCTGGCGATATGGCGTGAGGGTAAGGGTGGGAGGTTGTACTCAGAAACCACCCTTAAGTGTGCCACTAATCTAAAATATAATGCATGGAAGTTCTTATTTAGATGTTCAAAAAATCTTTCCTTAAGTCTGCTTTATGATTCAGTACTTTGTGATTTTTTAAATGACATTTTAATTACTTTTGTATATTATAGTTTTTGCAAATTAATAATTAGAAGTTAGGGATATGTTGAATATGAGAACATAGTTGTGTAAGTAGAGGATTATGTTTTGTGTCCTGACACATGGCTTCTGCTTTGATATTCAAGGTAATTAATGATTTGAGATCTCTCCCCCTTCATGGCCAAATCAATGAAAGTTATAGCTTTGAGACATACGTACTCTCCTGGAATCTCAAGGAGACCTCTGAATTTCAGGTGACTCTCCCGACTTTGAGTAGAGTATATCAGTCCCCCACATGTCACTAACTACCCCCTGAAGCTGGCGGTTCAGGCAGGTTAATGTTGCAATTTACTTTGAATCATGTAATTGTGGCCCTGCCACCAGCTTTATAACACAAGGAATGTATCTATCAAATCTGTTATTATTTCTCTATGTCTTATATATTTATGTATGGTATGCCTTTTTCAGAAACCTTGGCATAATGGTCTGCTCATCAATGTGTGATATTGGTGGAACTATAACGCCCTTCATTGTTTACCGATTGGCAAATGTCTGGAAGGAGCTACCACTTATAGTATTTGGTAAGACAGCCATAAGAGTGACATAATAGATATTTGCAAATGAACATATTTGCTATAGTCCATAAACAACTTACATATAAAAAGAACACAAAATAGACATATATTAAATTAGTTTGTTAATACATATTTTATTGTGAGGATTAGTTACGGAATAAGGGGGGTATCCAATTAGATGCGATAATCCAATTTCTCCCATAAACCCGCGGTCATGTGGTACAATTTTTGTGAGATAACTTTCCTCCCAATTCTATTTACCTTTTTTTTCACAAAAAATAGGTCATTTTTCTCGAGAGAACTTTTCTCCAATTTTAATTTTCTTGAGAAACCACTTCTCCATAGTAAAACACTGCCTTTTCGCAGTTTGTGGGGCATAATGTATAAGGGGCACTACTACTGCGTGGCAAAACCTGAATAGGCTCTGTGTAGCATAAATTTAATGAGGTCTATGTGGCATCACATGGATGGGCTCTGTGTGGGGGCAAATGGATGTGGTTTTTTTAACACTGGGGGGGCCTTATAAAAGATCTTGCTATGTGGCCCACAAAGTTCTAATTACGCCCTTGCATGCAAACACAGAGGTTCTGGATTTAATATGAACTTGCATGAGTCATCATGTTTGCTCAGACTGAGGTTAAAAGGATACTTTTGTAGCTTTCTCACAGGTTTTTATCAGACTGACAGTTTCCACTGGAATCAGCCCCAGAACCAGTGAAATTTAAGAGTGTCCCCATTTTTTAGGTATTGTGTGATAGTGTGTGGCCCTGACGAAGTTCAAACCTAGATAAAAACCTAATCCTGTTAAATGCCAGATTTGGTGGAGCTAGGTCCACAACTCTGGCCGTGCATGAAGGACAAACAAACTGACAGACAGACATGCTCTCTCGCTTATTATATAGTAAATATAATTATTTTCCAAAGTGCTATGCTGAGCTCATGCTATTTTCTGGCCTATTTTGTGTACACAGCTGTGATCGCAATACTGTCTGGCGTACTTGTGCTGTTTCTCCCAGAAACCAAAGGACAGGCTCTCCCAGAAACCATTGAGGAAGCAGAGAGTCTGCATAAGTAAGTTAGATACAGTGCTGTGAATCTGTGCATTCACCTACATCATTCTATTCATTCTTCACTTCATTGTGTATTAGTTAAATGTGTGAATTATAACACACCCCTAATTATTATAGATAACAAAAGTCCCCCCAGAATTTAGATACTTTTATAAAAGCACCCAGCTTTCAGCTTCATACCTTTATGTGATCACAGAATTCCTTAGTGACCATTATTACCTTATAATTTATAAGACGGGAGAAAACTATTTGTGAATTTATTACACATAAAAGCAAACAATGGGCCTGATTCAGCTTGGTTCGCAGTTACAAAGACGCACACAATCGGTCGATTAAGTCGCACTGCGCATGCGTATGCAGCGGAGTGCATGAACTAGCAATTGCGATGGGAACTGCAGAAGCTATGCAGACCCAGAGCAGAGTGAATGACAGGAAGTGCCGTTTGTGGGTGATGTCGGGGGTGTGGTCGTGCGAACGCAGACGTGACTGTGCATTTCAACGCCATTGCAGGGGTGTGCATAAATTAGCCACTGTGATACCAGATGCCTCCTGAGTACTCATAGCATGAGCAGAAGTTAGCAATTCCTGAGTGAGGTCTAGGCTTCCTTACCTGTGCGTCTGGGTCCAGTGTTACTCGATGTTACCGATTGTTTCTCTATGTTGGCCAAGTCTATGGATGTCTGTAAAGGTAAGTGGGCGTCCTTATGTCAGGCTGAGTACGCAATATGAATGCACACATTGAATTAGCACCGCAGATATTAGCAATGCAGTTGTGTGCGTATAATCAGAATAGCGATCCATGCTGAATCAGGCCCAATGTCTGATTACATTAATATAGGTTACAGGTACAGTAATTTTTGCTCTATCAGTAACCCATGTATATTTTTTTCTAATTTTGTCAGGACTATTCCAGTTATTACAAATTGTTTATTGCACTCTAAGGGCTCAATCCAATTGAATAGCGCTGGGAAGGAGCTCCTGGAGCCATTCAATTCAGCGTGCTGTTATTTTGGAGAATGTCCGTTCTCCCGCCAAAGCATGGTGTTTAGTCGCGAGAACCGGCATTCTCCGACTTAAGTGCCCGGTGCGATGCTGTTTCCACCATGCTAAGGGCAGAAACTGGCATCGCGCCAGCAGTTTTGTCAGATTTCTGTTCGCGCCCCAGGATGGGTGCGAGAAGAAATCCTTCAGTCGGGATTAATAGCTCCAGGAGCTCCTTCCCAGTGCTATTCAATTTGCGTTGCATTGAATTGAGCCCTATATGTGGCGTAAGTGAAGTCAGTTTGCATCTTGCTCTGGATCAGTATCTCAAAATTAACATTGGTACATTGGTGTATGCAGGTTTAGTAAGGTGGTTCATGAGCCGATGACACACCGTTAGGAGTAATCAGATTAGACCATCACCCAGGATAAAATAAACTTTTACTGCATCTTGTGTCTCTTCTGCAAAGTTCTTAGCTACAGCACAGACCGTATGAAAGCTATGGCTCACAGAGGTGATCTCAAGAGCTGATATTGTCTTTACTTTACGACTGATGGTGGGATGTATTAACGGGGATAATACGGTAAAACCCCCGAAAATGCAGTTTTCGGGGGTTTACTGCATTCCCCATATGTACAAAGCACCAGAATGCATTGTCCCGGTGGGTATTGCCACCTTCTCATCACCCCCGTGGCCCACGGCCTTGAACGCATGTGCAGGATGCCAGAGGGACTTCTGAGTGTTAAACCAGGAAGCCCCTCTGTCCGGAGCCATCGCAAAGGACGGCTCCTATCGGGAGAGCTGTCCTTTGTGATATTCTAGCTATATTCCTTGGTAATGAACCGCGCTATGCACCCGAAGACAGGCGGGATGTGTCACATTGCGGATCCGATGCTTAGTACATCCCGCCCTGAGTTTGCCGCTTGGTTTATCACCTGTACACAGCATGCCTCTAGTCATTCACCTTGCTCTCACTTAGGACCATAATCATCATCACTTTATTTCCTTTCCTTCCCAATGTGGCCCGGCATTCCCATACACTAGTATGGGGACCTAAATTCATCAAGCTTGGCTTCAGGAACATTCACCATCTTCAGTTGCCATTTGTTCCTGCACTGTCATTGCTTCCCTATGGGAAGGAGTCCCGGGTTGCGAAGAGGGATACTTTCGGATCCCTCTGCCCCTGTCCGGCTCCTTCTGCCAGGGCTTTGTGCGCCGGTGTGATCCCTAGTTCATGTACTAATGTCAGTGATCATTTTCACTGCTACGAATGCAGGGAGACAGCTGATTTTTGACTGAAACTGATAAATTGCTCCGATGTTCCTGGCGAAATAGAATGTTAACTATCAGGTGCCGTCTGACCCCCAATAATTAACATAATGAATATGGCCCTGTACATCAGACCACACTTCTAACTTCACTGACAGGTCAGGCGTGACCTCTCCTATGCATTTGGCAAATCTCAGTTACTGGGCTCTGGGGTCTTTCACGTCACAGACTCTTTTTACAATCAACTGTCCACTCACTTTACCTTTCCTACAGTCAGAGTCTGAGCACAACAACAATACCTGTGATCATTTACAGCCAGGGCTAACTTTATGGGGCATGAAATTGTCTCAACAGTGCACGGCTGTACCCAGCACTCCCACCTGCCCCCAAACAGCTAGGTTTGTTCTCCCCTCCAAGATCCCAGTGATAGGGCCAGGTCCCATTTTATGCTCTGTAATCCCAGGATACAGCATGTCACACCCCAGGATTGGTACCTATTTACCCCTGATACATCAATCAAACATATTCATTAACGGATCATTGCATATAAACAGGCTGGTAATGACAAATTTCATTTATTTATACAAACGGTTCATAATTCTATCACAACTAAATATTTATTCTAACTAACGGACTCATTTATTATTAGGGGCCTGATATGGCCGTCCAATATTCACCAAGCCCCGAACACTGAAAATTATCGAAGTTAGCTTGCGAGAATCCACGCCATCTTCAGGTGGTGCTGATTCCCAGCTTCCAGCTCATTCCTATGGGAAGGAGGTTCAGGATTGAAAGAGGGATCTGAGTGGATCCCTCCACCACCTTCACAGCGAGTGACCTGCAGACAGTGCCAGATGAAGGCCCACATGGGCCTGGAGCTGAAATTTATAAAGGGCCTATTGTGTGCACCGCAAGTGGTGTGTCCAGTGCTTGGGGGGTTGACTAGTGATGTGGGGGTGTTGTCTGCACGGAATTGGAATGAAATGTCAGCGGCATCAGCCCGACGGAGGAGATCCCAACATCGCCAGGTAAGTAAACCCTTCTCCCCCCTAAACCTCCCTTAGGGGTGCCTAACTTCCCCCCCGTTAGTGCCTAAAGCTAACCCCCCGCCCCCTAATCCTTACCCACCCGGAGGGGTGCCTAATCCCCCCTAATGGTGCCTAACCCTAACCCCCTTCCCCTACCCTAACCCTCCTGGGGAGGTACCTAACATTAAGTCCCCCCGGGAGCCCTAAACCTAACCCTTCCCCCACCCACGGCTATCCGATGCCGACGCCCGGCTTACCTACGATCGGTAAGCCGGGTATTGGGATTCTGTAGTGGGGCTAAAGATAGGCTAAAGATATCTTTAGTCCCATTTCGGGATGTCGGTGTCCGGATATCGGTGGGCGGGATAGCGCCAGCAGGTATCCTGACTACATCCCGTCTGCACAGCAGTTATGGCCTGTGTTGTGTGGTGTGACTAGTCCCAACCTTTAAAAGCCTAAGGGGTCTATTTACTAAGCAGTGTTATGAGACAGAGTGAAAAGTGATAAGAAAGTGATAAGGTGCCAGCCAATCAGCTCCCAACTGTCATTTTTCAAACACAGCCTGTGAGATGACAGTTGGGAGCTGATTGGCTGGCACTAGGGATGAGCGGGTTCGGTTCCCTGAGAACCGAACCCACCCGAACTTCGGGGATCCGGGGCGATCCGAGCCCAAGCTCGGATCTCCCTGTCTGCCCCGGATCCCTCTCCCGAGGCAAAACCTCGAGATCTGCTGTCGGATCTCGAGGTTTTGCCTCGAGCGGCCATTTAAAAAAAAATGCCTTTGCCTTTAATGGGCAAAGTGCTGATTGGCTGACAGAGCCGTCTGTCACGGCTCTCAGCCAATCAGCATTATGGTGCTCATTTGCATGTAGCACGGACTCGTGAGATCCGTGCTACATGCATCTGTGTGATTGACAGTGACACAGAGCACAGATGGGTCAGTGAGACCCGTCTGTGCTGCTGTGTATTTCAATGACACAGATGCACGCACGGACCAGGAGATCCGTGCTACTTGCATCTGTGTCATTGACACAGAGCACTAACGGGTCCGTGAGACCCGTCTGTGCTGCTGTGGTAAATAAAAAAAAAAAAACCTGTGTAAAAAGAGAAAAAAATGGCGTCCTCCCCCCCAAAAAAAGAGCAACCAGCCCCGGGCATTAGTGACCCAGTGCTGGGTGTGCTTAAATACAGGGGACAAACGACATAGGGGTCCCCTGTACTTAAACACAACCAGCACCGGGCTAGTCAGAACCAGAGCTGGTTGCCAAAATACGGGGGACAAACGACGTAGGGGTCCCCCGTATTCTGCGCAACCAGCTCTGGGCTCTGATCCGGTCCTGGTTCTGGAAATACAGGGGAAAAAAATGAGTAGGGTTCCCCTGTATGTTCCAGAACCAGCACTGGACTTTTTCTAGCGGGGGGCTGATGCCACAGCCAGGGGAGCCCTTTCACCGGGCCCCCCAGCCGCAGCATCAGCCCTGACCGCTAGTCAGCCCAGGCCGGGGATCCCTGGAGAGCTGGGGACCCCCCCAATAAAGGGGTCACCCTCTCCAGGGCACCCCAGGCCCAGGCTGATAGCCCGGGGCTATCCCCGCCACCCCTGGTGGCGGTGGGTGGCGGGTTGATTGTGTGGTGTGGTGTAAATAAAGAATATCAAACATTGTCTTTACAAGTAGAACTGCAAGTCCCAGCAAGCCTGCCCCGCATGCTGGTACTTGGAGAACCACAAGTACCAGCATGCAGGGCATTAAGGGCCCACTAGTACCTGTAGTTCACCTGTAAAAAAATGTTTAAAAAAAACACAGGACACACACACCGTGACAGTATAAGTTTATTAAACATACATACACACACACACATGTACACATACTCACCTATGTAACCTGTAGCATCGGTCCACTTGTCCGGTAAAGTATCCCTAGGGGACCTGTGAAAAAAAACATACTCACCATCTCCTATGCGAGGTTCTGTCCTCTTCGTTCCAAAGTAGGCATCCCCGGACTTGGCAAAAAAAAAAAACGAAAACGCGATCCACGAACTTAGTACCGTTCTATAGAACGGTACTTCCCGAATGAGAGCTTAGCGGCGGGGTATCACCATGGAAACCCCGCTGCTAAGCGTTCATTGGCTGAGAGAGGCCATCTCCCGTCTCTCTCAGCCAATGAACGGCTCCCTCCATTGTAGTCAATGCTGGGAGCCGCAAGGTTATTAAAGTTTACCCTGCGGTTCCCACCATTGACTACAATGGAGGGAGCCGTTCATTGGCTGAGAGACGGGAGATGACCTCTCTCAGCCAATGAACGCTTAGCAGCGGGGTTTCCATGGTGATACCCCGCCGCTAAGCTCTCATTCGGGAAGTACCGTTCTATAGAACGGTACTAAGTTCGTGGATCGCGTTTTCGTTTTTTTTTTTTGCCAAGTCCGGGGATGCCTACTTTGGAACGAAGAGGACAGAACCTCGCATAGGAGATGGTGAGTATGTTTTTTTTCACAGGTCCCCTAGGGATACTTTACCGGACAAGTGGACCGATGCTACAGGTTACATAGGTGAGTATGTGTACATGTGTGTGTGTGTATGTATGTTTAATAAACTTATACTGTCACGGTGTGTGTGTCCTGTGTTTTTTTAAACATTTTTTTTACAGGTGAACTACAGGTACTAGTGGGCCCTTAATGCCCTGCATGCTGGTACTTGTGGTTCTCCAAGTACCAGCATGCGGGGCAGGCTAGCTGGGACTTGCAGTTCTACTTGTAAAGACAATGTTTGATATTCTTTATTTACACCACACCACACAATCAACCCGCCACCCACCGCCACCAGGGGTGGCGGGGATAGCCCCGGGCTATCAGCCTGGGCCTGGGGTGCCCTGGAGAGGGTGACCCCTTTATTGGGGGGGTCCCCAGCTCTCCAGGGATCCCCGGCCTGGGCTGACTAGCGGTCAGGGTTGATGCTGCGGCTGGGGGGCCCGGTGAAAGGGCTCCCCTGGCTGTGGCATCAGCCCCCCGCTAGAAAAAGTCCAGTGCTGGTTCTGGAACATACAGGGGAACCCTACTCATTTTTTGTCCCCTATATTTCCAGAACCAGGACCGGATCAGAGCCCAGAGCTGGTTGCGCAGAATACAGGGGACCCCTACGTCGTTTGTCCCCCGTATTTTGGCAACCAGCGCTGGTTCTGACTAGCCCGGTGCTGGTTGTGCTTAAGTACAGGGGACCCCTACGTCGTTTGTCCCCTGTATTTAAGCACACCCAGCACTGGGTTACTAATGCCCGGGGCTGGTTGCTCTTTTTTGGGGGGGTGCACGCCATTTTTTTCTTTTTTTACACAGGTTTTTTTTTTTTTTTTTTACCACAGCAGCACAGACGGGTCTCACGGACCTGTCATTGCTCTGTGCCAATCACACAGATGCATGTAGCACGGATCTCCCGGGTTCGTGCTACATGCAAATGGGCACCATAACGCTGATTGGCTTCCTGTCTGCCACTGCAGTGCCACTCCTAGATGGGCCACGTGTTTGTGCCGCCCCCTTGTGTCGCTTAGCATAGTCATCCAGCTTCCTCGGTACAACCTTTTGGCCTAAAAACAATATTGTGAGGTGTGAGGTGTTCAGAATAGAGTGGAAATGAGTGGAAATTAATGTTATTGGGGTTATTAATAGCGTAGGAACAAAAAAAGGCCCATTTATGTGATTTTAGCGGGTTTTTTTTATTTTTTAAGAAAAAATCCAGATCCAAAACACAAAACCCAGAACCCAAAACACGGAAGGGTGGTTTTGGCAAAACCAATCCAGATGCAAAACACGAAGAAAGATCCAGATCCAAAACCAAAACACAAAACACGAAAAGTGTCCGGTGCACACCCCTAGCTGGCACCGTATCACTTTTCACTCTGTCTCCTACCACTGCTTAGTAAATAGACCCCAGAATCGCTCTTCCCTTTTTGCTTATATCAGTAGTGTAATGCGTGAGTCTACAAAGAAGAACACTCCTTGTTAAAATGGCACATAGTGATGACATACTGTAAATCTGAAAATGTCTCTATTAAAGAGCACACGGGTCACTTAGTGATGTAATGAATGTGGGCCTGATTCAGAGCCGAACGCTATTTGCGGACGGACGTTCTGAAAAAGGGGCCGGATATTTAAATTAAGTGCTCGCTCTTTGCGGTCTGTTGACGCCTCTATGTCTGAGCGAGCGAACAAAACATGCGGTTGCTATTTTGAAAAAAACGCCCCCTGGCCGCTCGCATCATACGTCATCTCCGCTATTTATTAAATTAATTGAGTACATCGAAAGGCGTATGAACTGCTCGCTATTCTTGTGGCAGCATTTTCCTACCGCAATCATGCGAGCAGTTCAGGCTAAAAGACAACCAAGTGACGTGGTCGATGACGCTGCTTTGTTAATTATGCTCACCCTTAAAATGCCTGTTTTGACCGTTTGGCACGCCTGCGTTCGGATCTCCACTCCCCGTTTCAATCACCTTCCCCTGTTACCACCCACAAACGCCTCATCCTGTCACTCAAATTAGCAGCCATTCGCTATTTTGCGAGCACACGATTTCTGACCGCACTGACTGGTTCGCACATGCGTACTAAAACCCATACGCATGCGCAGATGTGCGAACATCGCTCCGAAGGAACGAGCGTCTGCTTACGAGCGGCTCTAAATCAGACCCTGTGACATCTTTCTCTATAAAAATACCTTATCCCATTAATAGATATACTGAGAACAGTTGTTAGATCTAGACACCATAGTGAGATCCAAAACAAAGTCACATAGGGTCTGATACCGCATGCAGTTGGCCAATGTTTTTAATTCTGTGCATGAGTCCCAGTCGCACAGTGCATGCGTTCCCATTGTTAGCGCTTAGAGATGCAGAACAGTATCGGATGCATCCATTGGTGCACAGATGGTCTAAAGACGCACAGAGATCGCACTGCAACGCCGCAAGACGCTGCAAGTGGGCGTCTCACTATTAATGAAATGGGTCGCAGCATTAGCATAAGGATGCTGCTGCGTCAAAAGACTCTAAAATACACAGATATATATCAAAACCAACATGATGCGCCCCAATGGTGTAGTATTTTCTGATTCCACCTCTGTGTGCTCAAACTTAATAATATGATGTACAATAAGGCGTCATACCAGAGATAAAATAAATGGGCTTAAGCCTTACATCATATTATTAATTTTGAGCACACAGGTGGAATCAGAAAATACTTGTTGTTTTTTTTAACACTCTGGACAAATAAAGCCTCAGTCCTGTGTGACGCTATCTTTGTATTTTGAGTTATTTATTTCACTGGCATTGTTATATTTAAGTGCCTGCGCCTTCGTTCTTTGAAGCTCATTCAGAACCGATCGATAAGCTGCGCTCGCTCGTTCTTGCCGATAATCGCACATCTGCGCATGCGTATGGTTTGCAATGCGCGTGTGCAAGCCAGTCTTAGCGATCGGGAAATGAGCGCTCATTCTACACAGCCTGGCCGCTACTTTGAGTGACAGATTGCGCCGTTTGTGGGTGGTAACAGGGGAAGGCGATTGTGAACGGGGGTGTGGATGTGCAAATGCAGGCGTGTCTGGGTGCCAAAACGGAGTTTAATGGGTGTGCATAATTAGCAAAGTAGCATCATTGTACACGTCACTTGGTTGTTTTTTATCCTGAATTGCTCGCAGTGCTTGCGGGAGGGTATGGTCTACCTCAAGCGCTGCGAGCAGCTCCGATGGCCCTCGATGTTCCCAATTAAACACACACTTCCTGGAGATGACATGTGCAGCGAGTGACAGGTGGGAGGTTTTATAGTCCTGCGTACGTTCACTGCCATCGCTCACTAAGATATAGAGGCATCCTTACACCGCAAAGAGCAATCACTTGATTTGCATACCAGGCCCCTTTTGCGAGCGTCCGCAGCTTAGCGATTGGGTCTGAATCAGGTCTTTTGTTTGATATATATATATATATATATATAAAACATTAAAATCTTGTCAGTGCCTGCATACCAGTGCAGTGATCATCGTTAGTAGCAGCCAGCAGATAACAACACTGTGGGCCTGTTCAATCAGCAGAAGCCAAGCAGCCAGCAAGGGAGTATCAGTCACCCAGCCGGGCCACCTTGACAGATCAGTGGCTGTGCTCACTGGTCGGGCACAGCTGCTTCAGAGAGTGGTGGTACCTATGTGACGTCACATACAGAGGCATATCAACAGTTAATGGCGCACAAGGCAAAGAAAAATTATGGTGCGCCTCCAATTAGGAACAATATTCTATTATCTTTAATATCTAAAATCAGTGAAATAAAATACATATTGGTGCACAAACAAAACGAGAATAAAAAATATTTTTACTTTCCTGCACTGTACATAATTGTGATGGAAAAGCTTGTGTGTTTGGGGTTACCTGTCTCAATGATTTCAATTGTTTTTTTATGGCATTGCAGGTTTTATTTCTCACAGCTCTCTTTGCAGGACATTTTACTGTATGGGGGAGTTTAAGGAGGGAGCTGTCAGCAGGGGTCATGCTTGTGTTGTGGCAACACTCACACACACATATACAGATGCCAGCATTACACCCACCTCTGGTTAGTGCCCGGCTGCAGTACTGATGGAGGGGTGAGTGGGTGGAACTTTAGAAGATCCGTGTGCTCAGTTTCAGTCATCCCAGAAATAGAGCTTTGGGGGCGGAGCCTAGCGCGAATTAGGGGCGGGGCTTAGCGCTAATCAGGGCTGTCTGAAGGCAGAGTCTTGGACAGTCTGGGGGAGGAGTTTTGAGCAGAGTTGACTCAGTAGGCGGGGCTTCGGGCGGCAGGAGACAGGGTATAATGAGCAATGATTCCGGTGGCCGTTAGGTTAGATAGGAAGGACAGGGCTTCGGAATGCTGGGGTGGTGACAGGAAATAGTTTTTTTTTCCTGTCACCACTACCTGCACTGCAGTTGGTCCTGTGGGCCTATTTTCATGGGGTGGCCTGGAGCTGTAGCTCCACCCACTCCATTGTTAATCCGGCCCTGCCTGCAGACATGTGCATGTGTAACACTCTGACGTATCTCTAGCATTCCAAATACGTTTAGGGACTTAAGGCACACATCCACTTAACGTCATGAAAACGACTGCATGATTACGACATTGTAATCGTGCAATCGTTTGTCAGTCTGTGATGTGCCTACACTAAATGAGCAGTCGTTCAGTGTAGGAACATCAATCATCTGCAAACATGCTGAACCTGACGTTATCGTCAGGTTGTACAACATATTTGGTCGATGATAGATGTCTAAACGACCACCTGGAGCGCGTATCGCTAGTCATTTTAGACATTTTTTTAAACTATGTGCAAACGATTTGCAAACGATTATTGAACTATAACAATATCATTATCATTCAATCGCTCAATTTAATCATCTAGTGGATGTGTGCCTTACTCTTGTAATGTAGAAGGATAGTGCAGTTTGTTGTGACCTCTTCCTCCGACGGAGTATCCTCGTACTTTCTGGCTGTAGGGCAGAGCTGCAAGGACCTTCTTAACCCACCTTCAATAACTCAAAATCTTTTATAGTTAAATGTTTTTTGTATCACAGGATACTTCCTGGAATAAATGAAAAGCGTCACACCTCTGTCACTAGAAGCAATTTAACATTGTTCACAAGTAATTTTTGTATGCTCAGACATTCCGCCCTAAATAACAGAACCTTATCAACAAGTCTTCTTTTTGCTAAATTAAATAAAGAACAATTCTACCTTCACTATATTTTTCTTGACCTATATGCTGTGGTAACATTTCATTTACAAGTCATATACTGTACATATATTTATACAACAATTTAACTTTGTGTTCACTAAAATGATATAGGGCCCATATATCGTGCAGAAGTTTCCCCAGTTAGTCTAATTGACAGGGGTTACACATGGAAGGCTTGTGTGTACGGATTGATCCATCTGTTGATGGACCACACTTTCCGTGAAATGGCCATTTCTGGGCCTTAACTGGGTCCCATCTTCTGGGAGTGTCATGGGCGTCTCTTGGGCGTATAATGCGGCTTTAGTACACAATCATAGCGTGCAAATGGAAATTGGACGCCTGTTACCGACAGATATACTGCATCCAGCATGGAGTGAGTGCAAGTCCAGATACTAATGATGCATATATAAAAACATTGGGGGGGATAGGCTTCCACATGCATCTAAGGCAAGTATCCTGGACTGCCTTGTTTCTCTGCAGTTGCTAAATGGAGTTACTGGGAGACAACTAGGTGGCAACTGGGCTTACACATGTAAGAGAACCATTCCATGGGCGTGTAGCCGCCATTCTGAGACATGTATACAAAGCGGACACCAGTCTCACATGGATCTCCTGCACCTAGCATGGGACAGGTGTAAGTGCCAATGATAGTGATGCCGGTTGCTCTCACAGATGGGAGAGTGGGGTGGGATCACATAGGTGCTTATGACTTTTTGTGTATGTTCGCGTTAGTAGTTCGTTCACTACAGGCATCCAGACTTGTGCTCACATTAGGTGGAACTCAGAATCTGGCCCCAAATGTTACAAATGTTTGAATGTTTACAGCTTCATGTTATACACTTTATGTTTTCTTTTATGTTTCAGAAAATACAAAACCAGCAGAATCAACGTAACATATTTGGAGGTAAAAACTACAGACTGAATAAATTATTGCTGTACGTGGACTTCTTATTACAATACAAATCAATAAAATGAATTACAACTGACATCAGACTATGGAGTTTTTTCTAAGCCTTTTTCTAAACAATGAAGTGAAATGACCCTGGCCGTGATTCCATATCTCCAATCCATATGTATTGCGGTAAACCTCAAAAAAGTGCAATTTTCTGAGGTTATACCACATTTTACAGTTTGATACATCTAAGTATCACTAAGGGGCCCATCTATCAATATAGCGCCCATGATCACATTGCAGGATGTGATTACACCGCCCACATGTAATAAATAGCGCACGCAAGGACAGGGGCTCAGAAAGGATCACGTCCCTGCGATGTGCTCAGAGTGAAGAGATTGCATCAGAGATCTATAAACTCCCCATCGCCTGATGAGTGTTCTCTCCTAACAGTGCAGGGTAAATCATCAACCATAGTCATAATGAAATAATGACACAGAGACTTATATAAGGGGAAAGGAAGGTCAGCTTTATTTAATTTCAAACTAATTAAACTATTTAATGTATAACTGAACTAACTAATAGAATAAGAAAGAAAGATGAAGTATGGTGGCGCAGAAAGAACGGCCCCACAATGCAAGATCACCAACTGCATACTCACATCGATCTTCTAAATGGGAGGCGAGCAGCCAGCCCATTACCACACCCGAGGTATCCACCTCCCACCCCAATGACACGACGTGAGGCCCACCTGGTTAGGTGGTTGCCGCTGACCCCAGTAGGATAAAATCAGCCTAAGCCATGTATTGGAAGGGAGAGCACCTCAAGCTCCAAAGATAGATGGCGACTGCTACCGTTCTTTCCCGCCACAAGAAAAGCCGACACCAAACAACTCAATGAATAAGGGAGGGAGGGCGGGAAACAGCCGACCAGAGAAATTTCTATAAAATGGCTGCCAAGCAGCATCTCTGAAATAGCACTGACACACCCTCTGCCAATCCTATAGGCTAACCAAACCTAACCCCACCCCACAACACTACCTCACTAAACAACTAGCTCCTTCTTGTCTAGAGGCCGACACCCACAGGCTCGGATGTTTACTTTAACTCCTTGCATATGAAATGCACTCCGTCCTAATTACTATTATTATTATCATTTATTATATGGCGCCACAAATGTTCTGCAGCGCCTTACAAAGTCTTTTCACTCCTTTGCTGGGACTCCTGCACATGTATGTTCTACTGACCACACATGTGCCAAGGCCATTGCCGGAGACACTTCCAGCAATGGCCTATCCTGGGAAATTTTAATAAGTGTAGCCCATAGAGTACAGCAGCACAATGCCATTTTCAATTGGTGTTTGCTGCAGGGGCCAAACTCTGGGATGTTTCCCATTGTGGAGCTTGGTAAATCTGACAGCATCACATCCCCATAGAAACCCATGGGGGACGCAGCTGCTGTCAGAAATGGAGGGACTGTGGCCCTGATTCAGAGCCGGACGCTCTGACAGAGTGCTTGCTCTGAATCAGGGCCGGCCTTCTGTTTTTTTAGAGCGGCTTCCTGGCCGCTCGGATAGCTGTGGGTGACCACCCACAGCTATAGCGAGCGGCCAGGAAGATGATCGCGATGGTCAAGACCATCGCGACCATCGGGCTTGCGACAAGACCCTTGTGGTAGGGTCTCATTGCCGCAAGCCCCAGAGAGATTTCGGCTCTAACAGAGCCAGAATCTCTCCACTGACATCACTCGTGATGTGAGTGGGGCCGCCCCCAAACGAAGGCGTTCACATGGGAACGACTCCGTTTGGGCAGCCACTCCCCCGGTCCGCCCACCAAAGGGGGCGTGCTGTCACTCAACATCGACAGCACGCCCCCTTTGGTAAGAGACCCGGAGTGACGGCTTGGCCGTCGCTATCCGGGTCTCGCGCATGCGCACGCGAGCGGGTCTGAATCAGGCCCAATAGCAGATATTGAAGATATGTGCTGCAGTTACTGCTTCATATATTGGGGTGATACTAAATATTTGTAGGTATCCATACGTAGGGGTCTATTTATCATTACATATTTAAACACCTTTTTCCGGAGAATATGGCGCAAATATTTAGTGATAAATGTTCCCCAAAGCATGGATCCAGCTTTTCTATATACAGTATTTAGTATAGATCTGGCTTTTCTATATACAGTATTTAGTATGGATCCAGCTTTTCTATATACAGTATTTAGTATAGCTCTGGCTATTCTATATACAGTATTTAGTATGGATCTGGCTTTTCTATATACAGTATTTAGTATGGAGCTGGCTTTTCTATATACAGTATTTAGTATGGATCTTGCTTTTTTATATACAGTATTTAGTATGGATCTAGCTTTTCTATATACACTATTTAGTATGGATCTGGCTTTTCTGTATACAGTATTTAGTATGGATCCAACTTTTCAATATACAGTATTTAGTATGGATCTGGCTTTTTTATATACAGTATTTAGTATGGATCTGGCTTTTCTATATACAGTACTTAGTATGGATCCGGCTTTTCTATATACAGTATTTAGTATAGATCCGGCTTTGCTATATACAGTATTTAGTATGGATCTGGCTTTTCTATATACAGTATTTAGTATGGATCTGGCTTTTCTATATACAGTATTTAGCATGGATCCGGCTTTTCTATATACAGTATTTAGTATAGATCCAGCTTTTCTATATACAGTATTTAGTATGGATCTGGCTTTTCTATATACAGTATTTAGTATAGATCCAGCTTTTCTATATACAGTATTTAGTATGGATCCGGCTTTTCTATATACAGTATTTAGTATGGATCTGGCTTTTCTATATACAGTATTTAGTATGGATCCGGCTTTTCTATATACAGTATTTAGTATAGATCCAGCTTTTCTATATACAGTATTTAGTATGGATCTGGCTTTTCTATATACAGTATTTAGTATGGATCTGGCTTTTCTATATACAGTATTTAGTATAGATCAAGCTTTTCTATATACAGTATTTAGTATAGATCCAGCTTTGCTATATACAGTATTTAGTATGGATCTAGCTTTTCTATATACAGTACTTAGTATGGAGCTGGCTTTTCTGTGTGTATGAATTTTGCGTGGATTCATTTTATTACAATATATTTAGCATAAATCAGGCTTTTCCAATATACATATTGTTCTGGCTTTTGCCCTCTTCTAAAGGGGTCCTTAGGGGCCACTGTACCATGCATGCTCAATCAAGGATATATACTAAAAATATTGCATGGTTTAGAGCAGCTTAAAATATATGAATGAAGGTTTCCTATACAGGTATGATATATGTTATGCTGCCTATTACACAGACTCTGGAGGGGGAGTCGCCCGTTTAGGAGAGGCAGCAGCAGCAACTCCCCCTCCCTGGGAGGAGACTGGCTGCATGGTGCACCCTCCGGATCTGGCTGGCGTTTTTCTATAGGAAAACGTGTGATCACCATACCTGCTCCTCCTGCCTGTCACCATGCCCTGGCTGCAACTCCATTACCTGTACCATAGCCTGCAGCTACCGGGCTCTGCCCAGCCATGGAAGCCAGAAACGGGCATTATCCTCATAATTATCCCTAGACTTAACTGCTCAGTGATAGTGATTTTTTTTTATTGAGGAGGGTTCCTGCTTCCCTTCAGCCACTGGCCAAACCACACTGACAGCTTGCAGATAATAATCAGCATGATTGGGTGGGGAATTATTACTCCCAGGGTTGTCTTAACAGCAATGTGGGCCCTGGGTAAAGCAATGAACTGGGGCCCCTACCCATCCATTCACGGGAAAAAAATTTAAATGGTCAATAAAATGAAACCCTCCTGCATGCCCATCAGACCTCCCACACATGCAGAGAGACTCTGTCTGACTGGTCTGAAGCCGGAGGATGAAGTGAAACTGGGACTGAGGTGAGTACTTGTCACCAGGGGGTGGGGGGTGGGGGAGGTTAGATCAGAATACAATGCACCGGCGGCGGCTTATAAAAATATCACAAATTTAGGTACTGGCTGTGGCTGCAGGGGGGCGGGTTGGCGTGCCCCTACAAGCTTCGGGCCCTTGGGCAACTGCCCAACAAGCCCAATGGAAGAGATGGCCCTGATTACTCCTGGGTCTGGATACAATCTGCAGCTGAATACATGTAACCACAAGCTTGTCCTAGCTGCTGAGTTTACACTGCCGCGGTGATGATCTTTGAACTGCCCTGTTGGAGGGTTAGTAACAACCCACCAACAGGGCAGTTTTAGTGAGGGCTTTGGGAAGTGTCCTTGAAGACTGCTTTATGGCGATCTAGAGTGTGATACCCCTGAGGAGTTTATTGTCCCACTTCTAAAATATGTTCACCGTTAATTCATGTATTTCCACGTATAGTGTTCTTGATAAAAGTCGTCCTGACTGAAATGTTGAACACCAACATATTGGAATTGTGAGTCTTTATTATCCAGTCCTGGGAGTGCTGCGTTTTTTTGCATACTATATATATATATATATATATATATATATATATATATATACAGTTCCAGTCAAAAGTTTGGACACACCTTCTCTTTCAATGGTTTTGTTTATTTAAATTATTTTCAACATAGTTGATTAATACTGATGACATCAAAACTATGAAAGAACACATATGGAATTATGTTGTAAACAAAAAAGTGTTAAACCAATCAAAATATGTTTTATATTTTAGATTCCTCAAAGTAGCCCCCTATTGCTTGGATCTAAATAAAAATAAACAAAAAACATTGAAGGTGTGTCCAAACTTTTGACTGGTACTGTATATATATATGTGTATATATATATATATATATATATACTGTAAATAGACAAGGCAGGGGGCGCCCAATAGTGCGTGAATTGTATTTGATAAATAGGTAAAAAACACACTCCAGGTATAAGCAAGTAATGCCTGTACCTATTAAAACATCTCTATGGACTGAGTACCACATGGTATATTTACTGTAATCCCCATGGCTAGCTCCGTCTGTCACCAGCTGTCTCCTCCGATCACGTCACCAAGTGTCCCCGGCGGCCGCCAGAGACCAGCGTGTCGGATACCGGACTTCCATGCCTGAGACACACGGGTAACCAGGGTACAGAAACAAGCGTCAGTGTAACCACGCCCTAACGCATTTCGTATAATACTTTGTCAGAGGGCTGGTCACACTGATGTTCTCATCAATATTTAACGAGACTGGAAGCCAATCCTGATGTGGCCCATCATCTCTCATTTACATAAGTAAACATACTATGAGAACGCTAGATGTATAAGGGGATTTAGTATTCAGTAGTGTCCGTAAGCAAAGCTTCCATCTCAATTATCATCTTCAAAATATCCCTTATATTCCAAGGCACGTTTCTCAGTTTCTTGTGGATATTATATATATATATATATATATATATATATAAGTTTTAACCCCCTCACACATATGAACATGGTGCAGCCTGCCTGCCTCTCTGGACTGTGAGGAATGAGGGGCACGTGGCAGGGATGTTTGTACTGCAGCTGCTGCATAGGGAAAAACTGTCCCCATTGAACAAGCCCAGTATGTTAGTGGGCTAAAGCGGTGCATGCGGTGAGCGGGAAGGAGCCCGCACGTGACCGCTAAGATAAGAGGAACTCCCGCAGGTGCTGCTGGGAGTGTTATTCCTGAGGCAGCTGAGTGGTAAGGGTCTCCCATGTAGGTGGTACTTACCTCAGAGACACAGCAGAGGCTGGGATGCAGCGGAGGCAGATTGGTGTAGACCGGAACCCAGAGGAACCTCGGGGAGGAGAGCAGATCCATCTCCTGTGGCTCAGCCGACCTTGGAGGCGGAATCTGGATGGCAGGCTGTGGGCGGTGAGATCCTGCAGCTGCTTCAGTAAAGAGAGGTGGAGACTGGGTGGTGAACTATCTGGAGAGGAGCTCCCATCTCCAGATCACAGGAGAGATCTGTAGAATGCAGAGCACAGCACTGCTCTTCGTTATGAGGGTCTAGCAGCTGAGGGAGCAGACAATATCACCTACTGTATACTGGTTAGTAAAAGGGATGCTACAGTGCATCTTCCTACACTTCAGTCTACATCGCACCCAGAGTAGCTGTACTCATAGAGAAAGCAAACCTCAATTATTACAGGAATATTTCCCCTAGGGACAAGGAAACAGCTACTATACCTGGCCTGCTAGGAACTCCCTGCACCAAACAGATATACCTGTCAGCTCCCTGCAGGATTGAACTACATATGAGACAGCAGGGATTGCTCTAATTACTGTTACAAAAAGCAATTGTGACAAAAAATTTCAAACTCAGTGGCGACAGGGAGTAAACAGTGCAGCATCAAGCAATGTATCCTTGACATGGGAGTATAGAGTACAGGAGTTACAACCGTGCACCACCTGTAAAGAATTTAGCTGGCCAGCAACTGTTATAACGGAATAACTTAAACAGTTAAAGTTAGCCATTTTAGGTATGCAGATTAGATATAGTGCAACATTGTAAAGTTTGTACAATATTCTGTTTTCTTGCCTTGTGTCTTAACCTCATTTAGTTTCGCAGACGTACAGACACGGCGACAAGAGAATTCCTGTTGAATAAAATTTATGGACCCCGGAGTAATTTTCTGTTTTAAATGTGCGTGTAATAAATTATATTTCTAATGGTTGAATTAAAGTACTGATACAGAAGTTGTTACTTTGCTGAACTGATATGGTTGAATAAATTCACCATTTGATTGCACATTATTGCCTGTATCTATACTTGGTAACATTCCGGAAGGACCCAAGGTGATTCAGAGTCAGTTCTACTTGGTAAAGAAACACCCCAACACACTTCTCTTAGAACAGTACACCCTTAGCAGGGTGTTACAAGAGTACCTCAATAGCAGGGCAGAGTAAAGGTGATCACTGCATTTATCTTCCACTAAATGTTGAGCACATACTGTGTTTATGAATAGCATTATCTATTAATGTAATCTAAGAATGACTAAAAGTATCACAAAGCAAAAATTGATTGTCTGGACTTCAGGCTGCAGAAAAAAAAATTGAAGCTTGGTGACCAAGTGATTATTTCAGACCCATCCAAGTTGGATCAGATCAGGCAGAGGTATGATTTGCTACATCAATTTCTCCTGAAACATAAGTAGCGTAAAACTGTTATTGCTGTTTTTGATTAAGAAGTGTGAAGACCTAAAATGGGTGGCTATTGAAAGCGATTTGATCGGAGACCAAAGGGTGGGTTTTCTCCCATGGCTCCCTCCACATCTGAGACCAGCTTCGGTGCATACGGTTCCATGTGTTAAGGCCACTTTGAGTATATGGGGAACTCAGCGCCTTTGTGCGCCTCTGTACTTACAACCCTGGTCGTAAAGGTACTATTTCCATTCTATATTCCCTATTAGCTGGGTCCCCCACTGAATTCAAGGAGCCATTTGAAATAGCATGGGAGACTGACCTGGGTAGGAATCAGGATGATGAGGAATGGTCAGATATTGATCAGTTGGTCTCTAAGACATCCATTAACACTAGGGGTGAGCGGGTTCGGATTTCTGAAATCCGAACCCCCCCGAGCCCCCCCGATCCGAGTCCGATCCGAATCAGGCTCGACTTTTCCCGCCTGACTCGGATCTGAAATCGAGGCAAAACGTCATCATCCCGCCTTCCGAGTCTCGCGGGTTTTGGATCCTATATAAGGTACCCACGTCGGCGCCATTTTCTCACTCGGCTGTGGACAGTGAAGAGGGAGGGTGGGAGTTAGGGCTGTGTAGTGTAGTGTAGTGTAGTGCTGCTGTTGTCCACTACTTCAAAGTCCATAGGGGCTGGCTGTGTTGTGCTGTGCTGCTGTTGTTAATAGGGGCTGTGTCCACTACTTCAAAGTCCATAGGGGCTGGCTGGACTGTGTTGTGCAGTCAGTTCTCCATAGGGGCTGTGTCCACTCCAAAGTCCTGTGCAGTGTCCCAGTCCTAAAGAGGTGCTGTAGTGTTGTCCAGGGGGTGCTCTGTCCATCAGGGGTGCTCCCCCCAAGTGCTAAAAAAATAATATATTTTCTGTGTTTGTGAATTGTGTGCGCAGTAGCCGCACGTGCATCAACAAAGTAGTGCCAAGCGTGCGCCTGTGTCATAAGTAAAGGGCCGGCTGGCTTGACCGTTAAGGGTGCTGTAACCCCCGAAAGTACACTCCAGTCCAAACCAAAAAAAAAATTATTTTCTGTGTTTGTGAATTGTGTGCGCAGTAGCCGCACGTGCATCAACAAAGTAGTGCCAAGCGTGCGCCTGTGTCATAAGTAAAGGGCCGGCTGGCTTGACCGTTAAGGGTGCTGTAACCCCCGAAAGTACACTCCAGTCCAAACCAAAAAAAAAATTATTTTCTGTGTTTGTGAATTGTGTGCGCAGTAGCCGCACGTGCATCAACAAAGTAGTGCCAAGCGTGCGCCTGTGTCATAAGTAAAGGGCCGGCTGGCTTGACCGTTAAGGGTGCTGTAACCCCCGAAAGTACACTCCAGTCCAAACCAAAAAAAAAATTATTTTCTGTGTTTGTGAATTGTGTGCGCAGTAGCCGCACGTGCATCAACAAAGTAGTGCCAAGCGTGCGCCTGTGTCATAAGTAAAGGGCCGGCTGGCTTGACCGTTAAGGGTGCTGTAACCCCCGAAAGTACACTCCAGTCCAAACCAAAAAAAAAATTATTTTCTGTGTTTGTGAATTGTGTGCGCAGTAGCCGCACGTGCATCAACAAAGTAGTGCCAAGCGTGCGCCTGTGTCATAAGTAAAGGGCCGGCTGGCTTGACCGTTAAGGGTGCTGTAACCCCCGAAAGTACACTCCAGTCCAAACCAAAAAAAAAATTATTTTCTGTGTTTGTGAATTGTGTGCACAGTAGCCGCACGTGCATCAACAAAGTAGTGCCAAGCGTGCGCCTGTGTCATAAGTAAAGGGCCGGCTGGCTTGACCGTTAAGGGTGCTGTAACCCCCGAAAGTACACTCCAGTCCAAACCAAAAAAAAAATTATTTTCTGTGTTTGTGAATTGTGTGCGCAGTAGCCGCACGTGCATCAACAAAGTAGTGCCAAGCGTGCGCCTGTGTCATAAGTAAAGGGCCGGCTGGCTTGACCGTTAAGGGTGCTGTAACCCCCGAAAGTACACTCCAGTCCAAACCAAAAAAAAAATTATTTTCTGTGTTTGTGAATTGTGTGCGCAGTAGCCGCACGTGCATCAACAAAGTAGTGCCAAGCGTGCGCCTGTGTCATAAGTAAAGGGCCGGCTGGCTTGACCGTTAAGGGTGCTGTAACCCCCGAAAGTACACTCCAGTCCAAACCAAAAAAAAAATTATTTTCTGTGTTTGTGAATTGTGTGCGCAGTAGCCGCACGTGCATCAACAAAGTAGTGCCAAGCGTGCGCCTGTGTCATAAGTAAAGGGCCGGCTGGCTTGACCGTTAAGGGTGCTGTAACCCCCGAAAGTACACTCCAGTCCAAACCAAAAAAAAAATTATTTTCTGTGTTTGTGAATTGTGTGCGCAGTAGCCGCACGTGCATCAACAAAGTAGTGCCAAGCGTGCGCCTGTGTCATAAGTAAAGGGCCGGCTGGCTTGACCGTTAAGGGTGCTGTAACCCCCGAAAGTACACTCCAGTCCAAACCAAAAAAAAAATTATTTTCTGTGTTTGTGAATTGTGTGCGCAGTAGCCGCACGTGCATCAACAAAGTAGTGCCAAGCGTGCGCCTGTGTCATAAGTAAAGGGCCGGCTGGCTTGACCGTTAAGGGTGCTGTAACCCCCGAAAGTACACTCCAGTCCAAACCAAAAAAAAAATTATTTTCTGTGTTTGTGAATTGTGTGCGCAGTAGCCGCACGTGCATCAACAAAGTAGTGCCAAGCGTGCGCCTGTGTCATAAGTAAAGGGCCGGCTGGCTTGACCGTTAAGGGTGCTGTAACCCCCGAAAGTACACTCCAGTCCAAACCAAAAAAAAAATTATTTTCTGTGTTTGTGAATTGTGTGCGCAGTAGCCGCACGTGCATCAACAAAGTAGTGCCAAGCGTGCGCCTGTGTCATAAGTAAAGGGCCGGCTGGCTTGACTGTTAAGGGTGCTGTAACCCCCGAAAGTACACTCCAGTCCAAACCAAAAAAAAAATTATTTTCTGTGTTTGTGAATTGTGTGCGCAGTAGCCGCACGTGCATCAACAAAGTAGTGCCAAGCGTGCGCCTGTGTCATAAGTAAAGGGCCGGCTGGCTTGACCGTTAAGGGTGCTGTAACCCCCGAAAGTACACTCCAGTCCAAACCAAAAAAAAAATTATTTTCTGTGTTTGTGAATTGTGTGCGCAGTAGCCGCACGTGCATCAACAAAGTAGTGCCAAGCGTGCGCCTGTGTCATAAGTAAAGGGCCGGCTGGCTTGACCGTTAAGGGTGCTGTAACCCCCGAAAGTACACTCCAGTCCAAACCAAAAAAAAAATTATTTTCTGTGTTTGTGAATTGTGTGCGCAGTAGCCGCACGTGCATCAACAAAGTAGTGCCAAGCGTGCGCCTGTGTCATAAGTAAAGGGCCGACTGGCTTGACCATTAAGGGTGCTGTAACCCCCGAAAGTACACTCCAGTCCAAACCAAAAAAAAAATTATTTTCTGTGTTTGTGAATTGTGTGCGCAGTAGCCGCACGTGCATCAACAAAGTAGTGCCAAGCGTGCGCCTGTGTCATAAGTAAAGGGCCGGCTGGCTTGACCGTTAAGGGTGCTGTAACCCCCGAAAGTACACTCCAGTCCAAACCAAAAAAAAAATTATTTTCTGTGTTTGTGAATTGTGTGCGCAGTAGCCGCACGTGCATCAACAAAGTAGTGCCAAGCGTGCGCCTGTGTCATAAGTAAAGGGCCGGCTGGCTTGACCGTTAAAGGGTGCTGTAACCCCCAAAGTACACTCCAGTCCAAACCAAAAAAAAAATTATTTTCTGTGTTTGTGAATTGTGTGCGCAGTAGCCGCATGTGCATCAACAAAGTAGTGCCAAGCGTGCGCCTGTGTCATAAGTAAAGGGCCAGCTGGCTTGACCGTTAAAGGGTGCTGTAACCCCCAAAGTACACTCCAGTCCAAACCAAAAAAAAATTTATTTTCTGTGTTTGTGAATTGTGTGCGCAATAGCCGCACGTGCATCAACAAAGTAGTGCCAAGCGTGCGCCTGTGTCATAAGTAAAGGGCCAGCTGGCTTGACCGTTAAAGGGTTCTGTAACCCCCAAAGTACACTCCAAACCAAAAAAATATATATTTTCTGTGTTTGTGACTTGTGTGCACTGTGGCTGCACGTGCATCAACAAAGGAGCAGCGCCAAGCGTGCGCCTGTGTCCCATAAGTAAAGAGCCGGCTGGCTCATTTCTTAAAGGGTGGTGTAACCCACAAAGTGCACTACTCTCCAGCAAAAATAAAAAAATATTTTCTGTGTTTGTGTGCGCTTTAGCCGCACGTATATATATCAATATAACATAAATGGAGGACCAAACTTTCTCTGATAAAAATAAAATAGGGAAAGATCAAGAACCACTTCCTACTAGTGCTGTTGCTGCTGCTGGGAGTTGTTCATCATCCCAGAGAGGAAGTAGGAACATCACTACTTTTACTAAACAATTGACCCTCCAACAGTCCCTAGCGATGAGGATGAAGTACGACAGCAGTCATCCTGAAGCAAAACGTATAACTGAGGCCTTGACTGCTATGTTGGTGTTAGACGTGCGTCCGGTATCCGACATTAGTGCAGTGGGATTTAGACAATTGATGGAGGTAGTGTGTCCTCGGTTCCAAATCCCGTCTAGATTCCACCTGCATCCTCAAAGCAGCAGCGACAAGCGTGCGTCTGTCTGTTAAAGGGTGGTGACAACCTCAAAGTGTGCTACACAAACAATTAAAATATTGTTCTTTTTTTTTCTGTCTTTGTGAAATGTGTGGGCTGTAGCCGCACCTGCATCCTTAAAGCAGCAGCGACAAGCGTGCGTCTGTCTGTTAAAGGGTGGTGACACCCTCAAAGTGTGCTACACAAACAATAAAAATATTCTTATTTTTTTTTCGGTCTTTGTGAAATGTGTGGGCTGTAGCCGCACCTGCATCCTTAAAGCAGCAGCGACAAGCGTGCGTCTGTCTGTTAAAGGGTGGTGTAACTCTCAAAGTGCTCCAAAAAATAAAAAACTATTTTTTTAATGTGTTTGTGACTTGTGTGCGATGTAGCCACACTTGCATCCTCAAAGCAGCAGCGACAAGCGTGCGTCTGTCTGTTAAAGGGTGGTGACACCCTCAAAGTGTGCTCCACAAACAATAAAAATATTCTTCTTCTTTTTTCTGTCTTTGTGAATTGTGTGGGCTGTAGCCGCACCTGCATCCTTAAAGCAGCAGCGACAAGCGTGCGTCTGTCTGTTAAAGGGTGGTGTAACTCACGAAGTGCTCTAAAAAATAAAAAACTATTTTTTTAATGTGTTTGTGACTTGTGTGCGATGTAGCCGCACTTGCATCCTCAAAGCAGCAGCGACAAGCGTGCGTCTGTCTGTTAAAGGGTGGTGACACCCTCAAAGTGTGCTACACAAACAATAAAAATATTCTTCTTTTTTCTGTCTTTGTGAATTGTGTGGGCTGTAGCCGCACCTGCATCCTTAAAGCAGCAGCGACAAGCGTGCGTCTGTCTGTTAAAGGGTGGTGACACCCTCAAAGTGTGCAACACAAACAATTAAAATATTGTTCTTTTTTTTTCGGTCTTTGTGAAATGTGTGGGCTGTAGCCGCACCTGCATCCTTAAAGCGGCAGCGACAAGCGTGCGTCTGTCTGTTAAAGGGTGGTGACACCCTCAAAGTGTGCTACACAAAGAATAAAAATATTCTTCTTCTTTTTTCTGTCTTTGTGAATTGTGTGGGCTGTAGCCGCACTTGCATCCTCAAAGCAGCAGCGACAAGCGTGCGTCTGTCTGTTAGAGGGTGGTGTAACCCTCAAAGTGTGCTCCACAAACAATAAAAATATTCTTTTTTTTTTTCTGTCTTTGTGAATTGTGTGGGCTGTAGCCGCACTTGAATCCTCAAAGCAGCAGCGACAAGCGTGCGTCTGTCTGTTAAAGGATTACATCGGTGACAGCATCCAAGTAGGCATGTCAGACAGTCCGTACCTGTACTGGCAGGAAAAAGAAGCAATTTGGAGGTCCCTGTACAAACTGGCTCTATTTTACCTGAGTTGCCCCCCCTCCAGTGTGTACTCCGAAAGAGTGTTTAGTGTAGCCGGGAACCTTGTTAGCGAAAGGCGTAGGAGGTTGCTTCCACAAAATGTGGAGAAGATGATGTTCATAAAATGAATGATCAACTCTTCCAGGGAGACCAGCCTCCAGAACGTACAGAGGGACCTGTGGTTCCAGCAGGGACGAATTAATACTCTGTGAGGATGAGGATGTACATAACACTGAAGAGGGTGAGGAATCTGTGGATGAGGAGGATGAGGACGACTTCTTGCCTCCGTAGAGCCAGTTTGTGCAGGGACAGATTAATTGCCAGCTTGTTTTGTAGGGGCCCAAACGAACCAATCATTTCAGCCACAGTTGTGTGGCAGACCCTGGCGCTGAAATGATTGGTTTGTTAAAGTGTGCATGTCCTGTTTATACAACATAAGGGTGGGTGGGAGGGCCCAAGGACAATTCCATCTTGCACCTCTTTTTTTTCTTTGCATTATGTACAGTTTGGGGCCTAGTTTTTCAATGCCATCCTGTCTGCCACTGCAGTTTCACGCCTAGATGGGTCACGTGTTTGTGCCGCCCACTCGTGTCGCTTAGCATAGTCATCCAGCTACCTCGGTGCAACCTTTTGGACATAAAAACACTATTGTGAGGTGTGAGGTATTCAGAATAGACTGGAAATGAGTGGAAATTAAGGTTATTGAGGTTAATTATAGCATAGGAGCAGAAAAACCTACAAATTCTGTGATTTTAGCTGTTTTTATGCTTTTTTTAAAAAAAATACAGATCCAAAACACAAAACCCAGAACCCAAAACACGGAAGGGTGGTTTTGGCAAAACCAATCCAGATCCAAAACACGAAGAAAGATCCAGATCCAAAACCAAAACACAAAACACGAAAAGTGGCCGGTGCACACCCCTAATTATAACCCATGCAGGTTTATAGTTACGTTGCCTGGCACCACAAACCTTATACATACCATCTTATACCTACATACACACCTCAGTGCTATATGAGAGAAACATATATTTTATTCTTTTTTATTTCAGCTCCTGTGTAAAAATCCTTCCAGGCGTTTGGGTGTCAACGGAAACATCCGCCAGCATCGTTTGTTCCAGCGTATTGATTGGGTCTCGCTGGAAGCCCTTAGCGTTCCACCACCACATGTCCCTGACCCAGTAAGTATAGGATAAAGCAGTTTTGCCCAATAAATGCATTAAAAGACAATAAGGGTCATTTACAAATATGGAAAGATAAAGGTCTCAAAAACAAACGTAATGTTGTGATGAGAGGACATGGCTTAGCCTATCCACATGGCGATCACTGTGGTATTACTTCCTTTATTTAGCTAGTGAAAGAACTGCACCACACATTGCATCCATATGTAATAATAGATTTCACGAATTTTGAGATGTTTAAATGTGCTTTATAGAAGGGAAATTGCACAACTAGGGGCACTGTTAGTGCGGCTGGTGGCCGCTATGTCCCCACATGTACTACAGTCAATAATTTAAATTTACACATCTCTAGAAGTGGTTGAAATCAGGTGTCACTTTTATTTTCAATGAGATACATTTGTCCCCAGCCAGGTGTACTTTATATGGAAAAGTGCCACCATAATAATACTGTATACATTATTGTCTGTACAATTTACAGGAGTACTTATTATACTTACACTTCTATAAAAGGATGCTCTAGGTGGCACTGATGCATAGATTCTGTCTGCAGAGTGCTATTCTAGGCACCCTGCTAACCAGATGAGGCTAGCAGAAAAAAGCTCAGAGGGCCAGACCAAATGATTCTGTGGTCCTTATACGGCCCCCGGGCCTGAGGTTCCCCATTCCTGGCCTAGAGGCTCAATTCTTGCTCAGACCAATCACCAGACTGGGAAGGAAATGTGATCAAAGTGACTTAGGCCGTGGATGATTTGAATATTTCAGAAACAAGTGATCTCCTGAGATTTTCACACACAACAGTTTCTATGGTTTATAGAGAATGGTGCACAAAACAAAAACATGCAGTCAGTGGCAGTTCTGTGGGTGAAAATGCCTTGTTAGTAAGAGAGAGGTCAGAGAAGAATGTCCAGACTGGTACAAGCTGACAGAGAGGCAACAGTAACTGCAATAATAAAACTGGTATGGAGAAGGCCATTGTTATTAGCACAGCACATTGAACCCTGAAGTGGATGGGCTACAGCCACGCTCAGACTGGGCTGCCGGGGATTTGGGTATTTCCCCGATGGGCCCCACTGATTTCAGGCCACACACCTTTTTTGGTGGGTGGGGCTTTGCGGTCTGCTATCGGGAGAGGGGAGGGGTTGCTGCCCAGCCTGTGTAAGTGCCCCTTGCCCTCCCATTCCCAGGACCATGCAGTGCACTGCCTTGCAATACCTGCACCTTGTCCTAGATCCCTGCCTAATGATGCTATGGAGTAGCTCAGCAACGAGTATAGAGCCTAATGCAGGGGGCGGGGCCTATCACCGGGAGCACTTCTGTGATGATCAGAGATCCCTGCTGCAGTAAGCCTAATTATGATGTTAAATTGCCCATTGATCCTCTCTCAGGGGCCCACCAAGCCAGGTTTGCCTTCCAGCTTCTGTCCTTTGTCCCTAGATTCCTACCACATGCTGCTCTGCTCTTTAAAGTTAGAGAGCTGAGCTCTATAGTTGATGGACGGTGTGGACAAACGTCGCTCGCCACAGGCTTATATTCCCCCTCTATGTTCACATTGATAGTAAGGAATGACATTGGACAGTAACTAATGATGACAGGGTACATCTACGGAAGGGGATCTATCAACTACCATGTCAGCAGCAGTGGGGAATTGTGCCCAAACCTCTGAAGGAGAGCCATGTCTATGGAGGGCACAGCTGACCAGGCACAATAATGGTAAGTAAAGATCTAAATTCACTATCACAATGGACGAGACTTCTGCTACCAGAGGTGAGTAGGGGTTGTGAGGAAACAACTTCTGGTGTAGACTCAGTGCATGCCAGGAGGAAGATATTTATATTGATATCTTAGGGGCCATTTAAAAGAAACCATATAAAATAGCGTCACATATGGCAGGAATATTACTTAAGATGAGACTAAGGGGCTGATTCTGAGTCGAATGCATCATCTTTTTCCAGTTGCACATCTGTGACTTTATGCTAATGTCGCTACAAGCCCTTCCCCTGATGTACACCTGTGTGCATGACTGTGCAAGGATGGGGTCCCCCATTTAGAACATCCCCAGACACTGCAATCATGCTTGGTGCATCTTGGTGCAAAGGAACTTGCATGAGCCCCATGCTAGGCGCAGAATCTCTGTCTAAGTAGGGGCTCCAATGTGACTGATTAAATGTCTGTGTACAGAACCATTTCAGCGACATGCCCGGGGCACACCCATAAGGCAGACCATCTTCATGTGTGTGACCAGTCACCTCCCTGTCACTGCCAAGGAATGCCCAATCCATTTTCAGTACACTTCTGCTTCCGTGCATCTCAAATCACTACTGCGACTCTGTATCGGAATGTGTACGTAGTAAAAATTAAAATTTCTTAACTGTGTCCAGCATGAACATAGTGTCCGACTCACATTCAGGCCCTAAAAGCTCTCCCACTAACAGAGCATGGGGAGTTATCCCTTGCAGGATTGTAGTATGTCAGCACAGGTATATTAGCGCATAGTCCTGACAACCATGTATCTAATTCATTTTTCTGGTTATGTCCCTTCACTTTGCACTGCTCCAAAATGCTTCCTCTGCACCTTCCCTCCTCCTCCACCTCCTCCTAACCAGCTCATCCTTCACCTCACCCACTTGCCTCCACCTTACTCCCCTCTGGCACAAATCTCTTATGACATATTTTGCTACCCGTAGTTACATACCCTCACCTACCTACTCTTTCCACAATACTCCCCTCACCTATAAATCTTCCTCCTACATTCTATTTCTATATCTGCTATTTATATTTAGTGATGGGGCAATAGTACATAATACTAGCAGGACAGGTGTCTGGTAACTTGGTGAATAGGCGTAAGTCTGCTTGTCAGTATTTTTAGCCTTGATTTACTTCAAATTATCTCATGGCTCATTACACTGCAACAGCTGGAAACATTAAAGTACAGCAGACGCACATGTTACACTAGTCTGTGGTATCAGAGGATCAGAGGATCCAGGGATATATGGATTTATTCAGGTTTAGTGACATGGATGATCATTTGTTTCTTGTTCCCTCTAGCCCACCATAGAACACAGCTCCCAAAGTTTTAACATCCAGAAGATGGAAGCAGCAGAGGCTCGGAGAAAACCACCAAGAGCATTGGACCAGGAGCTTTTCAGAGGGTTCTCCTATGTGGGCTCCAACTTGAGAACCTTTCCATGAACACCCATTTTCCAACAGCAAGGAGCAAGATGGCCACCCAAGAGTAACACCAGGACGATGGTTATAGAAAAAAGAGAGGGTTTTAGTTTTTGTATTTATATTTATCTTTTTTTGTATGTTTCTGTCTATAGCATATTTATAATTTAAGAGTATAATATATAACACATTTTATTTTCTTATCTTCTGAGGTACTCTGAGACTGTGCTCTACGGATGACGTCACCTCCCAGCAGAAACATAATGAGATTTCTCGCTGGATGAAGAAGGTAAATACTAAGATGGTGACCCATAAATCTAAGGGCTCATGTCTGTTGCTCAACAAATCAGTTGATTGATACCGATGATAAAATTAAACTATCTTTGAGTCTTTATTGTTAGCTGCTCTATGAACGTTTCCTAATTACTTGATTCATACACAGCCATTGTTGTTCATTAGATCTCTGTTGGCATTTTAAGACCACATATCCTTGATGGCATCATAATGTAGAGTACTCCCCTCCTTCCCAGTCTCTTGCTATCTGTCTATGCCCTGTACAGGCCAGGTGACAGCATCCTGCACTCTGTTTCATGGGTAGTTCCAGACATTCACTACTTAAAGTATGGAGACTGCCAACTATGCTTACCAGCACCATCCACCAATCAGTTTGCTACTGTGTAAAGCTGGGTGTACACTGGAGCAATGTTGGGCCAATTTGCCATTTCATAAACACAAATCATCTACCATCCCTCAATGTGTATGGGCAATTGCACGCTCCCGTGTTCGCTCGTGATGGTTGCTAGGTTTCATGTGCTGTACATCAAACCTAGCAATATCGCTAGCTACCTGCAGTAAGTTAATGAAGAAAGGAACAGTGATCGTTCCGTCGTTCATTAACTTATTCCAGTGTGTACGGGCAATCCCCATTCAAGGGCATTCGTTCCGATGTCGGAACGAATACCCGTCACTCAAGTGTGTACTCAGCTTAAGATGCTGTCACTCAATGCACTTAGTGAAAGGGATGGTGTTCCCAATTAAGATCCATGCCTGCTGACTATGTGATAAGAGGTAATGCAGGACATGGAAAATATTCTCTCACATATTGATTACATTAACAATAATATCTTGCACATCCCTGTTTATCATTTTTTTTCTTTTTCTCATTATACAGCACTTCAGAGCCATGAAGAAGACAAGAAGAAAATGTTGTTAATGTCTTTAGGATTTTAATATTTTCTACTTTTATTATTGCTATTATTTTTCTTATTATTATTGCTTTTATTCTTACTAAGTTCATTCTTGTTATTACTATTATCATTTATTATCAATAAAATTATTACTATTTTTATTGTTTTGGGGAGGGGCTAAGGGGAGATTGTATAGGGGAGAAATGAGTTAGGGGGACCAGGGAAGTAGAAAGATTTACTTTTAATTGAAACTAATAATAATAATTATAATAATAATAATAAAAACATCAAAGGAGTGTGACTGGCCGGCTATCTAGGGGAGGGTGGAGGCCGGATTTTAAATAAAACATAGTACTGTAAAACCAACAGTTTGTGTTTTATTTAAAGAAAAATGACAGTACATATGTGTTACTTTCTTTACTGTCATTATTATTATTTATAATATTATTATTAGTATTGCTATTACTTTTTTTTATTATTTTTATTATTATTATTACTGTTACCATTCATATTATGACTATTATTGTTCTTCTAAAAAGTTTTACTATTTTTATTGTTAAGTGGAGATTGAATAAGTGAGCAATGAGTCAGGAGGGACCAGGAGAGTAGATTGATTTACTTGTTGTTTAAACATAATAATAATAATAAAAACAATGAAGGAGTGTGACTGGCCAGCTATTTAGGGGTGGTGGAGGCCGGGTTTTAAATTAAACAGGGTACTGTAAAAATAACAGTTTGTGTTTCATTTAAAAAAAATACAGTACTTATGTGTTACATTCATTACTGTCATTTTTATTATTATTATTATTATTATTATTATTATTATTACTAATATCTTTATTATTATTTGTATGATTATTATTATTACTGTTATCATTCATATTATTACTATTATTGTTCTTAACATTTTTACAATTTTTATTGTTAAGGGGAGGGGTTAAGGGAAGATTGAATAGGTGAGAACTGAGTTAGGAGGGACCAGAGGAGCAGATTGATTTGGGCAGCAATGACAGTGTAATGGTTACATTACTGCCTCACAACAACTGAGATTATGGGTTTGATTCCCACCTTGGCCCTAACTGTGTGGAGTTTGTGTATTCTCCCTGTGCTTGCGTGGGTTTCCTCCAGGTACTCCAATTTCCTATTACACTCCAAAAATATACTGGTAGGCTAATTGGCTCCCAACAAAATTAACCCTAGTGTGTGAGCATGTGGTAGGGAATATAGATTGTAAGCTCCACTGGGGCAGGGACTGATGTGAATGGCCAAATATTCTCTGAAAAGCGCTGCAGAATATGTGTGTGCTATATAAATAACTAGTAATAAATAAATAATAATAATCATATAAAATAAAAACATAAAAGGAGTGTGAATGGCCGGCTATTTAGGGGTGGTGGAGGCCGGGTTTTAAATAAAACATGGTACTGTAAAACCAACAGTTGTGTTTTATTTAAAAAATATTGATAGTACATATCTGTGCTACTTTCATTACTGTCATTATTATTATTATTATTTGTACGTTTATTATTATTACTGTTATTATTCATATTATTATTATTATTACTGTTCTTCTTTAAATGATTGCTATTTTATTGTTAAGGAAAGGGGAGCAGTGAGATTTACTTGGTATTTAAACTAATAATAATAATTATAATAATAATAAAAACATCAAAAGGAGTGTGACTGGCTGGCTATTTAGGGGTTTATGTTTTTTTTAAAAAAATGACAGTCCATATTTGATACTGTCATTACTGTCATTATTATTATTATTGCTATTATTTTTATCATTATTGTTATTATTATTATTAGTACTGTTATCATTCATATTATTACAAAAATTGTTCTTAAAATTTTTATTTTTTTATTGTTAAGGGGTAGGGTTAAGGGAAGATTGAATAGGTGAGTTACAAGGGACCAGAGGAGCAGATTGATTTGGGCAGTACAGACAGTGTAATGGTTAACATTACTGCCTCACAACAACTGAGGTTATGGGTTTGACTCCCACCTCGGCCCTAACTGTGTGGAGTTTGTATATCCTCCCTGTGGTTGCATGGGTTTTCTCAGGGTACTCCAGTTTCCTCCCACACTCCAAAAATATACTGGTAGGCTAAGTGGCTCCCAACAAAATTAACCTTAGTGTGTGTAAGCATGTGGTAGAGAATATAGATTGTAAGCTCCACTGGGGCAGGGACTGATGTGAATGGCCAAATATTCTCTGTAAAGTGCTGCGGAATATGTATGCACTATATAAATAATAATATAAAATAAAAGGAGTGTGACTGGCTGGCTATTTAGGGGTGGTGGAGGCCGGGTTTTAAATAAAACATGGTATTGTAAAACTAACAGTTGTGTTTTATTTAAAAATCATGATAGTACATATCTGTGTTACTTTCATTACTGCCATCATTATTATTGTTATTATTATTAATATTTGTATGATTATTATTATTATTACTGTTATTATTCATATTATCATTGTTCTTCTTGAAATGATTGCTATTTTATTGTTAAGGAAAGAGGTTAAAGGGAGATTGAATAGGGGATAAATTACCAGGTTCCAGGGGAGTAGTGAGATTTACTTGGTATTTAAACTACTAATAATAATTATAATAATAATACAACCATCAAAGGAGTGTGACTGGCTGGCTATTTAGGGTTGGTGGAGGCCGGTTTTTAAATAAAACATGGTACTGTAAAACTGACAGTTTGTGTTTTTTTTTTTTTTTTAAATGACAGTACATATCTGTTACTTTTGTTACTGTCATTATTACTATTATCATTATTATTTGTATTATTATTATTACTGTTATTATTCATATTATTGCTATTGTTCTTCTTTAAATGATTGCTATTTTTATTGTTAAGGGGAGGGGTTAAGGGGAGATTGAATAGGGGAGAAATAAGTTAGGAGGGGCCAGGAGAGTAGGGAGATTAACTTGTCATTTAAACTTATAATGATTATAATAATAATAATAATAATAATAATAAAAAACATGAAACATCAAAGTGTGACTGGCCGGCTATTTAGGGGAGGTGGAGGCCGAGTTTTAAATAAAACATGGTACTGTAAAACTAATAGTTTGTGTTTTATTTAAAAAAAATGACAGTACATATTTCTTACTGTCATTACTGTCATTATTATTATTATTATTACTGTTATCATTCATATTATTACTTGTGTTGTTCTTAAAAAATGTTCTATTTTTATTATTAAGGGGAGGGGTTAAGGGGAGATTGAATAGGTGAGAAATGGGTTAAGAGGGACCAGGGGAGTAGATTGTTTTACTTGTTATTTAAACTAATAATAATAATAATAATAATAATAAAAACATCAAAGGAGTGTGACTGGCTGGCTATTTAGGGGTGGTGGAGGCCAGGTTTTAAATAAAACATGGTACTGTAAAACTATCAGTTTGTGTTTTCTTTTTTCAAAAAATGACAGTACTTATCTGTGCTACTTTTGTTACTGTCATTATTACTATTATTATTATTACTATTATTATCATTATTATTATTTGTTTGATTATTATTATTACTGTTATTCATATTATTAACATTGTTCTTCTTGAAATTATTACTATTTTTATTCTTAAGGGGAGAGGTTATGGGGAGACTTAATAGCAGATAACTTAGTTAGGAGGGGCCAGGGGAGTAGTGAGATTTACTTTTTATTTAAACTAATAATAATAATTATAATAATAATAAAAACATCAAAGGAGTGTGACTGGCCGGTTATTTAGGGGTGGTGGAGGCCTAGTTTTTAATAAAACATGGTACTGTAAAACTAACAATTTGTGTTCTCTTTTAAAAAAAATGACAGAACATACTGTATTTGTTAGTGTCGTTACTGTCATTATTATTATTATTATTATTGTTAATAATAATATTATTATTAGTATTGCTATTATTTTATCATCATTGTTATTATTATTACTGTTATTATTCATATTATTACTATTATTGTTTTTCTTAAATTATTACTATTGCATATGCCTAAGTGTGATCTTTGCTTGATAACCCTCTCCTGATGTCGGCATGGTCTGCATGGCACTCTGTCCGTAATAACTTTGCATTGAATAGAGCTTATTCTTTACATCTCCCTTTATTGGGGAATAATAACTTTCAAAATGGCATTGCTACACATCCATCAGAATGTGGCATTCACAGGGTATATGCACAGTTAGACATCTATCCAATAATTTGTTGAAATGTCCTCTTACTTTTGCACAATTTATGATTTAGCCTTCTTATAGTTAGAACACTTTGTCAGTGAAGTATTATCTTTTAAATCTCCCCTGGATTGGGACAACCAGTTGGATGGTGCTCTTCTGTCTGTAGGGTATTCGGGTAAAGCAATAGCAAATTTTTATCGTATATTAGAATTCCTTACTTCATGGAAACATTTACCACGGGAATTGTGAAGTGGCAAACACACTTTCCACATCTCACAAGCAGAGGATATTAGTGCAGAGAGAGTAGTGAAGAGTATGCATATTACTGCAACTACTTACAGAGAGATGTTTTACAGGTTATTTTATAGAGGCTATCTCTTCCCTAATTGATGCCTCTTGATCGGCATGACAAACTCGTCAGTATGCCCAAAGTGTAATCTCCCGGGAGCAACATGATATCATTGCTTATGGGACTGCAATGTTATACAAAAAATAGCAGTTAAAAAATTTGCATTGGCTGATTTAGTCAATTACCTCCCATTGATGCCAGATGGGCAGTGCTGGGACACCTCACGGTTAATTCTATGGTGTCTGTGGGTTGTAAAAAGTTGTTATTGATCCTTTCTGCCGTAGTTAGAAATGCATATTGCAACAGTGGATTCAGCCCACCCCACCCTCTCTTTCAATGCTTAAAGAGAAACTATTCTTTGTCTTCAGAATGGGTTGGGTTGAGTCATCCTTTCATAAGACAGATAGAACAATTATTTTCCAGTTGGGAAAGTTTTATTGAACTTTACATGATGACCTTAAAAAACAAATACTGTGTTGCTTTAAATCCACATTGTTGGTATGAGACCAGGATGTTGCTTCAAGACCCCCCAATTATTTTTACTTGAAGATTGGTAATGGAGTCTTGGACCAGGCGTAGGCGACTCACTCTTCATTCTTCATTCTTTTTCTTCTCCTCCCTCTTGTCTATTTCTATCTTTTATTTCTACTTCCTCACTAATTCCTTTCCTTTTCCTTCTCTTGTTATTTTCTTTTGTCCGTTCTTTCATGTTGTGATTTAAATCTAGGTCTGATACAGAGAAGATCTATATTGGACAATAGATTTATTATGTACAGATTGTTTTTTACTATTTTTGTATACTCATTTATTATTTCTGGCCCTGATTCAGAGCCGGACGCTCTGACAGAGCGCTCGCTCTGAATCAGGGCCGTCCCTTCTCCTTTTTGGAGCGGCCTCCTGGCCGCTCGCATAGCTGTGGGTGACCACCCACAGCTATAGCGAGCGGCCAAAATGATGGTTGCGATGGTCAAGACCATCGCGACCATCGGGCTTGCGACGAGACCCTGGGGTAGGGTCTCGCTGCCGCAAGCCCGATGGTCGCGATGGTCAAGACCATCGCGACCATCGGGCTTGCGACGAGACCCTGTGGTAGCGTCTCGCTGCCGCAAGCCCTGGAGTGCTTTTGGCTCTATCAGAGCCAAAAGCACTCCCACTGACATCACTAGTGATCCTTCCGCAGGTTCACCTACGTAAAGCTTGTTACGACTTTTACTTCCTCTATATAGTCAAGTTTGATCGTCTTCTTCTCTAGTGATGTCAGTGGGGCCGGCCCCAGACGGTAGGCGTTCCCATGGGAACGCATACGTCTAAGCAGCCACGCCCCGGCACGCCCACCAAAGGGGGCGTGCTGTCAATCACCATCGACAGCACGTCCCCTTTGGTGCGAGACCCATACGGCTTGGCTGTCGTTATTCGGGTCTCGTGCATGCGCCCGATGGAGCCGCCTCCGTCGTGCGCATGCGCACTTGGGCAACATCGACCCGCTTGCGAGCGCTCATGAGCGGGTCTGAATCAGGCCCTCTGTTCATATGCAATACCATAAATACAATACAGAAATTACTTTATATGCACTGGTTCACTAATATACAATATTGTTTCACGTATAATACATAATATGACATGCTGAATCTTCCTTTATGTGTATTGTGACAGTTTTATGCTGTGACCAATATATTTCAATGATACATGTAACCTTTGTTCTTTGTATAAGTACAATTCCGAGGTTATTTTACATGTACTGGTTCAATAATGTGAAATGCTATTTCATCCATATTGTACAATGTGACATGCTGAATTTCTCTTTATGTATAATGTGACCATTTTGTACTATGACTTAAATTTTTCAATGTTATGTGTACCTTTGTTCTTTGTATATTTTTCAATTGTATATATGAAAAATATGGAAAATATTTTGATAAATAATGTAATATGCTTATTGCAACTCCAATAAAAACATTAAAAAAAATTACTATTTTTATTGTTAAGGGGAGGAGTAAGGGGGAGATTAAATAGTGATAAATTAATTAGGAGGAACCAGGGGAGTACTGTAGATTGATTTACTTGTTATTTAAACTAATAATAATTATAATAATAATAAAAACAAGAAAGGAGTGTGACTGGCCAGCTATATAGATGAGGTGGAGGCCGGGTTTTAAATAAAACAAGGTACTGTAAAACTAACAGTTTGTGTTTTATTATAAAAAAAAATATATAGTACATGTCTGTGCTGTACTTTCTGCAGTGAAAGGCAAATAATTAATTAAATTGTCTTCAGCATATCGCTTGACCTGAAGCCACTACCTTCTGTAGGCAGAGCCAGAAACAATGAAACAGGTCTGCATTTTCCTCTCCACACCGATAACATGAGTGAGAGGAGGAATGTCCCATGAGGAAGCTCCTGTGTGGAGACAAATATGCTTGGTGAAAAATGTTTAGAAACATTTCGGTATACATAGCCGATGCTAATGTTTTACAGGAAACTGCAAGCGCAGCTATCAAATCATCCACTGAAAGTGAGGGGAATTGCGGCAACCACTGTGCCATCCCTGTGGTGGAAATGGAGTGATCCATGTCCTCACGAAAAAAAAATATAATAATGGGAGATAGCCTTCTTCAAAACAGTGGGGTGTGACGGCAGCAAATTTAGAGGATTGTTCCAATCCTTGACTGAAAAATGCCTAACCACTGTATGAATATAATGCTTAGCCTGAAGAAAAGCCAGGGGATGACCAGTTAAAGTAGCATAAAGTAGCATACTTCTCCACAGTATCTGCAAATGATAATATTTGCTTTGTATCCTTATTAATTAAACAGCCTATACTAACAATCCCCCCAACCTGCCATAAAGTAAATGGATACCCAACCAGACCTTCTTGGAAGTCGGGATTATCCAGGAATGGAAGAAAAAGAGATTTGTGAGAATTCAAACCAGCATGGTGCCAAATTACATGCCATAACCTCCTGGTATTCCACAATAAGGGGTTGTCTTTTAAATTTTGGGGCACCTCTTGGTCGTGGAGATGTAGGAAAGCTAGCAAACGCCCATCAGCCAATAAACCTCTTTCAGTGGCGGTATTGGCATAAATGTCACTGTCGTGATGTCACAACTGGCACAGGAACTACCTCTGATGAGGTTTAGAACCGGGGGGTTTTAGGATAGTTGTATGGATATGACGGGGGTGACAGACTAAGTCTTCCAATTGCAGTCAAACCCAGGTTTGGCAGGCCATAACCAGAGGCGCAGAGTCTAACCCACTTGGTGGTTTTCTCCAGTGATCCCTCCAATTGGGATATGGTTTTTGCCGCACCAAGTGAGCAGGTCGTGGCCCCCTGGACAGGTACCTGGGAGAGACAGAAGACTAGGAATAATATATTGAAGACAACTTACACAAGGAACACTAGGAGTAGCACCAGGGAATGGTCTGAATTGAGACACAGGGACTGAGTACACTGTGATGCTGGTTAGGACGTATGGGAGGTGTAGACGGGATTTGCACTGGAGCTCAGAAATAAGATATACAAAAAAGCCACTTGGGATGCACAGGGGGTGTAAATGGGTTTTTGCAGTGAACCACAGGGATCCAGTTCACAAGGAAGGGTATTTTGAACACAAAGGTGCAGTACCCTACACACTGGCAGATGACCTTGGGATGATTTTCACAGGAATGTGTATAAAGTGCACAAAGGTGTGGCTCCAGGCGCACTGGCAGGTGGCTTGGAAATTTGTACACAAGGATGTGTATTTAGTACACAAAGTTGCGGCTCCGGATGCACGGGCAGATGGCTATGGGAAGGTACACAGAGATACAACTGGTGACACAACAGTATGAACTTGGAGGTAGTACAGAACACAGGGGCTGAAGGCACAAAGGTGCAACTTGAGACACACAGGATGGATAGTACAGAACACGGGGACTGAATACACGAAGGTCACAGAAAGAACACAAGAAGCCAGAAACACAGAGTAAGTAATACGACCACTGGAACAAGATACGGTTGTTACAGGGAATGACTTCAGAACGTGCAGTCATACAGCGATGTTAAACATCAACTTCCTGTTGCAGGAGTCAGTCCTAAATACCCTCTGGCAGCTGGTCATTGGATCATGGGATCAGCTAGGAGACTGCTGGACTGCCATTGGAGGAGACTGATCAGGTGAGATGAACCAACATGGCTGTGCCCATACGATCTAACACCGGAGTCAGGACGCACACATGAAAGTCCTACCGGACCCCTGGGAGAATCCTCAGCCATAACCCACCACCGCCACTGATGTCTGAATGCCTTGGAGCCTAAAGACACCAGTCCAGCGGTGAGTAAAAGTCAATCTCAGGCCCGATCCTGACAGTACCACCCCTTTTCAGGATGGACTCCGAGCACCAAAACATGCACAAGAATTACTCCAGGAAAATTCCAGGAATATAAGAATCTTCACAAGGAGCAAACTTCATAAATTTTGAAAGATTTCTAATTGAAACATCCAAAAAATTTGACTCAGAAATTTTTTTATTGAAGACATAAGAAAAAATTAAATTCCCCAAAACTTGAAAAACAGCTTCCACACTCACTATGAGGACTTTGTAGTTTTACCAAGCTTGAGCTGATATTTAGTATGGAAAGATGTTTTCTTCCTCCGTACAGATGACTCCTGAACCGTGCCCACGTCTTGACAAGGGAGCAAGGTGGTACATCTGAGTTTGATATTTGAAAGTGGAGAAATCAAACTAAAACCTTTATCGGTAAAAGGAATTGAAGACGGATCCACAGGAGTAGATTCCTTAATCAGAACTGTACTGAAAGCCCCCACGTCTAGTAGAATTGGATCCTTGGACTCAATAAGCTGATTAGCCCACTCCAAAGCTCTCCCTCTAAAGTTCATAACGAGAAATTTAACAAGATTGGTGGGAGTGATGCCACAAGATGGATCAGTTCTTATCAGTGTGTCAAAGTGATTCAGCAACGCCGTATATTGGGGCACCTCTCCATCAAAGACTATGGGCATCAATGTATTAGATGATTCCTGAGTTGCAGAATTTCCCTTGGAGGCAACATCAGTTAGAGATTCTTCAGACTGAGGTTTGGGTGATACAACTGAACTTGATTGAAGCTCCCCATTCCAATCAACAGAAGAACTCTATTGAAATTCAGAAGAATACACGAAGGCTGTCTTCATCTATAATTTTAATCCCTAAGCCTTTTGCCATTTGGACTCTCCACCATCACGTACCATGATTAGGTAATTAATTTTATTACTAATATTTTCAAAGACCTTGCCTCCAAATCCTACTATTAATTCCTTTGCTTCATTTTTTGTTATAGACTCTAAAACTCCTGTGAATGCAAAAGTTTGACCTTCCAGGCATTTATTTGCATCTAGGGAAATCTGTTTGGCATTGGAAACTTTAGCTGTAGGACTAGTCTTGTTTTCAGAAGAAAGCATGATTGGGAAAGAAAAGTCACTTGGAACCTCTCTCTGGGGAGAGACATCTGAATACTCCTCCTGAGATGTGCAACTTGAATCGGAGACCCCTTCTTGGGGTGTGAAACTTGAGAGAATGGGGCATGCAACTTGTTACTTCCATATGGAGTGAGAAACTTGAGACCCTTTCATGGGGTAAAGAACTTGAAAACTCCTGCTGGGGTATGGGACAAAAAACTCCTTCCTGGGGAAGCTGACTTGACATTTCCTCCTGTGGTACGGAACATGAAATCCCCTCTTGGGATGCAAGATCAGAGACTCCCTCCCAGGATGAGAGACCCAAGACCCCCTCTTGGGGTAATAAACTTGAAATTCTCTCTTGGGATATGAGACTTGCTACCCCCTCCTGGGGTACAGCACTTGAAAACCCCCGCTGGGGTATGGGACTAAAAACCCCTTCCTGGGGAAGTTGACTTGACAGTTCCTCCTGTGGTATGGAATGTGAAACCCCCTCTTGGGATGCAAGATCAGAGACTCCCTCCTGGGGTGAGTGACCCAAAACCCCCTCTTGGGGTTCAAAACTCGAAAACCCCTCCTGGGGTATAATACTCAAAAACCCCTCCTGGGGTATAATACTCAAACACCCCTCCTGGGGAACAAAACTTGAAACCCTCTCTTGGGATGTAAAACTCAAAACAAAGGCCCCCTTCTGGGGCGTAAGACTCGAAATGAAGGCCCTCTCCTGGGGTGTGAAACTCAATATGAAGGCCCCCTCCTGAGGTGTAGGACTTGAAACCCCATGCTGAGGTATGGGACTTAAAACCCCTCCCTGGGAAAGTTGACTTGACATTTCCTCTTGGGGTATGGAACATGAAACCCTCCCTTGGGATGCAAGACCAGAGACTCCCTCCTGGGGTGAAAGACCCAACACGCCCTCTTGGGGTACAAAACTTGAAACCCTTACTTGAGGTAAGATACTTGAAAACCCCTCCTGAGGGAATGAAACTCAAGACAGAAACCCCTTCCTGGGGTGAAAAACTTGAAATATTAGTGGTAGGAAGCAATTGTTCCAAAGACCCCTCTCGAACTATACTGGATGCTAATGTTGGAGTATCACAAGTTCCCTTAGAAACTACAGTTCAGTGTACCCTTATAGGTACAGAAAATTCTGGTGAAGCACTGGTGCTTGATGAGGCAAACTGCTCCTCTGAAGGTGATAATACACTGACTTCTGGCGTGGTGACCACAGACTCTTCCCCTGTGGAGAGCAACCTAGTTGTCCCTCCAGAACCTATTAGATCACAAGAATTCTTAGCATAGGGTACAGAACAAATTTTGTCTGGTTGGACACCGGATCTACTAGAAACTTGTATCACTGGGATCTTCATAGCGAAAGCTATCTTCCTGAAATTTCCCTGATATGGATAACAATATCTTGTGGTTGGTCCGCAATGAAAAATTAGATTTTTCTGATTTGTGGTGGACCTCCCTCCCTCGTCAGGACTGAGGGATGCTGAAACCTCCGATGGTTGATGGTCAGAACCAACAGTGCAGGCATGGGTGTTCACACTTTTTCCACTATTTCTTAGTGGACGAAGTACACAATCTTTAATAAAGTGATCCTTATGTCCACAATATAGACAAAGGTGAAATTCTCTGCATCGCTGCTGTTCAAACTCAGTAGGTCGAGGACACAGGAAGCTTCGAAGCTTCAAAGGTTCAACATCAACAGCCACCCTTTTTGGATGCGAGTGCCATAACGAGTGATTTCTCACTCGCTCCAGGGCTCGCGCGTGCGCACTGCCTGGCCATCGACCTACTTGCAAGCGCTTGCGAGCGGGTCTGAATCAGGCCCTTAGATGAACTTTCTGCCATGGGTGTTGATGAGAGTTGAGACTCGAGAGGAACGGACACAGGAGACTTCACTGAAGGAAGTTGTAAATCAACTGGAGATAGAGAAGCTAGAATGGAAGAACATTTTTTTATTTAAACGGAAAGTTCCTTCAACTGTTGATTCATGAGTTGTAGAGTAGTCTCATGAGTTTCTTCTCGGGAAAGTAATTCATGGTCATCTAGAGAAATGGTTGAACTCTGAATGGCACAGTATGGAGGTCTGATTGTAGGCAAACAACTCTGGTGCACTGAGATCACCACAATAAGATTTGGGGATCACTCCAGTCTAATGTGGGAGCATGCTTGCATAGCCATGGAAGACCTAGGATGATTGGACTCTCGGTTGATGGGATATGTGGTAGGAATTTGACTCCCTATGGAGGACATCAACTTTCATGGTAACATCAGTAGTCCTGGAGCGGATGGTAGCCATAGGAAGTTTATTCTCATCCACAATGATGATGCAGAGTGCAGACTGTAGAGGCACACTAGGAATTCCTAACTCCTTAACTTTTGGATTATGTAATGCACCTGCTGTTTTCCAAAAGTTCATGAATTACATCTTCCGAGATCTCTTATACAATAACGTGGTAGTGTACTTGTATGATATCCTGATATTCTCCGAGGATGTGGCAAGTCATTGCTAACATGTATGTGAAGTGCTATTTCGACTATGAATTATCCATCTCTACTGCAAATTGTCTGTGATGAAGTTGCCATTGGCGCCAGAATCCAAAAAGTCCTTGAAAGCTGCCAAGGATTTCCCTAACAAATTCATGTTGATTGAGTACTGGTAAGACATGAGTTCTTTTTAGGGTGTGTTGAAATGCACCTTTTCAGGGGGTGTGCTGAAATGCACTTAACCTAACCTGACCAGTTAGACTCTTTCATTTTCCTGGTGCTTGGGACAAACAGTAAGACGGTGACCTGGTTCACCATAATACAAGCACAGTTTTGTCTTGAATCTCCTCTCTCTGTGGCAGGAAGACGCAAATTCCTGATCTCCATGGGTTCTTCAGGAGGATCAACGGGAGCTGTAATACTAGGAGCGAGTTTGAAGCTAAAGCATCATGATTGTTCCCACTTTCTTGTTCTTTCTTCAATGTTGAAGATCCATCTAGATACACTGGGATATTAAGTCATCCAAAGGGACGTTGGCAGCTCTCTGTACGCCCTTACATAAATGTGGCAACCAGGGCTTCGTTGTTCCACTTCAGCTCAGAGGCTAGTGTTCTAAAATGCACCGCATATTGTCCCGCGGACTGGTTACCTTGTCTTAGTTACAGGATACCTGATGCTGCGGAAGACAACAGTCCGGGTTCATTGAAGACCTTTCTATTGGCTTCCAGGAATTTAGTGCTGTTGTTGAAGAGCAGAGCATATCTCTTCCACAGCGGGGAAGCCCATGCTAAGGCCTGTTCAGACACTAGTAAGATGCTGAAAAGCAACCTTGGTTCCCTCTGAAAGGAAATTTGCAGCCTGGACCTCAAACTGGATTGAGCACTGATTAAAAAAACCCAGACAGCACTTGGGATCCCCATCAAACTTTGGGGGATTCAGAATCTGTAAGGGTGCAGCAACATCAGCAGCTCAAACGGGAACCATGGGAGGTAGTGTTGGCTGTACCACAGGCAATTGGCTAGTACCGACTTGCTGCATAAGTGTCTGAGGGGACTGCATGGTCTGGGCCTGATCATGTGCACCTGTACCGTGGGATTGGCAGAGACCCTGAACTGAGGCGCAAAGTCTAATGTGCAGCTGGTATTCAACAGGGACCCCAGCAAGGACGTTTGGACTTAGCTGCACCCAACTCGCAAGTCGGGCCCTCAGTCTGGGTTCCCACGTACAGGGCTAATATACACTCAAGCAGACACTGTAGTATGCTGAATGGTGTGCATACACTGGAGTGGCAAACTACGGAAAGCTGGTCAACAGGAACACGGATGGAACAGGCACTGTAATGGAGCACAGCAAACAGGAATCTGGAACAATATAGAGAATTGGGAATGTGCTGTACACGGAGAGTGTGTTAGCACAAGGAAGACACTGGAGTAAGGTTTGGGAGACTATACTCTGGCACAGGAGTGCTCACAGGTACTTCCTTTTATAGGTGGATTTCCACTTGGCCACCAATTAGATGTTTACCCTTTTGTCATACCTGGCCTTTTAAATCCTGCACAGAGCAGCTCGTACGTCTTTATGGGAGCCACCTGTGCAACTCAGAAGAGGAGACAGCAAGCTGCAGCCAGAGGAGGTGTGAAGACAACAGCGACCATGCAGCAGCTACTACCTGGCTGGAATCACTGCAGTGGGTGCCGGGGATCTCCCGTCCCTTGTCTAGCAGGACCCCAGGACACCAGCACTGCCGGACCCGTTAAATGAGCGCTGGGATCTGGCTTGCTATTATAGGATGAAGGTACTAGTATAAATCAGTGTTAGACTGGAGCATGTAGTGCCAACAGCAGGGTGCATTAGTAGGGGCCTATGAAGTAGTGTGGCCAATATGCTGCTGAAGAGGTGTGGCCAGCCACCAGAGTGGGTGTGACCAGCCAGTAGAGGGTCAGTCCATGGAGAACATGGCTAATGCAGTAATATATTATCTAGAGAAAAAGCATACCTTGCAACCATGGCTATGAAATGATATAATTAGAATTATTTGCCTGCATGCAAATATATGTCTGGCAATGTCTCAAAACCCCATTATCATGTGTAATTTATGTATAGGATCCATAAAGTGTCAAAATGCTATCCTCAGGCTCAGTTATGTGGCGTTGTGCCTCTGTCTGTCCACACTGCTTCACCATGGACTTCAGCAGATGAAAAGGAGAAATGTAAAGGTGCCTACACACTACAAAAGGGATAAGGAGGAGAGAAGTGGGAAGAGAGGCTAAGGAAGGCGGTGGGCATAAATAAAAGTGTGAGGGACAGAGAGGAAAGTGCATGTGTACGTGTGTGCTGGCGCTCAGCTTAGGAGCTTCATCTACACCACTGGAGCAATGCATAATATAACTAATTTATAGGGCACAGACATACAAAATGTAATTACCCTACTGCACAAACAATGTGCATTTCTCAAAGTAACTAAGAAAGGCACTGCCGAGTCTTCTTCAAAGTCATTTCAAAACAAAATTCAGAGATAAACTTGTTTCTTCCTCAAGCTGTCCAGGATGGCATTCAGGGATCTCTTAGTTAAACACACAAAAGAATTGTAAGAGTTTGTTTAATGTGATAAAATGATAAAAATGATGGCTCTTACCTTATCAGAGATGTGTAAACTATCCTGCTGGAACAAGTAAAAATATATGCTATTATTTCTGATATCTGAGCCTAAGGGTCTATTCATTATCACCTAATTTCTACAAAAGCATGTGAAGATGACTATTTCAAATTAAGTTTTGGGGTCATTGATCATAGAGGTGAACTATACTCTCCCGATGTGGCCCGCTGTCCCCATACACTAGTATGGGGACCTAAATTCATTAAGCTCTGAAAATACAATATTTTCGGAGCTTGACTGCAGGAGCATTCGCCATTTTCAGATGGCGCTTCCTCTCACTCACCCGTGCCTTTTCTATGGAAAGGAGAACCGGAACCCCTGTCCCGCCTCTTCCGCCGGATGCCAAGGCTTTGTGCACCTACGTGAACTCGAGTCACACTAGCACTCCTGAGTCAGACTCAGCAGTGCTAAGTTTCACTGCTCCTTCTGGAACATTCGGGGAGACAGCTGATTTTTGGATCAACTGTCTCCACGCCAGAGCAATGATGAATTGTTCTGGCACTCACTGCGAGTAGGTACGTTAATTATGGGGGTTCATCTGGATCCTGATAATTGACATAATGCATAGACCCCTAACTATTAATATAACTGTGATTTGATTAAATTGTATAGTATAGATATTTAACCTTGTTAAATAGCTGTCATCTGTTTCTCCAGATTTGGTCGCAAGCCTTGTCTATTAATTTCTCTCTCCATCACTGCTGTTTTTGGCGTCCTCGTGGCTTTTGCTCCTACATACCATGGCTTGTTACCTTCCGCTTCGTTCAGGGGTTAGTTAGCAAAGGCAGTCGGTTGTCGGGATATATTCTAGGTAAGTTCCAGTCATCTGAAAAAAATGTTAGTGCTAAGTATTCATTCTTTTCATTATTTGTGCAAAATTTTTATTATTTTATTTTTATGTTTATATACAGATGTATCCACATACATCTATCCTCCGTGCGCTACAAGTCACATTACACATAACGCATGAGCGCTGTGTGACTCGGTAGCCATGCAGTCTTATTCTCAAAGTGATGTGAATATGACACACAAGCTTATGGTGACTAAAATGATATGCGGCATGCTATATTCTGTGTGCAACTGTAGTTATATCTGCATGCGAGATGCTACATTACTGTGTCAGCGGCTGTGTCACTGTAACGTAGCATTTTGCATGCAGATACACCCGCAGTCACACACAGAACATAGGCATGCCACATATCATTTTAGTCACCATAAGCTACTTGTACGTTCTTTCATAAAGTTGCATGAAAAGATGGTTGGGGCTAACAAGTAGCGCTGCAGTATGGCAAAACTAGAAGGGCTGTTTAATGTGCAAGGAGGCTAGATGTACAGTATGTGGACACATCTGTATATTTAATATATTCTCTTAAAAAGGATGTAAGTACATAACAGCATCAATAAACAAATTGTTAACGGAAATTAAAAATCTAGAGGTGAAAAATTTCTGCTTGTTATCCTATTACACATTGATATTTATGCTTGTAACTTTATTGTGGCATGTACGATGATGTTTATTTTTTAAACAAGATATCTGCATGTAATTTATTTAGTCACAATGCTCAGTGATTTTTTTTTATATTGAAGTAATACTTTTAAATAAGAGTTGATTATAGTTATATACATTTGTTTTTGCATCCTGGAGACCCACCCATTTTCTATTTATCAAGATTTACCCCAGATGAAGTTGTGCTAAAGGACAAAACACGTTGGGTAGAGGTGCGCGTTTGTGTCCAGGTTAGTTGGTCCACTGTTGTGAGCTCATACCCTTCTGGGTGCGACAGTAGTTGGGTGTCATCTACCAGTTTGTGGCCACAATCCAGCATCTTGTTAAACAAACTGATATAAGCATATCTAATATGAATGGCTTGTTTTATGTCAAATAAACTATTTTGAATAGTTACTTTGGGTGTATTCTTTAGTGCGAGGGTTTATTTTCAGAAGCCCTAAAGTGTTCTACAATGAACCATCTCATGGACTAAATGATATCTGGTGAATACTCCAAGAGATCTTCTTAAGGACTTGTCTTCTTTTACACTTATCAAATGAATCAATGGTTGGTAGATGTGCAGTATATCAGAAGACAAGTGTAAACACATGTTGGTATTAATACCTACCATATGCAAAGTGCTATTTATAATTGGATTATTTTAGCACCCTCTCTTTCAGAGAGAGAGAGAGAGAGAGGGAGAGAGAGAGAGCAAGTATTGCACACTCGTTTTTCTAGTCAATATAGTGGGTGCGTGGTCATATATAATTCTTAACATCATCCACAAAGGGAAAAGACCAGCACACCAATGTAGATGCAAAAAAAATTCATATATTGTGCATGTTGGCAAAAAGGCATCATTCAAAGTACACCTTCAGTCACATATTTTAAAAATACTTAGCAGACTTCATGGGTATCAGTATGGAGCCAATTTCAACAGTAAACACCATTGTGCATTGACAGCCTGATGGGCATTTAGGTGCTCAACGGCACCATCACAACACAAAAGGCAAAAGCCCGCCCTCCGTGTGACACCAATCAAAAAACCTGAAAGCCATTACAATCGGCGCTGGTCAATACATCCGACACACGTGCTTGTCTGGCTCCCGGAAGCGCCGGATATGACCAGGGAGCACTCACCGGAAGTCAAGTGCCCGTCTCTACGGCAACTGGACAGGGTCGGATGTGACACATGCGGTTCACATAGCAACTAGTTATGCGGTGCACAGTTTAAATGGCATAAAAATATGGTACAAAAATGTATATCCTTTCGTGCACTGTCCTGCTGTTCCATCTCTGGCCCGAAGTGTCCCACAGGTGGTGGAGAGGTTGGGGACATGCATCGCTGCAATTCTGCTTTGCTAAGCAGAGAGCAGCGGTGCCAGTGTAACTGAACCATTCAGTGCAGGGAGACGGCTGGAAGCAGCGCAGCTGCTGATGGAGTGCTAGGATCGCCCCCAGCATGACCTAAAACGGGAGGTGTGCCATACAGGCATGCCCTCTAATTGGCGTCATTTTAGGGGAGTGGTCTATGGACATTAGGCCACGCTCCCTTTTCGGCAGCATACGGCTAAGCCACACGCTTGGAGGCAGGGGGCACCAAACAATATTCGAACAGGGCGCCATTCCACCTGGAACCGGCCTGCAAGCAGCCATGTATCTCTCGCTCTCTCTCTCTGTATATATATTATATATATATCCCCGTTTAGTGGTCTATCTGTTCGTTCGGGCTAATCTCTTGAATCAATATGACAGATTTTGATGGGGTTTTCACTGTTCTATACAGCATTGGTCAAGGAAGGTTTAGGTATATGGACCATTCATCTGTGACAAAAGGGAGCCAAGCAGGGATGATTTTACTAAAGCAAGTCACAGAAGAAACTGCTATGCTGTATGAGTGACCGGATGAGCTGATGCAGGGGTGAGGGCCATACTCTGATTGGATCTCTGAGACAGTGAGAGCCAATCAGAGCTAGCAATGTGCCCTGTTGCTTAGCAGCAGCATAGAAAAGGGAGGGAGTCAGAGACTGAGCAGGGTCACATCTGAGGCAGATAGAGAGTGAGACACAACCTCCAATGAACCCATGAAGATGCCCCGATGTTGACACAGTAGCCAGGAAGGAGCCAGGAGAGGCATAACTATCAGAAATATTAAAATATCAAACAACCTTCGGAACACCATTGAATGATTTCCATTTGATGGTGGCAAACATTGGACCACCACTACCAAATGGTAAAAAAACTACCATTGAAACAAAACCGTTAATGATTAATAACAATCTGATTTCAATGTCTATCCCTACACTGAACTTGCAGGCAGAATCTAGCCACCCCTCCTCCACTGTGAAGTGTTCCCTCTCCAGTGTGATGTTCCCACTCAGCCAGTGAACAGGAGGCACCTCCCATGGAAGTCAGCAATGTTCTAAGATAAGGAGCTCTATTTACTACAATCCGCATATTGAATACGGATTGTAGTGTGATATTACCGAGTGCATTCGCATTGCGAATTCAGGTAATATCACAGGGATTTACTATAAATCCCTTGCAGGGACAGAGCTTGCGATAAAGCTCTGTCCCTGCGGATCCCATCCGCACTCTAGTCGCGGTATTTTTGGAAAAAATACCGCGACTAAGAGCCCACGCATGCGCCGACCGACAACCGCTACAACCCCCCCACCAACGCTAAGCCCCGCCCCCCGGTGCTAAGCCCTGCCCCCCGCGATCGCGGACCCCCACGACCCCCCCTCCCTTCATTACACTTACCTGCATCCTCCTGGCCTCCGGTGGTCTTCTCCGGGCTTCCCGATCAGGTGATCTCCCATACTGCACTGGGGCCCGATCACCTGATGACCGGGCCCCAGTGCACTGTGGGAGACCAGCTGACCGGAGAGGAGCCATCACCGGAGGCCCGATCACCGGTCCCTGGATTCAGGTAAGTAAAAAAAAAAAATTTTTAATTTTTTTTTTCTTTTTTTTACAGCAATCAGCTTGCGGTCTATTTAGACCACACAGCTGATTACTGGTACCGCCTCCAGGTGGCGTTATTATCACAGGGCTTCCCCCGGTATTTTTTTACAATTTATTTTTTGTAACTTAGGTCGGATCACATTTCCCATTACAATTATGGGAAATGCGATCTGCTTTACTAAAAATAAGTGATACTGGGGGTTGGAGTAGAATTTTACTAATTCTACTCCAATTGCCCTGTAATAAATACAGGTGAAACTAAAATAATGTGAAAAGGGTGTGAAAACACCCTTTTTCACTTTATTTTAGTAAAAATAATGTTAATAAATAGAGGCAAAGCAGCTCAACAGGAAGCCCAGATAGTACAATGTACATTGTGCAAAGAGAACATTGCTCATCACCATGTTCGGCAGTTGGGGAGGGGTGCGCATGGAGGCCGCGGAAAAATGCACAGGTGCCCCATCCTCTAGGACATGCTGCTGGTAATGCTTACGATAGCTGCAATACAAATCTCTTGTCCATGATCCTCCTGCCCTTCCCAGAACATACCAGTGGCCGAGCCACAGTCAGCTGCAGGGGGTTTGTGGTGACACTGGTAAGATACAGGGGCAGGAGTGAAAAGCAGGGGGTTGTGGTGAGATGCAGGGGACTGTTGTGACATGGCATAGGTTGTTAAGAGATACAGGGGACTGTGATGAGATGAAAGTGCTCCCATGCAAAGCCTGGGTGGGTCGTTTGTATATCTGTTGTGGCAGAGACAGCATGCCTGAGGTGTCTGTGAGTGTGCAGGGTTGTAGCTGGAGAGAAACCAGGTCAGATGTTTCTTTTGGCCAGTGTTGAGAAGCAGCTGATTGCAGACACCTGTCAACTTGTTTTAAAACTGTGTCAGGTAGTGTGAACAGAACTCCTGATGGATAAGCTGCCCAGGTGATAGGCCAGGGGGTATCTTTTGCTAGGGGTCCTGGACCTTAGGGGCTACCAAAGAACTTGTATTTGCTGTATGTGAAGACTCTGAGCCTGATACACTACTGAAAGCAACTGCATATGCTATAGCGATTACACATGCAGTTCAACTGTGATAGTATGCTAATTCATTGTGATCGCAGTGCCGTCGCTGCACTACATAAGGACGCCCACTTTACCTTACACACATCCATAATGTTTAGCAAGACTGCAAAAATATCGGTACAATCGAGTACCATTGCAGCCTCACGTACACTTGCACATGCCTTGACCTTACTCAGAAATTACTAACTTCTATGCACGCTATCAGGCCTCTACCTGCATATGGCATCACAGTGGCTAATTTATGCACGCCCCTGCAACAGCGTTCAAACGCACTATTACGCCTGCGTTCGGCCAACCACCACCCTGTTACCAACCACAAATGGCACTTCCAGTCAATCACTCTGCGATGGGTCTGCGTAATCATTGCGATCGAAGTCCCGATCGCAATGGCTAGTTCGTGCAAGCTCTCTGCGATGCAGTACGCAACAATCGCCCAATTGCGTGCATATTAGCAACTGTGTTCCTTGCTGAATCAGGCCCTCTGTGAACACTGTATTGGCTGTGAGAACTGACCTGTCCTGTTAACCCTGCAATTGCCTGTGAAACTGCCTGTAGAAAAATAAACTATCTTGTATTTTACTCCGGTCTATGTGATTCCTGTCGCACTGTATAATTTATCTATACCTATCTATCTAAATAACATACACACACACCGATTAGCAATAACATTAAAACCACCTACCTAATAATGTGTAAGTGCCGCTCTTCTCGCCAAAATAGCTCTGACTCATCCAGGCATGGACTCCACAATACCCCACCAAGATGCAGGGCTGCTGACATCTCTGCTGGGCCCCGGTACTGGGAGGGGATGTGGCCAGCAATATGTTCACGTTGGCATGCACTGCACAGGGGGCATTGGGGTACGTTGGGTGGGGGTGCGACTGCTACTCCTCGCACATAATGCAGGGAGAGAGAGGACTGTGCTGCTGCATCAGTCTCTTTCCCTAGCCCAGCACACAGCAGCGTGCAGGGGTAGGGGCTGCAGGACCCAGTCCCCCACTGGGCCCCTCCAACATCCCATGTAAAGCGTTCCAAGGCAAGACATGGGGCTCCATGGCTCGAACTTGTTTTTCCAGCACATCCCACAGATGCTTGACCTTGATTTAGATCTAGGGAATTTGGAGGCCAATTCAACACCTTGAACTTTTTATCATGTTCCTCAAACCAGGGCCATAACTAGGGTGGTGCGACCTGTGCCATGGCACAGGGCACCGCAGGGCAGGGGGAGCTGTTTGGGGCTTTCAATTTTCCTGTTTATTATAATTCTCACTTGTAGCTTCCTCTTATTTTATCCCCAGCATCTCCTGGCCTCCCCTATCTCTTCCCTGGCCCTTCTGTCTGAGGCCGCAGCCCTTTTTCAGGTGCTCTATCTTATGTTCCTATTTAAAAAAATGGGGGGCACCAATGCTCTTTGTGGCACAGGGCACAATTTTTCCTGAAAGAAAACACTGCCAACAGGGAATAACATTATGGCAGTCGAAAGCTGAATAGGCTTGAGAATAGATAAAAATCCTGAGTTTTTTGCTGATTGGCTGGCTTGACAGCCTTGTGGCTAGGCAGATTAGTTTAGGTTTTTGTCAGCTGGTATGTCGTTTGACCAATGGGTTGTTTGGAGGTGTTTTTATAAGAAACTGTATATAAGTTGGGGTTTTTCCTGAACACAGCCTCTTTTTCATTCTGGAGGATTGGATCAGTATCCTGCTGTTGGCAGCTTAATTACTTTTCTTTCACTATCTCTCTCCTGCTTTTCCCTGTCATCCCTCCATCCTGTCCCTCTGACTCATTTCTTTCCCACTTTGTTTTACCTCCTCCTCCTTTAGCATACCCCATCCCCGCAGGTATCCCCCCCCTTCTCCCTGCAGGTTGGCTGACTTTGCCTGCCCGCTCAGAGCTGCAGCGGCATGTGAGCGTGGGCAGACGACCCCTCCTCCGCCTGCCGGCACCCCCAGTGGCACTGTCTCCTATGTAGGATTTGGATCTGACGCCAATCCCTGCTAGCCCATCTGTCTCCGCTGCACCAGCAGGAGCAGTCACGGCCGCAACTCCCACTGGACACTCTGCCGGTCACCTTCGCGTGTCCTCGGCAGGTGGCCTGGACCCTGGCGGTTAGTGTGGCTGCCGGGTCTCCCTGCTTGCAGGGAGCTTATAGTGCTCCCAGCCTGTCCGTGCGGCGGGTCCCGATGGCCATTTCCAGCATGGCGGCCATCTTGTTCGGTGGCCATCTTGGATTATGCTGCTATAGGGGGAACCAGTCATTTTAGGCTTTCATTATTGCCTCCCCTTATGCTGGTGCCAGTTCCTTGATTGTCATTCTTAATTTTCCCTGGCCTTTTTTTGTAGCTCGCCCAGGTTGCCTCTTTTACGTACCCTTCCTGGGGTCAAGCTTCCTGGAGCTCTGGTGTTGCCCCCCTGTCCTTCCCTCCGTCTTCCCTCTGCTTTTGCCTCTTCTCCCCATCTTCGCTGTCTTCTTATGGTTCTCCTCTTTTTTGCCTTTCCCCACTGTGCCAGCCTTGGCCCCTGGCAGGTCATGTACTCCTGTTTCTGTCTCGGCCATTCACCTTTCTCCTTTACTAACAGGTTTGCCGGACTCAGCTGTGGTTCCTCAAGGTGATGCAGTAGCTTATATGGCTGCTGTTCCCGTGCATGTCAAGATGGCCCTGGATAGCGATCCGCGTGAAGTCACAGACGACGTGGTTCCCGGGCTGTCTGGTGGTGGTGTGTATGGATTGCTTGATTTTTCTTTCCAGCTCTCACTCATCTAGTTCCCTCTAGCGCAAGCTTACTAGGATGATTGCACAAAGGTTATCCAATAGTCAGATGCTAAGGGTCGGGGGGCGACTGCTTTATGGCCTAAGGAGCCTGAGGTGGAGGGCTGACGTTGTACATTGTGCCAATACAGCGGTCCTTAAGGGTGTTGCATAAGAGCATGCATGAGAAGATTTGCAAAGGTAAATATGTGGATTTTTTCTCGCTTAACGATAAAATGCGAAAGGGTTTGGTGCAAGCTCGGTAAACCAGGTGGTGTAGGGGAGGAAGCATATTGCAGCTATAATTTAAGGTTTAAGGCATGCTTGTTTTTGCGGCTGGCTATCTTTAGACACATTCTAAGGAACATGTGAATGTGATTAAGTACATATATTTGGGTCATGATATGTTCACCCGGTCCAATGGGCTTGCATGGATGAAGTATGATTTGCAGTTTAGGCTCCGACAGGATGGCAAACTGATTATGCAGTGCATGATGTCAAAGTGTGGCTTGTGGTTTCACGTGGCTCTGGGTGTGGGGATAGTCACCTGGCGGAGACTGTGCCAATGGCGCTAGTTAGGCTAGGTCACCCATTTGTTTAAGCTGAGCTGTACAGGTGGTTGGACTGTTACCCTGAAAGTGTGGATGCTCTTTTTTCTTTCGTAAGGCTTTCTGGTTGGTTTTGGTTTACCTATTGCCGGGCCGCTTAATGTTAGGACGCCACGCAATTTACGTTCCTCCGGTGGGTTCCTGGGGGTGTTGCAGGCTGCTCTGAATGCTGAGATTGGATGGGTAGGTTGTAGGGCCCTTTCCCTTGCCCCCTCAGCAGGATCGGTGTATTTCTTCTTTGAAGGTGTTTCACTATGAAGGCCTGGGGAGGTATCGCCTTATTCAGTATTTATCTTAGCCCGACGGTAGTTCTGTTAATGACGCCATACCAGAGCCGGCCTGCAGGGTGGTTTATCATTCGTTTGTTTAGGCCTTGTGGCTGATTCGTAGTTTTGGTTCAGGCACTTTGTTGGCTTGACTGGATATTGTATCGGTATTCCGGTTGCTGCCTTTACATCCGGATGTCATACACTATATGGGTTCGTTTGGGACGTGGTTTCTTTGTTTCTTTGTTGATGGGCTGTGTGGTCTCCTGCACCTATTTTAAGAAATTCAGTTCCTTTTACACTTGTGCATTTTTGCTGGCACTTGCCATGCCCATGTTGCACATTATTTATACAACTTTCTCTTTATAGGGCCCGGGGGGAGCGATGTCTGTGCTGACCTCCTCTTTTTCGCCCAAGCTTTGTTTCAGATTTAGGGTGTTCTTGTAGCGCATAATAAGACAGAGAGTTTCTATTCATGCTTGTCTTAGCTGGGCATTAGATAGACGCGGTTGCTGGTTGCTGTCATTTGCCACAGGAAAGATGGTCAATTTGTTGGATCCATTTGCCGGTGGATTGTCGGCTTATAGGGTTAAGCTGTGCACTGTGCAGTCGTTATCTAGGTTGTCATTTTATCCTTCTGGGGCGGGTTGTTGGTATGCAGTTGGTTACAGCTACGTCCGGTGTGAGCAAGCCCCATCACCATGTGCGGTTGTCTTCTGAGATTAAGGGTGACCTCCGCATTTGGGAGCTCTTTCAGACCTGCTCGTTAGATGTGTTCGCTCGCTCCCAGCAAGGCAAGCGATCGCACGGCAAGGCATTAGCACACCCACTATGTCTTGCCGTGCGATCACTTTGTGTATGCAGACGCCCACCAGACATTCATAAGATGCCCAGTTACGCACGTCATCTCCTGGAAGTGCTTGAAACCATTGGTACATCGAGCACCATCGGATGCGACCGCAGCGCTTGAGGTTGACTCTGCCCTGCCGCAAGCACTTCGATCACTTCAGTGTGAAATACAACCAGATTACGTGTACTATGACGCTGCCTGTTAATTATGCATGCCTCTGAAACGGAGTTAATATGATCAGACACACCTGCGTTCGCACCTCCACTCCCCCGTTTCTAGTGGCCTGCCCCTGTTACCACCCATAAACGGCTTGAGCTGTCACTCATTCAGCTGGCCTGTCTATGCTGGGCGAGCGAACGCTTCCCGATCTTTCGCAGTTGTTTGCGCATGCGCATTGTGATGCATAAGCATGCGCACAATGTGAACAATCGCCAGCTACGTGCGAACACTTCTTAGGGTCCGGGTCTGAATCAGCTCCTTGGTTCAGGTTCCGTAATTCAATTTAATGGTGAGCGCATTCGTCCTTCAGCCCCAGCTACATTACAACTTTTACCAAGGCAGCTGGCCTGTTAGACTAGGGGACCTTTTTGATGGGGACTGATGTGCGGCATCCTGGCCGCTGAAATGACATGTGGAAGGATTTATTGGCACTTTGTTGTTGTTGGAATTGTTTCCGAATGTCATTGCGGTTGACCTATGGAGTGGTCGTTTAAGTAATCGACAGGTGGTTTTTCTAGTGCGACACTCTGGTCTCGCTTTTATTTTGCCAGTTTTCAGATGCTGGCTCCAGCGGCTTCTGCAGTGAGGTTACCTTGCCATTTGTTTGTATGGCAGTTTATCAGGCTGGCATGGAGGGCTTTTGCGCCAGCAACTCTGCAGACTTATTTAGTGGCCTGGCAGGACTGGTAGACCTTCTGTGCGCAGGGTTCTCAGGAGGTTAGGTCTTCAAGGGACATGCTTTTGTCATTTATAGGATATTACCAGCGTGGTCACTTTAAGGCTTCTGTGGTCGCAGCGCTGACGGGAATCTCTTTCTTTTGTAAGTTGAAGGATCTTTACGACCCTTCATAATCTTTCCTGCTATCTGAGGCCCTTAAGGGTTGTCGTAGGGTTTTCCTGTTGCTGCGGGACCCTTTGACTTTCAGCTTTCGTGGAGGTTGCCTGGGGTTATGACAAGGTGGCTTCTGTCGATTTAGGAGTTGCTCTTTACAGTTTGGCTTTTCAATTGTGATTTTGGTGGTTGTTCGGGTCAGTGCGATTGTTGTGTCCAGCAAGACTTTGCTTTCCTCGAGTTTATTGTTTAAATACACTGTATTCAGGGCTTCGGTCATTTATTTATTTATTTACTAACAGTTGTTTATATAGCACAGCATATTCCGTTGCGCTTTACAATTGGAAACATTTATAGAACAAAACAGGGTAATAACAGACAGACATTGAGGTAAGAGGCCCTGCTTGCAAGCTTACAATCTATAGGGAAATAGGCACTGATACACAAGGATAGGTGCTATAGCAATTTGGGTCCAGCCAGAATGCGGAGTTTCTTGGTGGGCTGCATGATCCAGTCAAACAGGAATATCGGCCAAATGTCAGAAGGATGAGAAAGAAAGACAATGTGTGAGGTTATGTGAGGACTGTGAAAGGGGATGTAATTAGACATGGAAGTTATGAAGGTTATGTGGGCGGTTCTGGAATCTGATAAGCTTGCCTGAAGAGGTGAGTTTTCAGGGAACGCTTGAAGGATTGGAGACTAGAGGAAAGTGTTATTGTGCGTAGTACGGCATTCCATAGAGTGGGTGCAGCCCGAAGAAAGTCATGCAACCATGAATGGGAGCAAATAATGCGTGGGGATGAGAGATGCAGATCTTGTGCTGAGCGCAGAGGTTGGGTTGGGAGATATTTTGATGGCCCCTTATGTGTAAGTAAAAGTATTTTGTATTGAATACGGTAGAAAATTGGCAACCAATGGAGGGACTGGCAGAGCGGGGCAGAAGACGATGAATGTTTGGCAAGGAAGATAAGCCTTGCAGCTGCATTCATAATGGATTGTAATGGCGATAGCCTGTTTTTGGGAAGACCAGTAAGGAGACTATTGCAATAGTCAATGCGGGAAATAATGAGTGCATGGATTTGAGTTTTTGCAGTGTCTTGTGTGAGATATAGCTGAATTTTGGATATGTTTTGCAGATGTATGTAGCATGATTTAGAGACACATTTAATGTGGGAAACAAAGGACAGTTCAGAGACAAGGATGACACCAAGGCAGCGAGCTTGTGGGGCAGGGTGGATTGTCGAGTTATCAACAGTGATTGAGAAATCAGGTTGGTAACTGTTATTGGCTGGTGAAAATATAATTAATTCTGTTTTAGAAATATTAAGTTTCAGGTGGTGAGACGACATCCAAGATGAAATGGCAGAAAGACATTCAGTGACACGGACCAAAGCAGATGGTGTATACACAAAGTGTTCGCACGCCAAGACATAGTGGGCGTGCTAATGCCTTGCCATACTATCGCCGGCCTTGCTGGGCGTGTGCTGGATTTGCATGTGCTGGGAGCGAGCGAATGCATCTAGCGAGCGGGTCTGAATGAGTTCCTTAGCTTATTAAGCTATTATTGCAATTTGGTCTGGCCAGAATGCAAAGTTTCTTGGTGGGCTGCATGATTCAGTCACACAGGAATGTCGGCCAAATGTCAGGAGTATGTGAAGAAAAAACAATATGTGAGGTTATGTGTGGACTGTGAGAGGGGATGTAATAAGACATGGAGGCTATGAAGGTTATGTGGTCAGTTCTGGAATCTGATAAACTTGTCTGAAGAGGTGAGTCATGTCGCGCAGGCTTAGGTTTTACAGGGCGGAACAATTAGTAAGGGGCAGATGGCTTACCTTACCGAGGCTATGGGATCCCTCTATTTGCCCTGTGCGACTTTTGCCTTGTACATGGGGTGTCGCCTTTCAGGCGGGGCCCAGTGGTTAGTACGTGCCATTTTAACTCCTCCCTAAATTTTCAGTGTACGGCTGTTCTTAGGTAAAGTTTAGCTGAGTTGGGTTTAGATGGTGCTTGTCATGTAACTTATTCTTTAGTATTGGGGCCGCATCTGGTGCAGCTTTTGCATGGGTGTCTGCTGCTTACATTCAAGGGATTGGCAGGTGCGAGTTTTAGTAGTGCTCCCTGCGCCAACCCGAAAACGTTGTTTACCCGCCAGTTTTTGAATAGCTAGCATTCAATAAATGGGGGTGTGAAAGGATTTTTTAATTTTTTCTCCGGGGAACCTTGATCTGGCCCACTTTATGTTCACGGGAGGTTTTTTAGTTTTTCTTTTTCACTTGGGTTACCTGTTTCCCCATTTTTGCATCCCTGCTAGTTAGTTAGTTGCTATGTTTTTTCAATTTTGTATGCTTATTGTGGCTTGGTTTTTGGTGCGGTGCCTCAAGAAAACACTGTGAGGGCACTGGCCCTCAATGTACATGGCGAGTTTGTCCTTCTCTGCGCGGGGGGACCCAGGCGTTTCTTATACGGAAGCATTTGGACTATGCCCAGGAAGGAGGCGAGTCCTTTGCAATGTTAGAGCGTCTACAGGGGGGACGTTTCAGTCGTCCCCTGAGTTGTTCGCATCTAGAGGGCTGGAACTGAGATTGCAGCGTCTCTTGGCCATCTCGGTTAGGTGATTTAATTTAATTGATAAATAAAAACTATGAATTTATAGCCAAGCTGTATTGTGTATTTATTAATTAGTTTAAGTCTAGTGTAAAGTTAAGTTGAGGTTGGTTTGGAAGGTAAATTAGCAATAAACCAATGGAGGTCTTAAGGGCTGTACTTGGTCTGCAACAATGTTTAGGTAGGTGGTTAGTGTGAAAGTAACATCCACATGAATGGCACATACTTGCCTACTTTTATTTTCTCCTCCCCGGTAGAAGCCTGGGGACGAGAAGCAGGTGGGTTTGCGACGGGGATGGGACCTGACGGGTTGCGTCATTAAGCCCCGCCCCTCCACAGGAAATTGCCGCAATTTGTGCAAATTTAAATAGGCGACGGGACTAAATGGCGCGATTCATGAAGAATCACGTTGTTAAGCCCAGCCCCTACATGTGGACCCGCGATTGCCGTGGAAATTCTCCCCTTTCTGCCCACTTCACTAGGAAGGAGAAGTGCCTACCTGTCTGGGGGTGCAGGGGGTTACCAAAAAAATCGTGAGCCTCCCGCAAATTCGGGGAGGGTAGGCATGTATGGAATGGCAGGACCTAAGGTTCCCCAGTAGAACATTGCCCAGAGCATCACACTGCGTCCGTTCGTGTTTTGGTTTTGGATCTGGATCTTTCTTCGTGTTTTGGATCTGGATTGGTTTTGCCAAAACCACCCTTCGGTGTTTTGGGTTCTGGGTTTTGTGTTTTGGATCTGTATTTTTTTTTAAAAAGCATAAAAACAGCTAAAATCACAGAATGTGTTGATTTTTCTGCTCCTATGCTATTATTAACCTCAAAAACCTTAATTTCTACTCATTTCCAGTCTATTCTGAACACCGCACACCTCACAATAGTGTTTTTATGTCCAAAAGGTAGCACCGAGGTAGATGGATGACTATGCTAAGCGACACGAGTGGGCGGCACAAACACGTGGCCCATCTAGGAGTGACACTGCAGTGGCAGACAGGATGGCAGTTTGAAAAACTAGGCCCCAAACAGTGCATAATGCAAAGAAAAAAAAGAGGTGCAAGATGGAATTGTCCTTGGGCCCTCCCACCGACCCTTATGTTGTATAAACAGGACATGCACACTTTAACAAACCAATCATATCAGCGCCAGGGTCTGCCACATGACTGTGGCTGAAATGATTGGTTCGTTTGGGCCCCCACAAAACAAGCTGGCAATTAATCTGGCCCTGCACAAACTGGCTCTACGGAGGCAAGATGTCGTCCTCATCCTCCTCATTCACCGATTCCTCACCCTCTTCAGTGTTGTGTACATCCTCATCCTCACAGAGTATTAATTCGTCCCCACTGGAATCCACCACCAGAGGTCCCTCTGTACGTTCTGGAGGCTGGTCTCCCTGGAAGAGTTGATAATTCATTTTTATGAACATCATCTTCTCCACATTTTGTGGAAGCAACCTCCTACGCCTTTTGCTGACAAGGTTCCCGGCTGCACTAAACACTCTTTCGGAGTGCACACTTGAGGGGGGGCGGGCAACTCAGGTAAAATAGAGCCAGTTTGTACAGGGGCCTCCAAATTGCCTCTTTTTCCTGCCAGTACATGTACGGACTGTCTGACATGCCTACTTGGATGCTGTCACCCATGTAATCCTTTAACAGATAGACGCACGCTTGTCGCTGCTGCTTTGAGGATGCAGGTGCGGCTACTGCGCATACATTTCACACACAAACACAGAAAAAAAGATTATTCTATTTTTTGTGGAGCGCACTTTGGGGGTTACTCCACCCTTTGCCAGACAGACGCACGCTTGTCGCTGCTGCTTTGAGAATGCAGGTGCGGCTACAGCCCACACAATTGACAAAGACAGAAAAAAAAGAATTTTTTTATTGTTTGTGGAGCGCACTTTGAGGGTTGGTTACACCACCCTTTAACAGACAGATGCACGCTTGTCGCTGCTGCTTTGAGGATGCAGGTGCGGCTACAGCCCACACAATTCACAAAGACAGAAAAAAAATAATTTTTTTATTGTTTGTGGAGCGCACTTTGAGGGTTACACCACCCTTTAACAGACAGACGCACGCTTGTCACTGCTGCTTTGAGGATGCAGGTGCGGCTACAGCCCACACATTTCACAAAGACAGAAAAAAAAAGAAGAATTTTTTTCTTGTTTGTGGAGCGCACTTTGAGGGTTACACCACCCTTTAACAGACAGACGCACGCTTGTCGCTGCTGCTTTGAGGATGCAGGTGGAATTTAGATGGGATTTGGAACCGGGGACACACTACCTCCATCAATTGTCTAAATCCCACTCACATGTCTAACACCAACATAGCAGTCAAGGCCTCAGTTATACGTTTTGCTTCAGGATGACTGCTGTCGTACTTCATCCTCATCGCTAGGGACTGTTGGAGGGTCAATTGTTTAGTAAAAGTAGTGGTGTTCCTACTTCCTCTCTGGGATGATGGACAACTCCCAGCAGCAGCAACAGCTCTAGGAGGAAGTGGTTCTTGATCTTTCCCTATTTTATTTTTATTGGAGAAAGTTTGGTCCTCCATTTATGTTATATTGATATATACGTGCGGCTAAGGCGCACACAAACACAGAAAATATTTTTTTATTTTTGCTGGAGAGCAGTGCACTTTGTGGGTTACACCACCCTTTAAGAAATGAGCCAGCCGGCTCTTTACTTATGGGACACAGACGCACGCTTGGCGCTGCTCCTTTGTTGATGCACAGTGCAGCCACAGTGCACACAATTCACAAACACAGAAAATATTTTTTTATTTTGTTTGGAGTGTACTTTGGGGGTTACAGCACCTTTTAACGGTCAAGCCAGCCGGCCCTTTACTTATGACACAGGCGCACGCTTGGCACTACTTTGTTGATGCACATGCGGCTACTGCGCACACAATTCACAAACACAGAAAATATTTTTTTATTTTGTTTGGAGTGTACTTTGGGGGTTACAGCACCCTTTAACGGACAAGACAGCCGGCCCTTTACTTATGGGACACAGGCCCACGCTTGGCGCTGCTCCTTTGTAGATGCACGTGCAGCCACAGTGCACACAATTCACAAACACAGAAAATATTTTTTTATTTTGTTTGGAGTGTACTTTGGGGGTTACAGCACCCTTTAACGGACAAGCCAGCCGGCCCTTTACTTATGGGACACAGGCGCACGCTTGGCGCTGCTCCTTTGTTGATGCACGTGCAGCCACAGTGCACACAATTCACAAACACAGAAAATATTTTTTTATTTTGTTTGGAGTGTACTTTGGGGGTTACAGCACCCTTTAACGGTCAAGCCAACCGGCCCTTTACTTATGACACAGGCGCACGCTTGGCACTACTTTGTTGATGCATGTGCGGCTACTGCGCACACAATAAAAATATTTATTTTTTTGCACTTGGGGGAAGCACCCTTGATGGACAGAGCACCCCCTGGACAACACTACAGCACCCCTTTAGGACTGGGACACTGCACAGGACTTTGGAGTGGACACAGCCCCTATGGACAACTGACTGCACAACACAGTCCAGCCAGCCCCTATGGACTTTGAAGGAGTGGACACAGCCCCTATGGACAACAGCAGCACAGCACAGCACAACACTACACTGCACTACACTACACAGCCCAGCCAGCCCTAACTCCCACCCTCCCTCTTCACTGTCCACAGCCGAGTGAGAAAATGGCGCCGACGCAGGTACCTTATATATGATCCAAAACCCGCGAGACCCGGAAGGCGGGATGATGACGTTTTGCCTCGATTTCAGATCCGAGTCAGGCGGGAAAAGTCGAGCCTAACTCGGATCGGCCTCAGATCGGGGGGGCTCGCGGGGGGTTCGGATTTCAGAAATCCGAACCCGCTCACTCCTAATAAATATATATATTTTTTTTTCTTCAAAAAATAATTTTAATCTGTTATTGCCACCCTGAGATAGCGCTAACAGAACAGGTAATGTGGCAGTTCAAGTAAAATTAGTCAAATAGGCTTTGGGAAGACTTCACCAGACAGTGGGCCTGATTCAGAGCCGGACGCTCTGACCAGAGCGCTCGCTCTGAATCAGAGCCCTCCTACATGAAAATGGAGCGGCCTTATATATTGTGACAAAAATAAAAGGCATGCTGTGGATGGGAGCTATGTATGTCCCAGGTTTCCTGCTTCTTTCTGGTGTTAATCAAGCTAGTGAGCAACCTTGATTTACAGACAACCTGTGAGAGGCTAATAATGGTGTGTCAGTTTTTCCAGTTAATCTCTCATTGCCGGGGGAATAAGCTGAGAGACATCATTACTACTGAAAGTGAGTGCCTGATAAACTGCTGTTTTATGAGTTGGACAGTAAGTCTTTCCACCTATAGGGTTGAAGCATTTTGTTTAGTTAATGCTGGACAGGATAGGATTTATGTTTAAGTTTTGTTTTTACTTTTGCTGCAAATAAAAATAGCTGCAGCTATTTGTACCAAGATTCATGATGGCGAATGCAAGTTTACATTGCAGCCATAAAAATAAATATGAAGGGACAGACACCCCATTTTTTTGCCCTTGCAAAGACTATTATATTTTGAAATCCTTCGTGGTGGCATTATTAGATGCTTCAGGAAGCCATATTCTGCTTCAACCCTACACCAAGAGCTAACATGAAAGCCATAGTTAAGGCTACAACTGTTCAATAGGGAAAAACTGTTGGTGTAACCTGTATACACTGGGATACTCTGTATTATGTTACTGCAGAAGTAAAATTGGAACACAGCGTGGTTCCTCTGTAGTTACTGTGGGTTTGATTGAAGATTTGATGTATGATGTGATATAGGGGCCTATTCATCAACACTAAAATAAAGTTTTTAAGGCCATTTTCCTTAATTAACGTTATTTTAGTATTCATGAAAAGACTTAACACCAGAGATATCACTGATATCTCTTGGTTAAGTCCCCCTGCGTTAATTTCCACACTCCCCATACATTAGTATGGGGATATGGAAATGATGGTATTCATCAAATTCCGAAAATTATGTATTTTCGGAATTTGATGGCGTTACTATCCGCCACTGTGAGGTGGCGTTTAGTAGGTAACACTTACCTGTGTCAGCGTGGACAGGTCCCACGTCGTCTTCCTCCAGCGCTCTGGTCCATCCTCTGGCTCCGGAGGCTGGTCTGACAAGTGTTATCCCAGCAGAACAAAATAGAGTTTAGAAAAGAAAAAAACTTTTTTTTTCTAAAACTACTGTGGTCAGCTGGGAGAACACGTGTCAGACCAGCCACCGGAGCCGGGGGCGCAGCAGCGGGTAGGTAAGTGCGGGGATGGGGGGAGGTAAGCGGAGGGGGGATTGGGGGGGAGACACAAAATAACTGCAGCTGTAGGTAGTGCTGCGCATGCGCTGGTTTTACGAATGTAACAGCGCGTGCCCAGCATGGATTCCAGCTGCAATAACTTAGTGTAGAGAGGGATAACTTTCTATTTCCTGAAAAGCTGTCGTCGCAAAAATGACAGCATTTCGGAATAGATAGTTATGGAGAGGAGGAATGATGAATTCCTCCGGTAATTAGGTAGAACTCCATGCAAGTTCTAAACCTAATTACCTCCAGAGAAAGTTTAGGTATGATGAATAGGCCCCATAGGGAGATACTTTTCCCACTGTGCTGTGGGAAAGGCTATTTGTTACAGAAGTAAATAGCCTAGACCCGTTTTATAATGTTACTGATACAGTGGCAGTGGGAGTGTTCCCTGAGTCTGAAGTCTTCCCTTTTTTTAAGCATGATTATGGAGTCAGAAAATGATGGGAACAGCAGTGGGGCGCAGAATAAGGTACCTCCTACTAGAGTAAAGAATGTTGTTGAACCAGTTGAGAGATCTTGAATTAAGAAAAGAGATCTTTGCTTCAGAACAGTAAAATACCCTACTCTTGTAAAGGTTAGAGAGAATGTAAAAGTTGTTGATGGAAACCTGGTAGAGCCTGATAGTAGGTTGACATACCGTCACATGGCAGTACGGCAAGATTTGTTGTACCAAGTGTCCAATAAAAGGGAAAATATTGTGGAACAATTAGTTGTTCCTAATGCATACAGAACAGTGTTGGACCTGGTCATGGTCCCATAACTGGACATCTAGCGGTAGAAAAAACTTTTTAAAGCGCTTTTTCTGGACATGGGCCCATAAAGATGTGTCTGACAACTATGCATCCTGCCCTGAGTATCAGGACCATGCTCTCAGCCCATCTTATAGAAGTCCGCGTGTCCCATTACATATGGATTTGGTTTGACCTTTTGAACTAGGGGTATGTCCAAACTCAAATCGAAATTGCAGTGTAAAAATAAAGCTGGCTACATGCAAAACCAGCCAATATTTACCCTGCATGCAAGATACTGTAAATAAATGTATTTGCAACCCTTGCATAGCAACGTGGTTTGTTCCAGATACAAAGTGAATTGATTTTTTGCTTTGCTCAACTCAGAGTGATCCTCAAATTGTATACGATAATAAACTTTAACACAAGTTGATGATATAATTGATTGTAGCATAATACAAAATAAATAAAATAAAGAATAGATAACTCAAGCACATATAGGAGAGGTAAAGAGATTGCCGCAGTAGTGAAGAAAACGTGCAAACCAAAATAAAGTTGTTAAAAAGAAAAATAATTAAAGAAAAGCACTGCAACAAAATAACGACGCAGAAGTGTGTATTAGAATATATAAGAAAATACCATAAATAAATATTTTAGTGAAGAACCGTGTGAATACTTTGGATATAAAACTGAATAATGTACACTAAATAGACAGTACATATAAATATATAAAGTAGGTCTTAGATGCATAAAAATGGTAAAGGGGTAGTCTACCACATATATGTGGAATAAATTAATCCACCAGAAAGTTGCTGTTAATATTGGGGGCTCAGTCACTGGTTAGAAATGTCACTAAACAGTTATAGATGATGCGATCATGCGCAGATATTATTACTGGTGTCAATAAGTCCATTGAAGGGATCTAGAGTTGCCAGAGCGGGGTATGGAATAACCTGCAGCCTGTGCAGTCCCTTGCTGTGCAAATATCCCTCGGCTTGTTGGAATCAACTGAAGTCGACTTGGAGTTCTCAGGTCTGCAAAGTAGTAGGATGCTTTTTCCAGTGATTGGAGTTGTAAGAATATGTCCAGTGGTATCAGTGCTGTTGTGTGTAGTGTAACGCGTTTCCCTGTCTCCAGACTGCTTCCTCGGTGGCTCATGTGCAGAATGGGTCTTGCACATGGGTAGTTGCCCCCGCCATTGGAGATGTATGCTAAGGTGCACACCATTGAGTTTGTGTACATCTTTGAAGCAGGCCCAGAGTTTCTTTAATTAAGATTATAGGAGAACAAATAATTGTAAGAACAGTTCTCCAGAACAATTGACTGTGTATATTTTCAAAATTTCAAAGGCCTTATTTTAAGATTCATTGAAATATATTACATATATTGAACTTTTTATGCATTGTAATCTGTTGAATGTGCTATAGTCCTTCTAAAAATATTTAATTTTCTAAATATTCTCTACTGCTCTACAAGTTCATTATACCCATTTTATACCAAAGTCTCGGGTCTGACCCGGGATTTGGAACAAGTTTCCAACCTGGATCAGACCTGGAACAGACCCCTTTTACACCACGGCACTGTTCACACCGCAGCCGGGTCTGCAGTGACCTGGCCCTTCTGGCGTTGCAGTGGATGCTTGGAGATGATGTCGGCCAATCGGGCAGCATGCGGTACGATTCGGGTCATCGTGACCCGGATCGCGACATTTACACTGCAGGGAGACATGGGAACGAGCCATGGCCAACCCTGCTAGCTCCCCTGAGTTCGATCCCCCGGGTCCCTGGTGGATCCGTTTACACTGAGAAAAATCCCGGGTTGAAGCACGTTAACGGTATTAGTAAGAAATAGAAATAACTCCATCAAATGATGTGATTAAAACTGTGATAAACCAATAGAATATATAATGCAAAAATGCAAGTATAACAAAGTATTTCATTTTCCTTTTATATTTATTTACTAATTTTATTAACGTTTAGTGCCATAACAAACCACTGATGATCCCAAGGAAGAGCCAAAGCTCTAGTTACATAGCTCCCATCAGTTCCTTTTGAGGACTCATACTTACATGTCCCTCACTCCTTCTACTGTACCTCTTTTTAGCCTAATGCACAGATCAGTATGTATGTGTTGACATAATCCTAATGCAGCACGTCAACACTGAGGGCCTGATTCAGCAAGGATCACAATTGCAAAGCTGCATGCAGGCAGCTTGCAATTCCGTCCTTGCTAATATGTAAATGCAGCAGGAGGTGTATGACACCTAATGCTGCATTTGCGATACCAGCACTGCGACCAAGGTCACAGGCTGGGATCACCATCGCGACCATCGGTGGCCAGCTAAGTAAGCCTCAGCTTACTCAGGCTGGCTGGCTTGCGAGGCCAGGACACTGCTTTGGTCGATGCAGTACCTGGCCTTGCCACTTGTTTGCAATGCTGAATCAGCACCTGAGTACGCTAACCTCTATCCATAAACTCTAACCCTCCCCCGCCTAAGCCTCTCTCTGCAGCCTAACTCTCCCCCGCCTAAGCATCCCCTGCAGACTAACCCTCTCCCACCTAACCCTCCACTCGCAGACTAACCCTAAAGCAGGTATTCTGCAGAATGTATGCATTTCACAAGTTGACATTGCGAACTTGTCAACATTCTACAGATGTCGGCATTTTCCATGTTGACATTTGAACAATGTAGACATCATAATTGTTGACATTATGGCTCTCAACATTTTGTAGTTCTACATGGTGACTGTATAGTACATGTACAATTAAACTGAAATGTTTACATTTGAAGCATGGGTAAGTATACTATTCCATTTACTGTGACTTGTGGTGGTTTTCACATCTCCATCAATAACATATTGGATATTTTATAGTGAGGTCTCTCCTTAACTGAAAGTCTAATATTAGGCTACTTGACAAATCCTGGACAATTTTATTCAAGAAGAAAGAAAGCATCCTATACAGTGCACTGAACCAACTAATTCTAAAACTTATACTTTTATTGGTATGTGGTACTACATACCAATAAAAGTATAAGTTTTAGAATTAGTTGGTTCAGAGTGCACCGTATAGGATGCTTTCTTTCTTCTTGAATAAAATTGTCCATGGTTTATAGCATCATGGTAGCACTATCATTAAAAAAAATTTTGGAAAAGAAATATATAGAAATTTAGAGTTGAGGTAATTGAATACCTATCTATAAAAAAGATTAATGGAATTTATGAGGTTTGAACCTAAGGTAATATAATATAGTACATACCTAGTCCTTTGGACACTGGTGCGGGATTTGTTCACAACAAGTTTCTACTTGACAAATCCTGTCTATGACATATTTGACCATAATTCCAAAAATATTAGAAACACAGTGAGAAGGTTGCACCCATCCACACACAAAAATATATATAAAAGTATATGTACGTAAATAGGGCCTGATTCAGCTTGGATCTCAGGTCTGCATTCACACGCAACCGGTCGATATTTGCGGTCTGTGCATGTGTATGCACCGCTGTGCACGAACCACCCGCTGCAAACGCAGTGACTACGCAGACCCATCGCCGAGAGATTGACATGAAGTGCCATTTGTCGGTTGTGATGGGGGATGGGGTGGTCGGGGAAACACAGCTGTGCCTGTGCGTTTGAACGCAGCTACAGGGGTATGCATAATTAAGCCCCAGCGACGGCATTTGTAGCCAGAGCTCTGCATGGCGACAGGAAGCTTCGCAGGTTGTGAGACATGCCAAGCTCAACCACAACTCTGTATATGGGTCCAATGTTTCTCGATGTTTTCGCTGACTAGCACATTAATGTAATGGGAAGTGGGCGACTTTATAAGCTGGTGGGTGTCTTGGCATAGTGCTGTGATTGCTGTGCGATCACATTCATTTGCATATGTTCGCAACGTGCAGGTGCATGCGAACGCAGTCCTGCGATCCAAGATGAATCAGGCCAATAGTCCACAAAATCTTAGATGAAAAATATGGTCCTTGTTTGTAGTCTGTTTAGAAGCGATAATCCCAGTAGATGTGGTTCTCTGTGTACATAAATGGGGAGAAGTAAAGGAAAACTAGTGTAGTACGTTCAAATCCGTATGGGAAACACGGTGGTATATGATGGATGTTCCAAATATTTGTTACAGGTAACTACTGTACGTTCCTCCACCTTTATGAGTATAAAAGATGGCGTACCGTACTCACACATCAGGTGTGCAGGATCCACCTATATACAGTCAGGTGCATAAATATTGGGACATTGGACTTCCGGTGGGCGGGGCACCTAGAGTGGCCGCATTTTACATGGGCTCCAGATCTGGACTATTAAACTAGTGCTGTATCAGGGTTTTTCCTTTAAAAAGTATCTGCTACTGCCAGTTAAAACAACTCTGAAACTTCAGCAGAGATTTTGTTCCTTTCTCAGGTCTGGAGACCCCCTTTCTGCACCGGAGTCAAGCCTGCATAGTCTCGGCGTTTATGACCGCCCGAGGCCATCTTTGGGCGCGAAAAACTTGGGAAGACGTAAGTTTACTTGAGTCTATTGCTCTGTATTTTGGAGGATCGCCGGCTGTGGGACCTACTTCCTCGGGTATGTGACTGAGCCTGAAATTGCAGCACATCACCCCAGTGGACACCCTGGTCGAGGCGGACCCCTGGCTTCCTGGTTATCTGACTTTTTTCCCCTTTGCCTGTCTGACCTGCTCCAGTGCAGAGAGGAATCTGCTAGTGCTGCACCGATCGGCTTACCTGCTGAAGTGGCTGGTGTACTCCTGCTATCATAGTGCCATGGAGGTGCTGAATTCGGCTGTCTGCTGAGCTGCCTTGCACTGGCTGCTCCCTGCTTCTGCCTAGCCGACTGACTGGGTGTCCTGGAGGCACTTTCTGTGTTCCATCTGCCGCTGCAGTGCCTGCCTTCACCTCCCTTGCTCTGGAGGGTTTGCACCTGTGATCAACGCTGGCTGCTGCTTCTCATCCAGCCTGGTGATCCCTGGAAAAATGCTGAATCTGCGCTGCAGTTGTTCTTGAGTGATATTTCTGCATTCTGTGTCTTGCTGGTTCTTCCTTCTGCCAGTCTCCTTTGCTCTGTTATTCTACGAACTTTGCACCGGGGGCTTGGGACTGTCTGTTGCTTGCTCCTGAGGGGGACTGGCTGAGGCTGCATCATATCATACAGTGAACTACGAGGCTGGTTCTACTGCTCCAGGACTTCAGTGCCGTTTATTTCACCTCCTTTAATCAGGTGTTTGTATCACATTTACAATATACTACACGTGTCTTGCTTTGTTTTTACAAGCTGCAGTATTTCTGGTGTTTTAACTCTGAATATACTAAGATATCTATATTTGTGATCTTACACTGCCACCTTGTGGTAAGATCTAAAATTGCAACTTCATTATTGTATTAACAATATTTATACCTCTGTAATAGTATATTATAACATATGCTTTAATTAACTAAGATATGAAAATGTTTCTTGTACACTCCTCTTTTGCTACTGAGCTGGCGGAAGCCATTGCTCTGATTCTTCTGCCCCAAATTGACAGATGGATAGAGAAGATCATACTGAAATTAGATGCCACTCTTCCTAAAGAAGGAGCACTGGCAAATTATGCAGTTACAGTTGCTGATGACCCACATGGGCTGGAAGACCAGGTCATTTTTACTCAGCAGACCAAGATCCTTTTTCCCACAACTGGTAAGGTTGATAATCTCCACTACCAACGAAACCAGAGCTCTTTTCACCCCATAGAGATCTTAGGTTCTCCTGTAGAGTCAATATTTCCTCAGATGTTGGGAGTCGATTTGGCTAGTGCCCTGGATGCAGTAATTGGTAGACAAGCTCCCCGATTTGAAAGCGTAACATGCATACGTTTTGATGGCTCGGGAACTGTTGATACTCCTGGGTTTAGGCCAAATCATTTTTGATCAATATTAGCTCATTGACACTGGCCTCTTATAAAATTTTTGCCTTTGAAGGTACCAGTATTTTGTATGCCCCATCTTCAGACCAGAGACCCGCAGATGCTGTCACGTGAATAAACCATTCTTTGGTTATACTTTATTGCCCGACTGGTATTAGATATATGCTCACTAATTTGACTACAGATACACCATTACTTAAATACTGAGTTATTTATTTGTTTATATGCCACATAGTTTACGAACCTTACTAAGTATACTTTAATTAATGTGTTATGTGCCTACACTTTATTGTATATTTTTCATCGAAAGTTCATTTATTTTTATTGGCTAGTATTACTGGGTGTATATCTCCTTTATTTTAAGATGTTTTTCGAGTTTTTTTAGATGAGGTAATCTTAATATGTACCTTCCCCCCCCCCCCCCCCATAATATTATTTATCACAGTACATTTTTGTTTATATGTATTCTCCGTTATTATTACACTATATTCTTTGTCCCTGGACATTCACCTAGTTAAGTTAACCAACCCCCCAATAGTCTCCCATTTATATCAGTTAGCCGATATTTTTATATCCTAATTTTTGTGCACTATAAGTGTTCTTCAAAATTATCCATAGGCTCCAATGTCATCTCTTATATTAGATTATTTAATTTTTTTCAATTATCAGCAAAACCATTTATCTGTTTATTTATTTACCCCCGTTCTTTGTATACTCTCACAATTTTTTGGTTTCAGTCTCTGCGATTCTTGTTTCTGGGTTATGATGACTTAATACTTTTTACTATGCAAGATCGTGAATTGTTTATATTTTCTTGGGAGGTGACTGCGGTGAAAACCGTGGCTTCCCCTTATTTTTCTTAGTAAGGAAAATTAGAAAATGTTAGTGGAGGAAGCTTTGCATCACATAACGCATTATATTGCATGCTTTACATATTACTACGATTTTATTGTGGATTTCCATTATATGTCATGTACAATGTCTCTTATTGCTTAATCGCAGCATCACATTACGCTTTATACTGTATGCTTTGTATGTTACAATTTTAAATCTATTACATCTCATGTGCAATGTATTTTATTGCTTCTTGATATTGTCTCTGATATCACTGTTTCATCTTGACTTCTGTACAGTACTCATCTCAACATGTTTTGTATGATGTCTTTTTTAATTGTGATGTTGGATTGTGATGCTTGTGCTTCAATAAAAATAAGTTTAAAAAAAAAAATATTGGGACATTGACAGAATTTTCATATTTTGTCCTCTATTCACCACCACAATGGCTTTGAAATTAAACAAACAAGATGTGCTTTAACTGCAGACTTTCAGATTTAATTTGAGGGTAATTACATCCAAATCAGGTGAACGGTGTAGGAATTACAACGGTTTCTATATGTGCCTCCCACATTTTAAGGGGCCAAAAGTAATGGGACTATCAACTCAAAAGCTATTTCATGGACAGGTGTGGGCTATTCCCTCGTTATTTCATTATCAATTAAGCAGGTAAAAGGTCTGGAGTTGACTCTAGGTGTGACATTTGCATTTGGAATCAGTTGCTGTTGACTCTCAATATGAGATCCAAAGAGCTTCACTATCAGTGAAGCAAGCCATCATTAGGCTGAAAATCAAAACAAACCAATTAGAGAGATAGCAAAAACATTAGGTGTGGCCAAATCAACTGTTTGGAACATTCTTAAAAAGAAAGAACGCACCGGAGAGCTCAGCAACACCAAAAGACTCGGAAGACCACGGAAAACAACTGTGGTGGATGACAGAAGAATTATTTCGCTGGTGAAGAAAAACCCCTTCACAACAGTTGGCCAAATCAAGAACACTCTCCAGGAGGTAGGTGTATATGTGTCAAAGTCAACAATCAAGAGAAGACTTCACAAGAGTGAATATAGAGGGTTCACCACAAGATGTAAACCATTGGTGAGCCTCAAAAACAGGAAGACCAGATTAGAGTTTGCCAAACAACATCTAAAAAAGCCATTACAGTTCTGGAACAACATCCTATGGACAGATGAGACAAAGATCAACTTTTACCAGAGTGATGGGAAGAGATGAGTATGGAGACATAAAGGAACTGCTCATGATCCAAAACATACCACCTCATCAGTGAAGCATGGTGGTGGTAGTGTCATGGTGTGGGCATGTATGGCTGCCAATGGAACTGGTTCCCTTGTATTTATTGATGATGTGACTGCTGACAAAAGAAGCAGAATGAATTCTGAAGTGTTTCGGGCAATATTATATGAACATTTTCAGTCAAATGCTTCAGAACTCATTGGACGGCGCTTCACAGTGCAGATGGACAATGACCCGAATCATACTGCAAAAGCAACCAAACAGTTTTTTAAGGCTAAAAAGTGGAATGTTATACAATGGCCAAGTCAATCCCCTGACCTGAATCTGATTGAGCATGCATTTCACTTGATGAAGAAAAAACTGAAGGGAAAATGCCCCAAGAACAAGCAGGAATTGAAGACATTTGCAGTAGAGGCCTGGCAGAGCATCACCAGGGATGAAACCCAGCATCTGGTGATGTCTATGCATTCCAGACTTCAGGCAGTAATTGCCTGCAAAGGATTTGCAACAAAGTATTAAAAAGTGAAAGTTAGATTTAGGATTGTTTCGTTTGTCCGATTACTTTTGGCCCCTTAAAAAGTGGGAGGCACATATAGAAACTGTTGTAATTCCTACACCGTTCACCTGATTTGGATGTATTCACCCTCAAATTAAATCTGACAGTCTGCAGTTAAAGCACATCTTGTTTGTTTCATTTCAAAGCCATTGTGGTGGTGAATAGAGGCCAAAATATGAAAATTCTGTCAATTCTGCCCTAATATTTATGCACCTGACTGTAGGTTTCTTTATGTCCGGTCTTGCTCATCTGGTGAAGGATAACGCCCACTGTGTATAGGAAACAAAATATTACCCTACTCACGGTATAAAGTGTTTAGATGTCCTTATAAATATTTATTTTTGGTTTCTTCCTTTTGACTTGACTCCTCATTTATAACCCAAAGGATCCCTTTTGCAATCCTAGCTTGACTGGTCCTCTTTTTGGTTTTGTTTCCCAATTCAGATCCTCAGGGTTCAGTGAAAAGTATGTATAAGTCCATAGAATAAAAAATGTGTAGAATCTTGATCTGGACCTCCACCTTTATCCATATAGATAGCGCTTTACCCTCTTTACATTAAACTCACAGCATGAGGCACTTGTAAAAGCATGTACAATAATCTCCAATGATAAGGGACTTCTTGGGGATCTGCGATTTCTTTCCACTATACCTCCAATGTCTGATTACCCAGAATAGAAAGGAGTGGTCATATAGTGTAAAATCATTTTTTTTTATAGCCACAAAAGTTATACACACACATAAAAAAAACAAGTTGGACTCCTACCAGATAAGATATTGATGTTGTGCCCGGGTTGTACTTTACTCCTGTGCATCCAGTCCTAACCATCAGGAGCCACCAATGCTGAAGACCTTCCCCACCGACACATTTCGTTTTACAGGAGATCTTTATATTTTATAATATAATGAATCTTTATACAGGTTGAGTCTCCTATATCCAAATATTCCGAAATACGGAATATTCCAAAATACTCACTTTTTTAGCATGACTGAGATGGTGAAACCTTTGCTTTCTGATGGTTCAATGTAAACAAACTTTGCTTAAGGCACAAAATTATTAAAAATATTGTATACAATTACCTGCAGACTGTGTGTATATGGTGTATATGAGACATAAATGCATTCTGTGTTTAGATTTAGGTCCAATTCCCAAGATCTCATGATGGTATGCAAATATTCCAAAATACGGAATATTCCGAGATCCAAAATACAGTTGGTCCCAAGCATTTTGGGTATGGGAGACTCAACCTGTATATGAGCCATTTGACCAGATCTATTAGCCATATATTTGTGTTTGGTGGCAAATGACCAAATTACAAAGTCACTTATTACTTATAGGCCTAACATTGCATAACTGCTAGATAATTTTCTGCTAAAGCCAATAGCATCTAATTGTAATAGTTTAATACAATGTTTTGGTGCTTTGAGATATATTTATACTTTTCTAACCTTTCTGACCATCTTCAGTTGCAGAGTTTGTTGGCTTGGAGCATAGAAAAACAATTGGAATTATCTATCAAGCTGCATTCACTGTTGGACTTGTGGTGCTTGCAGGAGTGTCTTACCTCATTACTAACTGGAGATGGCTGCAGCTGGCAGTCACATTGCCAAACTTTGCATTCTTAACATATTATTGGTAAATGTCCTTACCCTACCTAACACACATAACAAACCTGAATTTCATGAATCATATTATAATATAACATAAATCACACTCTAATTATAATACAGTAATAGACAATTAACACTCTAATTTAGCTGTAATGACATATTTTATAAGGTTGTATGCTTTATGATTTTATTTGCCCTATTAATTCCTACTTAACCTAAGGTCGCTGTTTAGCGTTGCGTACGCATATGAATTAATTGCTTTCCAGACTTTGAGTGTGGTTCCAAAGCACAAAAGTTATGATTCACATAAAAAGCATATAGTTACACGCCTTAATCTATAATACAAATAGCGCAAAGGTTATACAAAGTAGAAGGTACAGTCGATACATACGCATGCGCTCTGGATCCAGATTTCCCTGCATCAACTATGAAACCTCCGTCAACAGAAAAAAAGAAAGATGACTAACTACCAGATCTAGAGTGCTTGCATATAAACCCTTGCTGTTACGATACAGTTCATAGGTCAGTTCGTATTGTAATCGTTCAGCCCTCCAGCAGCTGTTTGTGTGCGTTTTCCCACCGAAGAACAAGTCTAAACTGGCTAATAAACATTACATTACAGAGTACATTTCAATGCCTATCTCTCTATGATCCATAATTTGCAGACACATGTTGCGATCTCCTTGCCAATGGAACCGGAGATCTGTAAATAAACAGTGGTTTAGAATGGCACCAAACATCATCTACTAAACCTTAGATACCAAATATATGTATTTCACAATAGACTTGATAAAGTATAAAACCTCTAATATTAACATTAATGCTAGGGAACCTTTCTGTGTAAGTATGCAATGTGTCGGTGTGGGGATATTAAGAAAAGACGCCAGTATGCATTGTGTGTCTACGTGTTTGCGGCGGGGTTGTTCATATTATATGGACTAATAAATGTACGTATTTGTATAATGAGGACTTTTAACCTGGGGCAGTGGCAGACGCACAACGCTAATAATCATAACAGCGCTGTACACGGGTATCGTACAGTCGCTACTATGCGTGGTGCGTTTTATGTGCAGAGTGCTTTAATAAACAGCGCAACTGTGCGCTGTGCATCTTGTATATTATATGTATGATTTACTGTGCGTATGGGGTATGGTAGGACTTTTAACAATATGCGGTAGCAATGTAATCGCACAATGCTAATAATAGCATATTAGTATCGCACACAATGGTTTCAGGCTGACGACGCAAGATGGCGTCATCAGGGGCAACATAAAATGGCGTCGTGCAGATTTTAATTTTACAATTTAGGTCTCAGCCAACCATCCGGCTTCGACAACACATCAACAACATTAAAGTCACTTGCATTGCATTAAATATAATACCATAGAATGAAATTACAAAACAGGAGTTTTTTCATGCCTGTACCCATAACCCATAGCGTTTAGAGAATATGGGCATTATTCAGTCATGCACGCAGTGTCGATAACATACGCAGTTGGCCGATGTTGCAAGTCTGCCCATGCGTCCCAATTGTTGCCGCTTAGATTAGCAGTAAAGAATCGGACGCAGGTTCTGTGATTTTTAGTGGGCGTATCTGGGAGGTAACGGGGAGAACTAAGCCAATCCGGGCGTGTTGCTAAAAGCGGGCAAACACGCATGGCCACTCACGTCAGGCCGTACTCAGATGGACACACTGCGCCTCTCTCACACTCTCTCAAACTAATGCTGTTTTCTAAAGGTAGAACACTTGCACGATGATGTGCAGGTGTAAAGTACACACTGACCTTCTGGATGCTGAACGTCTTGTCTTTTATTGTCAGTCTGTTACCGGCTATGAGCTGCTACAGTAAGTTATAACCATACAATGGGTCATAATACCAACCTGCCTTACACCAACCTGCAACTTATGGTGCACAATTTCTGTGTTGATTACAGTGAGAAATACCTCATTATTATCGTAATAACTAGGCTGAATTTATGCTTTTACTTCAATATTGGTTTGTGATGTGTATTTTACACTTGTTGATAGAAGTATGGAACAGGCTGTTCAGCAGGTGTGGTCCCCTGTTAGAGTGAGTGTGGTATAAGAGATAGATAGAAATTAGATAGACAATGTCTAGATCGATCCCAGATGTTAGACAGTTAATAGATCGACAGGTACAAAAGGTCGACAGGTACAAAAGGTTGACACACTAAAGGTCGACATGGAAGATGGTCAACAGGCACAAAAGGTCAACACGGTAAAGGTCGACATGGAAGAAGGTCGACAGGTACAAATGGTCTACATGGTCAAAAGGTCAACACGAAAATGGTCGACACCTTTTTTTTGTGGAAATACCATTCTGCCCTTTCCGGGCTCGCTCCGCTCGCCCCAGTTCAGGCACAGTGGCTCGCTTCGCTCGCCTCATGGATTTATTCCCCCTCCATGCCCACTTGGATGGTAGGGAATGACGTTGGTTAATTGGGAATGACGTTGCACACTGGCTCATCTTAAGTGCCTAACCCTAAACCTAACCCTTAAAAAAAAAAATAATAATAATGTGTCAATCATTTTTGTGTCGACCATTTTCTTGTCGACCATTTGTACCTGTCGACCTTTAGTGTGTCGACCTTTTGTACCTGTCGACCATTTGTACCTGTCGATGTATTTGACTGTCTAACATCTGGGTTCGATCTAGACATTGTCTAACTAATTACTGTCTACAGTCCAGTACCCTTTAGAGTTTGACAGGAACTGTCGCATTACCCTTATGATGTTATCAATAAGATATAGGATGAGTTACATTTTCACTTGTTACAGGTGTGTTCCAGAATCACCACGATGGCTTATATCCCAAAACCGGAGAACTGAAGCTAATGTAATTATACAGTATATAGCCAAGAAGAATAACAGAGCACTGCCAAATACACTACAGGTAAATAGTACACACTATGGCCCTCATTCAGAGCCACTCGCAAACAGTAGTACGCTCGTTGCGTTCCGATGTTGAATAACCACGCATGCGTCGGTGTAACACTGCGCATGTGCGTACGGCAGATTGCGAGTTTTTTTGGTCTCGTTCGTCAAATAGCGTACAGGAAGTGACATGTCAAATGTGATTGACAGAACAGGGCGTTTTTGGGTGTTGACGGGGGTGGAGATGGAAAAACGCAGGCGTGACGAGGCATTAGCAAATGCGAGCGTAAAATGTGTTCGGACCGACTCATACGTCACTGGATGATCCTCTTTCCCTTCAAAATGCTCGCACAGCTTAGGGTCTGGATTACTCGACCACATTGGCGATGGCCTTCTCCGTCCCGGGACTCCACGATGTTGTTGCGATTAATCGCGGGAGGGCTGAAAAGCAATTAGTGTTGGATTGAAAACCGGCTTGGTATGTGTTTTGAAATCAGTTTTTTGGGATAGCACAAAACCGTACGCAGGTGGAACTCAGAGCTGCTAATGTCAGGATGACACAATCAATTTCCGTACATTTGTGGGGGTTTATTTTGCCCTCAATTTGGTGGTTAGGGCCTATTGTAACAATGTCATCATGTTTTAATTTTCGTACCATTTTATTTTTGCCTCTTGAATTTGCCTCGTTATATGATTTTTTAAACGTTCCTTAAAGAGCCCATTTCTTTTTTTTAAATTTTTCTTGTTTTTTGCCAGTTTTTGCCTTTTGGTCCAGGATTAAATGTAACCCATTTGTACAATAATTTCACAATCCAATGTCAGATTTTTTGTTTCAATTTATTGCTCAAACAAAAAAATAAAAAATTAAAATATTGGGGACATCTTTTTTTGCCAAAGATATGTCCCAAAATCAAACAAATTGGCCCAACATAACTGTTGACATAAACATACATCCAAAATTTAAAAACATTTCACAAGAAAGGAGAGGGAAGTTTTGACCAGAAAGGAATATGAGCCAAGCACAGAAGGAGTGTGGGAAAAGTCACCATTGCTGTCACCGTTTTTTCACCCGTTTGGATGGGGGAGGGAGGGCGCCAGACCGGGTCCGGGATGTCATAGGGCTGGCCTGTCCAGAGGCAGATGTTGTGGCCTCTGGACTAGGCACAGGGCTAGGCACATTTGGAGGATTGGCTGATGTTGTGCCAGAGGTGGAGGATCCTGATGTTCCGGCAGGAAGGGAGGTCGGCTCCACCATGTGCTGGCGAACGAGCTGCTCCGGGGCATTGGCGATGCGGATGTTGGCCCTGGTATTTTCCACCAGGGCCTGACCCCAATGGTCACGTTGGCCGCAGCATTTTGCTCCAGGGCCTCAGCCACCTGTACCAGACTGGCGTCCATCCTCTGCAGAATCTCCGTATGGAAATCCGATTTGAAATTGAGTTCTGTGAGGAGGGACACTGCCTGCGAGGGGGATTGCCCTGGACTGGCTTCTGCAGGGTCCTCAGCCGGATGTACTGGTTCCTCCCCTGCCGAGCCAGCAGAAATTCGGCGGCCAAGGCTCCCCTCTGGAGCAGACTCATCCGCCTGTGTCTCTGTTAGGAAAAAAGAGAGAAGCCTCACATTAGAATCTACATATTGGCGCAATAACATTTCAGAGTTGATGACATCAAAAGATTTACCTGGGACAACATGAGGAGCCGCAAAGTCTGGCATGTCCGTATCCATGTTGGACACGCCAAACACCTCCACAGGCTGCACACACCCCTGTGCCAGCTCTTCTAAATCCGTCAACTCCAATGACACAGGGGTGGGACCCCCACCTGTCCCCCTTGCATGCCTAGCCCTGTCCGCGAGTTTTTGCTTTAGGCGATATTTTAAGTCGCCCTATCTGTGGGAAAAAATGGAAGCCATTATCCTTTTGTTTAAAATGGTGTTTGTTTTTAGGGGGGGCAAGTGTTTACTTACCGCCGTTTGACATCCCGGGCTAGACGGACATAATCACCCACCCTATTGACAGCAACGGCTACCTCTTCCCACATTCTCCCCTTCTGGCTTAGACTCATATTCCTGTCTGCCTGTGGCAGGATGTCCACACTTATGTGTATCAAAACCTCCATCTCCTTTCTTGTGAAATGTGGCTGCCTTTTTTTTTTGGCAGCTTTGGCCGGAATACTGGGCCCAGCAGCCTCTTCCATGTCATCCTCCTCACCTATTTGTGTAAATATTCAGATTTCACAAAATCACAACTTGCCCAATCTTATGTTTCAAATTAATCATTGATACAAAATGCATGAAAGACTTACCGCCTGACTCTTGGGCATTGTTTCCCTGGTCTGTCGCCATGTCTGAGGTCCAAACAAGAAATACACCAGAATTTTAATGTGTTTTCGTGACGTATTTATACATGCGTCCTTATTTTGCGGCCGCATCATTGATTGTGCGTTCCTATGATCCCTCCTTAATTTGTGCGGGAAACGAAACACTATTTATGGCTTGGTGTGTCTCGAGTCAAGGTGGCATTTTTGGATTGTTGGAGGTTACCTTGGCTGGAGTGTATTGTTTGCGTATAAAGGAGTTGGCGGTTGGAGATTATTTTGTTTGGTAGATTTGCGTTTTTATTTTCCGTTCTCTTTTTTGCTTTTTATTTTTTGGACCTCGTTTCTTGATTTGGTAAGTTTTGTGAAGTCTAACTTTTGATCAATTGTTGTTTCATTGTGTTTCTTCGTTTTTTTAAATTTTGGATCCCTAATTTCATCTATTTTAGCTTTTGATTAATTTCGGACCCAAAGACCTTTTGATTTGGACTCTTATATATTTGCTCTTGGTAAGTCCATTTTTTATCTTGTATTTGCGAACTAATTAGCGCATTTTTACTACTTACTATTGTGACTTGTATTTGCGAACTAATTAGCGCATTTTTACTACTTACTATTGTGACTTGTATTTGCGAACTAATTAGCGCATTTTTACTACTTACTATTGTGACTTGTATTTGCGAACTAATTAGCGCATTTTTACTACTTACTATTGTGACTTGTATTTGCGAACTAAACATGCACATGCAGATATGACTGCAATGACTCAATAGGACAGACATGAAAACATGCACACGCAGTTAGGGCCCACAAGATAAACTTGAAAACCACAGTCCAGAACACTTACTTTCCGCAATCTGCATGCGAAAGCATGCCAGCAAGCGGGGCGTCCGCCGGTGCAGGTCCGACCACCTGCGCTCCAGCTGGCCAATATGTCGGCGTGAGCCGAAGGAGCGCAGGCGTCGACGTACCTCCGCATATGCGGAACGCTTGCGCCTATTGGAGATGGGTGGAGGCTGACTGGTGATCCTCCTGTCCATCACCTCCGTCAGCACCAGCAGTTCGCGCCTGGTGAATGCGGCGGATCTCATGATGGCAATGGTGTTTTTTTGACAAAATATTTTTAATAAAGCACCCAAAAAAAATTTGATTGGCTAATGTATTTGGGAAATTAACAGGACCAATTCTATTAGTTAGTGTATGAGTCATGTGTTCGACAGGGCCAGAAATCTCTTGAGAGTTATGATAGGCTTGATGCAGTGACATGCGTAAGCTAATTTAAATAAAGAAATGAACCACAGAAAAATTGTGGGGAGACAAACAAATAGAACAATTGTTTAATTGGGGCTAACATGTCTTTGGAACAATAAAAGCGAAGGTTTCAGCCGTACGTATTCTGCGAGCAAATACAAACACGGACAAGATTAAAGTTTATTGCATTGTGTTGAAAAAAAAAAAGAAATTAAGCTAATTGATATATTGATTGGCATGATACGATTGAGGGAGGTAGGCCGAAAAAACGAGCAGGTAATCGGAATCTGACAGTCCCACTTCCGGTTTGTACTTGTGCGTGCGTTCCCTTCAAGCCATTTCGGGGATGTACGCTCGCTATTTGGCACGCTCGTTAGTCAGAGAAGGTGTCGCCTGAGTTTGGGGCGGATTTTTAGCTGCGTAGGAAAAAATGAGCGAGTGCTTGAATTTAAATATTTTTTTACGTACGGCGAACGTGCGTACGCCCACTTGCGAGTGGGTCTGAATCAGGGCCTATATTTTGATTGTGAAAAAAAGCACCTTCTATTGATACACACACACACAGATATATAACACAAAGTTATTATTCCTGAGTACCACTGCCTCTCCTTTATGTTATGCATACTTACCGACTTTACAAATCTCATCTCCGTGAGCAGCGAGAGATCTGCCTACTCTTCCAGGATGCAGGGGGGCTACCCGAAAAATCGTGAGCCACCTGCAAACTCGGAGGGAGTAGGCAAGTATACACATATTGTATACCAATATAATAATTCTGTAAGGTGTGTCCCATCTAAGGTCTCCCACTGCTAGGGAGCAGTGACATGCTGACGTAACTAGGGCAGGGCGAGTGGGGCACGTGCCCTGGGCGCCATGGGACCAGCAGCTTGGGGGGGTTGTCACGCCGCCGGCCACGGTACCAGCCCGTCCTAGTTAGACTGTGTAGTGCCGACCGCAGTGAGTGCGGTCAGCACTACACATTACACAGGACCGGCGCTAGGGCATCATACAAAGTGTATAGTGTGTCCTAATTCCAGCTTATACAGGATCAGCGATCACAGTAAGCCATTAAATGCGGCGGTAAGGCCATCCTGCCTAAGCTGAATGTTTTTATTTCAGATGTGGGCACCATTCCAGAGTATTGGAGCAAGTCTGGGAGTCTGGGAGAGCAGCAGAAGAACCTAGCACTGCCCTGGACATATATATTCATATTGGTCTCATATGCACTGGACAGTGTATTATTATGCAGTATTAATAATTAAGCCTATAGATGGTCTAGAGCAGTGCACCCCTAACAGTGCATGTTTCCAGATCTCCTAGTTGGTGCATAGGTGTATTTATTACTGGCTGTCAAATCCACAAGTGGTGCTAATTATTTAATTTGTGATACTGAGAAGCACTAGTAAATTGTATTATATTACTATTTCTATTGTGGTCATGGTGTGGGTTGGGGGAGAGGGTTCTCTAGGCAACCAGAAACCCCCCTGCGTTTGACTATGCCCCCCCTAACCAGTGATCGCACTGAGCGGAAAAAGATGCGGGTCCCAGGAACCCCTCACTTTGAAAAGGCGGTAGTTAGCAGTTGGGGAAGAGCTGTGGGTAAAGGCAGGGAGAAGTTGGAGTAGAGCTGGAGCTAGAGGGGAGTAGGGGCAGGCAGAGCTGGGGGTAGGGAGGGGTAAGTGCAGAAAGTAGTTGTGACAGGGCTGGGGGCAAGGAGCAGGCTAGGAGCAGGTAGTGCTGGTAGTAGGAAGGGGGCAATGGTAGATAGCACCTGGGGCAAGGAAGGGGTTAAGGGGAGGCAGTACTAAGGGTAGGGAGGGGGTAAGTGTAGATAGCAGCTGGATCAGTACTGGGGTCAAGGAGGAGGTTAGGGGCAGGCAGTGCAGGGGATAAGGTGGGGGGTGCATACAGTTAACAGTCAGGGTAAATGGGTGGCATCCCTTAAAAACTGTTCTTTATACTACTGGCTGAATTCTTCTATTGGTACTTAAATATACGCACGAGTTGCACTGTATTTACTGCCTCCATTAGGGGCAAAAGAAGGATATCTAGCAGGGTGTTGCTGTAATACCTGTTCTATCGGATATGGGGGGAGTCAATATTCATGGAGATTTATTGCAACGGGGGGGTGAGATTGCCACCAGTTAAGTGGTTAAAATAATGCTTTTAAAAAGAGAGAGAGAGAGAGAGAGAGAGAGAGAAGAAAGTTGGTGGGTGAGGTGGGATAGTGAAAAATGCATATGTACACTCACCTAAGTTATAGTGTGAGTGGGATCCGTGTAGAGATGAGCGGTTCGGATTCTGTGGAATCTGAACCGCTCTAAACATAGGGCATCCGAGTCCACCCGAACCCTGTTCAGGTGTTCCCCGCCTGACTCGGATCCCCGTTCAGGGCTGAACGGCGCCCTCTTGCTGTCAGATTCTCGCAAGAGAATCCGACAGCAGGGCTCCTCTAGTGTAGGGCAGACCGCTGTGACAGTGGTCTGCCCTACACAGACATAAACACACAGCCGCCAGCGGCAGCTGTTTGTTTGTAATAGCAGCCAAGGAGAGTCAGGCAGACTCTCATTGGCTGATGCACGGAGGGAGCCGGTTGGAGCTCACTCATGAGCTCCGTCTTCCTCCGCTGCGGGTGATGGGAGAGACGTCCCATAGTGCAGAGAGGAGCGGACGGCAACGGTCACAAGCAGGAGCGGGGATTCAGGTAAGTTGTTTTTTTTCTGTGTAAGGCGGCGCTACTGGGGGCATACTACAAGGGGCACACTACAAGGGGCATAACTACTGGGGGTACTTATTCTAATGGGGGCATACTACAAGGGGCACAACTACTGGGGGCACTTATTCAAATGGGAGTAAACTACAAGGGGCATAACTACTGGGGGCACTTATTCTAATGGGGTCACACTACAAGGGACATAACTACTGGGGGCACTTATTCTAATGGGGGCTAACTACAAGGGGCATAACTACTGGGGGCACTTATTCTAATGGGGGCACACTACAAGGGGCATAACTACTGGGGGCACTTATTCTAATGGGGGCACACTACAAGGGGCATAACTAGTGGGGGCACTTATTCTAATGGGGGTATACTACAAGGGGCATAACTACTGGGGGCACTTATTCTAATGGGGGCACACTACAAGGGGCATAACTACTGGGGGCATACTACAAGGGGCATAACTACTGGGGGCACTAATTCTAATGGGGCACACTACAAGGGGCATAACTACTGGGGGCACTTATTCTAATGGGGGCACACTACAAGGGGCATAACTACTGGGGCACTTATTCTAATGGGGGTATACTACAAGGGGCATAACTACTGGGGGCACTAATTCTAATGGGGCACACTACAAGGGGCATAACTACTGGGGGCACTTATTCTAATGGGGGCACACTACAAGGGGCATAACTACTGGGGCACTTATTCTAATGGGGGTATACTACAAGGGGCATAACTACTGGGGATACTTATTCTAATGGGGGCACACTACAAAGGGCATAACTACTGGGGGCACTTATTCTAATGGGGGCATACTACAAGGGGCATAACTACTGGGGGCACTTATTCTAGGGCACACTACAAGGGGCATAACTAGTGGGGGCACTTATTCTAATGGGGGCATACTACAAGGGGCACTTATTCTAATGGGGGCATACTACAAGAGGCATAACTACTGGGGGCACTTATTCTAATGGGGCATACTACAAGGGGCATAACTAATTGGGGCACAACTACTGGGGGCAGTTGTAATGTGGGAATACTACTAGGGGCACTTGTAATGGGGGCACTTGTAATGGGGGCACTACTAATGGGGGCATATAACTAGGGGCACTACTAATGGGGGGCACTGCATAGGGGGCACTACTACTGAGGGCATTGTGTAAGGGATACCACTGCTGGGGGCATTGTATAAGGGACACTATTGCTGTGGGCATTGTATAAGGGGCACTACTACTGTGGGCTTTGTGTATAAGGGTCACTAATGTGGACATTGTGTAAAAGGGGCACTACTGTGGGCATTGTGTAAAAGGGGCACTACTGTGTGTTGTAACATAAATAAAAGACACTACTTTATGGTGTATTGTGAATCACTATGTGCGGTGTAATGTGAATAAGATTGTGCACTGTGACTCCTCATTGGGCCGTAGCCACCTGTGTATACAAGTACTGTGACTCTGCTGGCCGTACCCCATTGGGTGGGTGGGTGAGCTCAAGGACCATTCCATCTTGCTCTGCCTTTCATTTCTGCCACTGCTGTGTGGCAATGTGTCATAGATGTGCTTTAAACTGTGATGTCTGTGCTACTGCTCTGTCGCTTAGTAACCAGTCAGCTCACTGCAACCTTTGGCCAATAATGGTGAAAACTATAATTTAAACTGTGAGGTGGTCTAAATTGACTTTAAATGACCGGAAATTAATGTTATTGAGGTTAATAATAAAGACAAAAAAGCCCAGTTTATGTGATTTTAGCTTTTTTTGTAAATTTTTGTAAAAATATCCAAATCCAAATCCAAAGCCAGTCACCGCAGTTTGGCAAATCCAAATCCAAAGCCGGACGACGAATTAGAACCAAATCCAAATCCGGCAAAAAAGGTCCGACGCACATCCTTAGATCCGCGCTGTGTGATCTTCAGGTGGGCATGAATCAGGGGTCCCTTTAAGAAGGCAAAGTCACCTCTGCAGATGTAAGGGATAGTGCGCAGCAGTGGTAGGCTGCTTCAGAGTTCTTTCTTCTGGCAGCCTCATTATGACATAATGGGGGCTGCTGCTGTACCAGGAAACCCTCGGAGAGGTCAGTTACTGGCCTCCAGTCTATACCGCATGAGCCAGATGTTCCCCACCAAACCCCATCAGAGGGCTCCGGAGCAGTGATGCTGGCCTGTCTGCAGCCATTCACTCCGGCATTCCCTGCCGGCACAGCTCTTGCTGATGGGCTTATGGTTGGTTACAGGGTTCCTGCTGCATGTTCAATGGTGCAGCTCCTCTTCATAGTATGATTATAACAAAAAGAAGAAAGAAGGCTCTCTTTTGGGGGCACTCTTTGTATATAATTATTGATGATAAGAATAAAATTTAGCATTTATTAGATCCATTAAAATAAAGGCTTCAAGGTATAAAAGGACAATACAAGACACTACAAAACAAAGATACATATATATATATATTAGAGATGAGCGGTTCGGATTCTGTGGAATCCGAACCGCTCCGAACATTGGGGATCCGAGTCCACCCGAACCCTGTTCGGGTGTTCACCGCCTGACTCGGATCCCCGTTCGGGGCCGAACGGCGGCCGCCTGATGTCGGATTCTCACTAGAGAATCCGACATCAGGTCTCCTCGCGTGTAGGGCAGAGCGCAGTGATAGCGCTCTGCCCTACACAGACACAGACACACAGCCGCCAGCGGCAGCTGTGTGTTTGTTACAGCAGCCAATGAGAGTCACACAGACTCTCATTGGCTGCTGCACGGAGGGAGCCGGCTGGAGCTCACACATGAGCTCCGTCTTCCGGCTCCCTCCTTAGCGTGTGACAGAGCGGACGGCGTGGGAGCGGGGATACAGGTAAGTTTTATTTTTTTTATTTTTTTACTTGTCAAAGGTCCGGGGGCGCTACTGGGGGGGGGGGTCTGCACTACTGGGGGGGTCTGCTACTGGGGGGGGCTATACTACTGGGGGGGCCATACTACAGAGGGGCCTGCTACTGGGGGGGCTATACTACTGGGGGGGGTCTGCACTACTGGGGGGGGGTCTGCTACTGGGGGAGGCAATACTACTGGGGGGGCCATACTACAGAGGGGCCTGCTACTGGGGGGGCTATACTACTGGGGGGGGGGTCTGCTACTGGGGGGGCCATACTACTGGGGGGGATCTGCACTATTGGGGGGCCATACTACAGAGGGGCCTGCTACTGGGGGGGGGCTATACTACTGGGGGGGTCTGCACTACTGGGGGGGGTCTGCTACTGGGCAGGGCTATACTACTGGGGGGGCCATACTACAGAGGGGCCTGCTACTGGGGGGGGGTCTGCTACTGGGGGGGCCTACTACAGGGGGGCCCATACTACAGGGGGGGCTACTACTGGAGCAGCCTACTACTGGGGGGGCCTGCTACTGGAGCAGCCTACTACTGGGGGAGCCATACTACTGGGGGGGCATACTACTGGGTGGCATGCTAATGGGGGGCATACTACTGGGGGGGCCTGCTAATACTGGGGGGGCCTGCTAATGGGGGGCATACTACTGGGGAGCATTCAACTGGGGGCACTGCATAGTGGACCGTACTACTAAGGGGACTGCATAGGGGGCACCACTGCTGGGGGACATTGTGTAAGGGACACCGCTACTGTGGGCATTGTGTAAAAGGGTCACTACTGTGGGCATTGTGTAAAAGGGGCACTACTGTGTGTCGTAACATAAATAAGAGACACTACTTTATGGTGTAATGTGAATCAGGCCCTATGTGCGGTGTAATGCCTATAAGATTGTGCACTGTGACTCCTAGGGCCGTAGCCCACTTTGTAAACAAGTACTGTGACTCTGCTGGCCGTACCCCACTGGGTGGGTGCACTACTTTTCATTTCTGCCACTGCTGTGTGGCAATGTGTCATAGATGTGCTTTATACTGTGGTGTCTGTGTCATTGTGCCGCTGCTTTGTCGCTTAGTAACCAGTCAGCTCACTGCAACCTTTGGCCAATAATGTTGAAAACAATATTATAAGCTGTGATATGGTCTAAATTGACTGGAAATTAATGTTATTGAGGTTAATAATACTCTAGGAAGAAAAAAAAGACCAATTTATGTGATTTTAGCTTTTTTTGTCAATTTTTGTAAAAAAATCCAAATCCAAATCCAAATCCAAAGCCAGTCACCGCAGTTTGGCAAATCCAAATCCAAAGCCGGACGACGAATTAGAACCAAATCCAAATCCGGCAAAAATGGTCCGGCGCACATCCCTAATATATATATATATGTTGCAATCTGTAAATATCGTGTCCTAAGATATAGGTGAATCCAAATTCTTTATTTGATAAATGAGGATATGGTATAAATTATGCAGTGGAAACACTGCATCCATACAAATTCCTTCTATTAATTTGATAGTTCACCATTAGGACATTTATGCAACATCAAGAAAAAATAGCGAGAAGCGAAAATATTAATTGATATCTTAAACCAATATGTTCAATATATCATGTCCTGAAGTATAGGTGAATCCAAATTCTTTTACTAATAAATGAGGATGTGGTGTTAATTATGTAGTGGGAACACTGCATCCATACAAATTCCTTCTATTGGTATAGTAATTCACCATTAGGACATATATGCAACATCAAGAAAACAATATATAGCGAAATCGAAAATATCAATTGATATCTTAAACCAATTTGGTCAATATGTTTGTAAACCTCCAATATTGTCTATGCAAGGGTTATGCAGAAATTCAGCAATGATATGTGCCATGAAGTAGTTGATGCAGAGTGATCAGTATTTCTGCACATAAGTATACATAAGGCTCTAACATCCAAAGTCTTGTTTATAATATAATCTGTAAAGATCCCAGACGGAGAAAATCATACCATGTGCTGAGTTGGAATAATTTGTTCATACAGGAACAGCTAAATAATATTTTTAAGTGTGCTTGCAAGCATATGAAATTAAATCAGTTCTTAATCTGTAGTTCCTTAAATATGTTGACCAATCATCTTGTCCACAACATGTGTGGAATCTGCAGTTTGTCCAAATACAACAGTAAATATACAGGCAGAGTTATGACATTCTGATGTGCAGACACAGCAGTCTGCGCAGTGATACAATTACCCTTGAGATGAGACAGAGTGGAGGGGAATGGTCGGCTAGTGCACTAGTCCGGCCAGATTCATTCTAGGTCACTGGACGCGCGTTTCGCCCGCTATAGGCTTGTTCACCATCGCATGCAGTGCAGGAGCTCTGCTCTTACCTTTTGTACACGTCTTCCTGTCAGTGTCCCGATCACGTGATCGCGGGACATCTATTTTCATTGGCTCTGTCTCCCATGTGATCACCTGTCTTGGTCACATGTGTCAACAGAGCCATCTGGTATCTATCATTCTATTAGAGACAGAGTATCCGTCTCCTGTTTGTATGAGGTTAACTCCTGCTGTGCCAGTCTGCACAGGGTTGCACTGACTGATAACCACAGTGCATAGCGCGGAATATGATATAATTGATAATGAAGTAAAGTTGCACTATTATCTTTTCTAGTAAGGATGAAGGTTAATTAAGTAAAAAGATACACAAAATATAGATTCATTGAGTGGATCAAATGTGTTATCTGATCAGTATTAGTTAAGATGTGACAATTATCCTTAAATAGGCCTGATTATTCAATGCTGGTAGTTTTGTAGCGCATATACCATCCTATTCAAAGGAGAGTATTGGGTAACATATCCATACTAATAATAATGAACTTGTTAAGTTAGTAAATAAATGATTGACTTCTAAATTGCTAAATAGCTGATAGTCACAATACATAAGTCATCCTAAGGAGGTATAGAATGGTTATGTTGTGCAAAAAGTCCACTGTTCTTGTCTATATAATAAAGATAAAGAGGATAAAAAGATTTTTTTAAATATACATGCACGACTTTTGATATTTTCTCTGGTCAGCATTGGTCATAGTATAAGAGTCCTAATGTAAAGGCACCTATTAAATGTCGGTCAGATATTTGCCGCGTAGTGTTAACCATCTATGGATAAGAAGAAGGACAGCAATATGTTCCATATATTGATTAGGTTCATATTTCATCCCCATGTGTTGTCTTGGTGGCATGTTGGGAGTGATGCGGGGAACATATATGTAAGGTCCTAAACCCAGAGGTAGGCAAAATAGATTGTGCCGTGAAAAAAGTGGCACCATATAGTTAACACAGGTGACAGCTACTGCATGCCATTATATCATGTATTGAATGGCACGTGAGCGTATCATCTGTGTAATAAGGTGTCTGAATGGGTACATTGGGTATCTGCTGTTACATTGTATCAGCCAGAGGAAAACCTGTTGATATCATTGCAGGACTCCTCCCTGAAAATCTATAATGAGAGTACCCATATGGAAGTAATAAAGTTGAGCATAGATCTTACTGCAGTGGCAATTGCCCAAGTTACTTTCCATCATATGTCCAGATAGACATTGGTGATTGGTGAACATTGGGGTCATACATGGAGTAAATTGAAGGAAGAGAGAACAATGTGACTTCCATTAGTACTGGTAGGGAGACGGCTCTGTTGCTAATAGCATTGCAGAGTCATAATTCCTGTTTTCCTATAGGTGTCACATATAGAGAGTAAGGTGTCTCTGAATCCAGAGAAATATTGGTGCTAGTAAGAAGTTCCTTGAATAAATGATTGACTTCTAAATTGCTAAATAGCTGATAGTCACAATACATAAGTCATCCTAAGGAGGTATAGAATGGTTATGTTGTGCAAAAAGTCCACTGTTCTTGTCTATATAATAAAGATAAAGAGGATAAAAAGATTTTTTTAAATATACATGCACGACTTTTGATATTTTCTCTGGTCAGCATTGGTCATAGTATAAGAGTCCTAATATAAAGACACTTATTAAATGTCGGTCAGATATTTGCCGCGTAGTGTTAACCATCTATGGATAAGAAGAAGGACAGCAATATGTTCCATATATTGATAGATAGATTAGGTTCATATTTCATCCCCATGTATTGTCTTGGTGGCATGTTGGGAGTGATGCGGGGAACATATATGTAAGGTCCTAAACCCAGAGGTAGGCAAAATAGATTGTGCCGTGAAAAAGGTGGCACCATAAGGTTAACACAGGTGACAGCTACTGCATGCCATTATATCATGTGTTGAATGGCACGTGAGCGTATCATCTGTGTAGTAAGGTGTCTGAATGAGTACATTGGGTATCTGCTGTTACATTGTATCAGCAAGAGGAAAACCTGTTGATATCATTGCAGGACTCCTCCCTGAAAATCTATAATGAGAGTACCCATATGGAAGTAATAAAGTTGAGAATAGATCTTACTGTAGTGGCAATTGCCCAAGTTACTTTCCATCATATGTCCAGATAGACATTGGTGATTGATGAATATTGGGGTCATACATGGAGTAAATTGAAGAAAGAGAGAACAATGTGACTTCCATTAGTACTGGTAGGGAGACGGCTCTGTTGCTAATAGCATTGCAGAGTCATAATTCCTGTTTTCCTATAGGTGTCACATATAGAGAGTGAGGTGTCTCTGAATCCAGAGAAAAATTGGTGCTAGTAAGAAATTCCTTGAATAATAAGGAATTAGACAGTGTGAGTGTGTGAATGTAGAACAGTGTATAAAAGTAGATATATTATTCGATATATCATTTATTCTGAGGAATTGCTAAAATGTGACCATATCGTGAATGTACCGTATATACTCGAGTATAAGCCGACCCGAATATAAGCCGAGGTACCTACTTTTACCCCAAAAAACTGGGAAAACTTATTGACTCGAGTATAAGCCTAGTGTGGGAAATGGCAGGAGCTGGTAGTGCCCCCAGTAGTAATTCCCCCTGGTTGTGCCCCCAGTAGTAATCCCTCCTGGTAGTGCCCCAGTGGCAATCCCCCCTTTCAGTGCCTCCAGTACTAATCCCCCCCTGGTAGTACCCCCAGTGGTAATCCCCCCTTTTAGTGCCCCCTGTAGTAATCCCCCACTGGTAGTGCCCCCTGTAGTAATCCCCCCTGGTAGTTCCCCCAGTGGTAATACCCCTTTTAGTGCCCCCTGCAGTAATCCCCCCTGTAGTAATTCCCCCCTGGTAGTGCCCCCTGTAGTAATCCCCCCGGTAGTTCCCCCAGTGGTAATACCCCTTTTAGTGCCCCCTGCAGTAATCCCCCCCTGTAGTAATTCCCCCCTGGTAGTGCCCCCTGTAGTAATCCCCCCTGGTAGTTCCCCCAGTGGTAATACCCCTTTTAGTGCCCCCTGCAGTAATCGCCCCCTGGTAGTGCCCCCTGTAGTCCCCACCATCCAGTAGAGAGAGGCGTGACAAGAATAATAAAAAAAAAAAATCACTTACCTGTAACTCCCTGGTCCCGCCGCTGTCTGCTCCTCCGGCCGCTTTGGCCGGAGGAGTGGGAGCAGCAGCAGCCGCTGAGAGTCTGACAGACTCTCAGCGGCTGCTGATTACACCAAACACGCAGCTGCCGGCTCCGACGGCTGTGTGTTTGGCGGTGTGTAGCGCTGACCGAACTCCGTACGGTCAGCGCTACACTTGACTCGAGTATAAGCCGAGGGGGTACTTTTTCAGCACATTTTTTGTGCTCAAAAACTCGGCTTATACTCGAGAATATACGGTAGTTACTGTGAAGATCTAACTTAAGATCTTGTTAGAAGTGTTAAAGTGAAAAATGTGGTCGGAGATTATGTGACCAGGTGATGTCAGTGAAAGAGGAAAATAATGATTGTTAGATTCCTAGATTAGGGTGATAACATAAGGTAGAATGAATAAAAAATGTTGTTGAACCAAGGAGATATAATAAATTAATCTCTATGCTAAAAAAGAATTATGATAAAAAATGTTGTTTATTTGTCCATGTAGAGATAAGTGGACAGATAACCCCATTAAAGAATTTGTTAAGAAGTTAATTAGATAAAGGCACTATAATTTATATACTCATTTAGACCATCAGGGTTTAATGCTCCCAATTTGAAAGTCCAGGCACTCTCTTTTTGAAGTAACTCCCGTGTCATGTCTCCTCCACATATACCAAGACTAATTTTCTCTAGGCCAAAGCATTTAAAATCCTGGTTGGATCCTTGATGGTATCTTAGGAAGTGTCGGGCTACCGAGGTTAGCTTTCTGTGTTTTTCCAAGTCCGAGGATGCATTTCTAATGGAACCAATATGTTCCAGGATTCTATGTTTAAATGCTCTAGATGTCATACCAACGTATTTTTTATTGCAGCTGCACACTATGCAGTAGATCACCCCTACTGCATTGCAGTTCATGAAGTTTTTTATATATAGTGTTTGGCCAAATTTGTCTTCCACTTTGTTAGTCTTTAATATGAATTGACATGCTTTGCAAGTGCCACATGGAAAGGTTTCTGTTAGTTTCGCTGGTCTTGGTGGGTTTTTGATGAAATGACTCCTTACCAGCCCATCACGTAGGTTTTTGGAACGTCTCCAGCTCATAGAGACCTTGTCATCAAGAATTTTTGATAGGTCTCTGTCAAGATCTAGGGTATGCCAGTGTTTTAGTATGATCTCCTGTATCTGTCTCCATTCCTGACAAAAGTCGCCGACAAAGCGGAGTTTATCTGGGGTCTTTTTAGCTTTATTATCTTTAGTTGGAAAGATTAAGGACTCCCTTGGTATGTCAGATGTGATTTTTTTAGCTCTTTTAATCGACCTTTTGCTGTAACCTCTTTCCAGAAGTCTCTCAGTAAGTTCTATACATTTTTCCTCAAAGATCTTTTTATCGGAGCAATTACGTCTTATTCTTAGAAATTCCCCTTTGGGTAGATTTTCTGTAGTAGGTGGAAAGTGAGAACTGGTTTGATGTAGAAGATTATTTGTTGCAGTTTCCTTTCGGAATAGTTCTGTTTGAATCATGCCGGTGGGATCTTTATATATTCTTAGATCTATGAAGGGAACTGATTGGTGACTGATGTAGTGCGTCAGTTTCAGATTTATGGAATTGATATTTAGACTTCCAATAAATGACATCAGAGAATTTTCATCACCTTCCCAGATCACGATGATGTCGTCTATGTATCTCCACCATGCAGTTACATGTTTCGTAAAGTTGTCATTTTTGTCACAGAATACAATTTCTTTCTCCCACCATCCTAGAAACAGGTTTGCGTAGGTCGGGGCACATGCTGCCCCCATAGCTGTTCCCCTAATTTGGAGATAGTGCTGATCACCAAATGTAAAGCTGTTTCTAGTTAGTACGAACTCCAATAGTTCCATCAGGAAGTGGTGGAAGTCATTAAACCCTTCCATCATTAGGAAGTATTTCACTGCATTCATACCTAGTGCATGTTCTATGCTGGTATATAGTGATTCTATATCCAGCGTTACTAGTAGGTGTTGTTCATCTAATCTTACATCATTTAATTTTCGCAGTACATCTGCTGTGTCCTGGACATAGGATGGTAGGCCCAGGACATGATGCCTCAGATGTAAATCAATGAATTTTCCAACTTTTTCTGATACTCCCCCTATCCCAGACACAATAGGTCTTCCTGGTGGTTCAGAGAGGTTTTTGTGTACTTTTGGGAGGAGGTAAAATGTTGGTGTTTTGGGGTATGGTATTTTGAGATATTCATATTCTTGTTTACGAATTGTCCCATCCGAAAGGGCTTTGTCCAATATCCTATTGAGGATTATGTTGGAATTGTCAGTAGGATTAAATATAATTCTTTTATAACACCTTGTGTCCTCCAATTGACGTAAAGCTTCCTTAATATATAGATCCTTAGGCCAAATCACGATGTTGCCCCCTTTATCCGAGGGCTTAATGACTACATCTTGCCATTTATTCATCTCTTTGAGTGTTTTTATTTCCTGGCTGGTCATGTTACCATATGTTCGTTTTTTCTACTTCCTACTTTGGTTGTGTAGGGTTTCCACTGCATAATTTACACCATATCCTCATTTATCAAATAAAGAATTTGGATTCACCTATATCTTAGGACACGATATTTACAGATTGCAACATATATATATATATATATATATATGTATCTTTGTTTTGTAGTGTCTTGTATTGTCCTTTTATACCTTAAAGCCTTTATTTTAATGGATCTAATAAATCCTAAATTTTATTCTTATCATCAATAATTATATACAAAGAGTGCCCCCAAAAGAGAGCCTTCTTTCTTCTTTTTGTTATAATCACGTTATATATCTGGGCTGTGGGGAGCACCACCAATAGTAGTTATTTTTGAGATCTAACTTGTGTTAGATATATATTGAACTTGATTTTGGTAACGACTATATTACATCACTAATAGATAGTTCTCAGTGCAGACATAACCCCCCTCCTCTTCATAGTATGCACATGCAGTTTGCAGAGCAGAGCTCAAGGAGGTGGAGCTGCGCAGCTCTGTGTCACTGTCTACTGTATCCGGCTGCCAGTAGCAACCGCAGAAATAGCCGCTGGCAGTATGATTTGCAAAATATAAAAAAATGCCCTAAAATTACAGGGGGGAGTGGCGTGCGGCGCCTTCTGACAATTTTGGTGCCTGGAGCATGTGCTCCACTGGCTGTGATGTAAATGGCTGGGGAGGCATTGGCTAGTATCAGAGCCAGATTTACAGATACATATATGAACCAGAGGGACCATGTGGGCATTATACAAAGGTGCAGCAGTATATAGTGCTGGAAATGTGGTGTATTTTGATCAGGGATGTGCGGAAAAGGTAGAAGGGGAGTCAGTGCCTCACCTGCCATACACTTTTTACTCCAGAGTTTTGACTATAAAAATGATTAGAATAATAAAAGAAGATATTTATAATATTTTCTTGACATTTTTCTTATAATTTTTATAATAAAAACTGTGGAGTATACCTAAGTATGAGAGGAAAGACTCTGCCTCACCTGACCGCACATCACTGCTAGGGAGATGGGACAGATCTTGCTAGGTGGAGGACCCAGCCGGGCCCCTCCAGCAAGCCCGGGTAATTGGTACCCGCTCCTCCTCCTCTCAGCGCCCCTGGGAACGTATGGGGGTGGGTGAGGGAAAGGGGACGGGGTAGGGAGCAGTATAGAGCAGCAGAGTGGAGGGCAGATTAGCGGATAGAAAGGGGGCAGGGATGAACAGAGCAGGGGTGGGGTGGACTAGGGTGACCCGACTTCGTACAATATGTGTCAATTGTTACTTATGTTACTCATTGCAATTTTAAGATGATTTGGACAGAATCATCTTTGTCTTCTGTTGGAGGGAAGTTCATACAGTATATGCATTGTAATTTTGTACATTGTGTAAAATGTGATGCACTGTACATGGGACAGATGCAGTTGATGCTGATTGTTGCATCGCTGTGATCTCCTTAGTCCCTAGTTTCATGACTGTGATTTTATTGGGTAACAGATCTCAATACATTATCCAATTTAGTAACTGCACAGAAAATCACAAAATGATTTGTGCTTTTTTAAACTTGAACCTTAAAATGGGTAGAGTACAGGATCCCGGCGGTCGGGATACCAGTAATCAGAATACTGACAGCAGCATCCTGATAGGATTAGGTAAGTATCCTAACCCTCCCTCTAACCCTAACCCACCTTTCCTGCAGCCTAACCCTCCTCCCCCGCAGCCTAACCCTCTCACTAGAGCTTAACCCTAACTCCTAACTATTGGCGTCACTATGGGGGTGCGGAACGTACTCAGTGACAGGAGCCGGGTGCTGCAGTGTGACATCAACAGCACTCAGTTTCTGTCAAAGAGCAGGAGCCGACAGTGCAGCACTAGCCTCCAGGGGCAGCCCAGCATCACCCTTTATGGTAGGCCACACCCCCTTTCGGGGGATACAGCGTGCGTACCGGGTGTCACCAGACCCGGTGATGCCTCTGCACCTAACCCTAATACTATTGGAATGTCAGCGGTCGGGATTCTGACCGCTGGCATCCTGACTGCCGGGATGCCGACTACATCTGCTTAAAACAACTTGACCTATATCCTTAAAGGCTTATATGCTAATTTTAAAAACTCTAAAAATAAGAAAGGTTAAGGAGTTACTCTTATTATATAGCAGTTTTATTGTATATTTGAACCCTTACTTATAAAATGAACAAAGCTAGGCAAAGGGGTCAATCTAATTAGGTGCGAATTGTGGGGTGCGAGATGCTATTTTCACTTTGAATTTGCATAGCGAATTCATTTTGCAATCCAATTACCAACTCGCACTGAACCATTCAGACCGAGGAGCTCATTCAGACCGGATTGCTAGGCAGCGGCTGCTCGCTCTTGCCGATAATGGCACATCTGCGCAAGCGTATGGCTTGCAATGCGCGTGCGCATGCCAGTCTTAGCGATCGGGAATCGAGCGCTCGTTGCACACAGACTGGACGCTACTTTGAGTGACAGATTGCGCCGTTTGAGGGTGGTAACAGGGGAAGGTGTCTTGGCATCACAACGGAGTTTAATGGGTGTGTATAATTAGCAAAGTAGCGTAACTGAACACGTCACTTGGTTGTTTTTTAGCCTGAACTGCTCGCAGTGCTTGCGGGAGGGTAGGGTCTATCATAAGCGCTGCGAGCAGCTCCGACGGCCCTCGATGTTCCCGATTAAATACACACTTGACAGGTGGGAGGTTTTATAGTCCTATGTACGTTCACTGCCATCGCTCTCTAGGACATAGAGGGCGTCCTTACACCGCAAATTTGCATACCCAGCCCCTTTTGCAAGCGAGCATCCACTGCTTAGCGACTGGGTCTGAATGAGCTTCTGAATTCGCAACTTTCCACTCGCACCTCCCTGAGGGTGAGAGAAGGAAAGGAAAATCTTTATTTTAACGTTAAAATGTTGGGACACTGGCCCTGATTCAGAGCCGGACGCTCTGAATCAGGGCCGTCCCTCTGAATTTAAGAGTGGCCTCCTGGCCACTTGCATAGCTGTGGGTGACTACATACAGCTATAGCGAGTGGCCAAAATGATGGTTGCGATGGTCAAGACCATCGTGACCATCGGGCTTGTGACGAGACCCTTGTGGTAGGGTCTTGTTGCCGCAAGCCCTGGAGTGATTTTGGCTCTATCCCATAGGAACGCCTCCATCTGGGCAGCCATGCCCCCGGCACGCCCACCAAAGGTCAGACTCTCAACGGCTGCTGCTGCTCCCACTGCGGGAGCCATCTTCCGGCTCCCGCAGTGGGTAATGGGACAGACGTCAAGAGTAATAACGTCTCTCAAATGCAAGGCGGCCGCAGGAGCTGTTAGCGGCGGGACCAGGAGCGGGAGTTTCAGGTAAGTGATTTTTTTTTTCTATTCTTTTTACGTCTCTCTTTACTGGGGGGGGGACTTCTGGGGGCACTACCAGGGGGCGATTACTGCAGGGGGCACTAAAAGGGGGCATTACCACTGTGGAAACTACCAGGGGGGGATTACTACAGGGGGCACTACCACGGGGGGATTACTACAGGGGGCACTAAAAGGGGGGATTACCACTGGGGGCACTACCAGGGGGGGATTACTACTGGAGGCTCTGAAAGGGGGGATTACCACTGGGAGCACTACCAGGAGGGATTACTACAGGGGGCACAACCAAGGGGAATTACTACTGGGGGCACTACCAGCTGCTGCCATTTCCCACCCTAGGCTTATACTCGAGTCAATAAGTTTTCCCAGTTTTTTGTGGTAAAAGTAGGTACCTCGGCTTATATTCAGATCGACTGGTGCAATTCTGAACCTTGGCAAAACCATGTTATTCTATGTTCAGATTTAGAGGTGGGATAGGAGGTGGGTCCTAGTTCAGCTTTAAACCCATTGTTAAAGTAAAACTACTCAGTATTTGTGCACTACAGGCAAAAGAAGCAGTCATTTACATTGTGACATGGTTTGTCCAGGTGCAAATTTGCACCTCGTAGCTAACTTTACTTCTGGTTCTAGATTAATTTACTATAGAATTTACTACAGTAAAAAAATCTTGCAATTGTTCCTTCATCCTTTATCTCTCTCTTGTCTGAAAATTAACAATTATCTCTGTAGTTGTACAATTTAAAAAATATTGAAACTTATAGAAAATACCAAATACCTATAGGCCCATATACCAGAAATTAGTTAGAGCAGTTCTGCGTTTTGCAGATGATTGTGTACAAAAGAATCTTCCATGTATGGGTTTCACCGATTGCCGATATCTATGACCAAAAAGTGTTTGGAATATGTGAATCTTGTCCACCAATATGTTGGATTTTGCTGACCAATCGGGGCTGTAGATGCCAATGTATGATAGTGATCAGCCATTTTGCAGACCGTTTCATCAATAGAACAATACATTAAAATTTTCATATGACTAGTAAAATGACGACCCTTTAATATGATGTTAGGGCACTTGGGAGGCCAATTCTGGGATCGGGATCCCGGGATTTTGGCCTAAAAATGGTCGGTATTGAATCCCGGGACTGGAAGCTTCCAATCCCAGAATTCGCAATTGACCTCCCTAGTGGTGACTTGGGAGGGAGCCGGGTGGCGGTGACTGGGGAGCGAGCTGGGCAGCAGTGACTCACTGCTGCCCGGCTCCCTCCCTAGTCACTGCCGCCTGGCTCCCTCCTTAGTCATTGCCGCCTGGCTCCCTCCCTAGTCACTGCCACCTGGCTCCCTCCCTAGTTACCGCAGCCTGGCTCTCTCCCTAGTCACCGCTGCCTGGCTCCCTCCCTAGTCACCGCTGCCTGGCTCCCTCCCTAGTCACCGCCGCCTGGCTCCGTCCCTAGTCACTGCCGCCTGGCTCCGTCCCTAGTCACTGCCGCCTGGCTCCCTCCCTAGTCACCGCAGCCTGGCTCCCTCCCTAGTCACCGCTGCCACCTGGCTCCCTCCCTAGTCACTGCAGCCTGGCTCCCTCCCTAGTCACCGCTGCCTGGCTCCCTCCCTAGTCACTGCCGCCTGGCTCCCTCCCTAGTCACCGCTGCCTGGCTCCCTCCCTAGTCACCACTGCCCGGTTCCCTCCCTAGTCACTGCCGCCTGGCTCACTCCCTAGTCACTGCGGCCTGGGTCTCTCCCTTGTCACCGCAGCCTGGCTCCCTCCCTAGTCACCGCTGCCTGGCTCCCTCTCTGGTCACCGCAGCCTGGCTCCCTCCCTAGTCACCGCTCCCTGGCTCCCTCCCTAGTCACCGCCGCCTGGCTCCCTCCCTAGTCACCGCTGCCTGGCTCCCTCCCTAGTCACCGCAGCCTGGCTCCCTCCCTAGTCACCGCTGCCTGGCTCCCTCCCTAGTCACCGCAGCCTGGCTCCCTCCCTAGTGAAGCGACTACTTAATTATATCGTATAAAATCCCTGCCTTTTTATTAGTCCCACCCCATTCCCCTTCCCCAAATGGTACCATGTCCAATCCTGAGTAAGTTGGGCTGTAACCTAATGTAGGAGTATTTGATGTAGCTACGCAATTCACATTTCCATCATTTCCTATATTTTCAGGTTTGCCTGTGCTGTTATTTACAAGGGACTGATTATGCACATGGGAGCTTCCAGCAGTGACATTTACTTAGACTTTTTTATCTCGGCTATGGTTGAATTCCCTGCTGCCTTTATAATAATAGTTACAGTGGATCGTATTGGCCGCCGGTATCCATGGGCTGTGGGATGTATAATAACAGGGATAGCATGCCTTGTTACTGCTTTCATTCCTGAAGGTAAGCAATATCTTTATAAAGGTTCCAGGCAGAATCCACACATTAAAGTAAAATACTTTTGCATTTTCATGAGTGAGCTCAACTGTACATGAAAGTTCCAGCGTAGACGACAACTGCAGTAAGTGCAGGAAATCAGGTCCTGTTATTTCACATTTATCAGACAGCTAATATATAATGTGTGGAATTAGTAGAGCCTTTAGGACAGTGGTTCCCAAACTGTGTGCCGTGGCACCCTGGGGTGCCTCAGGACACTCGCAGGGGAGCCTCAGGATGGTGGTCCAGCACCAAATCAAATTATTTATGGTCAATGTAATGTAAATATGTGGACAAATAGAAGCACAAACCTGTCCACCACCACATAACTGAACCTGATGATGACAGATAAGCACAATATACTTCACTTTACAATTTTTTTTCTGAATTTCTCAATAACAAACTTTTAGTTTAGGGGTGACGTGAGAACAATGCTGATACTCTAGGGTGCCGTGGTTCTAAAAAGTTTGGGAACCACTGCTTTAATATGTAACAAACAAATGAAAAGCAAATTAAAGATTACTATTATGTATAAAATAATAATTTTAGTGTTAGTGTAACATGCATATGATCATACATCCAAGTCATGCAAGTATCAGATTTCACTCATCACTTTTCAAAGCCATATGAATTACATACATTGTAGCCTATGAAAAATATAAATGTAATGACTAGAAATGTGCGCAACCCCTGTGTTTTGGTTTTGGATCTATGGGCCTAATTCAGACCCGGTCGCGAGCTCTGGATGCTTGCAAGCGGGTCGATGGTGCCCTAATGCGCATGCACATGACGGAGGGATCTCTGTCGTGCGCATGCGCGAGACCCGCATAGCGACAGCCAAGCTGTCGCTCGGGGTCTCGCACCAAAGGGGGCGTGCTGTCGATGGTGACTGACAGCACGCCCCCTTTGGTGGGCGTGCCGGGGGCGTGGCTGCCAGACGGAGGGGTTCCCATGGTAACGCCTACCGTCTGGAGCCGGCCCACTGACATCACTAGTGATGTCAGTGGGTGTGATTTTGGCTCTGATAGAGCCAAAATCACTCCAGGGCTTGCGGCAGCGAGACCCTACCGCAGGGTCTCGTCGCAAGCCCGATGGTCGCGATGGTCTTGACCATCGCGACCATCATCATGGACGCTCGCTATAGCTGTGGGTGGTAACCCACAGCTATGCGAGCGTCCAAGAGGCCACTCCGTTGAGGTAGGAGGGCACTGATTCAGAGCGAACGCTCTGGTCAGAGCGTCCGGCTCTGAATCAGGCCCTATATCTCCTTCATGGTTTGGATCTGGATTTGGTTTTGCAAACACCGACCTTGCGTGTTTTGGTTTTGGATCTGTATTTTGTTTCTAAAAAATCATAAAACAGTTGAAATTACATAATTTGGGCCTGTTTTTGTTCCTACAGTATTATTAACCTAAATAACATTAATTTCCAGTAATTTACAGTAAATTTGGACCACTTCACAGCTCACAATATTGAATTCATCCAGTTTAGGCCAAAAGGTTGCACCGAGCTAACTGGCTGACTAACCTAAGAGACAGCAGTGGACATCACAAACGTGGCAGTTGAGCTTCCAACATGGCACTGCAGTGGTAGACAGTAGAGATGAGCGGGTCCGGCTCTTAGGGAACCAGACCCGCCCGAACATCGTTATTCCGAGCCAGATCCGAGTCAGGCTTGGGTTTTCCCACCTGACTCGGATCCGATAACGAGGCAAAACATCATCGATCCAGCGTCGGATTCTCGTGGGTTTTGGATTGCATATAAGTTCCTACCCGCTGTGATCGGGACCATTTGCTTGCTGAGTCCATGCAGGGAGGGCTGTGCTGTCCAGGCTGTGTTTGCTGTGCTGTCCATCCATGGGTTTGCTGTGCTGTACATCCAGGGGTGTGCTGTCCATCTGTGGGTGTGCTGTCCATCCAGGGGCGTGCTGTCTATCTAGTGTGCTGTCCATCCAGGGCTGTGCTGTCCATCCAGGGCTGTGCTGTCCATCCAGGGGTGTTCTGTCCATTCAGGGGTGAGCTGTCCATCCAAGGGTATGCTGTGCTATTCATCCATTTTCATTTTCGTATACTGGGATACGGAAGCATACACTGGTGTACAGCCTTCACAGTGTTTATATGGATACACTGGGGGGGGTATGCCCTGCAATGTCACAGTAATTATATAGATGCACTGTGGTACAGCACAAAAAAAACTTCTTTTTAACTTTTTTTTTTTACTTGACTGACTTTTTTTACAGCCTCCGGATGGACAGCACAGCCCCTGGATTGCAGCCCCTGGATGGCAGCCCCTGGATGGACTCAACACATAGCCGCTGGACGGACAGCACAGCCCCACAGCCCCTAGATGGACAGCACACAGCCCCTGGATGAACAGACCAGACCCTGGATGGACAGCCCAGCACACCTTAGGATGGACAGCACAGCACAGCACACCCCTGGATGGACAGCACACCCGTGGATGGACAGCCCAGCACACCCCTGGATGGATAGCACAGCACACCCCTGGACGGACAGCACAGCACACCCCTGGATGGATGGCCCAGCACACCCCTGGATGGATAGCACAGCACACCCCTGGACGGACAGCACAGCCCTCCCTGGACAAACTCAGCAAGCAAATGGCGCTGATCACCGCGGGGAGGGACTAATATGCAATCCACAACCTGCAAGAATCTGTTGCAGAATTTATGACTTTTTGCCTCGTTTTCGGATCCAAGTCAGGTGGGAAAACCCGAGCCAGATCCTAGTCGGGATGTTCGGGTGGGTACCGCTCATCTCTAGTAGTGACACATACTGGTCAATGTGAAGGCGGACATATTTACTGAAAAGCTAGTTAGCTATACACAATCTGGAACATACAGTATATATACGTTTCTAAGAATTCAGTACATAAAAAAGATCATTCATTTTAATTATTATTGCCAATCTCAGGGTGGCGATAAGAGAACAGATATTGCAATATTTCTTAAATAGATTTACACATGTATTGATAATGTAATGATAATATTGCAGCCTATGGGGTTAACACCGGTTATAGCACTGTTATTATCATTAAAAGTAACCCTTTCAGGCGAGAGTAAGCCCTATATATTTATTAGTGTTTTTCACTCTTTAATAAAGCGTTCCCTTATTGTATGCAAAATATTCAATTAGCAATAACGGTCAGTGTCTTAAATCCTCATAGGTACATGCACTAATAGTGTTTTAAGCCTAATTTATTAGAAAATTATTAAAAATATAAAACTGTGCTTATCTACACTCCTCATGTTCAATTATGTGGCGTTCACCATGGTTGTGCCTCTGTTTGTCCACATCTCATCTTTTCGGAAGCCACCAACCGAAGAAGAGAAGAGAAAAGCATGAAGAGGGGACATGAGGAAAAAATGTGTGTGTGGTGGGGGGGGAGGGGGTGAGGGGGGGAAAGAGCGGGTGCAGGAGGAATGTGGGTGGTGGGGCAGATGAGGGAACAGAAGGGTTGGAGGACAGATAAATACAAACAAAGATAGAGAAACAAAGGGTCAGGCGTCCATAACATTGCTACAGACATAAACTACTGGGGGGTTTGGGTGAAGAGAAACACATGAGGTGAAAAAGAAAAATAGGGAGACATGGTGCACATACAAAATTAGAGAGAGAGATACACAGGGCCACATAGCCACATGGCCACAAAGGTAGAGAAACAAGAGAATAGAAACATACAATGAGATAAAGATGCCCAAATATATATCGTGGCCATGAAGTTAGATGGAGCAGAGCAGGCCCTAAACAATTTGATGACCTAGGGAAGATTTTTCCTGGTGCCCCCTAGCACCGCTGCTAGTTTCTCTTCTGACCCAGAACCCCTCTCCTAGCACAGCACCCATCACCCAGCAGCACATATCACAGTAGCAGCCAGCAAAATTCATCACCCCTCACCCATAGCAATCCTCATACACAGAGCTGTAACCAGGGCCAGCAACAGAAATCTCAGTCCCGGTACACTGATGTCTCTGGGGGCCCCACCTTCTCACCACCAGCTCCAACCCCACATCCACACATACCTCCCCTGCATGTGTGATATGTGAAGCATGATATATTAACTGTAGATATGCCAGCCTTTGAATAAAATAAAAATAAACTATTACTTACCACACTGTCACTGATGATGCAGGCTGTATTTCTTGTCTGCCGTCTCTTCCAAGGTCTTCTTGATGACAGTGCTGTGGATCCCTCAGGGGTAGGAACAATGGTGTCTGTAGCCAGCCACCCTCAGTCCTCAGCCCCTCATCACCTTCCTCAAATTAATTCTCTCATCACTATCTTCAGCCCAAAAGCCCCTCATCACCTTCCTCAGCCTATATATATATATAAATCACTGGATATACTGTAGTCCGGCACTCAAAGATATGCACAACTCAACTTGCCTGGGTGCACAGCCAAAGGAGTAATACGTGAGATGGAGAGTGAAACGTTGATCCATACACCGGCTCCGTCTGGCTTCATTACTCACTAGCTGTTTAGTCCTGCTGAGTGCCTGCCACTCTCCATCTCATATATATACTACATACGCTGTTTATACCTTGTCATCTGTACCAGGAGTGCCGATTGCCTGTGTATTCTACATGAGTTGTTCTAGTCGGGCACTCGGGCAAGTATTGTTTCAATTTGGGGAGTGCCAGACTCTTTGTGCTATTTTATATATATATATATATATCTATATCTATATATATATATATATATATATATAAACAGAATAGGGTTCCCCTTATTTAACAGTAACCAACACCAGGCTGAACCAGCCAGGGTAATAATGCCATAACAGGGGGTACACTCAGTGTGGGGTTCCCCTGCTATCACATTAACCACCCGCAAGCTAGTCAGCCTAGTGCTGGAATTCCTCAGAAAGTGGGGATCCCAAAAAGATTAAATTTGGGTTCCCACCTTCTGAGCAATATCCAGCAGTGCTATACCCCGCACCCCTGGCGGCGGTGGGTGGCGGGTTCATGGTATAATAATATTGTTTTATACAGGCGGCCTACAGGTCCCAGCAAGCCTGCCCCAGCATGCCGGCACTCTCCAAGTGCCTACATGCCTAGTCATTAAGGGCCCGCTGGCACCTGTAGTCCACCTGTAAAGAAAATATAAAAAAAAAAATGCAAGACTTGATTGCTTTATAAAAGTTTTTATACAGCGTATTCACCTAGGGGGAAGCAGCCTTTAAGCTCTTTTACATGGCCACCGCCTCCCCAGGGCTTCTGGCGTCTTCTATCTTCAGGAGCTCTTGCATGCTCCTTCCCCGCCGGCGGACTGCCAGCCACTGCCTTGCACTGGCTTCTATAAGCCAGCCCAGGGGGCCTGGGCGATGACGCGATGAGCCATAATTGGCTCGCGATGGCCATCTTGGATTTCAGAAATGTCTCTGCGGCGCCATTTTTGAAATGGGTAATGACTGACAGGCACTGGATCCTGCAGGATCCAGGTCTGCAGCCACAATCTAACCAAGTCCACTGCCAATAACGACTGCTGTGGCCACTGATGCCTGCTACCACCAATGCCCCATTACCTGCAATGCCAATGCCTGTACCGCCAATACCTGCAACGCCACCACCAATGCCCCGCTACTGCTGACTTTGCCCAATACCGCTGCTGCTGCCAGTGTTTCCGGGCAGCATCAGTATTGCCCGCCACTGCCACCTCGCCGCACCTATTCCCGCTACCATCATCACCGCCGCTAGTGCTGGATATGATGTTGCCCAGTGCATAATCACATCTGCTACAGTGACAGAGGCGTGCTTTGATGTGGGCTGAAAGCACTTCTCTGTCACTGAGGAATATCTATAGGTGCCGCATCTCCTATTTTTCAATGGGCTCTTACTCCCCTGACTGCACTTCCCTGAGCTAAGCAGATCTATGTAGTGGGTGTTTGGTGCTATATAGTGTGTGGTGGGGCTGGCAAACAAAAGGCTGTACCGCTGCATTGTGTAAATGGCTGCATTGGACAGGGGCCACTGTGATGTTGCAGGCAACATGCTCCTCAGCTAGCATGCAACAGAGAGTTTTGGACCAGCCTGGGAGGAGCATGTGACCCTGCCATCCAACCCAGTCTTCCCTTGCTGTGCATGCACTGTGTAAGTTAAATATTACTTACAATATTCCATTCAAAGCAGATGGAACAGGGAAGAGGCAGGGAAGATGTGCAGAGTAATGGCAGATATACACAGTAGACATGAGATTGTTATATGTACTTTGTTTGGGATATAAATAAAAATACAAGTTATTAGGTTGACTGTTTTTACCCAAGGAGTCAAATACATGAAATGGCCAGCAAAGAGTGCCTCTGACATAACTTAAACATGTTATACTGTACCGAGTGTGGTTTGGTAATCTGCCTGTTGTCTGTTATCCCCCATCCAGGATTCTGCTGTAGGTAATAAGAACAAGAGCTTAGATTGGGACAATGTGTCTTTAAGTACTCAGAATCAAATAATATATCCTATATCCTCAAATGTTGTATGTAATTGTCTTGAAAGAGATGTGAACTATGAACATGGTTAATTTTCAAACAGTGTAGTACATTCTGTCTAACATCAATCTTATGTTTATAATGTGCAGGACTACATTGGCTTAGAGTAACACTGGGCTGTGTGAGCAGAATGGGTATTACACTGTCCTATGAAATTGTTAGTTTGGTGAATACTGAGCTGTATCCAACTTTTATCAGGTACACAGTCAAGATAATATTATACCAATATAATTTTATAATAAATTATATAGACTATAAAACAAAATCGTAAGAAAAAAAGAATAATAAATGGAATATTATTTCTCTAATCTCTTCAGTTATTCTTAGGCAAATCCATAGCTAAAGGTAAGTGCGTTCACAATGAATGCGGCAGAATTCTGATACTCTTGGGTATCCCAATTTGCATACATCAAAGGCGGCAAAGCTTATATAGAAGTAGGTTTAGTTTCCTCTAAAGTGGGTGATCAGGACGGTGTTTGGGTGGATTGGGGGTGGGGCATATATATATATATTGGGAAGTATGATATATATGCACAGGCAAAACACAGGACACAGGTACTTGTACTACCGCAATACGTACCCTGTTGTCACCATATCAGGATGGCAGCATCAGATTAATCTAATTAAAATATATTTTTTAAATGAGTAAAATGTTTTAAATATTCATAATTTTTTTTTTTAAACAAATTCAATTTGAGATTGTGAATTTTTACATATCAGGATGGCATTATTGTAGCATTTGGAGGGGGTTCCAGATGGGCTGAGAGGAGGATAGAAGACCTACATCCACACAAAGGGGCAATAAGAAAGGAATAGAAATACATAAACAGAAGGGGTGGATTAGGATGGAAATGTAATCTGGAAAATTTCTTGAAGCAGCCCTATAGTTGGTGAGGGTGGTTATGTTAACGGGGTGGGGTCTGTGAAGGGGCGACCATCAGTTGTTCCATTGAAGCTTGCACCTTGCGCAGAGGCTCAGAACGGAACACTGCCTGATCTGAGCTCCGATTGTGGCAGCCGGCAGCCATTGTGAATCAGCCCAGCATGGGGGGTGAGAGAGGGGCTGTGGCAAGTCACTAAGGGGTGTAGGGCTGGCAACAGAAGTCAGGGGGCCAGATGCACTCATTTTTTGCCCCCCCCCATCCCTCCCCGCCAATTATAGGCCAGCTCGAGAGTCTTTCTTACCTATATGGTGGTTTCTCTGCAATGAGGAACCTCTGAAGAATTTGTTCCTCCCTGAGCAGATAGCGTCGGTATTCACTATTCATACAGGAGATCACATGGTCCAGAAGATGCCTTTTTCCATAAAAATGTAACAAATATCATCATCATAAAAACTGAGCTTCAACCAGATAATACATAAGGCCTGATCCACACTTGTATGCAAACCCAATTTGCGTACAAGTCAGATGTTTAATGATCGGCACGGAAGTCGCAGTCCGCCCGAGCCGCAGCATGGTTGACATGCTGCAACCGTTAGAGGGTGGGTAGGTGGTGGGACTGAGAGCATTCTTGAAAATGGGAATGTGTTGGGGGATATCCACAAATATTAAGTATACCCCGAATATACCTCCGATGTCTGCTGCAGTCCCTCCCCATTTCTGACAGCAGCAACGAGGGTCGACAACAGAAACTTGGAGTCTTAGCAGACTCATGTTTTTGCCCCCCCATCCCTCCCCGCTAGGTACAGCCCAATTGTCATTGACCCATCCCTCATCCCCCTGTGTCTTTCAGCCTCACCCCTCCCTGCATCTTTCAACCTTTTTCTAATTCTCACCTCCCCTGTGCCTCTCAGCCTCATCCTACCCGTCTCTCAGTCACTTCCTACACTTGTCTCTTAGCTTCACCCCTGTGTCTCTCAATCTTATCCCCTCTCTATGTCTTTCAGCATCCCCCCACATGTCTCTCAGCCCCATCAACCTGTGTTTCCAGCACATTCCCCTGTGTCTCTTTATCTTTGAGTCTTCAGCTCCATTCCCTCATGTCACTTTACCTTTATTCCCCCCTAACTCTTGCCGGGCCAGTGTCTCTCCATCTCAGCCCACACTTACCTTCTGCTGCCTGTTGAGGCTGCTACTCCCTTTCGAGGGTGGCTCGGCTCCTCTCCTATTCAGTGAAGTGACGTTATGATTTCATGAGCCCTTTGGTGGCACGAGAAAAAACTTTATTGCTCTAGGCGCCTTGCTCTCTCACTTTCTGCCTGTTCCATGTTAAATATTAGCAGCACATACAAGGGGGACACATGAACTGGTCGAAGCCCCTTGTGATCTCGGTGCCCATACAAGTGTATCCCTTGTGCCCCCCTTTTGCCGGGCCTGTTTCACTGCTCAATTTGCCAAGCTCCAGATGGCATTATCCTATAGTAGCCTCTCTGGTCAACAGTCGTAATGCACGCTCATCTCGACGGCACACATGCACATTGGCTGCTGAGGACTCGAACTAGGAAGCAGGGTGATAGCTTTACGCTGTCGCACTGTTTCCATCTCTTTGCCAAGACAGTCTCTTATCGACGCCCATCTCCTGGCAAGAGGATTTTAGTAAATTTGCTTGAAAATATTTATTTTTTTACATTACAAATTTGGGTTAAAAATATTTATCACATCCACCTTAAAAATGCGAATTGTAATAAATATACCCAATAGATAGATAATCCCACCTCTACTAACAGCAGGGAAGGAGGAGAATCAATGCTGTCGGTCTGCTCTCTCTCAGGGCTCTATTTATTAACATTATTTTTACTAAAATAAAGTGAAAAAAGGTGTTTTCACACTCTTTTCACATTATTTTAGTATCACCTAAAGTTACTACAGGGCAATTGGAGTAGAATTCGTAAAATTCGACTCCAAGCCCTAATTATCACTTATTTTTAGTAAGCAGATCGCATTTCCCATAATTGTAATGGAAAATGTGATCTGGCCAAAGTTACTAAAACTAAATTGTGAAAAAATCCTGGGGAAAGCCCTGGAGGTGGCATTATCCAGGGTCTCCCCCAGTTACTGGACTCCTGCTCTGCTCTAACGGGCAGAGCAGAGCCCGGAGCCGGCCCCTGTGATCAGCTGTGCGGTCTAAACAGACCACACACTGATCACTGATAAAAAAAAAAGTAAAAAAAAAATTGTAAAAAAATAAAAACTTACCTGAGTCCAGGGACCGGTGATCGGGGCTCCCGTGATGTCCTCCCTCCGGTCAGCTGGTCTCCCAGCCTGCACTGGTGCCCAGTCGTCACCTGACTGAGTCCCGCTGCAGTTTGGGATGTCAGCTGATCGGAACAATGGAAGACATCACCGGAGCACCGATGACTGCAGGTAAGTGTAATTAAGGGAGGGGGCGTCGCGGGGGGGGTCCGTGATCGTGGGGGGCAGGGCTTAGCACCAGGACAGGGCTTATAGACGGTCGGTCGCGCATGCGTCGGCACTTGTCATGGTATTTTTGTGAAAATACCGTGATAAGTGTGCGGAGTGGATTCGCAGGGACAGAGCTTTGTCCCTGCAAGGGATTTGTTGTAAATCCCTGTGATATTGCCTGAATTCGCAATGCAAATTCAGTCGGTAATATCACACTACAATCTGCATTACAAATGCGGATTATAGTAAATATGGTACGCAATCGGAAAGCCGGCGGACGTATGCAAAACAGTCGGCTTCCTGACTGCTTTATCCCGGCGAGGGTTAAATGACAGGCGTCTAATTCTACAATGACAGGCCTGTCATTTTACTGATGCCGGGAGACCGGAGCCCAGCATCCCGATCGAAGCGCTGCGGACTGCCGCGGGGTGGGGGTGGGTTAGGTTTAGGGCTCCCGGGGGGGGGACTTAGAGTTAGGCATCCCCCCGGGAGGTTAGGGTTAGGGTAGGGGGAGGGAGGGTTAAGCACTCCGGGTGGGACCTAGGGTTAGGCACCCCCCCTGGGGACTTAGGTTTAGGCGGCGGGGAAGGGGGGGTTAGGTTTAGGCACTTAGAGGGGGGATTAGGGTTAGACACTAGGGGGAAGGGTAGAGTTAGGCACCCCTAAGGAGGGTTAGGTTAGTTGACACTTACCTGGGGACAATCGGGATTTTCAGCCGTGTCGGCCTGCTGCTGTCGGGGTTCGAACCGCCGGACTTGTGTCCAGTGGTAATTCGTATGTATTCCGTAAATATAACCCTTATTCTGCTAATACCATCTCCCCACACCTCAATGGAAACACCTCATTGTTACATTGTAACAATCTATGTGCTTAAATCAGCAGCTGGTACTTATGGCCGGGTGCACACATGGAGATACTCTATATATCGCTCATTCTATAAACAAGCGATATATTGCAAGTGCATTGACTGGTGTGTACACCTAATATGTCTGTGTACGACGTCATTTACAGACATATCTGGTTGGCCCTGTAGCACACCGATGCCGATATATATCTGAAACATATATTGGTGCATCTGCAGGTGTGTAAAGGCGACCCGCCAACCTCCTGTACACTTGTTGCAGGGACCACTGACATGGACATCTCAAATGGGCGGGCCCAGCTGTGATGTCAGCCCAGACACAACAAGCAGCCGATTGTTAAGTGTGTACAGCTTACCAGCAGACCGATCAGTCATTCTAGTGTGTATAAAGCATAACACACAGCAGAGAGAACCAGGAAACAGTTTAAAACAGTGCAGATCATCCAGGTAGAGCTCAGAGGCTCGTTCCTCAGATGGAGTACCTGCATATTCTTTACTTCTATGGCTGGCGATATGGTGTGTGGGTAAGGGTGGGAGGTTGTACTCAGAAACCACCCTTAAGTGTGCCACTAATCTAAAATAGAATGCATGGAAGTTCTTATTTAGATGCTCAAAAAATCTTTCCTTAAGTCTGCTTTATGATTCAGTACTTTGTGATTTTTTAAATGACATTTTAATTACTTTTGTATATTATAGTTTTTGCAAATTAATAATTAGAAGTTAGGGATATGTTGAATATGAGAACATAGTTGTGTAAGTAGAGGATTATGTTTTGTGTCCTGACACATGGCTTCTGCTTTGATATTCAAGGTAATTAATGATTTGAGATCTCTCCCCCTTCATGGCCAATTCAATTAAAGTTTTAGCTTTGGGACATACGTACTCTCCTGGAATCTCAAGGAGACCTCTGAATTTCAGGTGACTCTCCCGACTTTGAGTAGAGTATATCAGTCCCCCACATGTCACTAACTACCCCTTGAAGCTGGCGGTCCAGGCAGGTTAATGTTGCAATTTACTTTGAATCATGTAATTGTGGCCCTGCCACCAGCTTTATAATACAAGGAATGTTTCTATCAAATCTGTTATTATGTCTCTATGGGCTCTATTTACTACAATCCGCATATTGAATGCGGATTGTAGTGTGATATTACCGAGTGAATTCGCATTGCGAATTCAGGCAATATCACAGGGATTTACTATAAATCCCTTGCAGGGACAGAGCTTGCGATAAAGCTCTGTCCCTGCGGATCCCATCCGCACTCTAGTCGCGGTATTTTCGGAAAAAATACCGTGACTAAGAGCCCGCGCATGCGCCGACCGACAACCGCTACTACCACCCCACCAACACTAAGCCCCGCCCCCCGCGATCGCGGACCCCCCCTCCCCCCCCACGACCCCCCCCTCCCCCCCCACGACCCCCCCTCCCTTCATTACACTTACCTGCATCCCCCTGGCCTCCGGTGATCTTCTCCGGGCTTCCCGATCAGGTGATCTCCCATACTGCACTGGGGCCCGATCACCTGATGACCGGGCAGCAGGGCACTATGGGAGACCAGCTGACCGGAGAGGAGCCATCACCGGAGGCCCGATCACCGGTCCCTGGATTCAGGTAAGTGAAAAAAAAAAATGTTTCATTTTTTTTTTCTTTTTTTTACAGTAATCAGCTTGCGGTCTGCTTAGACCACATAGCTGATTACTGGTACCGGCTCCCGCCTCTGCTCTCCCCGTTAGAGCAGAGTGGGAGCCCGGTAACCGGGGGAGACCCTGTATAACGCCACCTCCAGGTGGCGTTATTATCACAGGGCTTCCCCCGGTATTTTTTTACAATTTATTTTTAGTAACTTAGGTCGGATCACATTTCCCATTACAATTATGGAAAATGCGATCTGCTTTACTAAGAATAAGTGATACTGGGGGTTGGAGTAGAATTTTACTAATTCTACTCCAATTGCCCTATAGTAACTACAGGTGAAACAAAAATAATGTGAAAAGGGTGTGAAAACACCCTTTTTCACTTTATTTTAGTAAAAATAATGTTAATAAATAGAGCCCTATGTCTTATATATTTATGTATGGTATGCCTTTTTCAGAAACCTTGGCATAATGGTCTGCTCATCAATGTGTGATATTGATGGAACTATAACGCCCTTTATTGTTTACCGATTGGCAAATGTCTGGAAGGAGCTACCACTTATAGTATTTGGTAAGACAGCCATAAGAGTGACATAATAGATATTTGCAAATTAACATATTTACTATAGTCCATAAACAACTTACATATAAAAAGAACACAAAATAGACATATATTAAATTAGTTTGTTAATACATATTTTATTGTGAGGATTAGTTACGGAATAAGGGGGGTATCCAATTAGATGCGATAATCCATTTTCTCCCATAAACCCGCGGTCATGTGGTACAATTTTTGTGAGATAACTTTCCTCCCAATTCTATTTGCCTTTTTTTTCACAAAAAATAGGTCATTTTACTCGAGAGAACTTTTCTCCAATTTTAATTTTCTTGAGAAACCACTTCTCCATAGTAAAACACTGCCTTTTCGCAGTTTGTGGGGCATAATGTATAAGGGGCACTACTACTGCGTGGCAAAACCTGAATGGGCTCTGTGTAGCATAAATTTAATGAGGTCTATGTGGCATCACATGGATGGGCTCTGTGTGGGGGCAAATGGATGTGGTTTTTTTAACACTGGGGGGGCCTTATAAAAGATCTTGCTATGTGGCCCACAAAGTTCTAATTACGCCCTTGCATGCAAACACAGAGGCTCTGGATTTAATATGAACTTGCAGACTGAGGTTAAAAGGATACTTTTGTAGCTTTCTCACAGGTTTTTATCAGACTGACAGTTTCCACTGGAATCAGCCCCAGAACCAGTGTAATTTAAGAGTGTCCCCATTTTTTAGGTATTGTGTGATAGTGTGTGTCCAATGTTACTCGATGTTACCGATTGTTTCTCTATGTTGGCCAAGTCTATGGATGTCTGTAAGGGGAAGTGGGCTGAGTACGCAATATGAATGCACACATTGAATTAGCACCGCAGATATTAGCAATGCAGTTGTGTGCGTAAGCGATCCATGCTGAATCAGGCCCAATGTCTGATTACATTAATATAGGTGACAGGTACAGTAATTATTTGCTCTATCAATAACCCATGTATATTTTTTTCTAATGTTGTCAGGACTATTCCAGTTATAGGACCTTGGAAAGGACTGGGCATATTACAAATTGTTTATTGCACTCTAAGGGCTCAATCCAATTGAATAGCGCTGGGAAGGAGCTCCCGGAGCCATTCAATTCAGCGTGCTGTTATTTCGGAGAATGTCCGTTCTCCCGCCAAAACATGGTGTTTAGTCGCGAGAACCGGCATTCTCCGACTTAAGTGCCCGGTGCGATGCTGTTTCCACCATGCTAAGGGCAGAAACTGGCATCACGCCAGCAGTTTTGTCAGATTTCCGTTCGCGCCCCAGGATGGGTGTGAGAAGAAATCCTTCATTCGGGATTAATAGATCCAGGAGCTCCTTCCCAGCGCTATTCAATTTGCGTTGAATTGAATTGAGCCCTATATGTGGCATAAGTGAAGCCAGTTTGCATCTTGCTCTGGATCAGAATCTCAAAATGAACATTGGTACATTGGTGTATGCAGGTTTAGTAAGGTGGTTCATGAGCCGATGACACACCGTGAGGAGTAATCAGATTAGACCATCACCCAGGATAAAATAAACTTTTACTGCATCTTGTGTCTCTTCTGCACAGTTCTTAGCTACAGCACAGACCGTATGAAAGCTATGGCTCACAGAGGTGATCTCAAGAGCTGATATTGTCTTTACTTTACGACTGATGGTGGGATGTATTAACGGGGAGAATATGGTAAAACCCCCGAAAATGCAGTTTTCGGGGGTTTACTGCATTCCCCATATGTACAAAGCACCGGAATGCATAGTCCCGGTGGGTATTGCCACTTTCTCATCACCCCCGTGGCCCACGGCCTTCTACGCATGTGCAGAAGGATGCCAGAGGGACTTCTGAGTGTTAAACCAGGAAGCCCCTCTGTCCGGAGCCATCGCAAAGGACGGCTCCTATCGGGAGAGCTGTCCTTTGTGATATTCTAGCTACATTCCTTGGTAATGAACCGCGCTATGTACCCGAAGACAGGCGGGATGTGTCGCATTGCGGATCCGATGCTTAGTAAATCCCACCCTGAGTTTGCCTCTTGGTTTCTCACCTGTACACAGCATGCCTCTAGTCATTCACCTTGCTCTCACTTAGGACCATATTCATCATCACTTTATTTCCTTTCCTTCCCAATGTGGCCCGGCATTCCCATACACTAGTATGGGGACCTAAATTCATCAAGCTTGGCTTCAGGAACATTCACCATCTTCAGTTGCCATTTCTTCCTGCACTGTCATTGCTTCCCTATGGGAAGGAGTCCTGGGTTGCGAAGAGGGATACTTTCGGATCCCTCTGTCCCTTCTGCCGGGGCTTTGTGCGCCGGTGTGATCCCTAGTTCATGCACTAGTGGCAATGATCATTTTCACTGCTATGAATGCGGGGAGATAGCTGATTTTTTACTGAAACTGATAAATTGCTCCGATGCTCCTGGCGAAATAGAATGTTAACTATCAGGTGCCGTCTGACCCCCCAATAATTAACATAATGAATATGGCCCTGTACATCAGACCACACTTCTAACTTCACTGACAGGTCAGGCGTGACCTCTCCTATGCATTTGGCAAATCTCAGTTACTGGGCTCTGGGGTCTTTCAAGACACATACTCTTTTTACAATCAACTGTCCGCTCACTTTACCTTTCCTACAGTCAGAGTCTGAGCACAACAACAATACCTGTGATCATTTGCAGCCAGGGCTAACTTTATGGGGCATGAAATTGTCTCAACAGTGCACGGCTGTACCCAGCACTCCCATCTGCCCCCAAACAGCTAGGTTTGTTCTCCCATCCAAGATCCCAGTGATAGGGCCAGGTCCCATTTTATGCTCTGTAATCCCAGCATACAGCATGTCCCACCCCAGGATTGGTACCTATTTACCCCTGATACATCAATCAAACATATTCATTAACGGATCATTGCATATAAACAGGCTGGTAATGACAAATTTAATTTATTTATACAAACGGTTCATAATTCTATCACAACTAAATATTTGTTCTAACTAACGGACTCATTTATTATAAGGGGCCTGATATGGCCGTCCAATATTCACCAAGCCCCGAACACTGAAAATTATCGAAGTTAGCTTGCGAGAATCCACGCCATCTTCAGGTGGTGCTGATTCCCAGCTTCCCGCTCATTCCTATGGGAAGGAGGTTCAGGATTGAAAGAGGGATCTGAGTGGATCCCTCCACCACCTTCACAGCGAGTGACCTGCAGACATGTGCATGTGTAACACTCTGACGTATCTCTAGCATTCCAAACACGTTTAGGGACTTAAGGCACACATCCACTTAATGTCATGAAAACGACTGCATGATTACGACATTGTAATCGTGCAATCGTTTGTCAGTCTGTGATGTGCCTACACTAAATGAGCAGCCGTTCAGTGTAGGAACATCAATCATCTCCAAACATGCTGAACCTGACGTTATCGTCAGGTTGTACAACATATTTGGTCGATGATAGATGTCTAAACGACCACCTGGAGCGCGTATCGCTGGTCGTTTTAGACATTTTTTTAAACGATGTGCAAACGATTATTGAACTATAACAATATCATTATCATTCAATCGCTCAATTTAATCATCTAGTGGATGTGTGCCTTACTCTTGTAATGTAGAAGGATAGTGCAGTTTGTTGTGACCTCTTCCTCCGACGGAGTATCCTCGTACTTTCTGGCTGTAGGGCAGAGCTGCAAGGACCTTCTTAACCCACCTTCAATAACTCTAAATCTTTTATAGTTAAATGTTTTTTGTATCACAGGATACTTCCTGGAACAAATGAAAAGCGTCACACCTCTGTCACTAGAAGCAATTTAACATTGTTCACAAGTAATTTTTGTATGCTCAGACATTCCGCCCTAAATAACAGAACCTTACCAACAAGTTTTCTTTTTGCTAAATTAAATAAAGAACAATTCTACCTTCACTATATTTTTCTTGACCTATATGCTGTGGTAACATTTCATTTACAAGTCATATACTGGTAACATTTGATTTACAAGTCATATACTGTACATATATTTATACAACAATTTAACTTTGTGTTCACTAAAATGATATAGGACCCATATATCGTGCAGAAGTTTCCCCAGTTAGTCTAATTGACAGGAGTTACACATGGAAGGCTTGTGTGTACGGATTGATCCATCTGTTGATGGACCACACTTTCCGTGAAATGGCCATTTCTGGTCCTCCATCTTCTGGGATTGTCATGGGCGTCTCTTGGGCGTATAATGCGGCTTTAGTACACAATCATAGCGTGCAAATGGAAATTGGACGCCTGTTACAGACAGATATATTGCATCCAGCATGGGGTGAGTGCAAGTCCAGATACTAATGATGCATATATAAAAACATTGGGCGGGATAGGCTTCCACATGCATCTAAGGCAAGTATCCTGGACTGCCTTGTTTCTCTGCAGTTGCTAAATGGAGTTACTGGGAGACAACTAGGTGGCAACTGGGCTTACACATGTAAGAGAACCATTCCATGGGCGTGTAGCCACCATTCTGAGACATGTATACAAAGCGGACACCAGTCTCACATGGATCTCCTGCACCTAGCATGGGACAGGTGTAAGTGCCAATGATAGTGATGCCGGTTGCTCTCACAGATGGGGGAGTGGGGTGGGATCACATAGGTGCTTATGACTTTTTGTGTATGTTCGCGTTAGTAGTTCGTTCACTACAGGCATCCAGACTTGTGCTCACATTAGGTGGAACTCAGAATCTGGCCCCAAATGTTACAAATGTTTGAATGTTTACAGCTTCATGTTATACACTTTATGTTTTCTTTTATGTTTCAGAAAATACAAAACCAGCAGAATCAACGTAACATATTTGGAGGTAAAAACTACAGACTGAATAAATTATTGCTGTACGTGGATTTCTTATTACAATACAAATCAATAAAATGAATTACACACTGACATCAAACTATGGAGTTTTTTCTAAGCCTTTTTCTAAACAATGAAGTGAAATGACCTGGCCGTGATTCCATATCTCCAATCCATATGTATTGCGGTAAATCTCAAAAAAGTGCAATTTTCTGAGGTTATACCACATTTTACAGTTTGATACATCTAAGTATCACTAAGGGGCCCATCTATCAATATAGCGCCCATGATCACATTGCAGGATGTGATTACACCGCCCACATGTAATAAATAGCGCACGCAGGGACAGGGGATCAGAAAGGATCACGTCCCTGCGATGTGCTCAGAGTGAAGAGATTGCATCAGAGGTCTATAAACTCCCCATCGCCTGATGAGTGTTCTCTCCTAACAGTGCAGGGTAAATCATCAACCATAGTCATAATGAAATAATGACACAGAGACTTATATAAGGGGAAAGGAAGGTCAGCTTTATTTAATTTCAAACTAATTAAACTATTTAATGTATAACTGAACTAACTAATAGAATAAGAAAGAAAGACAGACAAAGTATGGTGGCGCAGAAAGAACGGCCCCACAATGCAAGATCACCAACTGCATACTCACATCGATCTTCTAAATGGGAGGCGAGCAGCCAGCCCATTACCACGCCCAAGGTATCCACGACGTGAGGCCCACCTGGTTAGGTGGTTGCCGCTGACCCCAGTAGGATAAAATCAGCCTAAGCCATGTATTGGAAGGGAGAGCACCTCAAGCTCCAAAGACAGATTATTATTATTATTATCCTTTATTTATATGGCGCCACAAAGGTTCCGCAGCGCCTTACACAGTACATAAATGAGCACACAAGAAAAACAGTTAATAGTAATACAAAACAATGCAGGACAAGGACAAGGTTATAAACTCAGCTGCAAAACACAAGCAGCAGGACATGAGCAACCAGGTGTTAGGTGCCATTGTGGGGAGTTAGGAGTAAATTATACTATAAGTAGGGGGAGGAGAAGCACGTGAGGATGAGGGCCCTGCTCGTGAGAGCTTACATTCTAAAGGGGAAGGGCAGACAGACAGGGGCGACACAGAGGGCTAGATAGTGAAGAAGGAGCATGGAGCAGTGGGTTAGGATATGTGCTGCGGAATGTGTGTGTATAAGACGACCTGATGTTATGTAAAAATTAAGTCCTTCATACATCTATCTCTATGATAGAAAATAGATTGTTTGTGTTATTTACATGAGAGATGTACAAAGTAAAGTAGAAGCACTTTAATTTGTGTGTTACATTTTAGCATCTATATACAGCCTGACAAGAAATGCAGCTATTATGGCACTGTTCCGCCATCCTAATACAGTAGTGACTACTTTAGTTCCAGCTGCTGGGTGCTATGCCATGCTCCTGTGAGTGGGTGCATCTCACATGCTAGACCCACTCACAGATGGCGACTGCTACCGTTCTTTCCCGCCACAAGAAAAGCCGACACCAAACAACTCAATGAATAAGGGAGGGAGGGCGGGAAACAGCCGACCAGAGAAATTTCTATAAAATGGCTGCCAAGTAGCATCTCTGAAATAGCACTGACACACCCTCTGCCAATCCTATAGGCTAACCAAACCTAACCCCACCCCACAACACTACCTCACTAAACAACTAGCCCCTTCTTGTCTAGAGGCCGACACCCACAGGCTCGGATGTTAACTTTAACTCCTTGCATATGAAATGCACTCCGTCCTAATTACTATTATTATTATCATTTATGTATATGGCGCCACAAATGTTCTGCAGCGCCTTACAAAGTCTTTTCACTCCTTTGCTGGGACTCCTGCACATGTATGTTCTACTGACCACACATGTGCCGAGGCCATTGCCGGAGACACTTCCACAAATGGCCTATCCTGGGAAATTTTAATAAGTGTAGACCATAGGCTGCAGCAGCACAATGCCATCTTCAATTGGTGTTTGCTGCAGGGGCCAAACTCTGGGATGTTTCCCATTGTGGAGCTTGGTAAATCCAACAGCATCACATCCCCAGAGAAACCCATGGGGGACGCAGCTGCTGTCAGAAATGGAGGGACTGTGGCCCTGAATCAGGGCCGGCCTTCTGTTTTTTTAGAGCGGCTTCCTGGCCACTCGCATAGCTGTGGGTGACCACCCACAACTATAGCGAGTGGCCAGGAAGATGATCGCGATGGTCAACACCATCATGACCATCGGGCTTGCGACAAGACCCTTGTGGTAGGGTCTCGTTGCCGCAAGCCCCAGAGAGATTTCGGCTCTAACAGAGCCGGAATCTCTCCACTGACATCACTCGTGATGTCAGTGGGGCCGCCCCCAAACGAAGGCGTTCACAAGGGAACGCCTCCGTTTGGGCAGTAACTCCCCCGGTCCGCCCAGCAAAGGGGGCGTGCTGTCACTCAACATGAACAGCGTGCCCAGTTTGGTAAGAGACCCGGAACAACGGCTTGGCCGTCGCTATCCGGGTCTCGCGCATGCTCACGACAGAGCCGTCTCTGTAGTGCGCAAGCGCACTGGGCCACCATCGACCTGCTTGCGAGCGCATAGCGCTCGCGAGCGGGTCTGAATCAGGCCCAATAGCAGATATTGAAGATATGTGCTGCAGTTACTGCTTCATATATTGGGGTGATACTAAATATTTGTAGGTATCCATACGTAGGGGTCTATTTATCATTACATATTTAAACACCTTTTTCCGGAGAATATGGCGCAAATATTTAATGATAAATATTCCCCAAAGCATGGATCCAGCTTTTCTATATACAGTATTTAGTACTATGGATCCAGCTTTTCTATATACAGTATTTAGTATGGATCTGGATTTTCTATATACAGTATTTAGTATGGATCCAGCTTTTCTATATACAGTATTTAGTATAGATCTGGCTTTTCTATATACAGTATTTAGTATGGATCCAGCTTTTCTATATACTGTATTTAGTATGGATCCAGCTCTTCTATATACAGTATTTAGTATGGATCTGGCGTTTCTATATACAGTATTTAGTATGGATCTGGCTTTTCTATTTACCGTATTTAGCATGGATCCGGCTTTTCTATATACAGTATTTAGTATAGATCCAGCTTTTCTATATACAGTATTTAGTATGGATCTGGCTTTTCTATATACAGTTATTTAGTATGGATCCAGCTTTTCTATATACAGTATTTAGCATGGATCCGGCTTTTCTATATACAGTATTTAGTATAGATCCAGCTTTTCTATATACAGTATTTAGTATGGATCCGGCTTTTCTATATACAGTTATTTAGTATGGTTCCAGCTTTTCTATATACAGTATTTAGTATAGATCCAGCTTTTCTATATACTGTATTTAGTATAGATCTGGCTTTTCTATATACAGTATTTAGTATGGATCCAGCTTTTCTATATACTGTATTTAGTATGGATCCAGCTCTTCTATATACAGTATTTAGTATGGATCTGGCGTTTCTATATACAGTATTTAGTATGGATCTGGCTTTTCTATTTACCGTATTTAGCATGGATCCGGCTTTTCTATATACAGTATTTAGTATAGATCCAGCTTTTCTATATACAGTATTTAGTATGGATCTGGCTTTTCTATATACAGTTATTTAGTATGGATCCAGCTTTTCTATATACAGTATTTAGTATAGATCCAGCTTTTCTATATACATTATTTAGTATGGATCTGGCTTTTCTATATACAGTATTTAGTATGGATCTGGCTTTTCTATATACACTACTTAGTATGGATCCGGCTTTTCTACATACAGTATTTAGTATGGATCTGGCTTTTCTATATACAGTATTTAGTATAGTTCCAGCTTTTCTATGTACAGTATTTAGTATGGATCTGGCTTTTCTATATACAGTATTTAGTATAGTTCCAGCTTTTCTATATACAGTATTTAGTATGGATCCAACTTTTCTATATACAGTATTTAGTATGGATCTAGCTTTTCTATATACAGTATTTAGTATGGATCTGGCTTTTCTATATACAGTATTTAGTATGGATCTGGCTTTTCTATATACAGTATTTAGTATAGATCAAGCTTTTCTATATACAGTATTTAGTATGGATCCGGCTTTTCTACATACAGTACTTAGTATGGATCCGGCTTTTCTACATACAGTATTTAGTATGGATCCAGCTTTTCTACATACAGTATTTAGTATAGATCCAGCTTTTCTATATACAGTATTTAGTATGGATCCGGCTTTTCTATATACAGTATTTAGTATGGATCCAGCTTTTCTATATACAGTATTTAGTATGGATCCGGCTTTTCTATATACAGTATTTAGTATAGATCTGGCTATTCTATATACAGTATTTAGTATGGATCTGGCTTTTCTATATACAGTATTTAGTATGGAGCTGGCTTTTCTGTATACAGTATTTAGTATGGATCTGGCTTTTTTATATACAGTATTTAGTATGGATCTGGCTTTTCTATGTATAGTACTTAGTATGGATCCGGCTTTTCTATATACAGTATTTAGTATAGATCCAGCTTTGCTATATACAGTATTTAGTATGGATCTGGCTTTTCTGTATACAGTATTTAGTATAGATCCAGCTTTGCTATATACAGTATTTAGTATGGATCTGTCTTTTCTATATACAGTATTTAGTATGGATCTGGCGTTTCTATATACAGTATTTAGTATGGATCTGGCTTTTCTATTTACCGTATTTAGCATGGATCCGGCTTTTCTATATACAGTATTTAGTATAGATCCAGCTTTTCTATATACAGTATTTAGTATGGATCTGGCTTTTCTATATACAGTTATTTAGTATGGATCCAGCTTTTCTATATACAGTATTTAGCATGGATCCGGCTTTTCTATATACAGTATTTAGTATAGATCCAGCTTTTCTATATACAGTATTTAGTATGGATCCGGCTTTTCTATATACAGTTATTTAGTATGGATCCAGCTTTTCTATATACAGTATTTAGTATAGATCCAGCTTTTCTATATACTGTATTTAGTATAGATCTGGCTTTTCTATATACAGTATTTAGTATGGATCCAGCTTTTCTATATACTGTATTTAGTATGGATCCAGCTCTTCTATATACAGTATTTAGTATGGATCTGGCGTTTCTATATACAGTATTTAGTATGGATCTGGCTTTTCTATTTACCGTATTTAGCATGGATCCGGCTTTTCTATATACAGTATTTAGTATAGATCCAGCTTTTCTATATACAGTATTTAGTATGGATCTGGCTTTTCTATATACAGTTATTTAGTATGGATCCAGCTTTTCTATATACAGTATTTAGTATAGATCCAGCTTTTCTATATACATTATTTAGTATGGATCTGGCTTTTCTATATACAGTATTTAGTATGGATCTAGCTTTTCTATATACACTACTTAGTATGGATCCGGCTTTTCTACATACAGTATTTAGTATGGATCTGGCTTTTCTATATACAGTATTTAGTATAGTTCCAGCTTTTCTATGTACAGTATTTAGTATGGATCTGGCTTTTCTATATACAGTATTTAGTATAGTTCCAGCTTTTCTATATACAGTATTTAGTATGGATCCAACTTTTCTATATACAGTATTTAGTATGGATCTAGCTTTTCTATATACAGTATTTAGTATGGATCTGGCTTTTCTATATACAGTATTTAGTATGGATCTGGCTTTTCTATATACAGTATTTAGTATAGATCAAGCTTTTCTATATACAGTATTTAGTATGGATCCGGCTTTTCTACATACAGTACTTAGTATGGATCCGGCTTTTCTACATACAGTATTTAGTATGGATCCAGCTTTTCTACATACAGTATTTAGTATAGATCCAGCTTTTCTATATACAGTATTTAGTATGGATCCGGCTTTTCTATATACAGTATTTAGTATGGATCCAGCTTTTCTATATACAGTATTTAGTATAGATCCGGCTTTTCTATATACAGTATTTAGTATAGATCTGGCTATTCTATATACAGTATTTAGTATGGATCTGGCTTTTCTATATACAGTATTTAGTATGGAGCTGGCTTTTCTGTATACAGTATTTAGTATGGATCTGGCTTTTTTATATACAGTATTTAGTATGGGTCTGGCTTTTCTATGTATAGTACTTAGTATGGATCCGGCTTTTCTATATACAGTATTTAGTATAGATCCAGCTTTGCTATATACAGTATTTAGTATGGATCTGGCTTTTCTGTATACAGTATTTAGTATAGATCCAGCTTTGCTATATACAGTATTTAGTATGGATCTGGCTTTTCTATATACAGTATTTAGTATGGATCCGGCATTTCTATATACAGTATTTAGTATAGATCCAGCTTTTCTATATACAGTATTTAGTATGGATCTGGCTTTTCTATATACAGTATTTAGTATGGATCTGGCTTTTCTATATACAGTATTTAGTATAGATCAAGCTTTTCTATATACAGTATTTAGTATGGAGCTGGCTTTTCTGTGTGCATGAATTTTGTGTGGATTCATTTTCTTTCTATATATTTAGCATAAATCAGGCTTTTTCAATATACATATTGTTCTGGCTTTTGCCCTCTTCTAAAGGGGTCCTTAGGGGCCACTGTACCATGCATGCTCAATCAAGGATATATACTAAAAATATTGCATGGTTTAGAGCAGCTTAAAATATATGAATGAAGGTTTCCTATACAGGTATGATATATGTTATGCTGCCTATTACACAGACTCTGGAGGGGGAGTCGCCTGTTTAGGAGAGGCAGCAGCAGCAACTCCCCCTCCCTGGGAGGAGACTGGCGGCACGGTGCACCCTCCGGATCTGGCTGGCGTTTTTCTATAGGAAAACGTGTGATCACCATACCTGCTCCTCCTGCCTGTCACCATGCCTGGCTGCAACTCCATTACCTGTACCATAGCCTGCAGCTACCGGGCTCTGTCCGGCCATGGAAGCCAGAAACGGGCATTATCCTTATAATTATCCCTAGACTTAACTGCTCAGTGATAGTGATTTTTTTTATTGAGGAGGGTTCCTGCTTCCCTTCAGCCACTGGCCAAACCACACTGACAGCTTGCAGATAATAATCAGCATGATTGGGTGGGGAATTATTACTCCTGGGTCTGGATACAATCTGCAGCTGAATACATGTAACCACAAGCTTGTCCTAGCTGCTGAGTTTACACTGCCGCGGTGGTGCTCTTTGAACTGCCCTGTTGGTGGGTTAGTAACAACCCACCAACAGGGCAGTTTTAGTGAGCGCTTTGGGAAGTGTCCTTGAAGACTGCTTTTTGTCGTTCTAGAGTGTGATACCCCTGAGGAGTTTATTGTCCCACTTCTAAAATATGTTCACCGTTAATTCATGTATTTCCACGTATAGTGTTCTTGATAAAAGTCGTCCTGACTGAAACGTTGAACACCAACATATTGGAATTGTGAGTCTTTATTATCCAGTCCTGGGAGTGCTACATTTTTTTGCATACTATATTATATATATATATATATATATATATATATATATATATACAGTTCCAGTCAAAAGTTTGGACACACCTTCTCTTTCATTGGTTTTGTTTATTTAAATTATTTTCAACATTGTAGATTAATACTGATGACATCAAAACTATGAAAGAACACATATGGAATTATGTTGTAAACAAAAAACTGTTAAACAAATCAAAATATGTTTTATATTTTAGATTCCTCAAAGTAGCCCCCTATTGCTTGGATTTAAATAAAAATAAACAAAAAACAATGAATGAGTAGGTGTGTCCAAACTTTTGACTGGTACGGTAGATATATATATATATATATATATATATATATATATATATATGTGTATGTATATATATATATACTGTAAATAGACAATGCAGGGGGCGCCCAATAGTGCGTGAATTGTATTTGATAAATAGGTAAAAAACACACTCCAGGTATAAGCAAGCAATGCCTGTACCTATTAAAACATCTCTATGGACTGAATACCACATGGTATATTTACTGTAATCCCCATGGCTAGCTCCGTCTGTCACCAGCTGTCTCCTCCGATCACGTCACCAAGTGTCCCCGGCGGCCGCCAGAGACCAGCGTGTCGTATACCGGGTTTCCATGCCTGAGCCACACGGGTAACCAGGGTACAGAAACAAGCGTCAGTGTAACCACGCCCTAATGCATTTCGTATAATACTTTGTCAGAGGGCTGGTCACACTGATGTTCTCATCGATATTTAACGGGACTGGAAGCCAATCCTGATGCGGCGCATCATCTCTCATTTACATAAGTAAACATACTATGTGAACGCTAGATGTATAAGGGGATTTAGTATTCAGTAGTGTCCGTAAGCAAAGCTTCCATCTCAATGATCTTCTTCAAAATAACCCTTATATTCCAAGGCACATTTCTCAGTTTCTTGTGGATATTATATATATATATAAGTTTTAACCCCCTCACACATATGAACATGGTGCAGCCTGCCTCTCTGGACTGTGAGGAATGAGGGGCACGTGGCAGGGATGTTTGTACTGCAGCTGCTGGATAGGGAAAAACTGTCCCCATTGAACAAGCCCAGTATGTTAGTGGGCTAAAGCGGTGCATGCGGTGAGCGGGAAGGAGCCCGCACGTGACCGCTAAGATAAGAGGAACTCCCGCAGGTGCTGCTGGGAATGTTGTTCCTGAGGCAGCTGAGTGGTAAGGGTCTCCCGTGTAGGTGGTACTTACCTCAGAGACGCAGCAGAGGCTGGGATGCAACGGAGGCAGATTGGCGGAGACCGGAACCCAGAGGAACCTCAGGGAGGAGAGCAGATCCATCTCCTGTGGCTCAGCCGACCTAGGAGGCGGAATCTGGATGGACCAGAGAAGACCTGAGCCAGCCCTTCATGGTGTTCAGTGTCAGTCAGTGGCAAACGGAGGCGGGACTTTCCCTTCTTGAGAGGCAGGCAGTGGGCGGTGAGATCCTGCAGCTGCTTCAGTAAAGAGAGGTGGAGACTGGGTGGTGAACTATCTGGAGAGAAGCTCCCATCTCCAGATCACAGGAGAGATCTGTAGAATGCAGTGCACAGCACTGTTCTTCGTTATGAGGGTCTAGCAGCTGAGCTAGCAGACAATATCACCTACTGTATACTGCTTAGTAAAAGGGATGCTACAGTGCATCTTCCTACACTTCAGTCTACATCGCACCCAGAGTAGCTGTACTCACAGAGAAAGCAAACCACAATTATTACAGGAATATTTCCCCTAGGGACAGGGAAACAGCTATAAACAGCTACTATACCTGGCCTGCAAGGAACTCCCTGCACCAAACTGATATACCTGTCAGCTCCCTGCAGGATTGAACTACATATGAGACAGCAGGGATTGCTCTAATTACTGTTACAAAGTACTCACTAACTCATACTGGAAAAGTAGACTGTAATTTCTAGGATATTGGGATCACAATAGCATTTAACCTTCACCATCTGCACATAGTAATACAGGCGATTGAGGCAGCCAGTGAAAGCCTAATTTACTCACTATATATTGCTTTAGTGACCTGGATCAGTTAGAAGCAGCTAGGAACTACAATATTCATATTGCTGCACAAATTAATCGACGTGGTCATTTCTGGAATAAACTCATGCTAAATGAAGCAATTGTGACAAAATATTTCAAACTCAGTGGCGACAGGGAGTAAACAGTTCAGCATCAAGCAATGTATCCTTGACATGGGAGTATAGAGTACAGGAGTTACAACCATGCACCACCTGTAAAGAATTTAGCTGGCCAGCAACTGTTATAACGGAATAATTTAAACAGTTAAAGTTAGCCATTTTAGGTATGCAGATTAGATATAGTGCAACATTGTAAAGTTTGTACAATATTCTGTTTTCTTGCCGTGTGTCTTAACCTCATTTAGTTTCGCAGACGTACAGACACGGCGACAAGAGAATTCCTGTTGAATAAAATTTATGGACACTGGAGTAATAAATTATATTTCTAATGGTTGAATTATAGTACTGATACAGAAGTTGTTACTTTGCTGAACTGATACGGTTGAATAAATTCACCATCTGATTGCACATTATTGCCTGTATCTATACTTGGTAACATTCCGGAAGGACCCAAGGTGATTCAGAGTCAGTGTTACTTGGTAAGGAAACACCCCAACACACTACTCTTAGAACAGTACACCCTTAGCGGGGTGTTACAAGAGTACTTCAATAGCAGGGCAGAGTAAAGGTGATCACTGCATTTATCTTCCACTAAATGTTGAGCACATACTGTGTTTATGAATAGCATTATCTATTAATGTAATCTAAGAATGACTAAAAGTATCACAAAGCAAAAATTGCGTGTCTGGACTTCAGCCTGCAGAAAACAAAATTGAAGCTTGGTGACCAAGTGATTATTTCAGACCCATCCAAGTTGGATCAGATCAGAGGTATGATTTGCTACATCAATTTCTCCTGAAACATAAGTAGCGTAAAACTGTTATTGCTGTTTTTGATTAAGAAGTGTGAAGACCTAAAATGGGTGGCTATTGAAAGCGATTTGATCGGAGACCAAAGGGTGGGTTTTCTCCCATGGCTCCCTCCACATCTGAGACCAGCCTCGGTGCATACGGTTCCATGTGTTAAGGCCACTTTGAGTATATGGGACAGGGTGAATAAACGGTTGAACTTAGCCTCATACCCATCCCCACTGACACCACTTCGGAGACATCCTTGGTTCCCTTTGGGGTGTGTGGGCCCTTACTCGCGCACCTGGTTAGCTGTGTGTTTCACTAGAGTCTTACATGTTGTTGGGATTTTGTCCCTCGAACTTTTGAGGAACTGTGCGAAAAATCTGGCCTACAACCGACATACCATTTTGCATATTTACAGATCACTAGTTTTATCAACTCCCTCAGTAAATCACGTTCCCTCAGGGAACTCAGCGCCTTTGAGCGCCTCTGTACTTACAACCCTGGTCGTAAAGGTACTATTTCCATTCTATATTCCCTATTAGCTGGGTCCCCCACTGAATTCAAGGAGCCATTTGAAATAGTATGGGAGACTGACCTGGGTAGGAATCTGGATGATGAGGAATGGTCAGATATTGATCAGTTGGTCTCTAAGACATCCATTAACACCAATCGTAAAGAAACTGCTTACAAACTTTATACCAGATGGTACATGGTCCCTGAAAAACTTAATTCCATCTACCCATTGATCAGACCTTTGTTGGCATCAGTGTGGACATAAAGGCTCCTATTTCCACATTTGGTGGGACTGTCCGCTGATTTCAACGTACTGGGATGAGGTCATGTCGTTGTTAAGTAATATCTTTAACTCTGCACCTATTAAGGATCCATTACATGTTTTACTATGTACACCATTTCCTGACACTTCTAAACCCTATAACAGACTATGTGGTCATGTATTTAACGCTGACCCTCATTTTGTACTTTTGAATCTGCTCTAGTTATTTAGATTTTATTGTTATTTTATTAACTTTGGTGCTTGGTGTCCCCCCCCCCCTTCTTTTCTTTCCCTCTCATTTATTTTCTTTTCTTTTATATTTAATATTGTATTTATTAGGTATTATTGGTTTTTATACCAAATTTTCTAAGACCAAATTTAAGAAAACAAGGTAGTTTGATGTTTTTCAATGTTTTTCTTTTCTATGGCTGTATTTTATTATTATCTGTTTTTATTTGTTTGTTATCTACCTTTTGAAACATAAAGAGATTAAAAAAAAGAAGTGTGAAGACCTGCTAAAAGCTTCTACTTGTTTAATTAGGTCTTTCAGAAAGAGACCACTCTATTATTTACTAGCATTTACTTGCAAGATTAGGTGAAAGTCAGACCGGACCAGATTCTGGCACGCCGGACCAGACCAGCTCCCTACAGTAACCTCTCCCGTTGAGGAGCTGTCAGCTCTGTAATGCACGTCCCCGACTCCCCATCCGGGGGGTGTGTCAGGCTGTCACCGGGGAGTGAGCAATCACAATGGCTCCCTGCCGGACCAGATGCCAGAACGCAGGGAGAGTGACATGCTGTTACTGGGGAGTGAGGGAGGGAGAGATTACAGCCAGCTCCCCACCCCCTGCTGCTGCTGCTGATCCCGGACTGTCAGCCCTGCACAGTAGCGTGTTCTGTGCGCTGCTGTCACCCGGGGACACTGTGCAGGGAGACATTACATACAGCCTCCTCCTACCTACCCCTGGATAGAGGCTACTGCTACCCCCGGACAGAGGGGAGGGAAGGAGGGGGGAGGGCCAGATGTTTGTAATTCTAACTCTATTAGATATAATAGATGTTAATGGTAGGAGGTTAAAGGAGTGAGTGATTAGCAATGCCAATACCATCTAAATGTTTAAAAAAAACAAAATAAAACACTAACATTTATTTTGCAAAATGTTCCACAATTGAACTTTTGACTATTTTAATCATCAATTCTAGTAGATGGAATGAGGCACAGATCACCTTATACCGCCATTCCAGATTCCGACACAGGATGCATACCACCTTATCCAGCCATTTTGGGTGCCGGAAGGGGGCATAGAACAACTTAGTTGTTCTGAGTCTGCGGAATGGGGCACAGGTCACCATAGATAGCCATTCAAGGTGCCGGAACAGGGTGCAAACCACCTTAGATAGCTGTTCCAGGTGCCAGAATGGGGAACAGACAGCCTTAGATAGCCGTTGAGGGTGCAGGAGCAGGGCGCAGGCCATTCTAGATAGCCAGAAAACATTATCCAGCCGTTCAGGGTTCCGGAACATGGCGCTGACCACTTTAGCCAGCGGTGTAGTGTGCCGGAACAGAGCACAGACTACCATAGCCAGCCTTTTAGGGTGCCAGGACACAGGCCAGGGTGCTCTTCTGCCACGCAAAGCTGCTTATGCAATTGTAGTGGCTAATTTATGCACACCCATGTAACGGCTTTCAAACGGCCAGGCACACCTGTGTTTCACTAACCACCCCGTCTCCACCCTCAAATGGTCACTTCCTGTCAATCAATCTGCAATGGGCCTCCGTGGTCTGCGTGAATGCACAGCGAATGCACTGCTGCCTTCGTGCACGTGCACTACGATGCATACGCATGCGCAATGGAAAATAATCACTCAATCTGCGTGCAAATTGCAGTTGCGTTTAGCACTGAATCAGGCCCATAGTGCCACTGATTCATATTACACTACATAGTGGTGTGGTGTCCCTTATTCATGTTATGACACACAGCAGGGCCCCTTTTACACAATGCCCACAGTAGTGCCCCTTATGCAATGCCCCCATTAGTAGTGCCCCAGGTAGTCATGCCCCCAGTAGTAATGCCCCCTGTAGTAGTGCCCCAGGTAGTGTCTCCAATAGTAATGCCCCCAGCAGTAATGCCCCAATAGTAATGCCCCCTGTAGTAGTGCCTCCAGAAGTAGTGCCCTCTGTAGCAGTGCCCCCAATAGTAATGCCCGAGCAGTAATGCCCCTTGAAGTAGTGCCCCAAGTAGTAGTGTCCCCAATAGTAATGCCCCAGCAGTGCCACCAGATGTAGTGCACCCAGTAGTAGTGCCACCAGTAGTAGTACCCCCAGTAGCAATACCCTCTGTAGCAGTGCCCCTAGATGTAGTGCCCCCAGTAGTAGTGCCGCCAGTAGCAATGCCCCTAGTAGTAGTGTCCCCAGATGTAGTGCCCCCAGTACCAGTGCCCACTGTAGCGAAGCCGATTATAAGAAAAAAAAAAATTACCTTAAGCCTCGCTACCGCATCCTCGTCGGTCTGGCTGGCCTCTCCTCGGAACTATGGGAGAGACATCATGATGTCTCTCCCATAGTTCCCAGCAGGAGTCGGAAGCCGGAGTTTCGGTGTGAGCTCAAGCCTCCGGCTGGTGCCTCCGTGGGCCTAGAAATGCACGCGATTTGGAAATCTGCAGCGCGTATGCGCAAACATTTAATAGAAGGAACTGTTGATGTTATGATATTGTATACTTTCATACCATCGCTGGTTTCTCCCAAGTAATCCATAGATGGCAACCATTGATGAAAGACATACTGATGGCCATCCCTACTGATGTGTGCTGTGATGCTGTGTGCTGGAACGGCCTGCATGTTCATGTGACCAGAGCCGTAACTAGACTTTTTGGTGCGATGTGCCAGAGAGAGCATTGACGCCCCCCTATCACTACTGCACACAGGGGGGGGGGGGGGTTCTGAGTACCCAGAAACCCCCCTGCCCAAACAAATTTTATTTTTTACAGATGGAGTCAGACCCGGCAGCTGCTGCAATGTTTATTTGCCGGGCGCCCGCTGTGATGTATATCAGCGGCGCACCCGGCTTAGTCCTGACTGGTGTGAAGGTTGTTTATAGATCCCCTTTCCGTAGGTACATCTACGGAAGGGGATCTATCCACAACCCTTCTGTGAACGCCGCCTCCCCCGGCTCCCGCTTGAGCACTGGCTTTAATGGTGGGTACACACTGGGCGATATTACTGAGCGACTGCACGATTATGACATCGTAATCATGCAATCGCTCAGTAATCGTGCACAAATCGTGCACTTTTATGTCGGAAACGACCAGCGATGCGCATTCCCGCTGGTCGTTTCCGACATTGTCCATCGCCTGAACATGCAGCACAATCTGACAACCTCGTCAGGTTGCTGCATGTTGGGGAATGGGGGAGAGCCCAGTGCTGAACGATATCGTTAATGATATCGTTCAGCGGCTGTGCTCAATGTCATGAACGACATTGAGCACAGCCTGCCGGGGACACACTACACGATATCGCTCAGGGAGCATATCGTGTAGTGTGTACGCACCTTAAGTCTCTCCAGTGACTTAACTCCTCTCCCACAGTGCTGATGAGGGATGGAGGAGCAGTTGGGCGCAGCGTGGGAAGGCGGCACGGCACTGAGTGGCTCAAATGCTGAAGAGTCAGGTCAGGTCACTCTTGTTAGTGTTGGCCAGGATAGGTGGTATGCGTGTTGTATGTGTTTGTGTGTGTGATGTATGTATGTATGTGTGACATTGTAGCCCCGGGGAGGAAGGAGGGGAGGGTGTTTGGGATGTATGTGTGTGAGACATAGGAGTCTCAGGGAAAGGGGAGGATCATCTCGGCCACCCAAGCAGCAGCAGCCCGGCAACTAGGGTGTGTGTAAGTATGCTATGTGTAAGTATGCTATGTGTATGTATATTGTGTGTGTGTGTGTGTGCATGTCGTGTGTGTGTATGTTGTGTGTGTGTGTATATGTTGTGTGTGTGTATGTTTTGGGTGTATGTTGTGTGTGCTGCATGTCACACTATATATATATATATTTATATTAGGGGTGTGCACCGGCCACTTTTCGTGTTTTGTGTTTTGGTTTTGGATCTGGATCTTTCTTCGTGTTTTGGATCTGGATTGGTTTTGCCAAAACCACCCTTCCGTGTTTTGGGTTCTGGGTTTTGTGTTTTGGATCTGTATTTTTTTTTAAAAAAGCATAAAAACAGCTAAAATCACAGAATTTGTTGGTTTCTCTGCTCCTATGCTATTATTAACCTCAATAACCTTAATTTCCACTCATTTCCAGTCTATTCTGAACACCTCACACCTCACAATAGTGTTTTCATGTCCAAAAGGTTGCACCGAGGTAGCTGGATGACTATGCTAAGCGACACGAGTGGGCGGCACAAACACGTGACCCATCTAGGAGTGACACTGCAGTGGCAGACAGGATGTCAGTTAGAAAAACTAGGCCCCAAACTGTACATAATGCAAAGAAAAAAAAGAAGTGCAAGATGGAATTGTCCTTGGGCCCTCCCACCCACCCTTATGTTGTATAAACAGGACATGCACACTTTAACAAATCAATCATTTCAGCGCCAGGGTCTGCCACACAACTGTGGCTGAAATGATTGGTTCGTTTGGGCCCCCACAAAACAAGCTGGCAATTAATGTGTCCCTGCACAAACTGGCTCTACGGAGGCAAGATGTCATCCTCATCCTCCTCATCCACCGATTCCTCACCCTCTTCAGTGTGTACATCCTCATCCTCACAGAGTATTAATTCGTCCCTGCTGGAACCACAGGTCCCTCTGTACGTTCTGGAGGCTGGTCTCCCTGGAAGAGTTGATAATTCATTTTATGAACATCATCTTCTCCACATTTTGTGGAAGCAACCTCCTACGCCTTTCGCTGACAAGGTTCCCAGCTGCACTAAACACTCTTTCGGAGTACACACTGGAGGGGGGGCAACTCAGGTAAAATAGAGCCAGTTTGTACAGGGACCTCCAAATTGCTTCTTTTTCCTGCCAGTACAGGTACGGACTGTCTGACATGCCTACTTGGATGCTGTCACCGATGTAATCCTTTAACAGACAGACGCACGCTTGTCGCTGCTGCTTTGAGGATTCAAGTGCGGCTACAGCCCACACAATTCACAAAGACAGAAAAAAAAAAGAATATTTTTATTGTTTGTGGAGCACACTTTGAGGGTTACACCACCCTTTAACAGACAGACGCACGCTTGTCGCTGCTGCTTTGAGGATGCAAGTGCGGCTACAGCCCACACAATTCACAAAGACAGAAAAAAGAAGAAGAATATTTTAATTGTTTGTGTAGAACACTTTGAGGTGTCACCACCCTTTAACAGACAGACGCACGCTTGTCGCTGCTGCTTTAAGGATGCAGGTGCGGCTACAGCCCACACATTTCACAAAGACCGAAAAAAAAAGAACAATATTTTAATTGTTTGTGTAGAACACTTTGAGGTGTCATCACCCTTTAACAGACAGACGCACGCTTGTCGCTGCTGCTTTAAGGATGCAGGTGCGGCTACAGCCCACACAATTCACATAGACAGAAAAAAAAAGAACAATATTTTAATTGTTTCTGTAGCACACTTTGAGGGTGTCACCACCCTTTAACAGACAGACGCACGCTTGTCGCTGCTGCTTTGAGGATGCAAGTGTGGCTACATCGCACACAAGTCACAAACACATTAAAAAAATAGTTTTTTATTTTTTGGAACACTTTGAGAGTTACACCACCCTTTAACAGACAGACGCACGCTTGTCGCTGCTGCTTTAAGGATGCAGGTGAGGCTACAGCCCACACATTTCACAAAGACCGAAAAAAAAAGAACAATATTTTAATTGTTTGTGTAGAACACTTTGAGGGTGTCACCACCCTTTAACAGACAGACGCACGCTTGTCGCTGCTGCTTTGAGGATGCAGGTGGAATCTAGACGGGATTTGGAACCGAGGACACACTACCTCCATCAATTGTCTAAATCCCACTGCACTAATGTCGGATACCGGACGCACGTCTAACACCAACATAGCAGTCAAGGCCTCAGTTATACGTTTTGCTTCAGGATGACTGCTGTCGTACTTCATCCTCATCGCTAGGGACTGTTGGAGGGTCAATTGTTTAGTAAAAGTAGTGATGTTCCTACTTCCTCTCTGGGATGATGAACAACTCCCAGCAGCAGCAACAGCACTAGGAGGAAGAGGTTCTTGATCTTTCCCTATTTTATTTTTATCGGAGAAAGTTTGGTCCTCCATTTATGTTATATTGATATATATACGTGCGGCTAAAGCGCACACAAACACAGAAAATATTATTTTATTTTTGCTGGAGAGTAGTGCACTTTGTGGGTTACACCACCCTTTAAGAAATGAGCCAGCCGGCTCTTTACTTATGGGACACAGGCGCACGCTTGGCGCTGCTCCTTTGTTGATGCACGTGCAGCCACAGTGCACACAATTCACAAACACAGAAAATAATTTTTTTTTTGGTTTGGACTGGAGTGTACTTTCGGGGGTTACAGCACCCTTAACGGTCAAGCCAGCCGGCCCTTTACTTATGACACAGGCGCACGCTTGGCACTACTTTGTTGATGCACGTGTGGCTACTGCGCACACAATTCACAAACACAGAAAATAATTTTTTTTTTGGTTTGGACTGGAGTGTACTTTCGGGGGTTACAGCACCCTTAACGGTCAAGCCAGCCGGCCCTTTACTTATGACAGGCGCACGCTTGGCACTACTTTGTTGATGCACGTGCGGCTACTGCGCACACAATTCACAAACACAGAAAATATATTATTTTTTTAGCACTTGGGGGGAGCACCCCTGATGGACAGAGCACCCCCTGGACAACACTACAGCACTCCTTTAGGACTGGGACACTGCACAGGACTTTGGAGTGGACACAGCCCCTATGGAGAACTGACTGCACAACACAGTCCAGCCAGCCCCTATGGACTTTGAAGTAGTGGACACAGCCCCTATTAACAACAGCAGCACAGCACAACACAGCCAGCCCCTATGGACTTTGAAGTAGTGGACAACAGCAGCACTACACTACACTACACAGCCCTAACTCCCACCCTCCCTCTTCACTGTCCACAGCCGAGTGAGAAAATGGCGCCGACGTGGGTACCTTATATAGGATCCAAAACCCGCGAGACTCGGAAGGCGGGAAGATGACGTTTTGCCTCGATTTCAGATCCGAGTCAGTGGGTGAAATAAGTGGGTGTGGTGAAAATATTTAAGGGTGTTCTAAATAGTCAAACTCCTACAATACAGTAAAGGAATTCAAAGTAATGTTTTCATGAAGTACAATGAATTCTGTAGGGTAGTGACATCCATAATAACCCTGTGATTATTAGACTTTGAGACATTATCTTATGAACACTATGCTGTGTTAACCATTTCCTTCCAGTTTATCTGGAATTACCTACACTACCTGGTATTCCCAGGTGGTCACCCATCCAAGTACTAACCAGGCCCAATACTGTATAGCTTCCAAGATCAGATGAGACTGGGCATATCCAGTATGGTGTGGCTGTAGGTTTGATATTTATTAGGAGAGTTTGGATACCCTGGTGGGACTTGTAGGACTATCTCACATGAGGAGTCCACTTTGTTAAAAATAATACACAATCAAAAAAAGTATTGCACAAGCGTACTTTATTTGTATCACAAATAAATCTCAATGCTTATGCATAGTCCAAGTATCACATATGTAAAACCTGATATTTGTATAGTCTGAGGTTACATTTCATTTTTTGTGTTTCCATATAGTGCAGCATGTATATAATTGATGAGTCAACATTGCTTATATTCTTCCATCTCCAAACAAACTGAATCAGAAATATTTTCCTTAAAACAGCTGTTGTATCGTGTGGGTATCAGGAATAAAGGTAAGGTGTCATCACCCACTTGATGCCGTCCGTATCTGTGATGTGTGTCTCCTCTCTTAGGATTAGACTTGATAAAACTATGTAAAAGGAGGTCTAAAACCCTCTTGTTCACACCACTTTTACACCTAAATTCCGGGTCTGACCCAGAGTTGGAACAGGGGGCCTGATTCAGAGCCACTCGTAAGCGGCCGCTCGTTCGCTCTGAGCGATGTTCGCACAACTGCGCATGTGTATGGGTCGTAATGCGCATGCGCAAACCAATCATTGCGGTCAGAAATCGAGCGCTCGCAAAACAGCGAGGGGATGCTAATTTGATTGACAGAATGTACCGTTTGTGGGTGGTAACAGGGGAAGGTGCTTGAAAACGGGGGAGAGGAGATCCGAATGCAGGCGTGCCTAACGGTCAAAAGGGCGTTTAATGGGAGTGCATAATTAGTAAAGGAGCGTCATCGACGATGTCACTTTGTTGTCTTTTAGCCTGAACTGCTCGCAGTGTTAGTGGTAGGAAAAAGCTACCACAAGCACTGCGAGCAGTTCAGATGCCTTTCGATGTACCCGATTAATCAAATAAATACCGGAGATGACGTGTGATGCGAACGGCAAAGGGGCGTCATTACAAAATTGCGAGCGCATTTTTCGTTCGCTCACTCAGACATAGAGGCGTCAACAAACCGCAATGAGCAAGCGCTCAATGTAAATAGCCAGCCCCTTTTTTGGAACGACCGTCCGCAAATAGCGTCGGGGTCTGAATCAGGCCCTGGGTTCCAATCCCGATCAGACATGGAATTTAGCTGGCGCCGACCCAGGATATTCCCGAGTTGGTGCCGTTCACACCGGAGCCAGGTGTGCATAGACCCGGCTTTGCCGGCGTTGAAGTGGACGCTTGGAGATGACGTCATCTCCAAGTGCCACTGAAGCCAGACCAATCGGCCGGCATGCGGTGCGCTCCAGGTCATCGTGACCCGGAGCATGCCGTTCACACTACAGGGTTTCATGGGTTACTCCCGTGCTAAACCCTGCTAGTTACCTGGGTTGGATTGCCGGGTCACTTGACCCGGCGATCCAACCCTCTCCCCTTTTACACCAAGGAGCTACCTGGGTTAACTCTGCAATAACCCAGTTTTAGCTGCGGTGTAAAAGGGGTATAAGTGATAATTATAACAGATGTTAATAGAAAATAAGCAAAGGGATATTCTATTTACTCCAATGCATTGGTGACCCCAGGGGGTTCACACCTGGTTCTAATAGACTGTCTCTGAACAGTAGAGTAAACTGTAGAACAAGGACAAAAACATGCCGACCTTATTGCGAAGAAAACTGCAAAATGCCAGCTATTATACCAATACAAATATTCTAATTATTCCATACAGTGCAGATGAAAGTAATACCTCTTTTCCACCAAAAACCCAGGTCCAACCTGGGTTTTCAGACATGGGACCTGATTCAGACCTGCTCGCTAAGGCACGATCGCTCGCTCTGAGCGATTTTCACCCATCTGCGCATGCATATAATTCGCAGTGCACGTGCGCAAGCCATTCATTGCGATCTCATTTTGGTAGCTCGTAAGCCACTATCAGGTCGCTGCTTTGAGTGACAGATTGTGCCATTTGTGGGTGGTAACAGGGGAAGGTGCTTGTGAACGGGTGGAGTGGATGTGAGAACGCAGGCGTGTCTGGCCGCCAAAATGCAGTTTAAAGGGCGTGCATAATTAGCAAAGTAGCATCATTGTATACGTCACCTGCATGTATTTCAGCCAGCGCTGAATGCTGTGCTTGCGGCAGGCTAAGGCAACCCCAAGGGCTGCGAGCAGCTCTGATGGCTCACGATGGTCCCGATTAATCCTTCATTTCCTGGAGATGATATGTGTTGCGAGTGGCAAGGGGGCGTCTACAGACATTTGCGAGCACACTTTGCTGTAGCTCGCTAAAACATAGTGGGCGTCCTTACGCGATGCAGTGCGAGCGCTGCATTTAAATGTCCGGCCACTTTTTGCCAGTGAGCGATCACATCTTGCGAGCGGGTCTGAATGAGCTCCATGGTTCCAACTCAGGTCAGACACCATTTACACAGCACCATCAAACTGGGTTATTCTCAGGTCAGCCCCTTTCACACTGAACCTGGGTCTGCCCTGCCAAACTTGTGAGGTCATAAAAAGTGGGAGGTGACTGCTCCACAATCACCAATCAACTCATTTTAGGCATGACCCAGGTCATTTAACCTGTGTTGTGCTATTTACATTTCACCATTACCCAGGTCCATCCTGGGTCCAACCCTGGCAGCTACCTGGGTTGGATTTCCAGGTCACTTGACCCGGGTTATTTTTCAGGGACCCCTTTACACTGAGCTGCAACCTGAGTAAACCCAGCGATAACCCAGGTTTTTGCTCTGGTGTAAAAGCGGTATAAGTATAACACTTATCATGAGAAGAGATGCGCAGATGCCAGCTAATATAGAAATATCAATATCACAGTTGAGAAGGATATAGCATTTGTCCTGAGAAAAGATAGATAACTGTCAGCTATTATACCAGTATCAAAATCATATATGTATGTATGCAGAGTTTACGTGCTTTTCAGTCTCGTGTTGTGAGCATTTAGGCAAGCATCTGTACATCATTAGGTATAATTTTCTCATGAAATTCGGTTCTTAAGGGTAATGACGGACACAAATCTTTTAAACTCTCCAATTAGTGAGCAAATCAAGCAAAACAAAGGTTATGACCCTCACTTTATATGCTATTCACACAGAGAAACGGAGTGAATATATCTCATAGCAAAAAGGGTGCAATCCTCACAATAATGTACAGATAGGCATTTTCCTAAATGAAATCAATTTGCACAAAAATATCATCACAGTATTTAGAGCTGCATAGAAAATTGTAAAACACATGAATGTGGACCTCAGCGGCTGCACTGACGCGGCGGTCAGTCAGCTGTTGTACATACGGTGTTCGTGTTAATGGCCAGGAGTCTGCTCCGTGCACTGATCAGATCTCCGTTATACTTACTTTCATCTGCACTATATGGAATAATTAGAATATTTGTATTGGTATAATAGCTGGCATTTTGCAGTTTTCTTCGCAATAAGGTCGGCATGTTTTTGCCTTCGCCACTCGCAACACATATCATCTCCAGGAAATGAAGGATTAATCGGGACCATCGTGAGCCATCAGAGCTGCTCGCAGCCCTTGGGGTTGCCTTAGCCTGCCGCAAGCACAGCATTCAGCGCTGGCTGAAATACATGCAGGTGACGTATACAATGATGCTACTTTGCTAATTATGCACGCCCTTTAAACTGCATTTTGGCGGCCAGACACGCCTGCGTTCTCACATCCACTCCACCCGTTCACAAGCACCTTCCCCTGTTACCACCCACAAATGGCACAATCTGTCACTCAAAGCAGCGACCTGATAGTGGCTTACGAGCTACCAAAATGAGATCGCAATGAATGGCTTGCGCACGTGCACTGCGAATTATATGCATGCGCAGATGGGTGAAAATCGCTCAGAGCGAGCGATCGTGCCTTAGCGAGCAGGTCTGAATCAGGTCCCATGTCTGAAAACCCAGGTTGGACCTGGGTTTTTGGTGGAAAAGAGGTATTACTTTCATCTGCACTGTATGGAATAATTAGAATATTTGTATTGGTATAATAGCTGGCATTTTGCAGTTTTCTTCGCAATAAGGTCGGCATGTTTTTGCCTTGTTCTACAGTTTACTCTACTGTTCAGAGACAGTCTATTAGAACCAGGTGTGAACCCCCTGGGGTCACCAATGCATTGGAGTAAATAGCATATCCCTTTGCTTATGTTCTATTAACATCTATTATAATTAACACTTACCAAGAGGGTTTTAGACCTCCTTTTACATAGTTATATCAAGTCTAATCCTAATGGTGCATACACACGGTCAGATTTGTCAGATGTGTCAGATGAACGATTTGAACGATCTGAACGATTTGATGAACGATTTGACCAACGACTTGAACGATTTGAACTATGAACGATTTTTGACTGCATTAAAATGACTGAAATCGTCCAAAACTGACTGCAAACACATCAGATGTCAGATATCGTTATCAGACCATCGGGAACGTGCATCGTTCATCTTTCATCGTTCAAACATGTCAGATATGTCAGATTTTCCTTCAGATATGAACGATTGAACAATTTTTAAAATCGTTATCGTTCAGATCTGAAGAAAAATCTGACCGTGTGTATGCACCATAAGAGAGGAGACACACATCACAGATACGGCATCAAGTGGGTGATGACACCTTACCTTTATTCGTGATAACCACACAATACAACAACTGTTTTAAGCAAAATATTTCTGATTCAGTTTGTTTGGAGATGGAAGAATATAAGCAATGTTGACTCATCAATTATATACATGCTGCACTATATGGAAACACAAAAATGAAATGTAACCTCACATTTTCGCCTCACCCACTTATTTCAATTTCGCTAATGAGATCTGTATAATTTTAAGGAATAACATTAAAAGTTATATTTTAGGGCCTGATTCAGACCCACTCGCGAGCGGCTGTCCGCTCGCAAGTGGGTCGATGTTCTGCACTGAGCATGCGCCAGACGCAACGAGCGAATGACTTTCCTTTGCTCGTTGTGTCTGATCAAAGGGGGCGTGCTGTCGATGTTGATTGACAGCACGCCCTCTTTGGTGGGCGTGCCGGGGGCGTGCCTCCCTGACGGGGGCGTTCCTAAGGGAACGCCTACCGTCAGAAGCCGGCCCACTGACATCACTAGTGATGTCAGTGGGAGTGATTTTGGCTCTGATAGAGCCAAAATCACTCCGGGCCTTGCGGTTGAAAACCTCAACCGCAGGCTCCGGCACGCAGTTTCGATGGTCGCGATGGTCAAGACCATCGCGGCCATCAAACTGCACGCTCGTATAGGCTGTGGGTGGTGACCCACAGCTATACGAGCGTCCAGGAGGACGCTCCATAGTTATGGAGGACGGCCCTCATTCAGAGCGTGCGCTCTGCTCAGAGCATACGGCTCTGAATGAGGGCCTTACATATTTGGAATAAAGAGTGCCCCAACGCCAAGCCCTTCTTGTTCTCTTTTTCAAGACATAGGGGCATCCAGGAGATGCTGGGGATAAAAGAGGAAGCTACAAGTGAGAATGATAATAAACAGGAAAAGACAGGCCCAAACTGCGCCCCCTGCACCGCGGTGCCCTGAGCCATGGCACTGGTCGCACTACCCTAGTTATGGCCCTACATGTCACTGAATGCAGAAAGTGCAGGGGGAGGTTCATCAGAAGAACCATCCTGGCTGTCAGGTATCTGCATTCAGTGACATGGAGCATGCAGGCAGTGTGGTGGCCACCTCTTCCATAACCTCAAATCCTCTCCTCCTACTCTTGGATTCCCAGCCTGTCAATCATGGAAGAAGCACTGGCCCTACAGACTACACTAGAGCTGCTACAAATGACTTCTTTTTGGTGAGAATTGATGTTTGTGTACATACCTCCCAACATTCGTCCCTGCTGACTTGGGATGTCCACGAGCTTGAGGTGCGCACAGATGAAAAGGGGGTGTGGCATGACAGTAAAGTGGGTGTGGCCTAACAGCATGCCCCCGTTTACATTACTAAGGGGCATGCTCAGCATCTTCGAGATGCTGAGCTGCCCTCAAACTTCCTCCCGCACTGTGAATAGATGCTGTGCGCATACACATCTATTCTCTCTCTGCTTACCAGCTGCTCCTGCTGTGTGCTCCTCCCAACTCCTCCCCCACCGCAGGACACTGCAGCCCGTGGGTGGGACAGTCCCAGAAAAAAAACGGGACTGCCCACTGAATGTGGGGTAGTTGGGAGGTATGTGTGTATACAGTATGTGTATGTAGATATATATATAATATACACAGAAAGATTGTGTGTTGCGCTATTAACTTCGACTCATGCATTGAATTGTCCGTATGGTACTTTAGGCAGTCCAAGTATTTGCAACTTCCCATCAGGAGTTTTATCACCACAAACTCCAATAAGTGCACAAAGTAGTACAAATATAGGGGGTCATTCAGACCCGCTCGTGAGCACAGGACGCTCGCAAGCGGGTCGATGTTCCCCCACAGCGTATGCGCACGATGGAGGGAGCTCCCTTGTGCGCATGCGCGAGACCCGGCAAGCGACGGGCTCTCCATCGCTCCGGGTCTCGCACCAAAGGGGGCGTGCTGTCGATGTTGATTGACAGCATGCCCCCTTTGGTGGGCGTGCCGGGGGCGTGCCTCCCTGACGAGGGCGTTCCTAAGGGAACACCTACCGTCAGAAGCCGGCCCACTGACATCACTAGTGATGTCAGTGGGTGTGATTTTGGCTCTGATAGAGCCAAAATCACTCCTGGGCTTGCGGCAGCGAGACCCTACCGCAGGGTCTCCGTTGCAAGCCCGATGGTCGCGATGGTCAAGACCATCGCGACCATCATCATGGACGCTCGCATATGCTGTGGGTAGTCACCCACAGCTATGCGAGCGGCCAGGAGGCCGCTCCATTTTCATGGAGGAGGGCCCTGATTCAGAGCGAGCGCTCTGGTCAGAGCGTTCGGCTCTGAATCAGGCCCATACACTTTTTGTAGATAAAAATATCATTAAAACGTACATTGAGGTTAAAAATAGTCAACTCACGATAATCCTGGTAACATATGAATTGCCCATCACTCCAGTCACTGGTGCTATATGTTTGCACCTCTGAGACAAGCCTTTACCTGGAGAGCCAGCGGGGGACTTCTCAGATGCAGCCAGGGGCAGATTGGGCCAGGTGGCAGGGGGGATTATGCCCCCTGGGCTGGACTACCGGGAGTTATTTTGGGCCACCTAATGCTTTGTTGGTGCATAGCCGGCAGTGCAGCTGGATGTAATTTGGGGCTGCTCATGCTCACCTGTCTATGTGCAGCCCATGCAGCACGTCATTTGCTGCCTGAAGAACGTGAATATAGGCTGCAGGAGTGCAGGTGAGAAATGATTCTACAGGGCTCCCATAGGCTGGAGGAGGGGGAGCCTAATGTGTCAAGGGGTGGGGAGTCAATGCAGAGTGACAGACATTGTTCTGTCCTCTCAGAATAGGGACCAGGCGTCGGGACACGTGATGGGGTGGGGTGACCCAGGAGTTAGACTGACTGCAGCACCAGATGCCACTGAATCCCAGCAGCACATTCAATGTGAGAAACTGCAGAGGGATCCCAGGAGGCTGAGTCAGGAGCGTACTCACCCCCTGCATCTGTCCTCACACAGCCTTCTGCTCATGTAGCCTGCCAGGGTATCCCTGCTACAGGAGAACTGCAGGTACTGACTGGCCCCAGTACACTCCCCTGTTACCCTGTGTGTCCCTACTACTTTTACTACCCCCACCCAGTCCCTACCACTATTTCCACTTGTCATGTGTGTTCCAATTATCCTCGTACAGTCCCTACTACTTCCACCACCCCAGCTGTCACCTCTGTCCCTGCTGTTACTACTTCCATCCACCTGATCTGTGTACCTACTACTGCTACCCCAGCCCACTTATCATTTGTCCCTACTCCTACTCCCACCTGTCATGTTTCCCTACTACTACACCCACCCACTTGTCATGTTTCCCTACTGCTACCCCCACCCACTTGTCATGTGTCCCTACTACTACACCCACTTGTCATGTTTCCCTACTACTACTACCCCCACCCACTTGTCATGTTTCCCTACTACTACTACCCCCACCCACTTGTCATGTGTCCCAACTATTACCCCCACCCACTTGTCATGTGTCCCTATTACTACCCCCACCCACTTGTCATGTTTCCCTACTACTACCCCACCCACTTGTCATGTTTCCCTACTACTACCCCACCCACTTGTCATGTGTCCCAACTACTACCCCCACCCTCTTGCCATGTGTCCCAACTACTACATCTCTGAATAGCAATAATAATTAAAACATTTATTTAGATAAAGGTGTTTTTAATCCTTAAAGGATACTTACCACTCTCTGGGGGGGCAATAGGATATAATAGAATTGTGTCATATTGGCCTCTGCCCATGGACTTATGATTAACAACATTTTATGCCACAAAGGCCGGTGCGTAATGACGCAAAGCGTCTGGCCTCACCCGCATCTTAATCTCCTCTCTGGGCTTCTCCAGGAGAGGAGACAACAAGTATGTTTTAGTTGCCCTAGTAACATTTTATTGATAAATTGTAATGGAATGGGAATTTTATAGCTGCAATAAGTGGCAATAAACAAATGATCCTTATTGGCAGAAATAGCCCATGTCTCTACACAGCAAACCACTTTTGAAGGGTGGGCCGCTGCTCGTGTGCTTGCACCCCCGGCCAAAATTTGCCAGCCAGCCCCTGGATGCAGCTGTCAGCATGATGGATCTATTCCTTGCTGCAGAGTCCTCACACAGAGTGTTTGCATATGTCACCGTCCCAGGAATGCCCAAACGTGTTTTGTCATTGAAAGACTTCGTCAGTGGGTATATATATATATATACACCCACATAAACACACTGATGTGTGGTATTTTAGTATTATGGCACTGATTTGAGGTAAAAGTACGTATTGGGCACTTATGTGTGGCAAAATTATGTATTAGGGGCACTGATGTGTGGCATAAATATGTATTGTGGCAAAATCATGTGTTCTGAGGATTTTTCTGTATTATGATACAGATTTGTGGTATAATTACGTATTGGGGACTTATGTGTGGCACAATTACATATTGGGGTACTGATGTATGGCATTATGTGGCACTGATGTCTGGCATAAATATGTATTGGAGGCACAGCATTGTGGCATATGTTTTGGGGGCACTGATGTGGGGCATTATGTGGCACTGATGTCTGGCATAAATATTTATTGGAGGCACAGCTGTGTGGCATATGTGTTGGGGGCACTGATGTGTGGCATTATGTGGCACTGATGTCTGGTATAAATATGTATTGGAGGCACAGCTGTGTGGCATATGTGTTGGGGCACTGATGTGTGGCATTATGTGGCACTGATGTCTGGCATAAATATGTATTGGAGGCACAGCTGTGTGGCATATGTGTTTGGGGCACTGATGTGCGGCATTATGTGGCACTGATGTCTGGTATAAATATGTATGGAGGCACAGCTGTGTGGCATATGTGTTGGCGGCACTGATGTGTGGATTATTACTGTCCAGAGTGTACACACAAATGTTGTTCCCAAGGTTTGGTTAATACTGTGTGTGAGTGAGGTTTTATTTAGATAACTGGGGGGTGCATGGGCATTACGGTGAATCATTGCCTAGGGCACCGAGAAACCTTGTATCAGCCCTTCTCACTGGTATGACCTGTTTTTAGCCAATGAATATCTTTACATAAGGATTGGGCGTGGAAATGGTTGTACTGGATAGATAAAATGTGTGTATTATAATTGTATTGATTTATAGCTTAAAACGTGAAAACCATAACAGAATGCAATATAAGTGTATACTAACTGCATCCTACTGCTCACTGTTATGTCCTTCCTAAACCATTGCCGTATACACTGCAGGGAATAACAGAAGGGAACAATTATGTATAGTCCTGTTTTTCTCTATGTAAGAAAGTCATATGGTGACCAAACACCTGAATGGATCATCAAAGGGCTACACACATTTCTGCCAATGGTAATAGAAGGACAAATGTTTATGAATAATAAAATAACTACTTTGTAGGCTATTTAAAATATAATCTGTTGTCATCAATATTAAGAGGAAAAAGACCATTGGCTTGAGAAATGACTATGGCCCGTATTCAATTTGAGGCGAAAAGTCCGTATCCGCGATACTTTTTCGCCGATAACGTAAGTTTCGCCTGTTTTGACTTTACTCCGTATTGAATTTGTAAAGTCAATGCAATGTAATAGGCGGAAAAGTTTTGCCTATGAATAGGAGGCGGAAAAAAGTGCAGAATTGGGGTTTTGGGGTGCAAAGTTGTGGGAACCCCCGTGCAGCCTTCAGACAGTCTCCCAAAGGTACAAAACACGTAAGAACACCCCAAAAAATGACTTTGAATTTTAGGGCATAAAGAAAATGTTGGGGGACAAAGTTAAAAACTAGCGAACTTGACTCTGGGGGATCCCCAAGTATGCCCCAAGGGTTTTTTTGATTGCAGGTGCTTGCGGCAGGTGGATTTTTCATGATTTTTTTCAACTTTACTTTAGCAACTTTTAAATATGCTGACCCCCATTTTCAAGAACCCCAAATTTGCTTCTATAAGTTATTTTATGCAAAAAAACCTCCTGAATACTATTCTGCACCATGTACTCAAAAACACTATTTAGTAGCTATTGAGCCCGTTTAAAATCACCAAATACCTTCAGCAAGCCAAATCGGGGGGTACCACAGCTAACCCCCATGTCAGAGCATCTTTTGGGGGCTGTCAGGCTGATTTCCCCAAATCTCACAGTACTTTCCGCCTGTTCAAGTTTCTCCGGGTCCCATTTTCCCGTACTTTCACATTGAATACGGGGTAAAGTGAGCACGCGCGATACTTTACCGCCTACAAAACAGGCAAAGTAGGCGAAAAGTCCGGGAGGCGGAAAAGTAACGTGGGTCCGCTCTAATTGAATACGGCTCCATGCCAGGTAACTCTCTGTTTTCCAAAGAGTTTAATAGGTGCAGCCAGCAGAAAAGTTCTAAAACTCCAGCACCACCAACTAAAGAGGTAAATAATAGAACTGGGCACTGTGACTGTGCCTCATGCTGTTGCTAATACCTCTTCTTAAGCCTCTGTAATGCATTCTGGGCTTGATTCAGAGATATGCGCTAATGCAGAACGCAGCTGGTAATATATGCTATGCCACAGCATACCCGAGTATAAGGACGCCCAGGGCTACCTTCTCATATCAGTCTGACGATGTGCAACAGCATAAACATCGGTACCATCGATGTACATCGGCCAGTCACACAGCATGTAAGGCAACTCTGACCAGACGCAAACACTGCAGCTCTCCTGACACACAGAGAGCTCTCACGCTGCAAAATCGATTGCAACGGCTAGTAAAACGCCATTTAAATGGTGAGACACGCCTGCATTTGCCTAACCACCCCATTACTTCCCCTAAACACTGACAACCTGTCACTCACTTTGTGAGTGAATCCTCTGTGTGTTCGCAAAACAATCACAATGCATGCGCAACGTGACTTACACGCATGCGCAATGGCAAACAGTCGCTCAATCTTAGTAAATTTCACCATTGCTTCCTTCTCTGAATCAGGCCCCATTTCTAGGTCTGAAATGTTAAATTCTTTACTATGCAAACTAACCTTCTATAGCTAATCTGTCTCTGTAAGAAGCAGCATCCATGAAAAAGATGCATGTGATACACCATCTGAGTCAGTCCAGCAAAGAGATTTGTCAGTGGTGCCACAGAACCCCTATTCCACGAACAAAAATGTATATAAATGTATGGTTTTCTATTGTGCTTTGACTTGTACTAATAAATACCCATGATCTGTAACTTCAAGCATTTGTCAACAGTAATTCATTGCAATAGGAAAAATGACAGTATCAGCTACAAGATAGCTGCATGAGATGGGTATCAGCGCTGGTGGGCTGACAGGTAAAGCATAGCTGGTGCCACCAGTGGCTGCCATGCTGCTGTCACATGATCACCTGTTGCTGTAAATACTGCTGTTTACTTTCAAAGCTTAGAGTGACAGTTGGTAGTCAGAGAGGCAGTTGGACCGTTGGCAGGATGGCGTCACATCTGGAGGAAGCCAGGAGCGTAGAGGAAGAGGAGTTTTCCATCTATAAGAGAAAAAAGAAGATGATGGGTTTAAAGAAAAGGAGGATTTTTGACAGCTCAGAAGAGCCTGGGTCCATCAAGAAGGCTAGAAAGATACCATCCACCGAGTCCCATGAGAATGGAAAGAAAAGGAGCCTGCGTGTGGAATACGGAAATATAGTTATTGATAGCTCTGATGATGGGAGCCATAAAAATTGTTCTGTGGATAACACCAACCGAAAGAGGAGACCATCAGCCGAGTCCCATAATAACAGAAAGAAGATGAGCCTGCGTGTGGAAGATGGCTATATAGTGATAGACAGCTCTGATGTTGGGAGTCTGAAAAATTGTTCTGTGGATAACATCAACCGAAAGTGTGATAAGAGGGGGAGGAGCCAGGACAAGAAAGAAGAAAGTGACAAGGACAGTGGAAAGAGTGCAGACAGGAAGAGAAGGAAAACAGCTGGAGAGGACATAGAGAGCAGACATGGTGACTCTAGAAGGAGACAGGAACAAGCAGGTATGGCCGTATCAATATTCTAGCTGGTAATTTCCACCTCTTGGGTTTCTATCCCTTTGCCCAATTTACCATAGTCCAAGACTTTACATCTACTGCCCCTAATGCAATTATCGGACCCACTTAGGGGTAAGGCAAACCACTACTGAGGAGATATCCTGCCATAAATAGGGGGATATTCATTCCACAGAGGACATGATTAGTGCCAATGGGGTCTATGTACTAAGCCTTGGAGAGAGATAAAGTGGACGGAGACAAAGTACCAAGCAATCAGCTCCTATCTGCCACTTTACAGGCTGTATTTGAAAAATGGCAATTAGGAGATGAGTGGTTGGTACTTTATCTCCGTCCACTCACATATACTATGAAAATGAACTACAGAGATAAAATGTGTCTTAATCAATAAACAAACTGTATTCATATGGATAAACACATGCATTAAAAGATTCATTAACAATTAAAATCAGCAGAAAATTAGTGCTCGATCAGTCACCCATCTTGTAAGCTGTAGGTATTATGAATATGATGAAAGTTATACTTTATAGGTGCAATTCCACTTAAAGAGGGTGATGCAATTCAACATGATTGCCAAGATGTGCCATTTGGTGCTGTACATCACAGTAAGTTTTTCCCATAGATGTACGCAGGATAATTGTGACGATCAGGTTACCTTATATGATGGATATGTGTGCAGCTGATGACCATGGTGGTGTTCAGTGCCATATCGCTATGTAGTGAATCAGCTTCTAAGTGTAATATATGGATGTTTGTATACCAGTGTAATCTATGGCTATTTTGGAATTACAGTTTCCATCTTGCTCTCTGTCAGGATATGCTGTACATTTTACTTCAACTGCAATGAAAGTCATAGCCACTGATAAAAATAAAGTGTGTTTGATTTAAGATGCACTAACATTGCTGCTTGTATTCTGGATACTTGCATCTGTAGCTTCTCTGGAGTAGTGATGGAGAGCGGAATCCTTCCACATGGGCAGTACCAGATTAAGGTCCAAATGGGTCTGGAGCTGAAAGTTATTTAGGGCCTATTGTGTGCTGCTACAGGGGGTGTGACCAGCGCTGTGGTGGTGTGACTAATAATGTGGGGGTGTGATCAGTGCTCTGTGTGTGGTCTGTGCTGTGGGGTCTGGCTAGCTCCATGGAAGGCACAGCTAGCACCTACCTTCAACCACTTTAGGTGGCGCTATAACAAATATGTTATGTTTGTTTTTTTTGTGAATGTGTGTGAACTGTATTATCTACCTTTCCCTTAGTGCTAGAGTTTGGGTTACTAGAAAATAAAAAAATGTTCACTGATAATTGCCATATATTTGTAAATGTTCATCCCACATCCCTAGCCACTGTAGTAAATTAATAAGGTAATACCCCATTTCCAACAAAATGCTGTGTCTGACCTCAGATAATCTCATCACCAAGCGCTGGCTCATCACGTGATGGTGGTGATATAATCAATCCGCCAGTCTGAATGGGATCCTACCCAGGTCGCACCCAGGATGGACACTTGAACATAATTTTGGGTGTGACCCGTCATTGCGATGTGAAAGGGGTATAAAACTGCACTTTTAATCCAGATTATTCCTGAGTCGACCCCGTTCACACTGAATCTGTGTCTGCCCTGCAAAACTTGTGTATGTCATTACAAATGGCCTTTTTTCAGGTTCACAAAAATGAGGTAATAAAATGTGGGTGGTGACTGCTCACTGAAGCTCCAATCAGTAACCTGTGGCACGCCATTTACACCGCACCATTACCCGGCTCCTTCCCGAGTTTGACCTTTGTAGCTACTAGAGTCAGATTCCCGGGTAACTCGACCCAGGTTATTTTTCTTTGACCCTTTAACCCACCAACCCTGGAAAAGGGTTATAAACTATCTTCTTAGCTGTTATCTTTTTTTTTTTCTTTTAAATAAATAGCATCAATCGCAATCAGGGGCAGATTGGGTCTAAAAAACCAGCCCGGGAAATTTCTGGGCACAGCCAGGGGAGCAGAGATGGGGGGGGGGGAGCAGATACAAATTACCCAGGGGTGGACTACCTGAGGGGCCTGGGTCCGACGCCGCCCCCCCTCCCTCACAGCAGCCCAGCACACAGCGTGTGGGAGATTGCTCGTGGCTGCTGAGCAGCAGCCACAGCAGTCCTCTATCCAGGTGGGGGGGAACTATCACACTGATCACCCCCCTGGCTTTGTGCTGGGCTGAGGGGGCTCAGAGCGCCCCCCTCGCCAGCCCGCAGCGCGGCTCCGTGGCACTGAAAATCTCTTTTTGTTTTTCCCGAAGGGGGCATGGCCATGCCTCCCGCGATTAGGCCACACCCGCTATTACCCGGGCCCACCGCGGCTCCTGGCGGGCCTGGGCGCAGCCCTAATGAGGGTGGGGTCTCTTGAGGGGTGGGGTCTATTGAGGGGTGGAGTCTGGCAAGAGGGCAGCATGCTCTCTTTTTAGAAGCAAGTATGTGTTTATAAAGAAAAAAAAATATATATATATATAGCGTTCCTGTTTTAGCGCGGCGCCCTGCCCTCTTTCTGGAAGGCAAAAAGCGCCCTGCCCTCCAGAAGGAGGGCAAAAAGCGCCCTGGCCTAACAGCCTGCGGGAACCGTCTTCACCCGCGAGTCACAGTGTCCCGCGGGTGAAGAAATGTGCGGTGACCCGGTCACCGCCAGAGAATAGACACCGGGCGCATGCGTCCGGCATCTATTCTCCCTGTCTGCAAGGCTTGGGGGCTGCCCGGCGTGTCCGTAAGTGCCGGGCACGCCCCCAAGAGTAACGAAAAGGGGATGTGTCTTATAGACACGCCCCCTTTTTGATGACCACGTCCCCTTCTCGGTCGCGTGCGCACCTTCGGCGCGCGCACGAACATGCCCTCTCTAGCTCCGGCGCCCTGCCTCCCTCTATAGCTAGAGGGAACACTATATTTATATATATATATATATATATAATTAAATATACATATTTATATACAAGTATGTATGAAAATATATATATGATATAGTTATACGTCACATATATGATAGTCATATAATATATATTACTTTTCAGATATATATATATATATAATTATCTATATATAGATATAGCTATAGATTGATATATATATATATATCAATCTATGTACAGTTATATCTATATATGTATAGTATGAGCTGTGTGAGGTGCGTTCCCCCACGGGATGACTGCACTGGCTATTGTTACCACCCTGATCCATTTATGGCACTGTCTCCCTTTTTTGGGGTTACGTGAGTGAACGCACTTGTACACATTCATGTTGCTATCTATTCTTCTATTATATATATTTCTATATATATATATATATATACACCGTATATACTCGAGTATAAGTCGACCCTAATATAAGCCGAGGTACCTACTTTTACCACAAAAAACTGGGAAAACTTATTGACTCGAGTATAAGCCTAGGGTGGGAAATGCAGCAGCTGGTAGTGCCCCCAGTAGTAATTCCCCCTGGTTGTGCCCCCAGTAGTAATCCCCCCTGGTAGTGCCCCCAGTGGTAATCCCCCCTTTCAGTGCCTCCAGTACTAATCCCCCCCTGGTAGTACCCCCAGTGGTAATCCCCCCTTTTAGTGCCCCCTGTAGTAATCCCCCCTGGTAGTGCCCCCTGTAGTAATCGCCCCCTGGTTGTGCCCTCTGTAGTAATCGCCCCCTGGTAGGTCCCCCTGTAGTAATCGCCCCCTGGTAGTGCCCCCAGTAGTCGTCCCCCCCCCCAGTAGAGAGACGTAATAAAAATAAAAAAATAAACACTTACCTGAAACCCCCGCTCCTGGTCCCGCCGCTAACAGCTCCTCCGGCCGCTTTGCATGGGAGAGACGTCATTACTCATGACGTCTCTCCCATTACCCACTGCGGGAGCCGGAAGATGACAGACTCTCAGCGGTTGCTGATTACAGCAAACACACAGCTGCCGGCTCCGGCGTCTGTGTGTTTGTGCTGTGTAGCGCTGACTGAACTCCGTCCAGTCAGCGCTACACACTTCACTCGAGTATAAGCCGAGGGGGTACTTTTTCAGCACAAAAATGTGTTGAAAAACTTGGCTTATACTCGAGTATATACGGTATATATATCTCATATAAATAATCCAGAATATTGTAGACTTACTTTATAATAATGAATATTTTCAATTATTTGCCAGCTCAGCTGCAACCGCCTCCTGGTAGGCTGTTGTTGTTTAGCAGCTGTGTCAGCTGCCTGTGTCCCTGTGTAACAGGCTGGAGATGGGCCACGGAGGGTCTCGAGGCGGGTCCGTCAGTGTTGACTGACAGCTTGGGCTCCGCAAAGGCTTATGGGAGGAGCTGCTGCGGCTGGGCATGCGCAGCAGCTCCCCCGTCGGACATATTTTTTTAACCCAGTCACTCACGCTGGCTTCTGCACTTGCCCAGAAGGTGCACAGTGTGTACAGTTCAGCTGCCCAATCGCGGCACCGGGACTGCCGGGATCCAGAAGAGTAGACCATGCGGGAGGTGAGGTGAGGTGTGTTGGGGTGGGGGGTCAGACTGATGAAGGGCCAGGTGGCCGCCATGCTGCTGCGCTGTTCAGATGCCCGATTGGAGCTGATTGCGCCAGCGTGACAGGGGAGAGCCGGAGGGGGATAGTGATTGAAGGGTGCTGGGTGGGCTAGGCAGCCGCCATCACCAAAAAGACCGGCCCAGTGGGAACTAGGCTGGCGGCCCAGCAGCCCAATCCGCCCTTGATCACAATACTGGGCCAGGGCAGTGAGGCTTACCTAACTGCTTTGCAAAAGTGCATGTGTGAGCTGGCTTGGACTTTCACTTTTACTTTTTAATAAAAAAATACAAGTAAAGTTTAAAATAAAAAGTAATTGAAATGATAATAAAATAGTTAACAGTCACTACATATAAATATATATATTTTTTTTTTCTTCAAAAAATCATTTTAATCTGTTATTGCCACCCTGAGATAGCGCTAACAGAACAGGTAATGTGGCAGTTCAAGTAAAACTAGTGAAAAATGGGCTTTGGGAAGACTTCACCAGACAGTGGGCCTGATTCAGAGCCGGACACTCTGACCAGAGCGCTCGCTCTGAATCAGGGTCCTCCTACATGAAAATGGAGCGGCCTTATGGATGCTCGCATAGCTGTGGGTTACCACCCACAGCTTATGCGAGCGTCCATGATGATGGTCGCGATGGTCAAGACCATCGCGACCATCGGGCTTGCAACGGAGACCCTGCAGTAGGGTCTCGCTGCCGCAAGCCCTGGAGTGATTTTGGCTCTATCAGAGCCAAAATCACTCCCACTGACATCACTAGTGATGTCAGTGGGGCCGGCTTCAGACGGTAGGCGTTCCCATGGGAACGCCTCCATCTGGCAGCCACGCCCCCAGCACGCCCACCAAAGGAGGCCTGCTGTCAATCAACATCGACAGCACGCCCCCTTTGGTGCGAGACCCAGAGCGACGGAGAGCCCGTCGCTATCCGGGTCTCGCGCATGCGCACGACGGAGCTCCCTCCGTCGTGCGCATGCACAGTGTGGCAACATCGACCCGCTTGCGAGCGTCCTGCGCTCGCGAGCGGGTCTGAATGACCCCCAGTGTTATCACTTACCAGTGGTAACTTTCATGTTTATTGCAAAAGTAAATCTCCGCCACTGACTAGGCAAGCCCCCAGTATGATAAAAACGGGCGTGGCTCGCGTGCATTGGTATTTCCCACAGGCCACGTCCAGGGCCTGCCCGAGCCTAATATTTTTGGTAAGCAAAGATACATTTTGGCACCCCCTGGCGGAATTTGCACATGCTGAAGATGTGTGCACCCGACAAAAGAAAGGGGTGTGGTCTCATGGGAAAAGCTATAATCACGAGCGCAGCCCCGTAATTCCAATCATGCTGGATACATGCCCAGTGCTCTTGGAGCTGCTAGGCATGCTCCTAGTCCCTTTCTCCAGTCAATAGATGCCGCATGCATGCGCAGGGCATCTATTCACAATTTCCCCCCCCATCTGGGATACTTTTCGCCAAAATAAGGATGGTTGGGAGGCATGCTAAAGGAAAGGTTTTAAAAGAAATGGGCGTGGTCACACATTAGTATTCACAATTCAAACTACATCACACAGTAGCACAATCTTATTCACATTACACTGCACATAGTGCCCCTGATTCCCATTACACCACACTGCAGTGTCCCTTATTTATGCTCTGACACAGTAGTGCCCCTTTTACAGAATACCAACATTAGTGCCCCTTAAACACAATGCCCACAGTAGTAGTGCCCCTAATACAATGCCCACAGTAGTAGTGACCCTAATACAATGCCCACAGTAGTAGTGACCCTTGTTCAATGCCTATAATAGTAGTGGCACTTACACATAATGCCCCCAGTATTGGTGCCCCTTCTGCAATGCCCCCATTAGTAGCGGCCCCAGTAGTAATGCCTCCTGTATTTGTGCCCTCTGCAGTAGTGCCCCCAGTGGTAGAGCCCCTGTAATAGTGCCCCCAAAAGTAATGCTCCCTGCATTAGTGCCCTCAGCAGGAAAGCCCCCAGTAGTAGTGCCCCCTTTAGAAAGCCACCAATAGTAATGCCCCTGTAATAGTGCCCCCAGTAGCAATTCCCCCTATAAAAGTGCCCCCAGTAGTAATGCCCCAATAATAATGCCCCAAGTAGTTAGCCCCCAGTAGTAATGCCCACAATAGTAAAGCCCCTGTAAAATTTCCCCCAGTAGTAATGCCCCCTGAAAAAGTGACCCCAGTAGTAGTGCCCTTGTAAAATTGCCCCCCAGTAGTAATGCCCCCTGTAAAAGTGCCCCTTCTAAGAGTACCCCAAGTAGTAATGCCCCTGTAATAATGCACCAAGTAGTTAGCCCCCAGTAGTAGTGCCCCCAATAGTAGTGCCCCTGTAATAATGCCCCAGTAGTAACCCTGTAAATTTTCCCCCAGTAGTAATGCTTACCTTAACGATCCTGCATCTGCTGCCATCCGACGCTCCTCGGAACTATGGGAGAGACTCTATGCACATGTGTAGTCGGTGTAACGGGCGGGCCGGCCCTGGCAATGTCCCTTTGTTGATAGGCCACGCACCCAATTTCCCTCTTCCCTTTCTTCAAAAGTTGAGAGGTATGATATAGTTATATTTACACATAAAGATATATACAGACACATCTATACCACGGATGGCCATCGGTGGTGTTAGCATCGATGGTTACCATCGATGGTCACTAACTATGCAATGGATGACCATCAATGTTTTTACCAACCGATGGTCATCCCTGTTCTTCTACTGACTGGCCTGTGGGCCATTAAGAACCTAAGGGTGGGACTTAGCGAGTGTTGGGGGCAGAGCTATGCTCCGTTTCCCGGCACCATGTAAAAAAAATATATATTCGGTTATGCTGTTCTATCGATGGAGGGAAACCATCTGGTTCTCTCCCATCGATTGGAAAAACATTCGACATTATGAATCATCGATGGTCGATGGCCAGCCTTAAGCTATACAGTTACACATACACAGGATCTCATTCAGACCTGCTCGCAAGCGCTATACGCTTGCAAGCAGGTCGATGGTGAGGGCCTGCACAAGCCCCGAAGCGACTGACAAATGCGCTCCGTGGCTCGCTACAAAAGGGGCGGCTGTCGATGTTGATCAGCTTGCCCCGTTTTGTAGATGGGGTGGGGAGGTGGCCGGACAAACGGAGGCGTTCCTGAAGGAACGCTTGCCGTTTGTAAGCGGCCCTACTGACATCACCAGTGATGTCAGTAAGGAGCTTCCTGGGGCTTGCGGTAGACGAGACCCTGCCGCAAGGGTCTCGTCGCAAGCCCCGATGGTTGCGATGGTCACTCGCTACAGCTGTGGATGGTAACCCACAGCTTAGCAAGTGGCCAGGTGGCCGCCTTTCAGAAGAAAAGTGACCGCTCTCATTCAGAGCGAGCGCTCGCTTTTTGCGAGCGGCTCTGAATGAGGTCCACAATCCATACAGTTTCACAGAGACATATATACACAGACACATATACACAGTTACACAGAGACAACACGTATACACAGTTATACAGAGACATATACACACAGAAACATATATACACAGACACACATACACAGTTACACAGAGACATATATACACAGAAACATATATACACAGACACATATACACAGTTACACAGACACAACACATATACACAGTTACACAGACACAACACATATACACAGTTACACAGAGACATATATACACAGACGGAATCGGTATAATATCCCGGCTGCCGCATGGCTGGGAGGTCGAGTCCCGGCAGCGGCAGCCAGACAAAGCAGCAGAGCCGGCAGCAGAAGCCCAACAGCGCTGGAAAACCCGATCATGGTAAGGTAAGTATCAACCAATTTAACCTAACCCCCCTAACCCTAATGGAGCTTACACACGGTCAGATTTGTCAGATGAACAATTTTACCAAAGTTTTGAACGATTGAACGATTTTTGACTGCATTAAAATTAATGGAATCGTCCAAGTCTGACTGCAAACACATCACATGTCAGATATCGTTATCTGACAAACGGGAACGCGCATCGTTCATCGTCCATCGTTCAGGCATGTCAGATTTTCCTTCAGATATGAACGACTGAGCGATTTTTAAATCGTTATCGTTCAGATCTGAAGGAAAAATCTGACCGTGTGTATGCACCATAACCCTCCTTAGGAGTGCCTAACACTAAATTCCCCCTCTGTGCCTAATCCTAATCCCCCCTCTAAGTGCCTAGCCCTAACCCCCCCTTCCCCACTGCCTAAACCTAAGTCCCCCGGGGGGGTACCTAACCCTAAGTCCCCCCCGGGGGTGCCTAACCCAAACCCTCCCTCCCCCTAGCCTAACCCTCCCGAGGGGGTGCCTAACCCTAAATCCCCCCAGGTGCCCTAAACCTAACCCTCCCCCCCCCCGCAGCAGACGCCGGTTATTTATCCCACAGCAGGATAAAGCAGTCGGGAAGCCGGCTTCCCGATTGTATACCACACAGACACATATACACAGTTACACAGACACAACACATATACACAATTACACAGAGACATATATACACAGACACATATACATATACACAGTTACACAGAAACATGTATACACAGACACATATACACAGTTACACAGAAACATATATACACAGACACATATACACAGTTACACAGACATATATACACAGACACATATACACAGTTACACAGAGACATATATACACAGACACATATACACAGTTATACAGAGACATATATACACAGACACATATACACAGTTACATAGAGACACATATACACAGACACATATACACAGTTACACAGAGACATATATACACAGTTACACAGAGACATATATACACAGACACATATACACAGTTATACAGACATATATACACAGACACATATACACAGTTACACAGAAACATATATACACAGACACATATACACAGTTACACAGAGACATATATACACAGTTACACAGAGACATATATACACAGTTACACATATACACAGTTACACAGACACATATGTACACAGAAAGATATATACACAGACACATATACACAGTAACACAGACATATATACACAGACACATATACACAGTTATTCAGAGACATATATACACAGACACATATACACAGAGACACATATACACAGTTACACAGAGACATACAGTATATACACAGACACAATACATATGCACAGTTGCAGAGACATATATACACAGAAAGATATATACACAGACACATATATACAGTTACACAGAGACATATATACACAGACACATATACAGTTACATAGAGACATATATACACAACACATATACACAGTTACACATATACACAGACACATATACACAGTTACACAGAGACATATATACACAGACACATATACATAGTTACACATACACATATATACCCAGACACATATACACAGTTACAGAGAGACATATATACACATATACACAGACACATGTACATAGTTACACATACTGGGGCAATACAATATAATATAATGTCCCTCATACCTTATAGGCTGAGAGTCACTGAGAGTGGAACGTGGCAGCTCCTCCATCCCTCCTATCTCCCATGTTACATTGCAGGAGTCAGGGCTGTACCCTCTGCTTGGTAGCCCCACACCCTGCTGGGACACTGCCCCCTCCTCGTCATCCCTTGGTAGCCCCACCCCTTACAAGACACTGCCCCTCCTTCTCCTCATCCTTTCTGCCTGCAGGGCAGTTCCATTTAAATAATGAATAATGACTGGCGGGCGCTGCACAGTATGACGGCCGCCTGTTAGTTTTATCTCGGTTTGTTTGCAATATATCCTAAATAAGTTACGCATCTGAGATCCATTTCTGCATTGCATACTCCCTCAAGCTGCCCAGATTGCCTCCCCTCCTGCTCTCCCTCCTCTGTGATCATCTTCTGTCACCTCCCTTTCCTGTCAGAGTGATTACAGTCACTTCTCACCTCTTTAATTCCCTCCTCTATCTACCATGGGATCGGCTCTTTGCCCCTGTCCACTCCTTTCTTTTTGGATTCTGTCACCTCCCCTCTCTAATCTACTCTTTGTCCCTCCCCTCTCCTTTCTTATTGGCTTCTGTCACCATCCCTTTCCTCTCCTTTTCTTATTGGCAGGTATGAGTTTTAAAAAAAAGACTGCTTTACTATGTAAAGTAATGGTGGTGTTCCTAAGCGTCACCACAAAGTGTTATTTGAAAGGTCTTTTTAAAAATACTGTACTAGGAGACTTGAAATAATGGTGGTAGACAGAACATGACATGGTTATTAGTATTCACATTAATATACTGTAGGTGCAATGTATATTTGTGAAGTAGGAGAATAGCTGAGAAGGGAGCTTCCCATAGGTGTTCCCACTCCAGTGACAGCTGCTTGGGGCAGTAATTGCAGTAATAAACTGAGCACCCTGTGGAATCTCACTCTAGCACATGTATTCTGTCACTTGAAATAAAATGATCAGAATATATAATATAATCTGCTCTATTTACTAATAACAATGATTTAAATGAGATAAAAGTCAGATCCTAGGTGTTATACATAAATAAAGCAGGGCCAAATGAGCTGCTGCTTAATGTCAGAGAGTGCATCATTGAAGCATTCTATTCCCCCAATGGGACCTCAACACCCAGCGTGATACTGCCACTGATTGCTATTTTTCTCTTCATTTCAGTACTCCCCCACAGGCTAGCCATACCCCACTGGTGCAGTTGAGTACAGGCAGGAGGGGGGGAATGCTACGACATGCACTTTCTCCGTGTGCCATGATTCCACGCTACCCCTCTGGTGAGGGGACGGGATCGGCCGGCATTCCTGGAAATGAGGCGTGTCTGGCCTGTTTTCTCTGCGCCATCCGATGGCCACAATGGTGATCCCAACCTGTGATATGGGTGCAGTTCTGTGATTGCAAATGCATTAGGGGCTGTCATACACCTCCTGCTGCATTTGCATATTAGCAAGGACGGAATTGCAAAACTGCCTGCATGTAGCTTTGCAACCCCATCCTAAGCTGAATCAGGCCCTCTATGCGGTGCCCGGAGGGCTTGTGAAGCCTTCCATATTGCCCACCCCCCTTGCTCTCCAAGCTCTTACCCCCACTATGACAAACTCCAGTCCCCTTAAGTGTACCTCAAGGTCCTGCACCCTCTCAATTTAACACTATATCAGCTGGCACCACCTTGGAGCACCACTATTATAGTAAATAACCCTAATGCTAACCCTAAGCCTCATGACAATATAGACATTATGACAATGTTGACTTTTCCAAATGTCAACATTTTGCAGTTTTTGACATTAATGATGTCAACATTTTAACCATGTTGAAGTAAAAAATATCGACCTGCTGCTGTCTACATCGTGAATGTTGAAATATTAACCGTTGACAATCAGTAAGTGGTGGACTCAGGTGCAATACAGTAGTGCCCCTTATTCTCATTATGCCAAACAGTAGTGCCCCTTCACAATATGACACAGTAGTACCCCTTTTTCACATTATGCCACTGTAGTACCACTTATTCACATTATGCCACACAGCAGTGTGTCTTATTCACATTATGCCACACAGTAGAGACCCTTATTCAGACAGCTGCTGGTGGGTGGGTGGGACTTTGGACACCCAGCAAGGTGGGCAAAGCTTTGAATTGGCTGGGGGTGAATGTGCTGGGCTTTCCACCAGTGGTGACACAAAAAAAATTTCCCTGTCAAAATTGTCTAGTGGATTCTATGTGCCTGTTTTTATTGGGTGCCTGGAGCTGCAGCTGTGTTATGGCTGAACCAACATAATGGGCACCTGGAGGGGTCTCATGGCACCTAAGGAGCATCTGTAGAATGCTGATGGCTTATAAGGGGCATTGGAGGATTCTGATGGCATATAAAGGGCACTTTCAGGGGTATAATTGTATAACTGGTGCTGGATGCTTATTGCTGTGTTAGTTTTTGTCAGTGTGTGTAGCATTGTGTGTTGTAGTATAAATATTTAAGCTTTCAAAATAGGAATATGGGGTATAACAGGGTACAAATACTGCCACCTATTTAAATGTTTGCTTCATTCATTGCTGGCATCTCCCCATAGACACTACATATTTACCTCTATAACATGACACTAAAAACATGCTCTATTATATAGAGATGAGCTCGGAGTTTCCCGCCTGACTCGGATCTCGAGACCGAGGCAAAACCATAGAGTCGGAAATCTTGCGGTTCGCGAGCTTTCGTCTCTATGATCAATGTAGTATATAAGGTACCACGCGACGGACGCCATTTCACTCCGGCTGTGGAGACTGAACAGGGAGGGTGGGTAGTGTAGGGCTGGGAGAGGTGCTGGTGCTATCTGCTGTGTCCTGGGCTGTTGACTGCTGATCCATTCTGGTCTGGTCACGGTGCTGTCACTGTCACTGTGCTGTCTGCTGATCCATCTGGGCTGTCTGCTGTGTCCTGGGCTGGTGCTGCTGATCCATTCTGGGCTGGTGTTTTTCATGTCTGCTGTGTCCATCTGGGCTGGTGCAGAACAGCAGATGCATCTGGTCTTGTGCTGTGTCCATCTGGGCCCAAGTTCTGGACTTAAAAGTAAAAAAATATATATATAGTAAAAAAAAAAAATCAATCAAAATGTCTTTTATATTTTTCTGTGTGTGTGTGTGTGTTAGGCTTAACCGCAGTACCGCACAAGATCCAGCCAGCAACGCCAGTTGCAACCTAGTGCTGCCCGACTCCAGTTGTGATCAATCGGTGCTCTGGGCCCAAGTTTTTCTGGAGCTGAAAAAAAATAAAAATCACACAAGATCTAGCAAGTCGGCAAAGCAATGTAGTGGTGCCCGACTCCAGTTGTCATCCATCTGTGCTCTGGGCCCAAGTTCTGGACCGTAGCCACACAAGATACAGCAAAGCAACTTAGTGCTGCCCGACTCCAGTCATCATCAATCTGTGCTCTGGGCCCAAGTTCTGGACCGTAGCCACACAAGATACAGCAAAGCAACTTAGTGCTGCCCGACTCCAGTCATCACCAATCTGTGCTCTGGGCCCAAGTTCTGGACCCGAAATAAAAAAAAAATAGTGTCTTTTGTATATTTTTTTTCTGTGTGCGCACGACTGCACGTGTGTGAATTTTGTAACCGCACCTTGGCTACACTATTGGTGCTTGTGACACTGCTTCAAGACCGCAGAAAATACGGAGGGTTGTCACATGACAGGAGAGCAAGGCCAAGAACCACATGTTGTAGCTGCCGCCAGCAGTCATCTTGATAATGCAAGGCCGTCAACTTCCTTGTCCTCTATGAAGGCCCATGCCTTCAATCCTCAAGGGTATCCCAACCATCATCTTTGCACAGTCCTCAACTCTATTAATAATTATATCAATCAGTTTTGAGCCAGCAAGCTGGATGCAACCTTTTGGCCCTTTAAGTAGATAAAAAAAACAATATTGTGAGCTGTGAGGTCACCAAAATGTACTGAAAACAAGTGGAAATAAATGTTATTGAGGTTATTAATACTGTAGGAACAAAATAAGGCAAATTTTATGTGATTTTAGCAGTTTTTTTATTTTTTAAGAAAAAAATCCTGATCAAAAACCAAAACACGAAAACAAAACACGGAGGTGAGGTTTTGGCAAAACCATTCCAGATCCAAAACCAGGGAGATTCAGATCCAAAACCAAAACACGGGGATCGGCGCACATCTCTAGTATTATACAGGTTGAGTCTCCCATATCCAAAATGCTTGGGACCAGGGGTATTTTGGATAACGGAATATTCCGTATTTTGGAATAATTGCATATCATAATGAAATATCTTGGGAATGGGATCCAATATACACACAGAATGCATTTATGTGTTATATACACCTTATGCACACAGCCTGCAGCTCATTTTATACAATATGTTCAGTAACTATGTGGCTCAAGCAAAGTTTGTGTACATACATGAAATACATTTATGTTTCATTTACTCCCTATACACACAGACTGAAAGTAATTTTATACCATATTTTTAATAATTTGTGCCTTAGACAAAGTTTGTGTACATTGAAACATCAAAAATCAAAGGTTTTATTATCTCAGTCATGCCAAAATTATTCCGTATTTTGGAATATTCAGTATTTTGGAATATTTGGATATGGGAGACTCAACCTGTATGTTTGTTAGAAATATATAGTTGTGCTTGGTGTGTGGACACATAATATTCCAGTAATGTATAGCACAACCATATTAGCAGTTATGCTGTAATATAGATAATATGTGTAATACTAGCAGAAGTACCCGGTGTTGCCCGGGTTTAAATCTTCACGTTATTAAGTTAGCAATGAGATGGGTGTAACTGTCAACATTTTAAAAATAATTAGCAGCAGCTTAGCAGCCATTCCAGCACACCCATGAGGTGGCTGAGCAGTGTTGTTTTGGTTTTTATGGTGTCGCCAGTAACCCTAATCCCCAGCTTTCCCTTCTGTTCAGTTTTATAATCACTTTTACATTGCGAGATGGGTTTCAAGATTTCCTTCTGTTATCAATGTTGCTATTCCAAGGCTCTTGGGTGCACAATATTTCTTGTCTTCCTACCTCCATTTCTGTCAGTAATTTAAGGTAATTGAATTATGGTTATTTCTGTCAGTTTTTACAGTTCATTAAACTTTTCATCTAAATCCATTCAGTGGAAGGTTCAGAACAGGCTCCCTGGGTGAAAGTTCTGCCCAGCGTACGCCAACAGGAGGTCCTCAACCCCCTAGTACGGGCCTGGTCAACCTGTAGCTCTCCAGCTGATGTGAATCTACACATCCCAACATGCCGTGCCACAGTTTTAGCTTTCACTAATATCCAGACACTGGGCATGCTGGGACTTGTAGTTTCACAACAGCTGGAGAGCGACAGGTTGGCCAGACCTGACCTAGTATGTCTTCTGGGATCTAATGTTACCACTCTCTGAAGTTTTCATCCAAATCCATCCAGTGGAAGGCCCAGAACAGGCTCACCGGGTCAAAGTTCTGCCCAGCGTAGTGTTCTCGCTAGGCTTCTTTTTCCGGGGCACAGCGCCCTGGCCCTTTTTTAAAAGTTATAATTCGCCCTGCCTCTTTTCCTGCACCCTGCTGGGATAGCTGCGCTGACAGCCTGCAGAGCTGTTGCAACTCACTCCGGCTGTCGGCTGCATGGCTCCCCCGGCAAGTATCATCCCAATCGGTGCAAGGGTGTCCAAATGCATAACTGGATAGACTAACAAACAGACCAATGACATTATACATAAGATAGGTTTATAGTTAACAGGTCAGGTAGATCATATAGGTGCATCTTTGGCATGATTCAGATTTGGCAATAGAGTCATAGTTGCCAACATTCAGCTCCCTCCTTCCGAATTAGATGCCTGTCATTTAACCCTCGCCAGGATAAAGCAGTCGGGAAGCCAGCTGTCGGGCTTACGTCCGCCGGCTTCCCGATTGCATACCAAATACTGGCTGCTTTTGCATGTAGCCCACAAATACTGGGCAGCTATATTTTTACACTGCAATTTAGATTTTATTTTGGACATACCCCTCCTAAATCTCTCTGCACATTTTAAATCTGCCCCACATGTTATTGTTTTAAAAGAACTACTACTTAGGCACATTAAGTTTGAAAGCCAAAAATAATAATAATAATAATAATAATAGTAATAATAATACGTAATGGAATAATGAAAATAGCATTAACTTAATGTGCAGATGGTGAGTTCTTAGAAATAGTGACATTTCCAGGGTTAAAAAATTCAAAGGACATCAATTTAAAATCTAAAATAATCCCTACAAATTAGGGACAATTAAAAAATAAACTACTCTGTGTAACCACTAGAGGTCACTGCATTGCACATAGCTATCATATTACAGAGAGTAGGGTTTTTAAATGAATTTAGTACAGGTTGAGTCTCCCATATCCAAAATGCTTGAGACCAGGGGTATTTTGGATAATCCGTATTTTGGAATATTTGCATACCATAATGAGATATCTTGGGAAAGGGACCCAAATGTAAACACAGAATGCATTTATGTTTCATATACACCTTATACACACAGCCTGAAGGTAATATTATACCATATTTTCAATCATCTTCTGGCTCAAACAAAGTTTGCGTACATACCTGAAATTCATTTATGTTCATATACACCTTATACACACAGCCTGAAGGTGATTTTATTTTATACAATATTTTTAATGATGTTGTGCTTTAAACAAAGTTTGTGTACATTGCACCATCAAAAAGCAAAGGTGTCACTATCTCAGTCATGCTAAAAATATTTTGTATTGCAGAATATTCCGTATTTTGGAATATTTGGATATCGGAAACTGTTATGTATTCTGGGCATGGACGCAGGGGCGTATTTATAATGGGTGCAGGGTGTGTGGTGCACACGGGCCCCTGGGTCCAGTGGGGGCCACACTGCATACCTTACACTAATTCAAAATATACACCTCTACATCAGCACAGCAGGTACCACTGGATACATGAGATTTTTCCAGAGATACATGCTGCAGATATCACCGGAAGCTTGGCCAGGCTTGCCTACCCTCCCGATTTGGTCGGGAGCCTCACAAATATCGACTGCCGCTCCCGACCCCCGAAAGGCAGGCAAGACTCCCGGCTGCCGCCTGACCCCCCCCAACTATTACAAAAAAAACCTGCAGCTGGGGGCCCGATGACGCGATTTGCGCTGAATCGCGTCATCATGGCTCCACCCCCTGCTTCACAATGCCAATATTTTCGGTATTATGAAGAGGGGGTGGAGCCACGATGACACGATCATGTTTCTCCGCCCCTAAAACCACGTCAATACCCGGCCACGCCCCCCACTGTGCACAGACATTCAGCTCCCTCCCGGAAGGTGGAAACTGATTGTCGGCATGTATGAGCTTGGCGCAGGCACCATTTATATGGAGATTCGTGCATGCGCACTATATAAATCACTGGGAAAATGGTTCCTGGGTCATTTTACTAATGAGTTTTGCATTTGCAGTAAACTCTGATAAGTGTTTACAGCAGAAATAAGCCAATGAGAGAAGGGGGCACATGGAGGCTGCACATAGACCCTCCCCTATCTTACTCCACACCTGACCTGATTCTGGGAGTTGTAGATTAAACCCCTGTGTAAAGTAGAGAGATTTATACAGTGGTCACCTGACCTGTCATCTTTACACTGAAATGACCAAGTTGGCTAAAGGGTCCTCATACCTTTCTGATGTTTACTGGTCTGGTGTGTTGTCTGTCTCACCTCTGTATCTGTGCTGGTTGCCCAGGTGTCTTCTCTCCACATGACTGCTCCTTTGAGAGCAGCATATCAGTGTACAGTACACTCTCATCCCATCAGCGGGGAGCAAGGGCTGCTGGGATTTCTCTTAAGTAGCTGTTGATGCAGCTATCCCACTAATATCAGGAGCAGATAATAGGGACTACATTAGTAAATTAAAATGTACAATCCCAAACATTTAACATCTGAGATTAGGTTTCCCCCAGATATCAGAAACTTGGGAGGTTTAAGAGATGAGCTGGCCCATGTACAGACTCCATGTGGGCCTTCTCCTCCCTGCAGCCCAGTATTGTGCCAGAGTCTACTGCACATGCAAAGGTTTCCGGGAACATGGCGCCCACAGCATGTTCCTGATTACTTCTCTACTGTACAAATCTCAAGGAAAATGGCTGTCACACCACCAGGGGTGTATCTAGGGATCCAAGCGCCCCTGGCAATGTAATGTACTGGCGCCGCCCTACCCCCCCTATGCAATGCCCCCAGTAGTAATCCCCCCTATGCTGCATTGCCCCCAGTAGTAGCCCCCCTATACAGTGCCCCCAGTAGTAATCCCCCCTATGCTGCATTGCCCCCTGTAGTAGCCCCCCCTATACAGTGCCAACAGTAGTAGACCCCAGTAGTATTCCCCTATACAGTGCCCCCAGTAATAGTACCCAGTAGTAGTCCCCCCTATACAGTGCCCCCAGTAATAGTACCCAGTAGTAGTCCCCCCTATACAGTGCCCCCAGTAATAGTACCCAGTAGTAGTCCCCCCTATACAGTGCCCCCAGTAGTAGTCCCCCCTATACATTGCCCCCAGTGGTAGCCCCCTTAAACAGTGCCCCCAGTAGTAGCCCCCAGTAGTATTCCCCTATACAGTGCCCTCAGTTGTAGACCCCCTATACAGTGCTCCCAGTAGTGGCCACCCCCCATAAATTGCCCCCAGTAGTGGCCACTCCCCATAAATTGCCCCCAGTAGTGGCCACCCCAATACAGTAGCGGGCACCCCCACATAAAGTGCCCCAGTAGCGGACACCCCCTATTTCAGTACCCCCCCTGTAGTGCCAGGCTTACACACACACACACACACAAAGAACAAAAAAAAATTCAACTTACCTGGTACCCGCTCCTGACGCGACCGCCGCTGTCCGAGTCCTGGCCTGCTCTTCTCCTGCATAGGAGAGACGTCATGACGTATGACGTCTCTCCCGTCACATGCTGCGGGGGGAGCCGGAACACGGAGCTCATTGGTGAGCTCCAGCCGGCTCCCTCTGCGGAGAGTCTGTATGACTCTCATTGGCTGGCTGCTATTACAAACACACAGCCGCCGCTGGCAGCTGTCTGTTTGTAAGCTGTGAGAGCGGTCTGCCCTGCACTTGTGGGGCCGAGGGACTTGTCCACCCCTTGGCTACTGGTGGCACTGCCGGGCAGTGCCCCCCCTTTGGTCGGCGCCCCTGGCGAGTGCCATCCTGGCCAATGGGTAGATACGCCCCTGCACACCACCATTGTTCCAGTGTTTTCTGCTGCACACCAACATGGGATTTTGGAGAAATAAGTATTATACATTGATACAGGGTGTGCATTGTGGGCCCCCTGGACCCAGGGGCCTGTGTGCACCACACACCCTGCACCCATTATAGATACATCAATGCATCAGACAGTTTCTGTTATCAACAGACTGTCCAAAGTTATTCCGGATGTACTGTACTAATTATAGCTGCATATAGGATTTATTGCAAAAAAGATTTCAATGCATGTTTAAATTCTGTTTTCACCCAAAGCAGGGACATTTCTAGAGAGGAGGGGGCCCGTGTGCAGTCTCCAACATGGGCCCCCTCCTCTCCGCCCGGCGGCCGGCTGTCGTTTTACAGCGCTGGACCACCACAACAACGTGGGACTTTGGAGAGGTAAGTAATATTATGGGTGCAGGGTGTGCTTTGCGGGGGCCCCCTGGACCCAGGGGCCCGTGTTCCCCGCACTCCCTGCACCCATTATAGATACGCCCCTGACTCCGTCATGTGGTAAGGAGTTCCACAGCTCAGTCATTTACAGTAAAGAAAAGCTTCCCAGATGCTGGATGGTTTAAGTATGGGGGGAAAAGTTCAACCAAGTTCCAGTGTGTGCCACCAAAAAGGACATGGTGGCAAGTCTTGGAGGGGGCATACCCATGTCTCTGGACATTCATACATATATGACTAACAATTATCCAATATCACCATGTAAATAAGTACCTGTCTGCAGAAGACTGTCTGATGGGCTGGGTCCCACAGGACAATCTGGGTCAGAGGACAGAAGCTGCCATCAGTAGCAGCAAGCTGACACAGGAAACAATGGGGGAGAAGTAAATAGTGTCGAAACGGCATCAGCGCATGTTATGTGTGCTGATACTGCTTCTCCCCAATGTATTACCGGAGGAGTTTGGCGGTAAATGACAGGGGTGCTATACGCCCCTGTCATTACCGGCGCTGCTATCTTGCCTGGGCAATGTATGAACGTTCAGTTCGCCTGACCATCATGCCCGCTGCATCTGTCGCTATTGACAGCTACAGCCTGGCAATGCCCTATCCACACAGCAGGGACAGTGCTTACCCTGCTGCGGTGGCTGCCGGCTCCAGGGCTGCATGCGGGATCTTGCGATACTTGCAAGATCCGGCGCATGCTCAGTGGAGCCGGCCAGAACTGAAACAGCACATTAGTACTAGACTGATGCACCATGTATTCAGGCAGGGATCGCCGGGAGGGGAGTTCACACTCCTCAGCTCTGATCATTAAGATGTTCAAGCATCTCATCGCTAATGCTTCCTGCTTCGTCTCGGTAAAGAGGCAAGTTAAGTGCCGCTATAATACCTCCCCCAATATGCAGGGCCATAGGGAGGGTGGTGCGGGTGGTGCCTCCGCAAAGGGCGGAATCCTCCAGCGGCCACACACTTCCTAACATCAAAGGTCTGCAGGAAGAGATCTCCGGCAGTGGGGCGCGGCGCACGAAAAATGTTGGTGTAGGATCCTGCCTGCCCTCCACCCCCTGGAAGGAAAGGTAAGTGCTTAGGGGGAGGTGGGGGGCGGAGAAGGAACGAGAAGGGTGGCAGTGCTGCACAGGGTGCACTGCTGTCCAGATACAGCGCTGCCAATATGCTATGATCTCACTCATACTCACCCAGATAACAGGGAACAGACAGACATCGTAACTGGTATAGAGGTGTAATTAGGTGACACAACCAAAGTACACTAAATTAAAACTAATTAGGGACTCCCTCAGTGTTAGGGGTTTTCCTTACTTGTGGACCAGCCCATCCTACTATCAGCTATCCCTTGATCACACCAATAGGCCCCTGCCACCACAAGTTAAGAGACCCCTGCACAATATCAATTCATACCCGTCCTAAATCAATTACTGTACTTCCCTCTCCCAGATCAGTTCACACATTCCAAAGATCACTTCATGACCCTAAGTCCAAATTAGTTAATGTCCCCCCCCTTGAATATTTTAGGCCCTAAATTTAATTTTCATTCAACCTAAGTGGACCAGCCTAGCAATCTATTTTTTTTTTTTTGTAAATCTTTTTATTGAACAGCAAAGGCAGTTATACATTGTACAATCCAAAAACTCAGTATAATAAAGTTATCAAATGTACAACTGGTCTGTTTCTTGAAACAAACAATATACAACATTACTGTTATTAATTTTCTAATTTTTTGAAACTAGAACAAGTATAAATTGAATTGAAATCATTTCAGAGTACAGAAAAGAGTACCCGAGTAAAGTTTAACATACTAGATGGACAAAATTTGCATATACTGCAGCAAAATTAGTATAATACATCATATAAAGAAAAAGGAGAGAAAATAAAAAAAAGAAAGAAAAAAGATCTAATATAACATATAAGCAAAGTCATTCAGACTATACGGTCTATATAATTAGTATAAACAATAACTGGTATTTTAACATATTATCATCAACATATCAATATAATTTGTGTTGTCACGTAAATATGTAGAATAGAGTAGAGTGAGTGAAATCAAAGATAAAGAGAAACGAAGGCAGAAGGGGAGAAATACGTTGTCAGAAGGTTTTTATGAGGAGAAGCACATGTATAATGGTGACAGAAGTTATTTTAGTTAATGTGTCTTAGCATAAACCATTCCGTATGTTCAAAAACTTTCCATATATTGTTCTAGGTTTGGGTTGGTAAACAGTATGTAAGGTTCCCATTTTTTAAAAAAAATTTTGACTCCTTTTTCGATAGTAAGGATAGCCATACGTCTCTCACCATAAATAACCTCCAATAGTGCAGTTTTGCATTCATTTAAGGTGGGCGCTGACTTTAGAATGCAATATTTAAGAATGAGTTGTTTGGCCACTGTAACCATGACCCTCAGGGACGGTTTCCATATGTGTAAATCTTAAGAGGATTCTGATTCCCATATTGAGAAATCAGCGAAAATGAAAGCTGACACATTTTTGTACAATTTAAGGTGTAATGTGAAATTTAAATAATATAAAATTTTATTCCAAAATCTATGGATTTTTCTGCAATACCAGAAGTTGTATGAAAGGGAGGCATTAGAACAATTACATTTTACACAGTTTCCCTCCTCCAATGGTACAAAATGTCTCCTCTGAGCAGGGGATATGTATGTGCGATTTAAAATTCTTAAATGGATTTCTTGTAATCGTGCCGATTTGAGGCAAGGTAAGACACAGTCCAAGTTCACGATAATTGACTCAAAATCACATAGCTCAGGAATTTCTGTATGCCATGCTTCAGCAATTGTTGACCAAGCATGTAAAGATACTTCTATCAGATGTTTATAGAGGTGAGCTATTCTGAATTTGGTTGAGCGACACATAGATAAAATACGGGACATGATATCTGTGTTATCTGAAACCCATAGGGGATTATTTGGTGATTGAATAAAATGGCGCATTTGTAAAAACCTAAAAAATTGTGAGCGTGGGTTACCAAATTTAACTTGTAATTGCGTAAAAGAAAGTATAAAGCCACCTGGGTCGAATATGTACCTAATGGACATGATGCCTTTTTTACTCCATTATTTTAAAAGGGGATTGTCGAGAGAAGGGATGAAGCTTGGATTGCCTCATAAGGGGATATGTGGGGATGAAGAGGGATTTTTCTTTAAATGTATGTTGACCCTCAGCCATGTAGTGTAAGTGTCCCAAAACAAAACATTAGAACGAAATGACATAGGAATGTTTGTTTTTGGGGAGTATAGCAAAGCTGCTGGGGCACAGGGGTAAAATAAAGCTTCCTCCAGAGCGGAGTTAGTATAGTAGTCGGTATGCAGCAGCCAGTCTGTTATGTATCGAAATAAAGCAGCTTTCGCAAAGGCAGAAATGTTTGGAACACCCAAACCTTTGATTTTTGGTAGATAGGCTCGAGATTGAGTCATCCTAGGCTTCTGGTACTTCCAAATAAATGTAAAAAAAATTTGCGTATACTTCAATATATCTGTTTTTGTTAATGTAATGGGTAAAGTTTGTAAAAGGTATGCTAGCTTTGGGAATACCACACTCTTCACCATTGTCACTCTTCCGAGGAGAGAAAGTTTAAGGTCTTTCCAATTTTGGAGTTGGGAATTTAATTTATTTAGCAACGGTGTGAAGTTGATAGCATAGAGAGAAGATAGTTGTGCCGGTATGAATATTCCTAGGTATCTAAGATAATGTGTAGCAATTGTAAAAAGAGAAGCTATATGAGGTTAGGAAGGTAGGTGCATTAATGGGAAGCAATTCAGATTTATTCACGTTGATACGATAACCTGCGAAAGAACCAAATATGTCAATTATGTAAAAAAGAGTGGGAATTGAGCATAGAGGGTCATATATGAAGAGCATCATATCGTCTGCAAATAAAGACAGTTTACATTCTTGGTCTCTGATATGAATACCCTTTATCTCCATTTTTTGTCTTATTGCTATTGCTAGCGGCTCAAGCGCAATTGCAAACAGGAGCGGAGAGAGCGGGCAGCCCTGTCTTGTCCCTCTCTGTATATAAAAAGGAGGTGATAAATATCTGTTGGTGAGGATCTGGGTAAGGTGGGAAGTATATAAGGACATTATAGTTTCAGTGAAGAAGGCGGGTACGCCAAAACGGCGTAAAGATTCGAACAGGTGATCCCAGGTCACCAGATCAAACGCTTTTTCTGCATCTAAAGACAACAGAAACCTGAGATCACCCGCTCCATCGTCCCACAAGGACTGTAAGATTGACAGAACCTTTCTAATGTTTGTAACTGAGTTTCTGCCCCATATAAACCCAATTTGATCAGGGTGTATGTATGATAGCCTAACAATCTATTATGTGAATAAGATTATATAAGTGGACAAACTGACTGGGCCAAAGCGATGCAATAAAGTGGCAAATGCAAGATTTTGAAAGGGGGGTTTCCAAATACTTGGTTACCGAACCAATGAAAAAATATCTACCCACAAATAAATAGATCGACAGATAGATAGATAGATAGATAGATAAATAGATAGATAGATAGATACAGCTTACACAGGATTTAAGACCACTACAGTAAATTATACCACTCAGCCTATAACAGGGTACACACACACTGACTGACACACACCACACCTCTATCATTAAAAAACCTGAATGCATCAGGCAAATAAATACAGCCAGCATGATTTATTAAAGACCCCCCTCCCCACAGTAGTGGTCCCCCCTTTGCAGTGCCCCCAGTAGTAGTCTCCCTTATGTAGTGCCCCCAGTAGTAGCCCCCACTATGCAGAACCCACAGTAGTGCCCTTTATATTAGGGATGCAAACTCGAACCTATCCGAGCCTGCACATCCCTACTTTATATAGTGCTCCCAGTAGTCCCCCTTTTGCAGTTTCCCTAGAAGTGCCCCTTATATAGTGCCCCAGTTGTAGTCCCCTTTATGCAGTGGCCCCAGTAGTACCCCTTATATAGAGCACCAGCAGGGCCGATTCTATGCATATGCATGGTACACAGCTGAGTAGGGTGCCACATAGTGGAGGTTGCCTCAGCTGCGACCATGCGGGCCGCAGACAGACTGTGTCTATGTGACACAGCTGCAACGCGCATAACGGAGTTCGGTCAGCACTTCACAGTGACAAACACATAGATGCCAGGGCCGGCAGCAGTGTGTTTAATTAGCAGCCAATGAGAGTCTGTCAAACTCTCATTGACTGCTGCGCCCAGTGCCGAAGCTGGGCTGGAGCTCACTCATGAGCTCCATCTTCCAGCTTCCGCAGTGGGTAATGGGAGAGACGTCTGTCCCATAATGCAGAGCGGGCCAGCCCAGGGAAAATGGATGGAGATGCAGATGGCGGCGGCGGGAGCAGGAGCCGGAGCAGGGATTCAGATAAGTGGTTTATTTTATTTTTATTATGTGTGTGTTGTGTCTACGGGGGGGGGAGCACTACATAGGAGGGACTACTACTAGGGGCACTACAAGGGGGGACTACTACTAGGGGCACTACAAAGGAGGGACTACCACTAGGGGCATTCCAAGGGGTGGGACTATTACTAGGGGCACTACGAGGGGGGACCACTACTGGGGGCACTGCAATGGGGGACCACTACTAGGGGCACTATATAAAGGGCTATACTGGGGGTACTGCATAGGGGGGAACCACAACTGGGGCCACTATTTAAAGGGCACTGCATAATGGGTACTACTATTGGGGGCACTGCATTGGGGGACTATGACTGGGGGCACTATATAAGGGGCACTGCATAGGGGGTACCACTAATGAGGGCACTGCATAGAAGGGACTACTACTGGGGGCACTATATAAGGGGCTTACTACTGGGGGCACAAGGGGCACTGCACAGGGGGGACCACTACTGGGGGCACTATATAAGGGGCACTGTATAGGGGGAGCACTACTGGGGGACACCCTATGCAGTGTCCCCAGTAGCGGCTCCCCTATACAGTGCCCCCAGTAGCAGCACCCCCTATACAGTGACCCCAGTAGCACCCCCTATACAGTGCCCCCAGTAGCGGCCACCCCTTTATACAGTGCCCCTAGTAGCAACCCTTCCCTATTCAGTGTCCCCAGTAGCAGACCCCTATACAGTGCCCCCAAGTAGCAGCCACCCCCCTATAGAGTGCCCCCAGCAGTGCCCCCCTATGCAGTGTCAGTGCCCATGCCCCTTACATATACACACACACACAAAAAAACCATCACAACTTACCTGAATACCCGCTCCTGCCGCGACCTCCGCTGTCCGCTCCTTCCAGCCTGCTCTGCACTATGGGAGAGACGTCATGATGGGCGTCTCTCCCATCACCCGCTGCGGGGGGAGCCAGAAAGCGGAGCTCATGAGTGAGCTCCAGGCAGCTCCCTCTGTGGATACAGCAGCCAATGTGAGTCTATCAGACTCTCATTGGCTGCTAAAATAAACACACCTCCTCCGGGTAGTACGAGCGTACTACCCGATGCCGACGGCGGTGTGTTTATTAGTGTGTAGTGCAGTCCACATAAAACTTAGTGATCAGTGGGGTTTCTGAGTAGTCAGAAAGAGGGGGGCTCCGTGCATGCCTGCAATATGACACTAACCTGGGGTGCAAATACTTACCTGTGCTGATTTGAAATCCATTTTTCTTACATTAGCAATTGATGACACCCTTTTATCTGTATGGCTGTGTTTATGAGATCTATCAACAGTATAGTGACTACATTACTATTACATGAAGGTTTACTATAATACAATACTGTACATGCATTTTCCATGTGCATCTAACTCTGAATAATACATTTTACATTGTTTCTTTTTCTTGTGCCCATAAGGAGGAAGTGGTGTTCAGAAAGCTGCTCCTGGAGATACAGCCTCTATCTACATCCAGAGGCTGGCCTTCTACCATCAACTGGGCCAGGGCAGCTTTGGGAAGGTAAGTCATGTGACTGTGGCTACTAAACTCAACTCAGGCAACAACTGTGTGACTCAGAACTTGTAGTAGTGGAGCATCATGAACATGTGAGTTAACACTATATAGGTCTCCTCTGGGAAACCCCTGGAGGGTAGGTACAAGTGGAATTATATTACTGTATGTTGGGCATGGTGACATCATGTGCATCATTAGGCATCACCACAATGCAGTGGGGGAAGGACTTAATGACAGTATTGGCCCTGACTAAGCCTCCAAATCAGGAGGTTGATCTATAATCCTATGAGCCTGGGAAAAGTCTGGAGTCTCATTCCTTTAATGAAACTGGTAATACAAAATGCACTTACCTCTAAAGATACTGAGCTACCTGGGTGCTTATAGAGGTATAATGGAAGTATAAATATCATTGTGTATGTCTCTATCTCCTGTAGGTTCTGCTGGCGGAGGACTCTCTGACTGGTCAGCGGCTGGCACTGAAGATCGTCCGAAAGAGAGATCTGCCGCTGGAGGACAGGGAGCAGGTGTTGGTGGAGCGCAGGGTGCTAGAGGTTGCGTCTGGCAGCGCCTTCCTCATCCATGGACACCTTGCCTTCCAGACCACGGTAAAGTGTATTTCTTATTAGACAAGGATTTTTAGTTATTTATTTTTACACATCTAACATAAATACAGGTTTTATATCTTATTGTGTAATAACGTTACTATGAGTCAGTATGCTCACTCAAAGTTGTTGCCATGTTCTCCTATGAGAATGTATTATATGACTATTGTGTGTGTCCAATCAAACAGAACCACCTTTTCATGGGTCTGGAGTATGCAAGTGGCGGGGACTTCCACCAGTTCCTGCAGAGAAAAGGCTGCTTGGACATCACCAGCGCAACGTAAGTACCTCACATAGAATAGACATGTACTGAAATGAATAGTAACAGTGTGTACAGAGATAGGGACAGTATAAGGGTTGGACAGCTTTGGTAAATTCCACTTAATATCTCCTACCCCTACATATAGTGAATACTAGAAATCCACCTTTACCTAATGTCCACACCTCCATCCCATCCTCCTGGGCCTCCCTCTCCAGGGAACTCTCGGGGAGTATGACTCAAGGACTGGCAAATGCTCAATGTAATCTCTTTATTAAGAAAAGTTTGACTAGGGTCTGATCACCTTAATTTGGTCTTAATGTGGAATGTCCTCAGTGTGATACTGAGTGGGGATAGACTCTTGTGAGCCCCATCAGGTCATAGAAAGTATCACATGTCAATGTGCTGATCATGCTGGAGGCATAGCTGTGAGAATGTGTCAGTGATAATAACAGGGTGTCATGTGACAGGGGCAGTGTAATGACATGAGGGGGGAAATGGGGGAAGCAGAAAGTCACAGACTAAAGCTGGGTACACACTATGACCCTCATTCAGAGCCGTACGCTCTGAGCAGAGCGCACGCTCTGAATGAGGGCCGGGCTCCATGAAAATGGAGCGTCCTCCTGGACGCTCGTATAGCTGTGGGTCACCACCCACAGGCTATACGAGCGTGCATTGTGATGGCCGCGATGGTCGTGACCATCGCGACCATCGAAATTGCGAGCCGGAGCCTGCGGTTGAGGTTTTCAACCGCAAGCTCCGGAGTGATTTTGGCTCTATCAGAGCCAAAATCACTCCCACTGACAGCACTAGTGATGTCAGTGGGCCGGCTTTTGATGGAAGGCGTTCCCGTGGGAATGCCCCCATCAGGGAGGCACGCCCCCGGCACGCCCACCAAAGGGGGCGTGCTGTCAATCAACATTGACAGCACGCCCCCTTTGATCGGACACAACGAGCGAAGGACTTTCCTTCGCTCGTCGCGTCTGGCGCATGCGCACGACGGAGCTCCCTCCATCGTGCGCATGCTCAGTCCATAACATCGACCCACTTGCGAGCGGACAGCCGCTCGCGAGTGGGTCTGAATCAGGCCCTATATCATTCATTGTTTGATATACATTCCGTCATGGATTGGACCGATACATCGTACAGATTGTGCAGTATGTAAGCCCTCTCCGTTGTACGTGGTTGTCTTTCATCACATTGTCTCATTGGATGTTATGCACAGCAGATGGGATGATGCAATAAATGACGCCATGCTGCTACATATACAATGTAGCGATATCATCGTACATCGTACCATTGTACACCGGATCGTGCAGTGTGTATGGTGTGTGCAATGTATCATTACATCACGCTGTTCCATTGCTGGGTACACACATTGTATAGCGTGCACCCAGCTGAAGAGTTAGATGGTAGAATGAGCAGGATCCTCTATTAGCAGATTTATGATAACAGGTTTTTTACCTATTTCTAATATTGATTCCTTTCTTCTCTTTAAGTTTCTATGCAGCTGAGATCACATGTGGTATACAATACCTGCACGCTAAGGGCATCATCCATCGGTAATTATACTAATAATACCATTTTCCTACACAATCAGGTCACAGTGATGTGCACCTTCTAACTATGGGCCTGATTCAGAGATGGACGCTAATGAGATCACAGCTGCGAAAATATGCTAATGGTTCCAAAGATCACCTGAGCATAAGGACGCCCACTGCTGCCTTCTTACATGTGTATGACATCGCTTACCTGCGTAACTGTCAATAACATCAATGCACATTGAGAGGCCTTCTCACCCTTGCAGCAGATCTGACCAGCTGCAGACTCAGCAGCTCTCCTGACAGAGGGTTCTCATACTGTGTAGGAGATCACAAGGGCTAATTTATGTACGCCCATATAATGGTGTTCAAACAGTCACACATGTCTACGTTTTTCTGACCACCCCCCGATACCACCCCCAAATGCTGACTACTTGTCACTCACTTTGCAAGTGGATCTTCTGTGCATCCGTAATTGCAATGCCATCACTGCACACGTACACTGTGACTTATACGCATGCGCACTGATAAACAATCGCTTGATCTGCATCCGTAATCACCATTGCATTCATCTCTGAATCAGGCCCTATGCTTTAGGTAAGAATTGAAATCATTGTTATCACTAGGTGGTGCTGTCCCAGCAGGTCAGCTGTCTGCATAATGTGATGCCTGTAATACTACTGGTAATTCATGTATATATTTCTCACTAGACAAAACATTTGACATTTATTTAAAATCTTTCTTTTTAGAGACCTTAAACCGGAGAACATCCTGATGGCAGAGTCTGGTCATCTTAAAATTGCTGACTTCGGTCTGGCAATTGATAACATCTTTGGTGACCAGACTGCCACAGAATACGCTGGAACTCCTGGATATATTGCTCCAGAGGTGAGGTGTAATATATATTATTATTGTTTTCTGAGCACATAATGTACTGATAGCAATGTGTTTAATAGATCTGAGCAGGGGCGTAACTAGAACTTCGTGGGCCCATAACAACATTTTTAAAGGGCCCCCCATTCATGTTATGCCACAGTTGTTCTTCTTATAAACATTATGCCACATAGTTGTATTGCCCCTTATAACACATTATGCCACGCAGTAGTAATGCCCTTATATATTATGCCCAACAGTAGTAGTACCCCTTATACATTATGCCCCACAATAATGCCCCTTACACATTATGCCACACATAGTAATGTCCCTTATAACACATTATACCCCACAGTAATGCCACACAGTATTGTCCCTTACCTAGGCTATTATGCCACCCCCACCCCCCACAAAAACTGGGAGGGTAGGCATGTATGCTGTAGCTGAGCACCTTCTTCCCCTAACAATAAATACTCAATGTAATAGTAGTGGAAGAAAAATAATTTTATATAAATACACAAAATACAATATACAGTAATATACAGTATTGCCAGCAGGGGTTATTATTTACTCAGCACTATTTGATGGACTTTTTTGAAAACATGGCAGCATCCGGTAAGAAACTCTTATTATGTGCTGAATAACCAGACAATCACATTAGCTACATTTGTATAAAAATATGAGATATGGTAAGAACTTACCCTTGTTATCTCTATTTCTACGAAGTCCATAGGGTTCCACAGGATACCTTGGGTATAGGTGTGACGTCAGTCGCAGGGCACCAAAGAGTTAAGCTTTCAGCCTCCCAGGATGCACTAGGTCCCCCTCCTATACCCCGCCCCCGGGCCAAGGCACCTCAGTTAGTTACCAAGCCATAGGCCGGAGGAGGAGAAGGAAGAGAGAGAACAAAGATCTGGACACATACAAGAATCACATTCTCACCAGAGGGAGACAGAAAACCGGTGACCAGAGCAAAGCCCATCTGCAGCACAGGTGCGACAGGGCGGGAGTCCTGTGGAACCCTATGGACTTCGTAGAAATAGAGATAACAAGGGTAAGTTCTTACCATATCTCATATTTTCTCCTTCAGGGTCCATAGGGTATCCACAGGATACCTTGGGGATGTCCCAAAGCAGTATCCTTTAAGGGTGGGGACGCTCCTGTGCAGAAAGGAGAATCCGCCGCCCGAAGGAAGCATCCTGAGAGGCGAAGGTGTCAAACCTGTAATACCTCACGAAGGTATGGACAGAAGACCACGTAGCAGCCTTGCAGATCTGAACTGCCGAGGCACCACGTCAAGCTGCCCACAGACCTAGTGGAATGAGCCTTCAGAGAAGGAGGGACCGGTAGGCCTTCATGAAGATAAGCTTCAGAAATAGCCATACGGATCCAGGCTGCCAAAGTTTGCTTTGAAGCAGGCCAACCCTTTTTACGGAAGCCATAGAGGACAAACAAAGCGTCCGACTTCCTAAACGAAGAAGTGCGGTCAACATAAGTCCTTAAGGCCCGCACAACATCCAAAGAGGCCTCACCCACGGAAAGACCCGGTGAGTTAAAGGCCGGAACAACTATTTCCTCGTTAACATGAAACTGGGAAACAACTTTGGGAAGAAACTCGGGCCGAGTGCGGAGCACTGCCCTGTTCCCATGAAAAACCAAGAAAGGGGGTCTACAAGAAAGAGCCCCTAACTCAGAAACTCGTCTGGCCAAAGCAATGGCCAGAAGGAAAACAGTCTTAGCTGTTAGCCATTTAATATCCACTGAGCCCAGTGGTTCAAACGGCGGTCCTTGGAGAGCCCTCAGGACCACAGCCAAATCCCAAGGCGCCACAGGTGGAACAAAGGGCGGCTGAATACGGAGAACACCTTGCATAAAGGTGCGCACATCCGGGATTGTAGCAATCCTACGGTGAAACCAGACAGATAGGGCCGAAACCTGTACCTTCAAAGAAGCAAGGCGAAGCCCATGATCTAGTCCCGCTTGCAGGAAGGCGAGAATCCGAGACAGACGAAACTCCCGCGGTGCATAACCTCTCGGTCGACACCACTGGAAGAACGTATGCCACACGCGATGGTATATCCTCGCGGAAGACGGTTTCCGAGCTCGTAACATGGTACGCACCACAGAGCTGGAAAACCCCCGGGACCTCAGCATGGCCGTCTCAACAGCCACGCCGTCAAAGACAGCCGAGTCAGGTCCGGGTGAAGACAAGGACCCTGAGACAGAAGGTCCGGTCGTAGCGGCAACCGCAGAGGACTGTCCACGGACAGACCCTGAAGGTCTGAGAACCAGTGCCGTCTGGGCCACGTGGGAGCTATCAACAGGAGCGTCCCTCCTTCCTGTTTGAATTTCCGGATTACCCGTGGAAGAAGGGAGACCGGAGGGAACAGGTATGCGAACCGGAACGTCCACCGGACGGACAGAGCATTCACCAGAGACGCCCCTTCGTCTCTTGTGTGAGACCCGTACACCGGCAACTTGTTGTTGTGCCGGGACGCCATGAGGTCGATTTCTGGAAGACCCCACCTGTCCACCAGTAGTTGAAAAACATCCGGGTGCAGGGACCATTCCCCTGGATGAACGTCCTGGTGACTTAGAAAGTCCGCCTCCCAATTTAGCACTCCCGGGATGAAGACCGCTGATATGGCTGGAAGATTGCGCTCCGCCCAAACCAGGATCCGAGAGACCTCTACAAGAGCCGCCCGACTGCGAGTTCCTCCTTGCCTGTATATGTAGGCCACGGTGGTAGCGTTGTCCGACTGGACCTGCACCGGGTGACCCTGGAGAAACTGCTGTGCCTGCAGGAGAGCATTGAAGACCGCACGAAGTTCCAAGATATTTATTGGAAGCTCCGCTTCTGTCGGCGTCCACCTGCCCTGGAACAAGTGTGGACCCGAAACTGCTCCCCAGCCCCGAAGACTGGCGTCCGTTGTCAACAGGACCCAATTTGGAACCCAGAACGGACGTCCCTTGTTGAGGTGGGTCGTCTTTAACCACCACGCAAGGGACAGGCGAACCTCCGGGGTGAGCACAATCGTCTTGAACTTCAGAGACTGAGGCAGCCCGTTCCACTTGGACAGGATCAGGTGCTGCAGAGGTCTGGAGTGAAACTGGGCGTATTCCACCATGTCGAACACCGACACCATGGAGCCCAGTAACCTCATCGCCGAGTGTAAGGACACCCGGCGGCTGTGCAGACAACTGCGCACCCTTGACTGTAAAGCAGAGATCTTGTCCTCCGTCACGAAGATCCTTTGCTGTCCCGAGTCCAATAAGGCTTCAAGATGCAGAATCCTCCGAGACGGGATTAGAGTGGACTTCTGCCAGTTGATTAGCCAGCCGTGCCGTTGCAGCAGTGCAATGGTCAGGTCCAAGTGGTGTAACAGGAGCTCTGGAGATCCTGCCACCAATAACAGGTCGTCCAAGTACGGCAACATGCGGACTCCTTGCAGCCGCAGAGAAGCCGCCATGACCGCCATCACCTTGGTGAAAACACGTGGTGCTGTCGCCAGGCCAAAAGGTAACGCCCGAAACAGGAAGTGGTCGCTGCGGATTGCAAACCGAAGGAACTCTTGATGGCGCAAAAGAATAGGGACATGCAGGTAAGCGTCCTGTATGTCCAATGACACCATGTAGTCCCCAGGTTCCAGCGCCAGAATGATGGACCGTAGGGTCTCCATCCGAAACTTCGGGACCCGCAAAGACTTGTTGAGTGCTTTGAGGTTGAGAATCGGACGATATGACCCATTGGGTTTCTGTACCAAAAATAGATTTGAATAGAAACCCTGGCCCCTCTGGGAGAATGGAACAGGCACTATAACTCCAGCCTGGAGCATAGTGTGCAATACCTTCCGCAGCTCCGTAGCCTTGTTCCGGTCTGATGGTAGACCCGTGGTGAAGAATCGAGCCGGGGGTCTGTGCCGGAAGGAGAGGGCGTACCCGTGGAAGACCACCTCCAGAACCCAAGTGTCTGTCGTAGTGAACGACCAACACCGGGAGAACTGCAGCAGGCGGCCTCCCACCCTGGGATCCCCCAAGGGGAGACCCGGACCGTCAGGCCGCAGGCTTGTCATCTGGCTTGGGGGCCGGACGTCTGGTACTCCATGCCTGTTTCCGGGGCTTGACCGATTTCTTAGGGCCAGCCTGTCGAGGAAACGACTGTGGTTTGGACCTGCCCTGGGCCCTAGATGACCGAAAGGACGATGGTCCAGAACCAGAAGGAGCAGCGGCCGACGGGAGACAAGCAGATTTGGCTGCCGCCAGCGTGGCCACAATCTTATCCAGATCCGGACCGAAGAGAACTTCTCTGGTAAACGGCAACGCTTCCAGACCTTTCTTGGAATCTGCGTCCGCCTTCCAGGATCGCAGCCACAAGGTGCGACGAGCAGCTACCGCTGCTGAAGAAATTCTAGACACCAGAGTACTAATGTCTAGAGCCGCCTCGTTGATGTAGGTGGCCGAATCACGGAGATTGCCAATCAACTCCGCCTGTTCGGCCGGACAGTCGGATTCAAAAGAAGCCTCTAATGAATCCGCCCAGCGCTCCATCACTCTGGCAACCCAGCAAATGGCCATAGCCGGCCGTGCTGCCCCCCTGCAAGGGAATAAGCGGACTTCAGGCAGATTTCTACCTTGCGGTCCGTAGCATCCTTAAGGGAGGACATGGATGGCATCGGCAATGTGGCACTACGGACAAGACGGGTCACGTGAGAATCCACCTGTGGAGGGGATTCCCACTTAGCAAAATAATTATCCGCGAACGGATAAGCCACCGCCAGGCGTCTCTGCGGCTGGTATCTTTTGCCAGGTTGTTTCCACGCCTCCTCTAAATGGTCCACCAACTGACCCGAAAGAGGAAAGACTGTGGCATCGCCCTTCACATCTTTGAAAAAGGCATACTTAGATTTAGCCGCTGGGGGAACTTCGTCCTCAATCACCAAGGCTGTGCGGACCGCCCGAATAAGTCCAGGAATATATACTTTGGATTTAGCATCAGCGTCCTTAGTATGGAGAGGTTCCTGATCGTAAGGATCCAGAATCTCCCCATCATCAGACGTCCCTTCGTCATCCTCATAAGGAGCGGACAGAGACGCCACCGGCCTTTTATGAGGCCGCATCACAGACTCCCCTTGCAACACATCCGACAAGTGCTGTACAGAACTCGTCAGGGAGTTAACCCACGCTGGCTCCTGAGAACCCGGGAGCGGGGAAATAGGGAGACTGTGGGGTACCACCAATTGTCGTGGGAACCCCTGCATGGGTGACGACACCACAGACTGCTGGGACAAACCCATCGGAGTAAACGCGGGCTGCGGAGCTAACTGGCCCACTAAAGCTGTTAACGCCTGAGCGAAACAAGCCCAGGGCGGCTCCTGTACCGATGCTGTAACCGTAATAGGCCGCGCCATGGACAAACACTGCCGGCAAAGACCCTCCGCGCTACCCTCCCCCTCCGCTAACGGTACTTTGCACGTGGTACACTGTAGCCGGAGGGGAAAATCACTTTCAGACATGATGGCACCACGTATGTGACCTCTCTCACCAATTAAGTATTAAATAGGCGAGAGACCACCCTGCAGCACCGCACCGCAAGGGCTTTAGCAGAAAGAACAGGGACAGTAATAAAGCTGACAGTTTAGAGAAGAAAGTTACAGGCAGCGCTAGCACAGTCACATACAATGCAGAGAAATAACAATTCCTGCACTAACAGCGCTGATCACTCAACTACACAGACACAGGGCCTGGTAGGACACAGCACTGCATACACAGACCTGAGCCACAGCGGAGGAGAGGTATGCGGGGGGACCCAGACCACGATGCTTCCGTCCAGCGCTTCCAGCAGCGTTCACCATGCGTTGCAGAGAAGATGGCCGCCGAGGAGCAGAGAGAAGCTGGCCTGGGGGAGGAGCGCTGACACAGGACCAGTCAGCACAGTGCAGAGAGGGCAGTGTGCAGCGGGGGAGGTGCCGGCTGTGAGACAGGGAAGGCGCGCTCCCCTGGCATGCATTTAACCCCTGGGACGCCACAGCGCTACCGCTCTGCTGCGGTCCGCTGTCCCAGGGGGTAGTGGAAAGCGCAGGTTCAGTACCTGGCTCCACGCTGCAGCCAGTCCCCAGGGAGCCCCCTGCCTGGGGACTTAGGACCATGTGACCAGCGGGGACCCACCGCGGGACCCCGCTGCTTACTTTTGTCCCCCTTGGATCCGGCCATGGTCCGGAACATCTGGGGTCACCGCTAGCTGTGACCCCAGATGCTCACCAGCATCCCCGGATCGGTACCGGCGTTCTGGTACCGGCGGGGGTGTAGGGAAGACAGCATGGACGTCAGGACTGACTGTCCATGCTGTACATCCAGATGTGCAGCCACAGCTGCACTGAAGAAAGCTTCAGGGGCTCTTCTAGCCCCCACTCCGACAGGTGCACCCGACACCGGCCGGGCACCAAACTAAACTGGGGTGCCTTGGCCCGGGGGCGGGGTATAGGAGGGGGACCTAGTGCATCCTGGGAGGCTGAAAGCTTAACTCTTTGGTGCCCTGCGACTGACGTCACACCTATACCCAAGGTATCCTGTGGATACCCTATGGACCCTGAAGTAGAAACATAAATGCAGATTGGTCACAAAATGGGCACAATTTTAACTTAAATAGCACACAGACAATGGGCCTATTACTGCACATATGCTGAGCCGTACAGCCCTGTACCAGCAGCATGTGCTCCGGCTTATGCCTGGCATATCTCACATACACTTATTATATTTGTAATAGAAAGAAAAGAAATGGGTATAAAACATACAAATAACATATTATGGGCCTGATACAGAGGGGGAAGCAGCCGCGTCTTTTGGCAATTGCCTGTCTGTGAGTTTATGCAAATACAGCTACAAAGTCTTTCCCTGGAGTACATCCTTGTGTATGAGCATATGTAGGTGCTGTAATACTACTTGCTGTATCTGTAGTCACCTCCATCAGTTACACCATGGAAACTTACACCTGCCCTATGGCATGTACAGATTGTCAGAGTATGGCCTCCACACTGACTGATTGAGCATCCATGTACACAAACACGTCAGCCACACTCCCATAACATGCCCATAAGACGGACCATATCCATGCCTCTGTTTAGCCACCTCCCAGTCACCAGGAATGCCAATCACTTTTCCAAGACATTTATGATGCCATGTGCCTCAATTACAACAGCACCTTTGTGTGTACACACTGTATAACGCATGCACCATAGGAGTTTTAGGGATTTTTGGGCACACGCAATAGCATAACATTGCTGAACTCAGTGAATGTTGGCATTGCATCCGATTCAGAATCATGCCCTATATGTCCTTTCAGCATAAGTGTGCATTTACTATTATCCAATGACAAGTGGGTCACTAGTGCTGGTGATGGCACTGCTTGTACCCCTCTAGCTATGGCCCTCAGTGTTAGACTCACTCAAACCTGCATTGGTACATATGCGTGCGCCTCCTGGTCTCGACATGCGTATAGTGAATTAAGTTAAGATAGGATTTGCATACTGGCATAGTGCTCACTCTGCATCAATCCCAAAGAGATTCAAAGGGCTGAATTCAATTAGCCCTGAGGTCCACCTGAGGAAGTCACATCCATAACTAAATTCTGCCCAAAATGTTACCTCAGGAAATAGGTAGGAAGATAACAAGATACTAATGCCAGTGAGACACAGACACATGGGATATAGTAAATAATCTAATGATAGAGTAACAATGTGCTATATTATCTCCTGGTAGATGCTGGCGGAGAAGGAGTACAACGCTGGAGTGGATTGGTACTCATTTGGCATCATCATCAACCAAATGATTACCGGAACGTCTCGTGACCATCCCAGAGGGTTCCCCAAGGCAGGAGCTGTGGCTAAGGACATTATTAAGCAGGTAAATAAATAAGACTTGTGAATCCATATTATAGCATTCTGCTATACAATACTTAAATCTTATTAGGCTTAGGCATAACTAGGTATTTGAAGGACCCATAGCAAAAGTTTGTAAGGGTCCCTATGTACCACCCAGTGGTGAAAAATGCATATAGCACATGTAAGTTTGCCAAGGAAGATTGGCTCCCCTCAGCTCTAAGCCCCATAGCAGCTGCACCCCTTGCACCTATGGTAGTTATGCCCATGCTTGGGTACTAATTATAGTAAGTGGTGCAGTGGCAGCATTATGGGGCTCGCTGCATATTGCAGTAAAGCATAATGTAGTATGTAGTTGCATCTGTATTTATCAATTCACGGGAATCACTCTTGTTAAAGAGGATAAAGAAAAAGAGCCAGAGAAAAGGGTTATCACTGCCATAGGTTTGCTAGGTCTTACATGGAAGATTACTAGTGGCTCTGCAGAAACACTTTCTTATCAGGATATTATAGCTATTTACCATTACCCTCTGGCCTTTGGGGCACATTATAACCCATGCAGGTTTATAGTTACGTTGCCTGGCACCACAAACCTTATACACACCATCTTATACCTACATACACACCTCAGTGCTATATGAGAGAAACATATATTTTATTCTTTTTTATTCCAGCTCCTGTGTAAAAATCCTTCCAGGCGTTTGGGTGTCAACGGAAACATCCGCCAGCATCGTTTGTTCCAGCGTATTGATTGGGTCTCGTTGGAAGCCCTTAGCGTTCCACCACCACATGTCCCTGACCCAGTAAGTATAGGATAAAGCAGTTTTGCCCAATAAATGCATTAAAAGACAATAAGGGTCATTTACAAATATGGAAAGATAAAGGTCTCAACAACAAACGTAATGTTGTGATGAGAGGACATGGCTTAGCCTATCCACATGGCGATCACTGTGGTATTACTTCCTTTATTTAGCTAGTGAAAGAACTGCACCACACATTGCATCCATATGTAATAATAGATTTCACGAATTTTGAGATGTTTAAATGTGCTTTATGGAAGGGAAATTGCACAACTAGGGGCACTGTTAGTGCGGCTGGTGGCCGCTATGTCCCCACATGTACTACAGTCAATAATTTTAATTTACACATCTCTAGAAGTGGTTGAAATCAGGTGTCACTTTTATTTTCAATGAGATACATTTGTCCCCAGCCAGGTGTACTTTATTTGGAAAAGTGCCACCATAATAATACTGTATACATTATTGTCTGTGCAATTTACAAGAGTACTTATTATACTTACACTTCTATAAAAGGATGCTCTAGGTGGCACTGATGCATAGATTCTGTCTGCAGAGTGCTATTCTAGGCACCCTGCTAATCAGATGAGGCTAGCAGAAAAAAGCTCAGAGGGCCAAACCAAATGATTCTGTGGTCCTTATACTGCCCCCGGGCCTGAGGTTCCCCATTCCTGGCCTAGAGGCTCAATTCTTGCTCAGACCAATCACCAGACTGGGAAGGAAATGTGATCAAAGTGACTTAGGCCGTGGATGATTTGAATATTTCAGAAACAAGTGATCTCCTGAGATTTTCACACACAACAGTCTCTATGGTTTATAGAGAATGGTGCACAAAACAAAAACATGCAGTCAGTGGCAGTTCTGTGGGTGAAAATGCCTTGTTAGTAAGAGAGAGGTCAGAGAAGAATGTCCAGACTGGTACAAGCTGACAGAAAGGCAACAGTAACTGCAATAATAACACTGGTATGGAGAAGGCCATTGTTAATAGCACAGCACATTGATCCCTGAAGTGGATGGGCTACAGCCACGCTCAGACTGGGCTGCCGGGGATTTGGGTATTTCCCCGATGGGCCCCACTGATTTCAGGCCATACACCTTTTTTGGTGGGTGGGGCTTTGTGGTCTGCTATCGGGAGGGGGGAGGGGTTGCTGCCCAGCCTGTGTAAGTGCCCCTTGCCCTCCCATTCCCAGGACCATGCAGTGCACTGCCTTGCAATACCTGCACCTTGTCCTAGATCCCTGCCTAATGATGCTATGGAGTAGCTCAGCAAAGAGTATAGAGCCTAATGCAGGGGGCGGGGCCTATCACCGGGAGCACTTCTGTGATGATCAGAGATCACTGCTGCAGTCAGCCTAATTATGATGTTAAATTGCCCATTGATCCTCTCTCAGGGGCCCACCAAGCCAGGTTTGCCTTCCAGCTTCTGTCCTTTGTCCCTAGATTCCTACCACATGCTGCTCTGCTCTTTACAGTTAGAGAGCTGAGCTCTATAGTTGATGGACGGTGAGGACACGTCGCTCGCCACAGGCTTATATTCCCCCTCTATGTTCACATTGATAGTAAGGAATGACATTGGACAGTAACTAATGATGTCAGGGTACATCTACGGAAGGGGATCTATCAACTACCATGTCAGCAGCAGTGGGGAATTGTGCCCAAACCTCTGAAGGAGAGCCATGTCTATGGAGGGCACAGCTGACCAGGCACAATAATGGTAAGTAAAGATCTAAATTCACTATCACAATGGACGAGACTTCTGCTACCAGAGGTGAGTAGGGGTTGTGAGGAAACAACTTCTGGTGTAGACTCAGTGCATGCCAGGAGGAAGATATTTATATTGATATCTTAGGGGCCATTTAAAAGAAACCATATAAAACAGCGTCACATATGGCAGGAATATTACTTAAGATGAGACTAAGGGGCTGATTCTGAGTCGAATGCATCATCTTTTGCCAGTTGCACATCTGTGACTTTATGCTAATGTCGCTACAAGCCCTTCCCCTGATGTACACCTGTGTGCATGACTGTGCAAGGATGGAGTCCCCCATTTAGAACATCCCCAGACACTGCAATCATGCTTGGTGCATCTTGGTGCAAAGGAACTTGCATGAGCCCCATGCTAGGCGCAGAATCTCTGTCTAAGTAGGGGCTCCAATGTGACTGATTAAGTGTCTGTGTACAGAACCATTTCAGCGACATGCCCGGGGCACACCCATAAGGCAGACCATCTTCATGTGTGTGACCAGCCACCTCCCTGTCACTGCCAAGGAATGCCCAATCCATTTTCAGTACACTTCTGCTTCCGTGCATCTCAAATCACTACTGCGACTCTGTATCGGAATGTGTACGTAGTAAAAATTTAAATTTCTTAACTGTGTCCAGCATGAACATAGTGTCCGACTCACATTCAGGCCCTAAAAGCTCTCCCACTAACAGAGCAGGGGGAGTTATCCCTTGCAGGACTGTAGTATGTCAGCACAGGTATATTAGCGCATAGTCCTGACAACCATGTATCTAATTCATTTTTCTGGTTATGTCCCTTCACTTTGCACTGCTCCAAAATGCTTCCTCTGCACCTTCCCTCCTCCTCCACCTCCTCCTAACCAGCTCATCCTTCACCTCACCCACTTGCCTCCACCTTACTCCCCTCTGGCACAAATCTCTTATGACATATTTTGCTACCCGTAGTTACATACCCTCACCTACCTACTCTTTCCACAATACTCCCCTCACCTATAAATCTTCCTCCTACATTCTATTTCTATATCTGCTATTTATATTTAGTGATGGGGCAATAGTACATAATACTAGCAGGACAGGTGTCTGGTAACTTGGTGAATAGGCGTAAGTCTGCTTGTCAGTATTTTTAGCCTTGATTTACTTCAAATTATCTCATGGCTCATTACACTGCAACAGCTGGAAACATTAAAGTACAGCAGACGCACATGTTACACTAGTCTGTGGTATCAGAGGATCCAGGGACATATGGATTTATTCAGGTTTAGTGACATGGATGATCATTTGTTTCTTGTTCCCTCTAGCCCACCATAGAACACAGCTCCCAAAGTTTTAACATCCAGAAGATGGAAGCAGCAGAGGCTCGGAGAAAACCACCAAGAGCATTGGACCAGGAGCTTTTCAGAGGGTTCTCCTATGTGGGCTCCAACTTGAGAACCTTTCCATGAACACCCGTTTTCCAACAGCAAGGAGCAAGATGGCCACCCAAGAGTAACACCAGGACGATGGTTATAGAAAGAAGAGAGGGTTTTAGTTTTTGTATTTATATTTATCTTTTTTTGTATGTTTTTGTCTATAGCATATTTATAATTTAAGAGTATAATATATAACACATTTTATTTTCTTATCTTCTGAGGTACTCTGAGACTGTGCTCTACGGATGACGTCACCTCCCAGCAGAAACATAATGAGACTTCTCGCTGGATGAAGAAGGTAAATACTAAGATGGTGACCCATAAATCTAAGGGCTCATGTCTGTTGCTCAACAAATCAGTTGATTGATACCGATGATAAAATTAAACTATCTTTGAGTCTTTATTGTTAGCTGCTCTATGAACGTTTCCTAATTACTTGATTCATACACAGCCATTGTTGTTCATTAGATCTCTGTTGGCATTTTAAGACCACATATCCCTGATGGCATCATAATGTAGAGTACTCCCCTCCTTCCCAGTCTCTTGCTATCTGTCTATGCCCTGTACAGGCCAGGTGACAGCATCCTGCACTCTGTTTCATGGGTAGTTCCAGACATTCACTACTTAAAGTATGGAGACTGCCAACTATGCTTACCAGCACCATCCACCAATCAGTTTGCTACTGTGTAAAGCTGGGTATACACTGGAGCAATGTTGGGCCAATTTGCCATTTCATAAACACAAATCATCTACCATCCCTCAATGTGTATGGGCAATTGCATGCTCCCGTGTTCGCTCGTGATGGTTGCTAGGTTTGATGTGCTGTACATCAAACCTAGCAATATCGCTAGCTACCTGCAGTAAGTTAATGAAGGAAGGAACAGTGATCGTTCCGTCATTCATTAACTTATTCCAGTGTGTTCGGGCAATCCCCATTCAAGGGCATTCGTTCCGGTGTCGGAACGAATACCCGTCACTCAAGTGTGTACTCAGCTTAAGATGCTGTCACTCAATGCACTTAGTGAAAGGGATGGTGTTCCCAATTAAGATCCGTGCCTGCTGACTATGTGATAAGAGGTAATGCAGGACATGGAAAATATTCTCTCACATATTGATTACATTAACAATAATATCTTGCACATCCCTGTTTATCATTTTTTTTCTTTTTCTCATTATACAGCACTTCAGAGCCATGAAGAAGACAAGAAGAAAATGTTGTTAATGTCTTTAGGATTTTAATATTTTCTACTTTTATTATTGCTATTATTTTTCTTATTATTATTGCTTTTATTCTTACTAAGTTCATTCTTGTTATTACTATTATCATTTATTATCAATAAAATTATTACTATTTTTATTGTTTTGGGGAGGGGCTAAGGGGAGATTGTATAGGGGAGAAATGAGTTAGGGGGACCAGGGAAGTAGAAAGATTTACTTGTAATTGAAACTAATAATAATAATTATAATAATAAAAACATCAAAGGAGTGTGACTGGCCGGCTATCTAGGGGAGGGTGGAGGCCGGATTTTAAATAAGACATAGTACTGTAAAACCAACAGTTTGTGTTTTATTTAAAGAAAAATGACAGTACATATGTGTTACTTTCTTTACTGTCATTATTATTATTTATAATATTATTATTAGTATTGCTATTACTTTTTTTTATTATTTTTATTATTATTATTACTGTTACCATTCATATTATGACTATTATTGTTCTTCTAAAAAGTTTTACTATTTTTATTGTTAAGGGGAGATTGAATAAGTGAGCAATGAGTCAGGAGGGACCAGGAGAGTAGATTGATTTACTTGTTGTTTAAACATAATAATAATAATAAAAACAATGAAGGAGTGTGACTGGCCGGCTATTTAGGGGTGGTGGAGGCCGGGTTTTAAATTAAACAGGGTACTGTAAAAATAACAGTTTGTTTCATTTAAAAAAAATACAGTACTTATGTGTTACATTCATTACTGTCATTTTTATTATTATTATTATTATCATTACTAATATCTTTATTATTATTTGTATGATTATTACTGTTATCATTCATATTATTACTATTATTTTTACAATTTTTATTGTTAAGGGGAGGGGTTAAGGGAAGATTGAATAGGTGAGAACTGAGTTAGGAGGGACCAGAGGAGCAGATTGATTTTGGCAGCAATGACAGTGTAATGGTTACATTACTGCCTCACAACAACTGAGATTATGGGTTTGATTCCCACCTTGGCCCTAACTGTGTGGAGTTTGTGTATTCTCCCTGTGCTTGCGTGGGTTTCCTCCGGGTACTCCGATTTCCTATTACACTCCAAAAATATACTGGTAGGCTAATTGGCTCCCAACAAAATTAACCCTAGTGTGTGAGCATGTGGTAGGGAATATAGATTGTAAGCTCCACTGGGGCAGGGACTGATGTGAATGGCCAAATATTCTCTGAAAAGCGCTGCAGAATATGTGTGTGCTATATAAATAACTGGTAATAAATAAATAATAATAATCATATAAAATAAAAACATAAAAGGAGTGTGAATGGCCGGCTATTTAGGGGTGGTGGAGGGCGGGTTTTAAATAAAACATGGTACTGTAAAACCAACAGTTGTGTTTTATTTAAAAAATATTGATAGTACATATCTGTGTTACTTTCATTACTGTCATTATTATTATTTGTACGTTTATTATTATTACTGTTATTATTCATATTATTATTATTATTGTTCTTCTTTAAATGATTGCTATTTTATTGTTAACGAAAGGGGAGCAGTGAGATTTACTTGGTATTTAAACTAATAATAATTATAATAATAACAAAAACATCAAAGGAGTGTGACTGGCCGGCTATTTAGGGGTGGTGGAGGCCGAGTTTTTAATAAAACATGGTACTGTAAAACTAACAGTTTGTGTTTAATTTAAAAAAAATGACAGTCCATATTTGATACTGTCATTATTATTATTATTGCTATTATTTTTATCACTATTGTTATTATTATTATTAGTACTGTTATCATTCATATTATTACAATTATTGTTCTTAAAATGTTTCTTTTTTTATTGTTAAGGGGTAGGGTTAAGGGAAGATTGAATAGGTGAGTTACGAGGGACCAGAGGAGCAGATTGATTTGGGCAGTACAGACAGTGTAATGGTTAATATTACTGCCTCACAACAACTGAGGTTATGGGTTTGACTCCCACCTCGGCCCTAACTGTGTGGAGTTTGTATATTCTTCCTGTGCTTGCATGGGTTTTCTCAGGGTACTCCAGTTTCCTCCCACACTCCAAAAATATACTGGTAGGCTAAGTGGCTCCCAACAAAATTAACCTTAGTGTGTGTAAGCATGTGGTAGAGAATATAGATTGTAAGCTCCACTGGGGCAGGGACTGATGTGAATGGCCAAATATTCTCTGTAAAGTGCTGTGGAATATGTGTGCACTATATAAATAATAATATAAAATAAAAGGAGTGTGACTGGCTGGCTATTTAGGGGTGGTGAAGGCCGGGTTTTAAATAAAACATGGTACTGTAAAACTAACAGTTGTGTTTTATTTAAAAATCATGATAGTACATATCTGTGTTACTTTCATTACTGCCATCATTATTATTGTTATTATTAATATTTGTATGATTATTATTATTATTATTACTGTTATTATTCATATTATTATTGTTCTTCTTGAAATGATTGCTATTTTATTGTTAAGGAAAGAGGTTAAAGGGAGATTGAATAGGGGATAAATTACCAGGATCCAGGGGAGTAGTGAGATTTACTTGGTATTTAAACTACTAATAATAATTATAATAATAATACAAACATCAAAGGAGTGTGACTGGCTGGCTAGGGTTGGTGGAGGCCGGTTTTTAAATAAAACATGGTACTGTAAAACTGACAGTTTGTGTTTTATTTTATTTTTTTAAATGACAGTACATATCTGTTACTTTTGTTACTGTCATTATTACTATTATCATTATTATTTGTATTATTATTATTATTACTGTTATTATTCATATTATTACTATTGTTCTTCTTTAAATGATTGCTATTTTTATTGTTAAGGGGAGGGGTTAAGGGGAGATTGAATAGGGGAGAAATAAGTTAGGAGGGGCCAGGAGAGTAGGGAGATTAACTTGTCATTTAAACTAATAATGATTATAATAATAATAATAATAATAATAATAATAAAAAACATCAAACATCAAAGTGTGACTGGCCGGCTATTTAGGGGAGGTGGAGGCCGAGTTTTAAATAAAACATGGTACTGTAAAACTATTAGTTTGTGTTTTATTTAAAAAAAATGACAGTACATATTTCTTACTGTCATTACTGTCATTATTATTATTATTACTGTTATCATTCATATTATTACTTGTGTTGTTCTTAAAAAATGTTCTATTTTTATTGTTAAGGGGAGGGGTTAAGGGGAGATTGAATAGGTGAGAAATGGGTTAAGAGGGACCAGGGGAGTAGATTGTTTTACTTGTTATTTAAACTAATAATAATAATAATAATAATAATAATAAAAACATCAAAGGAGTGTGACTGGCTGGCTATTTAGGGGTGGTGGAGGCCAGGTTTTAAATAAAACATGGTACTGTAAAACTATCAGTTTGTGTTTTCTTTTTTCAAAAAATGACAGTACTTATCTGTGCTACTTTTGTTACAGTCATTATTACTATTATTATTATTACTATTATTATCATTATTATTATTTGTTTGATTATTATTATTACTGTTATTCATATTATTAACATTGTTCTTCTTGTAATGATTACTATTTTTATTCTTAAGGGGAGAGGTTATGGGGAGACTGAATAGCAGATAACTTAGTTAGGAGGGGCCAGGGGAGTAGTGAGATTTACTTTTTATTTAAACTAATAATAATAATTATAATAATAATAAAAACATCAAAGGAGTGTGACTGGCCGGTTATTTAGGGGTGGTGGAGGCCTAGTTTTTAATAAAACATGGTACTGTAAAACTAACAATTTGTGTTCTCTTTTAAAAAAAATGACAGAACATACTGTATTTGTTAGTGTCGTTACTGTCATTATTATTATTATTATTAATAATAATAATATTATTATTAGTATTGCTATTATTTTATCATCATTGTTATTATTATTACTGTTATTATTCATATTATTACTATTATTGTTTTTCTTAAATTATTACTATTGCATATGCCTAAGTGTGATCTTTCCCTGTCTTTGCTTGATAACCCTCTCCTGATGTCGGCATGGTCTGCATGGCACTCTGTCCGTAATAACTTTGCATTGAATAGAGCTTATTCTTTACATCTCCCTTTATTGGGGAATAATAACTTTCAAAATGGCATTGCTACACATCCATCAGAATGTGGCATTCACAGGGTATATGCACAGTTAGACATCTATCCAATAATTTGTTGAAATGTCCTCTTACTTTTGCACAATTTATGATTTAGCCTTCTTATAGTTAGAACACTTTGTCAGTGAAGTATTATCTTTTAAATCTCCCCTGGATTGGGACAACCAGTTGGATGGTGCTCTTCTGTCTGTAGGGTATTCGGGTAAAGCAATAGCAAATTTTTATCGTATATTAGAATTCCTTACTTCATGGAAACATTTACCACGGGAATTGTGAAGTGGCAAACACACTTTCCACATCTCACAAGCAGAGGATATTAGTGCAGAGAGAGTAGTGAAGAGTATGCATATTACTGCAACTACTTACAGAGAGATGTTTTACAGGTTATTTTATAGAGGATATCTCTTCCCTAATTGATGCCTCTTGATCGGCATGACAAACTCGTCAGTATGCCCAAAGTGTAATCTCCCGGGAGCAACATGATATCATTGCTTATGGGACTGCAATGTTATACAAAAAATAGCAGTTAAAAAATTTGCATTGGCTGATTTAGTCAATTACCTCCCATTGACGCCAGATGGGCAGTGCTGGGACACCTCATGGTTAATTCTATGGTGTCTGTGGGTTGTAAAAAGTTGTTATTGATCCTTTCTGCCGTAGTTAGAAATGCATATTGCAACAGTGGATTCAGCCCACCCCACCCTCTCTTTCAATGCTTAAAGACAAACTATTCTTTGTCTTCAGAATGGGCTGGGTTGAGTCATCCTTTCATAAGACAGATAGAACAATTATTTTCCAGTTGGGAAAGTTTTATTGAACTTACATGATGACCTTAAAAAACAAATACTGTGTTGCTTTAAATCCACATTGTTGGTATGAGACCAGGATGTTGCTTTAAGACCCAATTATTTTTACTTGAAGATTGGTAATGGAGTCTTGGACCAGGCGTAGGTGACTCACTCTTCATTCTTCACTCTTTTTCTTCTCCTCCCTCTTGTCTATTTCTATCTTTTATTTCTACTTCCTCACTAATTCCTTTCCTTTTCCTTCTCTTGTTATTTTCTTTTGTCCGTTCTTTCATGTTGTGATTTAAATCTAGGTCTGATACAGAGAAGATCTATATTGGACAATAGATTTATTATGTACATATTGTTTTTTACTATTTTTGTATACTCATTTATTATCTCTGGCCCTGATTCAGAGCTTCTCCTTTTTGGAGCGGCCTCCTGGCCGCTCGCATAGCTGTGGGTGACCACCCACAGCTATAGCGAGCGGCCAAAATGATGGTCGCGATGGTCATCGCGACCATCGGGCTTGCGACGAGACCCTGTGGTAGGGTCTCACTGCCGCAAGCCCGATGGTCGCGATGGTCAAGACCATCGCGACCATCGGGCTTGCGACGAGACCCTGTGGTAGGGTCTCGCTGCCGCAAGCCCTGGAGTGCTTTTGGCTCTATCAGAGCCAAAAGCACTCCCACTGACATCACTAGTGATCCTTTCGCAGGTTCACCTACGTAAAGCTTGTTACGACTTTTACTTCCTCTATATAGTCAAGTTTGATCGTCTTCTTCACTAGTGATGTCAGTGGGGCCGGCCCCAGACGGTAGGCGTTCCCATGGGAATGCATCCGTCTGGGCAGCCACGCCCCGGCACGCCCACCAAAGGGGGCGTGCTGTCAATCACCATCGACAGCACGCCCCTTTGGTGCGAGACCCATACGGCTTGGCTGTCGTTATTCAGGTCTCGTGCATGCGCCCGACGGAGCCGCCTCCGTCGTGCGCATGCGCACTTGGGCAACATCGACCCGCTTGCGAGCGCTCATGAGCGGGTCTGAATCAAGCCCTCTGTTCATATGCAATACCATAAATACAATACAGAAATTACTTTATATGCACTGGTTCACTAATATACAATATTGTTTCACGTATAATACATAATATGACATGCTGAATCTTCCTTTATGTGTATTGTGACAGTTTTATGCTGTGACCAATATATTTCAATGATACATGTAACCTTTGTTCTTTGTATAAGTACAATTCCGAGGTTATTTTACATGTACTGGTTCAATAATGTGAAATGCTATTTCATCCATATTGTACAATGTGACATGCTGAATTTCTCTTTATGTATAATGTGACCATTTTGTACTATGACTTAAATTTTTCAATGTTATGTGTACCTTTGTTCTTTGTATATTTTTCAATTGTATATATGAAAAATATGGAAAATATTTTGATAAATAATGTAATATGCTTATTGCAACTCCAATAAAAACATTAAAAAAAATTACTATTTTTATTGTTAAGGGGAGGAGTAAGGGGGAGATTAAATAGTGATAAATTAATTAGGAGGAACCAGGGGAGTACTGTAGATTGATTTACTTGTTATTTAAACTAATAATAATTATAATAATAATAAAAACATGAAAGGAGTGTGACTGGCCAGCTATATAGATGAGGTGGAGGCCGGGTTTTAAATAAAACAAGGTACTGTAAAACTAACAGTTTGTGTTTTATTTAAAAAAAAATATATAGTGCATGTCTGTACTGTACTTTCTGCAGTGAAAGGCAAATAATTAATTAAATTGTCTTCAGCATATCGCTTGACCTGAAGCCACTACCTTCTGTAGGCAGAGCCAGAAACAATGAAACAGGTCTGCATTTTCCTCTCCACACCGATAACATGAGTGAGAGGAGGAATGTCCCATGAGGAAGCTCCTGTGTGGAGACTAATATGCTTGGTGAAAAATGTTTAGAAACATTTCGGTATACATAGCCGATGCTAATGTTTTACGGGAAACTGCAAGCGCAGCTATCAAATCATCCACTGAAAGTGAGGGGAATTGCGGCAACCACTGTGCCATCAATGTGGTGGAAATGGAGTGATCCATGTCCTCACGAAAAAAAATATATAATAATGTGAGATGGCCTTCTTCAAAACAGTGGGGTGTGACAGCAGCAAATTTAGAGGATTGTTCCAGTCCTTGACTGAAAAATGCCTAACCACTGTATGAATATAATGCTTAGCCTGAAGAAAAGCCAGGGGATGACCAGTTAAAGTAGCATAAAGTAGCATACTTCTCCACAGTATCTGCAAATGATACTATTTGCTTTGTATCCTTATTAATTAAACAGCCTATACTAACAATCCCCCCAACCTGCCATAAAGTAAATGGATACCCAACCAGACCTTCTTGGAAGTCGGGATTATCCAGGAATGGAAGAAAAAGAGATTTGTGAGAATTCAAACCAGCATGGTGCCAAATTACATGCCATAACCTCCTGGTATTCCACAATAAGGGGTTGTCTTTTAAATTTTGGGGCACCTCTTGGTCATGGACATGTAGGAAAGCTAGCAAACGCCCATCAGCCAATAAACCTCTTTCAGTGGCAGTATTGGCATAAATGTCACTGTCGTGATGTCAAAACTGGCACAGGAACTACCTCTGATGAGGTTTAGAACCGGGGGGTTTTAGGATAGTTGTATGGATATGACGGGGGTGACAGACTAAGTCTTCCAATTGCAGTCAAACCCAGGTTTGGCAGGCCATAACCAGAGGCGCAGAGTCTAACCCACTTGGTGATTTTCTCCAGTGATCCCTCCAATTGGGATATGGTTTTTGCCGCACCAAGTGAGCAGGTCGTGGCCCCCTGGACAGGTACCTGGGAGAGACAGAAGACTAGGAATAATATATTGAAGACAACTTACACAAGGAACACTAGGAGTAGCACCAGGGAATGGTCTGAATTGAGACACAGGGACTGAGTACACTGTGATGCTGGTTAGGACGTATGGGAGGTGTAGACGGGATTTGCACTGGAGCTCAGAAATAAGATATACAAAAAAGCCACTTGGGATGCACAGGGGGTGTAAATGGGTTTTTACAGTGAAGCACAGGGATCCAGTTCACAAAGAAGGGTATTTTGAACACAAAGGTGCAGTACCCTACACACTGGCAGATGACCTTGGGATGATTTTCACAGGAATGTGTATAAAGTTCACAAAGGTGTGGCTCGAGGCGCACTGGCAGGTGGCTTGGAAATTTGTACACAAGGATGTGTATTTAGTACACAAAGTTGCGGCTCCAGATGCACGGGCAGATGGCTATGGGAAGGTACACAGAGATACAACTGGTGACACAACAGTATGAACTTGGAGGTAGTACAGAACACAGGGACTGAAGGCACAAAGGTGCAACTTGAGACACACAGGATGGATAGTACAGAACACGGGGACTGAATACACGAAGGTCACAGAAAGAACACAAGAAGCCAGAAACACAGAGTAAGTAATACGACCACTGGAACAAGATACGGTTGTTACAGGGAATGACTTCAGAACGTGCAGTCATACAGCGATGTTAAACATCAACTTCCTGTTGCAGGAGTCAGTCCTAAATACCCTCTGGCAGCTGGTCATTGGATCATGGGATCAGCTGGGAGACTGCCGGACTGCCATTGGAGACTGATCAGTTGAGATGAACCAACATGGCTGTGCCCATACGATCTAACACAGGAGTCAGGACGCACACATGAAAGTCCTACCGGACCCCGGGGAGAATCCTCAGCCATAACCCACCACTGCCACTGATGTCTGAATGCCTTGGAGCCTAAAGACACCAGTCCAGCGGTGAGTAAAAGTCAATCTCAGGCCCGATCCTGACAGTACCACCCCTTTTCAGGATGGACTCCGAGCACCAAACATGCACAAGAATTACTCCAGGAAAATTCCAGGAATATAAGAATCTTCACAAGGAGCAAACTTCATAAATTTTTAAAGATTTCTAATTGAAACATCCCAAAAATTTGGCTCAGAAATTTTTTTATTGAAGACATAAGAAAAAATTAAATTCCACAAAACTTGAAAAACAGCTTCCACACTCACTATGAGGACTTTGTAGTTTTACCAAGCTTGAGCTGATATTTAGTATGGAAAGATGTTTTCTTCCTCCGTACAGATGACTCCTGAACCGTGCCCACGTCTTGACAAGGGAGCAAGGTGGTACATCTGAGTTTTATATTTGAAAGTGGAGAAATCAAACTAAAACCTTTATCGGTAAAAGGAATTGAAGACGGATCCACAGGAGTAGATTCCTTAATCAGAACTGTACTGAAAGCCCCCACGTCTAGTAGAATTGGATCCTTGGACTCAATAAGCTGATTAGCCCACTCCAAAGCTCTCCCTCTAAAGTTCATAACGAGAAATTTAACAAGATTGGTGGGAGTGATGCCACAAGATGGATCAGTTCTTATCAGTGTGTCAAAGTGATTCAGCAACGCCGTATATTGGGGCACCTCTCAATCAAAGACTATGGGCATCAATGTAATAGATGATTCCTGAGTTGCAGAATTTCCCTTGGAGGCAACATCACTTAGAGATTCTTCAGACTGAGGTTTGGGTGATACAACTGAACTTGATTGAAGCTCCCCATTCCAATCAACAGAAGAACTCTATTGAAATTCAGAAGAATACACGAAGGCTGTCTTCATCTATAATTTTAATCCCTAAGCCTTTTGCCATTTGGACTCTCCACCATCACGTACCATGATTAGGTAATTAATTTTATTACTAATATTTTCAAAGACCTTGCCTCCAAATCCTACTATTAATTCCTTTGCTTCATTTTTTGTTATAGACTCTAAAACTCCTGTGAATGCAAAAGTTTGACCTTCCAGGCATTTATTTGCATCTAGGGAAATCTGTTTGGCATTGGAAACTTTAGCTGTAGGACTAGTCTTGTTTTCAGAAGAAAGTATGATTGGGAAAGAAAAGTCACTTGGAACCTCTCTCTGGGGAGAGACATCTGAATACTCCTCCTGAGATGTGCAACTTGAATCGGTGACCCCTTCTTGGGGTGTGAAACTTGAGAGAATGGGGCATGCAACTTGTTACTTCCTTATGGAGTGAGAAACTTGAGACCCTTTCATGGGGTAAAGAACTTGAAAACTCCTGCTGGGGTATGGGACAAAAAACTCCTTCCTGGGGAAGCTGACTTGACATTTCCTCCTGTGCTACGGAACATGAAATCCCCTCTTGGGATGCAAGATCAGAGACTCCCTCCTGGGATGAGAGACCCAAGATCCCCTCTTGGGGTAATAAACTTGAAATTCTCTCTTGGGATATGAGACTTGCTACCCCCTCCTGGGGTACAGCACTTGAAAACCCCCGCTGGGGTATGGGACTAAAAACCCCTTCCTGGGGAAGTTGACTTGACAGTTCCTCCTGTGGTATGGAATGTGAAACCCCCTCTTGGGATGCAAGATCAGAGACTCCCTCCTGGGGTGAGTGACCCAAAACCCCCTCTTGGGGTACAAAACTCGAAAACCCCTCCTGGGGTATAATACTCAAACACCCCTCCTGGGGAACAAAACTTGAAACCCTCTCTTGGGATGTAAAACTCAAAACGAAGGCCCCCTTCTGGGGCGTAAGACTCGAAACGAAGGCCCTCTCCTGGGGTGTGAAACTCAATATGAAGGCCCCCTCCTGAGGTGTAGGACTTGAAACCCCATGCTGAGGTATGGGACTTAAAACCCCTCCCTGGGGAAGTTGACTTGACATTTCCCCTTGGGTATGGAACATGAAACCCTCCCTTGGGATGCAAGACCAGAGACTCCCTCCTGGGGTGAAAGACCCAACACGTCCTCTTGGGGTACAAAACTTGAAACCCTTACTTGAGGTAAGATACTTGAAAACCCCTCCTGAGGGAATGAAACTCAAGACAGAAACCCCTTCCTGGGGTGAAAAACTTGAAATATTAGTGGTAGGAAGCAATTGTTCCGAAGACCCCTCTCGAACTATACTGGATGCTAATGTTGGAGTATCACAAGTTCCCTTAGAAACTACAGTTCAGTGTACCCTTATAGGTACAGAAAATTCTGGTGAAGCACTGGTGCTTGATGAGGCAAACTGCTCCTCTGAAGGTGATAATACACTGACTTCTGGCATGGTGACCACAGACTCTTCCCCTGTGGAGAGCAACCTAGTTGTCCCTCCAGAACCTATTAGATCACAAGTATTCTTAGCATAGGGTACAGAACAAATTTTGTCTGGTTGGACACCGGATCTACTAGAAACTTGTATCACTGGTATATTCATAGAGAAAGCTATCTTCCTGAAATTTCCCTGATATGGATAACAATATCTTGTGGTTGGTCCGCAATTAAAAATTAGATTTTTCTGATTTGTGGTGGACCTCCCTCCCTCGTCAGGACCGAGGGATGCTGAAACCTCCGATGGTTGATGGTCAGAACCAACAGTACAGGCATAGGTGTTCACACTTTTTCCACTATTTTTTAGTGGACGAAGTACACAATCTTTAATAAAGTGATCCTTATGTCCACAATATAGACAAAGGTGAAATTCTCTGCATCGCTGCTGTTCAAACTCAGTAGGTCGAGGACACAGGAAGCTTCGAAGCTTCAAAAGGTTCAACACCCCCTTTTGGATGCGAGTGCCATAACGAGTGATTTCTCACTCGCTCCAGGGCTCGCGCGTGCGCACTGCCTGGCCATCGACCTGCTTGCGAGCGGGTCTGAATCAGGCCCTTAGATGAACTTTCTGCCATGGGTGTTGATGAGAGTTGAGACTCGAGAGGAACGGACACAGGAGACTTCACTGAAGGAAGTTGTAAATCAACTGGAGATAGAGAAGCTAGAATGGAAGAACATTTTTTTATTTAAACGGAAAGTTCCTTCAACTGTTGATTCATGAGTTGTAGAGTAGTCTCATGAGTTTCTTCTCGGGAAAGTAATTCATGGTCATCTAGAGAAATGGTTGAACTCTGAATGGCACAGTATGGAGGTCTGATTGTAGGCAAACAACTCTGGCGCACTGAGATCACCACAATAAGATTTGGAGTTCACTCCAGTCTAATGTGGGAGCATGCTTGCATAGCCATGGAAGACCTAGGATGATTGGACTCTCGGTTGATGGGATATGAGGTAGGAATTTGACTCCCTATGGAGGACATCAACTTTCATGGTAACATCAGTAGTCCTGGAACGGATGGTAGCCATAGGAAGTTTATTCCCATCCACAATGATGATGCAGAGTGCAGACTGTAGAGGCACACTAGGAATTCCTAACTCCTTAACTTTTGGATTATGTAATGCACCTGTTGTTTTCCAAAAGTTCATGAATTACATCTTCCGAGATCTCTTATACAATAACGTGGTAGTGTACTTGTATGCTATCCTGATATTCTCCGAGGATGTGGCATGTCATTGCTAACATGTATGTGAAGTGTTATTTCGACTATGAATTATCCATCTCTACTGCAAATTGTCTGTGATGAAGTTGCCATTGGCGCCAGAATCCAAAAAGTCCTTGAGAGCTGCCAAGGATTTCCCTAACAAATTCATGTTGATTGAGTACTGGTAAGACATGAGTTCTTTTTAGGGTGTGTTGAAAATACATAGCCACCATCAGCAGAGTATGGAAGACGAAATTTGTATAGAATTGAGGAAAGATAAGATTGCTGGTTTTCTGCTGGGTGTTTGTGCTGATGACAGCCTTGTTGCTGGGTAAATGTGTGTGTTTCAGTTTGTGGGATTATCCTATGGGATTGTTAGAAGGAGGATCTAGTTTGGGTCTATTTAAGGGCTGCCAGAGATCAGATCAGTCTCTTTGCAGTGGATCTTCTTAAGCTGAGTATCTGTGTTTACTGTGCTCATCTGTGCATATCTGCTTTCAGTTTTGTTTTCTTTCCATCTTTCTCTCTGTTTATTCCCTCATGTCCCAGCTTCGTCGCTCTGCCCCCCCATCCAGCTGGCTGGCTGGCTGAGTATGTGTGCCCGCTACGCGCAGCTACATCCCGTGTTCAATCCACCATTATACCGGCAGCTCTCCTCATGTGTCCCCGGGCGTATCCATCATTCACCCCGGCAGTCCCCCAGCGGCTGCTGGGTCTGTCTCATCAGGCACAGCCTTTCCCTCTCAGGGCCCGCTTGCCATCAGCCCGGCTCCCCCCGCACCCCTCCCTTCTTCTCCTATCCAGGCGGGGAGTCGGGCTGCTGCGCAGACCCCTTCTCCTCGGAGCGGCACCCCCGTGCTCCTCGCTCACGCATCCCCCGCTGCCATCACGTCCACACTGCCACCAGCATGTCTGGCCACGTCCATCCCTTCTCCCCCGGCCCATCACCCTCTTCCACCTATGGCTGCGGGGGCCGCGCGCGTCAGTCACCCGGCGCCTGTCGCTACCTCCTGAGCCCTCAGTCACATGATGGCACCTTCTGCCTGGCCTTACACTGAGGCAGGTGCCGCATCTGCTTCCCCACACACCTCGTCCCCTGCTTCGCGGTTCACCGGTGCTCACGCCGGCCTGGCTCTTGCGGCGGGTCCGGCGGCCATCTTGCAGCAGGCGCCCATTTTAGGTACAGGCTCCCCATATTTTGCTGGCACTGCCAATCAGATGCCCAGCAGTTTAACACCTCTCATTATAACACCAGGATGGCTCCCCGCACAGAGTGTGGGGGTGCCTTTTAGTTATGTGTCGCAGGCTTCATTCCAATTTGCGACATCCTCCATCTCAGATCCTGCAGCTTTGCAGCATCCTCAATTTCATTACCCCTACCAGCCGCCTTGGCAATTTTACCCCCCCTCTGCCCCCGTCGCACCACCTCTTCAGCCCCCTCTTCCCCCTCCCATCCCACACACATTGGGCCTGGACATAGAAAAGGGTAAGGGCAATCAGTCATCTTCAACTCGGGCCCCACACACTCCCCCTCTTAGTTTTGCCCCGGCACCCACAAATGCAACTGCTTTTTTGGCCACGTTGCCAGTACCTCACTCGTCTTCATCAGTTTTAGGTCCCAAGGTTACAAGCGGTCGAGTCAGAGTTGTGTCAGTGGTGCCTTCGTTGCCAGATCCGGGACAAGACGAGTCGACCCCGGTGATCGAGACATTAGCAGCATCAAGAGAAAAAGCTGGCGAGGTGGATCCAGTGCCATCCGGTTCCGGTGAGTATGTAACGGCAATGTCTTCTTCTGATTCCTCTTCTTCCTCATCACACTCTTCTGGTTCCCTGGCATGCCCCCGAAAGATTGCTAGAATGGTTGCGCAGCGTTTGGCAAAAAAAAAAAAAGTCAATTAGTGTTGCTAAGAAGGATGTGAGACAGGGGCTAAGGCGCAGGAAACAGGTGCAGACAGTCCACTGTGCAAATACTGCGGTACTTCGCGGCTTGCGTAAAAGTGTTAGGGGCAGGATTCGTAGAGGTAAATTCGTGGACCTTTTCTCGCTCACTGATGAAATGAAAAAAGGTTTCACACAGGCGAAGAAGATGGGAGGCATTGGTGAGGATGCTTTTTGCAGCTTTAACACATGGTTGAAGGGCATGCTCATGTTTGCGACATGTTACTTGGAGACCAGGGCGGAAGAGCATGTAAACATTATCATATCTATTTTTGGTGCTTGACATGTTCGTTCGGTCTCGTAATATGGTGTGGCGCGAATATGACTCGCAATTCAGGAAAAAACATGAGGGTGCTCTCGTCATTCCGTTTGGAGTTAAAGTTAAAGACGTAGAGGTATGGCGGGAAGTATCTCAGCAACGTCGGCCTCCCTTGTATGGGTGCCTCCTCGTTACAACTATGCGACCAACAGACAAGGGACGGCAGGAGGGGGGAGAGGTAAATGTTTCACCTATAAAGAATCCAAATGTACGAGGGGGTCTGGCGGTCGCTTTTGCCACTCTTGTCGTCTCTGCGGGGGTGAGCACCCCGCCAAGGATTGTCAACGTGGAGCAGGAAATGTTTCCCAGGAGAGAGGTGAAGGCCACAAGGGAATTGGTTAAAGCTAGTTCTCCAGTATGTTTGGCTTCTCTTACTAGATGGTTAAGGTTATATCCATGTAGGGAAGATGCTTTGTTTTTGTTAGAAGGTTTTTCAGTTGGTTTTCATTTATCTATAGTCGGGCCGTTGCTGATTAGGGCGTCACCGAACTTGCGCTCCGCCAGGGAATTTTTGGGCGAGTTGAGGGATAAAGTCGATGCGGAGGTTTTGCGCGGGAGGATGGAGGGTCCCTTTCCCTGTCCTCCTTTACATAACCTTTGTATATCCCCGGTGGGAGTGGTCCCTAAGAAGGTCCCGGGTAAGTTCCGTTTGATACAACATCTCTCCTATCCTCAGGGCAGTTCAGTAAACGACGCCATACCTGAAAGTTGTTGCAGGGTTGTCACAAACGTGGAATTTAGGAGCTGTGTTCCCGGACTGGGCCTTGGATCTGTATTATTTGGTGCAGACGCTCGCTGGAGGAGGCTTGGCTTAATGAAGTTTCTCCGCATGAGAGGGTGCAGCGAACTGACAGGAGTTTGAGGAATGCGGCAGTAACGAGATAGCTAGGAAGCTACGTGGAGCGGCTGGATAGCCTAGGGTAGACGTTGGTAGCTGAGTGGCTATGTGGAGCGGCTGGATAGCAGTGGGTAGACGTAGGTAGCTGAGTGGCTACGTAGAGCGGCTGGATAGCCGTGGGTAGACGTAGGTAGCTGAGTGGCTACGTGGAGCAGCTGGATAGCCGTGGGTAGATGTTGGTAGCTGAGTGGCTACGTGGAGCGGCTGGTTAGCCGTGGGTAGACGTTGGTAGCTGAGTGGCTACGTGGAGCGGCTGGATAGCCGTGGGTAGATGTTGGTAGCTGAGTGGCTATGTGGAGCGGCTGGATAGCAGTGGGTAGACGTAGGTAGCTGAGTGGCTACGTAGAGCGGCTGGATAGCCGTGGGTAGACGTTGGTAGCTGAGTGGCTATGTGGAGCGGCTGGATAGCAGTGGGTAGACGTAGGTAGCTGAGTGGCTACGTAGAGCGGCTGGATAGCCGTGGGTAGACGTTGGTAGCTGAGTGGCTACGTGGAGCGGCTGGATAGCCGTGGGTAAATGTTGGTAGCTGAGTGGCTACGTGGAGCGGCTGGTTAGCCGTGGGTAGACGTTGGTAGCTGAGTGGCTACGTGGAGCGGCTGGATAGCCGTGGGTAGACGTTGGTAGCTGAGTGGCTACGTGGAGCGGCTGGATAGCCGTGGGTAGACGTTGGTATCTGAGTGGCTACGTGGCGCGGCTGGATAGCCGTGGGTAGACGTTGGTAGCTGAGAGGCTACGTGGAGCGGCTGGATAGCCGTGGGTAGACGTTGGCAGCTGAGTGGCTACGTGGAGCGGCTGGATAGCCGTGGGTAGACGTTGGTAGCTGAGTGGCTACATGGAGCAGCTGGATAGCCATGTGTAGACGTTGGTAGCTGAGAGGCTAGGTGGAGCGGCTGGATAGCCGTGGGTAGACGTTGGTAGCTGAGCGGCTACGTGGAGCGGCTGGATAGCCGTGTGTAGACGTTGGTAGCTGAGAGGCTACGTGGAGCGGCTGGATAGCCGTGGGTAGACGTTGGTAGCTGAGCGGCTACGTGGAGCGGCTGGATAGCCGTGGGTAGACGTTGATAGCTGAGTGGCTACGTGGAGCGGCTGGATAGCCGTGTGTAGACGTTGGTAGCTGAGAGGCTACGTGGAGCGGCTGGATAGCCGTGGGTAGACGTTGGTAGCTGAGCGGCTACGTGGAGCGGCTGGATAGCCGTGGGTCGACGTTGGTAGCTGAGCGGCTACGTGGAGCGGCTGGAGCGCAGTGGGAAGGCTACTTAGCTAAACTAAGAAACTAGTTGCACTGGCAACTTGTGTGAGCATTGGGGATCCTTTTATAGTGGACACTGGGAGCTGACAGGCTGAGAGAGAAAGAGAAGGCTCCTCATTAGTGGAAGTGGGGTCACATGGGCAATCCAAGATGGCCGCGCCCATGGACCGGAGGACAGCGCTTCCTGGAGGTAGTCAGCGGGGACCAGCGGTGAGCAGGAGCCGGCGTGGGAGCAGCACAGCAGCGGGACCCTCCAGAGGACAACAGCGTACAGCGCGGGAGCCGGAAGACAGCGCGGGTCAGCGCCCACACAGGTAAGCGACGGGGTCTGATTCTGGGGTCTCCAGGCCGGCGTGTGACAGTACCCCCTTCTTCAAGAGTGGCCACCGGACATTTCCTTGGTTTATGAGGAAATTTCACATGGAACGCTTTGACCAGACGGGGTGCATGGACATCGGAGGCATTTATCCAGATTCGTTGCTCCGGACCACAATTCTTCCAGTCGATAAGGTATTGAAGACGGTTGTATTGACAACGGGAATCTAAGATTCTGTCAACTTCGAACTCCTCTCCCTGTGTTTGAACACTAGAAGCTTTAGGCAGGACCTTCTGAAATCAGTTTAAGACTAGTGGTTTTAAAAGAGAAATATGGAAGGAACTTGGAATGCGAAGAAATGGAGGAAGCTTTAACTTGTAAGCCACAGGATTCAGGACTTTGATGATTGGGAATGGACCAATGAATCGCGGAGCAAATTTCATCGAGGGTACTCGGAGTCTTAGGTTTCGGGTAGAGAGCCAGACCATATCCCCAGGTCGGAAATTTGGAATCGCTCGTCTTTGGCGGTCAGCAAATCTCTTGTACCGGGCTGACGTTTTAGTCAGAGAGGAACGAACCTTTTCCCAGATGTTGGAGAATCGTTGAAGGGACATTTTGGCCGCAGGCACATCTAATGTGGGAAGAAGAGGGAAATCTGGCACTCGAGGATGATGACCAAAAACTGTAAAAAAAGGAGTTGAGCTGGTGGATGTGTGATAATGATTATTGTGGGCAAATTCGGCCCAAGGAAGAAGTTCAATCCAGTCATCTTGGGAGGAGGAGACAAAAGTGCGCAGGAACTGTTCCAGGTCTTGATTGACCCTTTCGGTCTGACCGTTGGTCTGGGGATGATAAGCGGTAGAAAATTTGAGTTTTACCTGAAGGGCTGAGCAGAGTGACCTCCAGAACTTCGCTACGAACTGTACTCCCCTGTCGGAGATGATCTCTTGAGGAAGGCCGTGGAGCTTGAAGATCTCTTTTATAAAGCTCTGGGCGAGTAGAGGTGCAGACGGAAGCCCAGTAAGTGGTACGAAATGAGCCATTTTAGAAAAACGATCCACGATAACCCAAATTGTGTTGTGGCCCCGAGATGGAGGAAGATCAGAGATGAAATCCATAGATAGGCGAGTCCATGGCTTAGATGGAATTGCAAGAGGTTGGAGTTGACCGTGTGGAACCCGCCGAGGTATCTTGTGTTGGGCACATTTGATGCATGAAGACACATAAGACCTGACGTCCTTTTTCATCGAAGACCACCAATAGGACCGCTGGATAAATTCTAGGGTTTTATCCATACCCAGGTGACCAGAGAACCGGGAAGCATGAGCCCAATGCAGTAACCTCTTGCTGAGTTCCAGAGCGACGAAAGTCTTCCCAACCGGGGGTATAGAAGATAGTTGAGTAGAGGCGAAGGAAGCGGAATTCAAGATTGGTTGGGGCTGCTCCATGGGTAGATCAGGGTTGCTCGTCATGGAACGGGAGAGTGCGTCGGCTTTGAGGTTTTGTCAACCGGGGCGATAGGAAACTTTGAAATTAAATCTGGAGAAAAACATTGCCCACCGGGCTTGACGAGGGTTCAAGCAATTTGCAGATTTAAGATAAAGGAGGTTCTTATGGTCAGTAAAAATGGTAATGGGGTAATGAGCTCCTTCTAGAAGATATCGCCATTCTTCGAGGGCTAGTTTCATGGCGAGTAACTCTTGATCTCCAATTGTGTAGTTCTTCTCTGCAGGCAAAAACTTCCGGGAAAAGAAACCACAGGGATGAAGTTTTTCATCTTTAAATCGCTGGGAAAGCACTGCACCGACACCTTCAGAGGATGCGTCCACCTCCAGGATAAAGGGCCGGGTGGAGTCTGGTTGCTTTAAGATGGGAGCGGAGATGAAGGCTTGCTTAAGAAGTTGAAATGCAGAGGTAGCTTCGACGGGCCATATAGTTGGATCTGCTCCCTTGCGGGTGAGGGCTGTAATCGGAGCTACCAGAGTCGAGAAACCTTTTACAAACTTGCGATAGTAATTGGCAAATCCTAGGAATCTTTGTATGGATTTTAAGGAAGAAGGAAGAGACCAATCAAGAATGGCTTGTAGTTTTGACGAATCCATTTGAAGGCCTGTTCCGGAGATAATGTATCCCAGGAATGGTACACTTGAGACCTCAAACAGACACTTCTCTAATTTGCAAAACAGTTGATTGGACCGCAACCTCAGAAGGACTTGTTTGACCTGGTCTCGATGAGTTTGGAGGTCTTGAGAAAAAATCAAAATGACGTCTAAGTAAACGACCACACACTTGTACAAGAGGTCCCGGAAGATTTCATTGACGAAAAACTGGAAGACGGCCGGAGCATTACAGAGGCCGAAGGGCATAACGAGATACTCGTAGTGCCCATCCCTGGTGTTGAAGGCCGTTTTCCATTCATCGCCTGGACGGATACGAATTAAATTATAGGCTCCTCTTAGGTCGAGTTTGGAAAAAACTGTGGCTCCCTTGACTCTATCAAATAACTCTGTAATGAGAGGAAGAGGGTAGCGATTCTTAATAGTTATTTCATTAAGACCCCGGTAGTCAATACACGGGCGCAAGCCACCATCTTTTTTTTTTACGAAGAAAAATCCAGCCCCTGCTGGAGACGTGGAAGGTCGAATGAAGCCTTTATTTAAGTTTTCCGTAATGTACTCCGACATGGCCTGAGTCTCAGGGAGAGATAGAGGATAGGTTCGGCCCCTAGGAGGATTCTTCCCGGGAATCAGATCTATGGGACAGTCCCAATCACGATGGGGAGGTAACAGGTCTGCGCTCTGTTTGCAAAAGACGTCCTGAAACCCATCATAGGCTTTGGGCAGGTCTGTAGAATCCCGTACAACGGAAGATCTGATAGGTATTACCCGCTGAAGGCAACCTTTGAAGCAATTGGAACCCCAGGAGATTATTTGCATGGTGGTCCAATTGATTTGAGGTGAATGTCTCTGTAGCCAGGGTAATCCGAGGACTAAAGAGTGAGAGGCTTTGGGAATCACTAGGAAGGATAGTTGTTCGGAATGGAGCACCCCAATGGTAAGTTTAAGTGGTGTTGTACGATGGGTGATGGTTCCACTAGAAATGCGACTACCATCGATGGCGGTTAAAGTGATGACTCGAGGCAACGCTTCCATGGGGATTTGATGCTTCTGGACAAATTCAGTAGTGACAAAGTTCTCTGCCGCTCCGGAATCCAGGAGAGCTAATACAGCTTTGGAACCTCGAGGACACTTTAAATGAGCCTGGATGGTGGAATCAGACTTCCTTTGTGATTCAATGGCAACTCCTAACTTAACCTCTCTTTCATAAGTTAGGAGGAGGCGTTTCCCGGACGAATGGGACAAGTTTTAACTAAATGTTGAGGAGATCCGCAGTACATACAGAGGTTCTGCCTCCGCCTTTTCTGACGCTCCTCAGCCGATAAATGAGAGCGGTTGACCTGCATGGGTTCTTCGCCCAGAGGAGGAGAGGGTAAGCGGGAAACTGGACGTGGCCTTTCACGATCAAATCTGCCTCTTTCCAAGGCACGCTGCCTGTGACGGAGATCCACCTTGTTGCAGAGGGAGATTAACCCATCCAAACTGGTTGGAAGGTCACGGGAAGCTAGGTCGTCTTTGAGCCTTTCAGAAAGGCCACTCCAGAAGGCAGCGATGAGGGCATCCTTGTTCCAATTGAGTTCTGAAGCCAGAGTCTGGAACTGGACTACGTATTGGCCGACGGTCCTGCTGCCCTGACGGAGGCGTAGAATATCAGCTGATGCGGAGGTGGATCTTCCGGGTTCATCAAAGATTTTGCAAAATGTAGCAACAAATTCGGGGTAGTTGGAGAGCAGGGGATCCGACTTCTCCCAAAGGGGCGAGACCCAATCGAGTGCTTGGCCAGAGAGTAGAGAGATGATATATGCCACCCTGGTTCTGGCCGTCGGAAAGTTGGCGGATTGTAGCTCGAATTGGATTTCGCATTGATTTAAAAAACCCCTGCATAATTTGGGGTTGCCATCGAACTTGCTCGGAGGGGAGAGCTGAAGACGAGCAGGAGGTAGAACCGGAGGAGCAGGTGACACCACAGGAGGAGAGGCGGCTTGGGAGCCAGCGGGAGCGGGATGAGCCAGTAAGGACTGGATGTTGTCCAGGCGTGACGACATATCTTGGATAAATTGAATCAGCTGAGCCTGAGAGGTCTCCTGTCTTTCCAGACGGGATAGTACATCCTGCGAGGCTTCTATCCCAGATCCTTGACCACTTGCCGAGTCCATCCGGCCAGTGCAAACTGTCACAAACGTGGAATTTAGGAGCTGTGTTCCCGGACTGGGCCTTGGATCTGTATTATTTGGCGCAGACGCTCGCTGGAGGAGGCTTGGCTTAATGAAGTTTCACCGCATGAGAGGGTGCAGCGAACTGACAGGAGTTTGAGGAATGCAGCAGTAACGAGATAGCTAGGAAGCTACGTGGAGTGGCTGGATAGCCTAGGGTAGACGTTGGTAGCTGAGTGGCTATGTGGAGCGGCTGGATAGCAGTGGGTAGACGTAGGTAGCTGAGTGGCAACGTAGAGCAGCTGGATAGCCGTGGGTAGACGTTGGTAGCTGAGTGGCTACGTGGAGCGGCTGGATAGCCGTGGGTAGATGTTGGTAGCTGAGTGGCTACGTGGAGCGGCTGGTTAGCCGTGGGTAGACGTTGGTAGCTGAGTGGCTACGTGGAGCGGCTGGTTAGCCGTGGGTAGACGTTGGTAGCTGAGTGGCTACGTGGAGCGGCTGGATAGCCGTGGGTAGACGTTGGTAGCTGAGTGGCTACGTGGAGCGGCTGGATAGCCGTGGGTAGACGTTGGTAGCTGAGTGGCTACGTGGAGCGGCTGGATAGCCGTGGGTAGACGTTGGTAGCTGAGAGGCTACGTGGAGCGGCTGGATAGCCGTGGGTAGACGTTGGTAGCTGAGAGGCTACGTGGAGCGGCTGGATAGCCGTGGGTAGACGTTGGCAGCTGAGTGGCTACGTGGAGCGGCTGGATAGCCGTGGGTAGACGTTGGTAGCTGAGTGGCTACGTGGAGCGGCTGGATAGCCGTGTGTAGACGTTGGTAGCTGAGAGGCTACATGGAGCGGCTGGATAGCCGTGGGTAGACGTTGGTAGCTGAGCGGCTACATGGAGTGGCTGGATAGCCATGTGTAGACGTTGGTAGCTGAGAGGCTACGTGGAGCGGCTGGATAGCCGTGGGTAGACGTTGGTAGCTGAGCGGCTACGTGGAGCGGCTGGATAGCCGTGGGTAGACGTTGGTAGCTGAGCGGCTACGTGGAGCGGCTGGATAGCCGTGGGTAGACGTTGGTAGCTGAGCGGCTACGTGGAGCGGCTGGAGCGCAGTGGGAAGGCTACTTAGCTAAACTAAGAAACTAGTTGCACTGGCAACTTGTGTGAGCATTGGGGATCCTTTTATAGTGGACACTGGGAGCTGACAGGCTGAGAGAGAAGGAGAAGGCTCCTCATTGGTGGAAGTGGGGTCACATGGGCAATCCAAGATGGCCGCGCCCATGGACCGGAGGACAGCGCTTCCTGGAGGTAGTCAGCGGGGACCAGCGGTGAGCAGGAGCCGGCGTGGGAGCAGCACAGCAGCGGGACCCTCCAGAGGACAACAGCGTACAGCGCGGGAGCCGGAAGACAGCGCGGGTCAGCGCCCGCACAGGTAAGCGACGGGGTCTGATTCTGGCGTCTCCAGGCCGGCGTGTGACAAGGGTTGTGTATCAATCTTTTGATGATACTTTAGGATTAGGTAGCAGTTTTGGTCGTGGCGCTTTGATGGCGAAACTAGACATAGAATCTGCATTTTGTTTGTTGCCGATGCATCCCAAAGCCATGCAATTCATGGGTTTTCGGATGGATTCCGGTTACTTTGTAGATAAATGTTTGCCTATGGGTTGCGCGGTTTCCTGTGCCAGTTTTGAGAAATTCAGCTTCTTTTTTCAATGGTGTCTTCATGCCGGTACAGGTCAGACGGGCATAGCACACTATCTAGATGATTTTCTCTTCATGGGTCCAGGAGATAGCGAAGTTTGTTCTGATCTCCTTTTTTCTGCGCAGGCGTTGTTTAAAGTTTTAGGAGTTCCTATTGCCCATGAGAAGACGGAGGGTCCGGTGGCTTGTTTATCATATTTAGGAATTGAGATAGACACGGCGGCAGGTTGTTGTAGACTACCATATGACAAAGTTGAAAAATTGTTGGAACTTATGGCAGTTTGCCTAGCAACGGACTCAGTTAGGTTACGCAGAGTTCAATCACTTCTAGGTTCCTTAAATTTTGCTTGTCGGATCATTCCCATGGGTAGAGTGTTTTGCAGAAAATTGGAGAGGGCCACAGTTGGGTCGACATGACTGCATCAGCATGTTCACCTGTCAGCTGAGATCAAGGAGGATATCCGAAATTGGAACAGGTTTTTGTTACACTTTAATGGCGAACGTATTTGGCCATCACCTCCTTTGGCGAACAACATACTGCAACTTTTTACTGATGCGGCTGGGTCGTCCGGTTTTGGGGCCTTTTTTCAATGGGGAATGGTGTGCTGCTCCGTGGCCACCTGATGGGCACGAGGAGGGCTTGACGAGCAACTTGCTGTTGTTGGAACTGTTCCCAATTGTCGTATAGGTTGAACTCATGTCCGTGCGACTGAGTAAGTGCCATGTAGTATTTTGGTGCGACAATCTGGGTGTGGTTCATGCCATCAACAACCAGCGTTCATCCTCACCTTTTGTGTTGCGTTTGCTGCGGCATTTAGTTTTGCGCTGCCTCGAGGCTAATATCAGATTTAGAGCTAGACATGTACCAGGTATATTTAATGATGTTACTGATGCTTTGTCTCGCTTTCAAGTGGCGCGCTTCCGAGCGCTTGTCCCGTCGGCTTCTGATGTTGGTTTGGTGTGCCCCTCGTTTGTGTGGCAGATCATCAAGCCGGCTTAGAAGGTTTGGCGTTACAATCACTTGCCCCATCGACTTTCAAGGCTTACTTGGCCGCTTGGCGGGATTGGTGCGCACATGGTGCACTTCTAGAGAAGGAGGATAAGTCGCCGGATGAGTTGATTTCTTCCTTTGTTTGGGCAAGATATCAACAGGGTAGATCCAGGGCCTCCATGGGGTCTGCGCTTGCGGGGGTTTCCTTTTTCTGCAGGCTAAAGGGTTTACACGACCCTACCAGGTCTTTTGTACTAGTGAAGGCTATGAAGGGTTGGGCTAAGGGGTCACCTGCTCGCGCTGTTTCCTGTCGACCGATACATTTGCAGATTTTGTCAGGTTTGTTAACAGCTATGTGGAAGGTGGCTTCCGATAGGTTTGAGGCTTGTCTGTTTTGCCTTACCTTTGCACCGGCAATTTTTGGAGCATTTAGGGCTAGGGAGTTGGTAGCTTCCAGTAAAGCATCTAGTTCGTCTAGGCTTTTGTTAAAGGATATCGTTTTTAGGGTCTCGGCTGTACTTTGCAAGCTTTGATTCTCTAAAACCGATCAAAACGGCAGGGGTAAGTGGGTTACTTTAAATCAGCAGCAGGACAGGATTATTTGTCCTGTTCATTTAGCTTCACAGAACATGGAGTTACGCCCTCCTGGAGTATCTCAATGGTTGCTACATGCAGACTACAAACCCCTCATTAAGTACCAATTTGCAGTGGTCTTTGGGAAAGGCTTACTGGAGTTAGGGGTAAATCCTGCAGGGTATGGTACCCATTCATTTTGCATTGGTGCTGCTACTTGCGCTGCTCTGTCAGGGGCGTCTGCGGAATCTATTCAGCAAGTAGGGTGCTGGAAGTCAGCTGCATTCAAGAAATATGTGCATTGCGAGAAGTTATAGATGCGCACCTTGCGTTAACCCGAAAACGTTGCTTACCCACCAATTGTTCAACGGCTAGCGTTGAGCAATTGGGGGTGTGAAGGGATTTTTAAATTTTTCCTCCCGTTAGCCATAATCTGGCCCAATTTGGTTCACGGGTAGGTTTTTTGGGTTTTCTTCTCCACTCGGGTTCCAGTTCCCCACATATATGCATCCCTGCTAGTTAGTTGCTATGTGTTTGTAAAGTTGTGTTATTGGATTTGGGTATGGTGCGGTTTTCACGGTTAAGGTTTCCTCTTTTTCCACAGAATTGGCAAAGGAAGATGGGCCAGTGTGGCTTGTGGGCCACTCTTATATCTTTTGGGCGGAAAAACATGTTTTGTCCCAGAGTCAGGCCTTGTGGCCTAGTGGTGTTAGTATTCGATGGATTGGTGTGAGAGGTTGCGGGTTGAGTCGGTGTCGGTGTTGATTGTGTCATCAGTGTCAAAATGGGGAATCCCAAAATTCTTGGTGTTGCATGTTGGAGGGAATGATGTGGGTCAGTTGAAAGGGGCTGAGTTGATTGAGAGGCTTCGTGAAGTTTTGGATGAGATTCGTTTAAGATGGCCGTCTGTTCGGACTGTATGGTCGGAAATAAGGCCTCGTTTGAAATGGAGAGGGGTGCGTGAATGTAGCGATTACAAGGCATGTTGAGTCCATCGATGGAAGGGTGATTAGTCATGGTTTTCTTGTAGGTGAGCTTGGGAAGTTTTTTCGGAATGATGGAGTGCATCTGAAGGATTTGGCTACAGCTTTGTTTCTGAAAGACTTGTTCTCGTTTTTGGGCTAGTTTTTCTTTTGGGTGGCGGGCCAGTCTCTCTTAGGGCCTGGCTTTGGCGGGAGTACGCTGCAACTCAGTGGCTTTAGGTGGCGTTAGACAACTTTGTGGGGGCACTGACCCTCGTTGCCCCTGGCAAATTTGTCCTTCTCTGTGCGGGGGGACCCAGGTGCTGGCTGTACAGTAGCACCTCGGATTGGCCCAAGAGGGAAGTGAGACTCTCACATCGTTAGTACGTCTAGAGGGGGGACTTTTAAGTCGTCCTCCGAGATTTGATCAAGGTGAAAGCTAGAACTGAGTTTGCAGCGTCTCTTAGCCACCCTGGTTAGGTTGATTAATTTATAAATAAAAGCTGTGACCTTTTTAGCCAAGCTCTGGTGTCCGTGTCTTTATTTATTTATATCTTAAGTTAAGTAAGCTATCAAGGTGGTAAGGTATATTGAAGCAGTAAACCAATGTAGATCTTATAGCGCAGGGTGCTGTCAGTTCCCCTATACATAGCCACCATCAGCAGAGTATAGCACAGCATGCTGTCACAGTGCTCCTATACATAGCCATAAGCAGAGTAAAGCCCAGTGTTCTGTCACAGTGCCCCTATACATAACCACCATCAGCAGAGTATAGCGCAGCATTCTGTCAGTGCCCCTATACATAGATAGAAGCAGAATATAGCGCAGTGTGCTGTCACAGTGCCCCTATACATAGCCACCATCAGCAGAGTATAGCACAGCGTGCTCTCAGTGCCCCTATACATAGCAAACATCATCAGAGTATAGCACAGCATGCTGTCAGTGCCCCTTTATATAGCCACCATCAGCAGAGTATAGCGCAGTGTGCTATCATAATGCCCTATACATAGCCACCATCAGCAGAGTATAGCGTAGCATTCTGTCAGTGCTCCTATACATAGCCATAAGCAGAGTAGAGCGCAGCGTGCTGTCAGTGCCCCTATACATAGCCACCATCAGTGGCAAACGCAGGATTTTGAAAGTGGGGTTTCCTAATACAGAACCAATAGAAAAACTTTTAACCACAATACTATATGGTCGTTGAACTTTTGCTGACTTCTAGTATCCCGCCGCTGGCACACATTAACCTCAATAGGAAAAAAATAAACACAATGGCCCCCACAAGCAAAAATCCACACACATTGATCCCCACAGAATAAAGACAAAACATATTGGCCACAATAGGGAAAAAAATAATCAGGAAAATAATAAAATTCATTGGCCCCCACAGGAAAAAAAAATAAAACTTGGGAGGGGGAAGGGTGGGCAGTGTATGTACCTGGGGCTGGGGAATGTGTGATATGGTGGATAGTGTATGTTCCTAGGTTGGGGGGTACTCTGTCTAGGTAGCCAAAGGATAGGTTGGGAGTGTATGTCCCTAGGGCCAGTTGGTAGTTTAGTCTCATATATATATATATATATATATATATATGTATATATATATATATATAGCAGAATGTGAAAGATATAGAAGAGTAGGATAGTGTGTAACAGAGGGTGATGTAGCAGAGGAGGATAGTGTTTAACAGAGGGTGATGTAGCAGAGAAGGATAGTGTGTAACATGGTGATAGATGTACCAAAGGATAGTGTATAACAGAGGGTGATAGATGAAGCAGAGGATAGTGTGTAACAGGGTAATAGATATGGTGGAGGATAATGAGTAGTAGAGGGTGATAGATGTAGCAGAGCAGGACAGAGCTGAGTTGAATGTGTTGTAATCACATTTACTAAAGTGCTCCTGACCAGAAGACTTACATAAAAAGGGCTGTGCATATCAGATCGTCTCCTGTGTGTGTAGGGAGATCGGCAGCTCCATGACACTTCTTCCTGTTAAACAGCATGTGCCAGCTCTTGCATGCTGCCAGGTCCCGGAGCATGCTGGGAAAGAGAGTTTCCAAGCTACACTCTAACACTCCATGGAGTGAAAAGTGCACTTCAACTCCCATGAATCATCTTGCATATGGTGAGTCAAGCAGACTGCTCTGCTCCCGAAGCTAGCTGATAACTGTTTACAGCTTCCTGATTGCGTTCCACAGCGGAAGGCAAATCCTGGAAGCTTTGCAGCCTGCTCGGCTGATTTACGAATCAGTCAGGGACAGGTGAGCCGGCTGTGATGGGGGCATAATGTGACCGGCTCAGCGGGAACTCTCCCGCTGTCCCGGCAGCACAATCAGCCCCTGCCTGTCTGAGCTCCAATCTTTGATGCGCGGCGATGGATTGATGGACAGGGGGGTTTCTGGGTACTCGGAAACCCCCCCTGCGTGTGCGTATGCCCATCAGTAGAGTATAGTGCAGCATGTTGTCAGTTCCCCTATACATAGCCACCATCAGCAGAGTATAGTGCAGCGTGCTTTCAGTTCCCCTATACATAACCACCATCAGCAGAGTATAGTGCAGCGTGCTTTCAGTTCCCCTATACATAGCCAACATCAGCAGAATATAGCACAGCATGCTGTCACAGTGCTCCTATACATAACCACCATCAGCAGAGTATAGCGCAGCATTCTGTCAGTGCCCCTATACATAGCCATAAGCAGAGTATAGCCCAGTGTTCTGTCACAGTGCCCCTATACATAACCACCATCAGCAGAGTATAGCGCAGCATTCTGTCAGTGCCCCTATACATAGATATAAGCAGAATATAGCGCAGTGTGCTGTCACAGTGCCCCTATACATAGCCACCATCAGCAGAGTATAGCGCAGCATGCTGTCAGTGCCCCTATACATAGCCACCATCAGCAGAGTATAGCGCAGGGAGCTGTCAGAGCCCCTATACATAGTCACCATCAGCAGAGTATAGCGCAGCGTGCTGTCAGTTCCCATATACATAGCCACCATCTGCAGAGTATAGTGCAGCGTGCTGTCAGATCCCCTATACATAGCCACCATCAGCAGAGTATAGCACAGCATGCTGTCGCAGTGCCTCTATACATAGCCACAATCAGTAGCGTATAGTGCAGCATGCTGTCAGTTGCCCTATACATAGCCACCATCAGCAGATTATAGTGCAGCATGCTGTCGCAGTGCCTCTATACATAGCCACAATCAGTAGCGTATAGTGCAGCATGCTGTCAGTTGCCCTATACATAGCCACCATCAGCAGATTATAGTGCAGCATGCTGTCAGTGCCCCCATACGTAGCCACCGTCAGCAGAGTATAGCACAGCGTGCTGTCAGTTCCCATATACATAGCCACCATCCGCAGAGTATATTGCAGTGTGCTGTCAGTTCCCCTATACATAGCAACCATCAGCAGAGTATAGCACAGCATGTTGCCACAGTGCCTCTATACATAGCCACCATCAGCAGAGTATAGCGCAGGGTGCTGTCAGTGCCCCCTATACATAGCCACCATCAGCAGAGTATAGCGCAAGGTGCTGTCAGTGCCCCTATACATAGCCACCATCAGCAGAGTATAGTGCAGGGTGCTGTCACAGTGCCCCTATACATATTCACCATCAGTAGAGTATAGTGCAGCATGCTGTTAGTTCCCCTATACATAGCCACCATCAGCAGATTATAGTGCAGCATGCTGTCAGTGACCCTATATATAGCCACCATCAGCAGAGTATAGCGCAGCGTGCAGTCTCAGTGCCCCTATACATAGCCACCATCAGCAGATTATAGTGCAGCATGCTGTCAGTGCCCCCATACATAGCCACCATCAGCAGAGTATAGTGCAGCATGTTGTCACAGTGCCTCTATACATAGCCACCATCAGCAGAGTAAAGCGCAACATTCAGTCAGTGCCCCTATACATAGCCATAAGTAGAGTATAGCGCAGTGTGCAGTCACAGTGCCCCTATACATAGCCACCATCAGTAGAGTATAGTGCAGCGTGCTGTCAGTTCCCCTATACATAGCCACCATCAGCAGAGTATAGCGCAGCATTCTGTCAGTGCCCCTATACATAGCCATAAGCAGAGTATAGCCCAGTGTTCTGTCACAGTGTCCCATACATAACCACCACAAGCAGAGTACAGCGCAGCATTCTGTCAGTGCCCCTATACATAGCCACCATCAGCAGAATATAGCGCAGTGTGCAGTCACAGTGCCCCTATACATAGCCACAATCAGCAGAGTATAGCGCAGCATGCTGTCAGTGCCCCTATGCATAGCCACCATCAGCAGAGTATAGCGCAGGGAGCTGTCAGTGCCCCTATACATAGCCACCATCAGCAGAGTATAGAGCAGGGTGCTGTCAGTGCCCCTATACATAGCCTCCATCCGCAGAGTATAGTGCAGCGTGCTGTCAGTTCCACTATACATAGCCCCCATCAGCAGAGTATAGCACAGCATGCTGTCGCAGTGCCTCTATACATAGCCACCATCAGTAGAGTATAGTGCAGCATGCTGTCAGTTCCCCTATACATAGCCACCATCAGCAGATTATAGTGCAGCATGCTGTCAGTGCCCCTATACATAGCCACCATCAGCAGATTATAGTGCAGCATGCTGTCAGTGCCCCCATACATAGCCACCGTCAGCAGAGTATAGCACAGCGTGCTGTCAGTTCCCATATACATAGCCACCATCCGCAGAGTATATTGCAGTGTGCTGTCAGTTCACCTATACATAGCCACCATCAGCAGAGTATAGCACAGCATGCTGTCACAGTGCCTCTATACATAGCCACCATCAGCAGAGTATAGCGCAGGGTGCTGTCAGTGCCCCCTATACATAGCCACCATCAGCAGAGTATAGCACAAGGTGCTGTCAGTGCCCCTATACATAGCCACCATCAGCAGACTATAGTGCAGCGTGCTGTCACGGTGCCCCTATACATAGCCACCATCAGTAGAGTATAGTGCAGCATGCTGTTAGTTCCCCTATACATAGCCACCACCAGCAGATTATAGTGCAGCATGCTGTCAGTGCCCCTATACATAGCCACCATCAGCAGACTATAGTGCAGCGTGCTGTCACAGTGCCCCTATACATAGCCACCATCAGTAGAGTATAGTGCAGCATGCTGTTAGTTCCCCTAAACATAGCCACCACCAGCAGATTATAGTGCAGCATGCTGTCAGTGCCCCTATACATAGCCACCATCAGCAGAGTATAGCGCAGCGTGCTGTCACAGTGCCCCCATACATAGCCACCATCAGCAGAGTATAGTGCAGCATGCTGTCACAGTGCCTCTAAACATAGCCACAATCAGCAGAGTATAGTGCAGCATGCTGTTAGTGCCCCTATACATAGCCACCATCAGCAGAGTAGAGCACAGTGTGCTGTCAGTGCCCCTATACATAGCCACCATCAGTAGAGTATAGTGCAGCATGCTGTCAGTTCCCCTATACATAGCCACCATCAGTAGAGTATAGTGCAGCGTGCTGTCAGTTCCCCTATACATAGCCATCATCAGCAGAGTATAGCACAGCATGCTGTCACAGTGCCCCTATACATAGCCACCATCAGCAGAGTATAGCGCAGCATTCTGTCAGTGCCTCTATACATAGCCATAAGCAGAGTATAGCACAGCGTGCTGTCAGTGCCCCTATACATAGCCACCATCAGCAGAGAATAGTGCAGCGTGCTGTCACAGTGCCCGTATACATAGCCACCATCATCAGAGTATAGCGCAGCATGCTGTCAGTGCCCCTATACGTAGCCACCATCAGCAGAGTATAGTGCAGCGTGCTGTCAGTTCCCCTATACATAGCCCCCATCAGCAGAGTATAGCACAGCATGCTGTCGCAGTGCCTCTATACATAGCCACCATCAGTAGAGTATAGTGCAGCATGCTGTCAGTTCCCCTATACATAGCCACCATCAGCAGATTATAGTGCAGCATGCTGTCAGTGCCCCTATACATAGCCACCATCAGCAGATTATAGTGCAGCATGCTGTCAGTGCCCCCATACATAGCCACCGTCAGCAGAGTATAGCACAGCATGCTGTCAGTTCCCATATACATAGCCACCATCCGCAGAGTATAGCACAGCATGCTGTCACAGTGCCTCTATACATAGCCACCATCAGCAGAGTATAGCACAGGGTGCTGTCAGTGCCCCCTATACATAGCCACCATCAGCAGAGTATAGCACAAGGTGCTGTCAGTGCCCCTATACATAGCCACCATCAGCAGACTATAGTGCAGCGTGCTGTCACAGTGCCCCTATACATAGCCACCATCAGTAGAGTATAGTGCAGCATGCTGTTAGTTCCCCTATACATAGCCACCACCAGCAGATTATAGTGCAGCATGCTGTCAGTGCCCCTATACATAGCCACCATCAGCAGACTATAGTGCAGCGTGCTGTCACAGTGCCCCTATACATAGCCACCATCAGTAGAGTATAGTGCAGCATGCTGTTAGTTCCCCTATACATAGCCACCACCAGCAGATTATAGTGCAGCATGCTGTCAGTGCCCCTATACATAGCCACCATCAGCAGAGTATAGCGCAGCGTGCTGTCACAGTGCCCCCATACATAGCCACCATCAGCAGAGTATAGTGCAGCATGCTGTCACAGTGCCTCTAAACATAGCCACAATCAGCAGAGTATAGTGCAGCATGCTGTTAGTGCCCCTATACATAGCCACCATCAGCAGAGTAGAGCACAGTGTGCTGTCAGTGCCCCTATACATAGCAACCATCAGTAGAGTATAGTGCAGCATGCTGTCAGTTCCCCTATACATAGCTACAATCAGTAGAGTATAGTGCAGCATGCTGTCAGTTCCCCTATACATAGCCACCATCAGCAGAGTATAGCGCAGGGAGCTGTCAGTGCCCCTATACATAGCCTCCATCAGCAGAGTATAGCACAGCGTGCTGTCAGTTCCCATATACATAGCCACCATCCGCAGAGTATAGTGCAGCGTGCTGTCAGTTCCCCTATACATAGCACCCATCAGCAGAGTATAGCACAGCATGCTGTCGCAGTGCCTCTATACATAGCCACCATCAGCAGAGTATAGCACAGGGTGCTGTCAGTGCCCCCTATACATAGCCACCATCAGCAGAGTATAGCACAAGGTGCTGTCAGTGCCCCTATACATAGCCACCATCAGCAGACTATAGTGCAGCGTGCTGTCACAGTGCCCCTATACATAGCCACCATCAGTAGAGTATAGTGCAGCATGCTGTTAGTTCCCCTATACATAGCCACCATCAGCAGATTATAGTGCAGCATGCTGTCAGTGCCCCCATACGTAGCCACTGTCAGCAGAGTATAGCACAGCATGCTGTCAGTTCCCATATACATAGCCACCATCCGCAGAGTATATTGCAGTGTGCTGTCAGTTCCCCTATACATAGCCACCATCAGCAGAGTATAGCACAGCATGTTGCCACAGTGCCTCTATACATAGCCACCATCAGCAGAGTATAGCGCAGGGTGCTGTCAGTGCCCCCTATACATAGCCACCATCAGCAGAGTATAGCGCAAGGTGCTGTCAGTGCCCCTATACATAGCCACCATCAGCAGAGTATAGTGCAGGGTGCTGTCACAGTGCCCCTATACATATTCACCATCAGTAGAGTATAGTGCAGCATGCTGTTAGTTCCCCTATACATAGCCACCATCAGCAGATTATAGTGCAGCATGCTGTCAGTGACCCTATATATAGCCACCATCAGCAGAGTATAGCGCAGCGTGCAGTCTCAGTGCCCCTATACATAGCCACCATCAGCAGATTATAGTGCAGCATGCTGTCAGTGCCCCCATACATAGCCACCATCAGCAGAGTATAGTGCAGCATGTTGTCACAGTGCCTCTATACATAGCCACCATCAGCAGAGTATAGAGCAGGGTGCTGTCAGTGCCCCTATACATAGCCTCCATCCGCAGAGTATAGTGCAGCGTGCTGTCAGTTCCACTATACATAGCCCCCATCAGCAGAGTATAGCACAGCATGCTGTCGCAGTGCCTCTATACATAGCCACCATCAGTAGAGTATAGTGCAGCATGCTGTCAGTTCCCCTATACATAGCCACCATCAGCAGATTATAGTGCAGCATGCTGTCAGTGCCCCTATACATAGCCACCATCAGCAGATTATAGTGCAGCATGCTGTCAGTGCCCCCATACATAGCCACCGTCAGCAGAGTATAGCACAGCGTGCTGTCAGTTCCCATATACATAGCCACCATCCGCAGAGTATATTGCAGTGTGCTGTCAGTTCACCTATACATAGTCACCATCAGCAGAGTATAGCACAGCATGCTGTCACAGTGCCTCTATACATAGCCACCATCAGCAGAGTATAGCGCAGGGTGCTGTCAGTGCCCCCTATACATAGCCACCATCAGCAGAGTATAGCACAAGGTGCTGTCAGTGCCCCTATACATAGCCACCATCAGCAGACTATAGTGCAGCGTGCTGTCATGGTGCCCCTATACATAGCCACCATCAGTAGAGTATAGTGCAGCATGCTGTTAGTTCCCCTATACATAGCCACCACCAGCAGATTATAGTGCAGCATGCTGTCAGTGCCCCTATACATAGCCACCATCAGCAGACTATAGTGCAGCGTGCTGTCACAGTGCCCCTATACATAGCCACCATCAGTAGAGTATAGTGCAGCATGCTGTTAGTTCCCCTAAACATAGCCACCACCAGCAGATTATAGTGCAGCATGCTGTCAGTGCCCCTATACATAGCCACCATCAGCAGAGTATAGCGCAGCGTGCTGTCACAGTGCCCCCATACATAGCCACCATCAGCAGAGTATAGTGCAGCATGCTGTCACAGTGCCTCTAAACATAGCCACAATCAGCAGAGTATAGTGCAGCATGCTGTTAGTGCCCCTATACATAGCCACCATCAGCAGAGTAGAGCACAGTGTGCTGTCAGTGCCCCTATACATAGCCACCATCAGTAGAGTATAGTGCAGCATGCTGTCAGTTCCCCTATACATAGCCACCATCAGTAGAGTATAGTGCAGCGTGCTGTCAGTTCCCCTATACATAGCCATCATCAGCAGAGTATAGCACAGCATGCTGTCACAGTGCCCCTATACATAGCCACCATCAGCAGAGTATAGCGCAGCATTCTGTCAGTGCCTCTATACATAGCCATAAGCAGAGTATAGCACAGCGTGCTGTCAGTGCCCCTATACATAGCCACCATCAGCAGAGAATAGTGCAGCGTGCTGTCACAGTGCCCGTATACATAGCCACCATCATCAGAGTATAGCGCAGCATGCTGTCAGTGCCCCTATACGTAGCCACCATCAGCAGAGTATAGTGCAGCGTGCTGTCAGTTCCCCTATACATAGCCCCCATCAGCAGAGTATAGCACAGCATGCTGTCGCAGTGCCTCTATACATAGCCACCATCAGTAGAGTATAGTGCAGCATGCTGTCAGTTCCCCTATACATAGCCACCATCAGCAGATTATAGTGCAGCATGCTGTCAGTGCCCCTATACATAGCCACCATCAGCAGATTATAGTGCAGCATGCTGTCAGTGCCCCCATACATAGCCACCGTCAGCAGAGTATAGCACAGCGTGCTGTCAGTTCCCATATACATAGCCACCATCCGCAGAGTATAGCACAGCATGCTGTCACAGTGCCTCTATACATAGCCACCATCAGCAGAGTATAGCACAGGGTGCTGTCAGTGCCCCCTATACATAGCCACCATCAGCAGAGTATAGCACAAGGTGCTGTCAGTGCCCCTATACATAGCCACCATCAGCAGACTATAGTGCAGCGTGCTGTCACAGTGCCCCTATACATAGCCACCATCAGTAGAGTATAGTGCAGCATGCTGTTAGTTCCCCTATACATAGCCACCACCAGCAGATTATAGTGCAGCATGCTGTCAGTGCCCCTATACATAGCCACCATCAGCAGACTATAGTGCAGCGTGCTGTCACAGTGCCCCTATACATAGCCACCATCAGTAGAGTATAGTGCAGCATGCTGTTAGTTCCCCTATACATAGCCACCACCAGCAGATTATAGTGCAGCATGCTGTCAGTGCCCCTATACATAGCCACCATCAGCAGAGTATAGCGCAGCGTGCTGTCACAGTGCCCCCATACATAGCCACCATCAGCAGAGTATAGTGCAGCATGCTGTCACAGTGCCTCTAAACATAGCCACAATCAGCAGAGTATAGTGCAGCATGCTGTTAGTGCCCCTATACATAGCCACCATCAGCAGAGTAGAGCACAGTGTGCTGTCAGTGCCCCTATACATAGCAACCATCAGTAGAGTATAGTGCAGCATGCTGTCAGTTCCCCTATACATAGCTACAATCAGTAGAGTATAGTGCAGCATGCTGTCAGTTCCCCTATACATAGCCACCATCAGCAGAGTATAGCGCAGGGAGCTGTCAGTGCCCCTATACATAGCCTCCATCAGCAGAGTATAGCACAGCGTGCTGTCAGTTCCCATATACATAGCCACCATCCGCAGAGTATAGTGCAGCGTGCTGTCAGTTCCCCTATACATAGCACCCATCAGCAGAGTATAGCACAGCATGCTGTCGCAGTGCCTCTATACATAGCCACCATCAGCAGAGTATAGCACAGGGTGCTGTCAGTGCCCCCTATAAATAGCCACCATCAGCAGAGTATAGCACAAGGTGCTGTCAGTGCCCCTATACATAGCCACCATCAGCAGACTATAGTGCAGCGTGCTGTCACAGTGCCCCTATACATAGCCACCATCAGTAGAGTATAGTGCAGCATGCTGTTAGTTCCCCTATACATAGCCACCATCAGCAGATTATAGTGCAGCATGCTGTCAGTGCCCCCATACGTAGCCACCGTCAGCAGAGTATAGCACAGCGTGCTGTCAGTTCCCATATACATAGCCACCATCCGCAGAGTATATTGCAGTGTGCTGTCAGTTCCCCTATACATAGCCACCATCAGCAGAGTATAGCACAGCATGTTGCCACAGTGCCTCTATACATAGCCACCATCAGCAGAGTATAGCGCAGGGTGCTGTCAGTGCCCCCTATACATAGCCACCATCAGCAGAGTATAGCGCAAGGTGCTGTCAGTGCCCCTATACATAGCCACCATCAGCAGAGTATAGTGCAGGGTGCTGTCACAGTGCCCCTATACATATTCACCATCAGTAGAGTATAGTGCAGCATGCTGTTAGTTCCCCTATACATAGCCACCATCAGCAGATTATAGTGCAGCATGCTGTCAGTGACCCTATATATAGCCACCATCAGCAGAGTATAGCGCAGCGTGCAGTCTCAGTGCCCCTATACATAGCCACCATCAGCAGATTACAGTGCAGCATGCTGTCAGTGCCCCCATACATAGCCACCATCAGCAGAGTATAGTGCAGCATGTTGTCACAGTGCCTCTATACATAGCCACCATCAGCAGAGTAAAGCGCAACATTCAGTCAGTGCCCCTATACATAGCCATAAGTAGAGTATAGCGCAGTGTGCAGTCACAGTGCCCCTATACATAGCCACCATCAGTAGAGTATAGTGCAGCGTGCTGTCAGTTCCCCTATACATAGCCACCATCAGCAGAGTATAGCGCAGCATTCTGTCAGTGCCCCTATACATAGCCATAAGCAGAGTATAGCCCAGTGTTCTGTCACAGTGTCCCATACATAACCACCACAAGCAGAGTACAGCGCAGCATTCTGTCAGTGCCCCTATACATAGCCACCATCAGCAGAATATAGCGCAGTGTGCTGTCACAGTGCCCCTATACATAGCCACAATCAGCAGAGTATAGCGCAGCATGCTGTCAGTGCCCCTATGCATAGCCACCATCAGCAGAGTATAGCGCAGGGAGCTGTCAGTGCCCCTATACATAGCCACCATCAGCAGAGTATAGAGCAGGGTGCTGTCAGTGCCCCTATACATAGCCTCCATCCGCAGAGTATAGTGCAGCGTGCTGTCAGTTCCACTATACATAGCCCCCATCAGCAGAGTATAGCACAGCATGCTGTCGCAGTGCCTCTATACATAGCCACCATCAGTAGAGTATAGTGCAGCATGCTGTCAGTTCCCCTATACATAGCCACCATCAGCAGATTATAGTGCAGCATGCTGTCAGTGCCCCTATACATAGCCACCATCAGCAGATTATAGTGCAGCATGCTGTCAGTGCCCCCATACATAGCCACCGTCAGCAGAGTATAGCACAGCGTGCTGTCAGTTCCCATATACATAGCCACCATCCGCAGAGTATATTGCAGTGTGCTGTCAGTTCACCTATACATAGTCACCATCAGCAGAGTATAGCACAGCATGCTGTCACAGTGCCTCTATACATAGCCACCATCAGCAGAGTATAGCGCAGGGTGCTGTCAGTGCCCCCTATACATAGCCACCATCAGCAGAGTATAGCACAAGGTGCTGTCAGTGCCCCTATACATAGCCACCATCAGCAGACTATAGTGCAGCGTGCTGTCATGGTGCCCCTATACATAGCCACCATCAGTAGAGTATAGTGCAGCATGCTGTTAGTTCCCCTATACATAGCCACCACCAGCAGATTATAGTGCAGCATGCTGTCAGTGCCCCTATACATAGCCACCATCAGCAGACTATAGTGCAGCGTGCTGTCACAGTGCCCCTATACATAGCCACCATCAGTAGAGTATAGTGCAGCATGCTGTTAGTTCCCCTAAACATAGCCACCACCAGCAGATTATAGTGCAGCATGCTGTCAGTGCCCCTATACATAGCCACCATCAGCAGAGTATAGCGCAGCGTGCTGTCACAGTGCCCCCATACATAGCCACCATCAGCAGAGTATAGTGCAGCATGCTGTCACAGTGCCTCTAAACATAGCCACAATCAGCAGAGTATAGTGCAGCATGCTGTTAGTGCCCCTATACATAGCCACCATCAGCAGAGTAGAGCACAGTGTGCTGTCAGTGCCCCTATACATAGCCACCATCAGTAGAGTATAGTGCAGCATGCTGTCAGTTCCCCTATACATAGCCACCATCAGTAGAGTATAGTGCAGCGTGCTGTCAGTTCCCCTATACATAGCCATCATCAGCAGAGTATAGCACAGCATGCTGTCACAGTGCCCCTATACATAGCCACCATCAGCAGAGTATAGCGCAGCATTCTGTCAGTGCCTCTATACATAGCCATAAGCAGAGTATAGCACAGCGTGCTGTCAGTGCCCCTATACATAGCCACCATCAGCAGAGAATAGTGCAGCGTGCTGTCACAGTGCCCGTATACATAGCCACCATCATCAGAGTATAGCGCAGCATGCTGTCAGTGCCCCTATACGTAGCCACCATCAGCAGAGTATAGTGCAGCGTGCTGTCAGTTCCCCTATACATAGCCCCCATCAGCAGAGTATAGCACAGCATGCTGTCGCAGTGCCTCTATACATAGCCACCATCAGTAGAGTATAGTGCAGCATGCTGTCAGTTCCCCTATACATAGCCACCATCAGCAGATTATAGTGCAGCATGCTGTCAGTGCCCCTATACATAGCCACCATCAGCAGATTATAGTGCAGCATGCTGTCAGTGCCCCCATACATAGCCACCGTCAGCAGAGTATAGCACAGCGTGCTGTCAGTTCCCATATACATAGCCACCATCCGCAGAGTATAGCACAGCATGCTGTCACAGTGCCTCTATACATAGCCACCATCAGCAGAGTATAGTACAGGGTGCTGTCAGTGCCCCCTATACATAGCCACCATCAGCAGAGTATAGCACAAGGTGCTGTCAGTGCCCCTATACATAGCCACCATCAGCAGACTATAGTGCAGCGTGCTGTCACAGTGCCCCTATACATAGCCACCATCAGTAGAGTATAGTGCAGCATGCTGTTAGTTCCCCTATACATAGCCACCACCAGCAGATTATAGTGCAGCATGCTGTCAGTGCCCCTATACATAGCCACCATCAGCAGACTATAGTGCAGCGTGCTGTCACAGTGCCCCTATACATAGCCACCATCAGTAGAGTATAGTGCAGCATGCTGTTAGTTCCCCTATACATAGCCACCACCAGCAGATTATAGTGCAGCATGCTGTCAGTGCCCCTATACATAGCCACCATCAGCAGAGTATAGCGCAGCGTGCTGTCACAGTGCCCCCATACATAGCCACCATCAGCAGAGTATAGTGCAGCATGCTGTCACAGTGCCTCTAAACATAGCCACAATCAGCAGAGTATAGTGCAGCATGCTGTTAGTGCCCCTATACATAGCCACCATCAGCAGAGTAGAGCACAGTGTGCTGTCAGTGCCCCTATACATAGCAACCATCAGTAGAGTATAGTGGAGCATGCTGTCAGTTCCCCTATACATAGCTACAATCAGTAGAGTATAGTGCAGCATGCTGTCAGTTCCCCTATACATAGCCACCATCAGCAGAGTATAGCGCAGGGAGCTGTCAGTGCCCCTATACATAGCCTCCATCAGCAGAGTATAGCACAGCGTGCTGTCAGTTCCCATATACATAGCCACCATCCGCAGAGTATAGTGCAGCGTGCTGTCAGTTCCCCTATACATAGCACCCATCAGCAGAGTATAGCACAGCATGCTGTCGCAGTGCCTCTATACATAGCCACCATCAGTAGAGTATAGTGCAGCATGCTGTCAGTTCCCCTATACATAGCCACCATCAGCAGATTATAGTGCAGCATGCTGTCAGTGCCCCTATACATAGCCACCATCAGCAGATTATAGTGCAGTATGCTGTCAGTGCCCCCATACATAGGCACCGTCAGCAGATTATAGTGCAGCATGCTGTCAGTGCCCCCATACATAGCCACCGTCAGCAGAGTATAGCACAGCGTGCTGTCAGTTCCCATATACATAGCCACCATCCGCAGAGTATATTGCAGTGTGCTGTCAGTTCACCTATACATAGCCACCATCAGCAGAGTATAGCACAGCATGCTGTCAGAGTGCCTCTATACATAGCCACCATCAGCAGAGAATAGTGCAGCGTGCTGTCACAGTGCCCGTATACATAGCCACCATCATCAGAGTATAGCGCAGCATGCTGTCAGTGCCCCTATACGTAGCCACCATCAGCAGAGTATAGTGCAGCGTGCTGTCAGTTCCCCTATACATAGCCCCCATCAGCAGAGTATAGCACAGCATGCTGTCGCAGTGCCTCTATACATAGCCACCATCAGTAGAGTATAGTGCAGCATGCTGTCAGTTCCCCTATACATAGCCACCATCAGCAGATTATAGTGCAGCATGCTGTCAGTGCCCCTATACATAGCCACCATCAGCAGATTATAGTGCAGCATGCTGTCAGTGCCCCCATACATAGCCACCGTCAGCAGAGTATAGCACAGCGTGCTGTCAGTTCCCATATACATAGCCACCATCCGCAGAGTATAGCACAGCATGCTGTCACAGTGCCTCTATACATAGCCACCATCAGCAGAGTATAGCACAGGGTGCTGTCAGTGCCCCCTATACATAGCCACCATCAGCAGAGTATAGCACAAGGTGCTGTCAGTGCCCCTATACATAGCCACCATCAGCAGACTATAGTGCAGCGTGCTGTCACAGTGCCCCTATACATAGCCACCATCAGTAGAGTATAGTGCAGCATGCTGTTAGTTCCCCTATACATAGCCACCACCAGCAGATTATAGTGCAGCATGCTGTCAGTGCCCCTATACATAGCCACCATCAGCAGACTATAGTGCAGCGTGCTGTCACAGTGCCCCTATACATAGCCACCATCAGTAGAGTATAGTGCAGCATGCTGTTAGTTCCCCTATACATAGCCACCACCAGCAGATTATAGTGCAGCATGCTGTCAGTGCCCCTATACATAGCCACCATCAGCAGAGTATAGCGCAGCGTGCTGTCACAGTGCCCCCATACATAGCCACCATCAGCAGAGTATAGTGCAGCATGCTGTCACAGTGCCTCTAAACATAGCCACAATCAGCAGAGTATAGTGCAGCATGCTGTTAGTGCCCCTATACATAGCCACCATCAGCAGAGTAGAGCACAGTGTGCTGTCAGTGCCCCTATACATAGCAACCATCAGTAGAGTATAGTGCAGCATGCTGTCAGTTCCCCTATACATAGCTACAATCAGTAGAGTATAGTGCAGCATGCTGTCAGTTCCCCTATACATAGCCACCATCAGCAGAGTATAGCGCAGGGAGCTGTCAGTGCCCCTATACATAGCCTCCATCAGCAGAGTATAGCACAGCGTGCTGTCAGTTCCCATATACATAGCCACCATCCGCAGAGTATAGTGCAGCGTGCTGTCAGTTCCCCTATACATAGCACCCATCAGCAGAGTATAGCACAGCATGCTGTCGCAGTGCCTCTATACATAGCCACCATCAGCAGAGTATAGCACAGGGTGCTGTCAGTGCCCCCTATACATAGCCACCATCAGCAGAGTATAGCACAAGGTGCTGTCAGTGCCCCTATACATAGCCACCATCAGCAGACTATAGTGCAGCGTGCTGTCACAGTGCCCCTATACATAGCCACCATCAGTAGAGTATAGTGCAGCATGCTGTTAGTTCCCCTATACATAGCCACCATCAGCAGATTATAGTGCAGCATGCTGTCAGTGCCCCCATACGTAGCCACCGTCAGCAGAGTATAGCACAGCGTGCTGTCAGTTCCCATATACATAGCCACCATCCGCAGAGTATATTGCAGTGTGCTGTCAGTTCCCCTATACATAGCCACCATCAGCAGAGTATAGCACAGCATGTTGCCACAGTGCCTCTATACATAGCCACCATCAGCAGAGTATAGCGCAGGGTGCTGTCAGTGCCCCCTATACATAGCCACCATCAGCAGAGTATAGCGCAAGGTGCTGTCAGTGCCCCTATACATAGCCACCATCAGCAGAGTATAGTGCAGGGTGCTGTCACAGTGCCCCTATACATATTCACCATCAGTAGAGTATAGTGCAGCATGCTGTTAGTTCCCCTATACATAGCCACCATCAGCAGATTATAGTGCAGCATGCTGTCAGTGACCCTATATATAGCCACCATCAGCAGAGTATAGCGCAGCGTGCAGTCTCAGTGCCCCTATACATAGCCACCATCAGCAGATTACAGTGCAGCATGCTGTCAGTGCCCCCATACATAGCCACCATCAGCAGAGTATAGTGCAGCATGTTGTCACAGTGCCTCTATACATAGCCACCATCAGCAGAGTAAAGCGCAACATTCAGTCAGTGCCCCTATACATAGCCATAAGTAGAGTATAGCGCAGTGTGCAGTCACAGTGCCCCTATACATAGCCACCATCAGTAGAGTATAGTGCAGCGTGCTGTCAGTTCCCCTATACATAGCCACCATCAGCAGAGTATAGCGCAGCATTCTGTCAGTGCCCCTATACATAGCCATAAGCAGAGTATAGCCCAGTGTTCTGTCACAGTGTCCCATACATAACCACCACAAGCAGAGTACAGCGCAGCATTCTGTCAGTGCCCCTATACATAGCCACCATCAGCAGAATATAGCGCAGTGTGCTGTCACAGTGCCCCTATACATAGCCACAATCAGCAGAGTATAGCGCAGCATGCTGTCAGTGCCCCTATGCATAGCCACCATCAGCAGAGTATAGCGCAGGGAGCTGTCAGTGCCCCTATACATAGCCACCATCAGCAGAGTATAGAGCAGGGTGCTGTCAGTGCCCCTATACATAGCCTCCATCCGCAGAGTATAGTGCAGCGTGCTGTCAGTTCCACTATACATAGCCCCCATCAGCAGAGTATAGCACAGCATGCTGTCGCAGTGCCTCTATACATAGCCACCATCAGTAGAGTATAGTGCAGCATGCTGTCAGTTCCCCTATACATAGCCACCATCAGCAGATTATAGTGCAGCATGCTGTCAGTGCCCCTATACATAGCCACCATCAGCAGATTATAGTGCAGCATGCTGTCAGTGCCCCCATACATAGCCACCGTCAGCAGAGTATAGCACAGCGTGCTGTCAGTTCCCATATACATAGCCACCATCCGCAGAGTATATTGCAGTGTGCTGTCAGTTCACCTATACATAGTCACCATCAGCAGAGTATAGCACAGCATGCTGTCACAGTGCCTCTATACATAGCCACCATCAGCAGAGTATAGCGCAGGGTGCTGTCAGTGCCCCCTATACATAGCCACCATCAGCAGAGTATAGCACAAGGTGCTGTCAGTGCCCCTATACATAGCCACCATCAGCAGACTATAGTGCAGCGTGCTGTCATGGTGCCCCTATACATAGCCACCATCAGTAGAGTATAGTGCAGCATGCTGTTAGTTCCCCTATACATAGCCACCACCAGCAGATTATAGTGCAGCATGCTGTCAGTGCCCCTATACATAGCCACCATCAGCAGACTATAGTGCAGCGTGCTGTCACAGTGCCCCTATACATAGCCACCATCAGTAGAGTATAGTGCAGCATGCTGTTAGTTCCCCTAAACATAGCCACCACCAGCAGATTATAGTGCAGCATGCTGTCAGTGCCCCTATACATAGCCACCATCAGCAGAGTATAGCGCAGCGTGCTGTCACAGTGCCCCCATACATAGCCACCATCAGCAGAGTATAGTGCAGCATGCTGTCACAGTGCCTCTAAACATAGCCACAATCAGCAGAGTATAGTGCAGCATGCTGTTAGTGCCCCTATACATAGCCACCATCAGCAGAGTAGAGCACAGTGTGCTGTCAGTGCCCCTATACATAGCCACCATCAGTAGAGTATAGTGCAGCATGCTGTCAGTTCCCCTATACATAGCCACCATCAGTAGAGTATAGTGCAGCGTGCTGTCAGTTCCCCTATACATAGCCATCATCAGCAGAGTATAGCACAGCATGCTGTCACAGTGCCCCTATACATAGCCACCATCAGCAGAGTATAGCGCAGCATTCTGTCAGTGCCTCTATACATAGCCATAAGCAGAGTATAGCACAGCGTGCTGTCAGTGCCCCTATACATAGCCACCATCAGCAGAGAATAGTGCAGCGTGCTGTCACAGTGCCCGTATACATAGCCACCATCATCAGAGTATAGCGCAGCATGCTGTCAGTGCCCCTATACGTAGCCACCATCAGCAGAGTATAGTGCAGCGTGCTGTCAGTTCCCCTATACATAGCCCCCATCAGCAGAGTATAGCACAGCATGCTGTCGCAGTGCCTCTATACATAGCCACCATCAGTAGAGTATAGTGCAGCATGCTGTCAGTTCCCCTATACATAGCCACCATCAGCAGATTATAGTGCAGCATGCTGTCAGTGCCCCTATACATAGCCACCATCAGCAGATTATAGTGCAGCATGCTGTCAGTGCCCCCATACATAGCCACCGTCAGCAGAGTATAGCACAGCGTGCTGTCAGTTCCCATATACATAGCCACCATCCGCAGAGTATAGCACAGCATGCTGTCACAGTGCCTCTATACATAGCCACCATCAGCAGAGTATAGTACAGGGTGCTGTCAGTGCCCCCTATACATAGCCACCATCAGCAGAGTATAGCACAAGGTGCTGTCAGTGCCCCTATACATAGCCACCATCAGCAGACTATAGTGCAGCGTGCTGTCACAGTGCCCCTATACATAGCCACCATCAGTAGAGTATAGTGCAGCATGCTGTTAGTTCCCCTATACATAGCCACCACCAGCAGATTATAGTGCAGCATGCTGTCAGTGCCCCTATACATAGCCACCATCAGCAGACTATAGTGCAGCGTGCTGTCACAGTGCCCCTATACATAGCCACCATCAGTAGAGTATAGTGCAGCATGCTGTTAGTTCCCCTATACATAGCCACCACCAGCAGATTATAGTGCAGCATGCTGTCAGTGCCCCTATACATAGCCACCATCAGCAGAGTATAGCGCAGCGTGCTGTCACAGTGCCCCCATACATAGCCACCATCAGCAGAGTATAGTGCAGCATGCTGTCACAGTGCCTCTAAACATAGCCACAATCAGCAGAGTATAGTGCAGCATGCTGTTAGTGCCCCTATACATAGCCACCATCAGCAGAGTAGAGCACAGTGTGCTGTCAGTGCCCCTATACATAGCAACCATCAGTAGAGTATAGTGGAGCATGCTGTCAGTTCCCCTATACATAGCTACAATCAGTAGAGTATAGTGCAGCATGCTGTCAGTTCCCCTATACATAGCCACCATCAGCAGAGTATAGCGCAGGGAGCTGTCAGTGCCCCTATACATAGCCTCCATCAGCAGAGTATAGCACAGCGTGCTGTCAGTTCCCATATACATAGCCACCATCCGCAGAGTATAGTGCAGCGTGCTGTCAGTTCCCCTATACATAGCACCCATCAGCAGAGTATAGCACAGCATGCTGTCGCAGTGCCTCTATACATAGCCACCATCAGTAGAGTATAGTGCAGCATGCTGTCAGTTCCCCTATACATAGCCACCATCAGCAGATTATAGTGCAGCATGCTGTCAGTGCCCCTATACATAGCCACCATCAGCAGATTATAGTGCAGTATGCTGTCAGTGCCCCCATACATAGGCACCGTCAGCAGATTATAGTGCAGCATGCTGTCAGTGCCCCCATACATAGCCACCGTCAGCAGAGTATAGCACAGCGTGCTGTCAGTTCCCATATACATAGCCACCATCCGCAGAGTATATTGCAGTGTGCTGTCAGTTCACCTATACATAGCCACCATCAGCAGAGTATAGCACAGCATGCTGTCAGAGTGCCTCTATACATAGCCACCATCAGCAAAGTATAGCGCAGGGTGCTGTCAGTGCCCCCTATACATAGCCACCATCAGTAGAGTATAGCACAAGGTGCTGTCAGTGCCCCTATACATAGCCACCATCAGCAGAGTATAGTGCAGCGTGCTGTCACAGTGCCCCTATACATAGCCACCATCAGTAGAGTATAGTGCAGCATGCTGTTAGTTCCCCTATACATAGCCACCATCAGCAGATTATAGTGCAGCATGCTGTCTGTGCCCCTATACATAGCCACCATCAGCAGAGTATAGCGCAGTGTGCTGTCACAGTGCCCCCATACATAGCCACCATCAGCAGAGTATAGTGCAGCATGCTGTCACAGTGCATCTAAACATAGCCACCATCAGCAGAGTATAGTGCAGCATGCTGTTAGTGCCCCTATACATAGCCACCATCAGCAGAGTAGAGCACAGTGTGCTGTCAGTGTCCCTATACATAGCCACCATCAGAAGAGTATAGTGCAGCATGCTGTCAGTTCCCCTATACATAGCCACCATCAGTAGAGTATAGTGCAGCGTGCTGTCAGTTCCCCTATACATAGCCATCATCAGCAGAGTATAGCACAGCATGCTGTCACAGTGCCCCTATACATAGCCACCATCAGCAGAGTATAGTGTGAGAGTCTATAATAATTTATAGTGTTTATTTAAAACATACTGTATGATTTATCAGAAAAAGCCATTATCCTTTACACAAATATCATGAGATGGAAGCACATTACGGTATACTGAACAAGCAGTTACAAGACAACAGCAGCTGAAGGATCCCAGAATAGGATACTAAGTCTGGACACTGTGAAAAAGACAAACTGAAAGATGCATTGATACATACTATGTACTTGTGAAATCAATCATATGTATTCTTATCTGTCAAACCATTTTTGGCAAATGTTTGAGACAGCAGTTTTCTGAACTTATAAAAGACAGCTCAAAGAGGATGTGCCTCGGAGAGCTAAGTGGATTCATCACAGAATGTGTTGATTTTTCTTATCTTCCCAGCCGGCTGTAAGGAGAATTGGTAGAGCACAGGAGTAGTGTTTTGCATACCGTGATCCAGGGGTAGGAAGCCTCATCACCCCAACATTTCTGGGGGCTCGTCTGGGATCCCCAACTGCCTGTCTGTACTGACGGATGTCCACTTGAAAATTTGGAACTGCAGAAGCAAATTCCGATCGGTGAGTATTGAAAAATAAATGCGCATTTGCGCTTTTCAATGCTCTCTTCTGCGCTTCCTAATTAGTATTGTGGGGTTCAGTATGGATGGGCTAATCGGGGATCTATGAATATATTGTATGCCAAACCTGCTCTTTTAAAGTATAAGTTGTCTTGAAGTGAGTGAAAGGAGTGTGATTGTATGTGTGCTAACTATGAGATGTATATAAAGGAACCAGATCTTTAAATGGTCAACCAAAGACTGCACCTCTCACCTGCTATTAGAGGCTTGTCCTGTCTTTTGAGACGTGTGATCCCTGGGTTGAGACATTCACTGATCTCCTTGCTCTCATAGTAGCTGTAAAAAGTGACACCTAGCTCCTAAACACGGCAAAAGTGTTTGGGAGTGCAGAGAAAGGTGCCCATTGATTCGGGATAAGGTCCTTCACGTTTCCCCGTTGGTACCCCTAGGGGCGCCTGGGGCTGGAGGGATGTACATGTTATTTATCTGTGTAGCATGCCAGAAGGATTAGAACAGTGGGTCATAATCTGTGGGAGTGTTATAATGACATTGGGAATACTGTATTGTCTTTTTAAGGACAGGGATAACAGGTCTCTAGAGACTGATATATGAACCACATATAACTAAGGTATGAGGGGTGTACTTGTGTAGTGATATTACAGTAAACCAGATCGTTTATAAGTCCTGATCTAATAGCTGTAATAAATCAGAGGATCCCTGTGGTATATGCTTGCCTCATAGGGTGTCAACATATTTGGCTACCAGGATAGATAATGACTGGGCTGGACTAATATATTAGCTACCCAGTAATTTGTGCAGGGATAGTTCAGTAGTAGCTTGTGCAGTTATTAGGGGGTTGCCAGCTCATAGACATTTGAAGCTGATAAGATAGGTTTTGTTGTATAGTTACCCAGTAGGAACGCAGGAATAAGTGAATGTTCTTTTGAATAAAATAAAGATTCCTCGGGATTCAGGAAAGACTAGGAGCGGTAACCCATAATAGGGGCTCAGGGCAGTACAGGCATGGTAAAAGAATTACCATGTGCTCCTGCGGATCTAGTCGAATCCAGGGAGGGGAAAAGTGCACATAAAGATATTCAAAAGATACTACAGAAAGCAGGGATGCCCAGTGTGGGTTCCCTGGATCCTGTAAGATGGGAAACCTTTGCAAAAGAAAACAAGGCTTGGATAGAGTGTAAGAAAGTAGGCAAGCAAGTACAGACTTGGTTAAAGGTAGCCAAAGACATACATAAAGAACAGGAGGTAACACAAGACACTGAGTTTATGGAAGATTGTGGTCCAAATACTGTGAGGCCTGTCCCAGTGATCCCTTTTGTAAATCAACAGGCATCACCAACAGCCCCTGATTTAAGCCCAAAATACCCAAGTTTGGCTCCATTTACCACACCAGTAAGGGATGGCAGGAAATGCCCAGGAGGTGGTAAATGTGTACCTAATGCTAACACTAATTGTCCTTTTTGTGGGAATCAAGTGCCCTGGCCAGGGGAACCCTGTGATCAACAAGGCTTAACTAGATCACCTCATTATCCATCACCTCCACACTTATCACCAGTTACACCACCAGCTCCTCCACTGCCTTATGCAGGAGGAAATTTCAGCCCCATTCCCATACAAGGGTGAGCAGGTACCTTAATGCCTTGAATGTTTAATAAAAACAGACACAGGACACAAGTGTGCAAGAAGCCACAGGCAATAATGATGAACCTTGTGGCTGTGAACACTGTGGGGGTGAACAGATGTATTTTCAGAAAGGGATAGGTCCACCCCCATAGCAAAACACATCTATAGAGGCTTATCCTGTAACTACACAGGAGGTGTTTGAACCAAATCCCCAGAATGCAGTAGTTATAAGAGTAAGAACCCAAATTCAGTATAGACCCTAGAGATAATAGGAAAGTATCTCCAGAAGAAGCAAAAAGGAAAGGGTTATGTTTCTTCTGTCATAAAGCAGGGCACATGAAAAGGGATTGTCAGAAATATAAGTAATGGGCAGAGAAAAGGGAGCAATTTGGAGTAAGGGTTCAAACAGCACATAGCCCATAGGAAATAGGCTGTCCAGTGTCAGGTCCCCCACAATCCATTATTAATATCTCAGATCCCAAGGGAATAATACAATTGACACTACCTGGGGGGGAACAAATTGACTGTATAACAGACACTGGCGCAAGCCGTACCATTTTAAGGGCAGAAGATGTTCCCAAGAAATATGTAACAAATCAGACAATTCCTGGAACAGGACTAACAGGACATACCGTATCCTTACATGTTAGTAAAGCCCATAAAAGTTGCAGTGGGGTCAGAAGAAATTAAAGTCCCTGTAGAATTCCTGACCTCCACATCCTGTCCAGTTAATTTGTTAGGAGCAGATATCCTTAATGAATTACAAGCTACCATTGAGTACAGGGATGGTAATGTAATACTGAAAAGAAGCACAGGGCAGGATCTTCAATGTCAGCTAGCAGCAGCAATATATTTGCTGTAACACCAGACACAGATAGTAGTGATGATCCCTGACTGGCTTTCAGAAGTCCCTAAAAAAAATTATGGTCTAAAGGTAAAACAGATGTGGGATTACTGGATGTACAACCGGTTACACTCACCTTAAAACCAGGTGTAGTGCCAGTAAAGATTAAATAATACCCACAGACCAGAGATCAGGGAAAGGCCCTACAGTGGCAGATTGCTGCATATCAGAAAACAGGGGTTATAAGAGAATGTAGGTCCCCATGGAGCACCCCTTTATTTCTGGTAAAAAGGAAGGTGGGGCAAATGGTAAACAGGAATACCGGATGGTGCATGATCTAAGAGAGGTAAACAAATGGTTGGTGGTGGACGTACCTATAGTGCCTAATCCACACACCTTATTAAACCAAATGCCAGCAACAGCAACTCATTTTAGAGTAATAGACTTGGCTAATATATTTATTTATTTATTTCGGTACCTCTTACATCAGAGTGTCAGCTTTATTTAGCTTTTACAAGTATGGGCAAACAGTATTGCTGAACTAGATAACCCTAAGGAGGGGCAACCTCTCCATCTGCATTTACAGAGGCAATGTCCATCATACTGCAAGGGTGGAGACCACAGTTTGAGACCACCCAGTTGTTGCAGTACGTGGATGATTTGCTCCTGTGTGCAGAGGGAGAGTGTCAAATTGAAACCAAATCATTACTTATTTTTCTGTGTGAACAACATTGCAGAGTGTCAAAGAAAAATTGCAAATAGCTCAAGCACAAGTTACCTTTTTAGGACATTGTATTTTTCAAGGTACAAGACATTTGACACAAGATAGGATATCAGCTATACAGAAAGTGGCAGAGCCCACTACCACCAGGCAACTCAGAGCATTTCTAGTTCTAACAGGGTATTGATGGAATGGATTGCCAACGCATCCCTCATAATGCAGCCCCTCTATGATGCGTTGACAGATACAAAAGACAAAACAGTAATGTTAACATCAGAACAGAAGAAAGCTTTTATGTAGATAAAAACTGCAGTTACCCAAGCACCAGCACTAGGATTACCCAGATATGACAGGCCTTTTATGTTATTCTGTTATGAAACACAAGGACATGCTGAAGGGGTATTAGTGCAGGAACATGAGGGTAAACAACGGCCCCTTGCACATTATACATTGCAGCTTGATAGTATAATCACAGGAGCACCCTCTTGTATAAGAGCAGTAGCAGCTGCAGCTATGGTTAAAGACAAGGCAGCAGATCTAGTGCTGGACCACTCATTGATAATACAGGTTCCCCACTCAGTAACAGAAATACTTAACCAGGACAGAACTAAGCATCTTTCTGCAGCCAGGTTAATTAAGTATGAGGTAGCCCTACTAAGCCCTACCAATGTGACCATTAACAGGTGCACAGTGTTGAATACTGCTACGTTGTTTCCAATGCAGGATTCAAAAGAGGGGAATAGTGAGGGAGGCATACATACACCTGTTGATAACATACCAGGTAATGGCAATAAGGAACACAACAGTGAGGATGATGAGGGGGATAATGTACTGCAAATACAGTCACATAAAAACACAAATCAAAATTTTTCTGACCATGATTGTCTTGAACTTATGAAAATGGAAATGAAGGAACTAGAAAATGTAACAGATGTTCCCTTATCTAATTCAGACTGGGAATTGTTTAGATATTATCATGAAGGGTCCCCAAGAACAGGGTATGCAGTCACCACCTTAGATGAGGTATTGATTCAGCAACCACTCCCACCTTCCTGCTCAGCACAGGAAGCAGAGTTGAGGGCACTCACTGAGGCATGTATAATGGCTGAAAATCAGACAGCAAACATTTACACTGACTCCAGGTACGCCTGGGGTGTGGCCCATGATTTCGGGCCTATTTGGAAGAGTAGGGATTTTATGGGCTCGGCTGGTAAAACCATTAAGCATGCTGAGCTCATTAGATCGTTGTTTGCATCCTGACAGCTTCCAAGTAGAGTAGCCATTTTAAAGGTGCAAGCACACACCAAGGAGAAAACAGCTGAGGCCAAGGGGAATGCCAAAGCAGATGCAGCGGCTAAGTAAGCTGCCCTGTTACCTATCCCAGCCCTCTATGGTATAGAAACAGACACAAAGAAAGACCCCTTGGACATACAGGCTTTACACCAGTTTCAAGAACAAGCCATAGAAGACGAAAAGAGAGGCTGGGAGAAAGAGGGAGCCACCTGTGTTAATATGCATTGAGCTAAAGCCACCAGGTGGTGCCTCCCAAGGGCCTTATATCCCCTGATGACCCAGCTGGCCCACGGTCCAGTGCATAATTCAAAGGAGGCCATGGTAAACACGGTGCTCCAGCACTGGATAGCACCAGGCTTTAATGCAGCAGCTAAAGCGTACATAGCATCATTCCAGGTGTGTGGGAAACACAATCCAGGACAGACAGTAAAGTACCACAAAGGCATACACCAAAGCCATTATACCCGTTTCAGAGACTGCAGATAGACTATATTCAGTTGCCTAGGGTGAGGACATATGAGTACACCCTCGTTTGTTCAGACCTCTTCTCTAACTGGCCAGTGGGCATGTAGATACTACATGGTACCCTCAAACTAAAGATACAAAAGATGATGGCACAGACAGGCAAGACATGGGTGGACTTTCTGTCCATAGCTTTATATTCAGTAAGAACCACCCCCAGTAAGAAACATAAGTTGTCACCTTATGAGATACTATTCTTAAGACCTCCTAAGACAGGGTGTTAGTTTTCCCCAACAGTTGCAGCACAATCATGCAGATTTAACAGACTATGAAGCAACTCTTTGTAATCAAGCGAATAACATCCATTTTTTAGTTTTCTCCTCCCTTCCAGACCCAGAAGCGGTACCTGGTGTACATTCATTGGAACCGGGCGATTGGGTATACACTAAGAGACATGTCAGAAAGTCTCTGGAGCCAAGATTTGATGGTCCATATCAGGTTCTGTTGACTACACCAACTTCAGTGAAAATTGGAAGAAAGAACACGTGGATATACCCCTCACATTGCAAGAAGTTGACGGTCAAGATTGAACCACCATCATGAATCCTTTTTGTGTGATAATGTTGGCTATACTTAGTCTAAGAGTATTGCACACACACCAGGGGACAACAGGAGGACAAATAGAGTACTCTTGGGTAGTCTATGGAAACCAGACTTACCAGTTACACAGATTTAATGTAACCTGGTCAGGAGGTTCAATATATGTAAAAAGTTTGGGACAATATAATATAAGGCATCTCTACTGGGCACCAAGGGAGCATGATAATATTACTATCATAAGTGGAATAAAAATTAAGTGTTGTACTGATAAGTTTACGGGTTATAAAGAATTTAAGAAAACGTGGACATAGGGTATTCAGTGTGTCAATAGTACGGACCCTGGTATACCCATAGGAAGCCCAACAACTATAGAAAGAGGTGTAGTGCTACTTTGCACTAATACCACGCAATTACCAAATAATTCAGTAATAATGACAAGGATGTAAGTCCTAAGTAGCAAGCCTACTATAAGAAATGACTCACTAGTTAAAGTTCCCTCCACTTGTGTAAAAGTGGGTACCAAAAGACAAACCACTATATTAAGATTTAATATTTCTTTCCCCCCAGATCCAAAATGCTAAAGCAGACAAAAGAGAGAATGGTATGATACATTGTTAGGAGCATCAGGTACAGGTATAGGGTTACTTAATAGTATAGATATAAAAACTTTAGCCAGCAAAATGAATAATGCAGGAGAAGATATGGAGAAGTTTAGTTACAATGGAAGCTATATGGATGCCTACAGTATTAAACCTTCTATCGGATGAGGTGTTGTCATGTGTGCAAACCACTTATCATACTAACATAAAATAAAGACACTGAGACATGGATTTGGCAGATAACTTGATGGCGATTTATTGGAGCAATAATAATTATTATTTATTTAAGGATGTATGGTGGCAAAGAAAGGACGGCCAGAAATCAGCCAGATCTGCTATGCCCACACACAAACAACAAAAGGCATAGCAGGCGTAGATCGCCCAGAGTGCATACACATAACCATGTAACTCATATCATCAACAAAAGGTAACGCTCACCCCCATCTTGACTTCCCACCCGTTTAGGTGGTGATACTGCCCCCCGTTAGGTTGGTACAGCCAACTACCAGTCAACGAAGGGAGCGCCCTTAAATCATAATTGCACCCGGACTGGCGACCTGCCGTTCTTTCCCGCCACCCAAAACCAAACCCACAACATACCAAAATTTATAGGGGAGGGAGGGTGGGGAATCTGGAACAAAGAGGCTTTGGCCCACACTTTTATCCCACTATATAATGTTCCTGTTACAAACCCGCCCCTGCTTGCCATAGGCTAACTCCCATAAGTAATTTGCATACATGCCTGCCCCCATCCTAGAGGTTTAAAACACCTCTTTTCTTATGCAATCTTTCGGTTTCTCTAAACCTTCTATCGGATGAGGTGTTGTCATGTGTGCAAACCACTTATCATACTAACATAAAATAAAGACACTGAGACGTGGATTTGGCAGATAACTTGATGGCGATTTATTGGAGCAATAATAATTATTATTTATTTAAGGATGTATGGTGGCAAAGAAAGGACGGCCAGAAATCAGCCAGATCTGCTATGCCCACACACAAACAACAAAAGGCATAGCAGGCGTAGATCGCCCAGAGTGCATACACATAACCATGTAACTCATATCATCAACAAAAGGTAACGCTCACCCCCATCTTGACTTCCCACCCGTTTAGGTGGTGATACTGCCCCCCGTTAGGTTGGTACAGCCAACTACCAGTCAACGAAGGGAGCGCCCTTAAAGCATAATTGCACCCGGACTGGCGACCTGCCGTTCTTTCCCGCCACAGCAAGGTTCAGCTTATAGAACCGCCGCACCGCCACCATACCAAGTACTACCCCAATAACGCCAACTCCTCAAAAAGATCCCCAATAAACAATGACACACCCTCCTCTGTTAAATGAACTCCATCAGGTCTATACATATAACTAAATCGAAATTGAATGTTATTATGGTAAATGAAACGGCCATAATTGGCCATCACAAATTTGGCAACTGCGAAATTAAGTTTCTTCCTAGCTTCGTCATTAGCAGGAAAACTCCTAACCCCACGCCAGACCTGTCGAGGTACAATGCAAGACCAAATTAATTTACACAAGGGCCAGGCCGATAGCACCCTCGCCAAATCGTTGACAATATCAACTCGTAATTCTACAGTGGACCTCTGCCCTAAGTCGTTGCCTCCTAAATAAGCCACCAAAATACGTGGCCTACCAAAAAGCCTTGCATACTCTAACAGTTTAGGACAAAAGGAATGCCATCTCATACCTCTGGAACCTATCCAACGGACCCTAGCTGAATATTCAAAAATTGGAGCTTGATCTGAACTCAAACCTAGCAGCCCAGAAAATATATGAGTGGCCTATAACCCAAATGTCCTGCGTGTCAAAGAGCAATCCTAAAGGTGGAGGAAAGCAGTAAATAAAAAATTAGTAATTGTCATAAAACAATAACATTTTATGGTGTATTAGTGGGATCTGATAGAACATAAGTGAGTATCTGCCAAAAAGAAAAATTTTCTATTGGTCGCCGACTTTACTATTTGAAGTGGCTGAGACAAACAGAAGACACAAAGGGGAAGAATGGGTGGGGGGGAATTGGGAAAAAACAGGTGAACTCGGCAAGAGGTAAAATAAAAACCTGCTGAGGGATGGACTATGGCCTAATTAAATGATTGAGAATAGCCGAATTGAATCCGTCAGTTCAGGTAAAAATTGTAAAATCCCTCAAGACTCCCATTGCCAGCAATGGCGAGTAGCTAATCCCGAGTAGGACGGACAGGGGTAACAGACAAGACAGGACAGTACATGAGACAAGACAAAAACCAGGCAAGCATAAAATATAAACGTAACCGGAACAGACTGTGAAATGACTTTAAACAAAGGGCCTTCATGCCTAGGTCGAATGTAACCTTTATAACTATCCGATTTCCAATGTCCTAGGGCCTTAATTTCTGATGCCGAGAAACCCGCAGCTGCCGCCGAAGTTGCGGCTCCGATCAGAAACGAGTGTGTACCAAAATCTTGAGGCGGGAGGCCTAAAACTGATACACACCTCTTCAAAAACCAACCAAACTGGTATTTGGTAAGCGGAGTCCTGTCCATATGCATGAGTCATGAACCAGGAACATCCGGCCGCAATAACTCATACCGCATAGCTAGTGCCACGGGGCAGATCTGTTCGTCCCTAGATGGACCCAACGAGATCCACCTACCCCTACCAGTCTGGTCGGTCTTCGACTGCCGAATCCTACAGAGAACAGACCTCTCACTGACCAGGATATCCGAGAGGAGCATGGCGGCATCAACCCATTTGGATGATGCCACCAGCTCCGATACCCTCAAGGTGCCGTGAAAAGCCTCCGAAAACACCACTTGAATCAGGACCGCCTCATACGCAGTAAGAGCCACTCCGAGAACCGCCCCTAATACTGCCGGAAGCAGATGAGCGTCCACAGGTCTCCTACGGTCAGCTACTGGCCGGGAGACCCGTGCCAAACCCTTTAAAGCCTTCACTATCAGAAAACTTTTAGTAAAGTCAGGTTGGCCCTTCAATTTACAATAAAATGCAATGCCCCCCAAAGAGCGCGCAACAGAAGCCCTGGATCTGCCAGCCAAATGGAGACTCCAAATAAAAGAAAGCATCGAACGATGCTGACTCTTACCTGCCTGTTTGCTGCTACGGGAATAATCTTCCCATTCATTCCATGCCTGCCGATATGCTCGCAACGTGGAGGGGGCTAAAGACTGTTCTGCTTAGCCCTCCATGCCGGCTCGATCACCTGCCAAACATAAGAGGGGCAAAGCACAACGTCAGCACCAGGGGCCACAGATCGGGACCTAGCCCACTGGAAACGTGATAACGCATCGTCTATCTCATTCTCCACCCCAGGAATGTGTCTTGCCTTAAACATGATGTTACAGCGCAAACATGTGAGCACAGCTGCGCTAGCAAGCGCAAAACCAGCAGGGAAGCCGCATGTTGCTGATTGTATCGCATGGACCATGCCCAGGTTGTCACACCTGATAATGATGCTGCGATTGCGTAACCATTCCCCCCAGATTTCCAAGGAAACCATTATGGGAAAGAGTTTGAGAAGGAGTAAGTCCTTAGTCAAACCCTTTCCCACCCATTCTTCCAGCCAACGGCCAACGCACCAGGAGCCATCAAGGTAACATCCGAACCCCGTGGTGCCTGCTGCGTCGGTGAACAGCTGCAGCTGTAAATTGTCAGCGGCTGGAGACATCCACAACCGAACGCCATTAAAATCCCGAAGAAACGAGACCCAGACAGAGAGGCCCTGCTTAATCTCTGAGGATAAACGTAGCAAATGTCTCGGTTAGTGACACCAGCCGTGGCCCTTTCCAATTTACGTGAAAAAGCTCTGCCCATTGGAATTACTTTACAGGCCCAGGAGGGATTGCGCCTGCCGCAGGGTAATTCTACTGGAAGCCGTGCATTCCGCTATGGCATTACTTGACAGGCTTATCGAGAGGAATGCGACAAGAACCCACCGAGGTACAGATCTCGATACCCAGGAATGACAAGGGGAAGGGCCCTCCGTTTTGTCCACAGCAACGGGAACTCCAAATGAAAAAACAGCGCTCGTAAAGAAAACAACAGATAACTGCATCTGCCTGAACCGGAAGGGCCGACACACAGAAAGTCATCGAGATAGTGGGCTATTCCATGACTACCGCAAAAATTAAATAAATAAATTCCGCGCACCAGTGTAGGAAGGTGCTAAAATGCTCGAAAAACGCACAGGACACAGAACACCCCATAGGCAAGCATTTGTCTATGCAATATCCGTTGTCCAAGCTAAAAACCCATAAACTGGAATGACTCTGGGTGCAAAGGAAGTAGACGAAAAGCTGACTCAACATCTATCTTAGCCATCAGTGCGCCCGGACCATAACACCTAATGACGTCCAAAGCATCATCAAAAGACTGGTACACCACCGAGGAAACCTCAACTGGTATGGCATAATTTACTGACGAGCCTGGCGGATAAGACAGATGTTGCATGAGCCCGTATTTTCCTGGAATTTTCTTGGGAACCACTCCCACCGGGGAATTCACAAGATCCCTAATGGGGGTTCTGCAAAAGGCCCAGCAATGCGCCTGCGCTAACCTCGCCAGCCACTTTTTCCCTAAGAATGTGAGGCAATTCAAAGGCAGACTTCAAATTTCTAGGCGGATATGTGTCGACATCCCTGCAAATAGGTAAACGAAAACCAAAACTGAAGCCTTTTAACGAAAATTCTGCGTCCTGCAGAACCGGGTACCAACTCAACCATTTTGCTATCGCTGTGACACGGACAGGGGATGGAACTTAACTTAGCACTTGTGCCTTTTGCTGGCTGTGCAGGCTGCTGCTGGGCACCCCCCTTGAAACACTTGGCAACTGGGTGATTGCCACCACATCGCAAGCAGAGGTGACGAAAACGACATTTTAATGTGGAATTATTAAAGGCGAAGCATTTTCCCCAGACGCCTGCTGTTAGCCCTGACGAACTGAACTAGCTGCTTTGCACGCGTTGTACCCCTCATAGGCAGGACGCGAAGGCTGCGTGACCTCCAGCAATGTATATTTGTCGAAGTAGGAGCATAGCTGAGAATGGAGCTTCCCGGTGATAGCTGCTTGGGGCAGTGATTGCAATAATAAGCTGTGCACCCTGTAGAAATTCACTGTAGCACATGTATTCTGTCTATTTTGTAAGTTAAATGCTCAGAATACAGTATATAATACAATCTCCTCTATTGGCTGATAATAATGATTCAAAGGAGATAAAAGCTAGATCTTAGGTGCTATAGATAAATAAAGCAGAGTCAAAGCCATTACCCCTTACTGTCATATAACGCATCACTAAAGCATTCTATTCCCCCAATGATACCTCAATGCCCAGCATAATACTGACACTGTTTGCTGCAACTGTTTTCTACCATTAAGAGGGCATAATCAGCACTTAGACCATCTATAAAATACATCATACGAATGTACTGAATGATATAATTCTGGCATATACAGGACCAGCAAACACAGTAAGTAATTATATGTAGAAGTAGGGCCATCCTGTCTGAGCTGAATCTTTTTATTTCATGTGCCGGCTCCTTTACAGATCATATGAGCAAGTTGGGGAATCTGGGAGAGGGCAGAAAAAGAAACCATGCACTGTCCTGGACATAGATGCACAGATTGGTCCCCTTATGTACTGGATGGTGTATTATCCAGTATTAATAATTGATCCAATAGGTGATCCATATCAGTGCACCCCGTACAGTGCATGTTTTCCAGATCTAGTTGGTGCACAACAATATTCATTACTGGCTTTTTAACTTTTTCTACTGGCTGACACATTTAAAAGATCAACAGGGACTGTAGTGCTAGTTATTTCATTTGTGACACTGAGGGGATCCTAAAAAACATGCAACTTTAGTATTATATGCTATTTCTATTGTAGTCATCATGGTGTGGGCTGAGGGGGGGTTCAGGCAAGGCACTCATAAACCCCTCCTGCATTTGCCTATGGTGCTGGCCATTGCAGCCACAAAGATAATATTGACCAGGGGCATTAAGGACTAAAGGGAAGCACCCCTCCCCCACACTGGCACACCTTCCACAAAGCTGCTGCAGCCTGAGGGGGGATAGAACTATCAATAGGGGAACCACACCTGCAGCTCCTAATAACATGGGGACACTGTGGAGCCAGGGACCAGGGTCTGGGGAGGCTCATTACTAGGCAGGACATAGCTACACCCACCCCCAGCAGAACAAGAAATCAGAAAAGACAGTGATTGAGGACAGAAAGGAAAAGTAAAAGCAATGATATGAAGTAAATGAAAAGAGACTAAATACAATAAGGAAAAGGAGGAGAGAAGAAGGAGAAGCACTAAGAGTTTTATTAAGGAAAATGACAACTGACACAATGCACTTCCCTGTCCTGGAGGAATCTGGAACAAAGAGGCTTTGGCCCACACTTTTATCCCACTATATAATGTTCCTGTTACAAACCCGCCCCTGCTTGCCATAGGCTAACTCCCACAAGTAATTTGCATACATGCCTGCCCCCATCCTAGAGGTTTAAAACACCTCTTTTCTTATGCAATCTTTCGGTTTCTCTTACCCCATTACAGGCCAGTATATTTTGGGATAATGAATATTTACAGGTGTTCAATAGCACATTGGTTAAAACACTTTGCCTGTCAACAAATGTTTCTGAACTGTTTAATTGGACTAAATGTTCTCTCAGAACCATGCATCAAAATATGCAAAAGGGTAAACCACAAACACAGTTAATGACAGGTAAAGAACAAGTATACAGAAGGATGTTTAGTGTTCTCATTCACCCAGTAATCGTTATAATCATTGTATTAATTTTGCTCATTTTGTGGAATTGCTATCTATCTTATGATTTTAGGAAAATGGTAAATAATGCATCTGCACGGTAGGGACGCTCTTTGTCACACATAAGAAGAGTGCCTCCGAGTGGGAAAAGTGTTCAGCGTGTGAAAGAATGACATTGATCACACCTAAGAAGAAATGTGTTTTCTGTAGTACTGATGTTGGAAGAAACCCCTCTTTCTAGGGAAAGATGCGCCGGGATTCTTGGTATTCTAGTGATGAATGATGCATGCATCTACTTGCATAGGGTGCCTATGGAAGTAATATAGTTACTATGAAAGCCATGACTCCAGTAAGGGAAAGATAGTATGTTTTAATAAAAAGAGGGGATTGTGAGAGTCTATAATAATTTATAGTGTTTATTTAAAACATACTGTATGATTTATCAGAAAAAGCCATTTTCCTTTACACAAATATCATGAGATGGAAGCACATTACGGTATACTGAACAAGCAGTTACAAGACAACAGCAGCTGAAGGATCCCAGAATATGATACTAAGTCTGGACACTGTGAAAAAGACAAACTGAAAGATGCATTGATACATACTATGTACTTGTGAAATCAATCATATGTATTCTTATCTGTCAAACCATTTTTGGCAAATGTTTGAGACAGCAGTTTTCTGAACTTATAAAAGACAGCTCAAAGAGGATGTGCCTCAGAGAGCTAAGTGGATTCATCACAGAATGTGTTGATTTTTCTTATCTTCCCAGCCGGCTGTAAGGAGAATTGGTAGAGCACAGGAGTAGTGTTTTGCATACCGTGATCCAGGGGTAGGAAGCCTCGTCACCCCAACAATAGCGCAGCATTCTGTCAGTGCCTCTATACATAGCCATAAGCAGAGTATAGCACAGCGTGCTGTCAGTGCCCCTATACATAGCCACCATCAGCAGAGAATAGTGCAGCATGCTGTCACAGTGCCCGTATACATAGCCACCATCATCAGACTATAGCGCAGCATGCTGTCAGTGCCCCTATACGTAGCCACCATCAGCAGAGTATAGCGCAGCATGCTGTCACTGCCCCTATACATAGCCACCATCAGCCGAGTATAGCGCAGTGTACTGTCACAGTGCCCGTATACATAACTACCATCAGCAGAGTATAGCGCAGCATGCTGTCAGTGTCCCTATACATAGCCACCATCAGCAGAGTAGAGCGCAGTGTGCTGTCAGTGCCCCTATACATAGCCACCATCAGCAGAGTATAGCGCAGCATGCTGTCAGTGTCCCTATACATAGCCACCATCAGCAGAGTAGAGCGCAGTGTGCTGTCAGTGCCCCTATACATAGCCACCATCAGCAGAGTATAGTGCAGCGTGCTGTCAGTTCACCTATACATAGCCACCATCAGCAGAGTATAGCGCAGCATTCTGTCAGTGCCCCTATACATAGCCATAAGCAGAGTATAGCCCAGTGTTCTGTCACAGTGCCCCATACATAACCACCATCAGCAGAGTATAAAGCAGCATTCTGTCAGTGCCCCTATACATAGCCACCATCAGCAGAATATAGCGCAGTGTGCTGTCACAGTGCCCCTATACATAGCTACAATCAGCAGAGTATAGCGCAGCATGCTGTCAGTGCCCCTATGCATAGCCACCATCAGCAGAGTATAGCGCAGGGAGCTGTCAGTGCCCCTATACATAGCCTCCATCAGCAGAGTATAGCACAGCGTGCTGTCAGTTCCCATATACATAGCCACCATCCGCAGAGTATAGTGCAGCGTGCTGTCAGTTCCCCTATACATAGCCCCCATCAGCAGAGTATAGCACAGCATGCTGTCGCAGTGCCTCTATACATAGCCACCATCAGTAGAGTATAGTGCAGCATGCTGTCAGTTCCCCTATACATAGCCACCATCAGCAGATTATAGTGCAGCATGCTGTCAGTGCCCCTATACATAGCCAACATCAGCAGATTATAGTGCAGCATGCTGTCAGTGCCCCCATACATAGCCACCATCAGCAAAGTATAGCGCAGGGTGCTGTCAGTGCCCCCTATACATAGCCACCATCAGTAGGGTATAGCACAAGGTGCTGTCAGTGCCCCTATACATAGCCACCATCAGCAGAGTATAGTGCAGCGTGCTGTCACAGTGCCCCTATACATAGCCACCATCAGTAGAGTATAGTGCAGCATGCTGTTAGTTCCCCTATACATAGCCACCATCAGCAGATTATAGTGCAGCATGCTGTCAGTGCCCCTATGCATAGCCACCATCAGCAGAGTATAGCGCAGCGTGCTGTCACAGTGCCCCCATACATAGCCACCATCAGCAGAGTATAGTGCAGCATGCTGTCACAGTGCATCTAAACATAGCCACCATCAGCAGAGTATAGTGCAGCATGCTGTTAGTGCCCTTATACATAGCCACCATCAGCAGAGTAGAGCACAGTGTGCTGTCAGTGCCCCTATACATAGCCACCATCAGAAGAGTATAGTGCAGCCTGCTGTCAGTTCCCCTATACATAGCCACCATCAGTAGAGTATAGTGCAGCGTGCTGTCAGTTCCCCTATACATAGCCATCATCAGCAGAGTATAGCACAGCATGCTGTCACAGTGCCCCTATACATAGCCACCATCAGCAGAGTATAGCGCAGCATTCTGTCAGTGCCCCTATACATAGCCATAAGCAGAGTATAGCGCAGCGTGCTGTCAGTGCCCCTATACATAGCCACCATCAGCAGAGAATAGTGCAGCGTGCTGTCACAGTGCCCGTATACATAGCCACCATCATCAGAGTATAGCGCAGCATGCTGTCAGTGCCCCTATACGTAGCCACCATCAGCAGAGTATAGCGCAGCATGCTGTCACTGCCCCTATACATAGCCACCATCAGCCGAATATAGCGCAGTGTACTGTCACAGTGCCCCTATACATAACTACCATCAGCAGAGTATAGTGCTGCATGCTGTCAGTGTCCCTATACATAGCCACCATCAGCAGAGTAGAGCGCAGTGTGCTGTCAGTGCCCCTATACATAGCCACCATCAGCAGAGTATAGTGCAGCGTGCTGTCAGTTCACCTATACATAGCCACCATCAGCAGAGTATAGCGCAGTGTGCTGTCACTGCCCCTATACATAGCCACCATCAGTAGATAGTGCAGCATGCTGTCAGTTCCCCTATACATATCCACCATCAGCATAGTATAGTGCAGCGTGCTGTCAGTGCCCCTATACATAGCCACCATCAGTAGATAGTGCAGCATGATGACAGTTCCCCTATACATAGCCACCATCAGCAGAGTATACCGCAGCGTGCTGTCAGTGCCCCTTTACATAGCCACCATCAGTAGATAGTGCAGCATGAGGACAGTTCAACTAAACACAGCCACCATCAGCAGAGTATAGCGCAGCGTGCTGTCAGTTCCCATATACATAGCCACCATCTGCAGAGTATAGTACAGCGTGCTGTCAGTTCCCCTATACATAGCCACCAGCAGCAGAGTATAGCACAGCATGCTGTCACAGTGCCTCTATACATATCCACCAACAGGAGAATATAGCGCAGCATGCCGTCAGTAGCCACCATCAGCAGAGTATAGCGCAGCATGCTGTCAGTGCCCCTATACATAGCCATAAGCAGAGTATAGCGCAGTGTTCTGTCACAGTGTCCCTATACATAGCCACCACCAGCAGAGTATAGCGCAGCATTCTGTCAGTGCCCCTATATATAGCCACCATCAGCAGAGTAGAGTGCAGTGTGCTGTCAGTGCCCCTATACATAGCCACCATCTGCAGAGTATAGTGCAGCGTGCTGTCAGTTCACCTATACATAGCCACCATCAGCAGAGTATAGCGCAGGGTGCTGTCACTGCCCCTATACATAGCCACCATCAGTAGACAGTGCAGCATGCTGTCAGTTCCCCTATACATATTCACCATGAGCATAGTATAGTGCAGCATGCTATCAGTTCCCCAATAAATAGCCACCATCAGCAGAGTATACCGCAGCGTGCTGTCACTGCCTCTATACATAGCCACAATCAGTAGATAGTGCAGCATGATGACAGTTCCCCTAAACATAGCCACCATCAGCAGAGTATAGTGCAGCGCGCTGTCAGTTCCCCTACACATAGCCACCATCAGCAGAGTATAGCGCAGCGTGCTGTCAGTGCCCCTATACATAGCCACCATCAGCACAGTATAGCGCAGCGTGCTGTCAGTTCCCATATACATAGCCACCATCTGCAGAGTATAGTACAGCGTGCTGTCAGTTCCCCTATACATAGCCACCATCAGCAGAGTATAGCGCAGCGTGCTGTCACAGTGCTTCTATACATATCCACCAACAGCAGAATATAGCGCAGCATGCCGTCAGTACCCCCTATACATAGCCACCATCAGCAGAGTATAGCGAAGGGTGCTGTCAGTGCCCCTATACGTAGCCTCCAACAGCAGAGTATAGCGCAGCATGCTGTCACAGTGCCCCTATACATAACCACCATCAGCAGAGAATAGCGTAGCGTGCTGTCACAGTGCCCCTATACATAGCCACCATCAGCAGAGTATAGCGCAGCATACTGTCAGTGCCCCTAAACATAGCAACCATCATCAGAATATAGTGCAGCGTGCTGTCAGTGCCCCTATATATAGCCACCATCAGCAGAGTATAGCGCAGCATGCTGTCACAGTGCCCCTATACATAGCCACCATCAGCAGATTATAGTGCAGCATGCTGTCAGTGCCCCCATACATAGCCACCATCAGCAGAGTATAGTGTAGCATGTTGTCACAGTGCCTCTATACATAGCCACCATCAGCAGAGAATAGCGCAACATTCAGTCAGTGCCCCTATACATAGCCAAAAGTAGAGTATAGCACAGTGTGCAGTCACAGTGCCCCTATACATGGCCACCATCAGTAGAGTATAGTGCAGCGTGCTGTCAGTTCCCCTATACATAGCCACCATCAGCAGAGTATAGCGCAGCATTCTGTCAGTGCCCGTATACATAGCCATAAGCAGAGTATAGCCCAGTGTTCTGTCACAGTACCCCATACATAACCACCATCAGCAAAGTATAGCGCAGCATTCTTTCAGTGCCCCTATACATAGCCACCATCAGCAGAATATAGCGCAGTGTGCTGTCACAGTGCCCCTATACATAGCCACAATCAGCAGAGTATAGCGCAGCATGCTGTCAGTGCCCTAATGCATAGCCACCATCAGCAGAGTATAGCGCAGGGAGCTGTCAGTGCCCCTATACATAGCCTCCATCAGCAGAGTATAGCACAGCGTGCTGTCAGTTCCCATATACATAGCCACCATCCGCAGAGTATAGTGCAGCGTGCTGTCAGTTCCCCTATACATAGCCCCCATCAGCAGAGTATAGCACAGCATGCTGTCGCAGTGCCTCTATACATAGCCACCATCAGTAGAGTATAGTGCAGCATGCTGTCAGTGCCCCTATGCATAGCCACCATCAGCAGAGTATAGCGCAGGGAGCTGTCAGTGCCCCTATACATAGCCTCCATCAGCAGAGTATAGCACAGCGTGCTGTCAGTTCCCATATACATAGCCACCATCCGCAGAGTATAGTGCAGCGTGCTGTCAGTTCCCCTATACATAGCCCCCATCAGCAGAGTATAGCACAGCATGCTGTCGCAGTTCCTCTATACATAGCCACCATCAGTAGAGTATAGTGCAGCATGCTGTCAGTTCCACTATACATAGACACCATCAGCAGATTATAGTGCAGCATGCTTTCAGTTCCCCTATACATAGCCACCATCAGGAGAGTATAGCACAGCATGCTGTCACAGTGCTGCTATACAAAGTTACCATCAGCAGAGTATAGCGCAGCATTCTGTCAGTGCCCCTATACATAGCCAAAAGCAGAGTATAGCCCAGTGTTCTGTCACAGTCCCCCTATACATAACCACCATCAGCAGAGTATAGCGCAGCATTCTGTCAGTGCCCCTATACAGAGCCATAAGCAGAATATAGTGCAGTGTGCTGTCACAGTGCCCCTATACATAGCCACCATCAGCAGAGTATAGCGCAGCATGCTGTCAGTGCCCCTATACATAGCCACCATCAGCAGAGTATAGCGCTGGGAGCTGTCAGTGCCCCTATACATAGCCACCATCAGCAGAGTATAGCGCAGCGTGCTGTTAGTGCCCATATACATAGCCACCATCCGCAGAGTATAGTGCAGCGTGCTGTCAGATCCCCTATACATAGCCACCATCAGCAGAGTATAGCACAGCATGCTGTCGCAGTGCCTCTATACTTAGCCACAATCAGTAGAGCATAGTGCAGCATGCTGTCAGTTGCCCTATACATAGCCACCATCAGCAGATTATAGTGCAGCATGCTGTCAGTGCCCCTATACATAGCCACCATCAGCAGATTATAGTGCAGCATGCTGTCAGTGCCCCCATACATAGCCACCATCAGCAGAGTATAGCACAGCGTGCTGTCTGTTCCCATATACATAGCCACCATCCGCAGAGTATATTGCAGTGTGCTGTCAGTTCCCCTATACATAGCCACCATCAGCAGAGTATAGCACAGCATGCTGTCACAGTGCCTCTATACATAGCCACCATCAGCAGAGTATAGCGCAGGGTGCTGTTAGTGTCCCCTAAACATAGCCACCATCAGCAGAGTATAGCGCAAGGTGCTGTCAGTGCCCCTATACATAGCCACCATCAGCAAAGTATAGTGCAGCGTGCTGTCACAGTGCCCCTATACATATTCACCATCAGTAGAGTATAGTGCAGCATGCTGTTATTTCCCCTATACATAGCCAGCATCAGCAGATTATACTGCAGCATGCTGTCAGTGCCCCTATACATAGCCACCATCAGCAGAGTATAGCGCAGCGTGCTGTCACAGTGCCCCTATACATAGCCACCATCAGCAGATTATAGTGCAGCATGCTGTCAGTGCCCCCATACATAGCCACCATCAGCAGAGTATAGTGCAGCATGTTGTCACAGTGCCTCTATACATAGCCACCATCAGTAGAGTATAGCGCAGCATGCTGTTAGTGCCCCTATACATAGCCACCATCAGCAGAGTACAGTGCAGCGTGCTGTCAGTTCCCCTATACATAGCCACCATCAGCAGAGTATAGCACAGCATGCTGTCACAGTGCCTCTATACATAGCCGTAAGCAGAGTATAGCGCAGCGTGCTGTCAGTGCCCCTATACATAGCCACCATCAGCAGAGTATAGTGCAGCGTGCTGTCACAGTGCCCGTATACATAGCCACCATCATCAGAGTATAGCGCAGCATGCTGTCAGTGCCCCTATACGTAGCCACCATCAGCAGAGTATAGCGCAGCATGCTCTCACTGCCCGCATACATAGCCACCATCAGCAGAGTATAGCGCAGCGTGCTGTCACAGTGCCCCTATACATAACTACCATCAGCAGAGTATAGCGCAGCATTCTGTCAGTGCCCCTATACATAGCCATAAGCAGAGTATAGCGCAGTGTTCTGTCACAGTACCCCTATACATAGCCACCACCAGCAGAGTATAGCGCTGCATTCTGTCAGTGCCCCTATACATAGCCATAAGCAGAATATAGCGCAGTGTGCTGTCACAGTGCCCCTATACATAGCCACCATCAGCAAAGTATAGAGCCTGAATGCTGTCAGGGTCCCTATACATAGCCACCATCAGCAGAGTAGACGCAGTGTGCTGTCAGTGCCCCTATACATAGCCACCATCAGCAGAGTATAGTGCAGCGTGCTGTCAGTTCACCTATACATAGCCACCATCAGCAGAGTATAGCACAGCATGCTGTCACAGTGCCTCTATACATAGCCACCATCAGCAGAGTATAGCGCAGGGTGCTGTCAGTGCCCCCTATACATAGCCACCATCAGCAGAGTATAGCACAAGGTGCTGCCAGTGCCCCTATACATAGCCACCATCAGCAGAGTATAGTGCAGCGTGCTGTCACAGTGCCCCTATACATAGCCACCATCAGTAGAGTATAGTGCAGCATGCTGTTAGTTCCCGTATACATAGCCACCATCAGCAGATTATAGTACAGCATGCTGTCAGTGCCCCTATACATAGCCACCATCAGCAGAGTATAGCGCAGCGTGCTGTCACAGTGCCCCCATACAAAGCCACCATCAGCAGAGTATAGTGCAGCATGCTGTCACAGTGCCTCTAAACATAGCCACCATCATCAGAGTATAGTGCAGCATGCTGTTAGTGCCCCTATACATAGCCACCATCAGCAGAGTAGAGCACAGTGTGCTGTCAGTGCCCCTATACATTGCCACCATCAGTAGAATATAGTGCAGCATGCTGTCAGTTCCCCTATACATAGCCACCATCAGTATAGTGGAGCATGCTGTCAGTTCCCCTATACTTAGCCATCATCAGCAGAGTATAGCTCAGCATGCTGTCACAGTGCCCCTATACATAGCCACCATCAGCACTGTATAGCGCAGCATTCTGTCAGTGCCTCTATACATAGCCATAAGCAGAGTATAGCGCAGCATGCTGTCACTGCCCCAATACATAGCCACCATCAGCCGAGTGTAGCGCAGTGTACTGTCACAGTGCCCCTATACATAACTACCATCAGCAGAGTATAGTGCTGCATGCTGTCAGTGTCCCTATACATAGCCACCATCAGCAGAGTAGAGCGCAGTGTGCTGTCAGTGCCCCTATACATAGCCACCATCAGCAGAGTATAGTGCAGCGTGCTGTCAGTTCACCTATACATAGCCACCATCAGCAGAGTATAGCGCAGTGTGCTGTCACTGCCCCTATACATAGCCACCATCAGTAGATAGTGCAGCATGCTGTCAGTTCCCGTATACATATCCACCATCAGCATAGTATAGTGCAGCGTGCTGTCAGTGCCCCTATACATAGCCACCATCAGTAGATAGTGCAGCATGATGACAGTTCCCCTATACATAGCCACCATCAGCAGAATATACCGCAGCGTGCTGTCAGTGCCCCTATACATAGCCACCATCAGTAGATAGTGCAGCATGATAACAGTTCCCCTAAACACAGCCACCATCAGCAGAGTATAGCGCAGCGTGCTGTCAGTTCCCATATACATAGCCACCTTCTGCAGAGTATAGTACAGCGTGCTGTCAGTTCCCCTATACATAGCCACCAGCAGCAGAGTATAGCACAGCATGCTGTCACAGTGCCTCTATACATATCCACCAACAGGAGAATATAGCGCAGCATGCCTTCAGTAGCCACCATCAGCAGAGTATAGCGCAGCATGCTGTCACTGCCCCTATACATAGCCAACATCAGCAGAGTATAGCGCAGCGTGCTGTCACAGTGCCCCTATACATAACTACCATCAGCAGAGTATAGCGCAGCATTCTGTCAGTGCCCCTATACATAGCCATAAGCAGAGTATAGCGCAGTGTTCTGTCACAGTGCCCCTATACATAGCCACCACCAGCAGAGTATAGCGCAGCATTCTGTCAGTGCCCCTATACGTAGCCATAAGAAGAATATAGCGCAGTGTGCTGTCACAGTACCCCTATAAATAGCCACCATCAGCAGAGTATAGCGCAGCATGCTGTCAATGTCCCTATATATAGCCACCATCAGCAGAGTAGAGCGCAGTGTGCTGTCAGTGCCCCTATACATAGCCACCATCAGCAGAGTATAGTGCAGCGTGCTGTCAGTTCACCTATACATAGCCACCATCAGCAGAGTATAGCGCAGGGTGCTGTCACTGCCCCTATACATAGCCACCATCAGTAGACAGTGCAGCATGCTGTCAGATCCCCTATACATATTCACCATCAGCATAGTATAGTGCAGCGTGCTATCAGTTCCCCTATAAATAGCCACCATCAGCAGAGTATACCGCAGCGTGCTGTCACTGCCTCTATACATAGCCACCATCAGTAGATAGTGCAGCATGATGACAGTTCCCCTAAACATAGCCACCATCAGCAGAGTATAGTGCAGCGCGCTGTCAGTTCCCCTATACATAGCCACCATCAGCAGAGTATAGCGCAGCGTGCTGTCAGTGCCCCTATACATAGCCACCATCAGCAGAGTATAGCGCAGCGTGCTGTCAGTTCCCATATACATAGCCACCATCTGCAGAGTATAGTATAGCGTGCTGTCAGTTCTACTATACATAGCCACTATCTGCAGAGTATAGCGCAGCGTGCTGTCACAGTGCCTCTATACATATCCACCAACAGCAGAATATAGCGCAGCATGCCGTCAGTACCCCCTATACATAGCCACCATCAGCAGAGTATAGCGCAGGGTGCTGTCAGTGCACCTATACGTAGCCTCCAACAGCAGAGTATAGCGCAGCATGCTGTCACAGTGCCCCTATACATAACCACCATCAGCAGAGAATAGCGTAGCGTGCTGTCACAGTGCCCCTATACATAGCCACCATCAGCAGAGTATAGCGCAGCATACTGTCAGTGCCCCTAAACATAGCAACCATCATCAGAATATAGTGCAGCGTGCTGTCAGTGCCCCTATATATAGCCACCATCAGCAGAGTATAGCGCAGCATGCTGTCACAGTGCCCCTATACATAGCCACCATCAGCAGATTATAGTGCAGCATGCTATTAGTGCCCCTATACATAGCCACCATCAGCAGAGTATAGTGTAGCATGTTGTCACATTGCCCCTATAGATAGCCACCATCAGCAGAGTATAGCGCAGCATTCTGTCAGTGCCCCTATACATAGCCACCATCAGCAGAATATACCGCAGTGTGCTGTCACAGTGCCCCTATACATAGCCACAATCAGCAGAGTATAGCGCAGCATGCTGTCAGTGCCCCTATGCATAGCCACCATCAGCAGAGTATAGCGCAGGGAGCTGTCAGTGCCCCTATACATAGCCTCCATCAGCAGAGTATAGCACAGCGTGCTGTCAGTTCCCATATACATAGCCACCATCCGCAGAGTATAGTGCAGTGTGCTGTCAGTTCCCCTATACATAGCCCCCATCAGCAGAGTATAGCACAGCATGCTGTCGCAGTGCCTCTATATATAGCCACCATCAGTAGAGTATAGTGCAGCATGCTGTCAGTTCCACTATACATAGCCACCATCAGCAGATTATAGTGCAGCATGCTTTCAGTTCCCCTATACATAGCCACCATCAGCAGAGTATAGCACAGCATGCTGTCACAGTGCTGCTATACAAAGTTACCATCAGCAGAGTATAGCGCAGCATTCTGTCAGTGCCCCTATACATAGCCATAAGCAGAGTATAGCCCAGTGTTCTGTCACAGTGCCCCCATACATAACCACCATCAGCAGAGTATAGCGCAGCATTCTGTCAGTGCCCCTATACATAGCCATAAGCAGAATATAGTGCAGTGTGCTGTCACAGTGCCCCTATACATAGCCACCATCAGCAGAGTATAGCGCAGCATGCTGTCAGTGCCCCTATACATAGCCACCATCAGCAGAGTATAGCGCAGGGAGCTGTCAGTGCCCCTATACATAGCCACCATCAGCAGAGTATAGCGCAGCATGCTATTAGTTCCCATATACATAGCCACCATCCGCAGAGTATAGTACAGCGTGCTGTCAGTTCCCCTATACATAGCCACCATCAGCAGATTATAGTGCAGCATTCTTTCAGTTCCCCTATACATAGCCACCATCAGCAGAGTATAGCACAGCATGCTGTCACAGTGCTGCTATACAAAGTTACCATCAGCAGAGTATAGCGCAGCATTCTGTCAGTGCCCCTATACATAGCCATAAGCAGAGTATAGCCCAGTGTTCTGTCACAGTGCCCCCATACATAACCACCATCAGCAGAGTATAGCGCAGCATTCTGTCAGTGCCCCTATACATAGCCATAAGCAGAATATAGTGCAGTGTGCTGTCAGTGCCCCTATACATAGCCACCATCAGCAGAGTATAGCGCAGGGAGCTGTCAGTGCCCCTATACATAGCCACCATCAGCAGAGTATAGCGCAGCGTGCTATTAGTTCCCATATACATAGCCACCATCCGCAGAGTATAGTGCAGCGTGCTGTCAGATCCCCTATACATAGCCACCATCAGCAGAGAATAGCACAGCATGCTGTCGCAGTGCCTCTATACATAGCCACAATCAGTAGAGCATAGTGCAGCATGCTGTCAGTTGCCCTATACATAGCCACCATCAGCAGATTATAGTGCAGCATGCTGTCAGTGCCGCTATACATAGCCACCATTAGCAGATTATAGTGCAGCATGCTGTCAGTGCCCCCATACGTAGCCACCATCAGCAGAGTATAGCACAGCGTGCTGTCTGTTCCCATATACATAGCCACCATCAGCAGAGTATAGCACAGCATGCTGTCACAGTGCCTCTATACATAGCCACCATCAGCAGAGTATAGCACAGGGTGCTGTCAGTGTCCCCTAAACATAGCCACCATCAGCAGAGTATAGCGCAAGGTGCTGTCAGTGCCCCTATACATAGCCACCATCAGCAAAGTATAGTGCAGCGTGCTGTCACAGTGCCCCTATACATATTCACCATCAGTAGAGTATAGTGCAGCATGCTGTTAGTTCCCCTATACATAGCCACCATCAGCAGATTATAGTGCAGCATGCTGTCAGTGCCCCTATACATAGCCACCATCAGCAGAGAATAGCGCAGCGTGCTGTCACAGTGCCCCTATACATAGCCACCATCAGCAGATTATAGTGCAGCATGCTGTCAGTGCCCCCATACATAGCCAACATCAGCATAGTATAGTGCAGCATGTTGTCACAGTGCCTCTATACATAGCCACCATCAGCAGAGTATAGCGCAGCATGCTGTTAGTGCCCCTATACATAGCCACCATCAGCAGAGTATAGTGCAGCGTGCTGTCAGTTCCCCTATACATAGCCACCATCAGCAGAGTACAGCACAGCATGCTGTCACAGTGCCCGTATACAGAGCCACCATCAGCAGAGTATAGCGCAGCATTCTGTCAGTGCCTCTATACATAGCCATAAGAAGAGTATAGCGCAGCGTGATGTCAGTGCCCCTATACATAGCCACCATCAGCAGAGTATAGTGCAGCGTGCTGTCACTGTGCCCGTATACATAGCCACCATCATCAGAGTATAGCGCAGCGTGCTGTCAGTGCCCCTATACATAGCCACCATCAGCAGAGTATAGCGCAGCGTGCTGTCAGTTCCCATATACATAGCCACCATCTGCAGAGTATAGTATAGCGTGCTGTCAGTTCTCCTATACATAGCCACTATCTGCAGAGTATAGCGCAGCGTGCTGTCACAGTGCCTCTATACATATCCACCAACAGCAGAATATAGCGCAGCATGCCGTCAGTACCCCCTATACATAGCCACCATCAGCAGAGTATAGCGCAGGGTGCTGTCAGTGCACCAATACGTAGCCTCCAACAGCAGAGTATAGCGCAGCATGCTGTCACAGTGCCCCTATACATAACCACCATCAGCAGAGAATAGCTTAGCGTGCTGTCACAGTGCCCCTATACATAGCCACCATCAGCAGAGTATAGCGCAGCATACTGTCAGTGCCCCTAAACATAGCAACCATCATCAGAATATAGTGCAGCGTGCTGTCAGTGCCCCTATATATAGCCACCATCAGCAGAGTATAGCGCAGCATGCTGTCACAGTGCCCCTATACATAGCCACCATCAGCAGATTATAGTGCAGCATGCTATGAGTGCCCCTATACATAGCCACCATCAGCAGAGTATAGTGTAGCATGTTGTCACATTGCCCCTATAGATAGCCACCATCAGCAGAGTATAGCGCAGCATTCTGTCAGTGCCCCTATACATAGCCACCATCAGCAGAATATACCGCAGTGTGCTGTCACAGTGCCCCTATACATAGCCACAATCAGCAGAGTATAGCGCAGCATGCTGTCAGTGCCCCTATGCATAGCCACCATCAGCAGAGTATAGCGCAGGGAGCTGTCAGTGCCCCTATACATAGCCTCCATCAGCAGAGTATAGCACAGCGTGCTGTCAGTTCCCATATACATAGCCACCATCCGCAGAGTATAGTGCAGTGTGCTGTCAGTTCCCCTATACATAGCCCCCATCAGCAGAGTATAGCACAGCATGCTGTCGCAGTGCCTCTATACATAGCCACCATCAGTAGAGTATAGTGCAGCATGCTGTCAGTTCCACTATACATAGCCACCATCAGCAGATTATAGTGCAGCATGCTTTCAGTTCCCCTATACATAGCCACCATCAGCAGAGTATAGCACAGCATGCTGTCACAGTGCTGCTATACAAAGTTACCATCAGCAGAGTATAGCGCAGCATTCTGTCAGTGCCCCTATACATAGCCATAAGCAGAGTATAGCCCAGTGTTCTGTCACAGTGCCCCCATACATAACCACCATCAGCAGAGTATAGCGCAGCATTCTGTCAGTGCCCCTATACATAGCCATAAGCAGAATATAGTGCAGTGTGCTGTCAGTGCCCCTATACATAGCCACCATCAGCAGAGTATAGCGCAGGGAGCTGTCAGTGCCCCTATACATAGCCACCATCAGCAGAGTATAGCGCAGCGTGCTATTAGTTCCCATATACATAGCCACCATCCGCAGAGTATAGTGCAGCGTGCTGTCAGATCCCCTATACATAGCCACCATCAGCATAGTATAGCACAGCATGCTGTCGCAGTGCCTCTATACATAGCCACAATCAGTAGAGCATAGTGCAGCATGCTGTCAGTTGCCCTATACATAGCCACCATCAGCAGATTATAGTGCAGCATGCTGTCAGTGCCGCTATACATAGCCACCATCAGCAGATTATAGTGCAGCATGCTGTCAGTGCCCCCATACGTAGCCACCATCAGCAGAGTATAGCACAGCGTGCTGTCTGTTCCCATATACATAGCCACCATCCGCAGAGTATATTGCAGTGTGCTGTCAGTTCCCCTATACATAGCCACCATCAGCAGAGTATAGCACAGCATGCTGTCACAGTGCCTCTATACATAGCCACCATCAGCAGAGTATAGCACAGGGTGCTGTCAGTGTCCCCTAAACATAGCCACCATCAGCAGAGTATAGCGCAAGGTGCTGTCAGTGCCCCTATACATAGCCACCATCAGCAAAGTATAGTGCAGCGTGCTGTCACAGTGCCCCTATACATATTCACCATCAGTAGAGTATAGTGCAGCATGCTGTTAGTTCCCCTATACATAGCCACCATCAGCAGATTATAGTGCAGCATGCTGTCAGTGCCCCTATACATAGCCACCATCAGCAGAGAATAGCGCAGCGTGCTGTCACAGTGCCCCTATACATAGCCACCATCAGCAGATTATAGTGCAGCATGCTGTCAGTGCCCCCATACATAGCCAACATCAGCATAGTATAGTGCAGCATGTTGTCACAGTGCCTCTATACATAGCCACCATCAGCAGAGTATAGCGCAGCATGCTGTTAGTGCCCCTATACATAGCCACCATCAGCAGAGTATAGTGCAGCGTGCTGTCAGTTCCCCTATACATAGCCACCATCAGCAGAGTACAGCACAGCATGCTGTCACAGTGCCCTTATACAGAGCCACCATCAGCAGAGTATAGCGCAGCATTCTGTCAGTGCCTCTATACATAGCCATAAGAAGAGTATAGCGCAGCGTGCTGTCAGTGCCCCTATACATAGCCACCATCAGCAGAGTATAGTGCAGCGTGCTGTCACTGTGCCCGTATACATAGCCACCATCATCAGAGTATAGCGCAGCATGCTGTCAGTGCCCCTATACGTAGCCACCATCAGCAGAGTATAGCGCAGCATGCTCTCACTGCCCGTATACATAGCCACCATCTGCAGAGTATAGCGCAGCGTGCTATCACAGTGCCCCTATACATAACTACCATCAGCAGAGTATAGCGCAGCATTCTGTCAGTGCCCCGCCCCCTATACATAGCCATAAGCAGAGTATAGCGCAGTGTTCTGTCACAGTACCCCTATACATAGCCACCACCAGCAGAGTATAGCGCAGCATTCTGTCAGTGCCCCTATACATAGCCATAAGCAGAATATACCGCAGTGTGCTGTCACAGTGCCCCTATACATAGCCACCATCAGCAAAGTATAGATCCTCAATGCTGTCAGTGTCCCTATATAAAGCCACCATCAGCAGAGTAGACGCAGTGTGCTGTCAGTGCCCCTATACATAGCCACCATCAGCAGAGTATAGTGCAGCGTGCTGTCAGTTCACCTATACATAGCCACCATCAGCAGAGTATAGCACAGCATGCTGTCACAGTGCCTCTATACATAGCCACCATCAGCAAAGTATAGCGCAGGGTGCTGTCAGTGCCCCTATACAAAGCCACCATCAGCAGAGTATAGCACAAGGTGCTGTCAGTGCCCCTATACATAGCCACCATCAGCAGAGTATAGTGCAGCGTGCTGTCACAGTGCCCCTATACATAGCCACCATCAGTAGAGTATAGTGCAGCATGCTGTTAGCTCCCCTATACATAGCCACCATCAGCAGATTAAAGTGCAGCATGCTGTCAGTGCCCCTATACATAGCCACCATCAGCAGAGTATAGCGCAGCGTGCTGTCACAGTGCCCCCATACATAGCCACCATCAGCAAAGTATAGTGCAGCATGCTGTCACAGTGCCTCTAACCATAGCCACCATCAGCAGAGTATAGTGCAGCATGCTGTTAGTGCCCCTATACATAGCCACCATCAGCGGAGTAGAGCACAGTGTGCTGTCAGTGCCCCTATACATAGCCACCATCAGCGGAGTAGAGCACAGTGTGCTGTCAGTGCCCCTATACATAGCCTCCATCAGCAGAGAATAGTGCAGCGTGCTGTCACAGTGCCCGTATACATAGCCACCATCATCAGAGTATAGCGCAGCATGCTGTCAGTGCCCCTATACGTAGCCACCATCAGCAGAGTATAGCGCAGCATGCTGTCACTGCCCCTATACATAGCCACCATCAGCCGAGTGTAGCGCAGTGTACTGTCACAGTGCCCCTATACATAACTACCATCAGCAGAGTATAGCGCAGCATGCTGTCAGTGTCCCTATACATAGCCACCATCAGCAGAGTAGAGCGCAGTGTGCTGTCAGTGCCCCTATACATAGCCACCATCAGCAGAGTATAGTGCAGCGTGCTGTCAGTTCACCTACATCGCCACCATCAGCAGAGTATAGAGCAGTGTGCTGTCACTGCCCCTATACATAGCCACCATCAGTAGATAGTGCAGCATGCTGTCAGTTCCCCTATACATATCCACCATCAGCATAGTATAGTGCAGCGTGCTGTCAGTGCCCCTATACATAGCCACCATCAGTAGATAGTGCAGCATGATGACAGTTCCCCTATACATAGCCACCATCAGCAGAGTATACCGCAGCGTGCTGTCAGTGCCCCTATACATAGCCACCATCAGTAGATAGTGCAGCATGATGACAGTTCCCCTAAACATAGCCACTATCAGCAGAGTATAGCGCAGCGTGCTGTCAGTTCCCATATACATAGCCACCATCTGCAGAGTATAGTACAGCGTGCTGTCAGTTCCCCTATACCAAGCCACCAGCAGCAGAGTATAGCACAGCATGCTGTCACAGTGCCTCTATACATATCCACCAACAGGAGAATATAGCGCAGCATGCCGTCAGTGCCCCTATACATAGCCACCATCAGCAGAGTATAGCGCAGCATGCTGTCACCACCCCTATACATAGCCACCATCAGCAGAGTATAGCGCAGCGTGCTGTCACAGTGCCCCTATACATAACTACCATCAGCAGAGTATAGCGCAGCATTCTGTCAGTGCCCCTATACATAGCCATAAGCAGAGTATAGCGCAGTGTTCTGTCACAGTGCCCCTATACATAGCCACCACCAGCAGAGTATAGCGCAGCATTCTGTCAGTGCCCCTATACATAGCCATAAGCAGAATATAGCGCAGTGTGCTGTCACAGTGCCCCTATACATAGCCACCATCAGTAGAGTATACCGCAGCGTGCTGTCACTGCCCTATACATAGCCACCATCAGTAGATAGTGCAGCATGATGACAGTTCCCCTAAACATAGCCACCATCAACAGAGTATAGTGCAGCGCGCTGTCAGTTCCCCTATACATAGCCACCATCAGCAGAGTATAGCACAGCATGCTGTCAGTGCCCCTATACATAGCCACCATCAGCAGAGTATAGCGCAGCGTGCTGTCAGTTCCCATATACATAGCCACCATCTACAGAGTATAGTACAGCATGCTGTCAGCTCCCCTATACATAGCCACCGTCAGCAGAGTATAGCGCAGCGTGCTGTCACAGTGCCTCTATACATATCCACCAACAGCAGAATATAGCGCAGCATGCCGTCAGTACCCCCTATACATAGCCACCATCAGCAGAGTATAGCGCAGGGTGCTGTCAGTGCCCCTATACGTAGCCTCCATCAGCAGAGTATAGCGCAGCATGCTGTCACAGTGCCCCTATACATAACCACCAACAGCAGAGAATAGCGTAGCGTGCTGTCACAGTGCCCCTATACATAGCCACCATCAGCAGAGTATAGCGCAGCATACTGTCAGTGCCCCTAAAAACAGCAACCATCATCAGAATATAGTGCAGCGTGCTGTCAGTGCCCCTATACATAGCCACCATCAGCAGATTATAGTGCAGCATGCTGTCAGTGCCCCCATACATAGCCACCATCAGCAGAGTATAGTGCAGCATGTTGTCACAGTGCCTCTATACATAGCCACCATTAGCAGAATATAGCGCAAAATTCAGTCAGTGCCCCTATACATAGCCATAAGTAGAGTATAGCGCAGTGTGCAGTCACAGTGCCCCTATACATAGCCACCATCAGTAGAGTATAGTGCAGCGTGCTGTCAGTTCCCCTATAAATAGCCACCATCAGCAGAGTATACCGCAGCGTGCTGTCACTGCCCCTATACATAGCCACCATCAGTAGATAGTGTAGCATGATGACAGTTCCCCTAAACATAGCCACCATCAGCAGAGTATAGTGCAGCGCGCTGTCAGTCCCCCTATACATAGCCACCATCAGCAGAGTATAGCGCAGCGTGCTGTCAGTGCCCCTATACATAGCCACCATCAGCAGAGTATAGCGCAGCGTGCTGTCAGTTTCCATATACATAGCCACCATCTGCAGAGTATAGTACAGCGTGCTGTCAGTTCCCCAATACATAGCCACCATCAGCAGAATATAGCGCAGCGTACTGTCACAGTGCCTCTATACATATCCACCAACAGCAGAATATAGCGCAGCATGCCGTCAGTACCCCCTATACATAGCCACCATCAGCAGAGTATAGCGCAGGGTGCTGTCAGTGCCCCTATACGTAGACTCCAACAGCAGAGTATAGCGCAGCATGCTGTCACAGTGCCCCTATACATAACCACCATCAGCAGAGAATAGCATAGCGTGCTGTCACAGTGCCCCTATACATAGCCACCATCAACAGAGTAAAGCGCAGCATACTGTCAGTGCCCCTAAACATAGCAACCATCATCAGAATATAGTGCAGCGTGCTGACAGTGCCCCTATATATAGCCACCATCAGCAGAGTATAGCGCAGCATGCTGTCACAGTGCCCCTATACATAGCCACCATCAGCAGATTATAGTGCAGCATGCCGATAGTGCCCCCATACATAGCCACCATCAGCAGAGTATAGTGTAGCATGTTGTCACAGTGCCTCTATACATAGCCACCATCAGCAGAGTATAGCGCAACATTCAGTCAGTGCCCCTATACATAGCCATAAGTAGAGTATAGCGCAGTGTGCAGTCACAGTGCCCCTATACATAGCCACCATCAGTAGAGTATAGTGCAGCGTGCTGTCAGTGCCCCTATACATAGCCATAAGAAGAATATAGCGCAGTGTGCTGTCACAGTGCCCCTATACATAGCCACCATCAGCAGAGTATAGCGCAGCATGCTGTCAATGTCGCTATACATAGCCACCATCAGCAGAGTAGAGCGCAGTGTGCTGTCAGTCCCCCTATACATAGCCACCATCAGCAGAGTATAGCGCAGCGTGCTGTCAGTGCCCCTATACATAGCCACCATCAGCAGAGTATAGCGCAGCGTGCTGTCAGTTCCCATATACATAGCCACCATCTGCAGAGTATAGTACAGCGTGCTGTCAGTTCCCCTATACATAGCCACCATCAGCAGAATATAGCGCAGCGTACTGTCACAGTGCCTCTATACATATCCACCAACAGCAGAATATAGCGCAGCATGCCGTCAGTACCCCCTATACATAGCCACCATCAGCAGAGTAGAGCGCAGTGTGCTGTCAGTGCACCTATACATAGCCACCATCAGCAGAGTATAGTGCAGCGTGCTGTCAGTTCACCTATACATAGCCACCATCAGCAGAGTATAGCGCAGGGTGCTGTCACTGCCCCTATACATAGCCACCATCAGCAGAGTATAGCGCAGTGTGCTGTCACAGTGCCCCTATACATAGCCACCATCAGCAGAGTATAGCGCAGCATGCTGTCAATGTCCCTATACATAGCCACCATCAGCAGAGAATAGTGCAGCGTGCTGTCAGTTCACCTATACATAGCCACCATCAGCAGAGTATAGCGCAGGGTGCTGTCACTGCCCCTATACATAGCCACCATCAGTAGACAGTGCAGCATGCTGTCAGTTCCCCTATACATATTCACCATCAGCAAAGTATAGTGCAGCGTGCTATCAGTTCCCCTATAAATAGCCACCATCAACAGAGTATACCGCAGCGTGCTGTCACTGCCCCTATACATAGCCACCATCAGTAGATAGTGCAGAATGATGACAGTTCCCCTAAACATAGCCACCATCAGCAGAGTATAGTGCAGCGCGCTGTCAGTCCCCCTATACATAGCCACCATCAGCAGAGTATAGCGCAGCGTGCTGTCAGTGCCCCTATACATAGCCACCATCAGCAGAGTATAGCGCAGCGTGCTGTCAGTTCCCATATACATAGCCACCATCTGCAGAGTATAGTACAGCGTGCTGCCAGTTCCCCTATACATAGCCACCATCAGCAGAATATAGCGCAGCGTGCTGTCACAGTGCCTCTATACATGTCCACCAACAGCAGAATATAGAGCAGCATGCCGTCAGTACCCCCTATACATAGCCACCATCAGCAGAGTATAGCGCAGGGTGCTGTCAGTGCCCCAATACGTAGCCTCCAACAGCAGAGTATAGCGCAGCATGCTGTCACAGTGCCCCTATACATAACCACCATCAGCAGAGTATAGCGCAGCATACTGTTAGTGCCCCTAAACATAGCAACCATCATCAGAATATAGTGCAGCGTGCTGTCAGTGCCCCTATATATAGCCACCATCAGCAGAGTATAGTGTAGCATGTTGTCACAGTGCCTCTATACATAGCCACCATCAGCAGAGTATAGCGCAACATTCAGTCAGTGCCCCTATACATAGCCATAAGTAGAGTATAGCGCAGTGTGCAGTCACAGTGCCCCTATACATAGCCACCATCAGTAGAGTATAGTGCAGCGTGCTGTCAGTTCCCCTATACATAGCCACCATCAGCAGAGTATAGCGCAGCATTCTGTCTGTGCCCCTATACATAGCCATAAGCAGAGTATAGCCCTGTGTTCTGTCACAGTACCCAATACATTACCACCATCAGCAAAGTATAGCACAGCATTCTGTCAGTGCACCTATACATAGCCACCATCAGCAGAATATAGCGCAGTGTGTTGTCACAGTGCCCCTATACATAGCCACAATCAGCAGAGTATAGCGCAGCATGCTGTCAGTGCCCCTATGCATAGCCACCATCAGCAGAGTATAGCGCAGGGAGCTGTCAGTGCCCCTATACATAGCCACCATCAGCAGAGTATAGAGCAGGGTGCTGTCAGTGCCCCTATAAATAGCCTCAATCAGCAGAGTAAATCACAGCGTGCTGTCAGTTCCCATATACATAGCCACCATCCGCAGAGTATAGTGCAGCGTGCTGTCAGTTCCCCTATACATAGCCCCCATCAGCAGAGTATAGCACAGCATGCTGTCACAGTGCCTCTATACATAGCCACAATCAGTAGAGTATAGTGCAGCATGCTGTCAGTTCCACTATACATAGCCACCATCAGCAGATTATAGTGCAGCATGCTGTCAGTGCCCCTATACATAGCCACCACCAGCAGATTATAGTGCAGCATGCTGTCAGTGCCCCCATACATAGCCACCGTCAGCAGAGTATAGCACAGCGTGCTGTCAGTTCCCATATACATAGCCACCATCCGCAGAGTATATTGCAGTGTGCTGTCATTTCACCTATACATAGCCACCATCAGCAGAGTATAGCACAGCATGCTGTCACAGTGCCTCTATACATAGCGACCATCAGCAGAGTATAGCGCAGGGTGCTGGCAGTGCCCCCTATACAAAGCCACCATCAGCAGAGTATAGCACAAGGTGCTGTCAGTGCCCCTATACATAGCCACCATCAGCAGAGTATAGTGCAGCGTGCTGTCACAGTGCCCCTATACATAGCCACCATCAGTAGAGTATAGTGCAGCATGCTGTTAGTTCCCCTATACATAGAAACCATCAGCAGAGTATAGCGCAGCGTGCTGTCACAGTGCCCCCATACATAGCCACCATCAGCAGAGTATAGTGCAGCATGCTGTCACAGTGCCTCTAAACATAGCCACCATCAGCAGAGTATAGTGCAGCATGCTGTTAGTGCCCCTATACATAGCCACCATCAGCAGAGTAGAGCACAGTGTGCTGTCAGTGCCCCTAAACATAGCCACCATCAGTAGAGTATAGTGCAGCATGCTGTCAGTTCCCCTATACATAGCCACCATCAGTAGAGTATAGTGCAGCGTGCTGTCAGTTCCCCTATACATAGCCATAAGAAGAGTATAGCGCAGCGTGCTGTCAGTGCCTCTATACATAGCCACCATCAGCAGAGAATAGTGCAGCATGCTGTCACAGTGCCCGTACACATAACCACCATCATCAGAGTATAACGCAGCATGCTGTCAGTGCCCCTATACATAGCCACCATCATCAGAGTATAGCGCAGCATGCTGTCACTGCCCCTATACATAGCCACCATCAGCAGAGTATAGCGCAGCGTACTGTCACAGTGCCCCTATACATAACTACCATCAGCAGAGTATAGCGCAGCATGCTCTCAGTGTCCCTATACATAGCCACCATCAGCAGAGTAGAGCGCAGTGTGCTGTCAGTGCCCCTATACATAGCCACCGTCAGCAGAGTATAGTGCAGCGTGCTGTCAGTTCACCTATACATAGCCACCATCAGCAGAGTATAGCGCAGTGTGCTGTCACTTCCCCTATACATAGCCACCATCAGTAGATAGTGCAGCATGCTGTCAGTTCCCCTATACATATCCACCATCAGCATAGTATAGTGCAGCGTGCTGTCAGTGCCCCTATACATAGCCACCATCAGCAGAGTATAGCGCAGCATGATGACAGTTCCCCTATACATAGCCACCATCAGCAGAGTATACCGCAGCGTACTGTCAGTGCCCCTATACATAGCCACCATCAGTAGATAGTGCAGCATGATGACAGTTCCCCTAAACATAGCCACCATCTGCAGAGTATAGCGCAGGGAGCTGTCAGTGCCCCTATACATAGCCACCGTCAGCAGAGTATAGCACAGCGTCCTGTCAGTTCCCATATACATAGCCACCATCCGCAGAGTATATTGCAGTGTGCTGTCAGTTCCCCTATACATAGCCACCAGCAGCAGAGTATAGCACAGCATGCTGTCACAGTGCCTCTATACATATCCACCAACAGCAGAATATAGCGCAGCATGCTGTCAGTGCCTCTATACGTAGCCACCATCAGCAGAGTATAGCGCAGCATGCTGTCACTGCCCCTATACATAGCCACCATCAGCAGAGTATAGCGCAGCGTGCTGTCACAGTGCCCCTATACATAACTACCATCAGCAGAGTACAGCGCAGCATTCTGTCAGTGCCCCTATACATAGCCATAAGCAGAGTATAGCGCAGTGTTCTGTCACAGTGCCCCTATACATAGCCACCACCAGCAGAGTATAGCACAGCATTCTGTCAGTGCCCCTATATATAGTCATAAGAAGAATATAGCGCAGTGTGCTGTCACAGTGCCCCTATACATAGCCACCATCAGCAGAGTATAGCGCAGCATGCTGTCAGTGTCCCAATATATAGCCACCATCAGCAGAGTAGAGCGCAGTGTGCTGTCAGTGCCCCTATACATAGCCACTATCAGCAGAGTATAGTGCAGCGTGCTGTCAGTTCACCTATACATAGCCACCATCAGCAGAGTATAGCGCAGGGTGCTGTCACTGCCCCTATACATAGCCACCGTCAGTAGATAGTGCAGCATGATGACAGTTCCCCTAAACATAGCCACCATCAGCAGAGTATAGTGCAGCGCGCTGTCAGTTCCCCTATACATAGCCACCATCAACAAAGTATAGCGCAGTGTGCTGTCAGTGCCCCTATACATAGCCACCATCAGCAGAGTATAGCGCAGCGTGCTGTCAGTTCCCATATACATAGCCACCATCTGCAGAGTATAGTACAGCGTGCTGTCAGTTCACCTATACATAGCCACCATCAGCAGAGTATAGCGCAGCGTGCTGTCACAGTGCCTCTATACATATCCACCAACAGCAGAATATAGCGCTGCATGCCGTCAGTACCCCCTATACATAGCCACCATCAGCAGAGTATAGCGCAGGGTGCTGTCTGTGCCCCTATACATAGCCTCCATCCGCAGAGTATAGCGCAGCATGCTGTCACAGTGCCCCTATACATAACCACCATCAGCAGAGAATAGCGTAGCGTGCTGTCTCAGTGCCCGTATACATAGCCACCATCAGCAGAGTATAGCGCAGCATACTGTCAGTGCCCCTAAACATAGCAACCATCATCAGAATATAGTGCAGCGTGCTGTCAGTGCCGCTATACATAGCCACCATAAGCAGAGTATAGTGCAGCATGCTGTCACTGCCTCTATACATAGCCAAAATCAGCAGAGTATAGTGCAGCGTGCTGTCAGTGCCCCTATACATAGCCACCATCAGTAGATAGTGCAGCATGATGACAGTTCCCCTAAACATAGCCACCATCAGCAGAGTATAGTGCAGCGCGCTGTCAGTTCCCCTATACATAGCCACCATCAGCAGAGTATAGTGCAGCGTGCTGTCAGTGCCCCTATACATAGCCATAAGCAAAGTATAGCGCAGTGTTCTGTCACAGTGCCCCTATACATAGCCACCACCAGCAGAGTATAGCGCAGCATTCTGTCAATGCCACTATACATAGCCTTAAGAAGAATATAGCGCAGTGTGCTGTCACAGTGCCCCTATACATAGCCACCATCAGTAGAGTATAGCGCAGCATGCTGTCAGTGTCCCTATACATAGCCACCATCAGCAGAGTAGAGCGCAGTGTGCTGTCAGTGCCCCTATACATAGCCACCATCAGCAGAGTATAGTGCAGCGTGCTGTCAGTTCACCTATACATAGCCACCATCAGCAGAGTATAGCGCAGGGTGCTGTCACTGCCCCTATACATAGCCACCATCAGTAGACAGTGCTGCATGCTGTCAGTTCCCCTATACATATCCACCATCAGCATAGTATAGTGCACATGATGACAGTTCCCCTATACATAGCCACCATCAGTAGATAGTGCAGCATGATGACAGTTCCCCTAAACATAGCCACCATCAGCAGAGTATAGTGCAGCGCGCTGTCAGTTCCCCTATACATAGCCACCATCAGCAGAGTATAGTGCAGCGTGCTGTCAGTGCCCCTATACATAGCCACGATCAGCAGAGTATAGCGCAGCGTGCTGTCAGTTCCCCTATACATAGCCACCATCAGTAGAGTATAGTGCAGCGTGCTGTCAGTTCCCCTATACTTAGCCATCATCAGCAGAGTATAGAACAGCATGCTGTCACAGTGCCCCTATACATAGCCACCATCAGCAGAGTATAGCGCAGCATTCTGTCAGTGCCTCTATACATAGCCATAAGCAGAGTATAGCGCAGCGTGCTGTCAGTGCCCCTATACATAGCCACCATCAGCAGAGAATAGTGCAGCGTGCTGTTACAGTGCCCGTATACATAGCCACCATCATCAGAGTATAGCGCAGCATACTGTCAGTGCCCCTATACGTAGCCACCATCAGCAGAGTATAGCGCAGCATGCTGTCACTGCCCCTATACATAGCCACCATCAGTAGAGTATAGCGCTTTTGTAACACCCCGCTGATTACTGTATTAGTAAGGTCTTACCGAGACAACCGATAAGTCTCACTTTGGAGCGACTCTTTCTCTTGGGATGCAATGACCGGTTTATGAATCTCCTTACAATATATCAATTCAATGGCTATTGAAGAATATCTGGGTTTATTGTTACTCCAAACAATAACAAATGAGTTACTTTAACTCAGAATACAGAAAATATAATTCAATACATTGCATAAATAACATACATATATGAATTCACTACAGTAATGGACACAGGTCCACGGGATATTTTATTACACTGGAACCAAGACATCTTCTCCACCGTCTTTCTGTAAATTAAATGGGTTAACCCGATACTTTAGGCAAACATCGGAATACAGGCAATGACTCTATCGTTACTCAAATATCTTAACAACATGTAACACAGTAAACAGTCAAAATAGTACAATCCCCTGATGGCTGGCCAGCTAAGTTACTAACGATGGTGCACAGTTGTCGCTGTAATGAGTCTATACTCTCCTGAGAAATACAGACAACTTGGGTTAATTCCTTGGTTAAATCCTGTCTCTAGCTTTGCTTCACTGTATCGACTGTCTTTCTAAGTCTTATTATTTGTGGAGGCTGAGAGTGATACTTGCTCTACACAGCCAACAGAGTGTTAGATTGATAGTCTTGCTCTAAGTTGATGACGCTGTCATGAGAATAGCCTCGCAGGATGAGAAGAGACGATTATTTGGCTGCACCTCACTACAGCTGCGCTGTCCCTTATTTGTATAGTTCACTAAGGGGTTACTGGGAGTATTGGAAATAACTGAAGTAGGTATTTCTGGCGGAGATTGAGAATTAAATAGCAGCTCTGTATCAGTCCCTCTAGTCTGTGAAGCTGGTAAGCTGGCTGAGTAAGGTAACTGCGACAATAGCGCTTTTATCAAGACTACTGCTCCTTCCTGATCAGTGTGCTATATATGTGACTTCTCTGGCTCTGTCTCCCACTCCTGTTAAGTGTTTTTGGCTAAATGCACGGAGTCCCAAAGGGGAGCTGTCACTCACCAGCACTCCTCTAGTGTCTCTCTTCACTGGGCCCGCCTAGTACCGCCTCTGTCTCCGCCTCCGGACTTGGTTAAGAGGCAGGAGAGGGTTGTCACAAATGCCTCCGGCTCCGCCCTGAGCTCCGCCTTGACGGATGACTGTCACTGTCTCTCCGGAGGGCGGAGAGACGCTCCGGGACTCACTCTAAGTCCACGACTGAGACCTCCGGCTGCGCTGCCTGCGTTTTACCGCTGATCACCTCCTGACAGACGGATCACCGCTCCTCACGATGGCTCCCTCCGAACTCGGCAACCGTTAGTCTCCTAACGGTTGGCCCAGCAGCCCCTTATATCGGTTTTGTCCGGGTTCTTTTGCCCGCGCTCACTCTCCTCCTGCCAGAGTCGCGTGCGGCTCCCTACTCCTTAGCTGCAGTCCTCCATTCTCAGAGCCTGGTGCAGGGCTCCCCTTACAGTCTCATGGGAGCTACCCTGCCTCGTGCCCCCCCACATATATCTGTAGTCCAAGTCCCAACAGTATAAACCATAACTCCCCAGGGAATAGGGTAATGTCAGCCCGGGCACCAACCTTAAATACAATTGAAATAAATACAATACTACAGTGGTATTTAGTGATACCAACATTAAATACAATTGAAATAAATATAATCCTACAGTGGTATTTAGTGATACCCCAACGCTTGGGGTACCACATACCTCCCTACTAAATCATGCGTGTCCTCATGCTGGGTTTCCTAGACTCATTTACAATATATTTGATCAATGAATTACAGGTATAGCAGAATTTACACTTCTTCTACACATTTAGTTGAAACAGCGTTACTGGTATCTCATTGGCATTTTCCCTTTGGTGCTTCTGCTGGAACGCCTCAATCCGGGGGCGGCCAGGTTGACTGAAGTGTCATTTGAGGACTTTTCTTCGCTTAAGTCTGGTGTTTCGTCTATGGGCAAGACTGGCATTTGAGGGCACGGTTCGGTTAGCGGTAAGTTTACACTACAATGAACTGGCCAATACATACTCATTGAAAGGTCTAGGCTGTTGATCGGACTTTCTATACTAGCTTTGTTTACCATTTCCGTTTGTGGATTTTTGAAACTTAGAGAGCTATCAGCTGGGCTATGACATAACTTAAGCTGATCTCGATGAATCCACCGACTGTGATTGTCATTTTCTCGTTGAATTCGATACACGGCCACTTCTTCCTTTGGCTGCCCAGTTACTACGTAGGGCGTCATTTCCCAGCTTACTGGTGCGTGAATTTTTTTTTTTCCAAACTCGACATCCAATGGCTAAAGGATCAGCCCGGGCTTGGCGGTTGTAGTTTTGTTCCTGTCGTTCTCTAGCCATTTGGGTTTGTCGATTGACTAATTCATAGGCTGTTTTTAGTCTACGCTGATGTTCAGCTACCCATTCGTTTTGAGTGTTTTCATCTCGTGTATCTTCCAAAGATATTCCCAGTTGTACATCTACAGGCAGTTGTCCCTGGCGTCCGAACAATAGATAGTAGGGAGTGTATCCCGTGGTCTGGTGGATGGTATTATTATAAACATAGACCAATTCGGCTAGTAAGGTGGGCCACTCATTTCGTTGTGGTAAAGGAATGGCTCGGAGTAAATTGATGATGGTTTGATTCATTCGCTCGCAAACGCCATTCCCTTGGGGGTGATAGGGTGTGGTTCTTAATTTCTCACACCCATACAAGTTACATAGTTCTTGAAACAGGTGAGACTCAAAGGCTGAGCCTTGGTCCGTGAGGACTTTTCTCGGATAGCCGTAGGGACGTACGAAAGCTCTCCAAAATATCTCCGCAGTGGTTTTTGCAGTAATGTCCCGAACCGGCAAAATGACGGCATACTTGGTGTAATGGTCTACCATTGTGAGGGCATACCGATAACCCGTGCGACTTCTCTCCAATTTCACATGATCGATGGTGACCATTTCTAGAGGATGACAAGTAATTATGGGGTGTAAAGGAGCTTTCTGTGACGTAGGCATTCTTCTCCTTAGGGCACATGGGACACATGCATTGCACCATTTCTCTATGTCCTGGCGCATATTTGTCCAGTAGAATCGTATCCTTAAACTTGCTTCAGTTTTTTGGTATCCGAAGTGTCCTGACCTATCATGGTAGGCCTGCAGAACCGAGTCAACTTCTGCTTTGGGTACAACAATTTGAATAATTGGGGAATGAGTTTTGGGATCGGTACTGTTTCGAATCAGGAGGTGATGCCTCACAGACAATCTGTCTCGCTGTCCCCACAGTTTCAGCAATTCCGATGAGACCTTTTGCCGTACTAACTTGGGTAGGAAACTACGGTTTTGAATCAGCTTCTTGAGTTGTTGGAGGATGGGACTATTCTCCTGCAATTGTCGCCATAGATGGTCTCTGTTTTCATTGACTTCAGACTCCATATCGATCCCCTCTGATGTATGATATTTTGTTTGATCCTTTTTGGTATTCGTTTGAATGTGGGCATCTCAATTGCCTCTTCTTCATCACCCGTTTCTGGTGTTTCTTTACTCGATGGCATTCTAGACAGGGCATCTGCATTTTTATTACTCTTTCCACTTTGGTATCGAATATCGATGGGGAAGTTAGCCAATCTGGAGACCCACCGCTGTTCCAGAGCGCCTAGTTGAGTAGTGGGGAGATGTGCCAAAGGACTACAGTCAGTGAATGCGATAAAGGGAGTGGCTAGCAAATAGTGCTTACATTTTTCAGTTACCGCCCAAACAAGTGCCAGTAGCTCTAATTTAAAGGCGCTGTAGTTGGAATCATTTCTCTCAGTGCGCCTTAGACTTCGGCTTGCATAAGCGATGACACGCTCTCTTCCTTCCTGCACTTGTGACAGGACTGCTCCCAATCCCAAATTGCTAGCATCGGTGTACAGATGGAATGGATGGCTATAATCTGGGTAAGTCAACAACGGTGCTTGCGTAAGTATGGTCTTTAGTTGATCAAAGGCCTCCTGGCACTGTGAAGTCCACAGCACTGGGACATTTCTAGTACGTCCAGTATTCGGAATTCCCCGCAACAATTCATGGATAGGGGCTGCAATCTCAGCAAAGTGCTCAACGAAGCGACGATAATACCCCACGAAGCCTAAAAATCGTCTGACATCTTTGATAGTCCGTGGAATGGGCCACTCTTTTACTACTTGAATTTTATCCGGATCCGGCGCAACTCCTTCCGCGCTCACAATGTGCCCCAGGTAGGAAACTTCAGACTTGAGGAGGTAGCATTTGGACGGCTTCAACTTGAGTCCATGTTTGATTAGTTGTTCAAAGACTTCTCTCAAGTGTTGCAGATGGTCTTGGTAGGTTTTAGAAAAAATTATTACGTCATCCAAATATAGCAGGACCATCTCAAAGTTTCTATGCCCCAAGCAATGCTCCATAACTCGTTGAAAGGTTCCTGGAGCGTTACAGAGTCCAAAAGGCATCCTTTCAAATTCAAACAAGCCCATTGGTGTTATAAAGGCAGTTTTTTCTTTATCTTCTGGAGCCATCTGTACTTGCCAGTATCCACTGGTCAAGTCAAGAGTAGAAAAGAATTTGGCTGACTTTAATGCCGACAATGACTCTTCAATCCGCGGAAGGGGGTAGGCGTCCTTGTGAGTAACGTTGTTTAATTTACGATAGTCAACGCAGAATCGCAACTGTCCATCTTTTTTCTTGACCAGCACCACCGGAGCCGCCCAAGGACTATGACTCTCCTTAATGATTCCTGACGCCATCATTTCCTCTAACATTTTCCTAACCGGTTGATAGAGAGCTGGCTCCAAAGGCCGGTGTCTTTCTTTGATTGGCACAGCATCGCCCGTAGGGATATGATGTAAAATATCAGTCACCGTTCCGAAATCAGATGAATCAGTGCTGAAGGCTTCCGGGTTTTCGAGGACAACCTGAAGGGCCCCCTCTTTTTGCATACTTGGCGTCTCCATTTCACCAATCTGTATTGCCTTCCACCACGCATTTTCAACTCTTGTCGCCATGTTATGTTGTGTTACCTCGAATTTTGGATCGATGACATCTTGAAAAGTTACCTGGGACAGCTTCGCGATGGGGTAATTACGAAACAGTCTAATGTGGTGGTTATGGGGGTTTAAGATCCTCAACGGTACTCGCCCACCCTTAACTTCCACCAATGATCTAGCTACTACAACATCATCCCGATCCAGTATGTCATTGGGCTCCACAATGGCTTCATAGTTAGTTCCCTGCGGTCCACAACGTGCTTTAGCCCATATTACCGTTTCTGAATTAGGCTGCAAGATTACTGGCCGGTGATCGGCCACTCGCACTTTCCCTACCTCCCCATCTTGGTTGGCAATCCTCTGATGTCCCTGAATCACTTTAAGGGTATGCTGCAGCGCCTGTCGCTCTAAGGTTTTTTTCCCATACAGTTCCGTTTTGAGGGCTAATATAAGCTGTTCTTGACATCTTTGGAGAATATTCATTCCAATTATGACAGGAAGAGTATTATCATCATCTACGTTGGTGACTAGACACCCTTGTTTATTCAATATAGCTTTTCCCACTTGAATATCAGTCTCAAAATACCCTTGGCACGATATTCCTAATCCATTGCTGGCAATTAATTTTAACCACGTCGGTGGTGGAAGGAAAACTTGTTCGGGTCCCCAATGCTGCTGGTACGTTTTCAATTGAATGGTGGTGACTTGGGATCCAGTGTCTAGCATAGCTGGTAACTCCACTCCATCTAGAGAGATCTGAACGACTGGACAACGCCCCACGTATTGGGGTCACCACTTCTCCGGTGTTGTTTCTATTCCATTTGTTCTCCCCGAGGATTGTTCTCCATCCTCGGGGTATTGGAGTTTAAAGCGTCATTTTGATTGCAGTTCCATTCAATGTGTCCACTAAGATTGCATCTACGACAAATTGGACGCCCTTGAGCATCAAACCGGTCAGTAGGCCTACGTCCTCCAGAACGGGGAGGGGTCCACCAATCAGATGGCATTCTTCTTCTTTCCGTTCGCCAATTACTTTCCCTAGGTTCATTGGTTTGTTTAGTGAACCTCCGAAATTCCTGGCACATCTCAGCCATCCCTGAGGTTAATTTTTCAATCTGGCCTTTGAGTGTGTTCATGGGATCGGGAGTGGAGGCTTGCGCACCTTGGACCACACGCTCTTTTATTTTTACTGAGCTTCCTACAGGTAAGTCACGAGTCATTTCCTGGAAAGCCGGCATCTCCGGGAAAGTTACTTCCTCATTTCGTTTATATCCTACCATTTTTATGGCGGCCTCTTTGAAATCCAAGAACGAACTTCTGGGTAGCTGCATTCTTAGCATACGTAGCTGGGTTCTCATATGATCTTCCCGAGACCCTTCAATGAATTGCGTGATAAGTGTTTCCTCTACATTCCTTACTTCCGCAGCGTCTACTGCTTGTATGCGCCGCAGGGCTTCCTGGAGACTCAGAGCATAGCTACGAAGGGATTCACCATCTTGTTGTTTCCTTGCATAAAACTTCATTTTCAATTCTGAAGTAGTTCTAATCTCAAAAGTATCGGCCAACCTCTGTAAAATTTGATCGATATTCTGTCTCTCATCCCTTGGCCAAGAGGTAACTTCCCGCAGGGCAGATCCCTTCAACTGACCTATAAGTATCTCCACTTGCTGACAGTCTGTTAATGGATACAAGCGAAACATACTCTTCATTTTATTTTTGAAATCCCTCAGGGAATTACCTTCCATATCTTGATCATCCCCTGTGTATGTCGGGAGCCAAGGGGCCCCGAAGTAGTAAGGTAGCGTGATAGGGTTCAATTGTGACATGACTGGATTCTGTTGAATTGAATCTCCCGATGACTGCTGACTTTGTGACATTTTCTTGGGTTGTTTTAAATTTGGAATCCTGTTCGTCGTGACGCCACTTTTGTAACACCCCGCTGATTACTGTATTAGTAAGGTCTTACCGAGACAACCGATAAGTCTCACTTTGGAGCGACTCTTTCTCTTGGGATGCAATGACCGGTTTATGAATCTCCTTACAATATATCAATTCAATGGCTATTGAAGAATATCTGGGTTTATTGTTACTCCAAACAATAACAAATGAGTTACTTTAACTCAGAATACAGAAAATATAATTCAATACATTGCATAAATAACATACATATATGAATTCACTACAGTAATGGACACAGGTCCACAGGATATTTTATTACACTGGAACTAAGACATCTTCTCCACCGTCTTTCTGTAAATTAAATGGGTTAACCCGATACTTTAGGCAAACATCGGAATACAGGCAATGACTCTATCGTTACTCAAATATCTTAACAACATGTAACACAGTAAACAGTCAAAATAGTACAATCCCCTGATGGCTGGCCAGCTAAGTTACTAACGATGGTGCACAGTTGTCGCTGTAATGAGTCTATACTCTCCTGAGAAATACAGACAACTTGGGTTAATTCCTTGGTTAAATCCTGTCTCTAGCTTTGCTTCACTGTATCGACTTTCTTTCTAAGTCTTATTATTTGTGGAGGCTGAGAGTGATACTTGCTCTACACAGCCAACAGAGTGTTAGATTGATAGTCTTGCTCTAAGTTGATGACGTTGTCATGAGAATAGCCTCGCAGGATGAGAAGAGACGATTATTTGGCTGCACCTCACTACAGCTGCGCTGTCCCTTATTTGTATAGTTCACTAAGGGGTTACTGGGAGTATTGGAAATAACTGAAGTAGGTATTTCTGGCGGAGATTGAGAATTAAATAGCAGCTCTGTATCAGTCCCTCTAGTCTGTGAAGCTGGTAAGCTGGCTGAGTAAGGTAACTGCGACAATAGCGCTTTTATCAAGACTACTGCTCCTTCCTGATCAGTGTGCTATATATGTGACTTCTCTGGCTCTGTCTCCCACTCCTGTTAAGTGTTTTTGGCTAAATGCACGGAGTCCCAAAGGGGAGCTGTCACTCACCAGCACTCCTCTAGTGTCTCTCTTCACTGGGCCCGCCTAGTACCGCCTCTGTCTCCGCCTCTGGACTTGGTTAAGAGGCAGGAGAGGGTTGTCACAAATGCCCGGCTCCGCCCTGAGCTCCGCCTTGACGGATGACTGTCACTGTCTCTCCGGAGGGCGGAGAGACGCTCCGGGACTCACTCTAAGTCCACGACTGAGACCTCCGGCTGCGCTGCCTGCGTTTTACCGCTGATCACCTCCTGACAGACGGATCACCGCTCCTCACGATGGCTCCCTCCGAACTCGGCAACCGTTAGTCTCCTAACGGTTGGCCCAGCAGCCCCTTATATCGGTTTTGTCCGGGTTCTTTTGCCCGCGCTCACTCTCCTCCTGCCAGAGTCGCGTGCGGCTCCCTACTCCTTAGCTGCAGTCCTCCATTCTCAGAGCCTGGTGCAGGGCTCCCCTTACAGTCTCATGGGAGCTACCCTGCCTCGTGCCCCCCCACATATATCTGTAGTCCAAGTCCCAACAGTATAAACCATAACTCCCCAGGGAATAGGGTAATGTCAGCCCGGGCACCAACCTTAAATACAATTGAAATAAATACAATACTACAGTGGTATTTAATGATACCAACATTAAATACAATTGAAATAAATATAATCCTACAGTGGTATTTAGTGATACCCGAACGCATGGGGTACCACACAGCGTACTGTCACAGTGCCCCTATACATAACTACCATCAGCAGAGTATAGCGCAGCATGCTCTCAGTGTCCCTATACATAGCCACCATCAGCAGAGTAGAGCGCAGTGTGCTGTCAGTGCCCCTATACATAGCCACCATCAGCAGAGTACAGTGCAGCGTGCTATCAGTTCACCTATACATAGCCACCATCAGCAGAGTATAGCGCAGTGTGCTGTCACTGCCCCTATACATAGCCACCATCAGTAGATAGTGCAGCATGCTGTCAGTTCCCCTATACATATCCACCATCAGCATAGTATAGTGCAGCGTGCTGTCAGTGCCCCTATACATAGCCACCATCAGCAGAGTATAGCGCAGCATGAAGACAGTTCCCCTATACATAGCCACCATCAGCAGAGTATAGCGCAGCATGCTCTCAGTGTCCCTATACATAGCCACCATCAGCAGAGTAGAGCGCAGTGTGCTGTCAGTGCCCCTATACATAGCCACCATCAGCAGAGTATAGTGCAGCGTGCTATCAGTTCACCTATACATAGCCACCATCAGCAGAGTATAGCGCAGTGTGCTGTCACTGCCCCTATACATAGCCACCATCAGTAGATAGTGCAGCATGCTGTCAGTTCCCCTATACATATCCACCATCAGCATAGTATAGTGCAGCGTGCTGTCAGTGCCCCTATACATAGCCACCATCAGCAGAGTATAGCGCAGCATGAAGACAGTTCCCCTATACATAGCCACCATCAGCAGAGTATACTGCAGCGTGCTGTCAGTGCCCCTATACATAGCCACCATCAGTAGATAGTGCAGCATGATGACAGTTCCCCTAAACATAGCCACCATCAGCAGAGTATAGCGCAGCGTGCTGTCAGTTCCCATATACATAGCCACCATCTGCAGAGAAAAGTACAGCGTGCTGTCAGTTCCCCTATACATAGCCACCAGCAGCAGAGTATAGCACAGCATGCTGTCACAGTGCCTCTATACATATCCACCAACAGCAGAATATAGCGCAGCATGCCGTCAGTGCCCCTATACGTAGCCACCATCAGCAGAGTATAACGCAGCATGCTGTCACTGCCCCTATACATAGCCACCATCAGCAGAGTATAGCGCAGCGTGCTGTCACAGTACCCCTATACATAGCCACCACCAGCAGAGTATAGCGCAGCATTCTGTCATTGCCCCTATACATAGCCATAAGAAGAATATAGCGCAGTGTGCTGTCACAGTGCCCCTATACATAGCCACCATCAGCAGAGTATAGCGCAGCATGCTGTCAGTGTCCCTATACATAGCCACCATCAGCAGAGTAGAGCGCAGTGTGCTGTCAGTGCCCCTAGACATAGCCACTATCAGCAGAGTATAGTGCAGCGTGCTGTCAGTTCACCTTTACATAGCCACCATCAGCAGAGTATAGCGCAGAGTGCTGTCACTGCCTCTATACATAGCCACCATCAGTAGATAGTGCAGCATGATGACAGTTCCCCTAAACATAGCCACCATCAGCAGAGTATAGTGCAGCGCGCTGTCAGTTCCCCTATACATAGCCACCATTAGCAGAGTATAGTGCAGCGTGCTGTCAGTGCCCCTATACATAGCCACCATCAGCAGAGTATAGCGCAGCATGCTGTCAGTTCCCAAATACATAGCCACCATCTGCAGAGTATAGTACATCGTGCTGTAGGTTCCCCTATACATAGCCACCATCAGCAGAGTAAAGCGCAGCGTGCTGTCACAGTGCCTCTATACATATCCACCAACAGCAGAATATAGCACAGCATGCCGTCAGTACCCCCTATACATAGCCACCATCAGCAGAGTATAGCTCAGGGTGCTGTCAGTGCCCCTATACGTAGCCTCCACCAGCAGAGTATAGCGCAGCATTCTGTCATTGCCCCTATACATAGCCATAAGAAGAATATAGCGCAGTGTGCTGTCACAGTGCCCCTATACATAGCCACCATCAGCAGAGTATAGCGCAGCATGCTGTCAGTGTCCCTATACATAGCCACCATCAGCACAGTAGAGCGCAGTGTGCTGTAAGTGCCCCTATACATAGCCACTATCAGCAGAGTATAGTGCAGCGTGCGGTCAGTTCACCTATACATAGCCACCATCAGCAGAGTATAGCGGAGGGTGCTGTCACTGCCCCTATACATAGCCACCATCAGTAGATAGTGCAGCATGATGACAGTTCCCCTAAACATAGCCACCATCAGCAGAGTATAGTGCAGCGCGCTGTCAGTTCCCCTATACATAGCCACCATCAGCAGAGTATAGCGCAGCGTGCTGTCAGTTCCCAAATACATAGCCACCAACTGCAGAGTATAGTACATCGTGCTGTCAGTTCCCCTATACATAGCCACCATCAGCAGAGTATAGCGCAGCGTGCTGTCACAGTTCCTCTATACATATCCACCAACAGCAGAATATAGCACAGCATGCCATCAGTACCCCCTATACATAGCCACCATCAGCAGAGAATAGCTCAGGGTGCTGTCAGTGCCCCTATACGTAGCCTCCATCAGCAGAGTATAGCGCAGCATGCTGTCACAGTGCCCCTATACATAACCACCTTCAGCAGAGAATAGCGTAGCGTGCTGTCACATTGCCCCTATACATAGCCTCCATCAGCAGAGTATAGCGCAGCATACTGTCAGTGCCCCTAAACATAGCAACCATCATCAGAATATAGTGCAGCGTGCTGTCAGTGCCGCTATACATAGCCACCATAAGCAGAGTATAGTGCAGCATGCTGTCACTGCCCCTATACATAGCCAACATCTGCAGAGTATAGTGCAGCGTGCTGTCAGTGCCCCTATACATAGCTACCATCAGCAGAGTATAGCGCAGCATTCTGTCAGTGCCCCTATACATAGCCATCAGCAGAGTAGAGCGCAGCGTGCTATCAGTGCCCCTATACATAGCCACCATCAGAAGAGTATAGTGAAGCATGCAGTCAGTTCCCCTATACATAGCCACCATCAGCAGAGTATAGCACAGCATGCTGTCACAGTGCTCCTATACATAGCCACCATCAGCAGAGTATAGCGCAGCATTCTGTCAGTGCCCCTATACATAGCCATAAGCAGAGTATAGCCCAGTGATCTGTCACAGTGCCCCTATACATAACCACCATCAGCAGAGTATAGCGCAGCATTCTGTCAGTGCCCCTATACATAGCCATAAGCAGAATATAGTGCAGTGTGCTGTCACAGTGCCCCTATACATTGCCACCATAAGCAGAGTATAGCACAGCATGCTGTCAGAGCCCCTATACATAGCCACTATCAGCAGAGTATAGCGCAGGGAGCTGTCAGTGCCCCTATACATAGCCACCATCAGCAGAGTATAGCGCAGCGTGCTGTCAGTTCCCATATACATAGCCACCATTCGCAGAGTATAGTGCAGCGTGCTGTCAGATCCCCTATACATAGCCACCATCAGCAGAGTATAGCTCAGGGTGCTGTCAGTGCCCCTATACGTAGCCTCCATCAGCAGAGTATAGTGCAGAATGCTGTCACAGTGCCCCTATACATAGCCACCACCAGCAGAGTATAGCGCAGCATTCTCTCATTGCCCCTATACATAGCCATAAGAAGAATATAGCGCAGTGTGCTGTCACAGTGCCCCTATACATAGCCACCATCAGCAGAGTATAGCACAGCATGCTGTCAGTGTCCCTATACATAGCCACCATCAGCAGAGTAGAGCGCAGTGTGCAGTAAGTGCCCCTATACATAGCCACTATCAGCAGAGTATAGTGCAGCGTGCGGTCAGTTCACCTATACATAGCCACCATCAGCAGAGTATAGCGCAGGGTGCTGTCACTGCCCCTATACATAGCCACCATCAGTAGATAGTGCAGCATGATGACAGTTCCCCTAAACATAGCCACCATCAGCAGAGTATAGTGCAGCGCGCTGTCAGTTCACCTATACATAGCCACCATTAGCAGAGTATAGTGCAGCGTGCTGTCAGTGCCCCTATACATAGCCACCATCAGTAGAGTATAGCGCAGCATGCTGTCAGTTCCCAAATACATAGCCACCATCTGCAGAGTATAGTACATCGTGCTGTCAGTTCCCCTATACATAGCCACCATCAGCAGAGTATAGCGCAGCGTGCTGTCACAGTTCCTCTATACATATCCACCAACAGCAGAATATAGCACAGCATGCCGTCAGTACCCCCTATACATAGCCACCATCAGCAGAGTATAGCTCAGGGTGCTGTCAGTGCCCCTATACGTAGCCTCCATCAGCAGAGTATAGCGCAGCATGCTGTCACAGTGCCCCTATACATAACCACCTTCAGCAGAGAATAGCGTAGCGTGCTGTCACATTGCCCCTATACATAGCCACCATCAGCTGAGTATAGCGCAGCATACTATCAGTCCCGCTAAACATAGCAACCATCATCAGAATATAGTGCAGCGTGCTGTCAGTGCCGCTATACATAGCTACCATCAGCAGAGTATAGCGCAGCATTCTGTCAGTGCCCCTATACTTAGTCATCAGCAGAGTAGAGCGCAGCATGCTATCAGTGCCCCTATACATAGCCACCATCAGTAGAGTATAGTGCAGCATGCTGTCAGTTCCCCTATACATAGCCACCATCAGCAGAGTATAGCACAGCATGCTGTCACAGTGCTCCTATACATAGCCACCTTCAGCAGAGTATAGCGCAGCATTCTGTCAGTGCCCCTATACATAGCCATAAGCAGAGTATAGCCCAGTGATCTGTCACAGTGCCCCTATACATAACCACCATCATCAGAGTATAGCGCAGCATTCTGTCAGTGCCCCTATACATAGCCATAAGCAGAATATAGTGCAGTGTGCTGTCACAGTGCCCCTATACATTGCCACCATCAGCAGAGTATAGCGCAGCATGCTGTCAGTGCCCCTATACATAGCCACCATCAGCAGAGTATAGCGCAGGGAGCTGTCAGTGCCCCTATACATAGCCACCATCAGCAGAGTATAGCGCAGCGTGCTGTTAGTTCCCATATACATAGCCACCATCCGCAGAGCATAGTGCAGCGTGCTGTCAGATCCCCTATACATAGCCACCATCAGCAGAGTATAGCACAGCATGCTGTCGCAGTGCCTCTATACATAGCCACAATCAGTAGAGCATAGTGCAGCATGCTGTCAGTTGCCCTATACATAGCCACCATCAGCAGATTATAGTGCAGCATGCTGTCAGTGCCCCCATACGTAGCCACCATCAGCAGAGTATAGCACAGCCTGCTGTCAGTTCCCATATACATAGCCACCATCCGCAGAGTATATTGCAGTGTGCTGTCAGTTCACCTATACATAGCCACCATCAGCAGAGTATAGCATAGCATGCTGTCACAGTGCCTCTATACATAGCCACCATCAGCAGAGTATAGCGCAGGGTGCTGTCAGTGTCCCCTAAACATAGCCACCATCAGCTGAGTATAGAGCAAGGTGCTGTCAGTGCCCCTACACATAGCCACCATCAGCAAAGTATAGTGCAGCGTGCTGTCACAGTGCCCCTATACATATTCACCATCAGTAGAGTAGAGTGCAGCATGCTGTTAGTTCCCCTATACATAGCCACCATCAGCAGATTATAGTGCAGCATGCTGTCAGTGCTCCTATACATAGCCACCATCAGCAGAGTAGAGCGCAGTGTGCAGTAAGTGCCCCTATACATAGCCACTATCAGCAGAGTATAGTGCAGCGTGCGGTCAGTTCACCTATACATAGCCACCATCAGCAGAGTATAGCGCAGGGTGCTGTCACTGCCCCTATACATAGCCACCATCAGTAGATAGTGCAGCATGATGACAGTTCCCCTAAACATAGCCACCATCAGCAGAGTATAGTGCAGCGCGCTGTCAGTTCACCTATACATAGCCACCATTAGCAGAGTATAGTGCAGCGTGCTGTCAGTGCCCCTATACATAGCCACCATCAGTAGAGTATAGCGCAGCATGCTGTCAGTTCCCAAATACATAGCCACCATCTGCAGAGTATAGTACATCGTGCTGTCAGTTCCCCTATACATAGCCACCATCAGCAGAGTATAGCGCAGCGTGCTGTCACAGTTCCTCTATACATATCCACCAACAGCAGAATATAGCACAGCATGCCGTCAGTACCCCCTATACATAGCCACCATCAGCAGAGTATAGCTCAGGGTGCTGTCAGTGCCCCTATACGTAGCCTCCATCAGCAGAGTATAGCGCAGCATGCTGTCACAGTGCCCCTATACATAACCACCTTCAGCAGAGAATAGCGTAGCGTGCTGTCACATTGCCCCTATACATAGCCACCATCAGCTGAGTATAGCGCAGCATACTATCAGTCCCGCTAAACATAGCAACCATCATCAGAATATAGTGCAGCGTGCTGTCAGTGCCGCTATACATAGCTACCATCAGCAGAGTATAGCGCAGCATTCTGTCAGTGCCCCTATACTTAGTCATCAGCAGAGTAGAGCGCAGCATGCTATCAGTGCCCCTATACATAGCCACCATCAGTAGAGTATAGTGCAGCATGCTGTCAGTTCCCCTATACATAGCCACCATCAGCAGAGTATAGCACAGCATGCTGTCACAGTGCTCCTATACATAGCCACCTTCAGCAGAGTATAGCGCAGCATTCTGTCAGTGCCCCTATACATAGCCATAAGCAGAGTATAGCCCAGTGATCTGTCACAGTGCCCCTATACATAACCACCATCATCAGAGTATAGCGCAGCATTCTGTCAGTGCCCCTATACATAGCCATAAGCAGAATATAGTGCAGTGTGCTGTCACAGTGCCCCTATACATTGCCACCATCAGCAGAGTATAGCGCAGCATGCTGTCAGTGCCCCTATACATAGCCACCATCAGCAGAGTATAGCGCAGGGAGCTGTCAGTGCCCCTATACATAGCCACCATCAGCAGAGTATAGCGCAGCGTGCTGTTAGTTCCCATATACATAGCCACCATCCGCAGAGCATAGTGCAGCGTGCTGTCAGATCCCCTATACATAGCCACCATCAGCAGAGTATAGCACAGCATGCTGTCGCAGTGCCTCTATACATAGCCACAATCAGTAGAGCATAGTGCAGCATGCTGTCAGTTGCCCTATACATAGCCACCATCAGCAGATTATAGTGCAGCATGCTGTCAGTGCCCCCATACGTAGCCACCATCAGCAGAGTATAGCACAGCCTGCTGTCAGTTCCCATATACATAGCCACCATCCGCAGAGTATATTGCAGTGTGCTGTCAGTTCACCTATACATAGCCACCATCAGCAGAGTATAGCATAGCATGCTGTCACAGTGCCTCTATACATAGCCACCATCAGCAGAGTATAGCGCAGGGTGCTGTCAGTGTCCCCTAAACATAGCCACCATCAGCTGAGTATAGAGCAAGGTGCTGTCAGTGCCCCTACACATAGCCACCATCAGCAAAGTATAGTGCAGCGTGCTGTCACAGTGCCCCTATACATATTCACCATCAGTAGAGTAGAGTGCAGCATGCTGTTAGTTCCCCTATACATAGCCACCATCAGCAGATTATAGTGCAGCATGCTGTCAGTGCTCCTATACATAGCCACCATCAGCAGAGTATAGCGCAGCGTGCTGTCACAGTGCCCCTATACATAGCCACCATCAGCAGATTATAGTGCAGCATGCTGTCAGTGCCCCCATACATAGCCACCATCAGCAGAGTATAGTGCAGCATGTTGTCACAGTGCCTCTATACATAGCCACCATCAGCAGAGTATAGTGCAGCATGTTGTTAGTGCCCCTATACATAGCCACCATCAGCAGAGTATAGCGCAGCATTCTGTCAGTGCCTCTATACATAGCCATAAGCAGAGTATAGCGCAGCGTGCTGTCAGTGCCCCTATACATAGCCACCATCAGCAGAGTATAGTGCAGCGTGCTGTCACAGTGCCCGTATACATAGCCACCATCATCAGAGTATAGCGCAGCATGCTGTCAGTGCCCCTATACGTAGCCACCATCAGCAAAGTATAGCGCAGCATGCTCTCACTGCCCGTAAACATAGCCACCATCAGCAGAGTATAGCGCAGCGTGCTGTCAGTGCCCCTATACATAGCCACCATCAGTAGAGTATAGCGCAGCGTGCTGTCAGTTCCCAAATACATAGCCACCATCTGCAGAGTATAGTACATCGTGCTGTCAGTTCCCCTATACATAGCCACCATCAGCAGAGTATAGCGCAGCGTGCTGTCACAGTTCCTCTATACATATCCACCAACAGCAGAATATAGCACAGCATGCCGTCAGTACCCCCTATACATAGCCACCATCAGCAGAGTATAGCTCAGGGTGCTGTCAGTGCCCCTATACGTAGCCTCCATCAGCAGAGTATAGCGCAGCATGCTGTCACAGTGCCCCTATACATAACCACCTTCAGCAGAGAATAGCGTAGCGTGCTGTCACATTGCCCCTATACATAGCCACCATCAGCAGAGTATAGCGCAGCATACTATCAGTGCCGCTAAACATAGCAACCATCATCAGAATATAGTGCAGCGTGCTGTCAGTGCCGCTATACATAGCTACCATCAGCAGAGTATAGCACAGCATTCTGTCAGTGCCCCTATACTTAGCCATCAGCAGAGTAGAGCGCAGCATGCTATCAGTGCCCCTATACATAGCCACCATCAGTAGAGTATAGTGCAGCATGCTGTCAGTTCCCCTATACATAGCCACCATCAGCAGAGTATAGCACAGCATGCTGTCACAGTGCTCCTATACATAGCCACCTTCAGCAGAGTATAGCGCAGCATTCTGTCAGTGCCCCTATACATAGCCATAAGCAGAGTATAGCCCAGTGATCTGTCACAGTGCCCCTATACATAACCACCATCATCAGAGTATAGCGCAGCATTCTGTCAGTGCCCCTATACATAGCCATAAGCAGAATATAGTGCAGTGTGCTGTCACAGTGCCCCTATACATTGCCACCATCAGCAGAGTATAGCGCAGCATGCTGTCAGTGCCCCTATACATAGCCACCATCAGCAGAGTATAGCGCAGGGAGCTGTCAGTGCCCCTATACATAGCCACCATCAGCAGAGTATAGCGCAGCGTGCTGTTAGTTCCCATATACATAGCCACCATCCGCAGAGCATAGTGCAGCGTGCTGTCAGATCCCCTATACATAGCCACCATCAGCAGAGTATAGCACAGCATGCTGTCGCAGTGCCTCTATGCATAGCCACAATCAGTAGAGCATAGTGCAGCATGCTGTCAGTTGCCCTATACATAGCCACCATCAGCAGATTATAGTGCAGCATGCTGTCAGTGCCCCCATACGTAGCCACCATCAGCAGAGTATAGCACAGCCTGCTGTCAGTTCCCATATACATAGCCACCATCCGCAGAGTATATTGCAGTGTGCTGTCAGTTCACCTATACATAGCCACCATCAGCAGAGTATAGCATAGCATGCTGTCACAGTGCCTCTATACATAGCCACCATCAGCAGAGTATAGCGCAGGGTGCTGTCAGTGTCCCCTAAACATAGCCACCATCAGCAGAGTATAGAGCAAGGTGCTGTCAGTGCCCCTACACATAGCCACCATCAGCAAAGTATAGTGCAGCGTGCTGTCACAGTGCCCCTATACATATTCACCATCAGTAGAGTAGAGTGCAGCATGCTGTTAGTTCCCCTATACATAGCCACCATCAGCAGATTATAGTGCAGCATGCTGTCAGTGCTCCTATACATAGCCACCATCAGCAGAGTATAGCGCAGCGTGCTGTCACAGTGCCCCTATACATAGCCACCATCAGCAGATTATAGTGCAGCATGCTGTCAGTGCCCCCATACATAGCCACCATCAGCAGAGTATAGTGCAGCATGTTGTCACAGTGCCTCTATACATAGCCACCATCAGCAGAGTATAGTGCAGCATGTTGTTAGTGCCCCTATACATAGCCACCATCAGCAGAGTATAGCGCAGCATTCTGTCAGTGCCTCTATACATAGCCATAAGCAGAGTATAGCGCAGCGTGCTGTCAGTGCCCCTATACATAGCCACCATCAGCAGAGTATAGTGCAGCGTGCTGTCACAGTGCCCGTATACATAGCCACCATCATCAGAGTATAGCGCAGCATGCTGTCAGTGCCCCTATACGTAGCCACCATCAGCAGAGTATAGCGCAGCATGCTCTCACTGCCCGTAAACATAGCCACCATCAGCAGAGTATAGCACAGCGTGCTGCCACAGTGCCCCTATACATAACTACCATCAGCAGAGTATAGCGCAGCATTCTGTCAGTGCCCCTATACATAGCCATAAGCAGAGTATAGCGCAGTGTTCTGTCACAGAGCCCCTATACATAGCCACCACCAACAGAGTATAGCGCAGCATTCTGTCAGTGCCCCTATACATAGCCATAAGCAGAATATAGCGCAGTGTGCTGTCACAGTGCCCCTATACATAGCCACCATCAGCAAAGTATAGAGCCGCAATGATGTCAGTGTCCCTATACATAGCCACCATCAGCAGAGTAGACGCAGTGTGCTGTCAGTGCCCCTATACATAGCCACCATCAGCAGAGTATAGTGCAGCGTGCTGTCAGTTCACCTATACATAGCCACCATCAGCAGAGTATAGCACAGCATGCTGTCACAGTGCCTCTATACATAGCCACCATCAGCAGAGTATAGCGCACGGTGCTGTCAGTGCCCCCTATACATAGCCACCATCAGCAGAGTATAGCACAAGGTGCTGTCAGTGCCCCTATACATAGCCACCATCAGCAGAGTATAGTGCAGCGTGCTGTCACAGTGCCCCTATACATAGCCACCATCAGTAGAGTATAGTGCAGCATGCTGTTAGTTCCCCTATACATAGCCACCATGAGCAGATTATAGTGTAGCATGCTGTCAGTGCCCCTATACATAGCCACCATCAGCAGAGTATAGCGCAGCGTGCTGTCACAGTGCCCACATACATAGCCACCATCAGCAGAGTATAGTGCAGCATGCTGTTAGTGCCCCTATACATAGCCACCATCAGCAGAGTAGAGCACAGTGTGCTGTCAGTGCCCCTATACATAGCCACCATCAGTAGAATATAGTGCAGCATGCTGTCAGTTCCCCTATACATAGCCACCATCAGCAGAGTATAGTGCAGCATTCTGTCAGTGCCTCTATACATAGCCATAAGCAGAGTATAGCTCAGCGTGCTGTCAGTGCCCCTATACATAGCCACCGTCAGCAGAGAATAGTGCAGCGTGCTGTCACAGTGCCCGTATACATAGCCACCATCATCAGAGTATAGCGCAGCATGCTGTCAGTGCCCCTATACGTAGCCACCATCAGCAGAGTATAGCGCAGCATGCTGTCACTGCCCCTATACATAGCCACCATCAGCTGAGTTTAGCGCAGTGTACTGTCTCAGTGCCCCTATACATAACTACCATCAGCAGAGTATAGCGCAGCATGCTGTGAGTGTCCCTATACATAGCCACCATCAGCAGAGTATAGCGCAGTGTGCTGTCACTGCCTCTATACATTGCCACCATCAGTAGATAGAGCAGCATGCTGTCAGTTCCCCTATACATATCCACCATCAGCATAGTATAGTGCAGCGTGCTGTCAGTGCCCCTATACATAGCCACCATCAGCAGAGTATAGCGCAGCATGATGACAGTTCCCCTATACATAGCCACCATCAGCAAAGTATACCGCAGCGTGCTGTCAGTGCCCCTATACATAGCCACCATCAGTAGATAGTGCAGCATGATGACAGTTCCCCTAAACATAGCCACCATCAGCAGAGTATAGCGCAGCGTGTTGTCAGTTCCCATATACATAGCCACCATCTGCGGAGTATAGTACAGCGTGCTGTCAGTTCCCCTATACATAGCCACCAGCAGCAGAGTATAGCACAGCATGCTGTCACAGTGCCTCTATACATATCCACCAACAGCAGAATATAGCGCAGCATGCCGTCAGTGCCCCTATACGTAGCCACCATCAGCAGAGTATAGCGCAGCATGCTGTCACTGCCCCTATACATAGCCACCATCAGCAGAGTATAGCGCAGCGTGCTGTCACAGTGCCCCTATACATAGCCACCACCAGCAGAGTATAGCGCAGCATTCTGTCATTGCCCCTATACATAGCCATAAGAAGAATATAGCGCAGTGTGCTGTCACAGTGCCCCTATACATAGCCACCATCAGTAGAGTATAGTGCAGCGTGCTGTCAGTTCCCCTATACATAGCCACCTTCAGCAGAGTATAGCGCAGCATTCTGTCAGTGCCCCTATACATAGCCATAAGCAGAGTATAGCCCAGTATTCTGTCACAGTGCCCCATACATAACCACCATCAGCAGAGTATAGCGCAGCATTCTGTCAGTGCCCCTATACATATCCACCATCAGCAGAATATAGCGCAGTGTGCTGTCACAGTGCCCCTGTACATAGCCACAATCAGCAGAGTATAGCGCAGCATGCTGTCAGTGCCCCTATGCATAGCCACCATCAGCAGAGTATAGCGCAGCATGCTGTCAGTGCCCCTATACATAGCCACCATCAGCAGAGTATAGAGCAGGGTGCTGTCAGTGCCCCTATACATAGCCTCCATCAGCAGAGTATAGCACAGCGTGCTGTCAGTTCCCATATACATAGCCACCATCCACAGAGTATAGTGCAGTGTGCTGTCAGTTCCCCTATACATAGCCCCCATCAGCAGAGTATAGCACAGCATGCTGTTGCAGTGCCTCTATACATAGCCACCATCAGTAGAGTATAGTGCAGCATGCTGTCAGTTCCACTATACATAGCCACCATCAGCAGATTATATTGCAGCATGCTGTCAGTGCCCCTATACATAGCCACCATCAGCAGATTATAGTGCAGCATGCTGTCAGTGCCCCCATACATAGCCACCGTCAGCAGAGTATAGCACAGCGTGCTGTCAGTTCCCATATACATAGCCACCATCCGCAGAGTATATTGCAGTGTGCTGTCAGTTCACCTATACATAGCCACCATCAGCAGAGTATAGCACAGCATGCTGTCACAGTGCCTCTATACACAGCCACCATCAGCAGAGTATAGCGCAGGGTGCTGTCAGTGCCCCCTATACATACCAACCATCAGCAGAGTATAGCACAAGGTGCTGTCAGTGCCCCTATACATAGCCACCATCAGCAGAGTATAGTGCAGCGTGCTGTCACAGTGCCCCTATACATAGCCACCATCAGTAGAATATAGTGCAGCATGCTGTTAGTTCCCCTATACATAGCCACCATCAGCAGATTATAGTGCAGCATGCTGTTAGTGCCCCTATACATAGCCACCATCAGCAGAGTATAGCGCAGCGTGCGGTCACAGTGCCCCCATACATAGCCACCATCAGCAGAGTATAGTGCAGCATGCTGTCACAGTGCCTCTAAACATAGCCCCATCAGCAGAGTATAGTGCAGCATGCTGTTAGTGCCCCTATACATAGCCACCATCAGCAGAGTAGAGCACATTGTGCTGTCAGTGCCCCTATACATGGCCACCATCAGTAGAGTATAGTGCAGCATGCTGTCATTTCCCGTATACATAGCCACCATCAGTAGAGTATAGTCCAGCGTGCTGTCCGTTCCCCTATACATAGCCATAAGCAGAGTATAGCGCAGCGTGCTGTCAGTGCCCCTATACATAGCCACCATCAGCAGAGAATAGTGCAGCGTGCTGTCACAGTGCCCCTACACATAGCCACCATCATCAGAGTATAGCGCAGCATACTGTCAGTGCCCCTATACGTAGCCACCATCAGCAGAGAATAGTGCAGCGTGCTGTCACAGTGCCCGTACACATAGCCACCATCATCAGAGTATAGCGCAGCATGCTGTCAGTGCCCCTATACGTAGCCACCATCAGCAGAGTATAGCGCAGCATGCTGTCACTGCCCCTATACATAGCCACCATCAGTAGAGTATAGCGCTTTTGTAACACCCCGCTGATTACTGTATTAGTAAGGTCTTACCGAGACAACCGATAAGTCTCACTTTGGAGCGACTCTTTCTCTTGGGATGCAATGACCGGTTTATGAATCTCCTTACAATATATCAATTCAATGGCTATTGAAGAATATCTGGGTTTATTGTTACTCCAAACAATAACAAATGAGTTACTTTAACTCAGAATACAGAAAATATAATTCAATACATTGCATAAATAACATACATATATGAATTCACTACAGTAATGGACACAGGTCCACGGGATATTTTATTACACTGGAACCAAGACATCTTCTCCACCGTCTTTCTGTAAATTAAATGGGTTAACCCGATACTTTAGGCAAACATCGGAATACAGGCAATGACTCTATCGTTACTCAAATATCTTAACAACATGTAACACAGTAAACAGTCAAAATAGTACAATCCCCTGATGGCTGGCCAGCTAAGTTACTAACGATGGTGCACAGTTGTCGCTGTAATGAGTCTATACTCTCCTGAGAAATACAGACAACTTGGGTTAATTCCTTGGTTAAATCCTGTCTCTAGCTTTGCTTCACTGTATCGACTGTCTTTCTAAGTCTTATTATTTGTGGAGGCTGAGAGTGATACTTGCTCTACACAGCCAACAGAGTGTTAGATTGATAGTCTTGCTCTAAGTTGATGACGCTGTCATGAGAATAGCCTCGCAGGATGAGAAGAGACGATTATTTGGCTGCACCTCACTACAGCTGCGCTGTCCCTTATTTGTATAGTTCACTAAGGGGTTACTGGGAGTATTGGAAATAACTGAAGTAGGTATTTCTGGCGGAGATTGAGAATTAAAGAGCAGCTCTGTATCAGTCCCTCTAGTCTGTGAAGCTGGTAAGCTGGCTGAGTAAGGTAACTGCGACAATAGTGCTTTTATCAAGACTACTGCTCCTTCCTGATCAGTGTGCTATATATGTGACTTCTCTGGCTCTGTCTCCCACTCCTGTTAAGTGTTTTTGGCTAAATGCACGGAGTCCCAAAGGGGAGCTGTCACTCACCAGCACTCCTCTAGTGTCTCTCTTCACTGGGCCCGCCTAGTACCGCCTCTGTCTCCGCCTCCGGACTTGGTTAAGAGGCAGGAGAGGGTTGTCACAAATGCCTTCGGCTCCGCCCTGAGCTCCGCCTTGACGGATGACTGTCACTGTCTCTCCGGAGGGCGGAGAGACGCTCCGGGACTCACTCTAAGTCCACGACTGAGACCTCCGGCTGCGCTGCCTGCGTTTTACCGCTGATCACCTCCTGACAGACGGATCACCGCTCCTCACGATGGCTCACTCCGAACTCGGCAACCGTTAGTCTCCTAACGGTTGGCCCAGCAGCCCCTTATATCGGTTTTGTCCGGGTTCTTTTGCCCGCGCTCACTCTCCTCCTGCCAGAGTCGCGTGCGGCTCCCTACTCCTTAGCTGCAGTCCTCCATTCTCAGAGCCTGGTGCAGGGCTCCCCTTACAGTCTCATGGGAGCTACCCTGCCTCGTGCCTAATTCATAGGCTGTTTTTAGTCTACGCTGATGTTCAGCTACCCATTCGTTTTGAGTGTTTTCATCTCGTGTATCTTCCAAAGATATTCCCAGTTGTACATCTACAGGCAGTTGTCCCTGGCGTCCGAACAATAGATAGTAGGGAGTGTATCCCGTGGTCTGGTGGATGGTATTATTATAAACATAGACCAATTCGGCTAGTAAGGTGGGCCACTCATTTCGTTGTGGTAAAGGAATGGCTCGGAGTAAATTGATGATGGTTTGATTCATTCGCTCGCAAACGCCATTCCCTTGGGGGTGATAGGGTGTGGTTCTTAATTTCTCACACCCATACAAGTTACATAGTTCTTGAAACAGGTGAGACTCAAAGGCTGAGCCTTGGTCCGTGAGGACTTTTCTCGGATAGCCGTATGGACGTACGAAAGCTCTCCAAAATATCTCCGCAGTGGTTTTTGCAGTAATGTCCCGAACCGGCAAAATGACGGCATACTTGGTGTAATGGTCTACCATTGTGAGGGCATACTGATAACCCGTGCGACTTCTCTCCAATTTCACATGATCGATGGTGACCATTTCTAGAGGATGACAAGTAATTATGGGGTGTAAAGGAGCTTTCTGTGACGTAGGCATTCTTCTCCTTAGGGCACATGGGACACATGCATTGCACCATTTCTCTATGTCCTGGCGCATATTTGTCCAGTAGAATCGTATCCTTAAACTTGCTTCAGTTTTTTGGTATCCGAAGTGTCCTGACCTATCATGGTAGGCCTGCAGAACCGAGTCAACTTCTGCTTTGGGTACAACAATTTGAATAATTGGGGAATGAGTTTTGGGATCGGTACTGTTTCGAATCAGGAGGTGATGCCTCACAGACAATCTGTCTCGCTGTCCCCACAGTTTCAGCAATTCCGATGAGACCTTTTGCCGTACTAACTTGGGTAGGAAACTACGGTTTTGAATCAGCTTCTTGAGTTGTTGGAGGATGGGACTATTCTCCTGCAATTGTCGCCATAGATGGTCTCTGTTTTCATTGACTTCAGACTCCATATCAATCCCCTCTGATGTATGATATTTTGTTTGATCCTTTTTGGTATTCGTTTGAATGTGGGCATCTCAATTGCCTCTTCTTCATCACCCGTTTCTGGTGTTTCTTTACTCGATGGCATTCTAGACAGGGCATCTGCATTTTTATTACTCTTTCCACTTTGGTATCGAATATCGATGGGGAAGTTAGCCAATCTGGAGACCCACCGCTGTTCCAGAGCGCCTAGTTGAGTAGTGGGGAGATGTGCCAAAGGACTACAGTCAGTGAATGCGATAAAGGGAGTGGCTAGCAAATAGTGCTTACATTTTTCAGTTACCGCCCAAACAAGTGCCAGTAGCTCTAATTTAAAGGCGCTGTAGTTGGAATCATTTCTCTCAGTGCGCCTTAGACTTCGGCTTGCATAAGCGATGACACGCTCTCTTCCTTCCTGCACTTGTGACAGGACTGCTCCCAATCCCAAATTGCTAGCATCGGTGTACAGATGGAATGGATGGCTATAATCTGGGTAAGTCAACAACGGTGCTTGCGTAAGTATGGTCTTTAGTTGATCAAAGGCCTCCTGGCACTGTGAAGTCCACAGCACTGGGACATTTCTAGTACGTCCAGTATTCGGAATTCCCCGCAACAATTCATGGATAGGGGCTGCAATCTCAGCAAAGTGCTCAACGAAGCGACGATAATACCCCACGAAGCCTAAAAATCGTCTGACATCTTTGATAGTCCGTGGAATGGGCCACTCTTTTACTACTTGAATTTTATCCGGATCCGGCGCAACTCCTTCCGCGCTCACAATGTGCCCCAGGTAGGAAACTTCAGACTTGAGGAGGTAGCATTTGGACGGCTTCAACTTGAGTCCATGTTTGATTAGTTGTTCAAAGACTTCTCTCAAGTGTTGCAGATGGTCTTGGTAGGTTTTAGAAAAAATTATTACGTCATCCAAATATAGCAGGACCATCTCAAAGTTTCTATGCCCCAAGCAATGCTCCATAACTCGTTGAAAGGTTCCTGGAGCGTTACAGAGTCCAAAAGGCATCCTTTCAAATTCAAACAAGCCCATTGGTGTTATAAAGGCAGTTTTTTCTTTATCTTCTGGAGCCATCTGTACTTGCCAGTATCCACTGGTCAAGTCAAGAGTAGAAAAGAATTTGGCTGACTTTAATGCCGACAATGACTCTTCAATCCGCGGAAGGGGGTAGGCGTCCTTGTGAGTAACGTTGTTTAATTTACGATAGTCAACGCAGAATCGCAACTGTCCATCTTTTTTCTTGACCAGCACCACCGGAGCCGCCCAAGGACTATGACTCTCCTTAATGATTCCTGACGCCATCATTTCCTCTAACATTTTCCTAACCGGTTGATAGAGAGCTGGCTCCAAAGGCCGGTGTCTTTCTTTGATTGGCACAGCATCGCCCGTAGGGATATGATGTAAAATATCAGTCACCGTTCCGAAATCAGATGAATCAGTGCTGAAGGCTTCCGGGTTTTCGAGGACAACCTGAAGGGCCCCCTCTTTTTGCATACTTGGCGTCTCCATTTCACAAATCTGTATTGCTTTCCACCACGCAATTTCAACTCTTGTCGCCATGTTATGTTGTGTTACCTCGAATTTTGGATCGATGACATCTTGAAAAGTTACCAGGGACAGCTTCGCGATGGGGTAATTACGAAACAGTCTAATGTGGTGGTTATGGGGGTTTAAGATCCTCAACGGTACTCGCCCACCCTTAACTTCCACCAATGATCTAGCTACTACGACATCATCCCGATCCAGTATGTCATTGGGCTCCACAATGGCTTCATAGTTAGTTCCCTGCGGTCCACAACGTGCTTTAGCCCATATTACCGTTTCTGAATTAGGCTGCAAGATTACTGGCCGGTGATCGGCCACTCACACTTTCCCTACCTCCCCATCTTGGTTGGCGATCCTCTGATGTCCCTGAATCACTTTAAGGGTATGCTGCAGCGCCTGTCGCTCTAAGGTTTTTTTCCCATACAGTTCCGTTTTGAGGGCTAATATAAGCTGTTCTTGACATCTTTGGAGAATATTCATTCCAATTATGACAGGAATAGTATTATCATCATCTACGTTGGTGACTAGACACCCTTGTTTATTCAATATAGCTTTTCCCACTTGAATATCAGTCTCAAAATACCCTTGGCACGATATTCCTAATCCATTGCTGGCAATTAATTTTAACCACGTCGGTGGTGGAAGGAAAACTTGTTCGGGTCCCCAATGCTGCTGGTACGTTTCAATTGAATGGTGGTGACTTGGGATCCAGTGTCTAGCATAGCTGGTAACTCCACTCCATCTAGAGAGATCTGAACGACTGGACAACGCCCCACGTATTGGGGTCACCACTTCTCCGGTGTTGTTTCTATTCCATTTGTTCTCCCCGAGGATTGTTCTCCATCCTCGGGGTATTGGAGTTTAAAGCGTCATTTTGATTGCAGTTCCATTCAATGTGTCCACTAAGATTGCATCTACGACAAATTGGACGCCCTTGAGCATCAAACCGGTCAGTAGGCCTACGTCCTCCAGAACGGGGAGGGGTCCACCAATCAGACGGCATTCTTCTTCTTTCCGTTCGCCAATTACTTTCCCTAGGTTCATTGGTTTGTTTAGTGAACCTCCGAAATTCCTGGCACATCTCAGCCATCCCTGAGGTTAATTTTTCAATCTGGTCTTTGAGTGTGTTCATGGGATCGGGAGTGGAGGCTTGCGCACCTTGGACCACACGCTCTTTTATTTTTACTGAGCTTCCTACAGGTAAGTCACGAGTCATTTCCTGGAAAGCCGGCATCTCCGGGAAAGTTACTTCCTCATTTCGTTTATATCCTACCATTTTTATGGCGGCCTCTTTGAAATCCAAGAACGAACTTCTGGGTAGCTGCATTCTTAGCATACGTAGCTGGGTTCTCATATGATCTTCCGAGAACCTTCAATGAATTGCGTGATAAGTTTTTCCTCTACATTCCTTACTTCCGCAGCGTCTACTGCTTGTATGCGCCGCAGGGCTTCCTGGAGACTCAGAGCATAGCTACGAAGGGATTCACCATCTTGTTGTTTCCTTGCATAAAACTTCATTTTCAATTCTGAAGTAGTTCTAATCTCAAAAGTATCGGCCAACCTCTGTAAAATTTGATCGATATTCTGTCTCTCATCCCTTGGCCAAGAGGTAACTTCCCGCAGGGCAGATCCCTTCAACTGACCTATAAGTATCTCCACTTGCTGACAGTCTGTTAATGGATACAAGCGAAACATACTCTTCATTTTATTTTTGAAATCCCTCAGGGAATTACCTTCCATATCTTGATCATCCTCTGTGTATGTCGGGAGCCAAGGGGCCCCAAAGTAGTAAGGTAGCGTGATAGGGTTCAATTGTGACATGACTGGATTCTGTTGAATTGAATCTCCCGATGACTGCTGACTTTGTGACATTTTCTTGGGTTGTTTTAAATTTGGAATCCTGTTCGTCGTGACGCCACTTTTGTAACACCCCGCTGATTACTGTATTAGTAAGGTCTTACCGAGACAACCGATAAGTCTCACTTTGGAGCGACTCTTTCTCTTGGGATGCAATGACCGGTTTATGAATCTCCTTACAATATATCAATTCAATGGCTATTGAAGAATATCTGGGTTTATTGTTACTCCAAACAATAACAAATGAGTTACTTTAACTCAGAATACAGAAAATATAATTCAATACATTGCATAAATAACATACATATATGAATTCACTACAGTAATGGACACAGGTCCACGGGATATTTTATTACACTGGAACCAAGACATCTTCTCCACCGTCTTTCTGTAAATTAAATGGGTTAACCCGATACTTTAGGCAAACATCGGAATACAGGCAATGACTCTATCGTTACTCAAATATCTTAACAACATGTAACACAGTAAACAGTCAAAATAGTACAATCCCCTGATGGCTGGCCAGCTAAGTTACTAACGATGGTGCACAGTTGTCGCTGTAATGAGTCTATACTCTCCTGAGAAATACAGACAACTTGGGTTAATTCCTTGGTTAAATCCTGTCTCTAGCTTTGCTTCACTGTATCGACTTTCTTTCTAAGTCTTATTATTTGTGGAGGCTGAGAGTGATACTTGCTCTACACAGCCAACAGAGTGTTAGATTGATAGTCTTGCTCTAAGTTGATGACGTTGTCATGAGAATAGCCTCGCAGGATGAGAAGAGACGATTATTTGGCTGCACCTCACTACAGCTGCGCTGTCCCTTATTTGTATAGTTCACTAAGGGGTTACTGGGAGTATTGGAAATAACTGAAGTAGGTATTTCTGGTGGAGATTGAGAATTAAATAGCAGCTCTGTATCAGTCCCTCTAGTCTGTGAAGCTGGTAAGCTGGCTGAGTAAGGTAACTGCGACAATAGCGCTTTTATCAAGACTACTGCTCCTTCCTGATCAGTGTGCTATATATGTGACTTCTCTGGCTCTGTCTCCCACTCCTGTTAAGTGTTTTTGGCTAAATGCACGGAGTCCCAAAGGGGAGCTGTCACTCACCAGCACTCCTCTAGTGTCTCTCTTCACTGGGCCCGCCTAGTACCGCGTCTGTCTCCACCTCCGGACTTGGTTAAGAGGCAGGAGAGGGTTGTCACAAACGCCCGGCTCCGCCCTGAGCTCCGCCTTGACGGATGACTGTCACTGTCTCTCCGGAGGGCGGAGAGACGCTCCGGGACTCACTCTAAGTCCACGACAGAGACCTCTGGCTGTGCTGCCTGCGTTTTACCGCTGATCACCTCCCGACAGACGGATCACCGCTCCTCACGATGGCTCCCTCCGGACTCGGCAACCGTTAGTCTCCTAACGGTTGGCCCAGCAGCCCCTTATATCGGCTTTGTCCAGGTTCTTTTGCCCGCGCTCACTCTCCTCCTGCCAGAGTCGCGTGTGGCTCCCTACTCCTTAGCTGCAGTTCTCCATTCTCAGAGCCTGGTGCAGGGCTCCCCTTACAGTCTCATGGGAGCTACCCTGCCTCGTGCCCCCCCACATATATCTGTAGTCCAAGTCCCAACAGTATAAACCATAACTCACCAGGGAATAGGGTAATGTCAGCCCGGGCACCAACCTTAAATACAATTGAAATAAATACAATACTACAGTGGTATTTAATGATACCAACATTAAATACAATTGAAATAAATATAATCCTACAGTGGTATTTAGTGATACCCGAACGCTTGGGGTACCACACAGCGTACTGTCACAGTGCCCCTATACATAACTACCATCAGCAGAGTATAGCGCAGCATGCTCTCAGTGTCCCTATACATAGCCACCATCAGCAGAGTAGAGCGCAGTGTGCTGTCAGTGCCCCTATACATAGCCACCATCAGCAGAGTATAGTGCAGCGTGCTATCAGTTCACCTATACATAGCCACCATCAGCAGAGTATAGCGCAGTGTGCTGTCACTGCCCCTATACAGAGCCACCATCAGTAGATAGTGCAGCATGCTGTCAGTTCCCCTATACATATCCACCATCAGCATAGTATAGTGCAGCGTGCTGTCAGTGCCCCTATACATAGCCACCATCAGCAGAGTATAGCGCAGCATGATGACAGTTCCCCTATACATAGCCACCATCAGCAGAGTATAGCGCAGCGTGCTGTCAGTGCCCCTATACATAGCCACCATCAGTAGATAGTGCAGCATGATGACAGTTCCCCTAAACATAGCCACCATCAGCAGAGTATAGCGCAGCGTGCAGTCAGTTCCCATATACATAGCCACCATCTGCAGAGTATAGTACAGCGTGCTGTCAGTTCCCCTATACATAGCCACCAGCAGCAGAGTATAGCACAGCATGCTGTCACAGTGCCTCTATACATATCCACCAACAGCAGAATATAGCGCAGCATGCCGTCAGTGCCCCTATACGTAGCCACCATCAGCAGAGTATAACGCAGCATGCTGTCACTGCCCCTATACATAGCCACCATCAGCAGAGTATAGCGCACCGTGCTGTCACAGTGCCCCTATACATAGCCACCACCAGCAGAGTATAGCGCAGCATTCTGTCATTGCCCCTATACATAGCCATAAGAAGAATATAGCGCAGTGTGCTGTCACAGTGTCCCTATACATAGCCACTATCAGCAGAGTATAGTGCAGCGTGCTGTCAGTTCACCTATACATAGCCACCATCAGCAGAGTATAGCGCAGAGTGCTGTCACTGCCTCTATACATAGCCACCATCAGTAGATAGTGCAGCATGATGACAGTTCCCCTAAACATAGCCACCATCAGCAGAGTATAGTGCAGCGCGCTGTCAGTTCCCCTATACATAGCCACCATTAGCAGAGTATAGTGCAGCGTGCTGTCAGTGCCCCTATACATAGCCACCATCAGCAGAGTATAGCGCAGCATGCTGTCAGTTCCCAAATACATAGCCACCATCTGCAGAGTATAGTACATTGTGCTGTAGGTTCCCCTATACATAGCCACCATCAGCAGAGTATAGCGCAGCGTGCTGTCACAGTGCCTCTATACATATCCACCAACAGCAGAATATAGCACAGCATGCCGTCAGTACCCCCTATACATAGCCACCATCAGCAGAGTATAGCTCAGGGTGCTGTCAGTGCCCCTATACGTAGCCTCCATCAGCAGAGAATAGCGCAGCATGCTGTCACAGTGCCCCTATACATAGCCACCACCAGCAGAGTATAGCGCAGCATTCTGTCATTGCCCCTATACATAGCCATAAGAAGAATATAGCGCAGTGTGCTGTCACAGTGCCCCTATACATAGCCACCATCAGCAGAGTATAGCGCAGCATGCTGTCAGTGTCCCTATACATAGCCACCATCAGCAGAGTAGAGCGCAGTGTGCTGTAAGTGCCGCTATACATAGCCACTATCAGCAGAGTATAGTGCAGCGTGCGGTCAGTTCACCTATACATATATAACGGAGGTTAGGAATAGAGCCGACGGCACATAAACTTCTAGTCAGGGATAGAGGGGTTAATAAAGTTAAAAATGTTTGTTTACAGTTATAGGCAGATGCGATAGGACGTTGGGTTAGGGGCGGAGTTAGTGAGAGGGTGTAGAGAATCTACTGTGGTAAAATCTGCCTCTTTTGAATTGATCTGCGACCAGGAAAGTACAGTTCCTTATTAGCAGATCTGTCTGTTGGGATAATCGTTTGTACATCCCTACTTTCTTTTTCCCTACTTTATATCTTTCCCTACTCTCTTCTCCATACTCTCCCTATATCTACACTCTTTTTTCTTATCTAACTTTTCTTTCTCTTTCTTTGTTCTATCCCTTGCCGTGCATTAGCACTATGAGCCGCCCCCAGCGCGCGCGCTCGGTACCCGCCCGTCTGTCAGACGGTGGCGGGCCCGGCGCGCTTTATCCTCCTCAGGTCCTACCCTCCCGGCGTTCGGGAGGGTCAGGTACAGCGGCACCCTTCTCTGGCGACGCTGCGGTCCCGTGCACGTGGACGCGGCGGTCCCGCGAAACGCCGCAGTTGCTGCCTCCGCCTGCCCCTGGTTCCCCGCTGGTCGCCAGTACTAGTGCGACGGGGGACCAGGGCAGGCGGGCATCGGCGGCCGGGCATAATACAGCGCCCGTGCATGTAGCGGGTGCGCGCTCCGGCCGTTCACGCGGCCAGCAGCGGGCAGTTACACCGCCCGGCCCTTCTCCCCCAATGGCCGCTCAGAGTGAGCCGGCTGAAGTCCGGGGGGAAGGGCGGCGGAAGCGGCCACATAAGCGTGCAGGCCGGATGCCTGTCATGGCGCCGGCTTGCACGCAGGCCAATATTCCTACAGGCGGGGGGCGGAGACAAAGGGGGCGGAGCCAATGCCTGCATAGTGACAGGCAGGTTAATCCGCCCCCTCTTCTGCTGAATTCTGTTCATAATGATGCAGACATGGGGTCCCCCATGTCTGTAGTTGCCAGCTCCTCCAGGCCTACGGGGGTGGCAGCTGCTCAGGCGTCTGCTATGCCTGCAGGGCCTGCGACACCAGGGAGTGCTCCGTTGCTGGATGCTGGTGCCATAGCCGGACTGCTGGTGTCTGTGGTGGGTGCACTGACACCGCTTTTGACCCAGCAGCCTGGAAACACTGACACTGGAGGCCCTTCTGCGTTGGCGGCGTCCGCCGTGCAGACGCAGCTTGGCCCTCTGGTGCAGCAATTAGGCAGGATTTGCGGTCTTTCCCTCGCTCCCATGCCCGCAGCTCCTTCCGTTTCTTTCTCTCCCTCTGCCATCTCCCTTCCTCAGCCCACTCAGGCTACGGACACAGACAATGCGCACGATGCCGCCTCAGTCTCTTCTTTTACAGACGACAGTCTGGAGGAGTTAACAGTGGTCGCAGCCCCGACCAGAAGTGCGACGGCGGTAGTCGGAGCTAACGCAGGCGCTGGAGTTACCAATGCCCTTGCCAGTGCTTCTGGTGAGTGTGACAGTACATCTGACTGCGGGTCTACTTCCATTTCCTCCTCCTCTTCAAGCGATAGTTCGCAGAAGGCTAGGCGTAAAAGGGCAAGGAGGTCTCGCAGACGTCGCTCACGTCGTCATAGGCATTCTAGCGAACGGTCCTCTGGCAGTAGTACCAGTGTAGATCGCGGAGCAGGTCCGGAGGATGTTGTACACTGCGCTAATACAGCTGTCACTCGAGGTATGCGTACCAGGGTTAAGCAGCGGATCAAAAAAGGGCGCTACGTAGATATGTTCACCCTTACAGCTACGGCGAAGAAAGCTGCTGCGACCGCAAAGACAAAAGGGGGTATTGGTCTGGAGGCCTTTAAGTCTTACACGAATTGGCTATCTGGGTTCTGCGTGTTCTCAACTTGCTATCTAAAAACCAGGCCTTCCGAGTACCTTAATGTTATACGATATTTACACCTGATACATGGCCTATTCAAGGCCTCACGCAGTACGGCGTGGCGCCAATACGACGAAGAGTTTCGTCGGAAGCAAGATCGGGTTAAGGTCATGGAATTGGGTTGTAAAGATGTTGAAGTGTGGATGGAGGTGACACAGCCTACACGCGTCCTTGCTGATCAGTCCCCTGGGCGGCCAGTTCAACCCTCGTCCCCCTCGGCACCAAGGACAGCCAATGGAGGGCAAAACAAGCGGAAGTGTTACGCATACAACAATGGGAATTGTACCCTTGGTGACAGGTGTCGCTTTCGACACCAGTGCCTCCGCTGCGGTGCGGCACACCCCAGTAAGGACTGCTCCCGCGGTCCAGGAGGAGCTCAGGCCTCCTCTGCAGTACCCTCTGCCAAACGGTCAGGGGCCGGGACTTCAAAGTAAAGCGTTGACCCCCATTCATCTAGATGCCATGGCAAAATGGTTAGACTGGTATCCTGTGCGGGACGCCGCCGCCTTTTTGCGTAAGGGTTTTGCAGAAGGATTTTCGCTTCCAATAATACGGCCTGTCAGTTCCGGGTCCCCTAGGAATTTACGCTCGGCCTGCGATTTACCTCACGTACTAAAGGATAAGGTTATGAAGGAGGTAGGGGTGGGGCGCATGATTGGACCTTTCCCGCAGCCTCCGATACCCGATCTGGTCCTTTCCCCTGTGGGTGTTGTCCCCAAGAAGGCCCCCGGGAGTTACCGTTTAATTCAGCACCTGTCACATCCGTCAGGCACGTCGGTTAACGACGCCATAGATGTTGAGGTCTGCCGCGTACAGTACCAGTCATTCGAATCTGCGTTAGCCTTGGTTCGCGCAGCGGGTCCGGGTTCTTTCATGGCGAAAGTGGACATTGAGTCCGCCTTCAGATTGTTGCCCCTGCATCCTGAATCATTTCGTTTCATGGGGTTTCGGTTGACGGATGGCTATTACCTGGACAAATGTCTTCCGATGGGTTGTTCTATTTCCTGCGCGTTCTTCGAGCGTTTCAGTTCCTTTCTCCATTGGTGTGTCGCGGTGGGGTCTGGGGAGACGAGCATAGCCCATTACTTGGATGACTTCTTGTGCGTAGGTCCAGCTGGCTCGCGTCGCTGCAATCGTCTCCTTTTTTTTCATTGCAAGCACTCTTCTCGGAATTTGGAGTACCTATTGCGCAAGATAAAACTGAGGGCCCAGCCACTAAGCTGGTTTTCTTGGGTATTGAAATTGATACCTTGGAGGGTCTTTGCCGGCTGCCGCCGGACAAGATTCGTCGCTTGCAGGATGCTATCCTCCTAGCGTTGGCAGGAGGAAAGGTAACTCTTCGTCAAGGTCAATCCCTGCTCAGGCTGTTTAACTTCGCGTGTCGAGTTATCCCGATGGGGAAGATTTTCTGTCGGAAGCTACAGAGGGCTTTGGTAGGGCTGCGTCACCCGCACCATTTTCTGCGACTGTCGTCTGAGCTAAAGCTGGACCTGGCGGTTTGGGACGTTTTTTTGGTCGATTTTAATGGAGTGCGCGTCTGGCCTGCGGATCCTCAGCCTAATGCTTGCCTGCAGCTCTTCACGGATGCTGCGGGATCATCAGGTTTCGGATCTTTTTTGGGAGGAGATTGGTGTTTTTCAGTTTGGCCGGCGGAATGGGTGCAGGCAGGATTGACCAAGAACTTGCTCCTACTGGAGCTGTTTCCCATAGTGGTGGCATTAGAGCTATGGTGTCAGCGGTTGCGCGACCGTTCCATAGTTTTTTGGTGCGATAACCTGGGGGTAGTACATGCGATCAATAACCAAAGATCGTCATCGCTGCCAGTGTTGCGGCTTCTTGCTTGGCTGGTTCTGCGCGCTTTGCAGTTTAACATATTGTTCACAGCTCGTCATGTGCCGGGTACTAATAATTCCATTGCTGATGCGCTCTCCAGACAGGATTGGCGACGGTTCCGCGAATTGGCCCCGTACGCGGCATTAAAAGGTGAGCTTTGTCCATTTCATTGCTGGCAGATCATCAAACCAGAATGGAAGATCTCGCACGTCGGTCCGTGGCCCCACGGACGTTGACGGCCTACCAGACATCTTGGCAACAGTGGGAGAAGTTTTTGCAAGGGCGGAGTTCGTCAGGTAAATTTCGTGATACTAATATGGTTGCTTTTGTTTGTTTCTTGTTCGATTCCGGAAGGTCGCGGGCTTATGTTGCCCAGAGGCTTGCTGGGATTTCGTTCTTTTTGCGCCTAGCGGGGCGGAGGGACATAACTAAGGGTTTTTTAATACAAAGGGCCCTTAGGGGTTGGTCTCGCGTCAGGCCTGCCGCGGATGACCGACGTCGTCCTATTGGTCCTGATTTGTTAGCGCGTCTAGGTGAAAGTTTGACGGGCATTTGTTCTTCGCAATTCGAGGTTCTGTTATTCCGACTCGCTTTTGCGATGGCCTTTCATGGGGCGTTTCGCATCAGCGAGCTGGTAGCGTCTTCGCGCCGCGCTCAGCCCCCTCTGCTTCGTTGTCACATTTTGCTGCGTGATACGCTGCTGTGCCGTATTCGGCGTTCCAAGACCGATCAGATGGGTAGAGGTCGCTGGGTGTCCCTGAAGTCCTGTCCTGATGACGGGATTTGTCCGGTTCACTTAGCCTCCCAATATACTCTTTGCAGGCCAATGCGGCCGGGGGCTTGGCTTATGCACGAGGACGGAAGTCCTTTGACTAAATTCCAATTTAGATCGGTCTTCCATCGCTGCATACGGCACCTCGGGCTTTCCCCTTCGGATTACGGCACCCATTCTTTTAGAATAGGTGCCGCCACTTTTGCGGCCTCCTCGGGTCTTTCTTCACAGGAGATCCAGGCTCTCGGAAGATGGAAGTCCAATGCTTACAGAAGTTATGTTCGTCTGGAATCATAAATTGTTATACTTTATTCGTTTGGACTTGAGTGCCTTGGCCAACTCGCTGCCTTTCCGGTGGGGGTCCCGAGAGATTTTGCCCTGTTTTTTGCCCTGCTTTGGACATTGATCGTTTAGCTTAAAATAATATTAATGTGAACGAATGAAATATAGAAAAGATCCAGCAGGTTTTTTTGTAGGTTTTCACCTCGGGTCAAGTCTTCCTTCCCCCCTCCCACCCTCCCACTCCTCCTTCGTGATTTACATGTTGCATATATACTTATCTATTATATTTCTGTATATTTGCAGGTTTCCAGGACGCTAGGCCCATTTGGTTGATTGGTCACTCTTTTATTTTTTGGGCCGGGCAGTCGCGCTTTGCTGAAGATGCCTCCGTGTTCCCACGTTGGGAGAGTGTTAGGTGGTTGGGGCAGAGGGGCATGCTGTGGGAAGCTTTGTTGCGCAACTTGCACAGGGCAGTAGCTGAATTTGGTCCCCCTTTAGTGTTAATTATCCATCTCGGGGGCAACGATTTGGGTCAGCAAACGTCCTTAGAGTTGCGCCATGCGATTGTTCGTGACTTGAGAGAGGTGGTTCGGTTATTGCCTAACTGCCTTTTGGTGTGGTCCCCTATCATCGCCAGGCTTTCCTGGCGCTATTGCTATAATAGTGTGGCTTTGGACAGGTCCAGGAGGAAGGTTAACAAATGGGTGGCTAGGCACGTGCTGGAAATGGGAGGGCTAGTGGTGCACCATCCTTTAATTCGGATTCAGGATGCCCACCTTTTCCGCAGGGATGGAGTTCATCTTACTGAGGAGGGTAATTTTTTGTTTCTAGAAGATATTTTTGCAGTTTTTAAGGGTTTGGTTGGTTGGCATGGTGGCGGGCTGCTTCTCTCCTGAGAGCCGCTGTGGCGGGAAAGACCGGCAATATTGAAGTGTCCATCTTGCAGCAGTAATAGCGGTGCGCACCCCTTCAATGCACTGATAGGCTGATTTCACCCTATTGGGGTCAGCGGCACCTCTCGACCGAGCAGGATGAATGGTGCATTGGCATGGGTGTTGGGGCCGCATCACTTGCTCTGAAAGGGATAGTTGGCCCTTTGCAAGTTTTTAAGATCACCCTACCCTTGTCTGGGATAGTTGGCCCTCACAAGTTGTGATTTACTTCCGGCCTAAGACAAGCGGACGCGGGTTAGTTGCCGTTCTTTCTCCTGCCACCATGTCTACCTTTGTAACCAAATAAAGCTGACCAATTAATTTAAACGGCATAACTTGGTCTCCTGTGTTTATTTTAGTTAAGTTTAGTTTAAGTTTATGGGTCACATCTATCATCTGACGATAGAAAGTTTAATATAACGGAGGTTAGGAATAGAGCCGACGGCACATAAACTTCTAGTCAGGGATAGAGGGGTTAATAAAGTTAAAAATGTTTGTTTACAGTTATAGGCAGATGCGATAGGACGTTGGGTTAGGGGCGGAGTTAGTGAGAGGGTGTAGAGAATCTACTGTGGTAAAATCTGCCTCTTTTGAATTGATCTCCCACCCTCCCTACCCTCTTGTGTCTTATGTCGGCTTTATTTCATTGGCGGGGAAAGACCGGCAATATTGAAGTGTCCATCTTGCAGCAGTAATAGCGGTGCGCACCCCTTCAATGCACTGATAGGCTGATTTCACCCTATTGTGGTCAGCGGCACCTCTCGACCGAGCAGGATGAATGGTGCATTGGCATGGGTGTTGGGGCCGCATCACTTGCTCTGAAAGGGATAGTTGGCCCTTTGCAAGTTTTTAAGATCACCCTACCCTTGTCTGGGATAGTTGGCCCTCACAAGTTGTGATTTACTTCCGGCCTAAGACAAGCGGACGCGGGTTAGTTGCCGTTCTTTCTCCTGCCACCATGTCTACCTTTGTAACCAAATAAAGCTGACCAATTAATTTAAACGGCATAACTTGGTCTCCTGTGTTTATTTTAGTTAAGTTTAGTTTAAGTTTATGGGTCACAGCTATCATCTGACGATAGAAAGTTTAAGCCACCATCAGCAGAGTATAGCGGAGGGTGCTGTCACTGCCCCTATACATAGCCACCATCAGTAGATAGTGCAGCATGATGACAGTTCCCCTAAACATAGCCACCATCAGCAGAGTAAAGTGCAGCGTGCTGTCAGTTCCCCTATACATAGCCACCATCAGCAGAGTATAGCGCAGCGTGCTGTCAGTTCCCAAATACATAGCCACCATCTGCAGAGTATAGTACATCGTGCTGTCAGTTCCCCTATACATAGCCACCATCAGCAGAGTATAGCGCAGCGTGCTGTCACAGTTCCTCTATACATATCCACCAACAGCAGAATATAGCACAGCATGCCGTCAGTACCCCCTATACATAGCCACCATCAGCAGAGTATAGCTCAGGGTGCTGTCAGTGCCCCTATACGTTGCCTCCATCAGCAGAGTATAGCGCAGCATGCTGTCACAGTGCCCCTATACATAACCACCTTCAGCAGAGAATAGCGTAGCGTGCTGTCACATTGCCCCTATACATAGCCACCATCAGCAGAGTATAGCGCAGCATACTGTCAGTGCCCCTAAACATAGCAACCATCATCAGAATATAGTGCAGCGTGCTGTCAGTGCCGCTATACATAGCCACCATAAGCAGAGTATAGTGCAGCATGCTGTCACTGCCCCTATACATAGCCAACATCAGCAGAGTATAGTGCAGCGTGCTGTCAGTGCCCCTATACATAGCTACCATCAGCAGAGTATAGCGCAGCATTCTGTCACAGTGCCCCTATACATAGCCATCAGCAGAGTAGAGCGCAGCGTGCTATCAGTGCCCCTATACATAGCCACCATCAGTAGAGTATAGTGCAGCATGCTGTCAGTTCCCCTATACATAGCCACCATCAGCAGAGTATAGCACAGCATGCTGTCACAGTGCTCCTATACATAGCCACCATCAGCAGAGTATAGCACAGCATTCTGTCAGTGCCCCTATACATAGCCATAAGCAGAGTATAGCCCAGTGATCTGTCACAGTGCCCCTATACATAACCACCATCAGCAGAGTATAGCGCAGCATTCTGTCAGTGCCCCTATACATAGCCATAAGCAGAATATAGTGCAGTGTGCTGTCACAGTGCCCCTATACATTGCCACCATAAGCAGAGTATAGTGCAGCATGCTGTCAGTGCCCCTATACATAGCCACCATCAGCAGAGTATAGCGCAGGGAGCTGTCAGTGCCCTTATACATAGCCACCATCAGCAGAGTATAGCGCAGCGTGCTGTCAGTTCCCATATACATAGCCACCATTCGCAGAGTATAGCGCAGGGAGCTGTCAGATCCCCTATACATAGCCACCATCAGCAGAGTATAGCTCAGGGTGCTGTCAGTGTCCCTATACGTAGCCTCCATCAGCAGAGTATAGCGCAGAATGCTGTCACAGTGCCCCTATACATAGCCATAAGAAGAATATAGCGTAGTGTGCTGTCACAGTGCCCCTATACATAGCCACCATCAGCAGAGTATAGCGCAGCATGCTGTCAGTGTCCCTATACATAGCCACCATCAGCAGAGTAGAGCGCAGTGTGCTGTAAGTGCCCCTATACATAGCCACTATCAGCAGAGTATAGTGCAGCGTGCGGTCAGTTCACCTATACATAGCCACCATCAGCAGAGTATAGCGCAGGGTGCTGTCACTGCCCCTATACATAGCCACCATCAGTAGATAGTGCAGCATGATGACAGTTCCCCTAAACATAGCCACCATCAGCAGAGTATAGTGCAGCGCGCTGTCAGTTCCCCTATACATAGCCACCATTAGCAGAGTATAGTGCAGCGTGCTGTCAGTGCCCCTATACATAGCCACCATCAGCAGAGTATAGCGCAGCGTGCTGTCAGTTCCCAAATACATAGCCACCATCTGCAGAGTATAGTACATCGTGCTGTCAGTTCCCCTATACATAGCCAACATCAGCAGAGTATAGCGCAGCGTGCTGTCACAGTTCCTCTATACATATCCACCAACAGCAGAATATAGCACAGCATGCCGTCAGTACCCCCTATACATAGCCACCATCAGCAGAGTATAGCTCAGGGTGCTGTCAGTGCCCCTATACGTAGCCTCCATCAGCAGAGTATAGCGCAGCATGCTGTCACAGTGCCCCTATACATAACCACCTTCAGCAGAGAATAGCGTAGCGTGCTGTCACATTGCCCCTATACATAGCCACCATCAGCAGAGTATAGCGCAGCATACTATCAGTGCCGCAAAACATAGCAACCATCATCAGAATATAGTGCAGCGTGCTGTCAGTGCCGCTATACATATCTACCATCAGCAGAGTATAGCGCAGCATTCTGTCAGTGCCCCTATACATAGCCATCAGCAGAGTAGAGCGCAGCATGCTATCGGTGCCCCTATACATAGCCACCATCAGAAGGTTATAGTGCAGCATGCTGTCAGTTCCCCTATACATAGCCACCATCAGCAGAGTATAGCACAGCATGCTGTCACAGTGCTCCTATACATAGCCACCATCAGCAGAGTATAGCGCAGCATTCTGTCAGTGCCCCTATACATAGCCATAAGCAGAGTATAGCCCAGTGATCTGTCACAGTGCCCCTATACATAACCACCATCATCAGAGTATAGCGCAGCATTCTGTCAGTGCCCCTATACATAGCCATAAGCAGAATATAGTGCAGTGTGCTATCACAGTGCCCCTATACATTGCCACCATCAGCAGAGTATAGCGCAGCATGCTGTCAGTGTCCCTATACATAGCCACCATCAGCAGAGTATAGCGCAGGGAGCTGTCAGTGCCCCTATACATAGCCACCATCAGCAGAGTATAGCGCAGCGTGCTGTCAGTTCCCATATACATAGCCACCATCCGCAGAGTATAGTGCAGCGTGCTGTCAGATCCCCTATACATAGCCACCATCAGCAGAGTATAGGTACAGCATGCTGTCGCACTGCCTCTATACATAGCCACAATCAGTAGAGCATAGTGCAGCATGCAGTCAGTTGCCCTATACATAGCCACCATCAGCAGATTATAGTGCAGCATGCTGTCAGTGCCCCCATACGTAGCCACCATCAGCAGAGTATAGCACAGCCTGCTGTCAGGTCCCATATACATAGCCACCATCTGCAGAGTATATTGCAGTGTGCTGTCAGTTCCCCTATACATAGCCACCATCAGCAGAGTATAGCACAGCATGCTGTCACAGTGCCTCTATACATAGCCACCAACAGCAGAGTATAGCGCAGGGTGCTGTCAGTGTCCCCTAAACATAGCCACCATCAGCAGAGTATAGAGCAAGGTGCTGTCAGTGCCCCTACACATAGCCACAATCAGCAAAGTATAGTGCAGCGTGCTGTCACAGTGCCCCTATACATATTCACCATCAGTAGAGTATAGTGCAGCATGCTGTTAGTTCCCCTATACATAGCCACCATCAGCAGATTATAGTGCAGCATGCTGTCAGTGCTCCTATACATAGCCACCATCAGCAGAGTATAGCGCAGCGTGCTGTCACAGTGCCCCTATACATAGCCACCATCAGCAGATTATAGTGCAGCATGCTGTCAGTGCCCCCATACATAGCCACCATCAGCAGAGTATAGTGCAGCATGTTGTCACAGTGCCTCTATACATAGCCACCATCAGCAGAGTATAGCGAAGCATGCTGTTAGTGCCCCTATACATAGCCACCATCAGCAGAGTATAGTGCAGCATGCTGTCACAGTGCCCCTATACATAGCCACCATCAGCAGAGTATAGCGCAGGATTCTGTCAGTGCCTCTATACATAGCCATAAGCAGAGTATAGCGCAGCGTGCTGTCAGTGCCCCTATACATAGCCACCATCAGCAGAGTATAGTGCAGCGTGCTGTCACAGTGCCCGTATACATAGCCACCATCATCAGAGTATAGCGCAGCATGCTGTCAGTGCCCCTATACGTAGCCACCATCAGCAGAGTATAGCGCAGCATGCTCTCACTGCCCGTATACATAGCCACCATCAGCAGAGTATAGTGCAGCGTGCTGCCACAGTGCCCCTATACATAACTACCATCAGCAGAGTATAGCACAGCATTCTGTCAGTGCCCCTATACATAGCCATAAGCAGAGTATAGCGCAGTGTTCTGTCACAGAGCCCCTATACATAGCCACCACCAGCAGAGTATAGCGCAGCATTCTGTCAGTGCCCCTATACATAGCCATAAGCAGAATATAGCGCAGTGTGCTGTCACAGTGCCCCTATACATAGCCACCATCAGCAAAGTATAGAGTCGCAATGCTGTCAGTGTCCCTATACATAGCCACCATCAGCAGAGTAGACGCAGTGTGCTGTCAGTGCCCCTATACATAGCCACCATCAGCAGAGTATAGCGCAGGGTGCTGTCAGTGCCCCCTATACATAGCCACCATCAGCAGAGTATAGCACAAGGTGCTGTCAGTGCCCCAATACATAGCCACCATCAGCAGAGTATAGTGCAGCGTGCTGTCACAGTGCCCCTATACATAGCCACCATCAGTAGAGTATAGTGCAGCATGCTGTTAGTTCCCCTATACATAGCCACCATGAGCAGATTATAGTGTAGCATGCTGTCAGTGCCCCTATACATAGCCACCATCAGCAGAGTATAGCGCAGCGTGCTGTCACAGTGCCCACATACATAGCCACCATCAGCAGAGTAGAGCACAGTTTGCTGTCAGTGCCCCTATACATAGCCACCATCAGTAGAATATAGTGCAGCATGCTGTCAGTTCCCTTTTCATAGCCACCATCAGTAAAGTATAGTGCAGCGTGCTGTCAGTTCCCCTATACTTAGCCATCATCAGCAGAGTATAGCACAGCATGCTGTCACAGTGCCCCTATACATAGCCACCATCAGCAGAGTATAGCGCAGCATTCTGTCAGTGCCTCTATACATAGCCATAAGCAGAGTATAGCGCAGCGTGCTGTCAGTGCCCCTATACATAGCCACCGTCAGCAGAGAATAGTGCAGCGTGCTGTCACAGTGCCCGTATACATAGCCACCATCATCAGAGTATAGCGCAGCATGCTGTCAGTGCCCCTATACGTAGCCACCATCAGCAGAGTATAGCGCAGCATGCTGTCACTGCCCCTATACATAGCCACCATCAGCCGAGTTTAGCGCAGTGTACTGTCACAGTGCCCCTATACATAACTACCATCAGCAGAGTATAGCGCAGCATGCTGTCAGTGTCCCTATACATAGCCACCATCAGCAAAGTAGAGCGCAGTGTGCTGTCAGTGCCCCTATACATAGCCACCATCAGCAGAGTATAGTGCGGCGTGCTGTCAGTTCACCTATACATAGCCACCATCAGCAGAGTATAGCGCAGTGTGCTGTCACTGCCCCTATACATAGCCACCATCAGTAGATACTATAGTGCAGCATGCTGTCAGTTCCCCTATACATATCCACCATCAGCATAGTATAGTGCAGCGTGCTGTCAGTGCCCCTATACATAGCCACCATCAGTAGATAGTGCAGCATGAAGACAGTTCCCCTAAACATAGCCACTATCAGCAGAGTATAGCGCAGCGTGCTGTCAGTTCCCATATACATAGCCACCATCTGCAGAGTATAGTACAGCGTGCTGTCAGTTCACCTATACATAGCCACCATCAGCAGAGTATAGCGCAGGGTGCTGTCACTGCCCCTATACATAGCCACCATCACTAGACAGTGCAGCATGCTGTCAGTTCCCCTATACATATCCACCATCAGCATAGTATAGCGCAGCGTGCTGTCAGTTCCCATATACATAGCCACCATCTGCAGAGTATAGTACAGCGTGCTGTCAGTTCCCCTATACATAGCCACCATCAGCAGAGTATAGCGCAGCGTGCTGTCACAGTGCCTCTATACATATCCACCAACAGCAGAATATAGCGCAGCATGCCGTCTGTACCCCCTATACATAGCCACCATCAGCAGAGAATAGCGCAGGGTGCTGTCAGTGCCCCTATACGTAGCCTCCATCAGCAGAGTATAGCGCAGCATGCTGTCACCGCCCCTATACATAGCCACCATCAGCAGAGTATAGCGCAGCGTGCTGTCACAGTGCCCCTATACATAACTAGCATCAGCAGAGTATAGCGCAGCATTCTGTCAGTGCCCCTATACATAGCCATAAGCAAAGTATAGCACAGTGTTCTGTCACAGTGCCCCTATACATAGCCACCACCAGCAGAGTATAGCGCAGCTTTCTGTCAGTGCCCCTATACATAGCCATAAGAAGAATATAGCGCAGTGTGCTGTCACAGTGCCCCTATACATAGACACCATCAGTAGAGTATAGCACAGCATGCTGTCAGTGTCCCTATACATAACCACCATCAGCAGAGTAGAGCGCAGTGTGCTGTCAGTGCCCCTATACATAGCCACCATCAGCAGAGTATAGTGCAGCGTGCTGTCAGTTCACCTATGCATAGCCACCATCAGCAGAGTAGAGCGCAAGGTGCTGTCACTGCCCCTATACATAGCCACAATCACTAGACAGTGCAGCATGCTGTCAGTTCCCCTATACATATCCACCATCAGCATAGTATAGCGCAGCGTGCTGTCAGTTCCCATATATATAGCCACCATCTGCAGAGTATAGTACAGCGTGCTGTCAGTTCCCCTATACATAGTCACCATCAGCAGAGTATAGCGCAGCGTGCTGTCACAGTGCCTCTATACATATCCACCAACAGCAGAATATAGCGCAGCATGCCATCAGTACCCCCTATACATAGCCACCATCAGCAGAGTATAGCGCAGGGTGCTGTCTGTGCCCCTATACGTAGCCTCCATCAGCAGAGTATAGCGCAGCTTGCTGTCACAGTGCCCCTATACATAACAACAATCAGCAGAGAATAGCGTAGCGTGCTGTCACAGTGCCCCTATACATAGCCACCATCAGCAGAGTATAGCGCAGCATACTGTCTGTGCCCCTAAAAATAGCAACCATCATCAGAATATAGTGCAGCGTGCTGTCAGTGCCCCTATACATAGCCACCATCAGCAGATTATAGTGCAGCATGCTGTCAGTGCCCCCATACATAGCCACCATCAGCAGAGTATAGTGCAGCATGTTTTCACAGTGCCTCTATACATAGCCACCATCAGCAGAATATAGCGCAAAATTCAGTCAGTGCCCCTATACATAGCCATAAGTAGAGTATAGCGCAGTGTGCAGTCACAGTGCCCCTATACATAGCCACCATCAGTAGAGTATAGTGCAGCGTGCTGTCAGTTCCCCTATACAAAGCCACCATCAGCAGAGTATTGCGCAGCATTCTGTCAGTGCCCCTATACATAGCCATAAGCAGAGTATAGCCCAGTGTTCTGTCACAGTGCCCCATACATAACCACCATCAGCAGAGTATAGCGCAGCATTCTGTCAGTGCCCCTATACATAGCCACCATCAGCAGAATATAGCGCAGTGTGCTGTCACAGTGCCCCTGTACATAGCCACAATCAGCAGAGTATAGCGCAGCATGCTGTCAGTGCCCCTATGCATAGCCACCATCAGCAGAGTATAGCGCAGGGAGCTGTCAGTGCCCCTATACAAAGCCACCATCAGCAGAGTATAGAGCAGGGTGCTGTCAGTGCCCCTATACATTGCCTCCATCAGCAGAGTATAGCACAGCGTGCTGTCAGATCCCATATACATAGCCACCATCCGCAGAGTATATTGCAGTGTGCTGTCAGTTCACCTATACATAGCCACCATCAGCAGGGTATAGCACAGCATGCTGTCACAGTGCCTCTATACATAGCCACCATCAGCAGAGTATAGCGCAGGGTGCTGTCAGTGCCCCCTATACATAGCCACCATCAGCAGAGTATAGCACAAGGTGCTGTCAGTGCCCCTATACATAGCCACCATCAGCAGAGTATAGTGCAGCGTGCTGTCACAGTGCCCCTATACATAGCCACCTTCAGTAGAATATAGTGCAGCATGCTGTTAGTTCCCCTATACATAGCCACCAAGAGCAGATTATAGTGCAGCATGCTGTCAGTGCCCCTATACATAGCCACCATCAGCAGAGTATAGCGCAGCGTGCGGTCACAGTGCCCCCATACATAGCCACCATCAGCGGAGTATTGTGCAGCATGCTGTCACAGTGCCTCTAAACATAGCCACCATCAGCAGAGTATAGTGCAGCATGCTGTTAGTGCCCCTATACATAGCCACCATCAGCAGAGTAGAGCACAGTGTGCTGTCAGTGCCCCTATACATGGCCACCATCAGTAGAGTATAGTGCAGCATGCTGTCATTTCCCCTATACATAGCCACCATCAGTAGAGTATAGTGCAGCGTGCTGTCAGTTCCCCTATACATAACCATAAGCAGAGTATAGCGCAGCGTGCTGTAAGTGCCCCTATACATAGCCACCATCAGCAGAGAATAGTGCAGCGTGCTATCACAGAGCCCGTACACATAGCCACCATCATCAGAGTATAGCGCAGCATGCTGTCAGTGCCCCTATACGTAGCCACCATCAGCAGAGTATAGCGCAGCATGCTGTCACTGCCCCTATACATAGCCACCATCAGTAGAGTATAGCGCAGCGTACTGTCACGGTGCCCCTATACATAACTACCATCAGCAGAGTATAGCGCAGCATGCTCTCAATGTCCTTATACATAGCCACCATCAGCAGAGTAGAGCACAGTGTGCTGTCAGTGCCCCTATACATAGCCACCATCAGCAGTGTACAGTGCAGCGTGCTATCAGTTCCCCTATACATATCCACCATCAGCATAGTATATTGCAGCGTGCTGTCAGTGCCCCTATAAATAGCCACCATCAGCAGAGTATAGCGCAGCATGATGACAGTTCCCCTATACATAGCCACCATCAGCAGAGTATACCGCAGCGTGCTGTCAGTGCTCCTATACATAGCCACCATCAGTAGATAGTGCAGCATGATGACAGTTCCCCTAAACATAGCCACCATCAGCAGAGTATAGCGCAGCGTGCTGTCAGTTCCCATATACATAGCCACCATCTGCAGAGTATAGTACAGCGTGCTGTCAGTTCCCCTATACATAGCCACCAGCAGCAGAGTATAGCACAGCATGCTGTCACAGTGCCTCTATACATATCCACCAACAGCAGAATATAGCGCAGCATGCCGTCAGTGCCCCTATACGTAGCCACCATCAGCAGAGTATAGCGCAGCATGCTGTCACTGCCCCTATACATAGCCACTATCAGCAGAGTATAGCGCAGCGTGCTGTCACAGTGTCCCTATACATAGCCACCACCAGCAGAGTATAGCGCAGCATTCTGTCATTGCCCCTATACATAGCCATAAGAAGAATATAGCGCAGTGTGCTGTCACAGTTCCCCTATACATAGCCACCATCAGCAGAGTATAGCGCAGGGTGCTGTCACTGCCCCTATACATAGCCACCATCAGTAGATAGTGCAGCATGATGACAGTTCCCCTAAACATAGCCCCCATCAGCAGAGTATAGTGCAGCGTGTTGTCAGTGCCCCTATACATAGCCACCATCAGCAGAGTATAGCGCAGCGTGCTGTCAGTTCCCAAATACATAGCCACCATCTGCAGAGTATAGTACATCGTGCTGTCAGTTCCCCTATACATAGCCACCATCAGCAGAGTATAGCGCAGCGTGCTGTCACAGTGCCTCTATACATATCCACCAACAGCAGAATATAGCACAGCATGCCGTCAGTACCCCCTATACATAGCCACCATCAGCAGAGTATAGCTCAGGGTGCTGTCAGTGCCCCTATACATAGCCTCCATCAGCAGAGTATAGCGCAGCATGCTGTCACAGTGCCCCTATACATAACCACCTTCAGCAGAGAATAGCGTAGCGTGCTGTCACATTGCCCTTATACATAGCCACCATCAGCAGAGTATAGCGCAGCATACTGTCAGTGCCCCTAAACATAGCAACCATCATTAGAATATAGTGCAGCGTGCTGTCAGTGCCGCTATACATAGCCACCATAAGCAGAGTATAGTGCAGCATGCTGTCACTGCCCCTATACATAGCCAACATCAGCAGAGTATAGTGCAGCATGCTGTCAGTGCCCCTATACATAGCTACCATCAGCAGAGTATAGCGCAGCATTCTGTCAGTGCCCCTATACTTAGCCATCAGCAGAGTAGAGCGCAGCGTGCTATCAGTGCCCCTATACATAGCCACCATCAGTAGAGTATAGTGCAGCATGCTGTCAGATCCCCTATACATAGCCACCATCAGTAGAGTATAGTGCAGCATGCTTTCAGTTCCCCTATACATAGCCACCATCAGCAGAGTATAGCACAGCATGCTGTCACAGTGCTCCTATACATAGCCACCATCAGCAGAGTATAGCGCAGCATTCTGTCAGTGCCCCTATACATAGCCATAAGCAGAGTATAGCCCAGTGTTCTGTCACAGTGCCCCTATACATAACCACCATCAGCAGAGTACAGCGCAAGCATTCTGTCAGTGCCCCCATACATAGCCATAAGCAGAATATAGCGCAGCATGCTGTCACAGTGCCCCTATACATAACCACCTTCAGCAGAGAATAGCGTAGCGTTCTGTCACATTGCCCCTATACATAGCCACCATCAGCAGAGTATAGCGCAGCATACTGTCAGTGCCCCTAAACATAGCAACCATCATTAGAATATAGTGCAGCGTGCTGTCAGTGCCGCTATACATAGCCACCATAAGCAGAGTATAGTGCAGCATGCTGTCACTGCCCCTATACATAGCCAACATCAGCAGAGTATAGTGCAGCATGCTGTCAGTGCCCCTATACATAGCTACCATCAGCAGAGTATAGCGCAGCATTCTGTCAGTGCCCCTATACATAGCCATCAGCAGAGTAGAGCGCAGCGTGCTGTCAGCGCCCCTATACATAGCCACCATCAGTAGAGTATAGTGCAGCATGCTGTCAGATCCCCTATACATAGCCACCATCAGTAGAGTATAGTGCAGCATGCTTTCAGTTCCCCTATACATAGCCACCATCAGCAGAGTATAGCACAGCATGCTGTCACAGTGCTCCTATACATAGCCACCATCAGCAGAGTATAGCGCAGCATTCTGTCAGTGCCCCTATACATAGCCATAAGCAGAGTATAGCCCAGTGTTCTGTCACAGTGCCCCTATACATAACCACCATCAGCAGAGTATAGCGCAGCATTCTGTCAGTGCCCCCATACATAGCCATAAGCAGAATATAGTGCAGTGTGCTGTCACAGTACCCCTATACATAGCCACCATCAGCAGAGTATAGCGCAGCATGATGTCAGTGCCCCTATACATAGCCACCATCAGCAGAGTATAGCGCAGGGAGCTGTCAGTGCCCCTATACATAGCCACCATCAGCAGAGTATAGCGCAGCGTGCTGTCAGTTCCCATATACATATCCACCATCCGCAGAGTATAGTGCAGCGTGCTGTCAGATCCCCTATACATAGCCACCATCAGCAGAGTATAGCACAGCATGCTGTCGCAGTGCCTCTATACATAGCCACAATCAGTAGAGCATAGTGCAGCATGCTGTCAGTTGCCCTATACATAGCCACCATCAGCAGATTATAGTGCAGCATGCTGTCAGTGCCCCTATACATAGCCACCTTCAGCAGATTATAGTGCAGCATGCTGTCAGTGCCCCCATACGTAGCCACCATCAGCAGAGTATAGCACAGTGTGCTGTCAGTTCCCATATACATAGCCACTATCCGCAGAGTATATTGCAGTGTGCTGTCAGTTCCCCTATACATAGCCACCATCAGCAGAGTATAGCACAGCATGCTGTCACAGTGCCTCTCTACATAGCCACCATCAGCAGAGTATAGCGCAGGGTGCTGTCAGTGTCCCCTAAACATAGCCACCATCAGCAGAGTATAGACCAAGGTGCTGTCAGTGCCCCTATACATAGCCACCATCTGCAGAGTATAGTACAGCGTGCTGTCAGTTCCCCTATACATAGCCGCCATCAGCAGAGTATAGCGCAGCGTGCTGTCACAGTGCCTCTATACATAGCCACCATCAGCAGAGTATAGCGCAGGGTGCTGTCATTGCCCCTATACGTTATCTCCATCAGCAGAGTATAGCGCAGCATGCTGTCACAGTGCCCCTATACATAACCACCATTAGCAGAGAATAGCGTAGTGTGCTGTCACAGTGCCCCTATACATAGCCACCATCAGAAGAGTATAGCGCAGCATACTGTCAGTGCCCCTAAACATAGCAACCATCATCAGAATATAGTGCAGCGTGCTGTCAGTGCCCCTATATATAGCCACCATCAGCAGAGTATAGCACAGCGTGCTGTCAGTTCCCATATACATAGCCACCATCCGCAGAGTATATTGCAGTGTGCTGTCAGTTCCCCTATACATAGCCACCATCAGCAGAGTATAGCACAGCATGCTGTCACAGTGCCTCTATACATAGCCACCATCAGCAGAGTATAGCGCAGGGTGCTATCAGTGTCCCCTAAACATAGCCACCATCAGCAGAGTATAGAGCAAAGTGCTGTCAGTGCCCCTATACATAGCCACCATCAGCAAAGTATAGTGCAGCGTGCTGTCACAGTGCCCCTATACATATTCACCTTCAGTAGAGTATAGTGCAGCATGCTGTTAGTTCCCCTATACATAGCCACCATCAGCAGATTATAGTGCAGCATGCTGTCAGTGCTCCTATACATAGCCACCATCAGCAGAGTATAGCGCAGCGTGCAGTCACAGTGCCCCTATACATAGCCACCATCAGCAGATTATAGTGCAGCATGCTGTCAGTGCTCCTATACATAGCCACCAGAAGCAGAGTATAGCGCAGCTTGCTGTCACAGTGCCCCTATACATAGCCACCATCAGCAGATTATAGAGCAGCATGCTGTCAGTGCCCCCATACATAGCCACCATCAGCAGAGTATAGTGCAGCATGTTGTCACAGTGCCTCTATACAGAGCCACCATCAGCAGAGTATAGCGCAGCATGCTGTTAGTGCCCCTATACATAGCCACCATCAGCAGAATATAGTGCAGCGTGCTGTCACAGTGCCCGTATACATAGCCACCATCATCAGAGTATAGCGCAGCGTGCTTTCACAGTGCCCCTATACATAGCCACCACCAGCAGAGTATAGCGCAGCATTCTGTCAGTACCTCTAAACATAGCCATAAGCAGAGTATAGCGCAGCGTGCTGTCAGTGCCCCTATACATAGCCACCATCAGCAGAGTATAGTGCAGCGTGCTGTCAGTGCCCCTATACATAGCCACCATCAGCAGAAAATAGCGGAGCATGCTGTCAGTGCCCCTATACGTAGCCACCATCAGCAGAGTATAGCGCAGCGTGCTGTCACTGCCCCTATACATAGCCACCATTAGCCGAGTATAGCGCAGTGTGCTGTCACAGTGCCCCTATACACAACTACCATCAGCAGAGTATAGCGCAGCATGCTGTCAGTGTCCCTATACATAGGCACCATCTGCAGAGTTGAACGCAGTGTGCTGTCACAGCCCCTATACATAGCCACCATCAGTGAAACCGAAAGATTGCATAAGAAAAGAGGTGTGTTAAACCTCTAGGATGGGGGCCGGCATGTATGCAAATTACTGTTTAGAGTTAGCCTATCGTTAGCAGGGGCGGGTTTTCAATAGAGACATATAAGGGGCTAGAAGTGAGGGCCAAAGCCTCTTGGTTCCAGATTGCTCCAGGACAGGGAAGTGCATTTTGTCAGTTGTCATTTTCCTTAATAAAACTCTCTTAGTGCTTCTCCTTCTTCTCTCCTCCTTTTCCTTATTGTATTTAGTCTCTTTTCATTTACTTCATATCATTGCTTTTACTTTTCCTTTCTGTCCTCAATCACTGTCGTTTCTGATTTCTTGTTCTGCTGGGGGTGGGTGTAGCTATGTCCTGCCTAGTAATGAGCCTCCCCTGACCCTGGTCCCTGGCTCCACAGTGCCCCCATGTTATTAGGAGCTGCAGGTGTGGTTCCCCTATTGATAGTTCTATCCCCCCTCAGGCTGCAGCAGCTTTGTGGAAGGTGTGCCAGTGTGGGGGAGGGGTGCTTCCCTTTAGTCCTTAATGCCCCTGGTCAATATTATCTTTGTGGCTGCAATGACCAGCACCATAGGCAAATGCAGGAGGGGTTTATGAGTGCCTTGCCTGAACCCCCCCTCAGCCCACACCATGATGACTACAATAGAAATAGCATATAATACTAAAGTTGCATGTTTTTTAGGATCCCCTCAGTGTCACAAATGAAATAACTAGCACTACAGTCCCTGTTGATCTTTTAAATGTGTCAGCCAGTAGAAAAAGTTAAAAAGCCAGTAATGAATATTGTTGTGCACCAACTAGATCTGGAAAACATGCACTGTACGGGGTGCACTGATATGGATCACCTATTGGATCAATTATTAATACTGGATAATACACCATCCAGTACATAGGGGGACCAATCTGTGCATCTGTTTCCAGGACAGTGCATGGTTTCTTTTTCTGCCCTCTCCCAGATTCCCCAACTTGCTCATATGATCTGTAAAGGAGCCGGCACATGAAATAAAAAGATTCAGCTCAGACAGGATGGCTCTACTTCTACATATAATTACTTACTGTGTTTGCTGGTCCTGTATATGCCAGAATTATATCATTCAGTACATTCGTATGATGTATTTTATAGATGGTCTAAGTGCTGATTATGCCCTCTTAATGGTAGAAAACAGTTGCAGCAAACAGTGTCAGTATTATGCTGGGCATTGAGGTATCATTGGGGGAATAGAATGCTTTAGTGATGCGTTATATGACAGTAAGGGGTAATGGCTTTGACACTGCTTTATTTATCTATAGCACCTAAGATCTAGCTTTTATCTCCTTTGAATCATTATTATCAGCCAATAGAGGAGATTGTATTATATACTGTATTCTGAGCATTTAACTTACAAAATAGACAGAATACATGTGCTACAGTGAATTTCTACAGGGTGCACAGCTTATTATTGCAATCACTGCCCCAAGCAGCTATCACCGGGAAGCTCCATTCTCAGCTATGCTCCTACTTCGACAAATATACATTGCTGGAGGTCACGCAGCCTTCGCGTCCTGCCTATGAGGGGTACAACGCGTGCAAAGCAGCTAGTTCAGTTCGTCAGGGCTAACAGCAGGCGTCTGGGGAAAATGCTTCGCCTTTAATAATTCCACATTAAAATGTCGTTTTCGTCACCTCTGCTTGCGATGTGGTGTCAATCACCCAGTTGCCAAGTGTTTCAAGGGGGGTGCCCAGCAGCAGCCTGCACAGCCAGCAAAAGGCACAAGTGCTAAGTAAAGTTCCATCCCCTGTCCGTGTCACAGCGATAGCAAAATGGTTGAGTTGGTACCCGGTTCTGCAGGACGCAGAATTTTCGTTAAAAGGCTTCAGTTTTGGTTTTCGTTTACCTATTTGCAGGGATGTCGACACATATTCGCCTAGAAATTTGAAGTCTGCCTTTGAATTGCCTCACATTCTTAGGGAAAAAGTGGCTGGCGAGGTTAGCGCAGGCGCATTGCTGGGCCTTTTGCAGAACCCCCATTAGGGATCTTGTGAATTCCCCGGTGGGAGTGGTTCCCAAGAAAATTCCAGGAAAATAAGGGCTCATGCAACATCTGTCTTATCCGCCAGGCTCGTCAGTAAATTATGCCATACCAGTTGAGGTTTCCTCGGTGGTGTACCAGTCTTTTGACGATGCTTTGGACGTCATTAGGTGTTATGGTCCGGGCGCACTGATGGCTAAGATAGATGTTGAGTCAGCTTTTCGTCTACTTTCTTTGCACCCAGAGTCATTCCAGTTTATGGGTTTTTAGCTTGGACAACGGATATTGCATAGACAAATGCTTGCCTATGGGGTGTTCTGTGTCCTGTGCGTTTTTCGAGCATTTTAGCACCTTCCTACACTGGTGCGCGGAATTTATTTATTTAATTTTTGCGGTAGTCATGGAATAGCCCACTATCTCGATGACTTTCTATGTGTCGGCCCTTCCGGTTCAGGCAGATGCAGTTATCTTTTGTTTTCTTTACGAGCGCTGTTTTTTCATTTGGAGTTCCCGTTGCTGTGGACAAAACGGAGGACCCTTCCCCTTGTCATTCCTGGGTATCGAGATCTGTACCTCGGTGGGTTCTTGTCGCATTCCTCTCGATAAGCCTGTCAAGTAATGCCATAGCGGAATGCACGGCTTCCAGTAGAATTACCCTGCGGCAGGCGCAATCCCTCCTGGGCCTGTAAAGTAATTCCAATGGGCAGAGCTTTTTCACGTAAATTGGAAAGGGCCACGGCTGGTGTCACTAACCGAGACATTTGCTACGTTTATCCTCAGAGATTAAGCAGGACCTCTCTGTCTGGGTCTCGTTTCTTCGGGATTTTAATGGCGTTCGGTTGTGGATGTCTCCAGCCGCTGACAATTTGCAGCTGCAGCTGTTCACCGACGCAGCAGGCACCACGGGGTTCGGATGTTACCTTGATGGCTCCTGGTGCGTTGGCCGTTGGCTGGAAGAATGGGTGGGAAAGGGTTTGACTAAGGACTTACTCCTTCTCAAACTCTTTCCCATAATGGTTTCCTTGGAAATCTGGGGGGAATGGTTACGCAATCGCAGCATCATTATCAGGTGGGACAACCTGGGCATGGTCCATGCGATACAATCAGCAACATGCGGCTTCCCTGCTGGTTTTGCGCTTGCTAGCGCAGCTGTGCTCACATGTTTGCGCTGTAACATCATGTTTAAGGCAAGACACGTTCCTGGGGTGGAGAATGAGATAGACGATGCGTTATCACGTTTCCAGTGGGCTAGGTCCCGATCTGTGGCCCTGGTGCTGACGTTGTGCTTTGCCCCTCTTATGTTTGGCAGGTGATCGAGCCGGCATGGAGGGCTAAGCAGAACAGTCTTTAGCCCCCTCCACGTTGCGAGCATATCGGCAGGCATGGAATGAATGGGAAGATTATTCCCGTAGCAGCAAACAGGCAGGTAAGAGTCAGCATCGTTCGATGCTTTCTTTTATTTGGAGTCTCCGTTTGGCTGGCAGATCCAGGGCTTCTGTTGCGCGCTCTTTGGGGGGCATTGCATTTTATTGTAAATTGAAGGGCCAACCTGACTTTACTAAAAGTTTTCTGATAGTGAAGGCTTTAAAGGGTTGGGCACGGGTCTCCCGGCCAGTAGCTGACCGTAGGAGACCTGTGGACGCTCATCTGCTTCCGGCAGTATTAGGGGCGGTTCTCGGAGTGGCTCTTACTGCGTATGAGGCGGTCCTGATTCAAGTGGTGTTTTCGGAGGCTTTTCACGGCACCTTGAGGGTATCGGAGCTGGTGGCATCATCCAAATGGGTTGATGCCGCCATGCTCCTCTCGGATATCCTGGTCAGTGAGAGGTCTGTTCTCTGTAGGATTCGGCAGTCGAAGACCGACCAGACTGGTAGGGGTAGGTGGATCTCGTTGGGTCCATCTAGGGACGAACAGATCTGCCCCGTGGCACTAGCTATGCGGTATGAGTTATTGCGGCCGGATGTTCCTGGTTCATGACTCATGCATATGGACAGGACTCCGCTTACCAAATACCAGTTTGGTTGGTTTTTGAAGAGGTGTGTATCAGTTTTAGGCCTCCCGCCTCAAGATTTTGGTACACACTCGTTTCTGATCGGAGCCGCAACTTCGGCGGCAGCTGCGGGTTTCTCGGCATCAGAAATTAAGGCCCTAGGACATTGGAAATCGGATAGTTATAAAGGTTACATTCGACCTAGGCATGAAGGCCCTTTGTTTAAAGTCATTTCACAGTCTGTTCCGGTTACGTTTATATTTTATGCTTGCCTGGTTTTTGTCTTGTCTCATGTACTGTCCTGTCTTGTCTGTTACCCCTGTCCGTCCTACTCGGGATTAGCTACTCGCCATTGCTGGCAATGGGAGTCTTGAGGGATTTTACAATTTTTACCTGAACTGACGGATTCAATTCGGCTATTCTCAATCATTTAATTAGGCCATAGTCCATCCCTCAGCAGGTTTTTATTTTACCTCTTGCCGACTTCACCTGTTTTTTCCCAATTCCCCCCCACCCATTCTTCCCCTTTGTGTCTTCTGTTTGTCTCAGCCACTTCAAATAGTAAAGTCGGCGACCAATAGAAAATTTTTCTTTTTGGCAGATACTCACTTATGTTCTATCAGATCCCACTAATACACCATAAAATTTTATTGTTTTATGACAATTACTAATTTTTTATTTACTGCTTTCCTCCACCTTTAGGATTGCTCTTTGACACGCAGGACATTTGGGTTATAGGCCACTCATATATTTTCTGGGCTGCTAGGTTTGAGTTCAGATCAAGCTCCAATTTTTGAATATTCAGCTAGGGTCCTTTGGATAGGTTCCAGAGGTATGAGATGGCATTCCTTTTGTCCTAAACTGTTAGAGTATGCAAGGCTTTTTGGTAGGCCACGTATTTTGGTGGCTTATTTAGGAGGCAACGACTTAGGGCAGAGGTCCACTGTAGAATTGCGAGTTGATATTGTCAACGATTTGGCGAGGGTGCTATCGGCCTGGCCCTTGTGTAAATTAATTTGGTCTTGCATTGTACCTCGACAGGTCTGGCGTGGGGTTAGGAGTTTTCCTGCTAATGACGAAGCTAGGAAGAAACTTAATTTCGCAGTTGCCAAATTTGTGATGGCCAATTATGGCCGTTTCATTTACCATAATAACATTCAATTTCGATTTAGTTATATGTATAGACCTGATGGAGTTCATTTAACAGAGGAGGGTGTGTCATTGTTTATTGGGGATCTTTTTGAGGAGTTGGCGTTATTGGGGTAGTACTTGGTATGGTGGCGGTGCGGCGGTTCTATAAGCTGAACCTTGCTGTGGCGGGAAAGAACGGCAGTTCACCAGTCCAGGTGCAATTATGATTTAAGGGCGCTCCCTTCGTTGACTGGTAGTTGGCTGTACCAACCTAACGGGGGGCAGTATCATCACCTAAACGGGTGGGTAGTCAAGTTAGAGGGTGAGCGTTACCTTTTGTGTTTGACATGGTTTACATGGTTATGTGTATGCACTCTGGGCGATCTACGCCTGCTATGTCTTTTGTTGTTTGTGTGTGGGCATAGCAGATCTGGCTGATTTCTGGCCGTCCTTTCTTTGCCACCATACATCCTTAATTTAAGAATTAATAAATAATATTAATTTCTCCAATAAATCGCCATCAAGTTATCTGCCAAATCCACGTCTCAGTGTCTTTATTTTATGTTAGTATGATAAGTGGTTTGCACACATGACAACACCTCATCCGATAGAAGGTTTAGTAGATAGCGTAGCATGCTGTCAGTGCCCCTATACGTAGCCACCATCAGCAGAGTATAGCGCAGCATGCTGTCACTGCCCCTATACATAGCCACCAACTGCAGAGTATAGCGCAGTGTACTGTCACAGTGCCCCTATACATAGCCACCATCAGCAGATTATAGTGCAGCATGCTGTCAGTGCCCCCATACATAGCCACCATCAGCAGAGTATAGTGCAGCATGTTGTCACAGTGCCTCTATACATAGCCACCATCAGCAGAGTATAGCGCAGCATGCTGTTAGTGCCCCTATACATAGCCACCATCAGCAGAATATAGTGCAGCATGCTGTCACAGTGCCCCTATACATAGCAACCATCAGCAGAGTATAGCGCAGCATTCTGTCAGTGCCTCTATACATAGCCATAAGCAGAGTATAGCGCAGCGTGCTGTCAGTGCCCCTATACATAGCCACCATCAGCAGAGTATAGTGCAGCGTGCTGTCACAGTGCCCGTATACATAGCCACCATCATCAGAGTATAGCGCAGAGTGCTTTCACAGTGCCCCTATACATAGCCACCACCAGCAGAGTATAGCGCAGCATTCTGTCAGTGCCCCTATACATAGCCATAAGCAGAATATAGCGCAGTGTGCTGTCACAGTGCCCCTATACATAGCCACCATCAGCAGAGTATAGAGCCGCAATGCTGTCAGTGTCCCTATACATAGCCACCATCAGCAGAGTAGACGCAGTGTGCTGTCAGTGCCCCTATACATAGCCTCCATCAGCAGAGTATAGTGCAGCGTGCTGTCAGTTCTCCTATACATAGCCACCATCAGCAGAGTATAGCGCAGTGTGCTGTCACAGCCCCTATACATAGCCACCATCAGTAGATAACGCAGCATGCTGTCAGTGCCCCTATACGTAGCCACCATCAGCAGAGTATAGCGCAGGGTGCTGTCACAGTGCCTCTATACATAGCCACCATCAGCAGAGTATAGCGCAGGGTGCTGTCAGTGCCCCCTATACTTAGCCACCATCAGCAGAGTATAGCACAAGGTGCTATCAGTGCCCCTATACATAGCCACCATCAGCAGAGTATAGTGCAGCGTGCTGTCACAGTGCCCCTATACATAGCCACCATCAGTAGAGTATAGTGCAGCATGCTGTTAGTTCCCCTATACATAGCCACCATCTGCAGATTATAGTGCAGCATGCTGTCAGTGCCCCTATACATAGCCACCATCAGCAGAGTATAGTGCAGCATGCTGTCACAGTGCCTCTAAACATAGCCACCATCAGCAGAGTATAGTGCAGCATGCTGTTAGTGCCCCTATACATAGCCACCATCAGCAGAGTAGAGCACAGTGTGCTGTCAGTGCCCCTATACATAGCCACCATCAGTAGAGTATAGTACAGCATACTGTCAGTTCCCCTATACATAGCCACCATCAGTAGAGTATAGTGCAGCATGCTGTCAGTTCCCCTATACATAGCCATCATCAGCAGAGTATAGCACAGCATGCTGTCACAGTGCCCCTATACATAGCCACCATCAGCAGAGTATAGCGCAGCATTCTGTCAGTACCTCTATACATAAGCAGAGTATAGCGCAGCGTGCTGTCAGTGCCCCTATACATAGCCACCATCAGCAGAGTATAGCGCAGCATGCTGTCAGTGCCCCTATACGTAGCCACCATCAGCAGAGTATAGCGCAGCATGCTGTCACTGCCCCTATACATAGCCACCATTAGCCGAGTATAGCGCAGTGTACTGTCACAGTGCCCCTATACACAACTACCATCAGCAGAGTATAGCGCAGCATGCTGTCAGTGTCCCTATACATAGGCACCATCTGCAGAGTTGAGCGCAGTGTGCTGTCAGTGCCCCTATACATAGCCACCATCAGCAGAGTATAGTGCAGCGTGCTGTCAGTTCACCTATACATAGCCACCATCAGCAGAGTATAGCGCAGTGTGCTGTCACAGGCCCTATACATAGCCACCATCAGTAGATAACGCAGCATGCTGTCAGTGCCCCTATACGTAGCCACCATCAGCAGAGTATAGCGCAGCATGCTGTCACTGCCCCTATACATAGCCACCAATTGCCGAGTATAGCGCAGTGTACTGTCACAGTGCCCCTATACATAGCCACCATCAGCAGATTATAGTGCAGCATGCTGTCAGTGCCCCCATACATAGCCACCATCAGCAGAGTATAGTGCAGCATGTTGTCACAGTGCCTCTATACATAGCCACCATCAGCAGAGTATAGGGCAGCATGCTGTTAGTGCCCCTATACATAGCCACCATCAGCAGAATATAGTGCAGCATGCTGTCACAGTGCCCCTATACATAGCAACCATCAGCAGAGTATAGCGCAGCATTCTGTCATTGCCTCTATTCATAGCCATAAGCAGAGTATAGCGCAGCGGGCTGTCAGTGCCCCTATACATAGCCACCATCAGCAGAGTATAGTGCAGCGTGCTGTCACAGTGCCCGTATACATAGCCACCATCATCAGAGTATAGCGCAGCGTGGTTTCACAGTGCCCCTATACATAGCCACCACCAGCAGAGTATAGCGCAGCATTCTGTCAGTGCCCCTATACATAGCCATAAGCAGAATATAGCGCAGTGTGCTGTCACAGTGCCCCTATACATAGCCACCATCAGCAGAGTATAGAGCCGCAATGCTGTCAGTGTCCCTATACATAGCCACCATCAGCAGAGTAGACGCAGTGTGCTGTCAGTGCCCCTATACATAGCCACCATCAGCAGAGTATAGTGCAGCGTGCTGTCAGTTCTCCTATACATAGCCACCATCAGCAGAGTATAGCACAGCATGCTGTCACAGTGCCTCTATACATAGCCACCATCAGCAGAGTATAGCGCAGGGTGCTGTCAGTGCCCCCTATACATAGCCACCATCAGCAGAGTATAGCACAAGGTGCTGTCAGTGCCGCTATACATAGCCACCATCAGCAGAGTATAGTGCAGCGTGCTGTCACAGTGCCCCTATACATAGCCACCATCAGTAGAGTATAGTGCAGCATGCTGTTAGTTCCCCTATACATAGCCACCATCAGCAGATTATAGTGCAGCCTGCTGTCAGTGCCCCTATACATAGCCACCATCAGCAGAGTATAGTGCAGCATGCTGTCACAGTGCCTCTAAACATAGCCACCATCAGCAGAGTATAGTGCAGCATGCTGTTGGTGCCCCTATACATAGCCACCATCAGCAGAGTAGAGCACAGTGTGCTGTCAGTGCCCCTATACATAGCCACCAACAGTAGAGTATAGTGCAGCATGCTGTCAGTTCCCCTATACATAGCCACCATCAGTAGAGTATAGTGCAGCGTGCTGTCAGTTCCCCGATACATAGCCATCATCAGCAGAGTATAGCACAGCATGCTGTCACAGTGCCCCTATACATAGCCACCATCAGCAGAGTATAGCGCAGCATTCTGTCAGTACCTCTATACATAGCCATAAGCAGAGTATAGCGCAGCGTGCTGTCAGTGCCCCTATACATAGCCACCATCAGCAGAGTATAGTGCAGCGTGCTGTCAGTGCCCCTATACATAGCCACCATCAGCAGAGTATAGCGCAGCATGCTGTCAGTGCCCCTATACCTAGCCACCATCAGCAGAGTATAGCGCAGCATGCTGTCACTGCCCCTATACATAGCCACCATTAGCCGAGTATAGCGCAGTTTACTGTCACAGTGCCCCTATACACAACTACCATCAGCAGAGTATAGCGCAGCATGCTGTCAGTGTCCCTATACATAGGCACCATCTGCAGAGTTGAGCGCAGTGTGCTGTCAGTGCCCCTATACATAGCCACCATCAGCAGAGTATAGTGCAGCGTGCTGTCAGTTCACCTATACATAGCCACCATCAGCAGAGTATAGCGCAGTGTGCTGTCACAGCCCCTATACATAGCCACCATCAGTAGATAGCGCAGCATGCTGTCAGTGCCCCTATACGTAGCCACCATCAGCAGAGTATAGCGCAGCATGCTGTCACTGCCCCTATACATAGCCACCAATTGCCAAGTATAGCGCAGTGTACTGTCACAGTGCCCCTATACACAACTACCATCTGCAGAGTATAGCGCAGCATGCTGTCAGTGTCCCTATACATAGGCACCATCAGCAGAATTGAGCGCAGTGTGCTGTCAGTGCCGCTATACATAGCCACCATCAGCAGAGTATAGCGCAGCGTGCTGTCACAGTGCCCCTATACATAACTACCATCAGCAGAGTATAGCGCAGCATTCTGTCAGTGCCCCTATACATAGCCATAAGCAGAATATAGCGCAGAGTTCTATCACAGTGCCCCTATACATACCCACCACCAGCAGAGTATAGCGCAGCATTCTGTCAGTGCCCCTATACAAAGCCATAAGAAGAATATAGCGCAGTGAGCTGTCACAGTGCCCCTATACATAGCCACCATCAGCAGAGTATAGCGCAGCATGCTGTCAGTGTCCCTATACATAGCCACCATCAGCAGAGTAGAGCGCAGTGTGCTGTCAGTGCCACTATACATAGCCACCATCAGCAGAGTATAGTGCAGTGTGCTGACAGTTCACCTATACATAGCCACCATCAGCAGAGTATAGCGCAGGGTGCTGTCACTGCCCCTATACATAGCCACCATCAGTAGACAGTGCAGCATGCTGTCAGTTCCCCTATACATATCCACAAACAGCATAGTATAGTGCAGTGTGCTATCAGTTCCCTTATAAATAGCCACCATCAGCAGAGTATACCGCAGCGTGCTGTCACTGCCCCTATACATAGCCACCATCAGTAGATAGTGCAGCATGATGACAGTTCCCCTAAACTTAGCCACCATCAGCAGAGTATAGAGCAGCGCGCTGTCAGTTCCCCTATACATAGCCACCATCAGCAGAGTATAGCGCAGTGTGCTGTCAGTGCCCCTATACATAGCCACCATCTGCAGAGTATAGTACAGCGTGCTGTCAGTTCCCCTATACATAGCCACCATCAGCAGAGTATAGCGCAGCGTGCTGTCACAGTGCCTCTATACATATCCACCAACAGCAGAATATAGCGCAGCATGCCGTCAGTACCCCCTATACATAGCCACCATCAGCAGAGTATAGCGCAGGGAGCTGTCAGTGCCCCTATACGTTATCTCCATCAGCAGAGTATAGCGCAGCATGCTGTCACAGTGCCCCTATACATAACCACCATTAGCAGAGAATAGCGTAGCGTGCTGTCCCAGTGCCCCTATACATAGCCACCATCAGCAGAGTATAGCGCAGCATACTGTCAGTGCCCCTAAACATAGCAACCATCATCAGAATATAGTGCAGCGTGCTGTCAGTGCCCCTATATATAGCCACCATCAGCAGAGTATAGCACAGCGTGCTGTCAGTTCCCATATACATAGCCACCATCTGCAGAGTATATTGCAGTGTGCTGTCAGTTCCCCTATACATAGCCACCATCAGCAGAGTATAGCACAGCATGCTGTCACAGTGCCTCTATACATAGCCACCATCAGCAGAGTATAGCGCAGGGTGCTGTCAGTGCCCCCTATACATAGCCACCATCAGCAGAGTATAGCACAAGGTGCTGTCAGTGCCGCTATACATAGCCACCATCAGCAGAGTATAGTGCAGCGTGCTGTCACAGTGCCCCTATACATAGCCACCATCAGTAGAGTATAGTGCAGCATGCTGTTAGTTCCCCTATACATAGCCACCATCAGCAGATTATAGTGCAGCCTGCTGTCAGTGCCCCTATACATAGCCACCATCAGCAGAGTATAGTGCAGCATGCTGTCACAGTGCCTCTAAACATAGCCACCATCAGCAGAGTATAGTGCAGCATGCTGTTGATGCCCCTATACATAGCCACCATCAGCAGAGTAGAGCACAGTGTGCTGTCAGTGCCCCTATACATAGCCACCAACAGTAGAGTATAGTGCAGCATGCTGTCAGTTCCCCTATACATAGCCACCATCAGTAGAGTATAGTGCAGCGTGCTGTCAGTTCCCCGATACATAGCCATCATCAGCAGAGAATAGCACAGCATGCTGTCACAGTGCCCCTATACATAGCCACCATCAGCAGAGTATAGCGCAGCATTCTGTCAGTACCTCTATACATAGCCATAAGCAGAGTATAGCGCAGCGTGCTGTCAGTGCCCCTATACATAGCCACCATCAGCAGAGTATAGTGCAGCGTGCTGTCAGTGCCCCTATACATAGCCACCATCAGCAGAGTATAGCGCAGCATGCTGTCAGTGCCCCTATACCTAGCCACCATCAGCAGAGTATAGCGCAGCATGCTGTCACTGCCCCTATACATAGCCACCATTAGCCGAGTATAGCGCAGTGTACTGTCACAGTGCCCCTATACACAACTACCATCAGCAGAGTATAGCGCAGCATGCTGTCAGTGTCCCTATACATAGGCACCATCTGCAGAGTTGAGCGCAGTGTGCTGTCAGTGCCCCTATAGATAGCCACCATCAGCAGAGTATAGTGCAGCGTGCTGTCAGTTCACCTATACATAGCCACCATCAGCAGAGTATAGCGCAGTGTGCTGTCACAGCCCCTATACATAGCCACCATCAGTAGATAGCGCAGCATGCTGTCAGTGCCCCTATACGTAGCCACCATCAGCAGAGTATAGCGCAGCATGCTGTCACTGCCCCTATACATAGCCACCAATTGCCAAGTATAGCGCAGTGTACTGTCACAGTGCCCCTATACACAACTACCATCTGCAGAGTATAGCGCAGCATGCTGTCAGTGTCCCTATACATAGGCACCATCAGCAGAATTGAGCGCAGTGTGCTGTCAGTGCCCCTATACATAGCCACCATCAGCAGAGTATAGCGCAGCATGCTGTCACAGTGCCCCTATACATAACTACCATCAGCAGAGTATAGCACAGCATTCTGTCAGTGCCCCTATACATAGCCATAAGCAGAATATAGCGCAGAGTTCTATCACAGTGCCCCTATACATACCCACCACCAGCAGAGTATAGCGCAGCATTCTGTCAGTGCCCCTATACAAAGCCATAAGAAGAATATAGCGCAGTGAGCTGTCACAGTGCCCCTATACATAGCCACCATCAGCAGAGTATAGCGCAGCATGCTGTCAGTGTCCCTATACATAGCCACCATCAGCAGAGTAGAGCGCAGTGTGCTGTCAGTGCCACTATACATAGCCACCATCAGCAGAGTATAGTGCAGTGTGCTGACAGTTCACCTATACATAGCCACCATCAGCAGAGTATAGCGCAGGGTGCTGTCACTGCCCCTATACATAGCCACCATCAGTAGACAGTGCAGCATGCTGTCAGTTCCCCTATACATATCCACAAACAGCATAGTATAGTGCAGTGTGCTATCAGTTCCCTTATAAATAGCCACCATCAGCAGAGTATACCGCAGCGTGCTGTCACTGCCCCTATACATAGCCACCATCAGTAGATAGTGCAGCATGATGACAGTTCCCCTAAACATAGCCACCATCAGCAGAGTATAGAGCAGCGCGCTGTCAGTTCCCCTATACATAGCCACCATCAGCAGAGTATAGCGCAGTGTGCTGTCAGTGCCCCTATACATAGCCACCATCTGCAGAGTATAGTACAGCGTGCTGTCAGTTCCCCTATACATAGCCACCATCAGCAGAGTATAGCGCAGCGTGCTGTCACAGTGCCTCTATACATATCCACCAACAGCAGAATATAGCGCAGCATGCCGTCAGTACCCCCTATACATAGCCACCATCAGCAGAGTATAGCGCAGGGAGCTGTCAGTGCCCCTATACGTTATCTCCATCAGCAGAGTATAGCGCAGCATGCTGTCACAGTGCCCCTATACATAACCACCATTAGCAGAGAATAGCATAGCGTGCTGTCACAGTGCCCCTATACATAGCCACCATCAGCAGAGTATAGCGCAGCATACTGTCAGTGCCCCTAAACATAGCAACCATCATCAGAATATAGTGCAGCGTGCTGTCAGTGCCCCTATATATAGCCACCATCAGCAGAGTATAGCACAGCGTGCTGTCAGTTCCCATATACATAGCCACCATCCGCAGAGTATATTGCAGTGTGCTGTCAGTTCCCCTATACATAGCCACCATCAGCAGAGTATAGCACAGCATGCTGTCACAGTGCCTCTATACATAGCCACCATCAGCAGAGTATAGCGCAGGGTGCTGTCAGTGTCCCCTAAACATAGCCACCATCAGCAGAGTATAGAGCAAGGTGCTGTCAGTGCCCCTATACATAGCCACCATCAGCAAAGTATAGTGCAGCGTGCTGTCACAGTGCCCCTATACATATTCACCATCAGTAGAGTATAGTGCAGCATGCTGTTAGTTCCCCTATACATAGCCACCATCAGCAGATTAAAGTGCAGCATGCTGTCAGTGCTCCTATACATAGCCACCATCAGCAGAGAATAGCGCAGCGTGCAGTCACAGTGCCCCTATACATAGCCACCATCAGCAGATTATAGTGCAGCATGCTGTCAGTGCCCCCATACATAGCCACCATCAGCAGAGTATAGTGCAGCATGTTGTCACAGTGCCTCTATACATAGCCACCATCAGCAGAGTATAGCGCAGCATGCTGTTAGTGCCCCTATACATAGCCACCATCAGCAGAATATAGTGCAGCATGCTGTCACAGTGCCCCTATACATAGCAACCATCAGCAGAGTATAGCGCAGCATTCTGTCAGTGCCTCTATACATAGCCATAAGCAGAGTATAGCGCAGCGGGCTGTCAGTGCCCCTATACATAGCCACCATCAGCAGAGTATAGTGCAGCGTGCTGTCAGTGCCCCTATACGTAGCCACCATCAGCAGAGTATAGCGCAGCCTGCTGTCACTGCCTGTATACATAGCCACCATCAGCAGAGTATAGCGCAGTGTGCTGTCACAGTGCCCCTATACATAGCCACCATCAGCAGAGTATAGAGCCGCAATGCTGTCAGTGTCCCTATACATAGCCACCATCAGCAGAGTAGACGCAGTGTGCTGTCAGTGCCCCTATACATAGCCACTATCAGCAGAGTATAGTGCAGCGTGCTGTCAGTTCTCCTATACATAGCCACCATCAGCAGAGTATAGCACAGCTTGCTGTCACAGTGCCTCTATACATAGCCACCATCAGCAGTGTATAGCGCAGGGTGCTGTCAGTGCCCCCTATACTTAGCCACCATCAGCAGAGTATAGCACAAGGTGCTGTCAGTGCCCCTATACATAGCCACCATCAGCAGAGTATAGTGCAGCGTGCTATCACAGTGCCCCTATACATAGCCACCATCAGTAGAGTATAGTGCAGCATGCTGTTAGTTCCCCTATACATAGCCACCATCAGCAGATTATAGTGCAGCATGCTGTCAGTGCCCCTATACATAGCCACCATCAGCAGAGTATAGTGCAGCATGCTGTCACAGTGCCTCTAAACATAGCCACCATCAGCAGAGTATAGTGCAGCATGCTGTTAGTGCCCCTATACATAGCCACCATCAGCAGAGTATAGTGCAGCGTGCTGTCAGTTCTCCTATACATAGCCACCATCAGCAGAGTATAGCACAGCTTGCTGTCACAGTGCCTCTATACATAGCCACCATCAGCAGAGTATAGCGCAGGGTGCTGTCAGTGCCCCCTATATTTAGCCACCATCAGCAGAGTATAGCACAAGGTGCTGTCAGTGCCCCTATACATAGCCACCATCAGCAGAGTATAGTGCAGCGTGCTATCACAGTGCCCCTATACATAGCCACCATCAGTAGAGTATAGTGCAGCATGCTGTTAGTTCCCCTATACATAGCCACCATCAGCAGATTATAGTGCAGCATGCTGTCAGTGCCCCTATACATAGCCACCATCAGCAGAGTATAGTGCAGCATGCTGTCACAGTGCCTCTAAACATAGCCACCATCAGCAGAGTATAGTGCAGCATGCTGTTAGTGCCCCTATACATAGCCACCATCAGCAGAGTATAGTGCAGCGTGCTGTCAGTTCTCCTATACATAGCCACCATCAGCAGAGTATAGCGCAGGGTGCTGTCAGTGCCCCCTATACTTAGCCACCATCAGCAGAGTATAGCACAAGGTGCTGTCAGTGCCCCTATACATAGCCACCATCAGCAGAGTATAGTGCAGCGTGCTATCACAGTGCCCCTATACATAGCCACCATCAGTAGAGTATAGTGCAGCATGCTGTTAGTTCCCCTATACATAGCCACCATCAGCAGATTATAGTGCAGCATGCTGTCAGTGCCCCTATACATAGCCACCATCAGCAGAGTATAGTGCAGCATGCTGTCACAGTGCCTCTAAACATAGCCACCATCAGCAGAGTATAGTGCAGCATGCTGTTAGTGCCCCTATACATAGCCACCATCAGCAGAGTAGAGCACAGTGTGCTGTCAGTGCCCCTATACATAGCCACCATCAGGAGAGTATAGTGCAGCATGCTGTCAGTTCCCCTATACATAGCCACCATCAGTAGAGTATAGTGCAGCGTGCTGTCAGTTCCCCTATACATAGCCATCATCAGCAGAGTATAGCACAGCATGCTGTCACAGTGCCCCTATACATAGCCACCATCAGCAGAGTATAGCGCAGCATTCTGTCAGTACCTCTATACATAGCCATAAGCAGAGTATAGCGCAGCGTGCTGTCAGTGCCCCTATACATAGCCACCATCAGCAGAGTATAGTGCAGCGTGCTGTCAGTGCCCCTATACATAGCCACCATCAGCAGAGTATAGCGCAGCATGCTGTCAGTGCCCCTATACGTAGCCACCATCAGCAGAGTATAGCGCAGCATGCTGTCACTGCCCCTATACATAGCCACCATTAGCCGAGTATAGCGCAGTGTACTGTCACAGTGCCCCTATACACAACTACCATCAGCAGAGTATAGCGCAGCATGCTGTCAGTGTCCCTATACATAGGCACCATCTGCAGAGTTGAGCGCAGTGTGCTGTCAGTGCCCCTATACATAGCCACCATCAGCAGAGTATAGTGCAGCGTGCTGTCAGTTCACCTATACATAGCCACCATCAGCAGTGTATAGCGCAGTGTGCTGTCACAGCCCCTATACATAGCCACCATCAGTAGATAGCGCAGCATGCTGTCAGTGCCCCTATACGTAGCCACCATCAGCAGAGTATAGCGCAGCATGCTGTCACTGCCCCTATACATAGCCACCATTAGCCGAGTATAGCGCAGTGTACTGTCACAGTGCCCCTATACACAACTACCATCAGCAGAGTATAGCGCAGCATGCTGTCAGTGTCCCTATACATAGGCACCATCAGCAGAGTTGAGCGCAGTGTGCTGTCAGTGCCCCTATACATAGCCACCATCAGCAGAGTATAGCGCAGCGTGCTGTCACAGTGCCCCTATACATAACTACCATAAGCAGAGTATAGCGCAGCATTCTGTCAGTGCCCCTATACATAGCAATAAGCAGAATATAGCGCAGAGTTCTATCACAGTGCCCCTATACATAGCCACCACCAGCAGAGTATAGCGCAGCATTCTGTCAGTGCCCCTATACATAGCCATAAGAAGAATATAGCGCAGTGAGCTGTCACAGTGCCCCTATACATACCCACCATCAGCAGAGTATAGCGCAGCATGCTGTCAGTGTCCCTATACATAGCCACCATCAGCAGAGTAGAGCGCAGCATGCTGTCAGTGTCCCTATACATAGGCACCATCTGCAGAGTATAGCGCAGGGTGCTGTCACTGCCCCTATACATAGCCACCATCAGTAGACAGTGCAGCATGCTGTCAGTTCCCCTATACATATACACAATCAGCATAGTATAGTGCAGTGTGCTATCAGTTCTCTTATAAATAGCCACCATCAGCAGAGTATACCGCAGCGTGCTGTCACTGCCCCTATACATAGCCACCATCAGTAGATAGTGCAGCATGATGACAGTTCCCCTAAACATAGCCACCATCAGCAGAGTATAGTGCAGCGCGCTTTCAGTTCCCCTATACATAGCCACCATCAGCAGAGTATAGCGCAGTGTGCTGTCAGTGCCCCTATACATAGCCACCATCTGCAGAGTATAGTACAGCGTGCTGTCAGTTCCCCTATACATAGCCACCATCAGCAGAGTATAGCGCAGCGTGCTGTCACAGTGCCTCTATACATATCCACCAACAGCAGAATATAGCGCAGCATGCCGTCAGTACCCCCTATACATAGTCACCATCAGCAGAGTATAGCGCAGGGTGCTGTCAGTGCCCCTATACGTTATCTCCATCAGCAGAGTATAGCGCAGCATGCTGTCACAGTGCCCCTATACATAACCACCATTAGCAGAGAATAGCGTAGCGTGCTGTCACAGTGCCCCTATACATAGCCACCATCAGCAGAGTATAGCGCAGCATACTGTCAGTGCCCCTATACATAGCAACCATCATCAGAATATAGTGCAGCGTGCTGTCAGTGCCCCTATATATAGCCACCATCAGTAGAGTATAGCACAGCGTGCTGTCAGTTCCCATATACATAGCCACCATCCGCAGAGTATATTGCAGTGTGCTGTCAGTTCCCCTATACATAGCCACCATCAGCAGAGTATAGCACAGCATGCTGTCACAGTGCCTCTATACATAGCCACCATCAGCAGAGTATAGCGCAGGGAGCTGTCAGTGTCCCCTAAACATAGCCACCATCAGCAGAGTATAGAGCAAGGTGCTGTCAGTGCCCCTATACATAGCCACCATCAGCAAAGTATAGTGCAGCGTGCTGTCACAGTGCCCCTATACATATTCACCATCAGTAGAGTATAGTGCAGCATGCTGTTAGTTCCCCTATACATAGCCACCATCAGCAGATTATAGTGCAGCATGCTATCAGTGCTCCTATACATAGCCACCAACAGCAGAGTATAGCGCAGCGTGCTGTCACAGTGCCCCTATACATAGCCACCATCAGCAGATTATAGTGCAGCATGCTGTCAGTGCCCCCATACATAGCCACCATCAGCAGAGTATAGTGCAGCATGTTGTCACAGTGCCTCTATACATAGCCATCATCAGCAGAGTATAGCGCAGCATGCTGTTAGTGCCCCTATACATAGCCACCATCAGCAGAATATAGTGCAGCATGCTGTCACAGTGCCCCTATACATAGCCGACATCAGCAGAGTATAGCGCAGCATTCTGTCAGTGCCTCTATACATAGCCATAAGCAGAGAATAGCGCAGCGTGCTGTCAGTGCCCCTATACATAGCCACCATCAGCAGAGTATAGTGCAGCGTGCTGTTACAGTGCCCGTATACATAGCCACCATCATCAGAGTAAAGCGCAGCATGCTGTCAGTGCCCCTATACGTAGCCACCATCAGCAGAGTATAGCACAGCAAGCTGTCACTGCCCGTATACATAGCCACCATCAGCAGAGTATAGCGCAGCTTGCTTTCACAGTGCCCCTATACATAGCCACCACCAGCAGAGTATAGCGCAGCATTCTGTCAGTGCCCCTATACATAGCCATATGCAGAATATAGCGTAGTGTGCTGTCACAGTGCCCCTATACATAGCCACCATCAGCAGAGTATAGAGCCGCAATGCTGTCAGTGTCCCTATACATAGCCACCATCAGCAGAGTAGACGCAGTGTGCTGTCGGTGCCCCTATACATAGCCACCATCAGCAGAGTATAGTGCAGCGTGCTGTCAGTTCTCCTATACATAGCCACCATTAGCAGAGTATAGTGCAGCATGCTGTCACAGTGCCTCTAAATAAAGCCACCATCAGCAGAGTATAGTGCAGCATGCTGTTAGTGCCCCTATACATAGCCACCATCAGCAGAGTATAGCACAGTGTGCTGTCAGTGCCCCTATACATAGCCACCATCAGTAGAGTATAGTGCAGCATGCTGTCAGTTCCCCTATACATAGCCACCATCAGTAGAGTATAGTGCAGCGTGCTGTCAGTTCCCCTATACATAGCCATCATCAGCAGAGTATAGCACAGCATCCTGTCACAGTGCCCCTATACATAGCCACCATCAGCAGAGTATAGCGCAGCATTCTGTCAGTACCTCTATACATAGCCATAAGCAGAGTATAGCGCAGCGTGCTGTCAGTGCCCCTATGCATAGCCACCATCAGCAGAGTATAGTGCAGCGTGCTGTCAGTGCCCCTATACATAGCCACCATCAGCAGAGTATAGCGCAGCATGCTGTCAGTGCCCCTATACGTAGCCACCATCAGCAGAGTATAGCGCAGCATGCTATCACTGCCCCTATACATAGCCACCATTAGCCGAGTATAGCGCAGTGTACTGTCACAGTGCCCCTATACACAACTACCATCAGCAGAGTATAGCGCAGCATGCTGTCAGCGTCCCTATACATAGGCACCATCAGCAGAGTTGAGCGCAGTGTGCTGTCAGTGCCCCTATACATAGCCACCATCAGCAGAGTATAGTGCAGCGTGCTGTCAGTTCACCTATACATAGCCACCATCAGCAGAGTATAGCGCAGTGTGCTGTCACTGCCCCTATACATAGCCACCATCAGTAGATAGTGCAGCATGCTGTCAGTTCCCCTATACATATCCACCATCAGCATAGTATAGTGCAGCGTGTTGTCAGTGCCCCTATACATAGCCACCATCAGTAGATAGTGCAGCATGATGACAGTTCCCCTATACATAGCCACCATCAGCAGAGTATACCGCAGCGTGCTGTCAGTGCCCCTATACATAGCCACCATCAGTAGATAGTGCAGCATGATGACAGTTCCCCTAAACATAGCCACCATCAGCAGAGTATAGCGCAGTGTGCTGTCTGTTCCCATATACATAGCCACCATCTGCAGAGTATAGTACAGCGTGCTGTCAGTTCCCCTATACATAGCCACCAGCAGCAGAGTATAGCACAGCATGCTGTCACAGTGCCTCTATACATATCCACCAAAAGGAGAATATAGCGCAGCACGCCGTCAGTGCCCCTATATGTAGCCACCATCATCAGAGTATAGCGCAGCATGCTGTCAGTGCCCCTATACGTAGCCACCATCAGCAGAGTATAGCGCAGCATGCTGTCACTGCCTGTATACATAGCCACCATCAGCAGAGTATAGCGCAGCGTGCTTTCACAGTGCCCCTATACATAGCCACCACCAGCAGAGTATAGCGCAGCATTCTGTCAGTGCCCCTATACATAGCCATAAGCAGAATATAGCGCAGTGAGCTGTCACAGTGCCCCTATACATAGCCACCATCAGCAGAGTATAGAGCCGCAATGCTGTCAGTGTCCCTATACATAGCCACCATCAGCAGAGTAGACGCAGTGTGCTGTCAGTGCCCCTATACATAGCCACCATCAGCAGAGTATAGTGCAGCGTGCTGTCAGTTCTCCTATACATAGCCACCATCAGCAGAGTATAGCACAGCATGCTGTCACAGTGCCTCTATACATAGCCACCATCAGCAGAGTATAGCGCAGGGTGCTGTCAGTGCCCCCTATACATAGCCACCATCAGCAGAGTATAGCACAAGGTGCTGTCAGTGCCCCTATACATAGCCACCATCAGCAGAGTATAGTGCAGCATGCTGTCACAGTGCCCCTATACATAGCCACCATCAGTAGAGTATAGTGCAGCATGCTGTTAGTTCCCCTATACATAGCCACCATCAGCAGATTATAGTGCAGCATGCTGTCAGTGCCCCTATACATAGCCACCATCAGCAGAGTATAGTGCAGCATGCCGTCACAGTGCCTCTAAACATAGCCACCATCAGCAGAGTATAGTGCAGCATGCTGTTAGTGCCCCTATACATAGCCACCATTAGCCGAGTATAGCGCAGTGTACTGTCACAGTGCCCCTATACACAACTACCATCAGCAGAGTATAGTGCAGCGTGCTGTCAGTGCCCCTATACATAGCCACCATCAGCAGAGTATAGCGCAGCATGCTGTCAGTGCCCCTATACGTAGCCACCATCAGCAGAGTATAGCGCAGCATGCTGTCACTGCCCCTATACATAGCCACCATTAGCCGAGTATAGCGCAGTGTACTGTCACAGTGCCCCTATACACAACTACCATCAGCAGAGTATAGCGCAGCATGCTGTCAGTGTCCCTATACATAGGCACCATCTGCAGAGTTGAGCGCAGTGTGCTGTCAGTGCCCCTATACATAGCCACCATCAGCAGAGTATAGTGCAGCGTGCTGTCAGTTCACCTATACATAGCCACCATCAGCAGAGTATAGCGCAGTGTGCTGTCACAGCCAATATACATAGCCACCATCAGTAGATAGCGCAGCATGCTGTCAGTGCCCCTATACGTAGCCACCATCAGCAGAGTATAGCGCAGCATGTTGTAACTGCCCCTATACATAGCCACCATTAGCCGAGTATAGCGCAGTGTACTGTCACAGTGCCCCTATACACAACTACCATCAGCAGAGTATAGCGCAGCATGCTGTCAGTGTCCCTATACATAGGCACCATCAGCAGAGTTGAGCGCAGTGTGCTGTCAGAGCCCCTATACATAGCCACCATCAGCAGAGTATAGCAGCGTGCTGTCACAGTGCCCCTATACATAACTATCATCAGCAGAGTATAGCGCAGCATTCTGTCAGTGCCCCTATATATAGCAATAAGCAGAATATAGCGCAGAGTTCTATCACAGTGCCCCTATACATAGCCACCACCAGCAGAGTATAGCGCAGCATTCTGTCAGTGCCCCTATACATAGCCATAAGAAGAATATAGCGCAGTGAGCTGTCACAGTGCCCCTATACATAGCCACCATCAGCAGAGTATAGCGCAGCATGCTGTCAGTGTCCCTATACATAGCCACCATCAGCAGAGTAGAGCGCAGTGTGCTGTCAGTGCCCCTATACATAGCCACCATCAGCAGAGTATAGTGCAGCGTGCTGACAGTTCACCTATACATAGCCACCATCAGCAGAGTATAGCGCAGGGTGCTGTCACTGCCCCTATACATAGCCACCATCAGTAGACAGTGCAGCATGCTGTCAGATCCCCTATACATATCCACAATCAGCATAGTATAGTGCAGTGTGCTATCAGTTCCCTTATAAATAGCCACCATCAGCAGAGTATACCGAAGCGTGCTGTCACTGCCCATATACATAGCCACCATCAGTAGATAGTGCAGCATGATGACAGTTCCCCTAAACATAGCCACCATCAGCAGAGTATAGTGCAGCGCGCTGTCAGTTCCCCTATACATAGCCACCATCAGCAGAGTATAGCGCAGTGTGTTGTCAGTGCCCCTATACATAGCCACCATCTGCAGAGTATAGTACAGCGTGCTGTCAGTTCCTCTATACATAGCCACCATCAGCAGAGTATAGCGCAGCGTGCTGTCACAGTGCCTCTATACATATCCACCAACAGCAGAATATAGCGCAGCATGCCGTCAGTACCCCCTATACATAGCCACCATCAGCAGAGTATAGCGCAGGGTGCTGTCAGTGCCCCTATACGTTATCTCCATCAGCAGAGTATAGCGCAGCTTGCTGTCACAGTGCCCATATACATAACCACCATTAGCAGAGAATAGCGTAGCGTGCTGTCACAGTGCCCCTATACATAGCCACCATCAGCAGAGTATAGCGCAGCATTCTGTCAGTGCCCCTAAACATAGCAACCATCATCAGAATATAGTGCAGCGTGCTGTCAGTGCCCCTATATATAGCCACCTTCAGCAGAGTATAGCACAGCGTGCTGTCAGTTCCCATATACATAGCCACCATCCGCAGAGTATATTGCAGTGTGCTGTCAGTTCCCCTATACACAGCCACCATCAGCAGAGTATAGCACAGCAGGCTGTCACAGTGCCTCTATACATAGCCACCATCAGCAGAGTATAGCGCAGGGTGCTGTCAGTGTCCCCTAAACATAGCCACCATCAGCAGAGTATAGAGCAAGGTGCTGTCAGTGCCCCTATACATAGCCACCATCAGCAAAGTATAGTGCAGCGTGCTGTCACAGTGCCCCTATACATATTCACCATCAGTAGAGTATAGTGCAGCATGCTGTTAGTTCCCCTATACATAACCACCATCAGCAGATTATAGTGCAGCATGCTGTCAGTGCCCCCATACATAGCCAACATCAGCAGAGTATAGTGCAGCATGTTGTCACAGTGCCTCTATACATAGCCACCATCAGCAGAGTATAGCGCAGCATGCTGTTAGTGCCCCTATACATAGCCACCATCAGCAGAATATAGTGCAGCATGCTGTCACAGTGCCCCTATACATAGCAACCATCAGCAGAGTATAGCGCAGCATTCTGTCAGTGCCTCTATACATAGCCATAAGCAGAGTATAGCGCAGCGTGCTGTCAGTGCCCCTATACATAGCCACCATCAGCAGAGTATAGTGCAGCGTGCTGTCACAGTGCCCGTATACATAGCCACCATCATCAGAGTATAGCGCAGCATGCTGTCAGTGCCCCTATACGTAGCCACCATCAGCAGAGTATAGCACAGCAAGCTGTCACTGCCCGTATACATAGCCACCATCAGCAGAGTATAGCGCAGCGTGCTTTCACAGTGCCCCTATACATTGCCACCACCAGCAGAGTATAGCGCAGCATTCTGTCAGTGCCCCTATACATAGCCATAAGCAGAATATAGCGCAGTGTGCTGTCACAGTGCCCCTATACATAGCCACCATCAGCAGAGTATAGAGCCGCAATGCTGTCAGTGTCCCTATACATAGCCACCATCAGCAGAGTAGACGCAGTGTGCTGTCAGTGCCCCTATACATAGCCACCATCAGCAGAGTATAGTGCAGCGTGCTGTCAGTTCTCCTATACATAGCCACCATCAGCAGAGTATAGCGCAGGGTGCTGTCAGTGCCCCCTATACATAGCCACCATCAGCAGAGTATAGCACAAGGTGCTGTCAGTGCCCCTATACATAGCCACCATCAGCAGAGTATAGTGCAGCGTGCTGTCACAGTGCCCCTATACATAGCCACCATCAGTAGAGTATAGTGCAGCATGCTGTTAGTTCCCCTATACATAGCCACCATCAGCAGATTATAGTGCAGCATGCTGTCAGTGCCCCTATACATAGCCACCATCAGCAGAGTATAGTGCAGCATGCTGTCACAGTGCCTCTAAACAAAGCCACCATCAGCAGAGTATAGTGCAGCATGCTGTTAGTGCCCCTATACATAGCCACCATCAGCAGAGTAGAGCACAGTGTGCTGTCAGTGCCCCTATACATAGCCACCATCAGTAGAGTATGGTGCAGCATGCTGTCAGTTCCCCTATACATAGCCACCATCAGTAGAGTATAGTGCAGCGTGCTGTCAGTTCCCCTATACATAGCCATCATCAGCAGAGTATAGCACAGCATCCTGTCACAGTGCCCCTATACATAGCCACCATCAGCAGAGTATAGCGCAGCATTCTGTCAGTACCTCTATACATAGCCATAATCAGAGTATAGTGCAGCGTGCTGTCAGTGCCCCTATACATAGCCACCATCAGCAGAGTATAGTGCAGCGTGCTGTCAGTGCCCCTATACATAGCCACCATCAGCAGAGTATAGCGCAGCATGCTGTCAGTGCCCCTATACGTAGCCACCATCAGCAGAGTATAGCGCAGCATGCTATCACTGCCCCTATACATAGCCACCATTAGCCGAGTATAGCGCAGTGTACTGTCACAGTGCCCCTATACAGAACTACCATCAGCAGAGTATAGCGCAGCATGCTGTCAGTGTCCCTATACATAGGCACCATCAGCAGAGTTGAGCGCAGTGTGCTGTCAGTGCCCCTATACATAGCCACCATCAGCAGAGTATAGTGCAGCGTGCTGTCAGTTCACCTATACATAGCCACCATCATCAGAGTATAGCGCAGCATGCTGTCAGTGCCCCTATACGTAGCCACCATCAGCAGAGTATAGCACAGCAAGCTGTCACTGCCCGTATACATAGCCACCATCAGCAGAGTATAGCGCAGCGTGCTTTCACAGTGCCCCTATACATTGCCACCACCAGCAGAGTATAGCGCAGCATTCTCAGTGCCCCTATACATAGCCATAAGCAGAATATAGCGCAGTGTGCTGTCACAGTGCCCCTATACATAGCCACCATCAGCAGAGTATAGAGCCGCAATGCTGTCAGTGTCCCTATACATAGCCACCATCAGCAGAGTAGACGCAGTGTGCTGTCAGTGCCCCTATACATAGCCACCATCAGCAGAGTATAGTGCAGCGTGCTGTCAGTTCTCCTATACATAGCCACCATCAGCAGAGTATAGCGCAGGGTGCTGTCAGTGCCCCCTATACATAGCCACCATCAGCAGAGTATAGCACAAGGTGCTGTCAGTGCCCCTATACATAGCCACCATCAGCAGAGTATAGTGCAGCGTGCTGTCACAGTGCCCCTATACATAGCCACCATCAGTAGAGTATAGTGCAGCATGCTGTTAGTTCCCCTATACATAGCCACCATCAGCAGATTATAGTGCAGCATGCTGTCAGTGCCCCTATACATAGCCACCATCAGCAGAGTATAGTGCAGCATGCTGTCACAGTGCCTCTAAACAAAGCCACCATCAGCAGAGTATAGTGCAGCATGCTGTTAGTGCCCCTATACATAGCCACCATCAGCAGAGTAGAGCACAGTGTGCTGTCAGTGCCCCTATACATAGCCACCATCAGTAGAGTATGGTGCAGCATGCTGTCAGTTCCCCTATACATAGCCACCATCAGTAGAGTATAGTGCAGCGTGCTGTCAGTTCCCCTATACATAGCCATCATCAGCAGAGTATAGCACAGCATCCTGTCACAGTGCCCCTATACATAGCCACCATCAGCAGAGTATAGCGCAGCATTCTGTCAGTACCTCTATACATAGCCATAATCAGAGTATAGTGCAGCGTGCTGTCAGTGCCCCTATACATAGCCACCATCAGCAGAGTATAGTGCAGCGTGCTGTCAGTGCCCCTATACATAGCCACCATCAGCAGAGTATAGCGCAGCATGCTGTCAGTGCCCCTATACGTAGCCACCATCAGCAGAGTATAGCGCAGCATGCTATCACTGCCCCTATACATAGCCACCATTAGCCGAGTATAGCGCAGTGTACTGTCACAGTGCCCCTATACAGAACTACCATCAGCAGAGTATAGCGCAGCATGCTGTCAGTGTCCCTATACATAGGCACCATCAGCAGAGTTGAGCGCAGTGTGCTGTCAGTGCCCCTATACATAGCCACCATCAGCAGAGTATAGTGCAGCGTGCTGTCAGTTCACCTATACATAGCCACCATCAGCAGAGTATAGCGCAGTGTGCTGTCACTGCCCCTATACATAGCCACCATCAGTAGATAGTGCAGCATGCTATCAGTTCCCCTATACATATCCACCATCAGCATAGTATAGTGCAGCGTGCTGTCAGTGCCCCTATACATAGCCACCATCAGTAGATAGTGCAGCATGATGACAGTTCCCCTATACATAGCCACCATCAGCAGAGTATAACGCAGCGTGCTGTCAGTGCCACTATACATAGCCACCATCAGTAGATAGTGCAGCATGATGACAGTTCCCCTAAACATAGCCACCATCAGCAGAGTATAGCGCAGCATGCTGTCAGTTCCCATATACATAGCCACCATCTGCAGAGTATAGTACAGCGTGCTGTCAGTTCCCCTATACATAGCCACCAGCAGCAGAGTATAGCACAGCATGCTGTCACAGTGCCTCTATACATATCCACCAACAGGAGAATATAGCGCAGCATGCCATCAGTGCCCCTATATGTAGCCACCATCAGCAGAGTATAGCGCAGCATGCTGTCACTGCCCCTATACATAGCCACCATCAGCAGAGTATAGCGCAGCGTGCTGTCACAGTGCCCCTATACATAGCTACCATCAGCAGAGTATAGCACAGCATGCTGTCAGTGCCCCTTTATATAGCCACCATCAGCAGAGTATAGCGCAGCATTCTGTCAGTGCCCCTATACATAGCCATCAGCAGAGTAGAGCGCAGCGTGCTGTCAGTGCCCCTATACATAGCCACCATCAGTAGAGTATAGAGCAGCATGCTGTCAGTTCCCCTATACATAGCCACCACCAGTAGTGTATAGTGCAGCATGCTTTCAGTTCCCCTATACATAGCCACCATCAGCAGAGTATAGCACAGCATGCTGTCACAGTGCTCCTATACATAGCCACCATCAGCAGAGTATAGCGCTGCATTCTGTCAGTGCCCCTATACATAGCCACCATCAGCAGAGTATAGCGCGGCATTCTGTCAGTGCCCCTATACATAGCCATAAGCAGAGTATAGCCCAGTGTTCTCTCACAGTGCCCCTATACATAACCACCATCAGCAGAGTATAGCGCAGCATTCTGTCAGTGCCCCTATACAAAGCCATAAGCAGAATATAGTGCAGTGTGCTGTCACAGAGCCCCTATACATAGCCACCATTAGCAGAGTATAGCGCAGCATGCTGTCAGTGCCCCTATACATAGCCACCATCAGCAGAGTATAGCGCAGGGAGCTGTTAGTGCCCCTATACATAGCCACCATCAGCAGAGTATAGCGCAGCGTGCTGTCAGTTCCCATATACATAGCCACCATCCGCAGAGTATAGTGCAGCGTGCTGTCAGATCCCCTATACATAGCCACCATCAGCAGAGTATAGCACAGCATGCAGTCGCAGTGCCTCTATACATAGCCACCATCAGTAGAGTATAGTGCAGCATGCTGTCAGTTGCCCTATACATAGCCACCATCAGCAGATTATACTGCAGCATGCTGTCAGTGCCCCTATACATAGCCACCATCAGCAGATTATAGTACAGCATGCTGTCAGTGCCCCCATACGTAGCCACCATCAGCAGAGTATAGCACAGCGTGCTGTCAGTGCCCCTATACATAGCCACCATCAGCAGAGTATAGCGCAGCATGCTGTCAGTGCCCCTATACGTAGCCACCATCAGCAGAGTATAGTGCAGCATGCTATCACTGCCCCTATACATAGCCACCATTAGCCGAGTATAGCGCAGTGTACTGTCACAGTGCCCTTATACAGAACTACCATCAGCAGAGTATAGCGCAGCATGCTGTCAGTGTCCCTATACATAGGCACCATCAGCAGAGTTGAGCGCAGTGTGCTGTCAGTGCCCCTATACATAGCCACCATCAGCAGAGTATAGTGCAGCGTGCTGTCAGTTCACCTATACATAGCCACCATCAGCAGAGTATAGCGCAGTGTGCTGTCACTGCCCCTATACATAGCCACCATCAGTAGATAGTGCAGCATGCTATCAGTTCCCCTATACATATCCACCATCAGCATAGTATAGTGCAGCGTGCTGTCAGTGCCCCTATACATAGCCACCATCAGTAGATAGTGCAGCATGATGACAGTTCCCCTATACATAGCCACCATCAGCAGAGTATAACGCAGCGTGCTGTCAGTGCCCCTATACATAGCCACCATCAGTAGATAGTGCAGCATGATGACAGTTCCCCTAAACATAGCCACCATCAGCAGAGTATAGCGCAGCATGCTGTCAATTCCCATATACATAGCCACCATCTGCAGAGTATAGTACAGCGTGCTGTCAGTTCCCCTATACATAGCAACCAGCAGCAGAGTATAGCACAGCATGATGTCACAGTGCCTCTATACATATCCACCAACAGGAGAATATAGCGCAGCATGCCATCAGTGCCCCTATATGTAGCCACCATCAGCAGAGTATAGCGCAGCATGCTGTCACTGCCCCTATACATAGCCACCATCAGCAGAGTATAGCGCAGCGTGCTGTCACAGTGCCCCTATACATAACTACCATCAGAAGAGTATAGCGCAGCATTCTGTCAGTGCCCCTATACATAGCCATAAGCAGAATATAGCGCAGAGTTCTATCACAGTGCCCCTATACATAGCCACCACCAGCAGAGTATAGCGCAGCATTCTGTCAGTGCCCCTATACATAGCCATAAGAAGAATATAGCGCAGTGTGCTGTCACAGTGCCCCTATACATAGCCACCATCAGCAGAGTATAGCGCAGCATGCTGTCAGTGTCCCTATACATAGCCACCATCAGCAGAGTAGAGCGCAGTGTGCTGTCAGTGCCCCTATACATAGCCACCATCAGCAGAGTATAGTGCAGCGTGCTGACAGTTCAACTATACATAGCCACCATCAGCAGAGTATAGCGCAGGGTGCTGTCACTGCCTCTATACATAGCCACCATCAGTAGACAGTGCAGCATGCTGTCAGTTCCCCTATACATATCCACAATCAGCATAGTATAGTGCAGTGTGCTATCAGTTCCCTTATAAATAGCCACCATCAGCAGAGTATACCGCAGCGTGCTGTCACTGCCCCTATACATAGCCACCATCAGTAGATAGTGCAGCATGATGACAGTTCCCCTAAACATAGCCACCATCAGTAGATAGCGCAGCGTGCTGTCAGTTCCCATATACATAGCCACCATCTGCAGAGTATAGTACAGCGTGCTGTCAGTTCCCCTATACATATCCACCATCAGCAGAGTATAGCGCAGCGTGCTGTCACAGTGCCTCTATACATATCCACCAACAGCAGAATATAGTGCAGCATGCCGTCAGTACCCCCTATATATAGCCACCATCAGCAGAGTATAGCGCAGGGTGCTGTCAGTGCCCCTATACGTAGCCTCCATCAGCAGAGTATAGCGCAGCATGCTGTCACAGTGCCCCTATACATAACCACCATCAGCAGAGAATAGCGTAGCGTGCTGTCACAGTGCCCCTATACATAGCCACCATCAGCAGAGTATAGCGCAGCATACTGTCAGTGCCCCTAAACATAGCAACCATCATCAGAATACAGTGCAGCGTGCTGTCAGTGCCGCTATACATAGCCAACATTAGCAGAGTACAGTGCAGCATGCTGTCACTGCCCCTATACATAGCCAACATCAGCAGAGTATAGTGCAGTGTGCTGTCTGTGCCCCTATACATAGCTACCATCAGCAGAGTATAGCACAGCATGCTGTCAGTGCCCCTTTATATAGCCACCATCAGCAGAGTATAGCGCAGCATTCTGTCAGTGCCCCTATACATAGCCATCAGCAGAGTAGAGCGCAGCGTGCTGTCAGTGCCCCTATACATAGCCACCATCAGTAGAGTATAGAGCAGCATGCTGTCAGTTCCCCTATACATAGCCACCACCAGTAGTGTATAGTGCAGCATGCTTTCAGTTCCCCTATACATAGCCACCATCAGCAGAGTATAGCACAGCATGCTGTCACAGTGCTCCTATACATAGCCACCATCAGCAGAGTATAGCGCTGCATTCTGTCAGTGCCCCTATACATAGCCACCATCAGCAGAGTATAGCGCGGCATTCTGTCAGTGCCCCTATACATAGCCATAAGCAGAGTATAGCCCAGTGTTCTCTCACAGTGCCCCTATACATAACCACCATCAGCAGAGTATAGCGCAGCATTCTGTCAGTGCCCCTATACAAAGCCATAAGCAGAATATAGTGCAGTGTGCTGTCACAGAGCCCCTATACATAGCCACCATTAGCAGAGTATAGCGCAGCATGCTGTCAGTGCCCCTATACATAGCCACCATCAGCAGAGTATAGCGCAGGGAGCTGTTAGTGCCCCTATACATAGCCACCATCAGCAGAGTATAGCGCAGCGTGCTGTCAGTTCCCATATACATAGCCACCATCCGCAGAGTATAGTGCAGCGTGCTGTCAGATCCCCTATACATAGCCACCATCAGCAGAGTATAGCACAGCATGCAGTCGCAGTGCCTCTATACATAGCCACCATCAGTAGAGTATAGTGCAGCATGCTGTCAGTTGCCCTATACATAGCCACCATCAGCAGATTATACTGCAGCATGCTGTCAGTGCCCCTATACATAGCCACCATCAGCAGATTATAGTACAGCATGCTGTCAGTGCCCCCATACGTAGCCACCATCAGCAGAGTATAGCACAGCGTGCTGTCAGTTCCCATATACATAGCCACCATCAGCAGAGTATATTGCAGTGTGCTGTCAGTTCCCCTATACATTGCCACCATCAGCAAAGTTTAGTGCAGCGTGCTGTCACAGTGCCCCTATACATATTCAACATCAGTAGAGTATAGTGCAGCATGCTGTTAGTTCCCCTATACATAGCCACCATCAGCAGATTATAGTGCAGCATGCTGTCAGTGCTCCTATACATAGCCACCATCAGCAGAGTATAGCACAGCGTGCTGTCACAGTGCCTCTATACATAGCCACCATCAGCAGATTATAGTGCAGCATTCTTCAGTGACCCCATACATAGCCACCATCAGCAGAGTATAGTGCAGCATGTTGTCACAGTGCCTCTATACATAGCCACCATCAGCAGAGTATAGCGCAGCATGCTGTTAGTGCCCCTATACATAGCCACCATCAGCAGAGTATAGTGCAGCGTGCTGTCCGTTCCCCTATACATAGCCACCATCAGCAGAGTATAGCACAGCATGCTATTGTAATACCCATAGAGTCCCTGGTGGTCATTTCACATATTATTTAAAAATGGTAATCCATGTAATGAATGTTTATTGTTAGGCATTTTCATCAATTGCCCAGTGTTGCCATGTCTCCCTTATGAACCTCGCTCCCGAGGGAGCTAATGGTCTCTTCCAACCCTTTCAGCTTGTATTCAGCCACCGGGAGTCCCCGAGGTCGGGACTTTACAACTGACAGTTGAGGGGGGAACCCGGCTGGCTTCAGAGACGTTAGGATAAGGTATAGAAGGGAACAGTGACTGGCGCGTGAGTCTGGCGGGAGCACAGCCGGCTCGCGCTAAAGGCTGAAAAGGTTATAAAAAGGCTGGACACTGACGTTTTGCGTGTAGTGCACCTGAGGTGATCGGACTTAGAGGAGCCCTGCGCTGAGAGTGACTTACCTCAGGTCTGGAGGTGAACTGGTCAGCGGGATGGAAGTGACCAGCTGATGGGATCGGAGCTCCGGAGTGACGGCGACGAAGTGCGGCGTGCACCAGCATCATCAACTGTGTAACCAGAGACTTCCCCCGGGGCGTTGACTGGGAGGCGGAACTGGGCAGAGCCACTGCAGTGAGTGACTGCTGTTCCTTGCGTTCCGGAGAGGAGGCTAGAGGTGCGGCTACCTCAGTCGGGGGTTGAGCCGGAGGCGGATTCGTGAGTACAACAGACAGCATATATGCAAATCATACACCTTATCCCAACAGTGCCTGGGGTCTGACAGGATTAATCAGCTGCGGTGTATCAGTTCACAGTCTTCTTAATTAAAGTGCTGGAGACCCGGTTATCAGTTACGCAGGGAACTAATTACACATCATTTTGAGACAACTTGTCAGGGCACATGCAAGATAATAATGCCTGGTCCCGTCAGTTTAATTCAAAGAGTCAGCTCAGCTTAAAAGTGTCCTTTTGCAGCATACTTACCCGAGTACAGAATAGCTCCAAGTTTAACTAATCAAATTGGATACAGCTACCGGAGACCCAGCTAGTTTTGGAGTTAACGTCTTCCTTCAAGTTACCCGTGCCTCCCAGCACTTCATACTGAGCTAGAGAAGGGCATATTTATTAAAGCTAAAAGGAGGCGTATAACAGAAACTTACCTGTTTAGTGAACTTCACCTAGTTCTAGGTCGAGCAGTCAGAACACTTGCTACTATATGTAACCAATAAAGGAAAGGATAGCTCTAGTAGGAGAGGAACTTCCCTTTTCTTTCAAAACTAAGTCGGATTTTCTCTCACTATCATAGTGCCAGCCTACTATCATCAGCAATAATACAAGTACCCCGGGCAACGTTTGCAAACAATTTTTGTTAGACAATCCTTTGCATGCAAAAGGGGAACTGAACTATTATTTTAGAGGTAAAGCAAATAGTTCCAGTATATATCTCTGTATTGGAGTAAATGTATGTTGTTGATTTATTTTGCACCTGTTTGCATTTAACTATTATTCCGAAAGGGGATCCAAGGTGTTCCAGAGTTCCGGCTATAATAAAATTTTGTGGATCCTGATGCATTTTCCTGACTCCAATATATCAATTGTATTTGCATTTATTGAAATTGTATTGCTAATCGTATGAATTCTTGCCGGAACCACAAGGATTTGTATAAATACTATGTTTCTATTGAATACTGTTGATTAGCCTTAAAATTATATCTCGTGGGAGTTGTCAAGACAAATTGAGGTTAGAACTTTGATGTAATGACATTAGCTAACTATTACCTACTCTGCACTATATAGACTGGGGGTGTTACACCTTTTATTTGGCGTCATACGAACAGGATCCGAAAAAAAAATAAACATGTCTTCTGATGAAGAACAAGCTGTGGGAGACTCATCCAAAACTCGGCCAGCCATGGCTAACCTTAACCCAATTACCTTACCCTATTATTTCGGAGCCCCGTGGCTTCCGATTTATAATGGAGATTATCAGGGAACAGAGGGAAATACATTAGCTGAATTCAAGACCAAGATGAAATCTATGTTTCGCCTGTACCCCCTCAGTGAACAACAGCAGGTGGAAATACTGATAGGGCAACTCAAGGGTGCTGCCCTCCGAGAAGTTGCTTCATGGCCACGTGAGGAAAAACAAAAAATAGATCAAATCCTGCAACGATTAAGAACCACGTTTAAAACCAGAACTATTTCTGAACTAAAAATTAAGTTTTATGGCCGAAAACAACGGGCCGGTGAGACGCTCAGGGATTATGCTCTGAGTTTACAGGAAGCTTTAAAAGCAGTACAAGTGGTGGACAATCAAGAAGTAGGAAATGCAGATGAAGCTCTGATTTCTCAGTTGATTGAAGGGGCCAATGGAGAAGGAGTTCGAAGTCAGCTTTGGATGCTGAGAATGCAATTGAAGGATTACTCATTCCTCGATTTCAAGGAGGCGGCTATCAAAATCATTGGGCACTGTGCGGGACAAGAAGTCAATTTTCCCGAAATGCCTGGATATCAGAAAGCATATCATGCTGTTGGCTGTGAAAGCAACAAGGTAGGGAAGGAGAAAGCAGGTCAGAATGTCCAGATACCTACTCGAGATCCGATGCAGGTCTTACAGGGTCAATTAGAAGGATTAACAGTAGAGTTAGCTGAAATGCGTAAGGAGATGCGTCAGCTTTCTCGGCAGAAACCTAGCGATCCCTCAGGAAGGAGAGGGAATTTGGAGTGGAGGCGTACCAGTGGTGATTGGTGGGAACCACCTCGAGGAAATGGAAGAAGAGCTACTGATAAATTTGATTCTCAAGGTCGTCCTATCTGCAGAAGATGTGAAAGGAGCGGACATATTGAACGAAACTGTAATTCCACGGAACCTTTAAACTCCAACACCCCGAGGATGGGGGCCGAGCCTCGGGGGGAACCGGTAGCATAGATCCCAAACCGGAAGAGTGGTGGCCCCGGTACGTTGGACAGTGCCCCATTATCCCAATCACTATCAATGGCATAGAGACTCTTGCCATGATAGATACGGGGTCACAAATTACTACCATACAACTTCCCACTTACAAACAACATTGGGAAATGGGACAACTTCTTTTGCCTCCACCAACTTGGCTGCAACTCATTGCCAGTAATGGTCTTGGAATATCATGTGTAGGATATTGGGAGGCTAGTGTAAAAATTGGACAAACTTTACTTTCTGGGCAGGGATGCTTGGTGACCGAAACGAGTGAGGCCAAAGTGGCTCCTGTGATTTTAGGCATGAATATATTGCAGAATTGCCCTGAAGAATTAGTTTCTATCCTAAGAGGAGAGTTATCCAAGGTAATTCCGCCAAACCAGCGAGTCCTGCAGAAAGCCATTAAAGTCCTACAGGGACATCAGAGATTGGCTCAGAGCCCAGGAGCCATTGGCAAAGTCCGACTGACTGACAACAAACCCGTCAAACTACAACCGAACTCTGAGACTATACTGTGGGGAAAAGCCCGCTCAGGACCGAGTGGACAAGAGTATGAAGCCTTAATCGAACCATGTGTGATAGCTGCAAGAAATGATGTGGTTGTGGCCAGATCCCTGGTTACTGTAAAAAATGGAAGAGTCCCTGTTCGAGTTCTTAATCCTCACAATCGCACCGTCAAACTATATCGGAGTCAACCAATTGCTAACCTAATGTGGACCACCTTTCAAGATGTACTAAATCCCACTTTAATAGCAAGACAAGAAGAAACAACAGCAACGGTTGAAGCCGAACGTGAACAAGAACCCACTTGGTGGGAAGAGCTGCAAATTGGGAACATCAGTACACCGGAAGACCAAAAACGAGGAGCACTCCAAGTAGCTAAAGAGAACTCTGAAGCTTTTAGCAAGGACTCGACTGATTTGGGAGTAGTCATGAAAATCCAACATCGTATTTTCACTGGCAATAGTCCTCCTGTTAAAGAAAGGCATCGTCCTTTGGCTCCAGGATTATATCAACCAGTACGGCAAATGATAGAGAACATGAAGGCCACCGGAATTATTCGAGAAAGTCACAGTCCCTGGGCAGCTCCAATGGTCCTTGTCCAAAAAAAAGATGGGCAATTCCTTTTTTGCGTGGATTATCGGAAATTAAATAACCTCACCCATAAGGACGCTTATCCTCTGCCCAGAATTGAGGAATCTCTCACTGCTTTAAAATCAGCCCAGTACTTTTCAACCTTAGATTTAATGAGTGGGTATTGGCAAATTCAAATGGCCGAGGAAGATAAGGAGAAGACTGCCTTCATCACCCCAATGGGATTATTCGAGTTCCAACGAATGCCATTTGGACTGTGTAACGCACCCGCCACGTTCCAACGGGTAATGGAACACTGCTTAGGCCACAAGAATTTTGAAACTGTTCTCTTGTATTTGGATGACGTCATCGTTTTTTCTGGATCCTATACTGAACATCTCCAGCATCTTTGGGAGGTTCTCCAGAGTTTGATCAAATATGGCCTTAAATTGAAGCCTTCAAAATGCCATCTGCTGAAGCCTGAAGTCCATTACCTAGGTCATGTTGTGAGTTCCACAGGAGTTTCTCCCGATCCAGATAAAATCAAAGCTGTATTGGAATGGCCCATTCCTCAAACTGTGAAGGACGTGCGAAGATTTCTTGGCTTCATTGGATATTACAGACGGTTTATCCAAAATTTCGCTCAAGTCTCGGCTCCACTTATAGAGTTACTTCGGGGAATTTCCAAAGAACAATATCACAAGCGAATTCCTATCAGTTGGACTATCGAAAGACAAGAGGCATTTGATCGGTTAAAGAAGATCCTAACTGAAGCGCCCTTGTTGGCCTATCCAGATTACACCAAACCTTTCCGTCTGTTTACCGACGCCAGCAAACAGGGTTTGGGAGCTGTCCTGTCCAAGGTTCAGGATGGAAAAGAAAGAGTGATTGCTTACGCTAGTCGAAGCTTGCGGAAAACGGAAAGGAACGATAGCAACTATAGTGCATTCAAACTGGAATTCTTGGCTCTCATATGGGCTGTAACTGAGAAGTTCCGTGATTATTTGGCCGCCACTCCCTTTGTTGCCTACACCGACTGCAACCCATTGGTCCATCAGGAAACCGCCAAGTTGAGTGCGTTGGAACAAAGATGGTCCTCTCGACTGGCCAATTATCACTACCAGATTAAATACAGAAGTGGTCACAGTAATATTAATGCCGATGCTCTGTCCCGTTTGCCATGCCCTGAGGAAGAGGAGACAGATGAAGACCCATGGGAGTCCACCGAGATCCCCACCTTTGGCATTGTTCCCAATTCGTCTGAACAACGTGCTCTGATGTCAAGCAGAATTGAAGCCCGCTCAGGGGATGCTGGACAGGAGGAACTAGAATGGGCACAGACACAAGATGAAGACCCATGTATACACCAGTTGAAAGAATTGATTAGTAGACAACGTGGACTTACTAAGATGGAGAGACAAATGGCAGGATCTGAACTGACGCAACTCTGGCGACAAAGAAAATGACTGAGTCTACATAGAGGTGTGCTTGTCCGCCAATACACCAATCCAAAAACTCATGAGATTATGCGACAGCTAGTGGCACCCCGGACGAAAGTTAAGGATTTGTTACAGGCCTACCACGTCGGTCCAGGCATTTTGGATGTCAGAAGTTGGAAAGAAATTTGCGACAGAGATTCTATTGGATCAATCTGAGAAAAGATGTGGAAAACTGGTGTCGAACCTGTCCCACCTGTGCACTACAGCAACCTGCTTCGCCTACACAGAAAGCATTACTCCATCCAATTGTCACTCAACAACCCCTAGAACTCGTCTCAATTGACCATGTCAAATTAGAACCCGGTCGACTGGGATATCAATATGCCATCACCATGATTGACCATTTTACTAAATTTGCAGTGGCCCTCCCTGTCCGGGATCTATCAGCAAAGACCACTGCAGAAATCTTTTGGTGTGCTTTCGTCAGACCTTATGGCTATCCTTCCAAAATATTAACCGATCAAGGCCCTGCATTTGAATCGCAACTTTTTCAGGAATTATGCACCCTGTACAAATGCAAAAAAATGCACACCACATCTTATCATCCGCAGGGAAATGGTGTGTGCGAAAGAATGAATAGAACTCTAATCAATATGCTAAGAGCAACACCAGTTTCTCAGCGATTTGAATGGCCTACTCTGATAGCCGAATTGATATTTGTCTACAATAATACAATACATGAGTCGACAGGGTACACACCCTACTATTTACTTTTCGGTCGAACTGGTAAATTGCCAGTAGATGTACAGTTGGGACTACCCGAAAATACTGTTCTTCCTTTCAACTTTACCACGGAATGGGTCGAGGGTCATCAGCAAAGGTTAAAAATGGCCCAAACCATTGTTCATCAACAAATGGACCATGAAAGACAATGCCAAGAGAGGTATTACAACCTCAAAGCCAAAGCAAAACCCTTTAGTGTGGGCGACAGAGTTCTCCAGAAGAATAACCGACGGCATAGCAAGCTGGATCTACAATGGGAGTCAGTACCCTATAGGGTGACCGAGATTCCTAACCCTGAAATTGCAATCTACCAGATAGTTAGAGAAAATGATGGCACAGAAAAAGTAGTTCATCGGAACCAGCTTAAATTGTATCTTCCAGAATTGGAGATCAACCTAATACCACCGAACTCAGAGATTAAGCTCAATCAACCATCGTACAATGTCCTGGAGATGATGATGAGCATGTACTGGCCATTAGTGTCTGACTCTAGACTTTCACTGCCCTAGGAGCAGCTGACAGGCCCCAACCCAACATTGGAGTGTGAAGAAACCCCCGAACTTCCCAGCTTCAGACGCTCCAAAAGAAGCAATAAGGGGGTTCTTCCCATAAGATACAGGCAATAGTCTGTTCATTAATTGTTTCAACTTGTTACCTTAAAGAAAAAATGTATCAGTTCTGTTGATAACTATTATAAACTAACTGTTAGTGTTGCTACAACTGTAGTTAAATATTCGTGATTGTGAAAACAGTTTGTTTAAATTCTTAGAAAAAGCGGATGCATGGGCACATGCATCATTTTAGTGGGGAGGAATGTAATACCCCTAGAGTCCCTGGTGGTCATTTCACATATTATTTAAAAATGGTAATCCATGTAATGAATGTTTATTGTTAGGCATTTTCATCAATTGCCCAGTGTTGCCATGTCTCCCTTATTAACCTCGCTCCCGAGGGAGCTAATGGTCTCTTCCAACCTTTTCAGCTTGTATTCAGCCACCGGGAGTCCCCAAGGTCGGGACTTTACTACTGACAGTTGAGGGGGGAACCCGGCTGGCTTCAGAGACGTTAGGATAAGGTATAGAAGGGAACAGTGACTGGCGCGTGAGTCTGGCGGGAGCACAGCCGGCTCGCGCTAAAGGCTGAAAAGGTTATAAAAAGGCTGGACACTGACGTTTTGCGTGTAGTGCACCTGAGGTGATCGGACTTAGAGGAGCCCTGCGCTGAGAGTGACTTACCTCAGGTCTGGAGGTGAACTGGTCAGCGGGATGGAAGTGACCAGCTGACGGGATCGGAGCTCCGGAGTGACGGCGACGAAGTGCGGCGTGCACCAGCATCATCAACTGTGTAACCAGAGACTTCCCCCGGGGCGTTGACTGGGAGGCGGAACTGGGCAGAGACACTGCAGTGAGTGACTGCTGTTCCTTGCGTTCCGGAGAGGAGGCTAGAGGCGCGGCTACCTCAGTCGGGGGTTGAGCCGGAGGCGGATTCGTGAGTACAACAGACAGCATATATGCAAATCATACACCTTATCCCAACAGTGCCTGGGGTCTGACAGGATTAATCAGCTGCGGTGTATCAGTTCACAGTCTTCTTAATTAAAGTGCTGGAGACCCGGTTATCAGTTACGCAGGGAACTAATTACACATCATTTTGAGACAACTTGTCAGGGCACATGCAAGATAATAATTCATGATATGCCTGGTCCCGTCAGTTTAATTCAAAGAGTCAGCTCAGCTTAAAAGTGTCCTTTTGCAGCATACTTACCCGAGTACAGAATAGCTCCAAGTTTAACTAATCAAATTGGATACAGCTACCGGAGACCCAGCTAGTTTTGGAGTTAACGTCTTCCTTCAAGTTACCTGTGCATCCCAGCACTTCATACTGAGCTAGAGAAGGGCATATTTATTAAAGCTAAAAGGAGGCGTATAACAGAAACTTACCTGTTTAGTGAACTTCACCTAGTTCTAGGTCGAGCAGTCAGAACACTTGCTACTATATGTAACCAATAAAGGAAAGGATAGCTCTAGTAGGAGAGGAACTTCCCTTTTCTTTCAAAACTAAGTCGGATTTTCTCTCACTATCATAGTGCCAGCTTACTATCATCAGCAATAATACAAGTACCCCGGGCAACGTTTGCAAACAATTTTTGTTAGACAATCCTTTGCATGCAAAAGGGGAACTGAACTATTATTTTAGAGGTAAAGCAAATAGTTCCAGTATATATCTCTGTATTGGAGTAAATGTATGTTGTTGATTTATTTTGCACCTGTTTGCATTTAACTATTATTCCGAAAGGGGATCCAAGGTGTTCCAGAGTTCCGGCTATAATAAAATTTTGTGGATCCTGATGCATTTTCCTGACTCCAATATATCAATTGTATTTGCATTTATTGAAATTGTATTGCTAATCGTATGAATTCTTGCCGGAACCACAAGGATTTGTATAAATACTATGTTTCTATTGAATACTGTTGATTAGCCTTAAAATTATATCTCGTGGGAGTTGTCAAGACAAATTGAGGTTAGAACTTTGATGTAATGACATTAGCTAACTATTACCTACTCTGCACTATATAGACTGGGGGTGTTACACCTTTTATTTGGCGTCATACGAACAGGATCCGAAAAAAAATAAACATGTCTTCTGATGAAGAACAAGCTGTGGGAGACTCATCCAAAACTCGGCCAGCCATGGCTAACCTTAACCCAATTACCTTACCCTATTATTTCGGAGCCCCGTGGCTTCCGATTTATAATGGAGATTATCAGGGAACAGAGGGAAATACATTAGCTGAATTCAAGACCAAGATGAAATCTATGTTTCGCCTGTACCCCCTCAGTGAACAACAACAGGTGGAAATACTGATAGGGCAACTCAAGGGTGCTGCCCTCCGAGAAGTTGCTTCATGGCCACGTGAGGAAAAACAAAAAAATAGATCAAATCCTGCAACGATTAAGAACCACGTTTAAAACCAGAACTATTTCTGAACTAAAAATTAAGTTTTATGGCCGAAAACAACGGGCCGGTGAGACGCTCAGGGATTATGCTCTGAGTTTACAGGAAGCTTTAAAAGCAGTACAAGTGGTGGACAATCAAGAAATAGGAAATGCAGATGAAGCTCTGATTTCTCAGTTGATTGAAGGGGCCAATGGAGAAGGAGTTCGAAGTCAGCTTTGGATGCTGAGAATGCAATTGAAGGATTACTCATTCCTCGATTTCAAGGAGGCGGCTATCAAAATCATTGGGCACTGTGCGGGACAAGAAGTCAATTTTCCCGAAATGCCTGGATATCAGAAAGCATATCATGCTGTTGGCTGTGAAAGCAACAAGGTAGGGAAGGAGAAAGCAGGTCAGAATGTCCAGATACCTACTCGAGATCCGATGCAGGTCTTACAGGGTCAATTAGAAGGATTAACAGTAGAGTTAGCTGAAATGCGTAAGGAGATGCGTCAGCTTTCTCGGCAGAAACCTAGCGATCCCTCAGGAAGGAGAGGGAATTTGGAGTGGAGGCGTACCAGTGGTGATTGGTGGGAACCACCTCGAGGAAATGGAAGAAGAGCTACTGATAAATTTGATTCTCAAGGTCGTCCTATCTGCAGAAGATGTGAAAGGAGCGGACATATTGAACGAAACTGTAATTCCACGGAACCTTTAAACTCCAACACCCCGAGGATGGGGGCCGAGCCTCGGGGGGAACCGGTAGCATAGATCCCAAACCGGAAGAGTGGTGGCCCCGGTACGTTGGACAGTGCCCCATTATCCCAATCACTATCAATGGCATAGAGACTCTCGCCATGATAGATACGGGGTCACAAATTACTACCATACAACTTCCCACTTACAAACAACATTGGGAAATGGGACAACTTCTTTTGCCTCCACCAACTTGGCTGCAACTCATTGCCAGTAATGGTCTTGGAATATCATGTGTAGGATATTGGGAGGCTAGTGTAAAAATTGGACAAACTTTACTTTCTGGGCAGGGATGCTTGGTGACCGAAACGAGTGAGGCCAAAGTGGCTCCTGTGATTTTAGGCATGAATATATTGCAGAATTGCCCTGAAGAATTAGTTTCTATCCTAAGAGGAGAGTTATCCAAGGTAATTCCGCCAAACCAGCGAGTCCTGCAGAAAGCCATTAAAGTCCTACAGGGACATCAGAGATTGGCTCAGAGCCCAGGAGCCATTGGCAAAGTCCGACTGACTGACAACAAACCCGTCAAACTACAACCGAACTCTGAGACTATACTGTGGGGAAAAGCCCGCTCAGGACCGAGTGGACAAGAGTATGAAGCCTTAATCGAACCATGTGTGATAGCTGCGAGAAATGATGTGGTTGTGGCCAGATCCCTGGTTACTGTAAAAAATGGAAGAGTCCCTGTTCGAGTTTTTAATCCTCACAATCGCACCGTCAAACTATATCGGAGTCAACCAATTGCTAACCTAATGTGGACCACCTTTCAAGATGTACTAAATCCCACTTTAATAGCAAAACAAGAAGAAACAACAGCAACGGTTGAAGCCGAACGTGAACAAGAACCCACTTGGTGGGAAGAGCTGCAAATTGGGAACATCAGTACACCGGAAGACCAAAAACGAGGAGCACTCCAAGTAGCTAAAGAGAACTCTGAAGCTTTTAGCAAAGACTCGACTGATTTGGGAGTAGTCATGAAAATCCAACATCGTATTTTCACTGGCGATAGTCCTCCTGTTAAAGAAAGGCATCGTCCTTTGGCTCCAGGATTATATCAACCAGTACGGCAAATGATAGAGAACATGAAGGCCACCGGAATTATTCGAGAAAGTCACAGTCCCTGGGCAGCTCCAATGGTCCTTGTCCAAAAAAAAGATGGGCAATTCCTTTTTTGCGTGGATTATCGGAAATTAAATAACCTCTACCATAAGGACGCTTATCCTCTGCCCAGAATTGAGGAATCTCTCACTGCTTTAAAATCAGCCCAGTACTTTTCAACCTTAGATTTAATGAGTGGGTATTGGCAAATTCAAATGGCCGAGGAAGATAAGGAGAAGACTGCCTTCATCACCCCAATGGGATTATTCGAGTTCCAACGAATGCCATTTGGACTGTGTAACGCACCCGCCACGTTCCAACGGGTAATGGAACACTGCTTAGGCCACAAGAATTTTGAAACTGTTCTCTTGTATTTGGATGACGTCATCGTTTTTTCTGGATCCTATACTGAACATCTCCAGCATCTTCGGGAGGTTCTCCAGAGTTTGATCAAATATGGCCATAAATTGAAGCCTTCAAAATGCCATCTGCTGAAGCCTGAAGTCCATTACCTAGGTCATGTTGTGAGTTCCACAGGAGTTTCTCCCGATCCAGATAAAATCAAAGCTGTATTGGAATGGCCCATTCCTCAAACTGTGAAGGACGTGCGAAGATTTCTTGGCTTCATTGGATATTACAGACGGTTTATCCAAAATTTCGCTCAAGTCTCGGCTCCACTTATAGAGTTACTTCGGGGAATTTCCAAAGAACAATATCACAAGCGAATTCCTATCAGTTGGACTATCGAAAGACAAGAGGCATTTGATCGGTTAAAGAAGATCCTAACTGAAGCGCCCTTGTTGGCCTATCCAGATTACACCAAACCTTTCAGTCTGTTTACCGACGCCAGCAAACAGGGTTTGGGAGCTGTCCTGTCCCAGGTTCAGGATGGAAAAGAAAGAGTGATTGCTTACGCTAGTCGAAGCTTGCGGAAAACGGAAAGGAACGATAGCAACTATAGTGCATTCAAACTGGAATTCTTGGCTCTCATATGGGCTGTAACTGAGAAGTTCCGTGATTATTTGGCCGCCACTCCCTTTGTTGCCTACACCGACTGCAACCCATTGGTCCATCAGGAAACCGCCAAGTTGAGTGCGTTGGAACAAAGATGGTCCTCTCGACTGGCCAATTATCGCTACCAGATTAAATACAGAAGTGGTCACAGTAATATTAATGCCGATGCTCTGTCCCGTTTGCCATGCCCTGAGGAAGAGGAGACAGATGAAGACCCATGGGAGTCCACCGAGATCCCCACCTTTGGCATTGTTCCCAATTCGTCTGAACAACGTGCTCTGATGTCAAGCAGAATTGAAGCCCGCTCAGGGGATGCTGGACAGGAGGAACTAGAATGGGCACAGACACAAGATGAAGACCCATGTATACACCAGTTGAAAGAATTGATTAGTAGACAACGTGGACTTACTAAGCTGGAGAGACAAATGGCAGGATCTGAACTGACGCAACTCTGGCGACAAAGAAAATGACTGAGTCTACATAGAGGTGTGCTTGTCCGCCAATACACCAATCCAAAAACTCATGAGATTATGCGACAGCTAGTGGCACTCCGGACGAAAGTTAAGGATTTGTTACAGGCCTACCACGATCGGTCCAGGCATTTTGGATGTCAGAAGTTGGAAAGAAATTTGCGACAGAGATTCTATTGGATCAATCTGAGAAAAGATGTGGAAAACTGGTGTCGAACCTGTCCCACCTGTGCACTACAGCAACCTGCTTCGCCTACACAGAAAGCATTACTCCATCCAATTGTCACTCAACATCCCCTAGAACTCGTCTCAATTGACCATGTCAAATTAGAACCCGGTCGACTGGGATATCAATATGCCATCACCATGATTGACCATTTTACTAAATTTGCAGTGGCCCTCCCTGTCCGGGATCTATCAGCAAAGACCACTGCAGAAATCTTTTGGCGTGCTTTCGTCAGACCTTATGGCTATCCTTCCAAAATATTAACCGATCAAGGCCCTGCATTTGAATCGCAACTTTTTCAGGAATTATGCACCCTGTACAAATGCAAAAAAATGCACACCACATCTTATCATCCGCAGGGAAATGGTGTGTGCGAAAGAATGAATAGAACTCTAATCAATATGCTAAGAGCAACACCAGTTTCACAGCGATTTGAATGGCCTACTCTGATAGCCGAATTGATATTTGTCTACAATAATACAATACATGAGTCGACAGGGTACACACCCTACTATTTACTTTTCGGTCGAACTGGTAAATTGCCAGTAGATGTACAGTTGGGACTACCCGAAAATACTGTTCTTCCTTTCAACTTTACCACGGAATGGGTCGAGGGTCATCAGCAAAGGTTAAAAATGGCCCAAACCATTGTTCATCAACAAATGGACCATGAAAGACAATGCCAAGAGAGGTATTACAACCTCAAAGCCAAAGCAAAACCCTTTAGTGTGGGCGACAGAGTTCTCCAGAAGAATAACCGACGGCATAGCAAGCTGGATCTACAATGGGAGTCAGTACCCTATAGGGTGACCGAGATTCCTAACCCTGAAATTGCAATCTACCAGATAGTTAGAGAAAATGATGGCACAGAAAAAGTAGTTCATCGGAACCAGCTTAAATTGTATCTTCCAGAATTGGAGATCAACCTAATACCACCGAACTCAGAGATTAAGCTCAATCAACCATCGTACAATGTCCTGGAGATGATGATGAGCATGTACTGGCCATTAGTGTCTGACTCTAGACTTTCACTGCCCTAGGAGCAGCTGACAGGCCCCAACCCAACATTGGAGTGTGAAGAAACCCCCAAACTTCCCAGCTTCAGACGCTCCAAAAGAAGCAATAAGGGGGTTCTTCCCATAAGATACAGGCAATAGTCTGTTCATTAATTGTTTCAACTTGTTACCTTAAAGAAAAAATGTATCAGTTCTGTTGATAACTATTATAAACTAACTGTTAGTGTTGCTACAACTGTAGTTACATATTCGTGATTGTGAAAACAGTTTGTTTAAATTCTTAGAAAAAGCGGATGCATGGGCACATGCATCATTTTAGTGGGGAGGAATGTAATACCCCTAGAGTCCCTGGTGGTCATTTCACATATTATTTAAAAATGGTAATCCATGTAATGAATGTTTATTGTTAGGCATTTTCATCAATTGCCCAGTGTTGCCATGTCTCCCTTATTAACCTCGCTCCCGAGGGAGCTAATGGTCTCTTCCAACCCTTTCAGCTTGTATTCAGCCACCGGGAGTCCCCGAGGTCGGGACTTTACTACTGACAGTTGAGGGGGGAACCCGGCTGGCTTCAGAGACGTTAGGATAAGGTATAGAAGGGAACAGTGACTGGCGCGTGAGTCTGGCGGGAGCACAGCCGGCTCGCGCTAAAGGCTGAAAAGGTTATAAAAAGGCTGGACACTGACGTTTTGCGTGTAGTGCACCTGAGGTGATCGGACTTAGAGGAGCCCTGCGCTGAGAGTGACTTACCTCAGGTCTGGAGGTGAACTGGTCAGCGGGATGGAAGTGACCAGCTGATGGGATCGGAGCTCCGGAGTGACGGCGACGAAGTGCGGCGTGCACCAGCATCATCAACTGTGTAACCAGAGACTTCCCCCGGGGCGTTGACTGGGAGGCGGAACTGGGCAGAGCCACTGCAGTGAGTGACTGCTGTTCCTTGCGTTCCGGAGAGGAGGCTAGAGGCGCGGCTACCTCAGTCGGGGGTTGAGCCGGAGGCGGATTCGTGAGTACAACAGACAGCATATATGCAAATCATACACCTTATCCCAACAGTGCCTGGGGTCTGACAGGATTAATCAGCTGCGGTGTATCAGTTCACAGCCTTCTTAATTAAAGTGCTGGAGACCCGGTTATCAGTTCCGCAGGGAACTAATTACACGTCATTTTGAGACAACTTGTCAGGGCACATGCAAGATAATAATTCATGATATGCCTGGTCCCGTCAGTTTAATTCAAAGAGTCAGCTCAGCTTAAAAGTGTCCTTTTGCAGCATACTTACCCGAGTACAGAATAGCTCCAAGTTTAACTAATCAAATTGGATACAGCTACCGGAGACCCAGCTAGTTTTGGAGTTAACGTCTTCCTTCAAGTTACCCGTGCCTCCCGGCACTTCATACTGAGCTAGAGAAGGGCATATTTATTAAAGCTAAAAGGAGGCGTATAACAGAAACTTACCTGTTTAGTGAACTTCACCTAGTTCTAGGTCGAGCAGTCAGAACACTTGCTACTATATGTAACCAATAAAGGAAAGGATAGCTCTAGTAGGAGAGGAACTTCCCTTTTCTTTCAAAACTAAGTCGGATTTTCTCTCACTATCATAGTGCCAGCCTACTATCATCAGCAATAATACAAGTACCCCGGGCAACGTTTGCAAACAATTTTTGTTAGACAATCCTTTGCATGCAAAAGGGGAACTGAACTATTATTTTAGAGGTAAAGCAAACAGTTCCAGTATATATCTCTGTATTGGAGTAAATGTATGTTGTTGATTTATTTTGCACCTGTTTGCATTTAACTATTATTCCGAAAGGGGATCCAAGGTGTTCCAGAGTTCCGGCTATAATAAAATTTTGTGGATCCTGATGCATTTTCCTGACTCCAATATATCAATTGTATTGCTAATCGTATGAATTCTTGCCGGAACCACAAGGATTTGTATAAATACTATGTTTCTATTGAATACTGTTGATTAGCCTTAAAATTATATCTCGTGGGAGTTGTCAAGACAAATTGAGGTTAGAACTTTGATGTAATGACATTAGCTAACTATTACCTACTCTGCACTATATAGACTGGGGGTGTTACACTGTCACAGTGCCCCTATACATAGCCACCATCAGCAGAGTATAGAGCAGCATCCTGTCAGTGCCTCTATACATAGCCATAAGCGGAGTATAGCGCAGCGTGCTGTCACTGCCCCTATACATAGCCACCATCAGCAGAGTAGACGCAGTGTGCTGTCAGTGCCCCTATACATAGCCACCATCAGCAGAATATAGCGCAGCGTGCTGTCACAGTGCCCCTATACATAACTACCATCAGCAGAGTATAGCGCAGCATTCTGTCAGTGCCCCTATACATAGCCATAAGCTGAGTATAGCGTAGTGTTCTGTCACAGTGCCCCTTTACATAGCCACCACCAGCAGAGTATAGCGCAGCATTCTGTCACTGCCCCTATACATAGCCATAAGCAGAATATAGCTCAGTGTGCTGTCACAGTGCCTCTTTACATAGCCACCATAAGCAGAGTATAGAGCCGCAATGCTGTCAGTGTCCCTATACATAGCCACCATCAGCAGAGTAGACGCAGTGTGCTGTCAGTGACCCTATACATAGCCGCCATCAGCAGAGTATAGTGCAGCGTGCTGTCAGTTCACCTATACATAGCCACCATCAGCAGAGTATAGCGCAGCGTGCTGTCACTGCCCCTATACATAGCCTCCATCAGTAGATAGTGCAGCATGCTGTCAGTTCCCCTATACATATCCACCGTCAGCATAGTATAGTGCAGCGTGCTGTCAGTTCCCCTATACATAGCCACCATGAGCAGAGTATACCGCAGCGTGCTGTCACTGCCCCTATACATAGCCACCATCAGTAGATAGTGCAGCATGCTGTCAGTTCCCCTAAACAAAGCCACCATCAGCAGAGTATAGTGCAGCGCGCTGTCAGTTCCCCTCTACATAGCCACCATCAGCAGAGTATAGCGCAGCATGCTGTCACAGTGCCTCTATACATATCCATCAACAGCAGAATATAGCGCAGCATGCCGTCAGTGCCCCCTGTACGTAGCCACCATCAGCAGAGTATAGCGGAGCGTGCTGTCACAGTGCCCCTATACATAACCAACATCAGCAGAGTATAGCGTAGCGTGCTGTCACAGTGCCCCTATACATAGCCACCATCAGCACAGTATAGTGCAGGGTGCTGTCAGTGCCCCTGAAAATAGCCACCATCAGCAGAGTATAGCACAGCATGCTGTCAGTTCCCATATACATAGCCACCATCCTCAGAGTATAGTGCAGCGTGCTGTCACAGTGCCACTATACATAGCCACCATCAGTAGAGTATAGTGCAGCATGCTGTCAGTTCCCCTATACATAGCCACCATCAGCAGATTATTGTGGAGCATGCTGTCAGTGCCCCTATACATAGCCACCATCATCAGAGTATAGTGCAGCATGCTGTCAGTGCCGCTATACATAGCCACCATAAGCAGAGTATAGTGCAGCATGCTGTCACTGCCCCTATACATAGCCAACATCAGCAGAGTATAGTGCAGCGTGCTGTCAGTGCCCCTATACATAGCCAACATCAGCAGAGTATAGTGCAGCATGCTGTCAGGTCCCCTATACATAGCCACCATCAGTAGAGTATAGTGCAGCGTGCTGTCAGGTCCCCTATACATAGCCATCATCAGCAGAGTATAGCACAGCATGCTGTCACAGTGCCCCTATACATAGCCACCATCAGGAGAGTATAGCGCAGCATTCTGTCAGTGCCTCTATACATAGCCATAAGCAGAGTATAGCGCAGCGTGCTGTCAGTGCCCCTATACATAGCCACCATCAGCAGAGAATAGTGCAGCGTGCTGTCACAGTGCCCGTATACATAGCCACCATCATCAGAGTATAGCGCAGCATGCTGTTAGTGCCCCTATACATAGCCACCATCATCAGAGTATAGCGCAGCATGCTGTTAGTGCCCCTATACATAGCCACCATCAGCAGAGTATAGCGCAGCGTACTGTCACAGTGTCCCTATACATAACTACCATCAGCAGAGTATGGTGCAGCATGCTGTCAGTGTCCCTATACATAGCCACCATCAGCAGAGTAGAGCGCAGTGTGCTGTCAGTGCCCCTATACATAGCCACCATCAGTAGATAGTGCAGCATGCTGTCAGTTCCCCTATACATATCCACCATCAGCATAGTATAGTGCAGCGTGCTGTCAGTGCCCTTATACATAACCACCATCAGCAGAGTATAGTGCAGCGTGCTGTCAGTTCACCTATACATAGCCACCATCAGCAGAGCATACCGCAGTGTGCTGTCACTGCCCCTATACATAGCCACCATCAGTAGATAGTGCAGCATGCTGTCAGTTCCCCTATACATATCCACCATCAGCAGAGTGTAGCGCAGCGTGCAGTCAGAGCCCCTATACATAGCCACCATCAGCAGAGTATAGCGCAGCGTGCTGTCAGTGCCCCTATACATAGCCACCATCTGCAGAGTATAATACAGCATGCTGTCAGTTCCCCTATACATAGCCACCATCAGCAGAGTGTAACACAGCATGCTGTCACAGTGCCTCTATACATATCCACCAACAGCAGAATATAGCGCAGCATGCCGTCAGTGCCCTATACGTATCCACCATCAGCAGAGTATAGCGCAGCATGCTGTCACTGCCCCTATACATAGCCACCATCAGCAGAGTATAGCGCAGCGTGCTGTCACAGTGCCCCTATACATAACTACCATCAGCAGAGTATAGCGCAGCATTCTGTCAGTGCCCCTATACATAGCCATTAGCAGAGTATAGCGCAGTGTTCTGTCACAGTGCCCCTATACATAACCACCATCAGCAGAGTATAGCGCAGCATTCTGTCAGTGCCCCTATACATAGCCATAAGCAGAATATAGTGCAGTGTGCTGTCACAGTGCCCCTATACATAGCCACCATCAGCAGAGTATAGCGCAGCATGATGTCAGTGCCCCTATACATAGCCACCATCAGCAGAGTATAGCGCAGGGAGCTGTCAGTGCCCCTATACATAGCCACCATCAGCAGAGTATAGCGCAGCGTGCTGTCAGTTCCCATATACATATCCACCATCCGCAGAGTATAGTGCAGCGTGCTGTCAGATCCCCTATACATAGCCACCATCAGCAGAGTATAGCACAGCAAGCTGTCGCTGCCCCTATACATAGCCACCATCAGTAGATAGTGCAGCATGATGACAGTTCCCCTAAACATAGCCACCATCAGCAGAGTATAGTGCTGCGCGCTGTCAGTTCCCCTATACATAGCCACCATCAGCAGAGTATAGCGCAGCGTGCTGTCAGTGCCCCTATACATAGCCACCATCAGCAGAGTATACCGCAGCGTGCTGTCAGTTCCCATATACATAGCCACCATCTGCAGAGTATAGTACAGCGTGCTGTCAGTTCCCCTATACATAGCCACCATCAGCAGAGTATAGCGCAGCGTGCTGTCACAGTGCCTCTATACATATCCACCATCAGCAGAATATAGCGCAGCATGCCATCAGTGCCCCCTATACATAGCCACCATCAGCAGAGTATAGTGCAGGGTGCTGTCAGTGCCCCTATACGTAGCCTCCATCAGCAGAGTATAGCGCAGCATGCTGTCACACTGCCCCTATAATAGCGTAGCGTGCTGTCACAGTGCCCCTATACATAGCCACCATCAGCAGAGTATAGCGCAGCATGCTGTCAGTGACCCTAAACATAGCAACCATCATCAGAATATAGTGCAGCGTGCTGTCAGTGCCGCTATACATAGCCACCATAAGCAGAGTATAGTGCAGCATGCTGTCACTGCCCCTATACATAGCCAACATCAGCAGAGTATAGTACAGCGTGCTGTCAGTGCCCCTATACATAGCCAACATCAGTAGAGTATAGTGCAGCATGCTGTCAGTGCCCCTATACATAGCTACCATCAGTAGAGTATAGCGCAGCATGCTCTCAGTGCCCCTATACATAGCAACCATCATCAGAGTATAGTACAGCATGCTGTCAGTTCCCCTATACATAGCCACCATCAGCAGAGTATAGCACAGCATGCTGTCACAGTGCTCCTATACATAGCCACCATCAGCAGAGTATAGCGCAGCATTCTGTCAGTGCCCCTATACATAGCCTTAAGCAGAGTATAGCCCAGTGTTCTGTCACAGTGCCCCTATACATAACCACCATCAGCAGAGTTTAGCGCAGCATTCTGTCAGTGCCCCTATACATAGCCATAAGCAGAATATAGCGCAGTGTGCTGTCACAGTGCCCCTATACATAGCCACCATCAGCAGAGTATAGCGCAGCATGCTGTCAGTGCCCCTATACATAGCCACCATCAGCAGAGTATAGCGCAGCATGCTGTCAGTGCCCCTATACATAGCCACCATCAGCAGAGTATAGCGCAGGGAGCTGTCAGTGCCCCTATACATAGCCACCATCAGCAAAGTATAGCGCAGCGTGCTGTCAGTTCCCATATACATAGCCACCATCCGCAGAGTATAGTGCAGCGTGCTGTCACATCCCCTATACATAGCCACCATCACCAGAGTATAGCACAGCATGCTGTCGCAGTTCCTCTATACATAGCCACAATCAGTAGAGCATAGTGCAGCATGCTGTCAATTGCCCTATACATAGCCACCATCAGCAGATTATAGTGCAGCATGCTGTCAGTGCCCCTATACATAGCCACCATCAGCAGATTATAGTGCAGCATGCTGTCAGTGCCACCATACGTAGCCACCGTCAGCAGAGTATAGCACAGCGTCCTGTCAGTTCCCATATACATAGCCACCATCCGCAGAGTATATTACAGTGTGCTGTCAGTTCCCCTATACATAGCCACCATCAGCAGAGTATAGCACAGCATGCTGTCACAGTGCCTCTATACATAGCCACCATCAGCAGAGTATAGCGCAGGGTGCTGTCAGTGCCCCCTAAACATAGCCACCATCAGCAGAGTATAGCGCAAGGTGCTGTCAGTGCCCCTATACATAGCCACCGTCAGCAGAGTATAGCGCAGCGTGCTGTCACAGTGCCCCTATACATAGCCACCATCAGCAGATTATAGTGCAGCATGCTGTCAGTAGCCCCATACACAGCCACCATCAGCAGAGTATAATACAGCATGTTGTCACAGTGCCTCTATACATAGCCACCATCAGCAGAGTATAGCGCAGCATGCTGTTAGTGCCCCTATACATAGCCACCATTAGCAGAGTAGAGCGAAGTGTGCTGTCAGTGCCCATATACATAGCCACCATCAGTAGAGTATAGTGCAGCATGCTGTCAGTTCCCCTATACATAGCCACCATCAGCAGAGTATAGCGAAGCATTCTGTCAGTGCCTCTATACATATCCATAAGCAGAGTATAGCGCAGTGTACTGTCAGTGCCCCTATACATAGCCACCATCAGCAGAGTATAGTGCAGCGTGCTGTCACAGTGCCCGTATACATAGCCACCATCATCAGAGTATAGCGCAGCATGCTGTCAGTGCCCCTATACGTAGCCACCATCAGCAGAGTATAGCGCAGCATGCTGTCACTGCCCGTATACATAGCCACCATCAGCAGAGTATAGCGCAGCGTGCTGTCACAGTGCCCCTATACATAACTACCATCAGCAGAGTATAGCGCAGCATTCTGTCAGTGCCCCTATACATAGCCATAAGCAGAGTATAGCGCAGTGTTCTGTCACAGTGCCCCTATACATAGCCACCACCAGCAGAGTATAGCGCAGCATTCTGTCAGTTCCCCTATACATAGCCATAAGCAGAATATAGCGCAGTGTGCTGTCACAGTGCCCCTATACATAGCCACCATCAGCAGAGTATAGAGCCGCAATGCTGTCAGTGTCCCTATACATAGCCACCATCAGCAGAGTATAGTGCAGCGCTCTGTCAGTTCCCCTATACATAGCCACCATCAGCAGAGTATAGCGCAGCGTGCTGTCAGTGCCCCTATACATAGCCACCATCAGCAGAATATAGCGCAGCATGCTGTCAGTTCCCATATACATAGCCACCATCCGCAGAGTATAGTGCAGCGTGCTGTCAGTTCCCCTATACATAGCCACCATCAGCAGAGTATAGCACAGCATGCTGTCACAGTGCCTCTATACATATCCATCAACAGCAGAATATAGCGCAGCATGCCGTCAGTGCCCCCTGTACGTGGCCACCATCAGCAGAGTATAGCGCAGCGTGCTGTCACAGTGCCCCTATACATAACCACCATCAGCAGAGTATAGCGTAGCGTGCTGTCACAGTGCCCCTATACATAGCCACCATCAGCAGAGTATAGCACAGCGTGCTGTCAGTTCCCATATACATAGCCACCATCCTCAGAGCATAGTGCAGCGTGCTGTCACAGTGCCACTATACATAGCCACCATCCTCAGAGTATAGTGCAGCGTGCTGTCACAGTGCCACTATACATAGCCACCATCAGTAGAGTATAGTGAAGCATGCTGTCAGTTCCCCTATACATAGCTACCATCAGCAGAGTATAGCGCAGCATGCTGTCAGTGCCCCTAAACATAGCAACCAAAATCAGAGTATAGTTCAGCGTGCTGTCATTGCCGCTATACATAGCCTCCATAAGCAGAGTATAGTGCAGCATGCTGTCACTGCCCCTATACATAGCCAACATCAGCAGAGTATAGTGCAGCGTGCTGTCAGTGCCCCTATACATAGCTACCATCAGCAGAGTATAGCGCAGCGTGCTCTCAGTGCCCCTATACATAGCAACCATCATCAGAGTATAGCACAGCATGCTGTCAGTGCCCCTTTATATAGCCACCATCAGCAGAGTATAGCGAAGCCTCCGACCCTCCCGTCCTCCCCCTGAAAAGACTAGAAACCCCCGCAGTGGGGGAGCCGGTGACGCGATTCGCGTTGAATTGAGTCATCACGGCCCCGCCCCCTGCTTCACAATGCCGAAATTAACAGCATTGTGAAGAGGGGCGGAGCCACGATGACGCAATCATTCGGCCCCGCCCCCATCTCCAATGTGCCACCAATTGGCTGGCTCGCCCCCGGCTCCGCCACCAATAACCTGCCCCGCCCCCCCCCCTGCTGTTAGCCGGCAATCAGCTCCCTCCCTGAAGGCTGGAGCTGATTGTCGGCAAGTATGCCTATACATAGCCATCATCAGCAGAGTATAGCGCAGCATGCTGTCACAGTGCCTCTATACATAGCCACCATCAGCAGAGCATAGCACAGTGTGCTGTCACAGTGCCCCTATACATAGCCACCATCAGCAGAGTATAGCGCAGCATGCTGTCAGTGCCCCAATTCATAGCCATCATCAGCAGAGTATAGTGCAGCATGCTGTCAGTTCCCCTATACATAGCCACCATCAGCAGAGTATAGTGCAGCGTGCTGTCAGTTCCCCTATACATAGCCACCATCAGCAGAGTATAGTGCAGCGTGCTGTCAGTGCCCCAATACATAGCCACCATCAGCAGAGTATAGCGCAGCGTGCTGTCACAGTGCCCCTATACATAGCCACCATCAGCAGAGTATAGCGCAGCATGCTGTCAGTGCCCCTATACATAGCCACCATTAGCAGAGTACAGCGCAGTGTGCTGTCAGTGCCTCTCTACATAGCCACCATCAGCAGAGTATAGTGCAGCGTGCTGTCAGTTCCCCTATACATAGCCACCATCAGCAGAGTATAGTGCAGCGTGCTGTCAGTGCCCCAATACATAGCCACCATCAGCAGAGTATAGCGCAGCGTGCTGTCACAGTGCCCCTATACATAGCCACCATCAGCAGAGTATAGCGCAGCATGCTGTCAGTGCCCCAATACATAGCCACCATCAGCAGAGTATAGCACAGCATGCTGTCACAGTGCCTCTATACATATCCATCAACAGCAGAATATAGCGCAGCATGCCGTCAGTGCCCCCTGTACGTGGCCACCATCAGCAGAGTATAGCGCAGCGTGCTGTCACAGTGCCCCTATACATAACCACCATCAGCAGAGTATAGCGTAGCGTGCTGTCACAGTGCCCCTATACATAGCCACCATCAGCAGAGTATAGCACGGCGTGCTGTCAGTTCCCATATACATAGCCACCATCCTCAGAGTATAGTGCAGCGTGCTGTCACAGTGCCACTATACATAGCCACCATCCTCAGAGTATAGTGCAGCGTGCTGTCACAGTGCCACTATACATAGCCACCATCAGTAGAGTATAGTGAAGCATGCTGTCAGTTCCCCTATACATAGCTACCATCAGCAGAGTATAGCGCAGCATGCTGTCAGTGCCCCTAAACATAGCAACCAAAATCAGAGTATAGTTCAGCGTGCTGTTATTGCCGCTATACATAGCCTCCATAAGCAGAGTATAGTGCAGCATGCTGTCACTGCCCCTATACATAGCCAACATCAGCAGAGTATAGTGCAGCGTGCTGTCAGTGCCCCTATACATAGCTACCATCGGCAGAGTATAGCGCAGCGTGCTCTCAGTGCCCCTATACATAGCAACCATCATCAGAGTATAGCACAGCATGCTGTCAGTGCCCCTTTATATAGCCACCATCAGCAGAGTATAGCGAAGCCTCCGACCCTCCCGTCCTCCCCCTGAAAAGACTAGAAACCCCCGCAGTGGGGGAGCCGGTGACGCAATTCGCGCTGAATTGAGTCATCACGGCCCCGCCCCCTGCTTCACAATGCCGAAATTAACAGCATTGTGAAGAGGGGCGGAGCCACGATGATGCAATCGTTCGGCCCCGCCCCCATCTCCAATGTGCCACCAATTGGCTGGCTCGCCCCCGGCTCCGCCACCAATAACCTGCCCCGCCCCCCCCCCCCGCTGTTAGCCGGCAATCAGCTCCCTCCCTGAAGGCTGGAGCTGATTGTCGGCAAGTATGCCTATACATAGCCATCATCAGCAGAGTATAGCGCAGCATGCTGTCACAGTGCCTCTATACATAGCCACCATCAGCAGAGCATAGCACAGTGTGCTGTCACAGTGCCCCTATACATAGCCACCATCAGCAGAGTATAGCGCAGCATGCTGTCAGTGCCCCAATACATAGCCATCATCAGCAGAGTATAGTGCAGCGTGCTGTCAGTTCCCCTATACATAGCCACCATCAGCAGAGTATAGTGCAGCGTGCTGTCAGTTCCCCTATACATAGCCACCATCAGCAGAGTATAGTGCAGCGTGCTGTCAGTGCCCCAATACATAGCCACCATCAGCAGAGTATAGCGCAGCGTGCTGTCACAGTGCCCCTATACATAGCCACCATCAGCAGAGTATAGCGCAGCATGCTGTCAGTGCCCCTATACATAGCCACCATTAGCAGAGTACAGCGCAGTGTGCTGTCAGTGCCTCTCTACATAGCCACCATCAGTAGATAGTGCAGCGTGCTGTCAGTTCCCCTATACATAGCCACCATCAGCAGAGTATAGTGCAGCGTGCTGTCAGTGCTCCTATACATAGCCACCATCAGCAGAGTATAGTGCAGCGTGTTGTCAGTGCCCCTATACATAGCCACCATCAGCAGAGTATAGCGCATCAGTCAGTGTGTTCAAAGCAGTCCAGCCATACTAACCCAGGGAGCACCACGCCATAAACTCATCCCCAAAAATAACATACAATCTAGGGCATATAATTGCCCAGTATAAGGCCACATGATAATGGCATGGTTATTTTTGGGGATGAGTTTGTGGCGTGGTGCTCTTGGGGTTAATACTTATTTTCTACTAACACTACTTTATTTAGCATTTTAATTACACGCTTCACCTGTGTATCACCCCCTAACACATTGCTTTTGATTTATTAACATTATTTATTATTAACACTTACTAACACTTTTAGGGCTCTATTTATTAACATTATTTTTACTAAAATAAAGTGAAAACGGGTGTTTTCACACCCTTTTCACATTATTTTAGTTTCACCTGTAGTTATTACAGGGCAATTGGAGTAGAATTAGTAAAATTCTACTCCAACCCCCAGTATCACTTATTTTTAGTAAAGCAGATCGCATTTCCCATAATTGTAATGGGAAATGTGATCCGACTTAAGTTAATAAAAATAAATTGTAAAAAAATACCAGGGGAATCCCTGTGATAATAACGCCACCTGGAGGTGGCGTTATCCAGGGTCTCCCCCGGTTACCGGGCTCCCACTCTGCTCTAACGGGGAGAGCAGAGGCGGGAGCCGGTACCAGTAATCAGCTATGTGGTCTAAGCAGACCGCAAGCTGATTGCTGTAAAAAAAAAAAAAAAAAAATTAAACATTTTTTTTTACTTACCTTAATCCAGGGATCGGTGATCGGGCCCCCGATGATGGCTCCTCTCTGGTCAGCTGGTCTCCCATAGTACACTGGGGCCCGGAGAAGATCACCGGAGGCCAGGAGGATGCAGGTAAGTGTAATGAAGGGAGGGGGGGGTCGCGGGAATCCGCGATCGTGGGGGGCGGGGCTTAGCATCGGGGGCGGGGCTTAGCGTCGGTGGGGGGTAGTAGCGGTGGTCGGTCGGCGCATGCGCGGGCTCTTAGTCGCGGTATTTTTTCCGAAAATACAGCGACTAGAGTGCGGATGGGATTCGCAGGGACAGAGCTTTATCGCAAGCTCTGTCCCTGCAAGGGATTTATAGTAAATCCCGGTGATATTGCCTGAATTCGCAATGCGAATTCACTCGGTAATATCACACTACAATCCGCATTCAATATGCAGATTGTAGTAAATAGAGCCCAAAGTCTTTCACTGGTGTGCTACCCTGGGGTGTCTGGCCTTTGCTGGCTTTTTGGGGTCCGCGCCCCAGACTTTGACATGGAATTAGAAACCTCCAGTATCAGAGATGCCATGACGTTGCCTGGAGACTTACACATATTTTTGCAAATATATGCAACTAAGATCTCTGAATTATCTAACACCCTGTTAGTTTTTCCAAACTTAATGCTGATAACATTCTGAGTTCTGGGGGATACCTTTTGAGGGTTAAGCTATGCACTGTGCAATCATTATCTAGGTTGTAATTTTATCCCTCTGGGGCGGGTTGTTGGTATGCGTTGTTTGGGGCTATGTTCGGTGCAAGCAAGCCCCATCACCATGTGCGGTTGTCTTCTGAGATTGAGGATGACCTCCGCACATGGTTCAAGTCCCTAGTTCAATCTAATGGTGAGCGCATTTGTCCTTCAGCCCCGGTCGCTAATACTACATCACAACTTTTACCAAGGCAGCTGGCCTGTCAGATTAGGGGACCTTTTTGATGGTGACTGATGTGCGGCATCCTGGCTGCTGAAATTACATGTGGAAGGACTTATTGGCACTTTGTTGTTGTTGGAATTGTTTCCGATTGTCGTGGCGGTTGACCTATGGAGTGGTCGTTTAAGTAATCGGCAGATGGTTTCTCAGGTGCGACACTCTGGATGTTGTGCATGCCATTGACAATCAGATGGCTCCCTCTCCTCCAGCTTTGCAGCTGTTGAGGCATTTGGTTTTGTGTTGCCTGGAGGCCCATATTTAATTTCAAGCCTGTCATGTGCCCGGTGTATATGCTGCAATTTGCGTATGTTTTGTCTCGCTTTATTTTGCCAGTTTTCAGATGCTGGCTCCAGCGGCTTCTGCAGTGAGGTTATATTGCCCTTTGTTTGTATGGTAGATTAACAGGCCGGCATGGAGGGTGCTTGCACCAGCAACTCTGCAGACTTATTTAGTGGCCTGGCGGGACTGGCAGGCCTTCTGCGCACAAGGCTCTAAGGAGGTTAGGTCTTCAAGGGATATGCTTTTGTCATTTATATGAGGATATTACCAGCGTGGTCACTTTAAGGCTTCTGTGATCGCAGCGCTGATGGGAATCTCCTTCTTTTGTAAGTTGAGGGGTCTTTACGACCCTTCATAATCTTTCCTGCTATCAAAAGCCCTTAAGGGTTGTCGTAGGGTTTTCCCGTCGGTGCGGACTTCCGCAGATCCTTTGACTTTCAGCTTTCGGGGAGGTTGCTTGGGGTTATAACAAGGTGGCTTCTGTCGATTTAGGAGTTACTCTTTACAGTTTGGTTTTTCAACTGCGATTTTGGGGGTTGTTTGGGTCAGTGCGATTGTTGTGTCCAGCAAGACTTTCCTCTGGTTTATTATTTATATACACTGTGTTCAGGGCTTCGGTCATGTCGCGCAGGCTTAGGTTTTATAGGGCAGAACAGTTAGAAAGGGGCAGATGGCTTACCTTACCGAGGCTAGGGGATCCCTCTATTTGCCCTGTGCGACGTGTTACTTGTACATGGGGTGTCGTCCTTCAGACGGGGCCCAGTGGTTAGTACGTGCCATTTTAACTCCTCTCTAAATTTCAGTGTACTGCTGTTCTTAGGTAAAGTTTAGCTGAGTTGGGTTTAGATGGTGCTTGTCATGTAACTTATTCTTTAGTATTGGGGCCGTATCTGGCGCAGTTTTTGCATGGGTGTCTACTGCTTACATTCAAGGGATTGGTTGCAACTGGCAGTCACATTGCCAAACTTTGCATTCTTGACATATTATTGGTAGATTTCCTTACTCTACCAAACACATCTAACAAACCTGAATTAACTCATATTATAATATAACATGAATCACACTCTAATTATAATACAGTAATATACAATTCACATTCTAATTTAGCTGTAATGACATATTTTATAAGGTTGTATGCTTTATGATTTTATTTGCCCATAGCTTTTTTAATGTTGTAGATGTGATGACAATATCTCAGGGATAGCCAGTTGCATCAGCAACATTAAATTCACTTTGCATAGCATTAAATATAATACCTTAGAATTAAATTACAAGACAAGAGTTTTTTCATGACTGTACCCATAATCCATAGCGCTTAGAGAATATGGGCCTGATTCAGTGATGCACGCAGTGTCGATAACATACGCAGTTGGCCAATGGCGCAAATCTGCCCATGAATCCCAATCGTTGCCGCTTAGATGTGCAGTAAAGAATCGGACGCAGGTTCTGTGATTTTTAGTGGGCGTATCTTGGAGGTAACAGGGGGGTGACTAAGCCAATCTGGGCGTGTCACTAAAAGCGGGAAAACACGCATAGCCACTCACACGTCAGGCCGTGCTCAGATGGACACACTGCGCCTCTCTCACTCTCTCCAACTAATGCTGTTTTTAAAAGATAAAACACTTGCACGATGATGTGCAGGTGTAAAGAACACACTGACCTTCTGGATGCTGAACGTCTTGTCTTTTATTATCAATCTGTTACCGGCTATGAGCTGCTACAGTAAGTTATAACCATACAATGGGTCATAATGCAGCCTTACACCAACCTGCAACTTATGGTGCACAATTTCTGTGTTGATTACAGTGAGAAATACCTCATTATTATCGTAATAACTAGGCTGAAATTATGCTTTTACTTCAATATTGGTTTGTGATGTGTATTTTACACTTGTTGATAGAAGTATGGAACAGGTTGTTCAGCAGGTGTGGTCCCCTGTTAGAGTTTGACAGGAACTGTCACATTACCCTTATGATGTTATCAATTAGAAAAGAAGATATAGGATGAGTTACATTTTCACTTGTTACAGGTGTGTTCCAGAATCACCACGATGGCTTATATCCCACAACCGGAGAACTGAAGCTAATGTATTAATTATACAGCATATAGCCCAGAAGAATAACAGAGCACTGCCACATACACTACAGGTAAATAGTCCACACTATATATAACACAAAGTTATTATTCCTGAGTACCACTGCCTCTCCTTTACCGCCTTTACAAATCTCATCTCCGGGAGCAGCCCTCCTCACAGTTGCTCTTAGCAGCTGTGAGCAATCTGCCAGTGAAGCCCAGCACACAGCAGCATGTGCTGGGCTGCTGTCATGCTTGCCACTGAGGGATTGAAAGCAGAGGTCCGGGGTTGGGGAAGGAATCAGAGGCGAGGGGCCTGAATGTATGACCTCCTCATCCACAGAGTTTGGACGTTAGTTCACCAGTAGCCCCTACCAATCAGGATATGGGTATTTAGCTGCACCCAGCAGGCAGGTCGCGGCCCTTTGATCTGGTGTCCAAACCCTGTGGGAATAGAGAGCCACACAGATGGTGGCCCGAGGAATATGCCTTCTACAAGGCACAGTTGCACAAGGAATTGGTACTTGAGGTACCCGCAGGTAGAGGTGTGTAGACGCACAATTGCTTTGAAGCAGGACTCCTTGGTATAGAACACAGGCAGAGGTGGTATGATGCACTGTAGCTCCGGAAGGAGACGCTAAGTTGTACACAGGCTGAGGTGTTATGATGCACTGTTGCACTTAAGCTAGTGCAGGATGTGCACACAGGCTGAGGTGTTATAACACACTGTTGCACTGAAGATACCACAGAGTTGGCTCACTGGCTGGGATGGTAATACCTAGTGGCACACAGGCTGAGATGAAATGACGCACTGTTGCACTGGATGTAGCACAGGTTAAACTCCGGCAGAGATGGACAAATGCACTGAAGAAGACATCGAGGTAATCTCAGGGGAACCTGGAACAAGGACCAATCTAGCATACACTAAGAATGACGAACGTTGTTCAGGCAACTTCCTGGTGTACTGGGGCCTTTTCAGGGTGGACTCCGGACACCCACAAGGTCTATCAGGAAACTTCCTATGAAAAGCTCGGATTAGCTGAGGAGCATGATCATCAGAAGTCTTGATCCGCGCTTGTTTCTAGGGACCACACCCTTTCCAGTCAATGAGGTATTGAAGGTCATTAAAACAATACCGAGAATCAATAATTTTTTCGATCTCAAATTCGACACCTCCTTGAGTCTGGACTTGAAGTGTTTTAGGAGAGGAGCGCTGAAACTGCTTTAAAATTAATGGACGTAATAGAGAAATATGAAAAGTATTTGAAATCTTAAGTTGAGGAGGAAGTTCCAATTTATACACCCCAGGATTAATTATCTTGCGGATGCGGTATGGACTAATGAACCGTGTGGCAAATGTCATACTGGGTACTTTTAGGCGAATATTCTTGGACGACAGCCATACCCTATCTCCCACTCTCAGAAGAAGAACAGCAAGACGTCTCTTATCTGCAAATTTTTATATAACTACTTGAGGTCTTCTTCAACGAGAAATGAATACAGTATCTTTCCACAAATTTGCAAATGAGGCTGCCAGATTAGTCACAGCTGGTACTTCCACGGATGGTAACTTTTGGAAATCAGGCACACAAGGATGTCTACAGTTGACTGTAAAAAATGGCGTGGAGCCAGAAGATGTATGATACCTAAAGTTGTGAGAAAACTCTGCCCAAGGCAAAAGATCGACCCAGTCATCTTGTGAAGAGGACACAAAGAGTCTAATAAAAGTCTCCAACTCTTGGTTCACCCTCTCAGTTTGACCATAATACCACAAGAAGCGCATAATGCTTCCAAAATTTGGCTACAAACTGTACCCCTCCATCAGAGACAATTTCCTTGGGTAATCCATGTAATCTAAGGACATCCCAGAAAATTTTTTTTGCCAATTGTGGAGCCGAAGAAAGACCGACCAGAGGAACAAAGTGAGCCATTTTCGAGGAGCGATCCACAATTATCCAAATAGTATTATGGCCTTGGGATGGAGGTAACTCTGTAATAAAGTCCATCGATAAGTGAGTCCAGGGAGCAACTGGAGTTGGTAAAGGACGTAGTGGACAAACAATTTTTTGCAGGGAACCTTGTGCTGGACACATTTAACACAGGACAAAATAAAGTCGCAAATGTCTTTTCTTATGGTAGGCCACCAGTAAGTTTGTTGTAAAAACTTGTATGTTTTGAAGATACCAGAGTGTCCAGCAAAGAGTGAGGCATGAGCCCAAGTCAGTAAGCTCTTACGAAATTGTGGAGCGATGAAGATCTTGCCACGTGGAAGAGTCAGCAGCTGAGTAGGTGCAAAGACAAGAGGTTACGGGATTGGAAAGGTTTGGGATTGATCCTCTTCCTCCTGAGTGGTCATGAAGGACCGGGACAAGGCATCAGCTTTTTGGTTTAGAATACCAGGTCAAAACTGGAGTTTAAAATTGAATCTGGTGAAAAAGAGAGACCACCGAGCCTGTCTAGTGTTTAAACGATGAGCAGTTTGCAAGTATAGCAGGTTTTTATGGTCTGTGATGATGGTGATAGGGAATCTAGGGCCTGATTCAGACCCGCTCACAAGCGCTGTGCGCTCGCAAGCGGGTTGATGGTGGCCCAGTGCGTATGCGTACGACGGAGCCAGCTCCGTCATGCACATGCGCGAGACCCGGATAGCGACGGGCAAACTGTTGGTTCGGGTCTCGTACCAAAGGGGGCGTGCTGTATATGTTGAGTGACAGTACGCCCCCTTTTGTAGGCGGGCCGGGGGAGTGGCTGCCCAGACGGAGGCATTCCCGTGGGAACGCCTACCATCTGGGGCTGGCCGCACTGACATCACAAGTGATGTCAGTGGGAGTGCTTTCAGCTCTGGTAGAGCCGAAAGCACTCTAGGGCTTGCGGCAATGAGACCCTACCACAAGGGTCTCATCGCAAGCCCGATGGTAGCGATGGCCCTGATTCAGAGCGAGCTCTGTGTCAGAGCGTCCAGCTCTGAATCAGGCCCTTAGCCCCTTCCAGAAGATAGTGCCATTCTTCAAGTGCCAAGCACATTGCCAGTAACTCCTGGTCACCAATAGTATAGTTCCTCCCTGCCAGGGAAAATTTTCGTGAGAAGAACCCACATGGATGTTTTTTCTGTCCTCAGCCATTTGAGACAGCACAGCTTCCACTCCTACTGATGACGCATCCACCTCCAGAGTAAAAGGTTTGTCAAGCTGAGGATGGTGAAGAATTGGAGCAGTACAAAAAGCTGTTTTCAGATTTTGAAATGCTTGAACTGCTGCAGAAGTCCAATGGCAAGGATTAGCTCCTTCCCTTGTGCGTGCTGTAACCTGTGAAGAGAAATGAGAGATGAACCTTCTTTAGTAATTAGAAAATCCTAAAATGCGTTGGATGGCCTTCAGGGAGTTAGGTTGAGGCCAATTCTGAATTGCAGTCAGCTTGTCTGGATCCATCTGGAACGATTTCCCAGAGATAATATGTCCCAGGAATGGTACAGAGGATTGCTCAAAAAGGCACTTGGAAAGTTTTCCATATAGACAATGATTCCGAAGACGAGATAGAACCTCTCGTACATGACATCAGTGTGATCGTAAATCCTCCGAAAAAAATTAAATGTCATCTAGGTAGACTGCGATAAACGTATAAATTAACATCTCTGAAAAACTCATTCACATAACTTTGGAAAACTGCAGAAAACTGAACGCGAAGGGCATCACTAGGTCTTCAAAGTGGCCGTACGAGTATTAAACGCAGTTTTCCACTCATCCTCAGCCTTAACACGGATTAAATTATATGCTCCGCGGTGATCCAACTTTGTGAAAATGTGAGCCCCACGAACCTTGTCAAAGAGTTCAGGAGATGAGGGGAAGAGGATACCGGTTCTTAACAGTGATTTGATTAAGGCCACGATAATCTATGCAGGGCCTGAGACCTCCATCCTTCTTTTGTACAAAGAAAAATCCAGCTCCAGCAGGCAAAGAGGATGGTCTGATGAACCCTTTGGCTAAATTCTCTTTATATATTCAGACATTGCTGCAGTCTCCGGAATGGAAAGTGGGTAGACTCAGCCACGGGGTGGCAGTTTCCCAGGAATAATTTCTACAGAACAGTCTCCAGGACGATGAGGAGGTAACTTGTCTGCAGCCTGTTCACAAAAGACATCAGCAAAGTCCTGGTAAGGCTCGGGTAGGCAGAGAGCCGGAGACACCTTTAATTGATTTGGAACAGGAATCTTGGAAGAAACTTGCTGAGTACAAACAGGGAGTACGCGAGACAATCATTGGTTAAGGCAATTCGGACCCCGGGCAAGAATTTCCATATTAAACCAATTTAATAAATGATTATGTTGCTTTAACCAAGGTAAACCTAACACTAAACTGTAGGAGGACCTAGGTAAGACTAGGAACTCCAACAACTCTTGATAAATACACGCAACACTGAGGGACACTAGTGTGGTAACAGAGGAAATGGATTCCCCTAGAATGATGTTGCCGTCTACCCCCGAAATGGGTACATTTTGGGGGTAGAGGATTAACTGGAATGTCTAGCATTTGTAACAAAGACTCAGAAATAAAATTTCCAGTGGCACCGGAATCTACCAGGGCTTTAAAGTGGATCTTTAATCCATCGACCTATTGACTGTCTGACGTCTGGTGTCTATCTAGATGTTGTCGATCTTTTTACTGTCTATCTATATTCTGGAATCCCAGATAATAGAGAGTAGGCCTCTCTGAGACTTAAGTGTAAATCCAGTAAGTAGATGCAATTCTGAACCTTGGCAAAACCATGTTATTCTAAAGGGAGGGGGCAAATTTAATATGTTCAGATTTAGAGGTGGGATGGGAGGTGGGTCCTAGTTCAGCTTTAACCCCATTGTTAAAGTAAAACTACTCAGTATTTGTACACTACAGGCAAAAGAAGCAGTCATTTACATTGCGACATGGTTTGTCCAGGTGTAAATTTGCACCTCTTAGCTAACTTTACTTCTAGTTCTAGATTAATTTACTATAGAATTTACTACAGTAAAAAAGCCTTGTAATTATTCCTTCATCCTTTATCTCTCTCTTGTCTGAACATTAACAATTATCTCTGTAGCTGTACAATTTAAAAAATATTGAAACTTATAGAAAATACCAAATACCTATAGGCCCATATACCAGAAATTAATTAGAGCAGTTCTGCGTTTTGCAGATGATTGTGTACAAAAGAATCTTCCATGTATGGTTTCACCGATTACCGATATCTACGACCAAAAAGCGTTTGGAATTTGTGAATCTGGTTGACCAATATGTTGGATTTTGCTGACCAATCGGGGCTGTAGATTGCCAGTGTATGATAACAATCAGCCATTTTGCAGACCATTTCACCTTCGGATGAAAAATTTTCATATGTCTAGTAAAATGATGACCCTTTAATATGATGTATGGGCACTAGGGAGGCTAATTCTGGGATCGGCGGGATCCCAGGATTTTGGCCTAAAAATAGCCGGGATTGAATCCCTAGATTGGAAGCTTCCAATCTCAGAATTTGGAATTGACCTCCCTAGTGGTGACTTGGGTGGCGGTGACTGGGGAGGGAGCCGGGCAGCACTGCTAAGCAATATCATCATAAAAGTTCCAGGCAAAATCCACACATTAAAGTAAAATACTTTTGCATTTTCATGAGTGAGCTCAACTGTACATGAAAGTTCCAGCGTAGACGATAACTGCAGTAAGTACAGGAAATCAGGTCCTGTTATTTCACATTTATCAGACAGCTAATATATAATGTGTGGAATTAGTAGAGCCTTTAGGATGTAACAAATAAATGAAAAGCAAATTAAAGATTACTATTATATATAAAATAATAATTTTAGTGTTAGTGTAACATGCATATGATCATACGTCCAAGTCATGCAAGTATCAGATTTCACTCGTCACTTTTCAAAGTCATATGAATTACATAAATTGTAGTCTATGAAAAATATAAATGTAATGACTAGAGATGTGCGCAACTCCCATGTTTTGGTTTTGGATCTGTATCTCCTTCATGTTTTGGATCTGGATTTGGTTTTGCAAAAACCGACCTTGCGTGTTTTGGTTTTGGATCTGTATTTTGTTTCTAAAAAATCATAAAACAGTTGAAATCACATAATTTGGGCCTGTTTTTGTTCCTACAGTATTATTAACCTAAATAACATTAATTTCCAGTCATTTACAGTCAATTTTGACCACTTCACAGCTCACAATATTGAATTCATCCAGTTTAGGCCAAAAGGTTGCACGGAGCTAACTGGCTGACTAATCTAAGCGACAGCAGTGGACATCACAAACATGTGGCAGTTCAGCTTCCAACATGGCACAGAGTGGCACTGCAGTGGTAGATAGTAGAGATGAGCGGGTCCAGTCCTTAGGGAACCAGACCCGCCCAAACATTGTTATTCTGAGCCGGATCCGAGTCAGGCTCGGGTTTTCCCACCTGACTCGGATCCGATAACGAGGCAAAACATCATCGATCCCACGTCGGATTCTCGGGGATTTTGGATTGCATATAAGTTCCTACCTCCTGTGATCGGCACCATTTGCTTGCTGAGTCCGTGCAGGGAGGGCTGTACTGTCCAGGCTGTGTGTGCTGTGCTGTCCATCCAGGGGTTTTCTGTGATGTACATCCAAGGGCGTGCTGTCCATCCAGTGTACTGTCCATCCAGGGGCGTGCTGTCCATCCAGTGTACTGTCCATCCAGGGGTGTGCTGTCTATCCAGTGTGCTGACCACCCAGGGCTGTGCTGTCCATCCAGGGATGAGCTGTCCATCAAAGGCTGATCTGTCCATCCAGGGCTGTTCTGTCCATCCAGGGGTGTGGTGTGCTAGTCATCCATTTTCATTTTCGTACACTGGGGTACAGAAGCATACACTGGGGTACAGCCTGCAGCGTCACAGCGCTTATATGTATACACTGGGGGGTATGCCCTGCAACCTCACAGTGCTTATATGGATATACTGTGGTACAGCACAAAAAAAACTTCTTTTTAACTTTTTTTTAAACTTCTCGTGACTTTTACAGATGGACATCACAGCCCCTGGATGGACTCAATGCATAGCCCCTGGACGGAAAGCACAGCCCCTAGATGGACAGCACAGGTCCTGGATGGACTCAGCACAGTCGCTGGACAGACAGCACAGCCCCTGGACGGACTCAGCACATAGCCCCTGGATGAGCAACACAGCCACTATAAGGACTCAGCACACTGCCCCTGGATGAACAGCACAGCCACTGGAAGGTCTCAGCACACAGTCCCTAGATGGACAGCACAGCCGTTGGACGGACAGCACAGCACACCCCTGGATGGACAGCACACCCGTGGATGGACAGCACACCCGTGGATGGATAGCACAGCACACCCCTGGACGGACAGCACAGCCCTTCCTTGATGAACTCAGCAGACAAATGCGCTGATCACGGCGGGGAGGGACTAATATGAAATCCAAAACCTGCAAGAATCCATTGCAGAATTGATTAAATTTTGCCTCGTTTTCGAATCCATGTCAGGTGGGAAAACCCGAGCTGGACTTCGATCCGGCTTGGAATCGGGATGTTCGGGTGGGTCCGGTTCTCAGAGAACTGGACCCGCTCATCTCTAGTAGTGACACATTCTGGTCAATGTGAAGGCGGACATATTTACTGAAAAGCTAGTTAGCTATACACAATCTGGAACACACAGTATATATATATATATAAAGGTTTCTAAGAATTCAGTGCATAAAAAAGATCTTCTTGTAGTGTGAGACACACATACTGTATTTGCATAAACCAGGTAGCCAGCTTGTGCATGTCCACTGGAACTGGAACTTATAATACTAGATTTGGGCTTCCAGTTCAACCAATAGAAAAATACAACAAAAAGCTAAAACAAAAAAAAAATTATGTATTTTGTAAATTAATTTTAATTATTATTGCCAATCTCAGGGTGGCGATAAGAGAACAGATATTGCAAAATTTCTTAAATAGATTTACACATGTATTGATAATGTAATTATAATCTTGCAGCCTATGGGGTTAACACCGGTTATAGCACTGTTATTATCATTAAAAGTAACCCTTTCAGGCGAGAGTAAGCTCTATATATTTATTAAAGTATTTTTCACTCTTTAATAAAGCGTTCCCTTAGTGCATGCAAAATATTCAATTAGCAATAACGGTCAGTGTCTTAAATCCTCATAGGTGCATGCACTAATAGTGTTTTAAGCCTAATTTATTAGAAATTTATTAAAAACATAAAATTGTGCTTATCAACACTCCTCATGTTCAATTATGTGGCGTTCACCATGGTTGTGCCTCTGTTTGTCCACATCTCATCTTTTCAGAAGCCACCAACCGAAGAAGAGAAGAGAAAAACATGAAGAGGGGACATGAGGAAAAAATGTGTGTGTGTGGTGGGGGAGGGGATGAGGGGGGGAAAGAGGGGGTGCAGGAGCATACTTGCCTACTTTTGAAAACTAGTTTCAGGGAGATTGTCGGTGGCTGAGGGGGCGTGTCATGTTCAGCCCTGGAGGCGTGTCTAGCTCCACCTATGGGCATGTCTATTATCATTTAGGGGCGTGTCCTGCAGTGGCAGATGAAAACTATAGTACTAAGAGCAGCATACCACCAGAGCTAGGTTTTGTATGGGTATCATACTACCAAAGGCTGTACAGTCAAATATCATGTGTTAGTTGCGATGTGATTGATGGTTAAGATGTATCTGTATATAATATTATAGCATGGTTTCAATCAGGCTGAAAAATTGTAAAAAAAAAAATTAAAACAAAGTGACCGCCCTCATTCAGTGCAAGCGCTCGCTTTTTGCGATTGCCTCTGAATGAGGTCCTGAGTTCCCTCGCAGTCATTGATAAATTGTTTAATCAAGCACGTACAATGTGCAAACTAGAGAGGGTGCAGGGTGTGGTCATTGTGGTATGCAGGGCATGGAAATGCTGCCCCCTCTGAGCACTTTTCGAAAAACACTAATCATTGGAATCTATTGTTTGAGGCCATTTTATGGTTAATATCAGGCTTGTCTACCCTCCCTATATTAGCAGGAGGCTCCTGAAAGTACAGCTGCCTGTTAAAAAAAATATATAAATCATATATTGACTTGTTAACCATTAAATGTCCTTAGACAATAGTTGCCAATGATTAGGGCCAGCTGTATTTTTAGTTCCCTTATTGTGAAATATCATATATCCAGATTACAGTCACAGGCAACAACTGCACTCTGAAAGGGCACTCACTAACAGCTATCCATTTATTGGCTGGCATTGAGTGCACTTTCAATGTGCAGTAATTGCCTGTGACAGTCAGCACCCCAAAAGATATATATATAAATATATATATATATATATATATATATGGACAATAGTCCAGCATTCACATAAATCCACAGTCCAAAAAGTGCTCAGGTGCCTCCTAATGAAAGAAAAATATACTGCACGAAGAAGTGGCACTCTGAGACTTGAAAGCAGATAACGAATAATGTTTATTCCATGGGCTGGAAAAGAGACCAACGTTTCGGGGCCACACCGCCCCTTTGTCAAGGTGAGTAATGAAAAATAACTGAAAGACATACCTTATATATCCAAGAAAACCCGCTAAGAGAAGAAGCATGCCAGGAAGTTGTGCAGGTGCGCGGCTGCCGTGTCTCGGAATGATGACGTCATCCCGTCGATGACGCCCGGTAACCCGGGTAACCAAAGACGCGGACCAGCCTGAGTAGTAAATAAACAAAGGAAAGTGTTCAGTGACGGCTGCGGGGTCCGTTATAAACCCCACAACACAATAAAACCAAAACAGTACTAGCACCAAGAATTAAAAATGCATATACCCGAAAGGAAAATAAGAGAGGGATAATAAAGACAATGAATTAAAGCCAATAGTTAAATGCCCCATAGGGAAGTAATCATAATAAGAAAAAGGCAAAGTTTACATACGTGTGTGTACTTAAGCTGTAAATACAGCCTCTAAGTAAACACAATTAGCATAGATACAAAATGCATTAATGGAGGAGGTACATGCTAAGAGCTGTAAAGCCACAGGCATATCAGTGCATAACAAAGTCGCTGGAACTGTTAGCCATAGATTAACAAAAATATGGGGGAGCCTATAAGTAAAGCAAATGGACCAATTCGACTGATTGTCCGGACCCCGAATATTGGACCATCAGAACACACTCCACGTGATCCTTTCGTTCAACCCGTGAGGCCTGATGGTGTTCAAATTGTACATCCATCTAGCTTCCATTTGGAGAAGCTTGTTAGCCCAATCGCAACCTCAGGGACGGTGGCACATGATCAATTATCATATGTCTAAGGTGAAGCAAATCATGCTTATTCTCCGCAAAGTGACGGGCAACTGGCTGATATGTACTCTTCCCGCTCAAAGCCGCTTTGATGGCCGAGCGGTGTAGTGCCATCCTCTCATGAAGGGATATGATGGTCTTCCCTACATAGTATTGACCGCAGGGACAAATAATAATGTATACGATATACGAAGAGGTACAGGTTAACACATGCTTGATAGTGAACTGCTGTTCAGTGTGTCGGTGCTTAAAGGTAGAGCCAGTGATCATACTGCGACATGTAGTACACCGTAGACACTTGTAACAACCATGCTCCTGAGAGAGGAAATTAAGAGATCCCGGAACCTTTGTAAAGTTAGTAATGTCCATATGGACAATCATGTCCTTGATGTTCCATCCGCGAGTAAAACATGTCATAGGTCGTTTATCCTTGAAGCATTTTAAATCACTGTCTGTAGAGACTATAGGCCACAAAGCCCTCATTGCCCTTGGTAAGACAGGACTAGAGGTGTTATATTTGCTGACCCACAGAATAATTTCCTCTTTGGACCTCACCTGGGGTAATAACAGTTGGGACCTGGGCATCGCCATAACTGATTCCTTATGTTCAAGAAGGGTGTTTAGTTTGTAACCCCTGCACAAGAATTTGTTGATCACAATATCTAATTCGTTTCCAAGGGACTCATGATCGCTTGTAATACGCGCCACACGGATCATTTGTGACTTAGGGAGTCCTTTTATTAAAGCGCGTGGATGGTGACTATCAGCCCTCAGAAGTGTATTCTTGTCAGTCGCTTTGGTAAACACTTTGGTGCCAATGGAACCATTATTAATACTCACTTGAACGTCAAGATAGTTAATACTAAACTCGTCCATTTGGTAAGTGAGTCTGATGGGGGAATCTCTGTGGTTGATATGTTCCATTATTTCAAAGAAACGATCCCTACCTCCGGTCCACAGCATGAAAAGATCGTCAATATAGCGAGCAAAGGTAAGTATAAATTTTGAGATCTCAGGCTGATCAAAAAACATAGATCTCTCCTCATTGAACATATAAATGTTCGCGTAGGAAGGGGCCACGTTACTCCCCATCGCGCATCCGTTAAGCTGGAGAAAAAAATCCCCATCAAAAAGAAAATAATTTCTTTTAAGGGTGAGGTCCAATAGACACAGGAATAATTCCAGATTAACTGATTCCATATTTTCTTTAATTAAGAATTCCCTCATAGCTGTAAGCCCCCCAGCATGGGGTAAACTAGTGTACAAGCTGCTGACATCTATCACACACAGCAGGGTTCCACTGGGTATCTTGCCCACTTTATTAAGGAGATTAAGGAAACCTGTAGTATCTTTAATAAAGGTTTTCTGTTTCATCACCAGGGGTTGTAAAATACTGTCAAGAAACTCAGATATTGGTTGGAAGAGGGAATTCCTTGCCGAGATGATCGGGCGCCCGGGGGGATTCCTTAAGTCTTTGTGAATTTTAGGGACCGTGAATAGAATTGGGACTACAGGGTGTTCCTGCTGAAGTGCTGTACCCAGCTCCTTAGTTAATTTACCTTGAGAAACTGCTTCCATTAGGATGGAGTCCAGTTCTCTCTTGTATTGTGCCGTCGGATCCGCGGATAGACGTTTATAAGTGTCTGATGCCGCTAATTGACCGCAGATCTCAGATCTATATGCACTCAAGTCCATAATCACGATCCCGCCCCCCTTATCTGCGGGGCGGATAATAATGTCCCTGTATGAGCCCAAATCCCTTAATGCTTCTCTCTCTTTTTTAGACAGATTGTGGTGTTTGGTGGTTACGGCAGTGTTGTATCTAGCTACAGAGTTGTCAAGAAGACGTGTAAATGACTTAATTGATGCGTTAGTCGATTGAGGGTCAAATTTCAACTTGGATTTAGAATTAATGAAGCCTTGATGTGTGGTAACAGGCGTTGGTGGGATAGTCTGGAAATGCTCCTGTAGACGCAATTTGCGTGAAAATTTGTGTAGATCAATTTTCCAAGACAATTCGTTGTAGTGATTGGTTGGAATGAAAGACAGTCCTTTATCCAGGACACTGAGTTCAGTAGGGCTCAGTTCTCTGGAAGACAAGTTGTAAATTAGGTTCTCTTTGGTTCTAGGTCTTTGGAGCCTCGAGTTCTGGCCCCCCTGTGGGTGGTCTGCCTCTGCCTTTTGGACCTTTTGTAGTAACGGCTGGTGTCCCTAAAGGGACTGGTGTTGTTTCCTGCGACCCGTCCAAGTCCGAGTCGGGTGGCGAATTCGCTGTCACTGTTGGACGACATATATATATACTCATGACGCTTGTGACACAGGTCTCAATGGCCGCTTCTAATTATATTTTGTGAGGCCATCACAGATCATACACCTGTCTCTGCACACAGTGCAGCGCTGCTGAGTCGCCTCCGATCTGCTCCGCTCTGCCCGTTGCCACCGCCATCCAGTGGCGGATCTAGACTTTTCTTTTAGGGGGGGGCGGTTTAATAATAACCCTGACTCCTCCTCTTTTCTGTCCTGGCACCACCCCTTTCTAGTCCCAACTCCTAACCTTTTAAAGCGGCTTTTTTTGGCAGTGTCCAACCGGTGGCCCGTCATTTCGCTTTGAGTGGCCATATTGTTGCTGTCTTAAGATACATGATCATTGATGGCCTATAGTCTCTACAGACAGTGATTTAAAATGCTTCAAGGATAAACGACCTATGGCATGTTTTACTCGCGGAAGGAACATCAAGGACATGATTGTCCATATGGACATTACTAACTTTACAAAGGTTCCGGGATCTCTTAATTTCCTCTCTCAGGAGCATGGTTGTTACAAGTGTCTACGGTGTACTACATGTCGCAGTATGATCACTGGCTCTACCTTTAAGCACCGACACACTGAACAGCAGTTCACTATCAAGCATGTGTTAACCTGTACCTCTTCGTATATCGTATACATTATTATTTGTCCCTGCGGTCAATACTATGTAGGGAAGACCATCAGATCCCTTCATGAGAGGATGGCACTACACCGCTCGGCCATCAAAGCGGCTTTGAGCGGGAAAAGTACATATCAGCCAGTTGCCCGTCACTTTGCGGAGAATAAGCATGTATCTATGCTAATTGTGTTTACTTAGAGGCTGTATTTACAGCTTAAGTACACACACGTATGTAAACTTTGCCTTTTTCTTATTATGATTACTTCCCTATGGGGCATTTAACTATTGGCTTTAATTCATTGTCTTTATTATCCCTCTCTTATTTTCCTTTCGGGTATATGCATTTTTAATTCTTGGTGCTAGTACTGTTTTGGTTTTATTGTGTTGCGGGGTTTATAACGGACCCCGCAGCCGTCACTGAACACTTTCCTTTGTTTATTTACTACTCAGGCTGGTCCGCGTCTTTGGTTACCCGGGTTACCGGGCGTCATCGACGGGATGACGTCATCATTCCGAGACACGGCAGCCGCGCACCTGCACAACTTCCTGGCATGCTTCTTCTCTTAGCGGGTTTTCTTGGATATATAAGGTATGTCTTTCAGTTATTTTTCATTACTCACCTTGACAAAGGGGCGGTGTGGCCCCGAAACGTTGGTCTCTTTTCCAGCCCATGGAATAAACATTATTCGTTATCTGCTTTCAAGTCTCAGAGTGCCACTTCTTCGTGCAGTATATTTTTCTTTCATTAGGAGGCACCTGAGCACTTTTTGGACTGTGGATTTATGTGAATGCTGGACTATTGTCCATATATATATATATATATATATATATATTTATATATATCTGTTGGGGTGCTGACTGTCACAGGCAATTACTGCTCATTGAAAGTGCACTCACTGCCAGCCAATAAATGGATAGCTGTTAGTGAGTGCCCTTTCAGAGTGCAGTTGTTGCCTGTGACTGTAATCTGGATATATGATATTTCACAATAAGGGAACTAAAAATACAGCTGGCCCTAATCATTGGCAACTATTGTCTAAGGACATTTAATGGTTAACAAGTCAATATATGATTTATATATTTTTTTTAACAGGCAGCTGTACTTTCAGGAGCCTCCTGCTAATATAGGGAGGGTAGACAAGCCTGATATTAACCATAAAATGGCCTCAAACAATAGATTCCAATGATTAGTGTTTTTCGAAAAGTGCTCAGAGGGGGCAGCATTTCCATGCCCTGCATACCACAATGACCACACCCTGCACCCTCTCTAGTTTGCACATTGTACGTGCTTGATTAAACAATTTATCAATGACTGCGAGGGGACTCAGGACCTCATTCAGAGGCAATCGCAAAAAACGAGCGCTTGCACTGAATGAGGGCGGCCACTTTGTTTTAATTTTTTTTTTTACAATTTTTCAGCCTGATTGAAACCATACTATAGTATTATATACAGATACATCTTAACCATCAATCACATAGCAACTAACACATGATATTTGACTGTACAGCCTTTGGTAGTATGATACCCATACAAAACCTAGCTCTGGTGGTATGCTGCTCTTAGTACTATAGTTATCATCTGCCACTGCAGGACACGCCCCTAAATGATAATAGATATGCCCATAGGTGGAGCTAGACACGCCTCCAGGGCTGAACATGACACGCCCCCTCAGCCACCGACAATCTCCCTGAAACTAGTTTTCAAAAGTAGGCAAGTATGACATAGGGACATACATACATACACACCCACACATACATAGGGACATACATACATACACACCCACACATACATACACACCCACAAATACATAGGGACATACATACATATACACCCACACATACATAGGGACAAACATACACACCCACACATACATAGGGACATACATACATACACACCCACACTTATATAACTTTCATCATAAGACACACTTACTTTTGGATCCTATCCTGACATGCTGCAGCAGGTTGTTGATGGGGGCGGGGCTGAGCAGTTTCCATCATCAGGCTCCACCCCCCGCGGCATAATCCCGTGATTCGCGGGTCTCAGCCAGCAGCAGCACTCAGGCCCCGGACACAGGAGAAGCAGAGTGGGAGGCGGGCCCATCAGCCAGCAGCAGCACTAGTCTGCCGAAGCAGGAGGGGGAGCAGCAGCACTCAGGCCCCCGGACACAGGAGCAGCAGAGTGGGAGGCGAGCCCCATCAGCCAGCAGCAGCACTCAGTCCCTGGACACAGGAGGGGGAGGAGCAGAGCAGGAGGCAGGCCCATCAGCAAGCAGCAGCACTAGTCCCCAGAGCAGGAGGGGGAGCAGGAGGCAGGCCCATCACCAACCAGGATGAAGACGATGCGCACTGTTACTTCCGAGTCACAGAACAGATTCAAGGACGTTAGGGGGGCGATCGCTTCAATCACCCCCCCCCTGGATCCGCCACCGCCGCGCCCAAGCACACTCTGTCCATGTGCGCTGATTGCTGACTAGCCGGCACCGTTACCCACAACCCCGCAGTGGCCGGCCTTTAAGTATCATGACGTCACGAGTTGTGACGTCCCTCGGCTGACTCCGCCCCCCGACAGACTGGTTCGCGCATGCGCAGTCCTAGGGGGATTAAGAAATCGGGAGTTTAGTTAATGTTTGCGGGGGAGCGGGAGGTTTTATTAAAAAACGGGAGACTCCCGCTAAAATCGGGAGGGTAGGCAACCCTGTGCAGCAGGAGGAATGTGGGTGGTGGGGCAGATGAGGGAACAGAAGGGTTGGAGGACCGATAATTACAAACAAAGATGGAGAAACAAAGGGTCAGGCGTCCATAATATTGATACAGACATAACTACTGGGGGGTTTGGGTGAAGATAAACACATAAGGTGAAAAAGAAAAATAGGGAGACATGGTGCACATACAAAATTAGAGAGAGAGATACACAGGGCCACATAGCCACATGGCCACAAAGGTAGAGAAACAAGAGAATAGAAACATACAATGAGACAAAGATGCCCAATTATGTATCGTGGCCATGAAGTTAGATGGAGCAGAGCCGGCCCTAAACAATTTGATGACCTAGGGAAGATTTTTCCTGGTGTCCCCTAGCACCGCTGCTAGTTTCTCTTCTGACCCAGAACCCCTCTCCTAGCACAGCACCCATCACCCAGCAGCACATATCACAGTAGCAGCCAGCAAAATTCATCATCCCTCACCCATAGCAATCCTCATACATAGAGCTGTAACCAGGGCCAGCAACAGAAATCTCGGGCCTGGTACACTGATATCTCAGGGGGCCCCACCTTCTCACCATCAGCTCCAACCCCACATCCACACATACCTCCCTTGCATGTGTGATATGTGAAGCATGATATGTTAACTGCAGATATGCCAGCCTTTGAATAAAGTAAAATAAACTATTACTTACCACACTGTCACTGATGATGCAGGCTGTATTTCTTGTCTGCCATCTCTTCCAAGGTCTTCTTGATGACAGTGCTATGGATCCCTCAGGTGCAGGAACAATGTCTGTAGCCAGCCACCCTCAGTTCTGTAGCCAGCCACCTTCCTCAAATTAATTCTCTCATCACTATCTTTAGCCCAATAGCCTCTCATCACCTTCCTCAGCCTCATACCGTCATTACTATCCTTAGACCACATCACCTTCCTTAGCCCACAGCCCCCTTCACCTTCCTAAGCCCTCTTCACCTTCCTCACCCCCAACCTCCTTCATTTTCCTCAGCCCCAAACCCCTTCACCTTCGTCTACCTCTATCCCCTTCCTTCATCCCTTATGCCTTCCTCTGCCACCTGTGCCAAGTTCCTCTGCACCCAGCCCTTCACCAACCCTGTGTGCCTGACAGACGCGGATGATGTGTGGAGGCGTGACCTATGATCTATCGCCGCTGCGTTGCTTACTGAAAGGTCATGTCCGGCCCAGGCTGCGTCTGAGACACCGGCAAGTTGAGCCCAACGCTGTCCGGGCCAGACTACAAGGGAGCTGGGCAGCGGAAATGGGTACCAGTGGCCACAGTGCGCTGGCTGGAGCACTGAGTCTGCCGTCAGCTGCCCCGCTTTGTGCCCATCTGGACCTTGGAGCCCGGTATGGGTGTACCTTTAGGCCACCTGTCACCGGGCCTGGCTGTAACTACACATTTTGGTGCCCTGGCCAGCAAGAGCATTAGCGTATTGGCACATATTTTAATAGGGATGCCAAAAAAAGGGTCGTGGCCACACAATAGTACCTCCAATTCAAATGATGCCACACAGTAGTGCAACATTATTTATATAACATAACATGTAGTGTCCCTTATTCACGTTACACCACACAGTAGTACCCCTTTACCTTATACACATTACACCGCACAGTACTGCCATTTATACACCTTATACCACACAGTGGTGCACCTTGTACACATAATGCCACACAGTAGAAGCACCCCTTATACACATAATGCCACACAGTAATAGCCCTTACACATTATGCCACATAATAGTAATGTGCTCATACACATAATGCCACACATTAATGCCCTTTACACATTATGCCACACATTAGTAATGCACTTATACACATAATGCCGCACAGTAATGCCCATTACACATTATGCCACACATTATTACACCCAAACCTTCCTGCACGCCTTGCACAGCACTCTCCCGGCCAATAAAACTGTGACCTCATCACCTCCAGCCTGCCTGGAATCTGCAGATGTTGAAGCCATCATGTTTGTGCTCCTCACTCTATGCTCAGCTCAGCCCTGTGTGTTCCGTATGGTTATCGGAATCCGATCAGTCTGCTGGACTCCGCAAAGACCCATGGGAGGAGGAGCTGCTGTGGCTGGGTATGCGCAGCAGAACTTCTCCAGCAGCCATCCTTGTTACTGTCCTCTGCTCTCACTTTCTCTACTCCATGCCTCTGGTGCTGCCGGCTGTATGAGCAACTCCCCAATTGGAGCTGAGAGCTCCGATTGTGGTAGGGCAGCAAGAGCAGAGCCGTTGGCACTGTTCGCTTGTCCCGGTCCCGCCACTGCCTACTGTCAAGCTGAGCTCAGCCCTAAGCTTTTGGTATTGCAACATCACAGGTATTTGCCTAGTTTGCCTATGCCTAGGACCAGCTCTGAGATGGAGGTACTGTACATACATTAGGTATGGGAATTGAAAGACGTTTCATTGGAACCACTGATGGATTGGTTCCGATAGCCGATGTCTAACTCTGCAGTGGTGAGAATATCTGTTTCCTTACAAGCACAAATAATATTCCGGATGTTTTACAGATTGGGGGGGAGGCAGGGGCAAGCAGGCATGTTCTATTGGTTCTTGCACCCATACAGGAGATAGGTTTATGTTCAGTTAAACCCCCTTATACATAAAACAGACAATGCTCGGCATACTTTACACAAGACTCGAACTTCCAACCTCATGTACCATAGTCAGCCAATTAACACATTAGCTAACTGCTCCTGCATAAGAAGCCTTGTAATTCTAACTATATAAAGCTAATTATGATTTTTCGTTTAAACCATTGTAGCTAAGCCAGTGACGTACGGTGAGGTCAATGGCTAGGGAGGCACTGGCTGATTAACCCCCCCTGTATAAATATATATATAAAAAAAATAGAATAGGCTTCCCCTTATTTAACAGTAACCAACACCAGGCTGAAGCAGCCAGAGGGATAATGCCAAAGCAGGGGGTACACTCAGTGTGGGGTCCCCCTACTATCACATTAACCACCCCCAAGCTAGTCAGCCCAGTGCTGGAATTCCTCAGAACATGGGGATCCCAAAAATATTAAATTTGGGTTTCCACCTTCCGAGCAATATCCAGCACTGGGCTAAAAACCCAGTGCTATGCCCCGCACCCCTGGTGGCGGTGGGTGCCGGGTACATGGTATAATAATATTGTTCTATACAGGCAGCCTACAGTTCCCAGCAAGCCTGCCCCAGCATGCCGGCACTTGGAGAACCACAAGTGCCTACATGCCCAGTCATTAAGAGCCTGCTGGCACCTGTATTCCGCCTGTAAAGAAAATATAAATAAAAATACAAGAGACTTGATTGCTTTATAAAAGTTTTTATACAGCGTCTTTACCTGGGGGGCAGCAGCCTTTAAGATCTTTTAGATGGCCACTGCCTCCCCAGGGCTTCCGGCGTCTTCTATCTTTAGGAGGTCTTGCATGCTTCTTCTCTGCCGGAGGACTGCCAGCCGCTGCCTTGCACTGGCTTCTATAAGCCAGCCCAGAGGACCAGGGCGATGACGTGACGAGCCATAATTGGCTCGCGACAGCCATCTTGGATTTCAAAAATGGCACTGCAGTGACATTTTTTAAATAGGTAATGGCTGACAGGCCAAGTCCGCCGCCAATAAAGACTGCTGCGGCCACCGATGCCCGCTACCACCAATGCCCCATTACCCGCAATGCCGATGCCTGTACCGCCGATGCCCACAGTGCCGCCGCCAATGCCACGCTAATGCCGATTTTGCCCAAACCGATGCCGCCACCAGTGTTGCCGGGCAGCATCAGTATTGCCCACTACTGCCACGCTCACCGCACCTATTCCCGCTACGGTCATCACTGCTGCTAGTGCTAGATACGATGTTGCCCAGTGCATAATCACATCTGCTACAGTGACAGAGGCGTGTTTTGTTGTGGGCTGAAAGCACGTCTCTGTCACTTAGGCATTTCTATCGGTGCCGCATCTCCTGTTTTTCAATGGGCTCTTACTCTGCCTCCCCTGACTGCATGTCCCTGAGCTAAGCAGATCTATGTAGTGGGTGGTTGGTGGTATATAGTGTGTGGAGGGGCTGGCAAGCAAGAGGCTGTACCGCTGCAATGTGTAAATGGCTGCATGGGGTCGGGGGGCCACTGTGATGTTGCAGGCAACATGCTCCTCAGCCTGCAAATGCTAGCACGCAACAGTGAGTTTTGGACCAGCCTGGGAGGAGCATGTGACCCCTGCCATCCAACCGTCTTCCCTTGCTGTGCATGCACTATGTAAGTTAAATATTACTTACAGTATTCCAATCAAAGCAGATGGAACAGGGAAGAGGCAAGGAAGATGTGCAGGGTAATGGCAGATATACACAGTAGACATGAGATTGTTATATGTACTTTGTTTGGGATATAAATAAAAATACAAGTTATTAGGTTGACTAGTTTTATCCATGGAGTCAAATACATGAAATGGCCAGCAAAGAGTGCCTCTGACATAACTTAAACATATTATACTGTACCAAGTGGTGGTTTGGTAATTTGCCTGGTTGTCTGTTATCCCCATCCAGGATTCTGCTGTAGGTAATGAGAGCAAGAGCTTAGATTGGGACAATGTGTCTTTAAGTACTCAGAATCAAATAATATATCCTATATCCTCAAATGTTGTATGTAATTGTCTTGAAAGAGATGTGAACTATGAACATGGTTAATTTTCAAACAGTGTAGTACATTCTGTCTAACATCACATCACATCACATCACATTGGCTTAGAGTAACACTGGGCTGTGTGAGCAGAATGGGTATTACACTGTCCTATGAAATTGTTAGTTTGGTGAATACTGAGCTGTATTCAACTTTTATCAGGTACACAGTCAAGATAATATTATACCAATATAATTTTACAATAAATGATATAGACTACAAAACAAAAATCGCAAAAAAAAAAGAATAATAAATGGAATATTATTTCTCTAATCTCTTCAATTATTCTTAGTCAAATCCATAGCTAAAGGTAAATTCATTCACAATGAATGTGGCTGAATTCTGATACTCTCGGGTATCCCAATTTGCATACATCAAAGGCGGCAAAGCTTATATAGAAGCAGGTTTAGTTTCCTCTAAAGGCGGTGCTCAGGCCGGTGTTTGGGTGGGTTGGGGGTGGGGCATATTTTGTTCAGATTTCGCATGACTAAATATTGGGAAGTATTATATATATGCACAGGCAAAGCACAAGACACAGGTACTTGTACTACCGCAATACGTACCCTGTTGTCACCATATCAGGATGGCAGCATCAGATTAATCTAATTAAAATATATTTTTTAAATGAGTAAAATGTTTTAAATATTCATAATTTTTTTTTAAACAAATTCAATTTGAGATTGTGAATTTTTACATATCTGGATGGCATTATTGCAGCATTTGGAGGGGGTTCCAGGGAACTGAAAGCTACTTTGTGTATTTCTGATGAACAAATGGGCTGAGAGGAGGATAGAAGACCTACATCCACACAGAGGGGCAATGAGATATGAATAGAAATACATAAACAGAAGGGGTGGATTGGGATGGAAAAGTAATCGGGAAAATTTCTTGAAGCAGCCCTATAGTTGGTGGCAGATGAGTAGTGTGGAACCTTGGCGCCACGGAGCAAGTGCATGTCATATCGCCCTTCCTCCCTGTACTGAACTCTGCCAGTGGGGTACTGTATGGCCAGCCTGCGGGGGTAATACTGAAGTGAAGAGAAAAACAGCATACAGTGGCAGTATGATGCTGGGCATGGAGGTCCCATTGGTGGAATAGAATCTCACATTAAGGGGTAGCTCCTTTGGCACTTCTTTATTTATGTATAGCACCTAGGATCTGAGTTTTGTCTCCTTTGAATCATTGTTATTAATCAATAGAGGAGATTGTATTATATATTATATATTCTGATCATTTAATTTAAAGTGACAGAATACATGTGCTAGAGTGAGATTCCACAGGGTGCTCAGCATATTACTGCAATTACTGCCCCAAGCAGTTTTTAGTTACTGGAGTGGGAACATCTATGGGAAGCTCCATTCTCAGCTATTCTCCTACTTCACAAATGCACCTATATTAATGTGAGTACTACTAACCATGTCATGTTCTGTCTACCACCATTATTATTATTTCAGGTCTCCTAATATTTTTTAAAAGACCTTTCAAAGCACACTGTGTGGTCATGCCTGGGAACACCTCCATTACTTTTAATAGCGAAGCAGTGACTTTTTTTAAACTCATACCTTATAATTGAAGTTTAGGATTTTACCTCATATGTGTAACTATTAATTAAGTCCATTGAAACACAATGAATGAATGAGGAGAGAAGGAGGGTGGGGATCAAAGAGGAGAGGGGAGAGGAAATTGCTGATCTGAGATGGCCAGTGACAGAAGCCAATAAGAAAAGGAGAGGAGAAGGGTGGTGATAGAAGCCAATAAGAAAAGTGTGGACGGGGCAAAGAGCCGATCCCATGGTAGAGAGGGGATGGAATTAAAGAGGTGAGAAGTGAATGTAATCACTCTGACAGGAAAGGGGAGGTGACAGAAGATGATTACAGAGGTGGGGGGGATAATCTGGGCAGCTTGAGGCAGCATGAAATGTAGAAACTGATCTCAGATCCATAACTTTTTTTTTTAATATAATTTTTTTATTTATTGACATAAGTTCAAAAGTTATGATATTGTAGGATACTTGTTGTAATATACATTGTTATTACATTAAATTTAATTTGATAATACAGTAGACTTTGTTGTATTCTCTTGTATCATAATTAAACAACTCCAACTATCTCCTGGAGTAATAATATCTTATATGACAATTATAGTTAAACATCAACATATTTATAAACACATAACTATATACCTTTAGAAAAATATGACTGTAACCATTTAAATCGATTATTTTAAATTCTCTCTTTGTATTAGAAGGGTGCTTGTCCTTCTATAACTGTTAAATTTTACCAAATTGTCCACTGAAAACTACGTTTCAGAGCCGATTTCAGTTTGGGTGTTAATGTATGTATAAAAGGAAGCCATATTGAGAAATATTTCTTTGTTAACTTTTCTTTGTCTAGAGTTGTGGAAGACCAGTCCATGTTAAATAAGTTAAGTATTATTGGCATCATCAGACTAAGGGAAGGTGCATTAGGTTCTATCCAGCAGGATAAGATTGTTTTTTTGGCTGTAGCTGCTATTTTAGTCAGTAGAAGTTTTTCCGATGTGTTTAATATGTATACAGAAGAAGATTCATATTTACTCCAAAAGGCCCATTCTGGAGTCATCAAAAAGTCCATGTGTAATGTATTTTTAATATACAAATAGACTTGATCCCAAAACTGTTTGACATATGGGCATGACCATAGACAATGGTAGATATCAGCATTAGGAGATTTGCATTTAAAGCAGTCAGTGTTTGTGGATTTCACTGTTAAGTACTGTAATCTAGGGGTATAATATTCCCTGTGTAGAATTTTGTAATTCATTTCTGCGTAGGAGACAGAAATTAAATCTTTGTTTAGTCTTTTGGTGGCTTGGGTTAGGAAGGATAAATCCAAATCAGGGAAGTCATTTTTCCACTTGGCCAATCCACCCGTTATTTTAGATAAATCTATTATGGGTCTAACATATGAATATATATTGGAAGAGGGGAAGGGATCACCCAGCCGAAGACGTAGCATTTCATCCAGCCTAAATTGCTTGTCTGCCTCTGTAAGTACTCTCATTGTTCTTTGTAAGTAGCTTGATGCTTGTAAGTAGGGAAAAATAGGAATGAGTAGGTTAGGGAATTGTTGCTGAAGTTGGCTATGTGAGTATGGTTGCTGAGTGTTAGTGTCTATCATGTGATATAAGTACATTAAAACATGAAGGGACCAGGCCTTCGTGTAAGGAGATGTCCAACCGCCAGGGAAAAGGGGTTTCTCTGACAATGAGAGAAAAAGAGTATGGGACCAGGATAATTTTAATGTTGAATGGGTTTGTCTCCAGGCTGCACACGTGGTGGATAAAAGTATATTCTATTTAATGTCTGCCGGGATATTCGACGGATGCATATGTAATAGAGCTGCCAGATGTGTACCAGGGCTAAACGCTTGTTCAATACCATAATTGCTAAACTTACTATGGCCACCAATCCAGTCCATGGCAAACCGGTAATTAGCCACCAAAGAATAAGTTTTAATACATGGTAAGTTTACCCCACCTAAATCAGTGGCTTGTTGAAGTTTAAAAAGAGATATTCTGGGTCTCTTTCCTGTCCAGATAAATCTCCGCATCTCCTTATTCAAGAGCTGGAGATCTCTTCTCTTAAATAGTAAGGGTACCATCTGATTTATATATAGGATGCGAGAAAAACTCACCATTTTCACAACATGACAGCGTCCAATATAAGATAGTGGTAAGATAGACCATGTCTTAAAGTCTCTCAACATTTGAGCATAGAATTCCTCCATGGTTAGCAGCATATAATTGGGAGGGGTGTGTAGGTATATTGATGCCTAAGTAGCTTATTTGTGAAGAAGCCCATTTAAAAGGGAAAGTATTCCCCCAGTTATCACTTGCTTGCGGGTAGAAAGCTAAAGCCTCCGTTTTAACAGTGTTAACCTGAAATCCCGCTATGGACTCAAATATATTATGTGTATTTTGTAGTAAAGGGATAGCCTGTCTGGGGTTCTGGAAGTACAATAATAAGTCATCAGCAAAGGCTGAAACTTTGAGTTCTTGATTAGCTATAGTTATACCCTTCCATCCCTCCTGCTGTAAAAAATTTCTTATTAGTGGGTCAATTGCTAAGTTAAATAGCAGGGGGGATAACGGGCAGCCTTGACGTGTTCCTCTTTGTAAAGTAAAATGTTTGGTATTCAGATTGTTTATTGTCAAGAATGCAGATGGGGAGTTACATAACGCCTTAAAAACATGACTAAAATTTGGACCAAAATGTTGTAAGTGAAAAATTCTTTACAAGTGAGACCAGTATACCTTGTCAAAAGACAATGATAATAGATAATTCTTTGGCCTGGTGGGTGTGTCATTGCCACTATAAGAGTTCTGATGTTGTGCACGGAGTGTCTCCCTTTTATAAAGCCTGTTTGATATGGGTGTATAATTCTAGAAAGGATAGGTTGTAATCTTTGTGCTATTAGTTTGGAGAATATTTTTAAGTCTTGGTTTAACAAGGAGATGGGGCGATAGGATGAAGCTAAGGTAGGGTCACGGTTAGGCTTAGGGAGAACTATAATACGAGCCACGTTAAATTGTGGTGGGGCTGTATTACCATTCAGTATGGAGTTGAACAAATCTTTAAGGTAAGGGGTAATGTGTGGTAGTAACATTTTATAGTATTCCGCGCTCAATCCGTCAGGGCCCGGGGTTTTTCTTCTTGGTAATGAGTTAATAATACATTTAATTTCTTCCTCAGTTATTGGGTCGTCCAAACTAGAGCGCTCCTCCTCATTGAGTGTAGGCAGTCCTGCCTGACGTAGGAATTCAATCCCTAAGTTCTGATCAGTGTTTGGGAGTTCATATAGTTGCTGGTAATACTGAAGGAACTCCTCCGCTACTTTGTTGGGGTCCGCAAGAATCACTGAGGTGTCAGAAAGTATTTTCGTGATATGTTTAGGGGTCGTGTGTTGTTTAAGCATGGAGGCTAACAGTTTGCCGGATCTGTTACCCCATTTGAAATATCTTTGTTTTTGAAATGTGACATCTAATAAGGCTTGCTCCTCACAGGCATTATCATAAAGCAGCTTGGCTTCTTTATATTTATTTTTGTTGTCTTCCGTGGGGTTGTTGCATAAAATAGGAATATGTTCCTGATAGTGTCTGACTAAGTTCTCTTAATTTATGAAGCAATTTCCAATGACGGTGAGTGACATAGCCAATAATATGGCCTCTCATCACAAGTTTCAAGGCGTTCCAGAATAAGTTAATGTCAGGAATGTGTTGTGAGTTGTCCGTGGCATAATTTATAAAATTATGTTCTAGCTGTTTTTTAAAGTCTTCTGAATTAGCAAGATAAGCGGGAAATCTACAGTTATATGAGCTGGAGACTGGTGTGCCTAGTTTAAGAACGAACCAAATGGGGGCATGATCTGAAATCATGATATCATAAATGCCAGAGTCTATCACTCTATGGAGTAAACAAGGGGATATTAACCAAAAATCTATTCTGGAGAATGTGTCATGAGGATGTGAGTAGAAGGTGTATTCTCTATCGTCTGGGTGTTGGTGTCGCCAAGGGTCTGTTAATTGCATTGACTCCTTCATGTATAACAGAGAAGAGGGTATACTACCGTCTGGCCTACCCAAATTTCCTGATCTGTCTAAGGATGAGGAGAGCACCGTATTAAAATCACCTCCCAGGATTAAAGGGCCTTCCCTCCATCCCTGTAAAATGGTAAATATTCCTGAAAAAAAAGGATTGCGTGAATTGTTTGGACCATAAATATTAGCAATTGTCATTTTTTCTCCGTCTGTGTATAGTTTCATAAAGATATAGGGCCTCATTCAGAGGCGGTCGGAGGATGCAAGCGGTCGCTCAGAAACTGGGCGGCTGCTTGCATCCTGACCGCCCGCCTCTGTTGCGGTCGTTAGACTGTGGGTTAACACCCACAGCTCTAACGACCGCTCCGGTGATGGTCACGATGGTCAGAGACCATCGCGACCATCGGGGCTTATGACGAGACCCTAGGGTAGGGTCTCCCTTGTCGTAAGCCCCGGAGAGCTTCTGGCTCTGTCTGAGCCGGAAGCTCTCCACTGACATCACTAGTGATGTCAGCGGGGGCCTCCCCCAAATGGTAGGCGTTCCCATGGGAGCGCCTCCGTTTGGGCTGCCACCCCCCCGGCCCGCCTTCCAAACGGGGCGAGCTGTCAATCAACATTGACAGCTCGCCCCCTTTGGCTCGAGACCCGCTTCGACCAGCGCTGTCGGTCGTAGCGGGTCTCACGCATGCGCACGACGGCGACGTCGTGCGCATGCTCTGTGGGGGGCCATCGACCTGGTCCGAGCGCATCGGCGCTAATGACCGGGTCTGAATGACCCCCATAGTGCCCTTGTGTGTCTATAAGAGTGTCAATAACATCATATTGTATTGATTTACTAAATAGAATAATTACACCTCTAGTTTTTGTAGAGTATGAGGCCGCAGTGACATTTTTAATCCAATTAGCTCGGATTACATTATTAGCTGTATTTTTCCAATGTGACTCTTGAAGTAGAGCCACATCTGGTCTAAACCTTTTCAATTGTTGTACTATTTTTTTTCCTTTTTATCGGGGTGTTTAGGCCTTCCACATTCCAAGATATAAATTTAACTGAATGTTTCACCCTTACTGAGTCTAGAGTTGTGTCTATTGGTTTTGCCATCTAGCCAATCCCTATTTTGACCCAAAATCGTATGTGATTAAATGTTTTGTCTAGCCATGGCATGTCCCAGCCCTCATGCCGTGACTCAAAATGGGACAGTGAACAACTCAATTTCAACTGAATAATCATATATCTTAAATAGTCTAACAAGTATCTACTACATCTATTTATGACAATGTGTGTCATTTTAAGAACCAAAATTAGGAACTGGTATGGTCCCATTAACAACAAATAGAACTTAATTGATAAGAAAAATGTACATGTAACATGTACCCATATACATGAATTCCAATATCTATAAAACATAGGCAAGCAACCTAAAAAAAAGAAGTATAAACAATATACTATCAATTTCAAACTTAAGTGCATTGTAAAAGTAGACATTTACACTGTGATAAAGGATATTTGCATCACAATAGTTGATCAGCGATTGTTGTGTGGTGATCTGTCACCACTCATAGCTACAGGAGAAGACACCGACATAGCTGAGCTAAGAAAGTTAGATGCTGTCTTTGGGGAGTCAAAGAAGAGGGTTTTGCCATTGTGTAGAATGCATAATTTAGCCGGATACAATAATGCGAATCTGAAGCCGTTTTCGAACAGTTCTTTGCAAACCGGAGAGAATTCACGCCTACGCATAGCAACACTGTAGGATGAGTCCTGGAAAATTAGTAATTTTGCACCTTGGTATGTCAGATCAATGTGCTTCCGATAGGCTTCTAAGAGATGAACCTTTTCAGCATAGTTTAGAACTCTTAGTATGACTGGTCTTGGCCTGCGTTGGTCAGTGTGGTTTTCCGGGCCCACCCTATGCACACGTTCAATAAGAATGGGATGAGATTTAGTATAGATGCCCAGCGTTATAGGAAGCCATTGCGACACCAAGTCCATCAGTTCTCTTGGTTTTACAGACTCAGGCAAGCCAATGATGCGGAGAATATTGCTCCTGTTCCTGTTCTCCAAGTCTTCCAATTTGTCGTGAAATGTGGCCATGGTTGACTCCTGTTTCTGAATTAAGGCCTTTGACTCTGTGAGCTCATCCTCCAAAGTTGAGATTCTCTGCTCTGCCTCATCTAGACGTTGTGAGTGTTGTAGTAATTGGCCTAGTGCTGATTCTACAGATTGTTTTAGCTCAGAAATTCCTGCCAACTTTTGGTTCAGCAAAGGAGATATGATTTCTGATATTTCCTGAGCTCTTTGAAGAGTTTGAGCACTATATTGAGAGTTCTCTTCAGTCATGTCAGGTGTATTCCGGGGATCCAGACAGATGAGGAGGGTCAGCAGTAGTATTTTTCTCTTTGTTTTTGGGAATAGTGCCCCCTCTCGGGCCACGCTGTTGTTTAGCCATGTACATTTCCATGCAAATAATCAAGTTGAAGGATGTAGTGTATGCTGTTATATACACCTGTATAGTTGCGCTTTGCGGTTCACTTGTACAGGGATAAGCAGCGATTTTCTATCTTCCAGCGATGTATGTCTGCGGGGAATCAGTCCCGCAGCGTTCTCCTGCCTACGAAGGAGTTCAGTTAAAAGCGGCCTTTGCTGAGGTCTGCTCGCTGGAAGTAGTTATAACTTGTTATTTAACAAGCATTCAGAACCATCTCAGTCTCTTTTGTGTATCTCCTACAGTACTGAAATTTACCACAGGAGGTGTTCAAAGTCAAGTAAGTAAAACTGCAAAGATTTGGTTTCAGCAACATGTAATTTCCTAATAACTTTAAATACCCTTGTGAATGGCAGTATGATAAATTAAATTATACTATTATTATTGTTGTTGTGGAGGGCTAATCCACAGCTGCATGTATAATGTAGCAGATCATGCACAATGGGATCTCTTATGTGGGGAGAAGTTATGTCCTGTAGAATATTTCCCCTACTATATTATATACTCTCCAGCTCACCAGGTATTTGAATGAGGAGGCACAGCTTTCCTCAGATGTGTGGTCAGTCAGGCGGGGAGAGGTGAGATGGAGGTCACTGACCAAGGCTGTAGCGGCTGGCAGTGAGTGAACCAGCCGAGTGAGAGGATCAGTGCTACAGCACACCGCCGGCTTCCCCAGCAAGACACAGGGGGTCATTCAGACCCGGTCGTTAGCGCAGATGCGCTCGGACCGGGTCGATGGCCCCCACAGAGCATGCGCACGATGGCGCCGGTGTCTCGATCCAAAGGGGGCGAGCTGTCGATGTTGATTGACAGCTCGTCCCGTTTGGAAGGCGGGCCGGGGGGTGGCAGCCCAGACAGAGCCAGAAGCTCTCCGGGGCTTACGACAAGGGAGACCCTACCCTAGGGTCTCGTCGTAAGCCCCGATGGTCGCGATGGTCTCTGACCATCGCGACCATCACAGGAGCGGTCGTTAGAGCTGTGGGTGTTAACCCACAGCCTAACGACCGCAACAGAGGCGGCCGGTCAGGATGCAAGTGGCTGCCCAGTTTCTGAGAGACCGCTTGCATCCTTCGACCGCCTCTGAATGAGGCCCACAATCTCTAGCGGCAGGTACTTGGGGTCACTTGCGGCTGAGGGGTTAGCGGGAGGGAGTACCTTTGATGTCTTCAGCGCCTTAGGTATATCCGCGGTATTGCGGAATCAGCGGCGGGTAGCGCACGCAATCGAGGCCGCGGCTTTTGGCGTGGAGTAGGCCTCAAAGTTCCGGTGTCTTGCACAGTTCTCCAAAGCCCAATTTAACCCGTATGGCAAGGCAGGAACCGTTATTACCCTTTTTCAAGGGGTAAAGAAGGGGTATTTTTGGCTTTATTGCCGGAGCTCCCACAAAACACCTCTGCTCAGTTCTACTATCAGGCCACGCCCCCTCAGATCCAAAACTTATTTAGGATATAGAGAAAAGAAACCTAGATAAAAATAACAGGCGGCCATCATACTGTGCAGTGCCCCATGAATTTTGGGAAACCTGAATGGTGCCCTCTGTCCATTTTGGCGCCTGGAGCTCATGCTCCACTGGAACCACCCTCACTACTCCCCTGGTTGGTGGAGGTGGTTATGTTAATGGGGTGGGGTCTGCAGAGTGGCAACCATCGGTTCTTCCATTGAAGCTTGCACCATGCGCAGAGACTCTGAACACTGATCTGAGCTCCGATTGTGGCAGCCGGCAGCCTTTGTGAATCAGCCCAGCATGGGGGGTGAGCCAGGGGCTGTGGCAAGTCACTAAGGGGTGCAGGGCTGGCAACAGAAACCTAGGGCCAGATGCACTAATTTTTTGTCCTCCCTCCCCACCCATCCCTCAAGTACAAGCCAGCTCGAGAGTCTTTCTTACCTATATGGTGCTTTCTCTGCAATGAGGAACCTCTGAAGAATTTGATCCTCCCTGGGTAGATAGTGTTTTCATTTGGTATTCACTATTCATGCAGAAGGACCAGAAGATGCCTGGTCACGGTCCAGAAGATGCCTGTTTGCATAGAAATATAACAAATATCATCATCATATAACTGAGCTTCAACCAGATAATACATAAGGCCAGATTCACACTTGTATGCAAACCCAATGGTTTGCATACAAGACAGATGTTTAATGATCAGCAAAGAAGTTGCAGTCCGCCCGAGCCGCAGTATGGTTGACATGCTGCAACCGTTAGAGGGTGGGGGGGGGGGTTGTGGGACTGAGAGTGTTCTCAATGGGGATGTGTCGGGGGATATCCGCAAATATTAAGCATACCCCGAATATACCTCCGATGTCTGCCGCAGTCCCTCCCCATTTCTGACAGCAGCAACAGCCAAGGTCGGCAACAGAAATTTATAGTACAAGGAATGTATCTATCTAATCTGTTATTATGTCTTATATTTATGTATGGTATGCCTATTACAGAATCCTTGGCATAATGGTCTGCTCATCAGTGTGTGATATTGGTGGAACTAAAACGCCCTTCTTTGTTTACCGATTTGCAAATGTCTGGAAGGAGCTACCACTTATAGTATTTAGTAAGACAGCCATAAGAGTGACATAATAGATATTTGCAAATGAACATATTTGCTATAGTGCACAAACAACCTACATATAAAAAAGTAACACAAAATAGACATATATTATATTAGTTTGCTAATACATATTTTATTGTGAGGAGTAGTTACGGATTAAGGGGGGTATCCAATTAGATGCGATAATCCATTTTCTCCCATAAACCCGTAGTCATGTGGTACAATTTTTGTGAGATAACTTTCCTCCCAATTCTATTTACCTTTTTTTCAGTGAAAATTAGGTAATTTTTCTCGAGAGAACTTTTCTGCAATTGTCATTTTCTCAAGAAACCACTTCTCCATAGTAAAACACTGCCTTTTCGCATTTTGTGAGGCATAATGTATAAGGGGCACTACTAGTGCGTGGCATAACCTGAATGGGCTCTGTGTGGCAGAAATTGAATGGGGTCTATGTGGGGGCAAATGGATGTGTTTTTTTAACACGGGGGGCCCTTTTAAGATCTTGCTATATGGCCCACAAAGTTCTAATTACGCCCTTGAATGCAAACACAGAGGCTCTGGATTTAATATGAACTTGCTTGAGTCATCGTGTTTGCTCAGACTGAGGTTAAAAGGATACTTTTGTAGCTTTCTCACAGGTTTTTATCAGACTGACAGTTTCCACTGGAATCAGCCCCAGAACCAGTGTAATTTAAGAGTGTCCCCATTTTTTATGTATTGTGTGATAGTGTGTGGCCCTGACGAAGTTCAATCCTAGGTAAAAACCTAATCCTGTTAATGCCAGATTTTGTGCAGCTAGGTCCACAACTCTGGCCATGCATAAAAGACAAACAAACTCACAGACAGACAGGGTTTCTCGCTTATTATATAGTAAATATAATGATTTTCCAAAGTGCTATGCTGAGCTCATGCTATTTTCTGGCCTATTTTGTGTACACAGCTGTGATCGGAATACTGTCTGGCGTACTTGTGCTGTTTCTCCCAGAAACCAAAGGACAGCAGACTCTCCCAGAAACCATTGAGGAAGCAGAGAGTCTGCATAAGTAAGTTAGACACAGTGCTGTGAACCTGTGCATTCACCTACATCATTCTATTCATTCTTCACTTCATTGTGTATTAGTTAAATGTGTGAATTATAACACACCCCTAATTATTATAGATAACAAAAGTCCCCCCAGAATTTAGATACTTTTATAAAAGCACCCAGCTTTCAGCTTCATACCTTTATGTGATCACAGAATTCCTTAGTGACCATTATTACCTTATACTTTATAAGACGGGAGAAAACTATTTGTGAATTTATTACACATAAAAGCAAACAATGGGCCTGATTCAGCTTGGTTCGCAGTTACAAAGACGCCCACAATCGGTCGATTAATTCGCACTGCGCATGAGTATGCAGCGGAGTGCGTGAACTAGCAATTGCGATGGAAACTGCGTTTGCAGAGGCTACGCAGACCCAGAGCAGAGTGAATGACAGGAAGTGCCGTTTGTGGGTGATGTCGGGGGTGTGGTCGTGCGAACGCAGGCATGGCTGTGCTTTTCAACGGTGTTGCAGGGGCGTGCATAAATTAGCCACTTCAATACCAGACGCCTCCTGAGTACTCATAGCATGAGCAGAAGTTAGCAATTCCTGAGTGAGGTCTAGGCTTCCTTACCTGTGCGTCTGGGTCCAATGTTACTCGATAGTACCGATTGTTTCTCTATGTTGGCCAAGTCTACGGATGTCTGTAAAGGTAAGTGGGCATCCTTATGTCAGGCTGAGTACGCAATATGAATGCACACACTTAATTAGCACCGCAGATATTAGCAATGCAGTTGTGTGTATATAAGAAGAATAGCAATCCATGCTGAATCAGGCCCAATGTCTGATTACATTAATATAGGTGACAGGTACAGTAATTATTTGCTCTATCAATAACCCATGTATATAGTTTTTTTATTTTGTAAGGACTATTCCAGTTATAGGACCTTGGCAATATTACATATTACAAATTGTTTATTGCACTCTATGGGCTCAATTCAATTCAATGCGAATTGAATAGCGCTGGGAAGGAGCTCCTGGAGCCATTCAATTCAGCATGCTGTTATTTTGGAGAATGTTTGTTCTCCTGCCAAACATGGTGTTTAGTCGCTAGAACCGGTATTCTCCGTCTTAAGTGCCTGGCGCGATGCTGTTTCCACCGTGCTCAGGGCAGAAACTGGCATCGCGACAGCAGTTTTGTCGGATTTCTATTTGGGCCCCAGGAGGGGTGCGAGAAGAAATCCTTCAGTCGGGATTAATAGCTCCAGGAGCTCCTTCCCGGCGCTATTCAATTCGTGTTGAAGTGAATTGAGCCCTATATGTGGCGTAAGTGAAGCCAGTTTGCATCTTGCTCTGGATCAGTATCTCAAAATGAACATTGGTACATTGGTGTATGCAGGTTTAGTAAGGTGGTTCATGAGCCGATGACACACCGTTAGGAGTAATCAGATTAGACCATCAGCCAGGATAAAATAAACTTTTACTGCATCTTGTGTCTCTTCTGCAAAGTTCTTAGCTACAGCACAGACCGTATGAAAGCTATGGCTCACAGAGGTGATCTAAAGAGCTGATATTGTCTTTACTTTATGACTGATGGTGGGATGTAATAACGGGGATAATGCGGTAAAACCCCCGAAAATGCCGGTTTACTGCATTCCCCATATGTACAAAGCACCGGAATGCATTGTCCCCACGGCCTTCTACGCATGTGCAGAAGGATGCCAGAGGGACTTCTGAGTGTTAAACCAGGAAGCCCCTCTGTCCGAAGCCATCGCTAAGGACGGCTCCTATCGGGAGAGCTGTCCTTTGCGATATTCTAGCTACATACCATGGTAATGAACCGCGATATGTACCCGAAGACAGGCGGGATGTGTCACATTGCGGATCCGATGCTTAGTACATCCCGCCCTGAGTTTGCCGCTTGGTTTATCACCTGTACACAGCATGCCTCTAGTCATTCACCTTGCTCTCACTTAGGACCATATTCATCATCACTTTATTTACTTTCCTTCCCAATGTGGCCCGGCATTCCCATACACTAGTGTGGGGACCTAAATTCATCAAGCTTGGCTTCAGGAACATTCATCATCTTCAGTTGCCATTTGTTAGTGCACTGTCACTGCTTCCCTGTGGGAAGGAGTCCCGGGTTGCGAAGAGGGATACTTTCGGATCCCTCTGCCCCTGTCCGGCTCCTTCTGCCGGGGCTTTGTGCGCCGGTGTGATCCCTAGTTCATGCACTAATGTCAGTGATCATTTTCACTGCTACAAATGCAGGGAAACAGCTGATTTTTGACTGAAACTGATAAATTGCTCCGACGTTCCTGGCGAAATAGAATGCTAACTATCAGATGCCACCTGACCCCCAATAATTAACATAATGAATATGGCCCTGTACATCAGATCACACTTCTAACTTCACTGACAGATCAGACGTGACCTCTCCTATGCATTTGGAAAATCTCAGTTACTGGGCTCTGGGGTCTTTCAAGTCACAGACTCTTTTTACAATCAACTGTCCGCTCACTTTACCTTTCCTACAGTCAGAGTCTGAGCACAACAACAATACCTGTGATCATTTGCAGCCAGGGCTAACTTTATGGGGCATGAAATTGTCTCAACAGTGCACGGCTGTACCCAGCACTCCCACCTGCCCCCAAACAGCTAGGTTTGTTCTCCCCTCCAAGATCCCAGTGATAGAGCCAGGTCCCATTTTATGCTCTGTTATCCCAGCATACAGCATGTCACACCCCAGGATTGGTACCTATTTACCCCTGATACATCAATCAAACATATTCATTAACGGATCTTTGCATATAAACAGGCTGGTAATGACAAATTTAATTTATTTATACAAACGGTTCATAATTCTATCACAACTAAATATTTGTTCTAACTAACAGACTCATTCATTATTAGGGGCCTGATATGGCCGTCCAATATTCACCAAGCCCCGAACACTGAAAATTATCGAAGTTAGCTTGCGAGAATCCACGCCATCTTCAGGTGGTGCTGATTCCCAGCTTCCCGCTCATTCCTATGGGAAGGAGGTTCAGGATTGAAAGAGAGATCTGAGTGGATCCCTCCACCTCCTTCACAGTGAGTGACCTGCAGACATGCGCATGTGTAACACTCTGATGTATCTCTAGAATTCCAAACACGTTTAGGCACACATCCACTTAAAGACATGAAAACGACTGCATGATTACGACATTGTAATTGTGCAATCGTTTGTCAGTCTGTGATGTGCCTACACTAAATGAGCAGTCGTTCAGTGTAGGAACATCAATCATCTCCAAACATGCTGAACCTGACGTTACTGTCAGGTTGTACAACATATTTGGCCGATGATAGATGTCTACACGACCAGTGGGAACGCGCATCGCTGGTCATTTTAGCCATTTTTTAAAATGATGTGCAAACGACTGAACGATAACAATATTGTTATAGTTCAATTGCTCAATTTAATCATCTAGTGGATGTGTGCCTTTACTCTTGTAATGTAGAAGGATAGTGCGGTTTGTTGTGACCTCTTCCTCCGACGGAGTCTCCTCGTACTTTCTGGCTGTAGGGCAGAGCTGCAAGGACCTTCTTAACCCACCTTCAATAACCCACAATCTTTTATAGTTAAACGTTTTTGTATCACAGGATACTTCCTGGAATAAATGAAAAGCATCACACCTCTGTCACTAGAAGCAATTTAACATTGTTCACAAGTAATTTTTGTATGCTCAGACATTCCGCCCTAAATAACAGAACCTTACCAACAAGTCGTCTTTTTGCTAAATTAAATAAAGAAGAATTCTATCTTCACTATATTTTTCTTGACCTATATGCTGTAGTAATGTTTCATTTACAAGTCATATACTGTACATATATTTATACAACAATTTAACTTTGTGTTCACTAAAATGATATAAGGCCCATATATCGTGCAGAAGTTTCCCCAGTTAGTCTAATTGACAGGGGTTACACATGGAAGGCGGAGATCGCTTGTTTGTATGGATTGATCCATCTGTTGATGGACCACACTTTCTGGTCCTTAACTGGGTTCCATCTTCTGGGAGTGTCATGGGCATATAGGATCGCTCGCCCCCAGCGTATGCAAATTCGGCTAAGTGACGGCATGACATGCGCTGGCTTGGAAAGGCATAAGCACGCCCACTTTTTATTGCCGAGCGATCACTTTGTGTATGTAGACGCCCATTAGCATATGTAGAGACGCCCCCTAGCGCAAGTCATCTCCAGGAAGTGTATTAAAACATTGGTACATCGAGGACCATCAGAACAGCTCGCAGCGCTTGTGGTTGACTTACCTTACCGCAAGCACTTCAAGGATTTCAGTGTATCGATACCTTATTAAAACCTCTAAAATCCTGCCTATACCTTCTAAAATTGTCGCTATTTAGCGTAATGAGTTGCACAGTAAATAAATGCTTTCAGACTTTGAATGTGATTCCAAAGCACAAAAGGTTATTATTCAATATAAAAACAGATGGTTACACGCTGTGATCTAAAGACAATTAGCGCAAATAAATCATACAGACCCAAGGTACAGTTGTTATATACGCACATGCTCTGGGCCCAGATACCGGCATCAGCATTAGAAACCTCCGTCAACAGCACAGCAAGAAGACGCCAGACTGGGGTCAGAGAGCGCACATATATACACTTACAGGGAAAGGCAATACAATAGAACAGATTGGCATGATTCCATTGGTTCTTTTTAAAGGTGCTTTTGTTACAGGATAGTTCATAGGTCAATGCAAATAGACGCAAACAGCCTCCAACCGCCCTTTGTGTCCTTTTTCCAGCTGCATGCTAATCTAAGCTGATAACATTACAGAGTACATTTTAGTATTTTAACTCTCTATAGTCCATAGTTTGCAGACGCATGTTCCGATCTTCTCACCGATGATACCGGAAATCTGTTGAGACACAGTGGATCTGTAAAACACCAAACACGGTCTTCTTACCATGTACTTAGCCTTAGATATTAAATAACCTTTATTTCACAACATTAATAATTACTGAATAAACCTTGAATATTACACTTTAATGTTAAGGAACCTTTTGTGTAAGTGTGCAGTGTGTAAGTATTGGGGAATTGGGAAAAGACGCTAGTTAGCGCTGTGCGACTATGTGTTTTGTGGAGTACACCAAGGTACGTGTTTTGTAGGTTTAATAATTTTATATGTTTTAGTGACTGTATTTGTATGGTGAAAACTGTTAACTTCTTTCTATTGCGTGGTAATCATACAACGCTAAATAATAGTATCACCGTATGTACTTATAATGGCGTGATTCTCTAAAATGGCGCTAGGCGGTCAGTCGCAAAATGGCGTCTCGTTGCCATTTGCAAAATGACGTCACCCCGATCTAATTTTAAACCGAACCTGTCTCAGCCAATTATCCAGCTTCGACAGTCCACCCTTTGATAGCAAACAACATGCTATCATACTCTTATCTGAAAATTTAATTTAGGCTTACATTATGACATATTATTCAATGTTATATTATGGGATGGCACAAGGTGGTTCTTAATCCATCTATAATGTGTTTCTAGGAGGGGACATAAAACTACCCCTATACGCACACTGCGGATCTTGGGAGATCATGGGAAAGATGTGGGGATGCACCAAACCTATAAAGGAAGTCTTGAGGGGGAATAGGGACTTACATTATTTAAGATATTTTAAAATAAAATTTTAATAATACATTTTATGCATGTCTAAATCTTATATATTATACGACGGTACCTTCTAGTTCAGGGTTGTAATGCAGTTCTAAATTTACCTCAGTATTCACATTGTTACTACTGACCACCATCATAATTTCATTCTTCCGGTTTACCTTATCTTTACATTTTCCACATTTCAACACAGTAGGAACACACCTGACACATATGCCAATTACTATGATGACAACCAGTATGAGGATTCAGGAGTTTACCTATGCTCGCAATCATTTCCTGGACCCACTCTCCTAGGCCTGAGAACCATTTCACTGGGTTCAACCATGAAACCCATTCCTCTACATTCTCCTCTACTTCAGCCACTGAAGCATTATGGTTCTTTCGAAATTCCCATTTTAGCTGCAGAATTTCATCCATCTTCTGGTCTATTACCTCCTTGGGATCGCTTGTATCATTTGTAATATAAGTGCAACACTTAACTCCAAATTGGGTGGCCAAAGTTATAATACCCTCCAGTGACAGCTGTTAAATAATTTAAGACTAATCTGTGTTGCACCAGTTCTTTTTTGTAGGCCTGCAACTTCCTACCTGTATACCTGTATGTGTCATCATACATCTCCGTGATATTATCTATTAATTTAGCAAGGTCTTGGATATATCTAAAATTTAGTGTATCCCGAGCGATCCTGGTGGGATCCAATGCTACCAAAACTTGAAAGTCAGTTGTCTCACTGATTAACTAAGTGGCTTTATGCACATCACCGGGTATCATATTTCTTTTGTCTCTGTGTTCATACTGTGTGTGAAGATATGGTGATGGTGTGTCTTTATGAATACCAAGCATTTCACCAAGGGTCATAACTTCTGGGACTACTCTTCCCAAATAACACAAACCTTTGGAACTCAGAGAGAGCCACTTATACGCTTTCCTTCCACATATATAATATACATCATCGGGGAGAACATAAGGGATAGTAAACATCAATAACCCACACATTTCCCTAGCAAGTGATCCTACTTCAGGTTCTCCCATTTGATTCATACAAGTTTCTCGTTGTAATACCTTGGCACAATACCCTTCTGGAACCCTACCAATCATTTCTTTGGTGTTACTCAGTGTATATTTATACCAGAAATGTCTTACACCTGACCTAATTGTGCATAACAGTTCATAATTCATAGGCTCATGCTAAGCTCGTAGTGAGAAGTTCACTGTCTGGTTATTCCAGTTGGTGATGTTCAAACGTAAAAGTGATTTATCTACTTGGTACTGGTGGAGTTTAAAATGAGGTGGTTTTGATTTGAGAAATTTTCCATCTAGTGCATGCCCTCTTTGTGATTCTAGAATTTCAGAGACATTTAATGGGAATGGCACTAATCCTATATTACCTACATTAGGCTGTCCTTGGGGCACCTGAGAGCACACCCAACAGTCGGTTTGGTTAAAAATTTTGCTCACCATGGTGTCATAATCCTCTAAAGGACACCCACCCCAATACTGATTATACTTAGGTTGACACTGTTGGATGCATCTCTCGTTGACTACGGACCCACAGAACTCACACATACAATAATCCTCAGACAATAGACCTTCACACTGTCTCCGAGTATCCAAAATAGCAGATCTCTTAACAATTACAGCACTAAGATTGGTCAGACACTCCCCTGATTGGCATAGCACTCCTCCTCTTGACTCCACTCCATCAATACTGCCATTAGCTCCCATCTCCTCTATCGGTCCCCTGTCACAGAAACCAGAGATCCCCAAACAAACCAGGATGATGGAGCCTCTGGAAGGGAATACAAAAATTAACACAGCAGACCAGTCCATTGCCGTAGCAATGACCTGCAAATTTATTTAGTTCAGATATCTCACGCCAACCTTGTTTCTCCACCGGTTGGTTGACCTTCTTGCAGTAAGTGGAATGGACCCAGGTATCTCTCTCGGCCACCTTCAAAGATGTGGTACTCGTCAGCAACACCTGATACAGACCTTCCCAATGATCAGTCAAACAACCTGAAGGCAAGGAATTTCTGATCATAACATATTCTCCAGGTCCAACATCATGACAGTTTGTTTCAGGCATATCAAGGGACATCAATTTCAGTTTCTGCTGTTGCTGTTTTAACTGTTTACTCATTGATATAAGATACCTTACAGTTACCTCATTGGTACCTTTCAAATCTTGCTGCGGACTTATAATCAAATGAGGTTGTCTACCAAACAGTATTTCAAATGGGGGCAGATTCAGAGGAGGTCTAGGAGTGGTCCTTATGCTGTGTAGGACTAACGGTAATGCCTCTGGCCATCCTAGTCCAGTTTCTTCCATGATCTTACTTAATTTATTTTTAATAGTACCATTCATCATCTCTACCTTGGCACTGGCTTGCGGTCAGTAGGGGGTATGAAGTCGACTATTAATACCCATCAGTTTACACATATTTTGGAAAACATCACCTGTGAAATGAGTACCCCTATCACTCTCGATAATTTTAGGGATACCGTATCTGCACACAAACTCTTGAACAATTTTCTTGGCAGTAAACGCAGCAGTATTAGTGGCAGCTGGGTATGCCTCAACCCAATTGGAAAACACGTCAGTGCACACTAATACATACTTGAGATTCCTGCAGGGTGGTAACTGGATTAAATCAATTTGTATTACCTAGAAAAGTCCATCAGTCGGAGGAATGTGGGATGGTTCAGTAGGGATTGTTTTCCCAATGTTTTTCCTCAAGCAGGTCAGACAGGACATTGTGCACCAGTATGCTCTCACCAACTTGCACATACCTTGCTTTCCCAAATGAGTCAGACCGTGCGCTGCCTCAGCCAGGCTGGAGTAGCATGCCTTGGGAGCCACTGGCTTACCTTGTCCATCTCTCCAGAGTCCAGAAGACTCTTGCCCACATCCCTTGGACCTCCAGACTGACTTTTCCTGGATAGAACACAAATTTTGCATCTCAATTAATTTCAGCATATCAATTATTTGAAAAATCATGATTTGTTCAGTTGGTACATTCATTTTTAGCCCTGCTGCCCATTTTGCAGCTTTGTCTGCCCTGTTGTTGCCCAGTGACACTGGATCATCCTCACATGTATGGGCTTTACACTTAATTACTGCCACTGCCTTTGGCAATTGGATTGCTATTAGTAGTCCTTTTATGTTTGGAATGTGCAATTGGTGTGCCTGCTGCTGTCATAAATTTTCTCAGACACCATAAGGCACCGAAATCATGTACTACCTCGAAGGCGTACCTAGAGTCAGTGTAGATATTAGCAGAATTTGCCTTCCGCTAATTCACACGCTCTCTTTAATGCCACCAGTTCCGCAACTTGGGCCGATTGTGGTGGGCCGAAAGGTTCAGCTTCTATAACGTCCTAATCATTTACCACAGCATAACCTGTACATAACTCTCCATTGTCAGTTTGTCTATGACAACTCCCATCTGTGTTAAATGTCACATCTACATTTTCTAAAGGTGTATCCCGTATGTCAGGTCTTGCAGTAAAGGTTTGATTCAGATATTCCATACAATCATGTGCATCAATATACCTGCAGAACTCACCTGTTGCCAGCGGCTCACCTCTCTCCACCCTATGTGCATCATGTTGCACATATGGTAATATGTTTGCAGGTGCTATTAAGGCTAGTTCCCATTTTGTGAACCTAGCTGAGGAGACATGTCTGGTTTGGCAGAGTTTAGCAAAGCAGATACAGCATGGGGAGTATAAATAATCATATCATGGCCTAGTACCACATCCTCACTCTTACTGACCAATAGAGCAGTTGCTGCTACACTTCTTAAACACATTGGGAGTGATCTTGCCACAGTGTCCAATTGTACACTGTAGTATGCTACGGGCCTACTGGCATCACCATGTTTTTGTGTGAGGACACCTGCAGCACAACCATCGGCTTCCGTACAATACAAATCAAAAGGTTTTTCATAATCAGGTATTCCCAATGCAGGAGCTCTTGTCAGACTATCCTTAAGATTAAGGAAAGCCTGCTCTGATTCCTCTGTGTGTATGACACCTGCTGCACAAATATTGGCTTCCGTACAATACAAATCAAAAGGTTTTTCATAATCAGGTATTCCCAATGCAGGTGCTCTTGTCAGACTATCCTTAAGATTAAGGAAAGCCTGCTCTGATTCCTCTGTGTTTATGACACGATCAAGCTTTGAGGAAGAGACTAAGGCCCTCATTCAGAGCCGTACGCTCTGAGCAGAGCGCACGCTCTGAATGAGGGCCGGGCTCCATTTTCATGGAGCGTCCTCCAGGACGCTCGTATAGCTGTGGGTCACCACCCACAGGCTATACGAGCGTGCATTGTGATGGTTTGCATTGTGATGGTTTCGAATTTGCGAGCCGGAGCCTGCGGTTGAGGTTTTCAACCGCAAGCTCCGGAGTGATTTTGGCTCTATCAGAGCCAAAATCACTCCCACTGACATCACTAGTGATGTCAGTGGGCCGGATTTTGACGGGAGGCGTTCCCCTGGCACGCCCACCAAACGGGGCGTGCTGTCAATCAACATTGACAGCACGCCCCCTTTGATCGGACACAACGAGCGAAGGACTTTCCTTCGCTCATCGCATCTGGCGCATGCGCACGACGGAGCTCCCTCCGTCGTGCGCATCCTCAGTCCATAACATCGACCCACTTGCGAGCGGACAGCCGCTCGCGAGTGGGTCTGAATCAGGCCCTAAGTCCTCTAATGGCAAGGCCAAAATAGAAAAACCTTGGATCCACATTCTGCACTATCCACACACTCCCAAGAAGGTATGAATTTGCTGTTAGTTCTGCAGCAGTGTCATGTTCTGTATGGCAGGGATTCTGTCATTTGTGAGATGTCTTAACCCCTGGGTTAGACAGTGTCCCAAGTATTTAACCCTGGACTGGCATGGCTATAGTTTGTCCTTAGCAACCCTGTGTCCTGTTTGCGAGAGATGAAGCAACAAAAGTTTAGTATCATTTAAACATGACATAAATGAATCAGAACATAACAGTAAATCATCCACATATTGTATTAGAACAGATCCATTGGTAGGTTGAAAAGATTGTAAACAGTCATGTAAGGCCTGGGAGAAGATACTGAGGCAATCGTGTCCATGTGTATTGTACACCCCTGTATGTAAAGGCGAATAGGTACTGACAGTCAGGATGAAGAGGTACAGAGAAGAAAGCAGAACAGAGGTCAATGACAGTGAAATGGGTTGCATTTGGTGGGATCTGCATGAGGATGACAGCTGGATTTGGCACTACAGGAAATTGTCTCTCTACCACCTTATTAACCCCTCTAAGGTCTTGTACCAGCCTATAACCCCTCCCGCCACTCTTCTTTACAGGAAAGATGGGACTGTTGGCTTCACTAGCTGTATGAACTAAAATTCCCTGCTGTAACAATCGCTCAATTATGGGATAAACCCCTAATTCTACCTCCTGTTTTATTGGGTACTGGGGAATTTTAGGAGCTTGCCTACCACTTTTTAGATTTACCATTACGGGACTTACGTTTGCCATTAATCCAGTGTCCTGTCCATCCTTGGTCCAAAGTGAATCTTTAATTTGGGGTAACATTTGATCTACCTGAGATGGATTTTCACTTAAACCAGTAGAGTGATACATTATCCTTTGGAAAGTGTCCAACATATCCCTCACCTCGTGCGCAACTCTCTCTGGGATATCTAGAAATACACCATCAGGGATACAATATATGACACATCCCATCTTACATAACAAATCCCTTCCCCATAGGTTAGTAGGAGCTGCTGCTGCCAGGAGGAAAGAATGCCTGGTATGCAATGGCCTGATAGTGACCTCTGTGGACTTTGTTAAAGGATAATGTTGCACTTTACCAGTTGCACCCATTGCTGGTACTGTCTCGCTGGTTACCTGTAAGTTGGTGTGAGATTTTATCACTGACCTGGTCGCCCCTGTGTCTACAAGAAAAGGATATTTAGTGCCAGCTACATCAACCATCATCACCGGTTCTTTCCTAGTACTTCCCGTTAACATGACTATCTGTAGACTACAGGTATGACCAGACCCCTGGCGCTGACTCTCACTCTCCAATACAGCATTTACGGCCACAATTGGAGCTGGTGACTGTTGTGGATTTCCTGTACTCTGTGTATATCCCGTATGGGGATATCCAGGTACTCCCTGGTTAGGGGATCCTACCTTCTTCACCCTACAGTTCCTACTTACATGTCCCACTTGGTTGCAGTTAAAGCATTTTCGTGAGTGGGGTGGGTGAAAGGATTGCTGTGTGGGTTGAGCTGAAGGGAAAGATGGTGGGTGTGGGTAAGGATATTGAGGAAAATATGGTGGTTGTGGATAGTATGAGTTTTGTGGCTGTGTGTGATAAGTGGAGTAGGGTTGTGTTTGAGGTGGTGCAGGATTGGCGAGGATGTGTATCTGTGCAGGTGCATGTGTGTCTGTTGGCTGTGATGTTATAGTAATTCCTTCTAGAACGTCTGTTATGGGAACATCTCCATCAAATACACAATCCGTGATAAACTTTGTCACATCAGTATTGCGTGGAAGCCCTTAACACCACTCGCCAATCTTTATTGGTTGGCTCGTGAGCACTACCCAAATTCTTTAAAAATCTTTGGCATTTGGCTAATTCCTTTTTAGGGTCAGGGAAATCATTCATTATGGAATTTAGCTCCGCTCTTGTCCAAGGACAATGAATTGCTACTTCCCTTGTGGGCACTACACCGTTTGCATCCGCATTCCCATTCGGAACAGTTATTGTCCGGATGGGATGCAGACCGGCCGCACTGCTACCTTTGACCTTGTTACCTGGCTGGGGATTTAGTCTACTACTGCTACGTATGTGGTTAACAACTTCCTCTATGGATGCTGTGGATGTTAACACTTCCTGTACTATCACTGATGAAGATGGCGGCACCACTTGTGCTTGTTGTGGTGGAGCATCTAACATGTGTACAGCATGGAAAATGGCAGACATAACAATAGGCTCATCATCTGCATCATAAACATTTTCTTTATGATTACTTAAGAGAGGGTACAAGTTACTTGTTACATTTTTATGGGTTTTTTCAACAACTGTACCTGCACCCCCATCCGCATAGGGCGGCGGTGGTGCACGTGAACCACTGGCAATACCTTCTGCAATGCTACCTTGCTGCATGTGCACGCTATCTCGTGGCACATGCACCGCAGTTTAGCGCTGCGTGTGTACTCTCCGCTAGTTTGCATCGCGTGCATACCTTTAAGCCACGTATCCCCCTCATGCTGCCATAATTTTAAACACTCGTTATATTTTACCTTTTTCATTAGAGAGCGCACCATACAGATGCTATCTCGGACATTGTTCAATACCTCCTTACCAAAGCTGCCAATTCTGGGAAACGGTCGAACACTCTTCATCGTCATTTTAAACCATACATTACAGTACCTAATTGCATAAGCACTGTACTTAGTATGCATAATATGGTGTGCTAACCCAAGCAGCGCTTCCAGCAACAGAACATCATCTAACATCTCTACTGTTTGCTTGGCCCCATCTGAGAAAACCCTAAGCTTTTCAATGGAGATTTAAATTGGTGAAACACAATCAAGATACTTTCACTTACCTGTGGACATCTTAACAGCATGTGCCCACAAACCTATGGAAAGATAGTCTAGATGCATCCACTCACCTATGGAAGAAAGTCGAGATGCCTCCACTCACCTATGGAAGAAAGTGTAGATGCCTCCACTCACCTATTCCCTTTTTGACTACCTTTCAACTGCTAGCATGTAGGTATTCCAATAACACCTACCTTTTCAGTGATTTCGTCCACCCTCTACCCAGTTCACAATCACAATTTAGCCAAAACTGTGCAGTTCAATTACAATGCTCAAATAACCCTAACTGATCACTGAATACTGTAATCACACTGAGAGCCGAACCTACAACAAAGACAACAGATACACCTGCTTATGTGTTAGAACGGTATCTACTACCGAGCTACTAGGGCAACCCTTGCGCCTAGTACTTAAGGATCCTATGATACCCTTAACTAGGGAACATGTTACCCCTACCAACAAATACTCACTGTTACACACCCTTTTCCTGCGCCAAAAAATACATGTTTTCCCAGACTATGGCAACACTGATCAATGTATTTTCAACAATGCTATCTATCAATATCACCATGCACTCTCAATGGCTTTGTTTAAAACACGTGGCAGCAATACAGGAAATATGTATACGCTATTGTGCGACTAGTCGCATACACAATAATGCAACTACTACACAACACGTATTATGATTTTTACGCTATAATGCGACTTCCCCTTTTTAACACAAAAAAACTATCGATGAAGGAAAACAAACTTTTTCCTCCCTCGTCCCTGGATTCTCAATCAGGGCTCCTAAAGCCACAATAACAGGTAGCGGACTCTCAGCAACAAAATGGTAGCAGATTTCAAAGGCACAATGCGTTCTCCTGCTAGGCGCCTCCACCCTTTTTCTGAGAGATCGCCACTGAGTGTTACCTAGTGACCGGTAGCGTGATTTCACACTGCGAGCCCTCAACTATTGATACCTTATTAAAACCTCTAAAGTCCTGCCTATACCTTCTAAAATTGTCGCTATTAGCGTAATGAGTCGCACTGTAAATAAATGTGGTTCCAAAGCACAAAAGGTTATTATTCAATATAAAAACAGATGGTTATATGCTGTGATCTAAAGACAATTAGCGCAAATAAATCATACAGACCCAAGGTACAGTTGTTATATACGCATGCGCTCTTTGCCCAGATACCGGCATCAGCATTAGAAACCTCCGTCAACAGCACAGCAAGAAGACGCCAGACTGGGGTCAGAGAGCGCACATATATACACTTACAGGGATAGGCAATACAATAGAACAGATTGGCATGATTCCATTGGTTCTTCTTAAAGGTGCTTTTGTTACAGGATAGTTCATAGGTCAATTCAAATAGACACAAACAGCCTCCAACCGCCCTTTGTGTCCTTTTTCCCGCTGCATGCTAATCTAAGCTGATAACATTACAGAGTACATTTTAATGTTTTAACTCTCTATAGTTCATAGTTTGCAGACGCATGTTCCGATCTTCTCACCGATGATACCGGAAATCTGTTGAGACACAGTGGATCAGTACAACACCAAACACGGTCTTCTTACCATGAACTTAGCCTTAGATATTAAATAACCTTTATATCACAACATTAATAATTACTGAATAAACCTTGAATATTACACTTTAATGTTAAGGAACCTTTTGTGTAAGTGTGCAGTGTGTAAGTATTGTGGAATTGGGAAAAGACGCTAGTTAGCGCTGTGCGACTATGTGTTTTGTGAAGTACACCAAGGTATGTGTTTTGCAGGTTTAATCATTTTATATGTTTTAGTGACTGTCTGTATTTTGTATGGTGAGGACTGTTAACTTCTTTCTATTGCGTGGGATTCGCACGACGCTAAATAATAACATCGCCGTATGTACTTATAATGGCATGATTCTCTAAAATGGCGCTGGGCGGCCAGTCACAAAATGGAGTCGCCCCGATCTAGTTTTAAACTGATCCTGTCTCAGCCAATTATCCGGCTTCGACAAGTGTAAAAAAAAGGCTGGTGACATGTACTATGAAGCTCTCTGTTAATTATGCACGCCTTAGAAACGGTGTTGCAACACAGAGGCACGCCTGCTTTCGCACCTCCACTCCCCCGTTATTTATGTCCTGCCCCTGTTACCACCCACAAACGGCCTCTCCTGTCACTCATTACACTGGGCTGTCTTTGCTTGGTGAGCGAGCAGATTCCGCATGCGCGGTCGCTGAACATCGACGACGTACGAGTGAGCGGCCGCTTGCAAATGGGTCTAAATGAGCTCCATAATTCGCCTTCAGTGCACAATCATAGCATGCGAACGGAAATTGGACGCCTGTTACAGACAGATATATTGCATCCAGCATGGGGTGAGTGCAAGTCCAGATACTAATGATGCATATATAAAAACATTGGGCGGGATAGGCTTCCACATGCATCTAAGGCAAGTATCCTGGACTGCCTTGTTTCTCTGCAGTTGCTGAATGGAGTTACTGGGAGACAACTAGGTGGCAACTGGGCTTACACATGTAAGAGAACCATTCCATGGGCGTGTAGCCACCATTCTGAGACATGTATACAAAGCGGACGCCAGTCTCACATGGATCTCCTGCACCTAGCATGGGACAGGTGTAAGTGCCAATGATAGTGATGCCGGTTGCTCTCACAGATGGGGGAGTGGGGTGGGATCACATAGGTGCTTATGACTTTTTGTGTATGTTTGCGTTAGTCGTTCGTTCACTACAGGCATCCAGACTTGTTCTCACATTAGGTGGAACTCAGAATCTGGCCCCAAATGTTACAAATGTTTGAATGTTTACAGCTTCATGTTATACACTTTATGTTTTCTTTTATGTTTCAGAAAATACAAAACCAGCAGAATCAACGTAACATATTTGGAGGTAAAAACTACAGACTGAATAAATTATTGCTGTACGTGGACTTCTTATTACAATACAAACCAATAAAATGAATTACAAACTGACATCAGACTATGGAGTTTTTTCTAAGCCTTTTTCTAAACAATGAAGTGAAATGATTAATATTTGGGTACATCAGAAGAGAAGTTGATCTATAGCATACTACTCTGTAAATCCTTTGTTTGAGAGTAATATCTGATATCTCAGAAGCTGTTTCTCATGCTGTTCTCACTTTTGCACATTAGAGAAATAATGTATAGTAAGTGCCATACAGGAGTTGAGCAATAAGCGATGACAGGTTGTTTACCATACTGGACATGCATTTTTTGAATTGTACGTGAACTAAAACCCAAACCAGACAACAAGCTATGGGCCGGATTCAATTACATGCAGTAATTTACCACCCTCAGGCTTTAATTCTAGGGGCTATTCACTTACAACCCCTTTTCCTGGCGTGTTAATTACCTGCTAACGTGCATTACCCATAGAGTCCAGGATAAGTTCCCGAAGCTATGGAATAACACCTTCGCAGCTCCCACAATCATGTTAACTACAGCCTGTAGGGTTTGAACGTGGGCTACCACAGGTTATAATTGGAAAACAGTAGTTAACTGCTGCTCATTGAATCCACCCCTATGTATGGTTTTTTTTCAGTTTTCACAGTCACAGAGCTTACACAGGGATTTTACAGTGTTGCTCAGCAGTTGAGGTGAGCCAGTTTACCATGTGGGGAATCTACAGCTCTTCATGTATTTGCTGTGTGCAGTACATGCAGGTAGGCAAAATACAAAAAACAGAAATATTACACAAATGAAAGGAGTCTCATCAGTAATGTCTCTCTTTAGGGGTAGTTTTATAAAAGATTCAAGTTGAAACAAGCACTGAACTTAGAATACAGTATTAATGATAATAATGATCATTTAATGAAACAGAGACATGCTACACTGCATTGCAGGGTCCTGAGCCTATAAACCCCACCCCCCATATGTTCTGCTACACAGCTTGCCTACTATACAAAGTCAACAAAAGCTTGTATTGCAGTAGAACCAAGCTTTCAATGACTCCATTGGGTAAATGTAATAGTCTGCGGACTGCAGGCAGCAACGAGTTCCAAGCGAGACTGCCTGATGTTTTGCTTTACTTTAAAACATGGGGAAGTCTTGCATGGAACTCACTGATACCTGCAGTCCGCAGGCTATTACATTTACCCTCATGTCTCTAGCCTCTGTGTGTCGGTCGTAGACCATTCATATTAGCTCCCGGCTATCAGTCCAACCGTGCACCACAGCAAGTGGCAGTGTAGAATGCAGGAAGCCAACACCAGAGAGAATCATGGGAGACAGGCGGTGCAGGTTATTGGTGGACGTGGCTAGTCTCGGGGGAGGTGCAAACCAAAGTCAGAAAGTGTGTAGCTAGCAATGCCGGAGCTGGTGAAATTAGTGACTTGCTCACCCTCACCTTGCTGTTTGTCCAGACTAAGGAGGTCTATTTACTAAGCTTTGTTAGGAGATAAAGTGAACTGAGGTAAGGTACCAGCCAATCAGCTCCTAACTGCCATGTCCCAGGCTGTGTTTGAAAAATTACAGTTAGAAGCTGATTGGCTGGTACCTTACCTCAATTTACTTTATCTCCTAACAAAGCTTAGTAAATAGACCCCTGAGAATGTCACTTTCATGTTCTGACAGTGAGCTATAACATGCTGCTGCCCACCCCCTTCCCCCATGCGATTGCGGTCCGTTAAGCCCAGTCCCCTCGCAGAAAGGGGTGTGGCCTTGAAACAGAGGGGCAGTCTGTGGAATTACCCACCGCCCCGGTGGGTCAGTCCGAGCCTGGGCACACCACAAAAATTGCAGCAAAATGTTTTCAATGTCAATTGCTTTGCAAAGAAATCATGACTGCGAGTATCTTGGCACGTGCGCAGTGTGACCGTGATGCATGTGCAGTCAGCCGATAATAGTTCAACTGTGTAAATATCGGCATTGAGTACATATCTGAATCAGGTCCAGTAAACAGCAGGTGTTTCCATTTATCTGTGGGAATCCTATAATGGACAACGGGTGTGAGGGTTATTCCAATGGTTCCAAATACACTTCCAACACTTCACTTCATTTCTCCTTTATCCCCACTTATTCATGAGATCCGCATAGAATTAATAGGGAGGCATCTCATAGCGTAAAAACTGCAACTTGATTTATTCATACATCGGTAAAACAACAACAATACAGGTGAAAAGTGGCCTCGTACCGCAATAGACCTTTTTAGAAAGGCACATGTAAAAGCATAGAGGGTGAATAAAACCCGGGTACCCTTCACCTTCTCCTGCCTGTACCCTGCTCCCTCCAAGGTTCCTGCAGCACACAGCCGTCTTTCCAAACCACCAACGCGTTTCAACGGTTACGTCTTTTTCAAGGTGTGGTAGTACAAATACAGTCACAATACTTGTACTCGGAAACCCAACTCTGGAAATTATGTGTTTGCCCCTGAGGCCTATCAACCCTCACACTAGCTTTTGTCAGTTGTAACTAAGCTAGGTGCCTGGGTTATTTTCCATTTACCTATTTATCTCCTAAAGCCAGCCAGCTACTATTCTGTGGTCAGGGTCTATTGCTGGCTGTGGTGGCCCTATAAGCACGGAACCCCCTGGCCTAATGCAAATCTTGTTTTAGGCACAGTCCTAGTTCTGGAATTCTAACCAGCATATGGACCTAGTGCCCCAATTCTAATTTGTACACAGCCCTAGTGCCGATATTCTAACCAGCACATGGACCTAGTGCCCCAATTCTAATTTGTACACAGTCCTAGAACCAGAATTCTAAACAGCACATTGACCTAATGCCCTAATTCTAATTTGTACACAGTCCTAGAGCCCAAATTCCAACCAGCACATGGACCTAGTGCCCAAATTAAATAATCACCCATGGACCTAAGGCCCCGAACTAGCCTAGCATCTGATTCCATGGTAAGCAAGAGAGAAACTGGAGATGTGGCAGCAGTGAGCTTTGTATAGCTCTTTGTTTCCCACTGCTGCTGGTCCTCTCCAAAGGCCTTGCCAGATCCTCAATTTGCCTGTTGTTGTCTACTTGTTTGATCTCGCCAACAGTCGCCATCTTCAAGGCTCTGCTGCAAGTAGATAGGGTTCTCGATAATGTCTGTCTTTATTTTTTTTTGTTGCCTCTGCCATTGACTGAGCACTGCTTGTTTCCTGGATGCAGATAGATTCCACTGACATCAATGGGGTTCTGCGCTGACATCACCAGCCTGGTCCTGGGCAGCAGCAGCAGAAGGAAAAACCTGGCAGCCAGAAAGTGAGCTGGACACTGTGCAGTGCAGGGACACAGGCGCATCAGGTTTCCAGGCCTAGGCCATGGTCTGCCAATAGAGATTCCCTACCAGAGGAGAGAAAACGGGGGAAAGGACTGTAAGCGGCCCAGGGATTCCAGCTTCTTCCCCCGCTTAAACAGGTGGATATGTCTGGGTTCTGTGTAACCTGATCAGAGCACTCGGGACTGGAGAGAGAGAGAGAGAGAGAGAGAGAGAGATCCCAGTGTGTAAGTGCCGAGGCTGCTATTCTTGCATGTGACAAAATACAGTAGATGATAGTGATAATATGTATTTTAAGGTTGTTTACGTCATTGTTGCCACTGGAAGAAAACTTTATAAAATAGTTCTCTCTCAATTATGTAGAGCCATAAACAGTATCCAGGCATTATTAAACCATTGGTCTAAAATCTTATATAAACCATCCTATAACCTACAGTATGTTGCAATAATGAGTGTAGTGCTGTCATCGATTTAACATGTAGAATGTATTAGGAATAATATGACTATAGGTAATATGAGCTAATTCCTGAATGTAAATAATCATTCACCACAATAACTAGTGACCATAAGAAGTTGCAAGTGTGATAACAAGAGGTGATGGGACAGATGCACTCAAGGGCCCCCCTTTGTCGGAGAACACTGCTGCACTTGTACTGTCCAGTCCCAAAGTGAGGGTGATCCAGATGACAAGTGATTACAAGAGGAGGTGGACTGGAGGAGTGGGGGCGGGCCATCCCACCCTAAGTGCCTTGGGCCCCCCGAAAGCTTAATACTAGCCCTGTAAATATGGCCACAGTCTGTGCACACGTACAAATAAAAGTAACATGGTCACGCCCCCATCTCTCTGAAATGCCAGCCGAGCAGAATGCTGGGAGGTGCAGTTGCATGGCCAGGCTTTAAGTCTGGACCAGCCCATCAGCCCTTCTGGCATTTGCATAAATGCCAGATGGCCAGTCCGGCCCTGGCCGTGGCTCCATATTTCCAATCCATATGTATTGCGGTAAACCTCAAAAAAGTGCAATTTTCTGAGGTTATACCACATTTTGCAGTTTGATACATCTAAGTATCACTAAGGGGCCCATCTATCAATATAGCGTCCATGATCACATTGCAGGATGTGATTACACTGCCCACATGTAATAAATAGCGCACGCAGGGACAGGGGCTCAGAAAGGATCACGTCCCTGCGATGTGCTCAGAGTGAAGAGATTACATCAGAAGTCTTTTCACTCCTTTGCTGGGACTCCTGCACATGTATGTTCTATTGCCGGAGACACTTCCAGCAATGGCCTATCCTGGGAAATTGTAATAAGTGTAGCCCATAGGCTACAGCAGCACAATGCCATTTTCAATTGGTGTTTGCAGCAGGGGCCAAACTGGGGATGTTTCCCATTGTGGAGCTTGGTAAATCCGACAGCATCACATCCCCATAGAAACCCATGGGGGACGCAGCTGCTGTCAGAAATGGAGGGACTGTAGCAGATATTGGAGATATGTGCTGTGGTTACTGCTTCATACATTGGGGTGATACTAAATACACTGCACAACAATGAAAATGTTGACATGAATGAATATGACATTTAAAACTCTCAGTTAGCTCCGAGTTCCGAGGTATAGCCCATTTATGACGATGTAGGGGTATTCCTAGTGAAGTGGGCAGAATGGAGAGAATCTTACCAGCATTCTGCATTCCGCGCAGAGGGGGCGGGGCCTAATGACCCAATTAAATGAATCAGTTATTTGTCCCCTCCCCTATTCAAATATATACGATTCACGGGATTACCCACACAAGATAACTGAGGTGCACTGAGTGACAAGCATAGTGAGCGATTCTACCAAGACATTTCAGCAATGGAACAAAGATATCAGGGTACTGTAGGTGAATCACTACTGTTGGAGAGTGACAAGAGATGCCCCAGAAGAGGAGTACAAGCAACAAGCAAAGAGAAAGCACCCCCATAAATAGGCCACTATATTAGATAGTACTTTCGTATGCTGTATGTTTGTTTCGTATGCTGTATGTTTGTTTCGTTTTTTGTGTTCTTATTTGTGATTGATGGAATTAAAACAACTGTTATTTATTTTCTATCAAGAAAATATCAGATTATTTTAAAATAGCTTTTCACTATGACTATATTACTAATGTACATACAGTATAGTGCAAGTAGTGTAGTTCAAAAAATAGAGCTAGTAAAAACATTCTGAAATCATTTTAGTTTTTTTTTACCTCAAATTAGTAATGTATGACTATTTATAGAAAGGAAACAAATTAAAAGTATTAATTTGTTGTACAGTGATATTTGTGGGTATCCATACTTAGGGGCCTCTTTATTATTACATATTTAAACACCTTTTTCCAGAGAATATGCTGCAAATATTTAATGATAAATAATCCCCTAAGTATGGATCTGGCTTTTCTATATACAGTATTTAATATGGATCCAGCTTTTCTATATACGGTATTCAGTATGGATCTGGCTTTTCTATATACAGTATTTAATATAGATCTGGCTTTTCTATATACAGTATTTAATATGGATCCAGCTTTTCTATATACGGTATTTAGTATGGATCTGGCTTTTCTATATACAGTATTTAGTATGGATCTGGCTTTTCTGAATACAGTATTTAGTATAGATCTGGCTTTTCTATATACAGTATTTAGTATGGATCTGGCTTTTCTATATACAGTATATAGTATAGATCCGGCTTTTCTATATACAGTATTTAGTATGGATCTGGCTTTTCTATATACAGTATTTAGTATGGAGCTGGCTTTTCTGTGTGTATGAATTTTGTGTGGATTAATTCTCTTTCTATATATTTAGCATATGGTTCTGGCTTTTGCCCTCTTCCAAAGGGGTCCTTAGGGGCCACTGTACCATGCATGTTCAATCAAGGATATATACTAAAAATATTGCTGAGTTTAGAGCAGCTTACAATATATGAATTAAAGTTTCTTATACAAGTATGATATACGTTATGCTGCCTATTACACAGACTCTGGAGGGGGAGTCGCCCGTTTAGGAGAGGCAGCAGGCCAGCAGCAGCAACTCCCCCTCCCTGGGAGGAGACTGGCTGCACAGTGCATACTCCGGATCTGGCTGGCGTTTTTCTATAGAAAAACGTGTGATCACCATACCTACTCCTCCTGCCTGTCACCATGCCCTGGCTGCAACTCCATTACCTGTACCATAGCCTGCAGCTACCGGGCTCTGCCCAGCCATGGAAGCCAGAGGCGGGCATTATCCTCATAATTATACCCTAAACTTAACTGCTCAGTGACTGATTTTTTTTATTGAGGAGGGTTCCTGCTTCCCTTCAGCCACTGGCCAAACCACACTGACAGCTTGCAGATAATAATCAGCATGATTGGGTGGGGAATTATTACTCCTGGGTCTGGATACAATCTGCAGCTGAATACATGTAACCACAAGCTTGTCCTAGCTGCTGAGTTTACACTGCCGTGGTGGTGCTCTTTGAACTGCCCTGTTGGTGGGTTAGTAACAAATCGTGTTTTAGTGAGGGCTTTGGGAAGTGTCCATGAAGACTGCTTTTTGGTGATCTATAGTACCTCAATAGCAGGGCAGAGTAAAGGTGATCACTGCATTTAAAGTCCACTAAATGTTGAGTACATACTGTGTTTATGAAATAGCATTATCTATTACTGTAATCTAGGAATGACTAAAAGGATCACAAATGCAAAAATTGCCTGTCTGGACTTCAGCCTGCAGAAACCAAAATTGAAGCTTGGTGTCCAAGTGATTATTTCAGACCCATCCGAGTTGGATCAGATCAGCCAGAGGTATGATTTGCTACATCAATTTCTCCTGAAACATAAGTAGCGTAAAACTGTTATCGCTGTTTTTGATTAAGAAGTGTAAATACTTGCTAAAAGCTTCTACTTGTTTAATTAGGTCTTTCAGAAAGAGACCACTGTATTATTTACTAGCATTTGCCTGCGGGATTAGGTGAAAGCCAGACCGGACCAGACCAGCTTCCTACGGTGACCACTGCCGCTGAAGAGCTGTCAGCACATCCCCGACTCCCCATCACAGTGGCTCCCTTCCAGACCAGATGCCAGAACGCGGAGAGAGTGCCATTGACATGCTGTTACTGGGGAGCCGGGGAGGGAGAGATTACAGCCGTGTCCCCACCCCCTGCTACTGATCCCGGACTGTCAGCCCTGCACAGTAGCACGGTAAAACTGTGCAGGGAGACATTACATACAGCCTCCTCCTCCTACCTACCCCCGGATAGAGGCTACTGCTGCCCCCGGACAGAGGGGAGGGAAGGAGGGGGTGTCAGATGTTTGTAATTCTATCTCTATTAGATATAACACAGACGGTGTAATGGTTAGCATTACTGCCTCACAGCACTGAGGGTGTGGGTTCAATTCCCACCACGGCTCTAACTATGCGTAGTTTGTATATTCTCCCTGTGCTTGCGTGGGTTTCCTCCAGGTATTCCGGTTTCCTCCCACACTCCAAAAATATACTGGTAGGTTAATTGACTCCCAACACAAATTAGCCCTAATGTGTATATGTGTGCGCATGTGATAGGGAATATAGATTGTAAGCTCCACTGGGGCAGGGACTGATGTGAATGGCCAAGTACTGTCTGTAAAGCACTGCGGAATATGTGTGCGCTATATAAATAACTGGTAGTAATAATAATAATAATAATATAATAGATGTTAATGGTAGGAGGATAAAGGAGTGAGTGATTAGCAATGCAATCTAAGGGCGGAATTCAATTGTTTTTATCCCCTATCGCGCCCGACGGAGCTATTCTATTCTTGTTCCTGTCGGGCGCGATCAGCTGCCAAGCGCTACATTTCAGCTCGCAGCCCCTGGGGGATGAGAGCTGAAATGTGCGAAAAGTGACATGTTTGGGCGCCCAAACATCACTTTTCGCGATCGCGCCCAGAACTTTGGTCGGGTTTAGCTGCTTTACGCGGCTAAACCTGACCTCTATGGGCGCGATCACGGCGAAGAACTGCAGCAACTGAATGGCGGCCCGCGATCTCCTGTCACTTTAGACGGGAGATCCGGACCGCGTAATCAATTGAATTCCGCCCTAAATGTTTTTTTTTTAAAAAAGACACTAACATTTATAGTGCAAAATGTTCCACAATTGAATTTTTTACTATTTTAATCATCAATTCTAGTAGATGGAATGTGGCACAGACCACCTTATACCACCATTCCAGATTCCGACACAGGGCGCATACCACCTTATCCAGCCATTTTGGGTGCCGGAAGGGGGCATGGAACACCTTAGATAGCCGTTCCGGGTGCCGTAACCAGATGCAGACCAACTCAGCCATTCAGGGTGCCTCAACAGAGTGCAACAGGATGCAGACTACCATAGCCAGCAGTTCAGGGTGCCGGAACGGGGTGCTGACCACCTTAGCCAGCCATTCAGGGTGCTATAATGGGCTGCAGACCACCTTGCATAGCTGTTCCGGGTGCCAGAATGGGCCACAGATCATCTTAGATAGCCGCTTTAGGAGCCTGAACAGTGCTCTTACCATCTTAGATAGCCGAAAGAGGAGCAGACTACCTTAAATAGTCATTCTGGGTGCTGGAATGGGGCACAGATAGCCTTAGATAGCCGTTCAGGCTGCCGGAATGGGGAGAGACTACCTAAGATAACCGTTCAAGGTGCTGGTACAGGGAGCAGGCCATCTTAGATAGCCATTCCGGGGGCCGGAACGGGGCGCAGACCACCTTAGAAAAGTAGTTCCGGGTGCAGGTCACCTTTGATAGCCAGAACGGGTGCAGCTGATCATGTTAGAGAGCTGTTCTGGGTACCGGAACAGGACACAAATCACCATAGCCAGTCATTCAGGGTGTCGGAACAGGGCACGGACCATTCTATATAGCCAGAACACCTTATTGAACTGTTTAGGGTGCCGGAACGCGGCACTGACCACTTTAGTCAGCTGTCCCAGGTGCCGGAACAGAGCACAGACTACCATAGCCAGGCATTCGGGGTGCCGTAACAGGGCACTTACTACCATAGCCAGCCATTCAGACCACCCAAGAGCCATTCAAGGTGCTGGAACAGGAAGCAGGCCACCTTAGATAGCCATTCTGGGTGCCGGAACAGTACACAGACCATTCTAGATAGCCAGAACACCTTATCGAATAGTTTAGGGTGCCAGAACATGGTGCTGACAACTTTAGCCAGCCATCCCGGGTGCCGGGCCAGAGCACAGACTACCATAGCCAGCCATTCCAGATGTTGGAACAGGGTCTTACTACCATAGCCAGCCATTCAGGGTGCAGGAACGGGAAGCTGACCACCTTAGCAAGCCATTCATGGTGCCAGAACGGACTGCAGATCACCTTAGATTGCTGTTCCGGGTGCCGGAATGGGGCACAGACAGCCTTAGATAGCTATTCAGGGTGCAGGAACAGAGCACAGATGATTCTAGATAGCCAGAACACTTTAACCAGCCATTCAGGGTGCCAGAACCATGGCGCTGACCACTTTAGCCAGCCAACCCGGGTGCCGGTACAGAGCACAGACTACCATAGCCAGCCGTTCCAGATGTTGGAACAGGGTCTTACTACGATAGCCAGCCATTCAGGGTGCCGGAACGGAAGCTGACCACCTTAGCAAGCCGTTCATGGTGCCAGAACGGGCTGCAGACCACCTTAGATTGCTGTTCCGGGTGCTGGAATGGGGCACAGACAGCCTTAGATAGCTATTCAGGGTGCAGGAATAGAGCACAGACCATTCTAGATAGCCAGAACACCTTATCCAGCCTTTCAGGGTGCCGGAACATGGCGCTGACCACTTTATCCAGCCATCCCGGGTGCCGGAACAGAGCACAGGCTACCATAGCCAACCATTCAGGGTGCCGGAACAGGGCACTGACTATCATAGCCAGGTATTCAGACCACCTAAGATAGCCATTCAAGGTGCTGGAACAGGAAGCAGGCCACCTTAGAGAGCCATTCCAGGGTCCGGAATGGGGCGCAGACCACCTAACATTGCCGGAGTGGGGCACAGACCAACCCAGCCATTCAGGGTGCCTGAACAGGAAGCAACCATAGCCAGCCATTCGGGGTGCTGGATCACCTTAGATAGCTGTTCCTGGTGCTAGAACAATGCTCTAACCACCTTAGATAATCGATCCGGGGGCTGGAATGGGGAGCAGACCACCTTAAATAGTCATTCCGGGTGGCAGAATGGGGCACAGACAGCCTTAGATAGCTGTTCAGGGGACCAGAATGGGGAGCTAACCATGTTAGAGAGCTGTTCTGGGCACCTGAAGAGGACACAAATCACCTTAGCCAGCCATTCAGGGTGCCAGAACAGTGCACAGACCATTCTAGATTGCTAGAACACCTTATCGAATCATTTAGTGTGCCGGAACGTGGTGCTGACAACTTTAGCCAGCCATCCGGGGTGCAGGAACAGAGCACAGACTAACATAGCCAGCCGTTCAGAGTGCCGGAACGGGCTGCTAACCACCTTAGCTGTTCCGGGGGGTAAACAATCTGGAAGCCGGCTGCCGGAATCCTGGCAGCCGGCTTCCCGACTGCTTTATCCCGCCGTGGGATAAATGACCAGCGTCTATATCTAGACGCCGCTCATTTCCCCGACGCCGGGAGACAGGCGCCCGGCATCCCGATCGAGCAGATGCTGGGCGCTGCGAGCAGACAGCCGCGGGGGGAGGGATAGGTTTAGGGCACCCGGGGGGGACTTAGGGTTAGGCACCCCCCGGGAGGGTTAGGCTAGGGGGAGGGAGGGTTAGGGTTAGGCACCCCAGGGGGGGACTTAGGGTTAGGCAGCCCCCCAGGGGACTTAGGTTTAGGCAGCGGCGAAGGGGGGTTATTGTTAGGCACTTAGAGGGGGGATTAGGGTTAGGTACAGGTGGAGAGATTAGGGTTAGGCACCCCTAAGGAGGATTAGGGTTAGGGGGGTTAGGTTAGATTAGACAATACTTACCTTACCACGATCGGGATTTCCAGCGCTGTCGGTCTTCCGCTGCCGGGCTCTGCTATTTTGTCGTGCTGCCGCTGCTGGGATTTGAATCCCCGGCCATGCAGCAGCCGGGATATCATACCGATTCTGTTCCGGGTGCTGGAATGGGGCACAGACAGCCTTAGATAGTCGTTCAGGGTGCAGGAACAGAGCGCAGACCATTCGAGATAGCCATAACACCTTATGCAGCTGATCAGGGTGCTGAAACATGGCGCTGACCACTTTAGCCAGCCGTTCCGGGTGCTGGAACAGGGCACAGACTACCATAGCTGGCCATTGTGGGTGCCGGAACAAGGCGCAGACCATCAAAGATAACCGTTCCGGTTGTCAGAACGGGGAGCTGGCCACCTTAGATAGAAAATCCGGGCGCCGGAACGGAAAGCAGGCCACTTTAGATAGCTGTTCCAGGTGTCCAAACAGGGAGCTGACCACCTTAGCTAGCTGTTCCAGGGGCCGTAACAGTACACAGACCATCTTACCCAGTGTTCAGGGTGCCAGAACATAGCTGACCAACTTAGCCAGCCTTCCAGGGTGCCGGAATGGGGAGCAGACCAGCTTAGATAGCCGTCCCAAGTGCAGGAACAGGGCGCAGATAACCTTAGATAGCCCTTCTGGGTACCAGAATGTTGCGCAGATCATCTTTGATAGCTATTCCAGGTGCAGGGACTGGGTGCATACAACCTTAGATAGCCATTCTGGGTGCCTGAACGAGGAGCAGACCACCTTATACAGTCATTCCAGGTATGGGAACAGGTGCGCTTACCACCTTATCCAGCTGTTCCGGAATGGGGTATAGACCACCTTAGCCAGCCATTCAAGGTGCCGGAATGGGGCACTGACCACCTTAACCAGTATTTCAGAAGTATTTGAAAAAGCAGGTGGATCAGAGAGAGGAAAATAAGGGACTGATTCACCATGGATCACAAGTCTGCATACGCACACACCCGGTCGCTGCGAAAATATGCTAATAAATGCAATTGCAGCACAATATGCAGATGCCCAGCACTTCATAATGCTGCCCCCTTACCTTTACTCACTACAATAGCTAGCAAGATAGCGAAAACATCGGTAACATCGAGAACCATCAGACCCATATGCATATTAGTGGTTGACCTGACCTCCCTCAGAATTGGCCAACTTCCTGTGTGCAACCAGACCTCTGGCTGCATATGCCGTTGCAGGGGCTTAATTATGCATGCCCCTGTTATGGTGTCCCAACGCATAGACACACCCTACCACCCCCCCGTCACAACCCACAAACTGCACTACCTGTCAATCAATAGTCGTTGGGTCTGCGTATGGCCTGCGATTGCTTCCCCGACCACAGTAGCTAGTTCATGCATACGCAGTGCGATGCATACACGTGTGCAGAATGCAAACATCGAACTGATACATGCAAATTCGCAGCTGCGTTTCTTGCTAAATCAGGCCCTAAGTCAAACAGCAGAGATAAAAAGACACCAAAGGGGGAAAAAGTAGGAGATATATAGGCAGCGGGTGAGTTACAGTATTCAAGGAGAGACATGATGAGGGCAAGGATGAGGGTTTTAGTGGCTTCCAGAGTAAGAAGGTGCATGATCCTGGAAATATTGCAGAGAAAGAAATGACATGATTGGGAGAGGGAGTGACTGCATGGAGAGAATAATAAGTTTTAAAGAGAATGAGTTATAAGAAGTGCGACATCCAAGATGAAAGAGTGTTACGGGAGAGGATAGGAGGGGACAGAGCCATCTCTTCCATTGGGCTTGTTGGGCAGTTGCCCAAGGGCCCGAAGCTTGTAGGGGCCCACCAACCCGCCCCCCTACAGCCGCGAGTACTCACCTCAGTCCCAGTTTCACTTCATCCGCCTGCTTCAGACCAGTCAGACAGAGTCTCTCTGCATGTATGGGAGGTCTGATGGGCATGCAAGAGGGTTTAATTTTATTGACAATTTAATTTTTATTCCCGTGAATGGGTTGGTAAGGGCCCGAGTGCATTGATTTGCCCAGGGCACACACTGCTGTTAAGACAACCCTGGGAGGGGAGCAGTCAGGGGAAGAGAGATACGTTTTGGAGCAGTCGAGAAGAGGTGGGAAAGTCAAAGGGCCAGGTGGACTAAGAAGAAGAAAAGAGAATGTTATGGACTTCAACACCTGACAGGGGGGGAAGAAGACAAAGTTGGCAGCAATGTATATGTGTGTGTAGGGGGGAGGGGTGAAAGGAGGAGTCTGCAAGGAGGAGGTGTCAGATCTAATTGATTTTGGAGATAAAGTGAGTGGAATAATTAAGTGCGGAGAGGGATAAGGGCAGGAGTAGACAGGAAAGGGAGAGAAGGGAGTTAAATGTGGTGAAGAGATGTCATGGGTTGGAGTATTGGGAGGAGATGAGAGCTTTAAACTTAGACTGCTTGGCACATTAATGTATTACAGACAGAGGAGTAGCGTATAGCCAGGGCGCCCAGAGCACATGCGTGCTATGGCGCCCCCCTCCTCCCCAAGTGTTCCTGGGAGGAGGCGGGTCCATATCGGATTAAAGAGAAGTAAAATAAAGATATGGGGCAGCCCCCTGTAGTGGTGCCCATATGCAGTGCCCCCTGTTGTGGTGCCCATATGGAGTGCCCCTTGTAGTGGTGCCCATATACAATGCCTCCTTTAGTGGCGCACATTTGCAATGCCTCCTGTAGTGGTGCTGATATACAGTGCCCCCTGTAGGTCTGCCCCTTAAAGTAGTGCCCTCCCATGCTGTACCCCCTGTAGTAGTGCCCATATGCCACCCCCATAGTATAGAATCTATTATGCCTCCTCCCATCCCATAATATAGAACACCCCCCCCTAGTATAAAATATAATGTGCCCTCCTCCCCACTAGGTACTGTAACTTACCTGGCCTCTGCTTGTCACGTTCCTTGGGCAGCAGCCTCGGCTCTTCCTTACACATTCCAGCAGGGACGGGTCCGTCTCACTCTCCTCCACTGTAGTCCAGTCCAGGCTCCCTCCCCTGTTTCACTTATCCCTGTATTAAATTTTAAAGACTTTTCGCAGGTGCGAAAAATTTTTGCAAAAAAAAAAATGGGGATAACTTTTCACCACTGTTTAGGTGGTGAAAAAAAGTGCAGAATTGGGGGATTGGGGTGCAGAATAAAAAAAAAATAGCCTGCAGCCTTGGTAATGCCCCCTAAATGTAATCTGTGTAAAAAAAAAAATCCTTAGGACACCCCAAAAAATGTACTTTAAATTTAGGAGTGAAAAAAAAGTTATTGGGGAACAAACTTAAAAACTAGTAAAATAGCATCAGGGGGGGTTCCCAAGTATGCAGCAGGTGTTTTCTAGAATGTGGGTGGTAGCGGCAGGTGCATTTTTTAAGAATCTTAAAACAATCACTTTAGGGACTTAAAAATATGCTTGCACCCATTTTTATGAACCCCAAATTTGATGGGACTAGTTATTTTTCCCCAAAAAATTATCTAATTGCTATTCTTCACCCCTTTTTCTAAAACTGCATTTATGCACCTGCCGCGGCTATTAAAAACCCTGACTACATTCAGCAGCTGAAAACAGGGGTACCCATAGTGATCCCCCATGTCTGGACATCTTTAGGGTGGTGCTTGTATGATTTACCAAAAATTCCTTGCACTTTTCCATACTCACCTTTCCGCCAGGTCATGTTTTCGCTGGATCCATTTTGAATACTGGGATAAAGCGGGCACACGCCCGATACTTTATCCCAGGAAAAAACGGCGATGACGGAGAAAAGTCAGACCTCTGACTTTTTCGCCATCAAATTGAATATGACCCTATATATTTATATATATATATATATATATATATATATATATATAAGAAAGTGGTGTAAGTGGCGCACTAAAGCTAGAAAGTCAGATGACGTCAAAGCAAACAAGCAAATAACCCACAAAAACACACTCCCTCGTAAGGTGGCTGCCAATCCTTCCTGGATATGATCTATTCAGAAAAACCATATATAGAAAATTGTTTATAGAGGTGAAGGAACGGCGCCTTCAGTATATCAATTTCATAGCAAATGACCATACATTCTTTGCAGTTCCAGGGTGATCTCCACGACCAACGTCCCACGTTGAATTTATCTCAAAATAAATTAGAAAATAAAGAACATGCAGCCGCTAATGCTCACCTGGTACCAATAATGAATCCCTTAGATATGGGTATAAATATAGGAGTCATACTAGACTATCTCCACTGCTTATTTCACTCCTGAAGATGTCCCCAAAGACCCAGAGGGACGAAACGTGTTGAGACAGAGAATTAACCTTCCTGGTACACCTCCATTACATTGGGACAGATAAGCTTACTGATTACTTTTATATTGTACGAGTCTTTTTTTATATGTTATTAAAGTGTATATATTTAAAACGTATTACACTATTGGAGGCTTTTTTTCTGTTTCTCTCTGACATACACTTCATGGTTTTATGAATTGGAACGGAATGGAAATTCGCAGAAAAAGATTTCTTTTGTGCTGATCCATAGAAAGAATATAGCTGGTACGAGGCTTTTTTATCTAAATGGGTACTGGTGCTTTTTGAACACAGTTACTAAGACCACGTGTGGAGTGCTGTCTACACTGTCATCTGGTCACATCACTTCTCTATTGCATGAGAACACTGCTGCATATATATGCACTATTATTGTATTTATCAGGTTACACTATGGCCCTCATTCAGAGCCGTACGCTCTGAGCAGAGCGCACCCTCTGAATGAGGGCCGCCCTCCATAAAAATGGAGCGTCCTCCTGGACGCTCATATAGCTGTGGGTCACCACCCACAGCCTATACGAGCGTGCAGTTTGATGGCCGCGATGGTCGTGACCATCGCGACCATCAAAACTGCGAGCCGGAGCCTGCGGTTGAGGTTTTCAACCGCAAGGCCCGGAGTGATTTTGGCTCTATCAGAGCCAAAATCACTCCCACTGACATCACTAGTGATGTCAGTGGGCCGGCTTCTGACGGGAGGCGTTCAGGGAGGCACGCCCCCGGCACGCCCACCAAAGGGGGCGTGCTGTCAATCAACATCGACAGCACGCCCCCTTTGATCAGACACAACGAGCGAAGGACTTTCCTTCGCACGTCGCGTCTGGCGCATGCACACGACGGAGCTCCCTCCGTCGTGCGCATGCTCAGTGCAGACCATCGACCCACTTGCGAGCGGACAGCCGCTTGCGAGTGGGTCTGAATCAGGGCCTATGTTCTTTATTTTCTAATTTATTTTGAGATAAATTCAACGTGGGACGTTGGTCGTGGAGATCACCCTGGAACTGCAAAGAATGTATGGACATTTGCTATGAAATTGATACACTGAAGGCGCCGTTCCTTCACCTCTATAAACATATATATATATATATATATATATAAGAGTCCTGTACTCTCGGCGTTAAATATGACAACGTCTGGGTGCTTCCAAGGACTTGTGAGTCCACAAATAGAGGAGAATTTCCAAAGGAAGGATGCACTCGCTGTTTAAAATAACATTCAGAATTTATTCATCTTTAGGACATCTCGGTTGTTTTAGAACTGCATTTCACAGGCAGTCTGATACAGCGTGTATTCAGACACGCCAGATGCTGCGGCTGTTTGGTGTCCCCACATGCTAAAACCACAACAGGTAAGCCAGGTCACACATACCTAAGATGATATTTTTGTCCACTTCACCTTGTCACTCATTATACCGTGGTGGTATATTTCAGGTCACGCTAATTGGGCTGCATTTTTTCTTATATACATTCAGGTGTTTGTTGTTGTGTCTTGGTACTCAGTATCATCCACACTATGACTTTGACCATTAGTAATTAATTTCCCTCATATATTCATTTTTTTAGATCTTGGTGTCGCTTTTTCAGTGAAGTGTAGGTATGCACTCGGTGCACACACATTGGCTTTCTCAATTGGTGTGTTTTTGTATGCTGTGGGTGCACTAATTTACTCATTTGCTTGCACATTGGTGATTTAACATCACGGTTGTTGCTTACAGTGATTGATGAATGTTCAATCACGTTTGACATTTGGGAGCCTGATAGACAGATAATTTTTCTTTTCTTTCCTGTTTCACTGATTGCTTTCCAGTATTCTTCATGTATGACTTGTTGAACTGAGGTCTTGAGAAAGGAACATCATTGCACCGAAACGTCGACCATGATCACAGATTTTATCTGTACAACTGAGATGTTCTAAAGATGAATAAATTCTGAATGTTGTTTTAAACAGCGAGTGCATCCTTCCTTTAGAAATTCTTCTCTATATATATATATATATATATATATATATATATATTTTATATATATATATATATATTATATCTATATATATATATTATATATATATATATATATATTGTCCAGGAATGATGATGTTCGTCCATGTAAGATGACGTTTAGCCTCTTTCTGAGTTCCGTTTTTTGGAGGGAAAAATCCGAACTCAACGTGCAAACTCGAACCTATCCGAGCCTGCACATCCCTAATATATATATATATATATATATATATATATATATACGTATATATTATACAAATCCAATATAATAGACAGGCACTCAGAGACATGATATAAGATGCAAAAAAATCAGTGTATTAGAACATCAACGTTTCAGGGGACCAGTCCTTTCGTCAGGTCACACTTGAATATGAACTGGCCAAGTGCTGGCAGTTTTGGGACAAATTATATATATATATATATGTATTTGGATATATATATATATATATATGAGAATACCATCCTGAAATAAATATATATGGCCAACTGTGCCATATACTGTATATGTATGAAAGGAGTGTGTATATATACAATATATATATAAATAATTAAATATATATAAATAAATAGTGGAAGATAGGCGCCTTCAGTGTACCAATCAATAATAGTGTTCAAAGAAGTAGTTTGAGGATGTAGGTCCACAATCTTTAGGGTAATTCCTGCAGTGTCCTCATAAATCGACCCTCATAGGTGTATATCTCAAAAACAAAAAACAAAAATAGAACAAAACATAGTGTAGCCAATAACAAAAATTATTAATAGTGCTCAATACACTGAATGTGAAAAAATGATTAGTGAATAAGCACTCCACTCGTGCTCAGAGATAGTGTTCCAGCACCAAAGAAATCAAAGCCTCGTACCGACTATTGAATCTTTACAGCTCAATGTAAATTAGGTTCCTTGTTCATACCCACTTCCATTCATAGATGATTCATGTTCATATGGAATAATACAAGGAACAAAAAAGGGCCTCCAATCGTGTGGCACGTTTAAAACATACAAATAATTTAAAATTTTCACAATAAAGACTCATACATAAAATATGAATACATAAAATAAAACAGAGAACAGCTTATCTGTCTGGTAGAAAGAGGTGACCAACAGGAGGTCCCGCTCAACGCGTTTCATCCCGCTGTGGATTCTGGGGACTTCTTCAGGAGTAGGAACAGTGTTGGAATGATCAGGCACATTACACATATATATACTGCTAGCTATTAGTTTGATGAAATGCAGCCGGACGCTCATCTGCGTAATAACAATTTTGTTTGATGTGCAGTATATAATTTCAGTTATTAGTGCCAAAAAATTCCTTACACTGGAGGGCAGGAATATTAATAAATATAATAATATATATAGAGATAAAAATACAAATAAATACATTAGATGAAAAATCCTATATCTAAAAATACATATATATAAATATAAGAAAGTACATTATTAATCTAAGAACCCATTAGCATAAAAAATATATAATTTATAAATCTCATAAAAACATTCAATAAAAAAGTTCAATAAAAAATGTAATTAAAAAATTAAAAATAACTAATATCATGTAGACCTAGATTAAAGAAAGGGTGCCATCTCATAACCCTCATTCAAACCATTCGGGTTGAGGGTATCCAAAGCATAAATCCAATACATCTCACGTTTCGCTAATTTATTATCGATATCCCCACCTCTATTATCTAGTGTAACATGTTCAATACCCTTAAAACTAAAATAATCCAGACTGCAATTATGGGATTTACTAAAATGCCTTGGTATAGAATGAAAATCCTGTTTATTACGAATGCTTCTTACATGCTCCTGTATTCTTATTTTTAGGGGCCTTTTTGTTTTCCCTATATACTTCTGTCCACATCTACATTCAATTAAATAGATAACGTATGTGGTTGAGCAATTCATAATCTCTTTTATCCCGTATTCTTTTCCCTTCTTGCTATGAAAAGTTTTTGTTTCTTGACTCGAAAATTTGCAAATGCAACAATGATTGTATTTATAGAACCCTTTTGGTTTCGCTAACCATCCTGCAGTATTCTCACTGGGACCAGTGCTCAACATGCTGGGGGCTAGTACTTCTTTCAGGTTCTTACCTTTTCTAAAGACCACTTCTGGTTTAGAGGGTAGTATTGTACCAAGGATTGGGTCCATTTTAAGGATATTCCAGTGCTTATTGAATGAGGTTTTAATCTTTCTTTCTCCCTCATTAAATGAAGTAATGAAACTCAGATTCTCCTTTTTGTTTTGGACATTCTTATTTTTATATACTAAAAGTTCAGACCTATTCGTGGACCTAGTTTTAAGTACAGCTTGATCGATTAAGCCTTGTGGGTATCCTCTATCAGTGAATCTAGACGCATAAATAAATACTAAGTTGTTCTTCACAAGATTTTGGATCACTACAATTCCTCTTTATCCTGCAGAATTGTGAAAAGGGAATTTTAAGTTTCTTGCCTGTATACGGGTGTGCAATGTACTCACCGGCAACCAAATAGTTACAGTTTGTGCACCCTAGGCATCTAAAACAGCCCTTTCTCCGCTGTAAAAAACCACTGGAATCTGTGGAAGCTGTCTTAAATCCTGTAATGTCTGTTTTTACAAAGCCAATCTTTTATGCTTTTGCTTCTGGTGTAACTAGGCATAATTCTGGAATCTCTAAGCAAAGGTAGCTCGGGTCCGTGGACACCATTGGCCAAAGTTTCTTAGCCATCTTACTTGTATATTTGCTAACTACGTTATACTGGTTCACCCACGGGACAATTTTGTCCATACTCCTCTGTATCTTGGGGTGTAAAAGATCTATCCTATTAATCTGTAGGGCTTTGTTCTTAGCCTCTCTTAAAAGTTTAAATGGATAGACCCTCTGTAGAAATTTCTCAACCATGATGTTTAGTTGGCGTTCTCTCTCCTCTGGCTTACTGTTGACTCTACATACTCTCAGAAACTGAGAATATGGAAGCCCCCTAACAGTTGAGCTTCTGTCTGTTGGCTTCGTATATAGTGAGATGTGTAATGCATTATTCTCAACCGTAATTTTAATGTCCAAAAAATGAATATCAGTTTTACTTTTAGTAGTAGTTAATTTTATAGGGCTGCTAGAATTGTTGTGTCCCTCAATCAAAAAATCAAAACTTTCTTCTGAACCTGTCCAGAAGATGATGAGGTCATCTATATACCTATAATATAACAAAATCTTATCTGAAACCGATGTCTGACTAAAAAACAGGTCACATTCCACCTCGCACATATACGAATTCGCCAGGGAAGGTGCCACAGCCGAACCCATGCCACATACCATGGACTGGTTGTAAAAGTGGCCATCAAACAAAAAATAATTATGTTCCAACGTAAATTGCAGCAATTCCAAAAACAACTCAATGTCAGGGCCTTCATACTTAGGGTTACCAAGTAACAGTCTTTTCACTGTCTGTACACCCGCTTTCTGTGGAATGCAGGTGTATAAGCTGGACACGTCTAAAGTGATTAACAACATACTGTATTATCAGGGACTGGACCCATATCCAACAACTTTTTCAACAAGGAACTAGAGTCTTTAAGGTGCGTTTTAGTATTCTGCACACACCTTTGCAGATATGCATCCAAAAATATAGAAACTGGCTCACACAGAGACCCGATGGCTGAGACTATTGGTCTACCAGGAGGCCTCCGTGTGTCCTTGTGAATTTTAGGTATTACGTAAAAAATAGGAACTACAGGACATTCAACAGATAACTTATCAACAATGTCTTTGGAGATGGCACCTGCCGACAAAGCTTCATCTAGAATGGCATCCAAAGCTTTTTTATATGCAAATGTTGGATCCCTATCTAAAGGGCTATATGTGGATATATCAGTCAAGAGGCGCAGACACTCAGCTTTGTAATCAGCTATGTCCCAAACGACAATCGAGCCACCCTTGTCCGCTGCCCGGACAATGATGTATTCACGTTTGCTTAACGCCGTGAGAGCCGTTCTTTCCACTGTCGTGAGGTTATGATGAAACCGTCCCCTTTTCACCTCCATGGATGTATCCAGCATCCTACAAAACGTTTTAATAGATGAATTGTATGAGATAGGGTCAAATTTGGATTTCTGTCCCAATGTCTGTATTTGCGATGGTAACACTTGACTCACCGATTTCACAGGATTTTTTCCTAAATATTCTTAGAGTTTTAATGATCTATTTAGCTTGTAATTGTCTATCTTCCACTGGAACTTATCAGGGAGGCTAGTAGGGATAAAAGTTAATCCTTTACTAAGGACTGATTGTTCTGCCATGGTTAATTCCTTAGTAGAAAGGTTGAATATTAAACCCAGTTGTTCTTTCGGGGTCTGTCTCCTCGCCCTCCTCGAGGATTGGCCACCCCTCCTCATTGGCTTCCTCCCCATATATAACATTTTAAAATTAAATGGTGGTGATGGCGAAACGTACCAAATCATATTCTACATATAATTATAAATTAGTATGATCTTTTTATATATATTAGTACACAAAGAAGTGTCGGCGCCAACTTGGAGTTAGTTCAGAGGATTACTCAGGATATATAAAAATATATGTACTCCCTTAGTATAATAGGGTGTCAGGTGAGCCCAATGTGAAAGGACTTATGGGGTAGCCCTTAATAGTGAAATGTTATAAGTGTATTAGGTGATGAGCGACTGACGTATATTAGTGCAATAATTAATAAAGTGTGCAATTCAACTAACAAAACATAATATACAAGGTGTATATAGATGAAAAAATATAATCACAATTTAATAATAAAATAAATACACAAAACATACATGTAAACAGATACTGCTTAAATAAGCACGAAGTGTTCTGATAAATTAATTATCCACAATGTGCAAAAAGTGCTTATAAATATTCTAAAAATGCTAAACACAATTCAACCATTTAAAAGCGATTTAAAAAGCGAGTAGAATTCATATATTTATATATTTAAAAAATCCAGTATCACAGAGGAATCAATAAATAAAAACGAGTATAAAAAACTCATTAAAAAAGTTCCAAACTTGTTCTTTAAAAAATAGGAAGTTAGAGTGAAAATGCAAAGCTTAACTGTAATAGTTCATTTCAGGCAATGGCAGCTATCCCTGCCATTTTATTAATATAGGACGCTATGAGTATATTTTTTGATATTATATTAGCACAATTTACACTTTGTAACAATTTTTCATGTACATGCAAAGGGGGCACAATTCTCATTTATGTTTCTGAGATTTTCTCAGATCTTCATGTAATTCTGGTGTTTGACCACAAGATGGCGTTTATCGCTTACATAATAACTCACATTATATTTTTATTTTTTTATTATTTCTTCCTGACAAAAGAACAACATTAAAGTTCTGAAACGTTGATTACAGCCACAGGGGATACTTGTCTGTTTTCATGCCAGTCACCACGAGTGCCACCTCCGTGTATGTATATGATGTCTCTCCACATTCGTGTGTATTGATTGAGGAAGGCACCGGTGCAGTATTTACTTTTATTCAGTGAGTGCCAGCATCTACCTTTGTTTGTTATATATATATATATATATATATATATATATACACTCATACACAGACACACAGAGTGATAGGCGAGACGGAAGGAAAGGGGGAAGACTGGGCAGAGGAAGACAGGGGGAAAGGGGGGGAAATAGGGTGAGGCGGGAAGAGAGTGGGATAAACAGAGGGAGATGGGAGGAAAGGAGGAAGAGTAGAGAGATGAGAGAAGTTTGGGGGAACACAAAAGAAAAACTCTTACACAATAGGTGGTGGCTCAGCAAATATATATATGTATATAGATAGATAGATAGATAGATAGATAGATAGATAGATAGATAGATAGATAGATAGATAGATAGATAGATAGATATGTATAGAGAGAGAGAGAGAGAGAGAGAGAGAGAGAGAGAGAGAGAGAGAGAATATATATGTAGTGTTGTTTAACAGAGCACTAATACTACTGGGGGCACTACAAGGGAGAGACTACTACTACTGGGGGCACTACAAGGCGGGGGACAACTACTACTGGGGGCACTGCAAGGGGGGAACCACTACTGGAGGCACGGCAAGGGGGGACTACTACTAATGGGGGCAAAACAAGGGGAGGACTACTACTACTGGGGACACTACAAGGGGGGGTCTACTGCTACAAGGGGCACTACAAGGATAGTGGACTACTACTAGGGGCACTACGTATGGGGGAGAGGACTACCACTGGGGGCACTGCATCGAGGGACCACTGCTGGGGACTCTATAAAAAGGGCAATACTGGGGGTACTGCATAGGGGGGAGACTACAACTGGGACCACTATTTAAGGGGCACTGCATAAGGGTTACCACTACTGGGGGCACTGCATGGGGGGTGGACTGCTACTGGGGGCACTGCATATTGGGTACCAATACTGGGGGCACTGCATAGGGGGTACCACTACTGGGGGCACTATATAAGGGGCTTACTACTGGGGGCACAAGGGGCACTGCATAGGGGGGATCACTACTGGGGGCACTACTGGAGGCCTGCATAAGGGGGTCCTCTCCTGGGGCACAGGGGGGCACTGAATATGGGCACCATGATGGGGCTGCCCCTAATCTTTATTTTTACTTTACATTAATCCCATATGGACCCGCCTCCTCCCTGGAACACTTGAGGGGGGGTGGGGGGGCGCCGTAGCACGCACGTTCTTCGGGCACCATGGCTACACGCTACTCCTCTGCCAGGGCCGCCTGCATGCATTTGCCCCCCAGGCTAAAAGTTGCCAGCCAGCCCCTGCCAAGAATCCAAATAAATCCTTAGAGAAAAAATATAGTTCATGGACAGTCCCAGAATATTACACTTGTGATGTCAGCAGGAAGGGTGTTCTGATATTAGTGCTATGCCTCTTTGTTCTCCTCTCCACCTCAAATATAATACATTTGCACGGTATCAGGAACTTGGAAAACACAATATTGCAGAATAGGTAAGTAAAGGTGTGTACTTACCAAATGTGTGGTCGTTCCTGCTGGTTCCCCTGGTCCCGGTGCTTGCAGAAGTGGTAATGTGGAATGATGCGGAGGTAATAATGAGTGTGGCTATGCACTATATAAGACTCTGGACCCTGGTCTCATAACAACACTATTTATTTATAAATACAGATACTGTGACTCACCAGAGTGTAACATGACCAGTGTATTTCACTGGTAATAAAAAGAGTGTCCAAGTGTGCCATGCACAAATGTTCTCCTATGTGGGTTCTGTGTAAAAGAGGGCATGGCAGAGCTAATGTGCAGAGCTATAGGAGGAGAACATTAATATAAAGTGGAAGAAGTCAGCACGAGAGCGAAATTTCCTTCACAGGAGTTCAGCAGTAAGTGAGTATGTTTAGAGAAATAAGGTCAGAGTGAGTGATCATCACTCACAGGAGAGGATCATGCATTAATAGTGACAGCCGTTGCTGTAGAGTCAAGTACAGGGGAAAGAGCTTGGCCATAGCAGGAGGACAGCTTGGTCTAACAGACGAGTGGAGATTGTGGAGAGAAGAGAGACTAATGCTGGGTACACATTAGATGCTCATGGATCATGGCCGACGGGATAACCGATCTAAGGATACGTTGGTCGCCTGTACACACAAAACAATATGTTGCGCGATATATCTTTCAGTGGCTACATCCAGGAGCATGTCGTCGGCTGCCGGATCATCGCATCTGCTGTGCAGTAGAGCAGATGTGACGACGTTGCTGACAAACCCTGGTAGCGCAATTGCGGGTACACATTAGACGATGTGCCCAATATATCATTCCAATCCACGTCAAAACATTGTATCGGAAGATATATCGTCTAATGTGTAACCAGCATAAGGATACAATCAAATTAGAGTAACCAAGATTGCTGCTAATGAGATTAGGCTTACAGGAGGTGTGGGGGGCATAGGGAGGGAAGAGAAATGCTAAAGAAGAGGAGGTGGTGGTCAGAGGGCCTGATTCACTACGGATCACTATTGCTATTGCAGCTGCGATCGTGCACTCAAAACTGCTGCAAAAATATGATAATGATTGTAATAGCAAAGCCATCAAACCGCCAGCATAAAGATGGTGCCTCTTCCTGACTCCTCCTCCCACATACTTAACTACTCAACCTATCCTTCTCATCAGGTACCTTCCCCTCTTTCCTCTGATGCCATGATTTCCCCCATTCTTAATAAACCAACCCCTAACTTATTCCCTCTCCAACTATCTCCCAATCTCTCTTCATCCCTAGGCCTCCAAACTTCTTCAGCAGTTTATTTACAGCAGACATTCCTAATTCCTCTACACCCAGGCTCTCCTTGACCCTCTCCAATCTGATCTTAGACTTCTCCATTCTACCAAAACCACCATAAACAAAGTGAGTATTGACAGCCTATCTTCTAAATCCAAGGGTCACTTTTCTTGCTTGATCCTTCTTGACCTAATGGGGGCTCTTAACAGTTGTCCACCCCCTCCTCCATTACATCCTCTATTCTGTTGGCTTCCGTGACACAGCTCTCTTTCTGCACTATTCCTCTATCTCCACACCTCACACCACGCCCCCTCCTTTCCACTTAGCTATTATTGGCCCTCAAGGCTCTGTCCCTTTGATCCCTTTTTTCTGTCTACACCTCTTCCCTTGGTGGGCATCAGCTCCTTCAGCATGCAATTTCATCTGTACGCCAGTGACACCAAAATGTACCTCTCTTCCCCTGACCACTCCCCTCATATACTCTTCCGTAACACTCGTTCCTCTGGGATGTCGCACTTCTTATAACTCATCATCTTTAAAACTTGTTATTGTATCCCTCCCCCCTTCCATCTCCACTAACAATATCTCCCTTTCCTCTGTTCCCCAAGTCTGATGTATGGGTGTCATACTTGCTTCCAACTTCTCCTTCTCCCCATGCAGTCACTCCCTCTCCTAATCATGTAATTTCTTTCTCTGCAATATTTCCAGGATCATGCACCTGACTCAGCAAGGAACGCAGCTGCGAATTTGCACTTATCCGGTCGATGTTTGCGTTCGGCGCATGAGTATGCATTGCACTGTGATGGCATACACAGCCTGAGGTCTAGTTGCACACAGGAAGTTGGCCAAATTCTGAGTGAGGTCTGTCAACCACTAATGTGCGTATGTGTCTGATGGTTCTCGATGTTACCGATATTTTCGCTATCTTGCTAACTATTGTGGAAGTGAGTAAAGGTAATGGGGCGTCATTATAAAGTGCTGGGCATCTGCATATTGTGCTGCGGCGGCATTGCGTCCTTTTCCTGCACCCTGAACGTCTATCTAAGGCTGTTTGTGCCCCATTGTGACACCCAGAACAGCTATCTAAGGTAGTCTGAAGCCTGTTCCGGCACCCTGAACGGCTTGGTGAGGTGGTCAGCGTCCTGTTCTGGCACCCTGAATGGCTGGCTACCGTAGTCAGAGCTCTTTTCCAGCACCTGCAATGGCTGCCTATGGTAGTCTGTGCTCTGTTCCGGCACTGGGATGGCTGGCTAAAGTGGTCAGTACCATGTTTTGGCACCCTGAACGACTGGATAAGGTGTTCTGGCTATCTAGAATGGTCTGCGCTCTGTTCCTGCACCCTGAACGGTTGTCTAAGGCTGTCTGTGCCCCATTCCAGTGCACAGAACAGCTATCTAAGGTGGTCTGCAGCCCATTCCAGCACCCTGAATGGCTGGCTATGTAGTCAGAGCCCTGTTCCGGCTCCTGGAATGGCTGGCTATCTTAGTCTGTGCTCTGTTCCGGCACCCTGGACAGCTGGCTAAAGTGGTCAGTGCCGCATTCCGACATCCAAAATGGTTCGATAAGGTGTTCTGGCTATCTAGAATGGTCTGCTCCCTGTTCCGGCAACCTGAATGGCTGGCTAAGGTGATTTGCATCCTGTTCCGGTACCCAGAACAGCTCTCTAACATGGTCAGCTCCCCATTCTGGTCCCCTGAACAACTATCTAAGGCTGTCTGTGCCCCATTCCGGCACCTGGAACGACTATTTAAGGTGGTCTGCTCCCCATTCTGGCCCCCGGATCGGCTATCTAAGGTGGTAAGAGCACTATTCAGGGCCCAGAGTGGCTATCTAAGGATGGGAGGTTAGGCACCCCTAAAGGAGGGTTAGGGTTAGTGGGGGGGGGGTTAGAAATAGTAGAAATACTAACCCTGTCGGGATCTTGTAGTGACAGTCTTCCAGCGTCGAGATTTACCGATTCCAACTGGCATTGGCCATTGCTAATCACTCAGCTTAGGGCTACACCCTTTAAACTCCAACCATTAACATTTATTATATCTAATACAGACACTATTAAAAACATCTGACTGGTACAAAGACAGCAGTGGCATCTTATATTGTGATGTATATTTGTTATTGTAGACATTGATCACAAAATGTATTTTTAAACAATATTTGCAGTTTTTCCTTCAGGGATTTCTTTCTGTATGCATACATATATAACTTTGTGTTTGGGGTGTGCAATATATGTATATTATATATATATATATATATATATATATATATATCTATGTAACCCTCTCACCCTAGGTTACCAGTCCATGTAATTAACAATATTTGTGCCTCCACCTAGGCTGGGGTTATAGGGCTAGCCTAGGAATGCCCTACTCTGAGTTATATGGTGTAAAATTATAATATGAATTTAATGTGACATGATGACTTCTATACAGTGCTTGTTCCTTACACACTTTACTATAATGGTTTGACCACCTGTTACTTTTCTATGTCTCCACAGGTCCCAATAACAATGTCCTCCAGCCTCCTAAAAGTAAGTACAATTAACACAAACAATTTTCCACGTTTTGTAAATTTCTTCAGAGTGTATTTTACACTTGGGGTCGTATTCAATTAGTTTCGCACCTGCTGAAAAGTATTGCCTGCCAGACTTTTCGCCGACATCGTGTCTTTTGGACGTGGAAACTTATCATGCGCCTCCCTGCTATTCGCCATATTCAATTGCAAAAAATGCAAAAATGCCACACAGCGAATTCAGAACAGGCAGAAAGTGCTGTCAGAATTGGGGAAACCAGCCTGAACCCCCCAAAAAGATGCACTAACATTGGGGATCAATGTAGATGTGTCCGAATAGCCCTAATTAAACTGTTTGGGGTACTTAAGTTGTTTCAATAGCTTCTTATTAGGGTCTCTGCACAAGTGGTGAAGAATGGCATTAAGCAGTATTTTTTTGTGAAAATAAGTAGTCCTTTCTAATTTGGGGTACTTGAAAATGGGTACTAGCATATTTTAAAGTCTCTAAAGTGAAGTTTTAAAAAATGTGAAAAACGCACCTGTTGCAAGCACCTGCAATCCCAAAACACCTGACCCATCCTTGCAGACCCTCACGAAGTCTATTTCGCTCGTTTTTATACTTGTCCCCCCACTTTGTGCTTTTCCACCCCCAAAATTAAAGTACTTTTTTGGGGTGTTCTTAAGTTTTTTCCTGGGATTTTTTGACACATTTGTCCTTTGGGGGGCTGTCCCAATGGTTCTGGGTGGTTTCCTCACCTTTGCACCCCAAAATAAAAATTTTGTACTTCTTTTCACCTACTATTCAGAGGCAAATCTTTTTCGCCTATTACATTGTATTGACTTTCCGCGCAGGCGAAAACCGTCTGGAATTGAATATGGAGATAAGTTCCGACCTGGAGAAAAGACGCAATCTGCGATACTTTTTTGTGGAAAACGGCTTTTCGCTTCTGATTGAATACGGCCCTTAGTTCACAAACTATACATGTCACATTTCACAAACAGAATACAGAAAATCATTAAATTCATTCAAAGGTATGTAACTAGCTTTATGTGTATATAACTACAATACAAATACATATATATCCAATAGTCTGATAACAAGACAGAAGGTCTTCCAAAGAGTCTAATCCTCTTTAGGCAGTAATCCTACTGAACCTTGACGATGCGAATAAAAGTTCCTATACCGTATGAGATTAGATTGTCCAGTACAATTGTAAGGTTCACAATTATGCACTATTGTAATGTCAATATCCCGGCTCTATATTTACATTTATAGTGCAACTGGTATTCTCCCAAATATATATATATATATATATATATATACATACAGTATATAACACTCCTTACAAATCCATTTACATATAGGTCTACATATGAAATAAAGCCAGTGCTATATTTATCTGTTTAATTATAACGAATACCTTCCAAAGCAGATAATAAGAGTTTCTAATGTAGCTAAGTTGTATCTTATTGTCTCAAAGCCCAAATAGCTACTAAGTCACCCATTATTGTAATAATACATTTTGCTCCTAACTTAAACCACTAACTAGAAATAAACACTCGGAGGCATATGTGGAATTTAAAGAGGACACAGCCGAAAATATATTTATCAAATTGGAGTTTGTAATTGAAAGATCGTGGCAGAAAAAGCAGCGCTCCTGGGCCACATCCCAATAAAGTATTTGACTAAATAAAGAGGACGGATCCCCGCCCTAGCGTAAACTGGCCTGAAATGGTACCACTCTCCTCTAATTGGCATAGCCTTGACCCCTCCCTAAGATGATGGCCTAGCCCCCCCCTTAGGAAATTACTAACTCGCCGCTATCAAAAAGAAAATGCCACTCAGGCACTCTTAGCGCCATAATAGGCCGCTCAGGAGCACTGCTTTCCGCCAAAGCTCGGATGAATTAACCAAGCCCCGCCACTCATCTAGAAATTTCTCAAACTTCGAGGAAGTTGTACAGGTCCATAATGAACCATTCTAAACCCAAGCCCGTGAGATGCACTGCATCGGGCCTATAAAAATTCTCCTCCTCATATCTTAAGCATGGATGCTTGATCGTGTGCCCTCCTGCTTTGATGACAAACCTGGAAACTGCTGCATTGACCTTCTTGCGCACCCTATACAATGCTGCACCCCCTTGAGACCCTCTCCAAAAATGCCTGGGAACTATGTCTGACCACACTAAATTTACCCCTGGCCATCTATCAATTATTGTCTGCCAATCCCTCGTAATTGCATGGATAAGCTCAATGCGTTTACAAGTACCCAGATCGTTACCTCCTAAATGAACCACCATCCAATCAGGGGTCCCAAATCTAGCTTCTGCCAACCACAATGCATTTAAAAGGCCGGACCAGCGCATAACCCTTACTACGAACCACTGCACCTTGCCAACACCTAACAAGTTCCGGGCCTGAAAGGCCAAAGTCTACTTGCTAGCCCAGTAAATATATGAATGGCCTATGAACCACAGCCGACAATTAAGTTGCCCACACACATAGCGATTTTTCACCCAATTTGAGCGATTTCGACGAATCGCGTAGATGAATCGTGCAAAAAAAGCCCAAATCATGAATTTCTACTGACAATCACGATGCAGATGCGCGTCCCTGCTCGTCATATCAAGTATCTTCTGATCTGGCGTGCTGTAGGCCAGATTTGCCAATCCGGGACACGATGGGTGGCGATCGTGAGGGTTTTCTTTACTCACGATGAATCGTACAATTCATCATACAATGCGAAATTTTACTGACAGGAGCCTGGACACGCCCCTCCGCCATCTTGTGCAGCATCGTGTATGAAAAAGAAGGAAGCACAGTCGGGAGCCTGCACACTGTTTTTTTTGGGGAAGTTTGGTGAGTATTTGTTCTTTATAAATGTAACCACACTGCCCACCAATGTGTGTCACCCACCTAGAAACGCATGACCCATGCCACCGCCCACTGGAATGAAGTGGGCAGTGGCTGGGTCATGCATTAAGCTCCCACTTCCCATCAATGTGTGCCACCCACCTAGAAATGCATGACCCAGCCACTGCCTGCCGGAATGAGGCGGGTGGTGGCTGGGTCATGCATTAAGCTCTCACTGCCCACCAATGTGTGCCACCCACCTAGAAATGCATGACCCAGCCACCACCCGCCGGAATGAGGCAGGCGGTGGCTGGGTCATGCATTAAGCTCCCACTGCCCACCAATGTGTGCCACCCACCTACCCACTAACTGCCCACCAATGTAATGGGGGCCACCTAATAATTAATTAGAAAACACTTAAAATTTTTGCAAAAATGAATAAACAAGTATATTACAACAAGATAAACAAATACATTACAACAAGATTAACAATCATTTAAATAACATAAAATATTTGCAAAAACATGTTTAAAAAACACAATAGATTACATTTAAAAACACATCATTCCTTGTAAAACAGGGGACTTCAACCTTTGGCCCTCCAGCTGCTGTGGAACTATACATCCCAGCATGCCCTGCCACTGTTTGGAAATAACAGCATGCTGAAACTGTGCCACTGTATCCTGGGATCTGTAGTTCCACAACAGCTATAGGGCCAAAGGGTGAAGATCCATGCTGTAAAAGAAAGAAAATCATTAAAATACCAAAAAATAAACACGACATTCCTGTACGACATTCCTGTAAAAGAAAACACGATTACAATACCATACCAAACATTAAAAACCTGTAAAAAAGAAAATATAAAAAAATGTAACCGTAACAACAGAAAATATAACAAAACTGTCTATATTGGGGACTTCCGGTGGGCGGACCTTGCAGATGGCCGCATTTTAGAGAGCTCTCGCTCCCTTCACATATTGGTGCTGATAAACCACCCACAGCGCCGGGAGCAGTGATGCGCGGACATCAGCGCGACAATAGGAGATAGCGGTGGGTAAGTGGAGATTATTCCCGGCTCCCCACCATCACCATACCGCCGGAGTTTAGGTGCAGAACAGAGCACCACTAATCGCGGCCGCCATTTTGGATCCGGACGGATCACGCAGCCACCTCCCTTGTCTCCTCTTCCCCTCAAGTGTAGCATCGGAAGGGTCACCTACCTTCCAGCCTCTCTGATTTCACTGGCCCCCTGTGTCACAAGTGCTAAATAAGTGCTGTAGTGTGGGCAGTGCATTGTATTAGCCCACGGCCGCCATCTTGGGATTGGCAGGGCTCTGTAGCTGCTGTCCCTGCAACACATTTCTATACAGAGCCATAGCTGATAATTTTTCTGGATCTCCAAAGGTACTATATCTATATCAACTCTCCCTGCTGGTCAGGATTATTCAGTTTTTCTTTTTTGCATATTAAATATAATCAATTTTCCTAATAAAGTCCATTATCTGAGATTTATACATGGATAAACATGTGATCAAAATACAGAAGGGTGGTAAGGGAGGTCCAGGTGTCAGAAACAGAGAGACCAGAACCACAGCATCTATCACCTCTAGTCCTCCTACTTCCCCGGCTGGGGATGATATTATGGATGGCATGCCTGATCCTTCCAAATTCAGTGCTGCGTCTGTGGCCAAAGTACAGGAAATCTCGGACCTTCTCTCACCATTGCTTGATAAAAAGTTGGCGGGTCTGAAAGAGGCGATAGATTCGGCTGTAACACAGCTTCGCGAGCATAGTGTGTGGTTTGATGAAGCAGAGCAGCGCATTTCAAATCTTGAAGACGATCTCACTACGGCCAAATCGGTAATTGAAACGCAGGAAGCTTCTATTGTCACCATGAAGGAAAAGCTGGAAGATTTGGAGAATCGTAACCGCCGCAATAATTTACGTCTGATTGGCTTACCTGAATCTGTCAAACAGCGGGAACTTATGGACTTAGGGCCTGATTCAGAGCCGTTCGCTATTTGCGGTCGTTCGTTCAAAAACAAGGGGTGGCTATTCAAATGATCAGTTCGCAAATTGCAGTCTGTTCACACCTCTAAGTCTGAATGAGCGAGCAAAACATACGCTCGTTTATTTGTTAAAAACGCCCCCTGGCCGCACGCACCATACGTCATGTCCGCTATTTATTAGATTAATCGAGTACATCAACCAGCGTATGAACTGCTCGCTATTCTTGTGGTTGGTTTTTGCTACCACAATCTTGCGAGCAGTTCTGGCTATAAAATAACCCAGTGACGTGGTCAATGACGCTGCTGTATTAATTATGCACACCCATAAAACGCCCGTTTTGACCTTTAAGCACGCCTGCGTTCGGATCTCCACTCCCCATTTTCAAGCACCTTCCCCTGTTACCACCCACATACGCCTCATTCTGTCACTCAAAATAGCAGGCATTCGCTATATTGCGAGCACATGAATTTCGGCCGCACTGACTGGTTCGCGCATGCGTATAACGATCCGTACGCATGCGCAGATGTGCGAACATCGCTCGGAACGAGCGTACTGCCGCTAGCGAGTGGCTCTGAATGAGGGCCTTAGTTTCCACCTGGCTTCCTCAGGAGTTGGGTTGCAGATCTACATCAGGCCCTATACTGATCGAACGTGCACACAGAATTGGTTCCTTAATTATATGGATAAAGTCAGACTGATGGAGGCTTATCGTAAATTTCAAAATCTATCCTATAAAAGGGACAGGTTGCTTCTCTTTCAAGATTTTTCTTATCAAGTGGCAATGAAACGAAGAGAATTTTCACCGATATGCAAGTCGCTTTTTGATGCTGGAATCAGATTTGCTCTCCTCTACCCAGCTAAGCTTAGAATACAACATGATGGCAAACAGTATTTCTTTGATTCGGTGTCCCCGGCAAAGACATTTGTTAATTCTCTTTCGTAATCTAACATACTCTCATCTGCCGATGAACATTGAGTTAATGCTTAAATCGCAAGTATTATATTACTCACATATGCCTCATTATGTCATTAATATTTGTTAATGAGAAATTAATTCTCATCTATTTTTGCATATTATGTGTACTTCTTACTATTTTTCTGGAAAACTCTGTTTCCCCTAAATTGTTTCTTTTTATTATTTGTTTTGATTTTGAATTTTTTATATTTTTTTTCATATCTGGAATATAGTTACTGGTTATTATTGGCCACAATGGCCTTATGTTTGGGTTCAAAGAAAAACACAAAATGGTAGAACTGTATCATTTTGGCGTAAATATGATTGGTTAAATGTAGGGGTAATGGGATTGAGAGACCGCGCGTTTATAATAACAATGGCGTCCCTACTCGCTGAGACATGGGATGCTATGGTATTGGTTGATAACTGGAATTCCTTGGATACACCTGTTAATTATAAAGATCGTATAAAATTCCTCACTTGGAATGTAGAAGGTCTTAACACACCGCTGAAACGGCGGAAGGTATTATAATACCTACAGAGACTCAAACCAGATGTGGCTGTGCTTCAGGAAATGCACTAGGGGGGAGGGGGATCCAAATACGCTAAGGAGCAATTGGTTGAATGAATACATAGCAGCTTCATATACATCCAAACGAAGAGGTGTGGTTCTTCTTTTACGCAAGTCCCTTAAATACAATATACTTGATAAATTGTGTGACCCTGAGGGTAGATTTCTATTTGTTAAAATATAGCTGGAAGGGGTTTTGTATACTATTGTCACCATATATGCACCAACTGGTCCTAACAGTGTTTTTTTTACGGATTTATATGTTCAAATACAGGATTGGGCCGAAGGGACCATTATTTTAGGGGGGGATTTTAATACTACTCTCAACCCACTATTAGACAGGTCAGGTGATGGGGGAAGGGGCACTATACCTAAGGTTTTAGATTTTCTTATATCTTCTCTCCAACTCTCTGATCCCTGGAGGTATCAACACCCAGTGGAGCGCGATTATACGTTTTACTCACACCCACTCACACATCCTCCAGGATTGATTATTGGCTTCTTCCTACAAATCTCCTTCCTAAAGTTTATGATTCTAAAGTAGAAAATATAGCTATTTATGATCACGCCCCCCAACATGGTTCTCCTTATCCCTTCCTACACCAAAACCTTCCTCCTTTAATTGGAGATTTCCCTCCTATTTATATAATTGCCCTGATTTCAAGCTATATTTTGAACAACAATACGGGAATTATGTCAACGATAATAATCAACATATTGAAGATATCAATTTGTTTTGGGCAGCATCCAAGCCGGTCTTGCGAGGCTCGATCATAGCTTATGTTGCCGGAAAACGTAAGAAACTCTCTCAAAAATTTCAAGATATTAGTACAGCTCTTTCTACATCTTATACAAACTTATTAAGGTTTAATACCCCAGAAACTCGTCAGATTTATATTGACACTAAAAATTTATATGACACACTATATACAGAAAAAGCCCAATGTTCTTTAGATTACCAGAAGCATCGTTACTTTAAGTGGAGAAACAGGGCAGGGAAACTGTTGGCCAATGTGGTTAGAAATCAGCGTCCTCAGGTTAACATTTCAAAAATTGTCTCGGAATCTCATATTCTTACCTCCACTTCTGATACAACAAATTCCTTTTTGGATTACTTTAGAAATTTATACACTGCACCACCAGACAACCAGATTTTAGGTATGGAATTTTTAAAGTCGGCAGGTTCCCCTATATTAACTGAGGAGGAGCAGGAGATACTGACTGATTTAATTTCTGAACAAGAAATCTTGACGGCTATTGGACACTCAGCAATTGGTAAAGCTCCGGGCCCTGATGGGCTTAGTGCAGAATATTATAAATTATTATCTCCATCTCTTACTCCTCATTATTTAAAATTGTTTAACTCTATTCTCTCTGGCATAGCTGCTCCATTTTCTTTTAATGAAGCCCGTATAATAATGTTACCTAAGCCGGGCAAAGATCCAACATTAGTACAGTCTTACCGTTCCATATCTTTATTAAATCAGGATTTAAAGTTATTATCCTCCATTATGGCACAAAGATTACATATGCTTTTACCCAAGTTACTCCATACATCACAATCTGGCTTTGTAAAGAATAGATCTTCAGTACATAACATTCGTCAGGTAATAGAAGCCATAACGCAATCGCTAAAAAAACTCAGAGGATACGTCTCTTTTGGTCAGTTGTGATGCTGATAAAGCATTTGACTGTGTGTCCTGGCCACATTTGTTACGCGTCTTTCATTTTCAAAATTTTGGCCTAAATTTTATATGATTTTTTAATTCATTATATAATACCCCCACAGCATTTCTCACCATTAATGGTGAGAACTTTCAATTATATCGCGGTACAAGACAAGGGTGCCCTTTATCTCCCTTATTTTTTAATTTAGCATTGGATCCCCTTATTCGACATTTTTATTTGCAGACTGAATGGAAAGGGATTCGACTTTCCCAGGTTTTATGCAACTTTTACATGATTTTGAAATTATGCCAGGATTTGTGATAAATAAGTTTAAGACAGAAGCTTTAGCCTTACATGATGGTGCCCAGGCTGCCTGGAATGGTTCTTTTCCTTTCAGATGGGCGAATACCTCTTTGACTTATTTAGGTTTACATATACCTGTCAATCCCTCTGATCTCTACATGGGTAATTTTCCTGCTGTAATATCCCGTATTATTGCTGACTTTCAGGCCTGGAAACATTTGCCACTGTCTTACATAGGTAGATGCCACTTGATAAAAATGATCTCTTTTCCTAGGTTGCTATACCCAATACAAATGTTACCCATACTTTTAAAAGATTCAGATCTAAAGTTATTGAATAAAGCTATGAGCAAGTTTATTTGGGCGGATAAAAAACCAAGAATATCCTTATTCAAATTAAGTCAATCCACACAATTGGGAGGTATTAACCTTCCCTGTATAAAAAGCTATAATCTAGCTGCAAACTACCATTATGCAGTTGATTGGTTACAGAATTCTGAAGAGTTTGCTAATACTGGCTTGGAACAAGCCTTTTGTCCTGACATTACACTCTCTAGCCTATTACATATGAGACCCACAGATTTTCCTTTCTCGGTTACTAATAATTTGTTGTTAACCACTACATGTACAGCCTGGCGTCTATCTAGTATATGGTATATCAACATATAACACTTTTTTACCCATATATTATAATACAAGGTCTCAAGGATTCTCTGCTTTACATCATACTTTAGTGCGTTTTTGGGGTTCAGGGGGTCCGAGACTGGTTTATCAAGTTTTGGATGGACAGACACTTAAAATTCTTACATATGAAAAATTACAAGAAATATTTCCTCAGATAACTATTCCTTTATTTACATATTACCAACTTAGAAGTTATGTGACTAACACTCTCTCCAAACTAACAGATTCTGACAAGACACATACATTAGACACAGTGTTGAGTAGTTGCTCAGGAAGAAGTTGCTCTACCTCATATTTGTATTCTCAAATTAAAAGATCTATAGATTTGGAAAAATTACAGTCAGGTATTGTTAAATGGAAGATTGATTTTCCTGACATTCCACTTAATGATGTTCTTCAAGCTTTTATTCGTCTAAATAAAATACTTATTTCCGCTTCTTACACAGAAATGCATTATAAACTGCTACATCGTGCTTACTACACACCCAGGTTGCGCTTTTTGATGGGGGCCTCCAATGACTCTAAGTGCTTCAAATGTCAAGCTTTAGAAACAGATCTTTATCACTGTATGTGGAATTGTCCTGAAGTTAAAAAATTTTGGCTTATAATCCAAACTTATATTAAGGATGTTTTAGGTAAACTATTAATATCTATCCCGAATGGGCCCTATGGGACATATACCTTGATCAAAACTTACCTAGACCACCACTGGGTCAACGAATTTTGTTAGCTAAAATTGCAGCAGCAGGAAAGAAGACCATCCTGTCTCAGTGGATATCCACAGATACTTTGATGTTACCTTTGTTAATATCTCGTATTTCCTATTTGTTCCATATGGATTGGCTTGAAATGTCAATTAACAAGGAAAAAAAGGTCGAAAAGTTTTTCGAGACATGGTTACCATATGTTTGTACGTTACCTGCTGAGACAAAAGATAATTTACACCAAGCGGTGAGGTTAACTACTTGGTACAACCTAGAAGTTGTTTCAACAGGAGGCCCACCCTTCTAAAGAAATTATTTGGTTGACACATGGTGGTTGTTGGTGATACGTGCGATTCTCTCAATCCGTTTACTTCTGACAACCTGTTATATATATGTGTATTATGGTAAATATAAAGTGTATCTGTTTATACATTTGATTGTGATGCATTTTGTATTATATATGTTTTATTAATGTATACAGTTTACCAATAAAATATTTTGGGGAAAAAAAAAAAACTGTCTATATTGCATACAGTTCAGTTCACAGTTTGGGTTGCCTACAGGTCAGTGCACATTTTGGTTAATGCAGCCTATTACTTGCTGTCTAATGATAAAAAAAAAAAATTGTGAGGACATAGGGCCTGCTCGCAAGCGGGTCGATGATCGGGCAGTGCACATGCACGGCGTGTACACTGCGCATGCACGAGCCCCGCAGCGAGTGAGAAATTCACTCGCTCTGGGGCTCGCTACAAGTGGGGTGGCTGTCGATGTTGATCGACAGCTCGCCCCGTTTTGGAGGCGGGGTGGGAGGGGGTGGCTGGACACATGGAGGTGTTCCTGAAGGAACGCCTGCCATTTGTGGGCGGCCCTACTGACATCACCAGTAATGTCAGTAGTGAGCTTCCGGCTCTATTAGAGCCGGAAGCTCACTGGGGCTTGTGGAAGACGAGACCCTACCACAAGGGTCTCGTCGCATGCGCGATGGTCGTGACCATCACCTGGCCGCTCACAATAGCTGTGGGTTGTCACCCACAGCTTAGCGAGCGGCCAGAAGGCTGGGCCCAAAAAAAAAAACTACCCTTCAGACCTGCGAGCTGCCTCCGGCAGCAAGCGGGTCTGAATCAGGGCCTTAGTGTGCACGTGTTTTTTGGCCACAGTGGCTCTGTATTGTTCCAATGTTGTTGTAGTATTGTGTACACAAGATGGCTGCTATGCAGCACAGTTTTCTGTCTGATTGGCACTGTTATTATATAGTGTTGTTTACACAAGATGGCTGCTATGCAGCACAATTTTCTGCCTTATTGACACAGTTAAAAAGTAAAATTTAAAACAATATTAAAAACAAATAAATTTTATTTTTTTTCTTTAAACAAGAAACCAATGCCTGGTGTGTTTTTCTGCTTACCTTGCAATGCTGGTACTGTAGCACTTTAACGATCGCTTTGCAGGTCTCCGGAATGATGACGCCCAAGGAGGTGAGATGAGTGTCCCAAACTTCAGGTCTTCAAAATGACCGTCCTGTAGCCAGATACCTCAGGGAAGCCACCAGTCTCTCTTCAGCAGAGATTGCCCTCCGTCACCTTGTGTCCTGTCTCAGGATGTGGGGGTCACCAGATGCAGCAATTCCAGGAAGGTGGCATCATCCATGCGCAGGTAGTTCCGATAGTCCTCTGGGTTGTTCTCCTTGATCTCCATCAGCAGGGACATGTGAGAGCGGGTATCCTTTTGTAGCAGCCACTCCTTAGTCCAGCATGCTCTCATCCTTCTTCGCTGGGCCCTCTTACTAATCTCCCGAACCCCAGCTTCGGCAACCAACACTCTATACTGATAGGGAAGGGACGCATCATTACAGAATTCAGGAACAGGATAGAATGCAGGTAGGTAGCACACACTTGCAGGTAGAATAAACTTTGTAAAAGGCAAGCCAAATACAAAGAGCACAGTAGCAATGTACAGGATTTAGCAGGAATACACCTAGCCTCACTACTAGCAGAGCAGAATGTGCACAGAGTTTAAAGGACGTCTGCTTTTTATACTCCCTAGCTAGCCCTTCCCATTGTTATGACTATTTAAATTTCCCACCAATTGTCAAGAGCCTTTTTTTTCTTTTGAACTCACGATTTATGTTGCCCGATCTCACGATGCGTATGATCCGAACGATCGTGAAACATATTGGGTTAGAATTTTCCAAAATCGTGATCACGACGGAAAGCAAGCTCCCGTGAGAGTTCACAGGGAAATCGTACAGGATATCGGATCGTAAGCACATCGCTATATGTGTGGGCACCTTTAGTCATCCCGGGAGTACCTGCAAAAAGGGTTAATCCCATCAGAATTGGTAACAAATATTAAAATAACCTAGCCAGGGAAAGGAAAACAAATAGTTGGGTGACCCATCTTGAGGGGGAAAAACAGAAAACCTCTGTGAGGATAAAATTGAACCCCCCCCCCCCCCACCAAGGTCCATAGCGGTAGTAGGCATTAGGCCCCTACCGCCAACAAACTCGCTAGGAGCGTGGTGAATCATGCAGCTTATCCCCCCGCAAATAAGTTTTATACGCAGAAGATTTCCATCGCCCCAATTGTTTTAAAGTGTCAACGGAAGCGCCCGCTGCTGCGCATGTTGTTGCCCCAATTCTAAAGGAGTGCGTACCAAACTTTACTAAAGGTAAATCTAGTGCAATCAAGCAATTTTGAAATACCCTAGTAAACTGAAACTTAGACAGCGGAATCCGGTCAGCGTGGACAAGCCACTGAGCGCCACCCGAGGGACGTATTCTGTTAAATTGGTCGGCCCAACTCACCGGATTGAGGAGTACATCTGCGTGCGCTGGAATAGAAATCCATTTCCCTTTAGCTAACTGACCCATTTTAGATTTGTGAATGCGGTATAAAATTAGATCCTTTTTTAATACCACGTTACTAAAAAGCAAACCTGACGATACAGAGGTCTTATTAACCGCCACCAATTCCCCAATTCTAAATGCACCAAAATAAGCTAAGGAGAATGACAAACTAAAGAGCGTTGCTTCGTACTTGCCTGCTGCGACCCCAGAAACCGCAACTATGAGTTCCCTTAGGAGAGTGGGATCTATGGGACGCCTCGTATCCCCTACCACTACATGCTCCTTCACCCAACCCCTCATCACCTTAGTTAACAAAAAGGATTTCGTGGGGTCCGATTCCCCATATAACTTCGAAAAATAAGAAATGCCGGATAAAGCAGCCGATATGGCAGCTTTAGAACGGCCTTGCTTGTGCCTATCCCAAATGAACTGTAACATGCAGTCATGGATCGGCTTACCTCCCTCCCGCATGGAGGCCCGGAAGCCTTGCCAATCCTTCCAAGCTGCCGAATAAGTCCTCAGCGTACTCAGGGCCAATGACATCAATGCGAGTCCTACGATGCCGGCTTGACAATCTGCCAGACATGCAGAGGACAAGTTAAGCCGCGTGAACTAGCGAACGGAGCAAGAGCCCTAAATCTATTCCACTGAAAATGCGACAAGGAATCTGCGATATTATTCTCAACCCCTGGAACGTGACGAGCCCGGAACTCAATATTCTGGTGCAAACATAAAAGGGTTAAATGCCTTAATAAGCACAAGGCCGGAGGTGATTCCGCCCTCTGATTATTAACAGCGTGCACTACTCCCAAACTATCGCACCAGAAAATTATACTCTTATTGGAAAGCTTGCCGGACCACAGTTCGACGGAGACCACGATTGGAAAAAGTTCCAAAAGCAGCATGTTCGCCGTTAGACCAATCCTCTTCCAAAAATCGGGCCAATGTTCTGCACACCATTCGCCCTGCAAAAATGCTCCAAAACCTAACGAACCTGACGCATCCATGAATAGCTGAAGATCGCAATAATCCACCGATACTGGGAGCCAAATTTGCACTCTGTTAAACTCCCTCAAAAACATAAGCCATACCCATAGGTCCTCCCGCATGTCGTGTGATATGCGAATCAGGTGGTGGGACTTTTTAACCCCTGCAGTAGAGCACTCTAAATGACGACACAAAACCCTGCCCGTGGGGATCACTCTGCAAGCGAATTTCAAAAGCCTAAGAGAGATTGCAGTTGCCTAAGCGAAACTTTCTTCGCCAAAACAACCGACTCCAGTAGATCCCTTAGCTTCCTAACCTTTTCTAACGGTAAACGGCAAATACCCAACATGTTATCGATTTCTATTCCCAGGTAGGATAAGCGGGTAGTTGGACCTTCTGTTTTCTCTTGCTTTACGGAAACCCCTAACACGGAAAACAATGCTTGCAAGAAAAAGAGCAAGTCCTTGCAAACCGAGCTGCCTGCCGGACCTACCAATAAGAAATCATATAGGTAATGAGCTACGCCCCTGTGGCCCATACCTGCCTGCACGCACCATTGTAAAAAGGAACTGAAACGCTCGAAGAATGAACATGAGATGGAACAACCCATCGGAAGACATCTGTCGATGTAATACTGTGCGAGTTTAAAACCCATCTATTTAAAGGAATCTGGGTGAAGGGGCAACAGTCTGAAAGCCGATTCGATATCCACCTTTGCCAACAATGCTTGCCCACCAAAACCCTGTACAATTGCTAGGGCCTGTTTGAAAGACTGGTAACTTATGCTGCAATCTTCCTCATTCAGAGCGTCATTGACTGACCCTCCTTCTGGGTAAGAAAGGTGTTGGATTAACCGAAACTTGCCCTGTTCCTTCTTCGGAACCACGCCCAATGGTGAGATACAGAGGCCCTTCAGGGGGAGAGAGGAAAAGGGGCCGCACATGCATCCCAACTGCACCTCTGCTGCCACTTTACGCATGGCCACAACTGGATGCTCCCTCACTGACTGCAAATTTTTATTTGCAACCACACAAATATCCCGAGTTAAAGGGAGACGAAAACCGTACTTAAAACTGTCAAGCAAAAACGCTGCATGTATTTTGAGGGAATAGCAGCCTAACCACTTCTCCAACTCAATTAAAACGATGGGTGATGGTGCCTTACTTAGTACCACTTCGTTGTTCCCCGCGTTGCTCCCCCCAGCCTGCCCCGGAATACCCACCCCGGGAGCAGTCTTTGGCCGGGTGCCCGCTACCGCATAGCATGCAGATGTACCGATATCTACAACCAGCACCTCTGCTGCACTGGGCATTATTGAATGCATAACATCTCCCGCGACCGCCCCCCCATTGGGGCGAAGCGCGCCGGAAAGGCTGTTTTCCTGGCCACGCTGGAGTCCATGGGCACTTTGTTCTGTTGATTGACTTCCACCCATAGTTTGACGTCTTTGAAGCCAAATTGGAAAACATCCTGACCCTCTTGTTTCTTTCTAAAGGTCTCATCGTATTGACGCCACGCAATCCCTTTGACCAAGTTATACATGCTATGGACTAATTGCATGTATTTTAACACATTCAAATATTCACCTGGCCTGGTCTCCAAGTAACATGCCGCAAAAACGTACATGCCTGACAACCAATTAACATATGATCTTCTGGTTTCCTCAGCTACTGCGCCTGCCGACTTTGCCTGATCAAGTGCCTTTATCATCGGCCGTAATGGTGAACATGTCTACGAATTTACCTTTTCTAATGCGCTCTCTCACCTTTGAACTGAGGGCCTGATTCAGAGCCGGACGCTCTGACCAGAGCGCTCGCTCTGAATCAGGGCCCTCCTACCTAAAAATGGAGCGGCCTCCTGGCCGAACGCATAGCTGTGGGTGACCACCCACAGCTTATGCGAGCGGCCAAAATGATGGTCGCGATGGTCAAGACCATCGCAACCATCGGGCTTGTGACGAGACCCTTGCGGTAGGGTCTCGCTGCCGCAAGCCCAGGAGTGCTTTTGGCTCTATCAGAGCCAAAAGCACTCCCACTGACATCACTAGTGATGTCAGTGGGGCCGGCCCCAGACGGTAGGCGTTCCCATGGGAACGCCTCCATCTGGGCAGCAACGCCCCCGGCACGCCCACCAAAGGGGGCGTGCTGTCACTCACCATCGACAGCACGCCCTCTTTGGTGCGAGACCCATAGCGACAGCTTGGCTGTTGCTATGCAGGTCTCGCACATGCGCACGAAGTAGCTCCCTCCGTCGTGCACATGCGCATTAGGGCACCATCGACCCGCTTGCGAATAGCCGTGTTCGTGCAATGAACCACGTCCCCTGTCGCATCTGGCACCTTAGCTGCGGAAACCACTCTAGATTTTTTTGGGCTATCTCGCTTCCCTTTCATCTTTTGCGCTAAATATTTCATAAACTTACACGGCCTATATGCAGACAAGCAAACAAGGAGGTGATACTCAGCCAGCTTGAAACTGCAAAGAGGAAAATGGTTCCTCAAGCCTGGCTATTTATGTAACTAGCAGAGGCCTTGCCTCCTGCTACATTGCTAATAGGTTCAATAATTTGATTGACAAGTCCTAGCTGTGCCCTCTCTATCCTTTAACCCCCTAACTGACCAAACTAGCAAAACTCCAAGTATTTGGAATCTTTTCTGTTCCACTAGAAGCAGTCTCTGATCTCCCTTAGGATTCTTGTTCTGTCCTTGGGATACGGTAACTCCTCTTTCTTTGAGTTATTGATTATGCTAATGGAATGAAGATAAGCTCCATAGCATATATCGGTTTAATCAGTTCCCCAGTTCAAAATACTATAAATAATGTCCTTTAGGCGATGCCTTGGCTTAAAAGGACACTCCTAAACTGCTCTTTGTCATACTTGCCGACATTCAGCTCACTCCTTCCGAGAGGGGCACAATTGCGGTTTTGGGGCACAATTGCGTCATCGCGGCCCCGCCCCCTCTTCACAATGCCAAAAATAAAGGCGTTGTGAAGCAGGGGGCGGAGCCACGACGACGTGATTCAGCACGAATCGCGTCATCGGGAACCCCTCTGCAGGGGTTTCTAGAAGTAGTCCGGGGGGCAGGCTGCAACTGGGAGGCTTGCCTGCCTTTCCGGGGGGTCGGGAGCGGCACCCGATTTTCGGGAGGGTAGACAAGCCTGCTCTTTGTAGTAATATAGATGGTGGGTGCTGTACAGATTATTACTCACAACCTCTGCAGTGCATATGCAGGTTCCCAATGTATTACCTACTGGCCTGGGTATAATCAGCCTTCAGCTGTCTGACAATCACGTCCTGATGGGGGGGGGGGTTGGACGGGTCTCTGTCTCCGCATGATCGCACACTGTCTGTGTGTCAATTGTACACAGACAGTGTGTCACTACTTACAGGCTGCAGCTGCACTGCTATGGAGCACTCGCGAGATGATGACGTCATCATCTCACGAGGCTCTCATCACCAGAAGGCAGCGCGGCTCTGTGCGGCAGCGGCGGGCGGGGCCTGAGGGATCGCAGACAGCAGTGATGCAAAAGGAGATGTGCCACTAGGCCATGCCTTTGGCGCGCGGATATCCCGAATGCAGTTCATCCAATGTTGAGAGGTATGATATTATATATATATATATATATATATATATATGTGCAGCCCTGCCCCTAACATTATGGGGTGGGGGGGGCCTGGAAAGTTACTGTACCGGGGCCCAGGATTTCTCTTGGCAGCCCTGGGTGTTTCGCTAATGGGGGAACCGCAGACTGGCCCTCAGCGCTACCCCAGCACCTTATATACCCTTCTCCTCCTGCCAAGCAACCGGTCTCTTCCCGCCCACGGCACGAGCCCCTCTCTCCTGTGCAGATTATTACTAATAGACTACCTAGTTGCTCGTGCCATTTTTAGCACTTTCGTACATTGTCTGGTGCCACTGCTGCTGACTTTACCTCAGAGGACCTAATATGCCTACAATGTAAACATATACAATACATGTAGGACCTCATTCAGAGCTGCTCGCTGCTGGCGGGTGCTCGCTCTGAATGTGGGCGTATTTTTTTTTTTTTCTCGTCCGCTCGTAAAGCTGTGGGAGACCACCCACAGCTTGTGCGAGCGGCCAGGAGACCATCGCGATAATCGCGACCATCGGGCTTGCGACGAGACCCTGGGGTAGGGTCTAGCTGCCGCAAGCCCGAGTGAACTTCCTGCTCTAATAAAGCAGGAAGTCCACTACTGACATCACTAGTGATGTCAGTAACCGTTCCCAACAAACGCCAGGCGTTCTTAAGGGAACGCCTGCGTTTGTCTGGCCACCCCCCCTACCCGCCCACAAAACGGGGTGAGCTGTCAATCAACATTGACAGCCGCCCCGTCTTATTGCGAGCCCCGTAGCGACTGAACTTCAGTCGCTCAGCGGGGCTCGCACATGCGTACGCCGGATGTGGCGCATGTGCAGGGAATTAACATCGAGCCTCTTGCGAGCGCACAGCGTTTGCAAGCGGCTCTGAATCGGGCCCATAATACACTCCCTATACATACATTTTACCTCATACAATTAAATATATTCTAGATATACTGTATATATTCCCTATCTATATTACAGTGACAATCCTTTCTGAATAAATAACATCTGAACACAAGACTTTATTCAATATTTACTTGGAAGTATATACCAAGTATACATATATGTTTACATACATTTTCCTATATATTAGCCATACATAAAATATGGCTACATATATTTATATACGTATAGTCATGTTGTATATACGTATGTTGTCTCCATATCCATAGTTCATAAACAGTCCCTAAAAGTATATTTGTCCCAAAAAATTCTATATATATATATATATATATAATTTGCATGTAGATGGGCATCCGGATATAAAGTCAACTGCCAGGGTGCCATCCTAGATGCAATGTACAAAAAAACGGTCCACTTCTGCACCCTGATGACAAAGCCTGTCCGGCTTTGAAACGTCGGCTCAATAAAATATGCACTTCACTTTTTGAAATAGTCCAGATGAGTGCCGCCTCCTTCTATTTGGAAGACCGTTTTTATATATATATATATATATATATATATATATATAGTCATATTTGGCTTGAAGAGCCTGCACACTGCATGCGCCGAGTGTCAAGCATCTGGTTTTTCCAAGCTTAGTACATCTCCGATAATACATACCTCATACCTTTCTTTCTAGGTGACTAAGCTATACAATATTGAACGCAATCCAAATTCATCCTGTACTTTTTGCATGATGCCGAAACGAACAGACAAACAAATTCTTACAAAGTCCCAAGGAGTACATTTCTACCCAAAAATGTATAAGTATAGACACAACCATTACAACTATATTCTAAGTAAGGGATAATTGAATATGCATCATTCAATTACAATGGTTAAATCACTCCTCCATGTATGAAAGTATTTAGCTGAGATCACTGGTGGAGATTTGGGTCATGGAAATTGGCCATCAGAAACATTTTAGATTAGTCAGAGGTTACCTAATCAGAGAACTCTGACGTAGTGACCCCATGCTGTTGGAGAGCATCTCCTGTGCATAATAGCAGAGAAAACTGACATGTACACTGCAAAATTATACTCGAGCTTCATAGAAAATGCAAGAAACTTCCAAAGGTGAAAAAATACAAAAAGCAAAATATATTAATGACCAAGTAACATGTTGTCCACTTCCTCAGTATTACCAACCCTTTGTAGAACATTTAGTATAGAAAACATCTGCTTCACTTAGGCTGAAATTATTATTCTGTGTCACATACAGGGCTCTATTTACTACAATTCGCATATCCACTACAATCCGCGACCCCCCCCTCCCCCCCCGCAACCCCCCCCCTCCCTTCATTACACTTACCTGCACCTCCTGGCCTCCGGTGATCTTCTCCGGGCTTCCCGATCAGGTGATCTCCCATACTGCACTGGGGCCCGATCACCTGATGATCGGGCCCCAGTGTACTATGGGAGACCAGCTGACCGGAGAGGAGCCATCACCGGAGGCAGAATCACCGGTCCCTGGATTCAGGTAAGTAAAAAAAAAAATGTTTCATTTTTTTTTTTTCTTTTTTTTACAGCAATCAGCTTGCGGTCTATTTAGACCACATAGCTGATTACTGGTACCGGCTCCCGCCTCTGCTCTCCCCGTTAGAGCAGAGTGGGAGCCCGGTAACCGGGGGAGACCCTGGATAACGCCACCTCCAGGTGGCGTTATTATCACAGGGCTTCCCCCGGTATTTTTTTACAATTTATTTTTAGTAACTTGCACACAGATAACATTTCCCATTACAATTATGGGAAATGCGATCTGCTTTACTAAAAATAAGTGATACTGGGGGTTGGAGTAGAATTTTACTAATTCTACTCCAATTGCCCTGTAATAAATACAGGTGAAACTAAAATAATGTGAAAAGGGTGTGAAAACACCCTTTTTCACTTTATTTTAGTAAAAATAATGTTAATAAATAGAGCCCATTGTCAAATACCTAATCCAACCATGGCTTTGAAACGTGTATTCACATCTGTATGTTATAGAATGGCTTTTCAGTAGAATGGCGTAATCAGTTGTCCCCATTTTTGGGCTTCTGCTTAAATGGTGAGATTGCATGTTCTTACACTAGATAAGCAAGAGCTCTAAATTTCAGACCATATTCTTGCATAGAATTGCATTCTCAGTTATGCAGTATTATTTTGTGGTTGTGTTGCAACATTTATTACCTGGAGCAGTACGACCTCTCCAAAAGAAGGGCACATTTGTAAACCCTGTTCTTTAATTATGTCAATGACATAATTAATTGTGTATTGTTCTAGGGAGTCTGACATTACCAAGGAGCGGATCCAGAAGATTTTGGCAACTGGCGCTAATGTCATCCTTAATACTGGTGGGATTGATGACACGTGCCTCAAGTATTTTGTGGATACCGGTGCCATGGCTGTACGGAGAGTCTTGAAAAAGGTTCTGAAACACGTTGCTAAAGCAACTGGCAGTAAATGTTTTGTTTTTCCCCTGTTTATATATTAAACCTTAAACAGTGTAATCATTTTGTGGAGTCAGCTTTTTCGGAAAAGTGATACTTTTCCCCCTACAGGTGACTTGTCCATAAGGATTTTCTCACACTACACTGCCCCCCTCTCTATTCCCCCCTCTCTTTTACCCCAGACACCACTCACCCTGCCCCATGGCCACTGGTGTCTGCTCCCACTGGTCCATTCTGGAGGAACCCCCTGCGGCAAGCAGTATCCGATCTGGCTCCCCCCACTGTGGCCGCCGGCAGTGTCCAATCTGGCCAAACCCCCCTCCATTCGGCAGCATGGGGGGAGTGCACATCATCAGTGACATAGTGGGTACACACTGCCTAATATGGACGATTTGTCTTTCAATCCGTTGGATCGGACAACATATTGTCTAGTGTGTACCCAGCTTAACACACCTACCAGACGAAACCTATACATTCTTACCAATCAGCTTATCGATAGGTCTGGTCAGACGTCACAACTGGGTGGGCATTTAAAATGTCAGCGGTCCCTGCAGCAAGCGTATGGGCAGTCAGCGAGCTGCCCATATACACAGCCAGACATACTGATATATCTGCAAGATATATCAGTATCGGCTGTGTGCTCCGATATATCAGTATCGACTGTGTGCTCCAGGGCCGACCTGGTGCACTTAATGTTTTACTGATGGTTATCATTTGGTTATGTGGGAATAGTTGGATAGCATTGCCAGCACAGAATATGCAGTGGTCATTCAATGCATTCCATATATTCTATTCAAGTATACTGTCTATTGACCTACCTCCTAAGCTTTGTGTATTGCTGATTGTACTGCATTTGATATTCTATTAGAAACCATGCATTAAACCAGGCCAACTTGGGGCACTTCAGCTGCTGTGGAACTACACATCCCAGTATGCCCTGCCACAGTTTGCTGTTAGAGCATGCAAAAACTGTGGCAGAGCATGCTGGGATTTGTAGCTCTACAGCAGCTGGAGTGCCAGAGGTTGCCTACCCCTGCATTAACCCATAACTCCTATTTTCCCCAGGATTAGATTTGACTTTCTTATTGGAAAACCATGGTATAACAAACAAGATGGTGTTTTTTTTTAACCCACCCTAGTTAAGACAAAGAGTCTCAAATTTGCTACAGAATCTGCAATTACAATCCTGCGAATTGATGACATTATTAAACTGCACGCAGAGCCTAAGGAGGAAAGGGGAAGTACTATGAAGCTGTGAAGTCCGAATCAATCAAAGGCTAATTCGTTCTAGCAAGTTTTTCATTTTGTATTACTGTCATTTATGACTAGTAACTGTTCTTTGGTCATTTTGTATTACTGTCATTTATGACTAGTAACTGTTCTTTGGTCATTTTGTATTACTGTCATTTATGACTAGTAACTGTTCTTTGGTCATTTTGTATTACTATCATTTATGACTAGTAACTGTTCTTTGGTCATTTTGCATTTGCACCAAAACCCATCAGAGACTTAATAAAAGCAAACTCTTAACTTATTTTTCAGCCTTGTTATCTTAGTGCAGCATTAATTTAAAATGGATATAAACCTTCTATCGGATGAGGTGTTGTCATGTGTGCAAACCACTTATCATACTAACATAAAATAAAGACACTGAGACGTGGATTTGGCAGATAACTTGATGGCGATTTATTGGAGCAATAATAATTATTATTTATTTAAGGATGTATGGTGGCAAAGAAAGGACGGCCAGAAATCAGCCAGATCTGCTATGCCCACACACAAACAACAAAAGGCATAGCAGGCGTAGATCGCCCAGAGTGCATACACATAACCATGTAACTCATATCATCAACAAAAGGTAACGCTCACCCCCATCTTGACTTCCCACCCGTTTAGGTGGTGATACTGCCCCCCGTTAGGTTGGTACAGCCAACTACCAGTCAACGAAGGGAGCGCCCTTAAATCATAATTGCACCCGGACTGGCGACCTGCCGTTCTTTCCCGCCACAGCAAGGTTCTGCTTATAGAACCGCTGCACCGCCACCATACCAAGTACTACCCCAATAACGCCAACTCCTCAAAAAGATCCCCAATAAACAATGACCAACCCTCCTCTGTTAAATGAACTCCATCAGGTCTATACATATAACTAAATCGAAATTGAATGTTCTTATGGTAAATGAAACGGCCATAATTGGCCATCACAAATTTGGCAACTGCGAAATTAAGTTTCTTCCTAGCTTCGTCATTAGCAGGAAAACTCCTAACCCCACGCCAGACCTGTCGAGGTACAATGCAAGACCAAATTAATTTACACAAGGGCCAGGCCGATAGCACCCTCGCCAAATCGTTGACAATATCAACTCGTAATTCTACAGTGGACCTCTGCCCTAAGTCGTTGCCTCCTAAATAAGCCACCAAAATACGTGGCCTACCAAAAAGCCTTGCATACTCTAACAGTTTAGGACAAAAGGAATGCCATCTCATACCTCTGGAACCTATGCAACGGACCCTAGCTGAATATTCAAAAATTGGAGCTTGATCTGAACTCAAACCTAGCAGCCCAGAAAATATATGAGTGGCCTATAACCCAAATTTCCTGCGTGTCAAAGAGCAATCCTAAAGGTGGAGGAAAGCAGTAAATAAAAAATTAGTATTTGTCATAAAACAATAAAATTTTATGGTGTATTAGTGGGATCTGATAGAACATAAGTGAGTATCTGCCAAAAAGAAAAATTTTCTATTGGTCGCCGACTTTACTATTTGAAGTGGCTGAGACAAACAGAAGACACAAAGGGGAAGAATGGGTGGGGGGGAATTGGGAAAAAACAGGTGAACTCGGCAAGAGGTAAAATAAAAACCTGCTGAGGGATGGACTATGGCCTAATTAAATGATTGAGAATAGCCGAATTGAATCCGTCAGTTCAGGTAAAAATTGTAAAATCCCTCAAGACTCCCATTGCCAGCAATGGCGAGTAGCTAATCCCGAGTAGGACGGACAGGGGTAACAGACAAGACAGGACAGTACATGAGACAAGACAAAAACCAGGCAAGCATAAAATATAAACGTAACCGGAACAGACTGTGAAATGACTTTAAAACAAAGGGCCTTCACGCCTAGGTCGAATGTAACCTTTATAACTATCCGATTTCCAACGTCCTAGGGCCTTAATTTCTGATGCCGAGAAACCCGCAGCTGCCGCCGAAGTTGCGGCTCCGATCAGAAACGAGTGTGTACCAAAATCTTGAGGCGGGAGGCCTAAAACTGATACACACCTCTTCAAAAACCAACCAAACTGGTATTTGGTAAGCAGAGTCCTGTCCATATGCATGAGTCATGAACCAGGAACATCCGGCCGCAATAACTCATACCGCATAGCTAGTGCCACGGGGCAGATCTGTTCGTACCTAGATGGACCCAACGAGATCCACCCACCCCTACCAGTCTGGTCGGTCTTTGACCGCCGAATCCTACAGAGAACAGACCTCTCACTGACCAGGATATCCGAGAGGAGCATGGCGGCATCAACCCATTTGGATGATGCCACCAGCTCCGATACCCTCAAGGTGCCGTGAAAAGCCTCTGAAAACACCACTTGAATCAGGACCGCCTCATACGCAGTAAGAGCCACTCCGAGAACCACCCCTAATACTGCCGGAAGCAGATGAGCGTCCACAGGTCTCCTAAGGTCAGCTACTGGCCGGGAGACCCGTGCCCAACCCTTTAAAGCCTTCACAATCAGAAAACTTTTAGTAAAGTCAGGTTGGCCCTTCAATTTACAATAAAATGCAATGCCCCCCAAAGAGCGCGCAACAGAAGCCCTGGATCTGCCAGCCAAATGGAGACTCCAAATAAAAGAAAGCATCGAACGATGCTGACTCTTACCTGCCTGTTTGCTGCTACGGGAATAATCTTCCCATTCATTCCATGCCTGCCGATATGCTCGCAACGTGGAGGGGGCTAAAGACTGTTCTGCTAAGCCCTCCATGCCGGCTCGATCACCTGCCAAACATAAGAGGGGCAAAGCACAACGTCAGCACCAGGGGCCACAGATCGGGACCTAGCCCACTGGAAACGTGATAACGCATCGTCTATCTCATTCTCCACCCCAGGAACGTGTCTTGCCTTAAACATGATGTTACAGCGCAAACATGTGAGCACAGCTGCGCTAGCAAGCGCAAAACCAGCAGGGAACTGCATGTTGCTGATTGTATCGCATGGACCACGCCCAGGTTGTCACACCTGATAATGATGCTGCGATTGCGTAACCATTCCCCCCAGATTTCCAAGGAAACCATTATGGGAAAGAGTTTGAGAAGGAGTAAGTCCTTAGTCAAACCCTTTCCCACCCATTTTTCCAGCCAACGGCCAACGGACCAGGAGCCATCAAGGTAACATCCGAACCCTGTGGTGCCTGCTGCGTCGGTGAACAGCTGCAGCTGCAAATTGTCAGCGGCTGGAGACATCCACAACCGAACGCCATTAAAATCCCGAAGAAACGAGATCCAGACAGAGAGGTCCTGCTTAATCTCTGAGGATAAACGTAGCAAATGTCTCGGTTAGTGACACCAGCCGTGGCCCTTTCCAATTTACGTGAAAAAGCTCTGCCCATTGGAATTACTTTACAGGCCCAGGAGGGATTGCGCCTGCCGCAGGGTAATTCTACTGGAAGCCGTGCATTCCGCTATGGCATTACGCAACTTGACAGGCTTATCGAGAGGAATGCGACAAGAACCCGCTGAGGTACAGATCTCGATACCCAGGAATGACAAGGGGAAGGGCCCTCCGTTTTGTCCGCAGCAACGGGAACTCCAAATGAAAAAACAGCGCTCGTAAAGAAAACAAAAGATAACTGCATCTGCCTGAACCGGAAGGGCCGACACACAGAAAGTCATCGAGATAGTGGGCTATTCCATGACTACCGCAAAAATTAAATAAATAAATTCCGCGCACCAGTGTAGGAAGGTGCTAAAATGCTCGAAAAACGCACAGGACACAGAACACCCCATAGGCAAGCATTTGTCTATGCAATATCCGTTGTCCAAGCTAAAAACCCATAAACTGGAATGACTCTGGGTGCAAAGGAAGTAGACGAAAAGCTGACTCAACATCTATCTTAGCCATCAGTGCGCCCGGACCATAACACCTAATGACATCCAAAGCATCGTCAAAAGACTGGTACACCACCGAGGAAACCTCAACTGGTATGGCAAAATTTACTGACGAGCCTGGCGGATAAGACAGATGTTGCATGAGCCTGTATTTTCCTGGAATTTTCTTGGGAACCACTCCCACCGGGGAATTCACAAGATCCCTAATGGGGGTTCTGCAAAAGGCCCTGCAATGCGCCTGACGCTAACCTCGCCAGCCACTTTTTCCCTAAGAATGTGAGGCAATTCAAAGGCAGACTTCAAATTTCTAGGCGAATATGTGTCGACATCCCTGCAAATAGGTAAACGAAAACCAAAACTGAAGCCTTTTAACGAAAATTCTGCGTCCTGCAGAACCGGGTACCAACTCAACCATTTTGCTATCGCTGTGACACGGACAGGGGATGGAACTTTACTTAGCACTTGTGCCTTTTGCTGGCTGTGCAGGCTGCTGCTGGGCACCCCCCTTGAAACACTTGGCAACTGGGTGATTGCCACCACATCGCAAGCAGAGGTGACGAAAATGACATTTTCGTCCCTGCGTACAGGTGGAATTATTAAAGGCGAAGCATTTTCCCCAGACGCCTGCTGTTAGCCCTGACGAACTGAACTAGCTGCTTTGCTCGCGTTGTACCCCTCATAGGCAGGACGCGAAGGCTGCGTGACCTCCAGCAATGTATATTTGTCGAAGTAGGAGCATAGCTGAGAATGGAGCTTCCCGGTGATAGCTGCTTGGGGCAGTGATTGCAATAATAAGCTGTGCACCCTGTAGAAATTCACTGTAGCACATGTATTCTGTCTATTTTGTAAGTTAAATGCTCAGAATACAGTATATAATACAATCTCCTCTATTGACTGATAATATGATTCAAAGGAGATAAAAGCTAGATCTAAGGTGCCATACATAAATAAAGCAGTGTCAAAGCCATTACCCCTTACTGTCAGATAACGCATCACTAAAGCATTCTATTCCCCCAATGATACCTCAATGCCCAGCATAATACTGACACTGTTTGCTGCAACTGTTTTCTACCATTAAGAGGGCATAATCAGCACAGACCAGCTATAAAATACATCATACGAATGTACTGAATGATATAATTCTGGCATATACAGGACCAGCAAACACAGTAAGCAATTATATGTAGAAGTAGAGCCATCCTGTCTGAGCTGAATCTTTTTATTTCATGTGCCGGCTCCTTTACAGATCATATGAGCAAGTTGGGGAATTTGGGAGAGGGCAGAAAAAGAAACCATGCACTGTCCTGGACATAGATGCACAGATTGGTCCCCTTATGTACTGGATGGTGTATTATCCAGTATTAATAATTGATCCAATAGGTGATCCATATCAGTGCACCCCGTACAGTGCATGTTTTCCAGATCTAGTTGGTGCACAACAATATTCATTACTGGCTTTTAACTTTTTCTACTGGCTGACACATTTAAAAGATCAACAGGGACTGTAGTGCTAGTTATTTCATTTGTGACACTGAGGGGATCCTAAAAAACATGCAACTTTAGTATTATATGCTATTTCTATTGTAGTCATCATGGTGTGTGCTGAGGGGGGGTTCAGGCAAGGCACTCATAAACCCCTCCTGCATTTGCCTATGGTGCTGGCCACTGCAGCCACAAAGATGATATTGACCAGGGGCATTAAGGACTGAAGGGAAGCACCCCTCCCCCGCACTGGCACACCTTCCACAAAGCTGCTGCAGCAGCCTGAGGGGGGATAGAACTATCAATAGGGGAACCACACCTGCAGCTCCTAATAACATGGGGGCACTGTGGAGCCAGGGACCAGGGTCTGGGGAGGCTCATTACTAGGCAGGACATAGCTACACCCACCCCCAGCAGAACAAGAAATCAGAAAAAACACTGATTGAGGACAGAAAGGAAAAGTAAAAGCAATGATATGAAGTAAATGAAAAGAATGACTAAATACAATAAGGAAAAGGAGGAGAGAAGAAGGAGAAGCACTAAGAGAGTTTTATTAAGGAAAATGACAACTGACAAAATGCACTTCCCTGTCCTGGAGGAATCTGGAACAAAGAGGCTTTGGCCCACACTTTTATCCCACTATATAATGTTCCTGTTACAAACCCGTCCCTGCTTGCCATAGGCTAACTCCCACAAGTAATTTGCATACATGCCTGCCCCCATCCTAGAGGTTTAAAACACCTCTTTTCTTATGCAATCTTTCGGTTTCTCTTATGGTGAACTGTCAAATTCCAGTTCGCCCAGCAAAAGTAATAAATAACCCTGTACATATGTAGAGTACTGATGGAGTATGATTCATTTATGGTAAATGAGCAGCTGTTCTCTAATGGTTGTGCCACATTATGCAGGGTGTTTATTCAACAAGACCCAGCTACTGCTGGAGGGGAGGCAGATTGTGCCTATGGTATGGAACAACTATGCTGTAGTACATGAATTGGATCTGGTAACAATGCAAAGTGGACTCTAGCTCAGTCTCAACCTGACTACCTGGGAAGGAACCCTTGAAAGAATTTTCATGTCTCAGGGAGCTCCTGCATAAATATTAAGGTAGGTTCTGGATAAATGCAAATGTAGGTTATAAACTGATCTTAATGCATCCGAATACTTGAATAAGTTTGAGGATAGATAAGCACCCTGTTTGATATGTAATTTTGTTAGGTAAGTTAAGAGTTAAAAGCTGGAGGGGGATGTGGTTAGTATTCGTCACTTGAGGAGTATAAGCCTATGGTAGGATTTAGGGGAGGGCTTAGAGGTCCCATATAAATAGCCTGGTGAGGGGAGCCATCTTCCTCTTTCCAGTTTATTTCAACCAGGCTGGCTAAGTGACATATGTATTGTATTTTATATGTCTGTCTTTCTCTTCTTCTTTCACATTTCACACCCCATTTATTTCCCCTGGTCTACCACCCTCTCTGTCTCCTGTTAATTTTATCTTTTACTACCTTCCTATTTCTAATTTCCCCCCTGTCCTTTCCTTTCTGCACATGTTCCATACTTTTCTTCCCCCTTCCCCTGCTTGTGTTTCCATATAGTCCCTGTTACCTGCCAGTGCCCTCCCTCCCTGTCATTTCCAGATACACAGGCCCCGTGTCCCCCCCCCCGCCCCTGGCTGCCAGGCCTCTCACCTCCGTGGCTGCTTCCCCAGCCACGCGAGGGCCATGGTCCGCTCAGGCGCAAGGCTCCACCTGCCTGCACTCCCGCTGCCGGCTCTCGATTGCCGCCCCCCCACATTGACCACCCCTTCCCCACGGCCGCCTGCTCTCAAGCGGCAGCGATATTAGCTAGACGGCCCCCACTCCCCGTCTCCCCTCACGCTAAGCGCGGCCATCCCGCTCCCTGCACCGGTAGCTAGCTCCACCCACAGGGTTGCGGCAGCCATCTTGTGCAGCCAGGCGCCGCATGGTGCTCTGCCGCACCCCTCCGACCCCCCCATGCCCCCACTACTTAAGAACAGGGGGGCACCTCCCTGCACAGCCTCCCCCCTGCTCTGCCAGCACCAGAGACTCCCTTGGTGCGGTGTCCCCTAGCGCGCCACCCACCAACTTGTCCCCTTTCCCCCCCCGCACCCTGGGGTGGGGGTTACACCCCCCCCCTTGCATTTAGGGGCATTCAAGCCTACAATGACGCGCCGCCGGGCTGCCCCCCCCCCTTATTTCCCTGCCACCGGGATGCTGCACATAAGCCCAATGCATTTTTCAGCCCCTTATCATCCGCCCCGCTTATGCACTGCCAGCCACTGCCCCCCACTCTCCTCCAGTTCGCCCCCTCCACTGCTAACGCGGCCCCCCCCCTTTTTTCCCAGGGATTGGCGCATCATTACAAGGCGCAATAGCTATGCCCATCCAGCCGCATGCCACTACAGCTGTTTTCCTGAACCCATACATGTTTCCACCCCCTCCTCGCACCCCTCCCCCCAAAACCTGATCCTGTACCCCCGCTGGCTACAGCATCTCCTGCTCTTTCTTCTGCGGAGGGACTTTGTTGCGTGGGTTTCACCGGATATTTTTTCGAGCCCCCAGGTCACAGTTTTTTGAGCGTCTAGGACCATTGTCGAAGTCCAGCGGACAGATGGTGCTGATGTCGAATCAAGTCGTGGTGGGCGCACCGCGCAGCGAGGGACTGTTGGCGAACACAAAGGAGCCAGTGGCTGGGCCTTCCACGTCAGGATCAGGCGAGCATGGTGTTAACCCATTTGCGCAGCACACATTCCCCTTCCACTGATGATTCTAGCGATTCTTCCAGTTCATTTGTAAATCCGCGCATGCTTAGGCGTTACTTAGTGCAAATTTAATGGGTAGCAAGGGTGCCCTTAGAGATTTAACACAGTGTCAGCAATTGAGGTACCGGATTAAGCGCGGGTTATGGTTCACTGAGCGAATACGGCTATCCTTAAAGATTTAAAGTTTTAAAGTAGGGAGCGGTTAGTGAAGAGTAAATTTGTGGATATGTTTGTGATAACGGCTGACGCACGTAGGTTTAGTTCAGGCTAAGTCAGCAGGAGTAATGGCGGGGGCCTTCGGGTATGTTATGTTTTTTGCGGCGTGCTACCTTGAGTCCAGACACAACAGGAGGGACAGGCAGTGTTTTCAATTAGGTTTCAAGGATGTTGAGGTTTGGTTTGCTCGACCAACTGCCTAGCTTGCCTGCGGAATCCTCGGTTGGTCGGAAGCAGCCCTTTCTGGCCTGCCCAGATCTGTGGGCATCAGCCGCTGGTAGTGCTACGCGTGTAATAACACGCAGGGTCATATGGGGCAGGCTGTGGATACAGTCATATCTGCATGCTCTGTGGGAGCATTCATCCAGCCAAGGTGTGCGCGTTGGTCTGCCGCACAGGGTCAAGGAGAATATTGCAGCAGCAGCGCAGAGGTGTTCAGAAAAGCACCGTCATTGATTAATTTGGGGGTTTTTGGCGTGGGTTTGCATTTATCTTTGACACAGGAATATCCGTGGTTTCTGAGAGGAATCTGAAAGCGGAAGTCGGGTGGGGGCCCATGCGTGGCCCCTTTTGCTCCACCCACTTTTGGTACGGTTTAGGTGCACCGCCTTCAAGGGGGTGTCGTAGAAGGAATTGGGTAAATTGGGGTTGTTACAGAGTCTCTTACATAAATGGAAGGGTTCGGCAATCACACAAAATATCTGTCAGATCACTGCGCCATTTAACAAACGGGGGGAGGGCTCTACTAGCTAAGGCAGATATCGCATCTGCTTTTTGACTGCTGCCCATTTCACCCCGAGTCCTTTAAATATTTGGGGTTTGGAGTTGCAGGGCTCAATTACGTTACACAGAGGGAAAGCCCTTATGGCCTTGTGGTTAAGATGACTGTTTATACATGGCGGCCGATTGGCTTTTTCATTTCGTGTACTTTAGTTGAAGGTTTTAGTTACTTTTTGCAGTAGTTGTCCATGCGGGTATTGGGACATACTGTGGTGTCCCGCTACCTGGATGTTTTCATGTTATGGGGCTAGTAGATACCAGAGTTTGCCAGTATTCAATTAATTTCCTTAGTTTAGTCGTTATGGGAGCCCCGATGGCTCGTGACAGGTAAGAAGGTTCAGTTATGCGCATTATCTTATTTGCGGATAGAAATCGATACCTTGATAGGATTATGCCGCTTGCCTATGGCGAAGGCGTGGCGTTTTGGGGAGTTGCTAGAAGCATTTCAGTTTGGCAAAAAAAAAAAAAAAAAGTTTCGCTAGTACAGTTGCAGTCGCTATCGGGCCCCCTCAGTTTGGCATTTAGAGTCATACATAGGGGTTGGTTTTTCAGTAGACGGCTAGAAGGAGCCACAGCAGGGGTTAGGAAGCCTCGTCACCTCATATGTGTCCCTCTGGAGCGGAGTGGACATGCTGCGCATTTGTTTGCTTTTTATGCGTAAATTCAACGGAGTACAGTTCTGCACGCGTCACCCGTAGCCAAGTCCGAACTTAGACCGTTACGTATGCATCCTGTTCATTAAGTGGTGCATTTGAAGGGGAGTGTGGCACGGAGCCTTGGCCGGTTTCCTGTGGGGTTCAGGGCCTAGACAGGAACATCCTTATTCTTGAGAATTTTTCAATTGTAGTGGCGGTCGAACTGCGGTCCAGCAAGCCTTGCATTAGGCAAATCCTGTTTGGTGATAACTTAGGTGTGGTATAAGAAGGCTCTAATCTAGGACGGACTTGGATCCGGCCTCGCAGTGGTTAGGCATCTATGTGTTTAAGGAATATTGAGTTTAGGGCACGGCATGTTTCGGGCGTTGCTACCAAGATAGTGGACATCTTATATCGTTCAGTAGGACATGTTTCATTCGCTCGCGCCTCCTGCTAATTTACATGGTTTCTCCTTCCCCTTCCATGCCTGGCGGATCGTCACGCCGGCATCCAGGGACTAGCACGGAAGTCATGGGCACCAAGTACATTAAGACCTACACGCTAGTTTTGTGCGATTGGCAAGGTGTTTAGCTTCCAAGAGCGGGCGGTTTCAGATGGTTAATGATTGTATGGCTGAGTTTGTCTGTAGCTGCTATGACAGGGGTCGTTCCAAGGCGGCTTGTCTCCAGCGTTACCCAGTATAATTTTCCAAGTTGCACGTTTGGCGGATCCTGACAAATTATTTGTATTAAACAAGGCATTTAATAGGGTGGGCAAGAGAGTATTAACAAAGGTATTTAATAGGGTGGGCAAGGAAGCGTCCTAACAAAGGCGTTGCGCGGAGCCCCATCAACACAGCCCTATTACAGGATTTGATTGGGCCAGTAAAGGAGTGGCTTCGGTCAAGTGCTAGGCGCCTTCCCCCCCCCCCCCCTTTTTGGTTAGCATTTTCATTAGCTTACTTTAGGGCTTTTAGAATGGGTGAGCTAGTTGCTGCTACTAAGATTTCTGCGCTATCAGGTTTAATGTTAAAATAAGGTGGTTATCAAACCGGTATTGAGCTTGTGCTGAATAGATGGGTCTAAGACAGATTAACTGGCAGGGAGCGAGGGATTTCTATTCAGATGCATGCAGATCCAGTGATTTGGCCAGTTGCTCTTTGGGGTACTTTAATAGGGTTTGCCCTCCAGGTGGCGGGCAGTGGTTATCCATGTTAATCTAACTCCCTTTTGTCCAGGTCGTAGTTTACGAGGGTGTTTCAGAATTATATTATAGCTAGGGCAGTGGAAGTCGTATTTAAAACAAGTAGCATTAAGTAGTTGCGCTCCTTGCGAGTTTGTTGGGAATCCCAGGGGCCTTATGCCTACTGCCGCTAGGGATTCTGAAAGGATTTTCAGCTTTTGCCCTCAAGGAGGTTTTGCTGTTTTTCATCTTCAGATGGGTCACCCAACTATTTGTTTCCCTTTCCTTGTGGTTAGATTATTGTTGTTATTATACATAGCAATTTCTGTTTGTATTAAATACCAATATCTGTCTGTATAAATGCCAATTCTGTCTAGGTGAACTTTCGGACAGGGTTGTCTGTGAGTGCTAACTGTCGGGTGTGGGAAAATTCCTATATTTACTGGGCTAGCCAGCACCCTTTGGAGTTACATGCCCAATTTTGGTTGTGAGTGCGTAAGTGGCATTGCTTAGGATTACGAGAAATGCACTGTAAGTGCCTGCTAGATGCCCCATGGGCAGCAGAGGAGAAGTTTGGGGCCAGACTTGGGAGGCAATGATTTGGTCGCGTTCGTGGGTATTGAACAGATATGGCCATTGCACGCTTGTCATTTAGCGTTTGGTGGACGCGTCATACAATACCCAAGTTTATGTCACGGGGCAGAGAGCTTGCATAGGCCCGACGGGGTACATCTCACGAGCGCGCGGCTAGAGCGGTTGACCGATGACCTCTGCAGTTTTAATTTCATTAAGAAGGTCACAGTTTTGGTGGCGGGCCTGGTTCTGCGAACCGGGCTTTGGCGGGAAGCAGTGCTCATGGGCGGCCTATTATTAGCGCAGGAGTGCCTGTGGTAGCATTCTTCCTTTGAGAGCGGCCAGTTTGTCACCGCCTAAAGGGGGGACATGGTCATTGTTCCAAGGGAGGGACCAATGCTGTGCCAATTAGGGAAGGATGGTACTGCCCCAGGTCAGTCTGTGCAGGGCGGGGATCCACCCCTTTTTATTTGTATTGATATCCACTGGGCTGTGGCCTTGGAGCACTGCTTTCTTCTTGCCACCTATTCTAGAATTTCAATTTGATCAATAAATTCTGGCTGTGACCTCTTTGAATTCCATATTCATGTGTCAGTGTGTTTATTTCTAGGTTTAGGAATAAGTTAAGTTAACAAAAGGGAATAATAAAACAAATGGGTGACTTATGCTCTTTACAATATGAAATGTATTGACAACTAGCTGAACTACCCGGCTTTGCCTGGGTTTAAATCTTCAAGTTATTAAGTTAAGCATCCCGGGACCAATTGTGAGGCATACCAGACCAATTGCCACCCCTCTGTGAAGTTTTCATCCAAATCCATCAAATGGAAGGCCCAGAACAGGCTTCTCGGGTCAAGGTTCTGCTCAGCGTACACCAACAGGAGGTCTGACCGGGACCTCAACCCCCTAGTATGTATTCTGGGATCCAATGTTACCACTCTGTGAAGTTTTTCAGCCAAATTCATCCAGTGGAAGGGTCACAACAGGCTCCCTGGGTCAAAGTTCTACCCAGCATACACCGATGGGAGGTATGACCGGAACCCTAACCCCCTTAAAACCTGGCCAGGATCCAACTAGATCACCTCATGTTGGTTTCTTCCCACTGCAGGGGTGTCTGAATGCATAACCGGACAGACAAACAGACCAATTAATTTTATATATAAGATGTTGAATAGTACTGTTAATGAAAACCATAAGATAAATTATATGAATTAATATATCTGCTTAGACAGTATATATTTATTGCTGTTACTTGAGACCTTGTTTGTTGCACAAATACATAATTCTGTGTGGAGCTTTAGTTAAGCCCTACTGATTTCATCTAAAACTGAAATGAGAGGATTTCTATCTGCCCTTGATGCTTATTAGACAAGAGTAAGCTTGCTCACACATACAAAAATCTGAACTGCAGCAATATGTTTAATGCTTTCATTTGGTCATTTACATCCAGCCATTTGTTTCCAGAGGTGAGACTAGTAAGGAGATGAATCATTGAGGAGATTATCCATGTAATGCACAATGATAATACTCTGAGATCTCAATAGATAAGCCTTTTATTGCCATGAGTTTTAAGAATACTCGTAGTGGTATGGCCAGGCCCAATGGAAGCTCAGAGAACTAAGTTTCTAAGAGTCTTGTACTGCCAATGAGTAAATAGTGGTGTCTCTGCCACATCAGAATATGAAATTGTGCCCTTTATATCTATGGACACAAAATTAACTGTCTTCCAAGCAGTTTCCCAAGGAGGAAAACATCTGATTCCTAGGGGTAAATTTACTAAGATGGGAGTTCTATTTAAGAAGTGATGCTGCCCATAACAACCAATCAGATTCTACTTCTCATTTATCTAGCACCTTCTAGAAGATATTACCTGGAATCTGATTGGTTGCTATGGGCAACATCACTTCTTAATAGAAAAGACAAGCTTTTATTTAAAAGTTTTTTAAAAAGAAGCTTTGTTTCCGCTTACGCCGGTGGTTCCCAAACTTTTTTGATTATGGCGCCCTAGAGTATCAGAATTTTTTTCATGGCACCCCTAGGCCTAAAGTTTCATATTGAGAAATTCTAAAAAAAAATATTAAATTAAGTAAATTGTGCTTATACTGTATGTCATTCTTAGTGTCAGTAATGTGGTGGTGGGCACAGTTGTGCTTCTGTTTTGTCCACATATTTTATGATATGTCCCTGTTGCTTTTGACAGAATTTCTCGGCACTTCACATTCTGGACTTTGGAAAAATTTGGCCCTATAGGCAGCTTTCTCATAGGTATTAAGGGGGTCATTCAGACCCGGTCGTTAGCGCCGATGCGCTCGGACCGGGTCGATGGCCCCCCACAGAGCATGCGCACGATGGCGTCGGCTCCGTCGTGCGCATGCGTGAGACCCGCTATGACCGACAGCGCTGGTCGTAGCGGGTCTCGATCCAAAGGGGGTGAGCTGTCGATGTTGATTGACAGCTCGCCCCGTTTGGAAGGCGGGCCGGGGGGGTGGCAGCCCAAACGGGGGCGTTCCCATGGGAATGCCTACCGTTTGGGGGAGGCCCCACTGACATCACTAGTGATGTCAGTGGAGAGCTTCCAGCTCAGACAGAGCCAGAAGCTCTCCGGGGCTTACGACAAGGGAGACCCTACCCTAGGGTCTCGTCGTAAGCCCCGATGGTCGCGATGGTCTCTGACCATCGCGACCATCACCTGAGCGGTCGTTAGAGCTGTGGGTGTTAACCCACAGCCTATCAACCGCAACAGAGGCGGGCAGTCAGGATGCAAGTGGCCGTCCAGTTTCTGAGTGACCGCTTGCATCCTCCGACCGCCTCTGAATGAGGCCCTCAGTCCCTAAATCATACTGCTACTAGAATCATGATTAATGATGAATAAACCTTGTTGCAATGGTACTATCAAGGCTGGATTATGGGTGGGGGGGGCGGTGTGACAGGGGCAGTTGCTCTGGGGCCCCCACACAGGTTGGTATGACCCTGCAACTTCCGAGAACAGGTGCCCAGTGTCACCTGTTCCCAGATGGGGGCTGCCATGGCTCTGTGTTCAGCATGCTTCAGAGCAGCTCCTGAGTCCCCTCATCAGTGTCACGTGACACTTCACTTTCATGATGCTGATAAGGGGACTTGGGAGCCGCTCTGCCCTGTATGCACTGTGACTGTGACTACAGAACACAAAGCTATCAAAGCTGGAAAGTAATCATTGAAGAGGAGCCGGCCACACTAGGTAAGTAATCAGGGGCAATGAGGGGCACACACTGTGTATTCCATACAGGGGGGCACTGTGGGGCATATAGACAGAGCACTGTGGGGTATATTGGGGAAGTGGGGGCATATAGTGGGAGCACTGTGGGGCATATTGGGGGGCACAGTGTGGCATATAAATAATATTTCTTTGAATATATGCAAAAATAAATTATAGGGATACAGAAAAAAGAAAAGGGGAATAGCATGGGGGTAGGATAAGAAAACAAGTAAGGGTAGGGTAACAGGACATCCATGGACATCAAACAAATATTGCATCTGTAAATACGTAACAAATTAGTAAATTAAACATCTGAATCTCCCGAAGGAGGTTCGTTCATATTACAAGGGGAGGACGGACTCTGTGGGGTCGTGCAGAGGGTGCGCCCTTACCATCTGTGACATATATATGCCATGGATACCATATAAGGAGAAGATGGAGCCATAGAGTAAGCGGCGTCCCTTGTCTCCATTTCAAAATGGAATTGCGTTTTTGATATGACCTTGGCAAATGGAGGAGGGGAAGGGAACTTCCAGTGTTGAGCTATAGTAGCCCTAGCAGATATTAAAATATGACCAAGGACATAACGAGCAGATTTGGGAACAGTGATAGGGTACCAATGTAAATGGGCTAGGGAAGGGTCCAGGGGCAGTGTAAGGCCTTGAACTTCTTTTATAAAAGTAAATACGTCCAAAAAAAATTTAAAAATAGTACCATCAGAATCACAAAGACGCCAGCAAAATTTAAAAACTGTATGCCATATCTTATGTAGTCTAGATGGAGTCAAATACAATCTGTTTAAGAGTTTAATATGCATTTCAGTATGATTAGTACATTTGGATAGGAAGAAGGAAGAGAGATGAATAGACTCCCATTGTTTGAGGGTGAAGGAACATTGGAGATCTGCTTCCCATTGAAGCTGGATAGGAGATGTGATCATCAGATCAGTGGGAGACAATAAGAAATTCCAATAAGATATGGCACCGCAGGAGGAAGATCTAGATAATCTATTTAAAATATGGTCTGATGGCATTTGAAACATAGTGGGACCAGTATTCATCTGGGCAAACCAGTGTTTAAGTTGCAGATAGTAGAACCAGGCTGATGGACCTAACTTAAATTTAACATAAAAATCAGTGTATGGCAAAATCGAATAAGGGGAAAAGAAATCTGCCAGACACTCAATACCCAAACGCATCCAATAGGACATATCGAGGTTGGGTAATGATTTGTCTAATGCTTGGAGAGAAATTTTCCTGGTGGGAAGGGTAAAGTTAAAATGAGTCAGGAGATTAAGATCCCACACTTTTAGGGTATCAGGGGCAGTCTTGTGGAATAATGAAAGTTGTGGATGGAGCTGTTGGGGTAACCATATGAAGTCCGGCAGAGGGAAACCCTAAAGAAGGGCACATTCCAAATCCACCCAAGGCTTAGAATGAGGGTGGAGAAATCAATCACATAATTGGAAAAGTAGGGCTGCTTTATGGTACTGATAAATCAGGGAGAGCGAGGCCTCCTTGTGGTTTACAGCAAATCATATGGCTATAAGCTATTCTGGGAGCGTTATGCTTCCACACATAAGATAGCATCAACCACCTCACTAACTGGGGGAGTAATGGATTCAGGCGATTAGCTATCAACTTACTACATATTTTAATGTCCGTGTTAAGAAGTGCTATAGGTCTATAGTTTTTACAGTCAGAGGCTTTGGGATAGTCACAATTTGCACTTCCACAATTTCGGCTGGAAAGGAGTCAGTTTTTGCAGCCTCTATATATAGCTGTAGAAGAATTCGGTAAAGAACCTCTCTGAATGCAGAATAAAAGGAATTTTTAAAACCATCAGGGCCAGGAGCCTTACCCTTAGGGAGTTGCTGGATCACTGACTGTACTTCCTCCAGAGACCAAGGGGCATTTAAGGATGCCAGGCTATCTTCATCTAAGGAAGGAAGAGACAAGCTGTCTAAAAAGACAATTGAAAAATAATGGCAGCTGAAGGTTGGGGATTAGAAGGGTCTTCATGTAAATTATATAATTTTGCATAATACTCTGAAAACAAATTGGCAATGTCAAGGGGATTAAGACATTTTGAACCAGAATGAGTGAGTAAACATTTAATTCTATTACGGGCTTGACAGCCACAAAGTTTATGAGTTAGGAGGCGGGAAGCCTTATTTCCAGCAGTGTCAAACCTATGGGGTAGGCGAGCAAGAGCTGAGTGCATACAAAGCATAAATAGTTTTTGAAGCTGCTGTCAAAAATCCTGGAGCTGCTTATGCAACGCTCTGGTGGGATGGGCTTGATTCTGGGATTCCGAAGATCGTAGGGTAGATTCTAAGTCACTCTGCATTTTTCAGAAACGGGCTTTAAGTTGGGCACTTTTCTGAATGGAAGTGCCGCGGAGTACCACCTTTAAGGCACACTAATAAGTGAAAATGGAGATATCAGAAGGAAAATTAGTCTGTGTGTATAACATGAGACAGCCTCTAGAACCTCAGGGCCATGGAGGTGATACTCAGGGAAATGCCAAGGGCGTGTAGGGGTAAATTGATTACCAGTATCCCAAATCTATAAAATGGGGGTGTGATCAAACCAAGTGATAGGAAGAATTTACTTTTTTTTAGCTGACTAAAAGATTCTTTTATGTAAAAGAATAAAGTATATTCTAGAATAGCTATTAAGAACTGAGGAGAAAAATGTGTAATCTCTCTCATCCGGGAAAAGGGTGTGCCAGGTGTCAAACAAATCAAACTCTGCCAGTAAAAGCAAGTGAAGGGCCTACATCACGAGGAGAAAAAGGGTGACCATGGGGGGAGGATCAATCCAATTTGGGGTCAAGAACCAAATTGAAATCACCTATCAATATAAGTGCTTCTTGATGGACAGTAAAAAATTCTTCAAAAGTTTCTCGGGGGAAAAGGGACTTGACGGCAATTAGGAGCATATAGGGAGACCAGGGTAACCGAAACTTCCTCACTTCCTCAATAAGGCAGTAAGAATAAGAAACTGTCCATTTTTATTCTCAATTTTCCGATGTAATACAAATGGAGTATTCACATGAAACAAAATGGCAACACCATAACATTTAGACGGGCCATTAGTGGTATAGCATATAGGGTATCTATGATCTTTAAATATAGGAGGCGCCGAAGAGGAAAAATGTGTCTCCTGCAGGGTCACAATATTAGCTTTACCGACGGCAGAATGCTGGCTAGGGAATTTTGATAGGTATCGAAATACCAATGCCTATCATAATCCCGACGCCGGAATCGACACGGGACCGAACGAGGTAAATACGATTCGCTCGTCCTCATAGAGGGTTAGGTTTAGGGCACCCTGGGGGGATTTAGGGTTAGGCACCCCCCAGGAGGGTGAGTGTTAGGCCAGGGGAAGAAGGGGTTAGGGTTAGGCACCCCTGGGGGAAGGTAAGGGTTAGGCCCCCCCATGGGAGGGTTAGGGGGGGAGAGGGGAGTGTTAGGTAGTTAACTCACCTCCGTTGGGATCTCTGCTGTTTGGCCTGCCAACATCGGGATTTCGACCGCCGGGCTCTCATCCGGCGGTCACTCATACCGATCCCAACAGAAAAAAGTACAGAGAAGAAAGCGTCCTAGATATATCTATAAAACAAGGAAAAGGAAAACAAAAAACCTGGCAAAAGAAAAAAGGAAAAAAAACACAGGGAGAAACCAAAAGGCCCAGTCTATCGGGCCACAGTAGTTGCCGTGAAAAAAAATATGGCAAAATGGTTAACATGTGGGTTGGACTGTTCCATTACCCACCCATAAGACCTGCTATAAAAATAGAATATAAATTGCAAAACAGGAGAATATAATACTAACATTCTATAATTAATAAGAATCCCAGCATAACTTAAGAAAATAAAAATCACAGTATATGATTACATTATCCCCCAAAACCTATATGGAAAAATAAACACCATATTTATAATGACAAAAAGAGCGGGAAGAGTGGAAAAAACATGAGAAGAAAACAACATAACCACATAATCTATGCAGTAAAATAGGTTAGAACTATGAGGACACAGGGGTTCATAAACTGTAAATACTTGCGGCTGAGAAGTTCAGTATGTAGCCTCTTGAAGTGAAACACCCGAACATCTGAACGTCAACCAGTAATAAACTGTAAAAAAGTAACGAACAGCGGCCCAGTTCAAAAACGTTCTCGTCTCAGCCAGCTAAAGTCCAAAAGCATTTGAGAAATCCAAAAAGACAATCTGGAATATCTTCATCCCACCTGGAACCAATCCGATTGGAGAAGGGGACTTTGACGAGCCAATAGAGACAGGAATATTCCACTCTGACAGTAGTTTTGCGCCAACTTCTAAGGATATGACAAATGTAGAGCCATCCTTTCGAAACAAAAGCTTCACTGGGAAACCCCAGCGGTATTAAAAATCACTATCATGAAGTACTTTAGTGATGAGTTGAAAGGTTCTGCGTTTGTTTATAGTGTGGATCGAGAGGTCCAGGAATAACTGGAGATTGTTTAGAACCTCCGTACCCTTCATCAGCCGTGCAGCTCTAAGGATATTCTCCTTGAAGTGAAAGAAATGGAGGCGCAGTAGGACGTCACGGGGGGAGCTTCCAGGGTCTGAGCGAGGTTTAGGAAGGTGACGAATGCGATCAATCAACAGGTCTCAGACCTCCGCAAAAGGTAATCATTTTTTAAAAAGGTTCAGAGCAAAGTCCTGGAGATTAGGCATGGATTCTGGAACACCCCTGATCTTGACATTATTTCACCTGGATCTGTCAGCAACTTTGTCCTTAACAGCTGTTAGTTCCGGCAGAACCGAATTATGTGATGTAAGGAGACACCAATTCTTGCATTTTAATTTCCAAATTGTTAGTGCGGTCTCCTACATTCGTTACCTCAACAGAAAGTTGTATAACAGAGGCTTGGAAATCGAAGGTGAGATCCGTCCGAACTGCCTGAAGCATCTGGTGAAGCATACGGACTGTGAGCGGAGCATCAGCAGGAGGGTCCAGACTAGTTGCAGGGCCCGGGTGGAGAGGTAGGCATGGAGGTGGACGCCACCAAGAGCTTTCTAGCAGTCACTGGATCAGGGTTTTTTGGTGATATTAATTTATAGGAGGTGCGAGGGTAGAAAGTTTGCCTCGTCTGACAGGCATGGTGGTCCCCAGGGGTCAGAGGCACAGGCAAGGGGTCGGAGGCACAGGCAATAGTAGAAAGACAAGTGGCTTTTGAAGTGTTGGATTCTTACATGAAATAGGTATGAACTGCAGAGGTCACATCAGATAGGTATGAACTGCAGAGGTCTCATGAGCGAGGGCAGAAAAATATCACTGGAACAGCATGCGGATGGAAGAAGTTACAGCCTTATAGGAGGGTGCAAATGGGAAGTAGACAGTCAGTCACCAACCTGAGCACAGAAGCAGGCAAGAGGTATAAGAGCCATATAGCAAATTTCAGGTGATGATAGAGGCTCAATAAGCAGCACCCAGCACACTGTGAGCATCAGGGTGTATCCCAAAATGGTGGCCCCGTGTCAATCCCAAGCTAAAATCAAGCCTAACCTGGAGAGACTTACTTCTGGGAGGAGGAAGTTGGGGTCTAGCAGTAATAGGAGCAGGGGCACTCTATGAGTATAGCGACAGCCGCAGCAATGACGTTATGCGATTCACAGCCAGAGCTCCAAAATCAAGGCCGCGGCATCTGGAGGCCTAGTAGGCCGTGGATCGCTGGACCCTGCAAATCTTCTCCAAAGTCCAGCAAATAGATCAGGGAGAGGGCAGGCACTCAATGGAGGGAGGACAAGCCAGCTGGATGGCGGAAGGTGGGAGAAATTTGCTGATAAAGGCTCATCTATCCAGGAAGCCAGTCAGGCCACGCCCCTACTTGTCCCTCTTTTCTTCATTTTGCTCCTTCATCCCCATCATAGGGAAGAAATTTCATGTCCATCTCTTTTCTCCCCTAGTCCTCCTCACTCATCTTTCCTCTATTTAATCTTCCCTTAATATTAAGTAATATTTATTTCATATGCTAATAATAATAGCTATAATAATAATAATGATAGTAACACAGGTATGTACTGATCATGTTTAATTTAAAACCCGGCCTCCACCACCCCTAAATAGCTGCCCAGTCACACTCCTTTGATACTTTAATTATTAATATAATTATTATTATTAGTTTAAATAACAAGCATATCTCTCTATTTCCCCATTTTTCTCCCTTAACTCATCTCTCCCCTATTCACTCCTCTCTTAACCCCTTCCCTTAGCAATATTAATAGTAGTAATAATAATAAAAATAACAACAGTAATAATAGCAATACAAATAGTAGGGATAATAGTAATAATAATAATGAAAATAATAATAATAATAGTAGTAAAAAAAATAAAAATAATAATAATACCAGTAACACATATATGTATTGTAATTTTTTTTTTAAAATAACTAAAATACAAACTGTTTGAATTTACAGTACCATGTTTTATTTAAATCCCGGCCTCCGCCATCCCTAAATAGCTGTCCAGTCACACTCCTTTGATGTTTTTATTATTATTATTATTAGTAGTAGTAGTAGTAGTAGTAGTTTAAATACCAAGTATATCTCTCTGCTCCCCTGGCCACTCATAACTAATTTATCCCCTATTCAATCTCCCCTTAACCTCTCCCCTTAACAATAAAAATTGTAATAATTTCAAAAAGAACAAGAATAGTAATAATATGAATAATAACAGTAATAATAATAATCATACAAATAGTAGCAATAATAATATTAATACTGATAATGGCAGTAATGTAAGTAACACAGATATGTACTATATATTTTTTTAAATAAAACACAAACTGTTAGTTTTACAGTACCATGTTTTATTTAAAACCCGGCCTCCACCACCTAGCCAGTCAGTCACACTCCTTTCATGTTTTTATTATTATAATTATTATTATTAGTTTAAATAACAAGTAAATCAATCTACAGTACTCCCCTAGTTCCTCCTAATTCATTTCTCACTATTCACTATTACCCAGGGCTGGATTGAGGGCCACATAGGCCTGGAGCTGAAAAATACCAAGGGCCTATTACGAGAACCATAAGAGGTGTGACCAGTGCTGTGAGGGTGTGGTCAGTGCCATGTGGGCGTGTACACAACCTATACTCTCAGCCCCTATGTCTCCCTTGGGGCCTATTCATCATTACTAAAAATTTGATGTCGGTAATTATTAGAACTCGCATGGAATTCTACCAAATTACCAAAGGAATTTATCATTCCTCCTCTCCATAAGTATCTATTCCGAAAAGCTGTCATTCTTGCGATTACTTTTCAGGAAATAGATACTGTTCCCTACCTGCTCCTATCTTACCGCAACTGTAATCAGTGCTGCGCATGCGCTGTTACATCCGTAAAATCAGTGCATGTGCAGCACTGCCTACAGCAGCGGTAATTGTGTGTACCCCCCCTCCACCACTCCGCTCACCTCCCTGTCCCCCACTTACCTGGTCGGTGCAGCCACCTCTGGCTCTGGCTGCTGCTCTGACACTGTGTTCTCCCGGAAGTACACAGTGAAGTTTAGAAAAAAATAAATAAAATGTTTTACCTCTAAACTTTACTGTGTTCTGCCGGGAGAACACAGTGTCAGAACAGTAGCCAGTGCCAGAGGTGGGACCAGGGAGGGACGGAGCAAGCAGAGGAGGACCTGCCCAGCTGACAGCAGGTAAGTGTAACCCGCTGTACGCAGACCCTCCAACATGACCCGTTCCATTAGGTACAAAACACTCTGCTCCTGGACTTTCCTCTTAATTTATGATTGCAGACACTTGTGCTGAAACACCTGTCTCATCAACTACCTAGTTCAACACAGGTGACTGCAATCATACATTAGGTGGGAAGTCCAGAAGTAGAGTGTTTTGTACCTAATGAAACGGGTCATGTTGGAGGGTAGTCATACGTCGCCTCAGAGTGGCATATAGTAACACTGTCAAATTCCAAAAATACATAATTTTCGGGATTTGATGAATAGCATAATTTCCATATCCCCATATTAATGTACAGGGAGTGTGGAAATTCACGCAGGCGGACTTAACCAGGAGATATCAGTGAATACTAAAATAACAGTAATTAAAGAAATTATCCTTAAAAACATTATTTTAATGTTGATGAATAGGCCCCTAAATATGTAAAAGAAAAAAAATGCTTCATTTTGTGAGGTAAATAGAAGTATAATTTTATGACTTATGATTTGTGGCTGAACGTGTGGAGAGCAGATGGCCAGTCAACATCATGTTGTCATGACAATGGGCCTATTTTTATGTGGAGGCCTGGAGCTGTAGCTCCATCCACCCCATTGTTAATCTGGCCCAGCCCATACCTCTCCCCTTAACAATAAAAATAGTAATACATTTTTTTTTTCAAAAATGTTTTATTGGAGTTGCAATAAGCACATTACATTATTTGTCAAAATATTTTCCATATTTTTCGCATATACAATTGAAAAATATACAAAGAACAAAGGTACACATAACATTGAAAAATGTAAGTCATAGTATAAAATGGTCACATTATATATAAAGAGAAATTCAGCATGTCACACTTTACAATATTGGTGAAATAGCATTTCACATTATTGAACCAGTACATGTAAAATAACCTAGGCATTGTACTTATACAAAGAACAAAGGATATATGTAACATTGAAAGATATTGGTCACAACATTAAACCGTCACATTATACATAAAGGAAGATTCAGCATGTCATATTATGCATTATAGGTGAAACAATATTGTATATTAGTGAACCAGAGCATATAAAGTAATTTCTGTATTGTATTTATAGTATTGCATATGAACAGAGATAATAAATGAGTATACAAAAATAGTAAAAAACAATCTGTACATAATAAATCTATTATTGTCCAATATCAATCTTCTCTGTATCATACCTAGATATAAATCACAACATGAAAGAACGGACAAAAGAAAATAACAAGAGAAGGAAAAGGAAAGGAATTAGTGAGGAAGTGGAAATAAAAGTTAGAAATAGACAAGAGGGAGGAGAAGAAAAAGAATGAAGAGTGAGTCGCGTACGCCTGGTCCAAGATTCCATTACCAATCTTCAAGTAAAAATAATTGGGGGTCTCGAAGCAACATCCTGGTCTCATACCACAATATGGATTTAAAGCAACACAGTATTTGTTTTTTAAGGTCATCATGTAAAGTGTCAATAAAACTTTCCCAACTGGAAAATAATTGTCCTGTTTTATCAGTCTTATGAAAGGACGACTCAACCCAATCCATTCTGAAGACAAAGAATAGTTTCTCTTTAAACATTGAAAGAGAGGGTGGGGTGGGCTGAATCCACTGTTGCAATATGCATTTTCTAACTACGGCAGAAAGGATCAATAACAACTTTTTACAACCCACAGACACCATAAAATTAACTGTGAGGTGTCCCAGCACTGCCCATCTGGCGTCAATGGGAGGTAATTGACTAAATCAGCCAATGCAAATTGTTTAACTGCTATCCAAAATTTTTTGATAACATTGCAGTCCCATAAGCAATGATATCAAGTTGCTACCTGGAGATTACACTTTGGGCATACTGACGAGTTTGTCATGCCGATCAAGTGACATCGATTAGGGGAGAGATAGCCTCTATAAAATAACCTGTAAAACATCTCTCTATAAGTATTTGCAGTAATAGTGCGGAGAGAGTAGTGAAGTAGTGAATAATATCCTCCTCTTGTGAGATGTGGAAAGTGTGTTTGCCACTTCACAATTCCCGTGGTAAATGTTCCCATGAAGTAAGGAATTCTTAATATACGATAAAAATTTGCTATTGCTTTACCAGAATGCCATACAGACAGAAGAGCACCAACCAACTGGTTGTCCCAATCCAGGGGAGATTAAAAATTTAATACTTTACTGACAAAGTGTTGTGCCTATAAGAAGGCTATATCATAAATTTGAAGAAAATCAGAACTAGTCTAAGCCTGTGTTAACGTAAGAGGACATTTCAACAAATTATTGGATAGATGTCTAACTGTGTGTATACCCTGTGAATGTGTCATTGTGATGGATGTGTAGCAAAGCCATTTTGAAAGTTATTATTCCCCAATAAAGGGAGATGTAAAGAATAAGCAGTATTCAATGTGAAGTTATTATGGAGAGAGTGGGGAATATCAAACTTATGCATATGCAATAGTAATAATTTAAGAAGAAGAATAATAGCAATAATATTAATGATAACAGTAATACAAATAATAACAATGACTATAAAATAATAGCAATACTAATAATAATATTATTATTAATAATAATAATGACAGTAATGACAGTAACAAACATGTACTGTCATTTTTTTTAAATAAAACACAAACTGTTAGTTTTACAGTACCATGTTTTATTTAAACTCAGTCTCCACCACCCCTAAATAGCCTTGATGTTTTTATTATTATTATTATTATTATTATTATTATTATTATTATTATTATTATTATGTTTAAATAACAAGTAAATCAATCTACTCCCCTTCTTAACCCATTTCTCACCTATTAAATCTCCCCTTAACCCCTCCCCTTAACAATAAAAATAGTAAAACTTAGTAATTATATGAATAACAGTAATAATAATAACAATAATGATAAAAATAATAGCAATACTAATAATATTATTAATAATGACAGTAACAAATATTTACTGTTATTTTTTTTAAACAAAACACAAACTGTTAGTTTTACAGTACCATGTTTTATTTAAAACACGGCCTCCACCACCCCTAAATAGTCACCCAGTCACAAGCCTTTGATGTTTTTATTATTATTATAATTATTATTATTAGTGTAAATACCAAGTAAATCTCACTACTCCCCTGGATCCTGCTAATTTATTCCCTATTCAATCTTCCCTGAACAATAAAAATAGCAATAATTTCAAGAAGAACAATAATAGTAATAATATGAATAATAATAGTAATAATAATCATACAAATAATAATAAAGATAATAATAATAGTGATGACAGTAATGAAAGTAACACAGATATGTGCTATCATTATTTTTTAAATAAAGCACAACTGTTAGTTTTACAGTACCATGTTTTATTTAAATCCCGGCCTCCACCACCCCCAAATAGCCAGCCAGTCACACTCCTTTGATGTTTTAATTTTAAGTTATTATTATTATTATTATTATAATTATTATTATTAGTTTAAAAACAAATAAATCAATCTACTCCTCTGGTCCTCCTGACTCATTTCTCACCTATTCAAACTCCCCTTAATCCCTTCCCATAACAATAAAAATCATAAAAATTTTAAGAACAATAATAGTAATAATATAAATGATAACAGTAATAATAATAATAATAATAACAATAATGATAAAAATAGCAATACTAATAATAATATTAATAATAATAACAGTAATGACAGTAACAAATATGTACTGTTATTTTTTTTAAAATAAAACACAAACGGTTAGTTTTACAGTACCATGTTTTATTTAAAACTCGGCCTCCACCACCCCTAAATAGCCAGCCAGTCACACTCCTTTGGTGTTTTTATTATTATTAAAATTGTTATTAGTATAAATAACAAGTAAATCTCCGTACTCCCCTTTCTCCTCCTAACTAATTTCTCCCCTATTCAATCTCCCCTTAACCCCTCCCCTTAACAATAAAAATAGTAATCATTTCAAGAAGAACAATAATAATAATATGAATAATAACAGTAATAATAATAATAATCATACAAATAATAATAATGATAAAAGTAATAATGACAGTAACAAAAGTAACAGATATGTACTGTCATTTAAAAAAAAATAAAACACAAACTGTGAGTTTTACAGTACCATGTTTTATTTAAAACCTGGCCTCCACCACCCCTAAATAGCCAGCCAGTCACACTCCTTTGATGTTTTTATTATTATTAATATTATTATTATTATAATTTTTATTATTAGTTTAAATAACAAGTAAATCAATTTACTCCCCTGGTGCCTCTTAACCCATTTCTCACCTATTCATTCTCCCCTTAACCCCTCCCCTTAACAATAAAAATAGTAAAACTTTTAAGAACAATAATAGTAATAATATGAATGATAACAGTAATAACAATAATAACAATAATGATAAAAATAGCAGTTCTAATAATAATATTAATAATAATGGCAGTAACGACAGTAACAAATATGTACTGTCATTTTTTTTAAATAAAACACAAACTGTTAGTTTTACAGTACCAGGTTTTATTTAAAACTCGGCCTCCACCACCCATAAATAGCCACCCAGTCACACTCCTTTGATGTTTTTATTATTATTATAATTATTATTATTAGTTTAAATACCAAGTAAATCTCACTACTCCCCTGGATCCTGCTAATTTATTCCCTATTCAATCTTCCCTGAACAATAAAAATAGCAATCATTTCAAGAAGAACAATAATAATAATAATATGAATAAAAACAGTAATAATAATCATACAAATAATAATAAAGATAATAATAATAATGATGATGACAGTAATAAAAGTAACACAGATATGTACTATCAACATTTTTTAAATAAAACACAACTGTTAGTTTTACAGTACCATGTTTTATTTAAAACCCGGCCTCCACCACCCCTAAATAGCCGGCCAGTCACACTCCTTTCATATTATTATTATTATTTATTTATTACCAGTTATTTATATAGCACACATTTTCCACAGCGCTTTACAGAGAATATTTGGCCATTCACATCAGTCCCTGCCCCAGTGGAGCTTACAATCTATATTCCCTACATCATGCTCACACACACTAGGGTTCATTTTGTTGGGAGCCAATTAGCCTACCAGTATATTTTTGGATTGTGGGAGGAAACCGGAGTACCCGGAGGAAACCCATGCAAGCACAGGGAGAATATACAAACTCCACACAGTTAAGGCCATGGTGGGAATTTAACCCACGACCTCAGTGCTGTGAGGTAGTAATGCTAACCATTACACTGTCTGTGCTGCCCAAATCAATCTGTTCCTCTGGTCCCTCCTAACTCATTTCTTACCTATTCAATCTCCTCTAAACCCCTCCCCTTAGCAATAAAAATAGTACAAATTTTAAGAACAATAATAGTAATAATATGAATGATAACAGTAATAATAACAATAATGATAAAAATAGCAATACTAATAATAATAATAATAATAATGACAGTAACAACAGTAACAAATATGTACTGTCATTTATTTTAAATAAAACACAAACTGTTAGTTTTACAGTACCATGTTTTATTTAAAACCTGGCCTCCACCACCCCTAAATAGCCAGCCAGTCACACTCCTTCAATGTTTTTATTATTATTATTATTATTATAATTATTATTATTATGTTTAAACAACAAGTAAATCAATCTACTCTCCTGGTCCCTCCTGACTCATTGCTCACCTATTCAATCTCCCCTTAACCCCTCCCCATAACAATAAACATAGTACACATTTTAAGAAAAACAATAGTAATAATATGAATGGTAACAGTAATAATAATAATAATAATAATAAAAATAATGAGAAAAAGTAATAGCAATACTAATAATATTAATAATAATAATAATAATAATAATAAAAATCCGGCCTCCACCACCCCTAGATAGCCGGCCAGTCACACTCCTTTGATGTTTTTATTTTTATTATTATTATAATTATTATTATTAGTTTAAATTACAAGTAAATCTTTCTACTTCCTTGGTCCCCCCAACTTATTTCTCCCCTATACAATCTCCCCTTAGCCCCTCCCCTAAACAATAAAAATAGTAATAATTTTATTGATAAAAACAATAATAATGATAATAGTAATAACAAGAATGAACTTAGTAAGAATAAAAGCAATAATAATAAGAAAAATAATAGCAATAATAAAAGTAGAAAATATAAAAATCCTAAAGACATTAACAACATTTTCTTCTTGTCTTCTTCATGGCTCTGAAGTGCTGTATAATGAGAAAAAGAAAAAAAATGATAAACAGGGATGTGCAGGATATTATTGTTAATTTAATCAGTGTGTGAGAGAATATTTTCCCTGTCCTGCATTACCTCTTATCACATAGTCAGCAGGCACGGATCTTAATTGGGAAGGCCATCCCCTTCACCAAGTGCATTGTGTGACAGCATCTTAAGCTGAGTACACACTTGAGCGACGGGTATTCGTTCCGACATCGAAACGAATGCCCTTGAATGGGGATTGCCCGTACACACTGGAATAAGTTAATGAACGATGGAACAATCACTGTTCCGTCCTTCATTAACTTACTACAGGTAGCTAGCGATATTGCTAGGTTTGATGTACAACCATCGTGAGCAAACATGGGAGCGTGCAATTTCCCATACACATTGAGCGATGGTAGATGATTTGCCTTTACGAAATGGCAAATTGGCACCTCATTGCTCCAGTGTATACCTAGCTTTACACAGTAGCAAACTGATTGGTGGATGATGCTGGTAAGAGTAGTTGGCAGTCTCCATACTTTAATTAGTGAATGTCTGGAACTACCCATGAAACAGAATGCAGGATGCTGTCACCTGGCCTGTACAGGGCATAGACAGATAGCAAAAGACTGGGATGGAGGGGAGTACTCTACATTATAATGCCATCAGGGATATGTATCTGGTTTTTAATTATAGTGATTGAGGGATGGAGGGTACTCTATATTAAAATGCCAACAGAGATATAATGAACAACAATAGCTGTGTATGAATCAAGTAAATAGGAAACGTTCATAGAGCAGCTAACAGTAAAGACTCAAATACAGTTTAATTTTATCATCAGTATCAATCAACTGATTTGTTGAGCAACAGACATGAGCCCTTAGATTTATGGGTCACCCTCTTAGTATTTACCTTCTTCATCCAGCGAGAAGTCTCATTATGTTTCTGCTGGGAGGTGACATCATCCGTAGAGCACATTCTCGGAGTAGCTCAGAAGATAAGAAAATAAAATGTGTTATATATTATACTCTTAAATTATAAATATGCTATAGACAGAAACATACAAAAAAAGATAAATATAAATACAAAATCTAAAACCCTCTCTTCTTTCTATAACCATCGTCCTGGTGTTACTCTTGGGTGGCCATCTTGCTCCTTGCTGCTGGAAAACGGGTGTTCAGGGGAAGATCCTCAAGTTGGAGCCCACATAGGAGAACCCTCTGAAAAGCTCCTGGTCCAATGCTCTTGGTGGTTTTCTCCGAGCCTCTGCTGCTTCCATCTTCTGGATGTTAAAACTTCGGGAGCTGTGTTCTATGGTGGGCTAGAAGAAACAAGACACAAATGATCATCCATGTCACTAAACCTGAATAAATCCATATATCTATGGATCCTCTGATATCACAGACTAGTGTAACATGTGCTTCTGCTGTACTTTAATGTTTCCAGCTGTTGCAGTAGAATGAGCCATGAGATATTTGATGTAAATCAAGGCTAAAAATACTGACAAGCAGACTTACGCCTATTCACCAAGTTACCAGACACCTGACCTGCTAGTATTATGTGCTACTGCCCCATCTCTAAATATAAATAGCAGATATAAATTCTATCTTTCTTTTATTGGGTATATTTTTCTAGTACAAACCTATTATATCTTTTCTTTTATTAGGCACACTTTTCTAGTACTAGCTGCCCCCCTTTGCCCACAGAACAGAATGAATTGTTTGTTGGAGGGATTCAGCAAGGAACTAGAAACATTTCTTTACAGACTCTGGCCTATGGCACTGATTCAGCCCTGCTCGCTGCCGGAGGCAGCTCGCAAGTCTGAAGGGCGTTTTTTTTTTTTTTCCAGTCCGGCCTCCTGGCCGCTCGCTAAGCTGCGGGTGACCACCCACAGCTTTAGCGAGTGGCCAGGTGATGGTCGCGATGGTTGCGACCATCGGGGCGACAGACCCTTGTGGTAGGGTCTCGTCTTCCGCAAGCCCCAGTGAGCTTTCAGCTCTAATAGAGCCGGAAGCTCACCACTGACATCACTCGTGATGTCAGTGGGGACTCCTCCGTTTGGCCAGCCACCCCCATGGCCCGCCTACCTAATGGGGCGAGCTGTCGATCAACATCGACAGCCACCCCTTTTGGATGCGAGTGCCGAAGCGAGTCATTTCTCACTCGCTTCGGGGCTCGCTCGCACGTGCCCGGCCATCGACCCACTTGTGAGCGCTATGCGCTTGCGAGCGGTACTGAATCAGGCCCTATGTGTACATGATAGAATCCCATAGTTGCTGCAGATTTGCTGTGAATCTCACATTGTATCACATCAGAAAGCTGCTGTATTGGATTGAGATCTGGTGACTGTGGATGAGATTGAGGTAGACAGATCTCATTGTCATATTCGTGGCACCAGCTGGAGATGACTTTGTGATATGGCGCATCATGCTGCTGGAAGTAACCATTGGAAGATGGGTAGACTGTGGCCATAAAGGTATTTATATCGTCAGTAACAATACTCATTTAGGTTTTGGCATGTTTGTAATAAAACTTTGCCTACACCATTACATCACCACCAGCAGCCTGAACGATTAAAAATTCATTATGAATCCACGTATTGAAGTAGTTTTTGTCAAATTCTGACTCTACCACCTGTATGATGAAGCCGAAATCGAGATTCAACAGAACAGACATTTTCCAATCTCCAACTGCCCCATTTTGCTGAGCCTGTGCCAACTATGGCCTCATGTTCCTGTTCTTAGCTGACAGGTGTGGAACCCGTTGTGGACTTTGACTGCTGTAGCCAGTGTCAGTCTGGGGCATGAAGGGCCCACCAGGGAAATGTAACGGAAGTGGCCCGCTGAAGGGTCGTGTCCAGTCAATAGATAGATGTGATCATTAACTGGAGGGGTGTGGCCAAAGAGCTTTAGGAAATTAGAGATAAAAATATTAAGAATGGAGACCAGTTTATTGCAGACAGATCTAGCAATCCAGAAAGTGCCCAAGAATGTTGGAGCGGGAAGTATGGAGATGTAGCAGGATTACCAGCAACCAGGAGAAGTAGTAGGAATAGAATGTAGGAGAAAGATTTAGAGGTATGGGGAGTATTGTGGAAAGAGTAGGAAGGTGAGGGGATGTAACTAAGGGTAGCAAAATATATCATAAGAGATTTGTACCAGAGGGGAGTAAGGTGGAGGCAAGTGGGTGAGGTGAAGGATGAGCTGGTTAGGAGGAGGTGGAGGAGGAGGGAAGGTGCAGAGGAAGCATTTTGGAGTAGAGGAAAGTGAAGGGACATAACCAGAAAAATGAATTAGATACACGGTTGTCAGGACTTTGCGCTAATATACCTGTGCTGACATTCTACAGTCCTGCAAGGAAAAAAATCCCCCTGCTCTGTTAGTGGGAGAGCTTTTAGGGCCTGAATATGAGTCGGACACTATGTTCATGCTGGACATAGTTAAGTAATTTTAATTTTACATTTTTACTACGTACACATTCCGATACAGAGTCGCAGTAGTGATTTGAGATGCACGGAAGCAGAAGTGTACTGAAAGTGGATTGGGCATTCCTTGGTGGTGACAGGGAGGTGGCTGGTCATACACATGGAGATGGTCTGCCTTATGGGCGTGTTATGGATGTGCCCCGGGCATGTCGCTGAAATGGTTCTGTACACAGACACTTAATGTCTTAATGATGCTCTAAATGGGGGTCCCCATCATTGCACAGTCATGCACACAGGTATACATCAGAGGAAGGGCTTGTAGCGGCATTAGCATAAAGTCACAGATGTGCAACTGGCAAAAGATGCTGCGTCCGACTCAGAATCAGCCCCTTAGTCTCATCTCTAGTAATATTCCTGCCATATGTGAAGCTATTTTATATGGTTTCTTTTAAATGGCCACTAAGATATAAGTATCAATATCTTCCTCCTGGCATGCACTGAGTCTGCACCAGAAGTTGTTTCCTCACAACCCCCTACTCACCCCAGGTAGCAGAAGTCTCAAGTCCATTGTGATAGTGAATTTAGATCTTTACTTAACATTATTGTGCCTGGTCAGCTGTGCCCTCCATAGACATGGCTCTCCTTCAGAGGTTTGGGCAGAATTCCCCACTGCTGCTGACACGGTAGTGGATATATCCCCTTCTGTAGATGTACCCTGACATCATTAGTTACTGTCCAATGTCATTCCCTACTATCAACGTGAACATAGAGGGGGAATATAAGCCTGCGGTGAGCGAAGGTAGCCACCTCGCCCAAAGCGTGGCGAGCGACGTGAGTCCACACTGTCCATCAACAATAGAGCTCAGCTCTCTAACTGTAAAGAGCAGAGCAGCATGTGGTAGGAGTCTAGGGACAAAGGGCAGAAGCTGGCAGGCAAACCTGGCTTGGTGGGCCCCTGAGAGAGGATTAATGGGCAATTTAACATCATAATTAGGCTGACTGCAGCAGGGATCTCGGATTATCACGGAACTGCTCCCGGTGATAGGCCCCGCCCCCTGCATTAGGCTCCATTCGCATTGCTGAGCTACTCCATAGCAGCATTAGGCAGGGATCTGGGATAAGGTGCAGGTATTGCAAGGCAGTGCACTGCATGGTCCTGGGAATGGGAGGGCAAGGGGCACTTACACAGGCTGGGCAGAAACCCATTACCCCCTTGATAGCGGACCGCTAAGCCCCACCCTCCAAAAAAGGGGTGTGGCCTGAAATCAGTGGGTCCCACCGGGGAAATACCCGAATCCCCGGCAGCCTAGTCCTAGCGTGGCTGTAGGCCATCCACTTCAGGGTTCAATGTGCTGTGCTTTTAGCAATGGCATTCTCCATACCACTGTTATTATTGCAGTTACTGTTGCCTTTCTGTCAGCTTGTACCAGTCTGGACATTCTTCTCTGACCTCTCTCTTACTAACAAGGCATTTTCACCCACAGAACTGCCACTGACTGTATGTTTCTGTTTTGTGCACCATTCTCTATAAACCATAGAGACTGTTGTGTGTGAAAATCTCAGGAGATCACCTGTTTCTGAAATATTCAAATCATCCACAGCCTAAGTCACTTTGATCACATTTCCTTCCCAATCTGGTGATTGGTCTGAGCAAGAATTGAGCCTCTAGGCCAGGAATGGGAAAACTCAGGCCCGAGGGCCATATAAGGACCATGGAATCATTTGGTTTGGTCCTCTGAGCTTTTTCTGCTAGCCTCATCTGGTTAGCAGGGTACCTAGAATGGCACCTTGCAGCCAGAATCTATGCATCAGTGCCACCTGGAGCATCCTTTTATAGAAGTGTAAGTATAATAAGTACTCCTGTAAATTGCACAGACAATAATGTATACAGTATTATTATGGTGGTACTTTTTACCATATAAAGTGCATCTGGCTGGGGACAAATGTATCTCATTGAAAATAAAAGTGACACCTGATTTCAACCACTTCTAGAGATGTGTAATTTAAAATTATTTGCTGTAGTACATATGGGGACATAGCAGCCACCAGCCACACTGACAGTGCCCCTAATTGTGCAATTTCAACCCCTTGAAAAGCATTTAAACAGCTCAACATTCATGAAATCTCTTATTACATATGGGTGCAATGTGCAGTGCAGTTCTTTCACTAGCTAAATAAAGTAAGTAATACCACAGTGATTGCCATGTGGATAGGCTAAGCCTCTCATCACAACATTACATTTGTTTTTGAGACCTTTATCTTTCCATACTTGTAAATGACCCTTATTGTCTTTTAATGCATTTATTGGGCAAAACTGCTTTATCCTATACTTACTGGGTCAGGGACATGTGGTGGTGGAACGCTAAGGGCTTCCAGCGAGACCCAATCAATACGCTGGAACAAACGATGCTGGCGGATGTTTCCGTTGACACCCAAACGCTTGGAAGGATTTTTACACAGGAGCTGGAATAAAAAAGAATAAAATATAGGTTTCTCTCATATAGCACTGAGGTGTGTATGTGGGTATAAGATGGTGTGTATAAGGTTTATGGTGCCAGGCAACGTAACTATATAAACCTGCATGGGTTGTAATGTACCCCAAAGGCCAGAGGGTAATGGTAAATAGCTATAATATCCTGTTAAGAAAGTGTTTCTGCAGAGCCACTAGTAATCTTCCATCTAAGACCTAGCAGACCTATGGCAATGATAACCCTTTTCTCTGGCTTTTCTGCTTTATCCTATTTAACTAGAGTGAGTCTCGTGAATTATAAATATAGATGCAACTACATACTACATTATACTTTACTGCAATATGCAGCGAGCCATAATGCTGCCACTGCACCACCTACTATAATTAGTCCCCAAGCATGGGCATAACTACCATAGGTGCAAGGGGTGCAGCTGCTATGGGGCTTAGAGCTGAGGGGAGCCAATCTTCCTTGGCAACGTTACATGTGCTATATGCATTTTTCACCATTGGGTGGTACATAGGGACCCTTACAAACTTTTGCTATGGGTCCTTCAAATACCTAGTTACGCCTAAGCCTAATAAGATTTAAGTATTGTATAGCAGAATGCTATAATATGGATTCACAAGTCTTATTTATTTACCTGCTTAATGATGTCCTTAGCCACAGCTCCTGCCTTGGGGAACCCTCTGGGATGGTAACGAGATGTTCCGGTAATCATTTGGTTGATGATGACACCAAATGAGTACCAATCCACTCCAGCGTTGTACTCCTTCTCCGCCAGCATCTACCAGGAGATAATATAGCACATTGTTACTCTATCATTAGATTATTTACTATATCCCATGTGTCTGTGTCTCACTGGCATTAGTATCTTGTTATCTTCCTACCTGTTTCCTGAGGTAACATTTTGGGCAGAATTTAGTTATGGATGTGACTTCCTCAGGTGGACCTCAGGGCTAATTGAATTCAGCCCTTTGAATCTCTTTGGGATTGATGCAGAGTGAGCACTATGCCAGTATGCAAATCCTATCTTAACTTAATTCACTATACGCATGCCGAGACCAGGAGGCGTACGCATATGTACCAATGCAGGTTTGAGTGAGTCTAACACTCAGGGCCATTGCTAGGGGGTACAAGCAGTGCCATCACCAGCACTAGTGACCCACTTGTCATTTGATAATGGCGAATGCACCACTTATGCTGAAAGGACATATAGGGCCTGATTCTGAATCGGATGCAATGCCAATGTTCACTTAGTTTAGCAATGTTTTGCTATTGCGTGTGCCCAAAAATCCCTAAAACTCCAATGGCCCATGCGTTATACAGTGTGTACACACAAAGGTGCTGTTGTAATTGAGGCGCATGTCATCATAAATGTCTTGGAAAAGTGATTGGCATTCCTGGTGACTGGGAGGTGGCTAAACAGAGGCATGGATATGGTCCGTCTTATGGGCATGTTATGGGAGTGTGGCTGACGTGTTTGTGTACATGGATGCTCAGTCAGTCAGTGTGGAGGCCATACCCTGACAATCTGTACATGCCATAGGGCAGGTGTAAGTTTCCATGGTGTAACTGATGGAGGTGACTACAGATACAGCAAGTATTATTACAGCGCCTATATATGCTCATACACAAGGATGTACTCCAGGGAAAGACTTTATAGCGGTATATGCATAAAGTCACAGACAGGCACTTGCCAAAAGACGCGGCTGCTTCCCCCTCTGTATCAGGCCCATAATATGTTATTTGTATGTTTTATACCCATTTCTTTTCTTTTTATTACAAATGTAATAAGTGTATGTGAGATATGCCAGGCATAAGCTGAAGCACATGCTGCTGGTACAGGGCTGTACGGCTCAGCATATGTGCAGTAATAGGCCCATTGTCTGTATGTTATTTAAGTTAAAATTGTGCCCATTTTGTGACCAATTCTGCATTTATGTTATATACGAATGTAGCTAATGTGATTGTCAGAATAGCTGGTTATTCAGCACATAATAAGAGTTTCTTACTGGATGCTGCCATGTTTTCAAAAAAGTCCATCACATAGTAAATATCAACCCCTGATGGCAATACTGTATATTACTGTATATTACAGTGACCGTTATACTTTGTGTATTTATATAAAGTCATTTTTCTTCCACTACTATTACATTGAGTATTTATTGTTAGGGGAAGAAGGTGCTCAGCTACAGTAGTATGCAGTCTTCCTGGCTCGTGTAGTAAATGACATATTGCATTGTCAGTCACCATAAATTCTGTATATACCACAGTAGGCTAACATTGTGCAACAGATGTAAGTTACTAGCATTACTTATTTGTCATTATTAGACCTATATAATGAGTTCTATATGAAGTTTAGTAGAAATACAGTATGTGCTCATTTTGTATCTATGAAATGTTGATATAAATTTAAAAGCTCCTTAAAGACCTACTCAGATCCAGTGGCGTTAGGGGCATCTTTAGAGAGGAAGAGGCCCGTGTGCATCCCAGTCACGGACCCCCTCATCTCACTTCAGTGGCCGACTGATGCGGCTGCCTGGCCACTGCAGAATCAATAGACTCTGGTCACTAGAGTGTGCCCAGGGTCTATTGCGCGGCCTCCATTTTCCCGGCAATGCACAAAATTTTGGAAAAATGCCCGCGGCGGCCAGGGAGACCAGACGCGGGACCTCAGAGAGTTCAGTTTTAGAAATATGGGTGCAGGGTGTGCAGTATGGCCCCCCCTGAGTGGCGTAACATTAGAGGGTGCAAGGGGTGCGCTTGCTTTAGGGCCTGGCGGCTTAGGGGGCCCAGCAAGCAACCCCCTGCACCCTGCCAAGTTTTTTTTCACTTTAACTTTTTGAGCCCGAGGTCCAGAGGGGCTCTGAGGTACAGCGGGCACAAAACGGGGCCATGGACATCGGACTCATTATTCTATCCTGCAGGCCATGGCTGCTGGGACCCATAGCCGCCGCACAGCCCCAGCTCCATTGTAGCCTGGCCCAGGCAGTGCTGGGCTCTTCCAGGTGGCTCAGCTGCAGCCCGGGCATGACCTTTATGTCAGCAATGCAGTGACATCATAGGTCACGTCACCGCACATCTTCCCTGCCCATCAGATAGTATGTGCCACTCCGCTGGTGAGGAGTTAGGGATAAAAGATTAGGTATAGGAGCTGGGGGCAAAACGTGATGGGGGCTGGGAGCAGAAGGTGAGGGGCTGGAGCAGTGGAAGGTGATGGTGCCCCTGGGAATGGAGAAAGGTGAATGGGGCAGAGGAAGGTGATGTGGGCTGGGGGCAGAGAAAGGTGATGGGGGCTGGGGGCAGAAGGTGAGAGGGGTTGGGCAGGGAAAGTGATGGTGCCCCTGGGGACAGAGGAAGGTGAAGGGGGCAGAGGAAGATGAAAGTGGCTGGGGCAGAGGAAGGTGATGGGGGCTGGGGGCAGAAGGTGACAGGGGTTAGGGCAGAGGAAAGTGATGGTGCCCTGGGGACAGAGGAAGGTGAAGGGGGCAGAGGAAGATGAAAGTGGCTGGGGCAGAGGAAGGTGATGGGTGCTGGGGGCAGAAGGTGACAGGAGCTGGGGGCAGAAGAAGGTGATGGTGCCTGGGGACAGAGGAAGGTGATGGGGGCAGAGGAACATGAAGGGGCTATGGGCAGTGGAACGTGAAGGGGGCAGGGGATGGAGGAAGGTGATAGGCCTGGGGATGGAGGAAGGTGAAGGTGGCACAAAGGTGATGGGGGCTGGGAATAGAGGAAGGTGAAGGTGGAAGAGGAAGGTGATGGGAGCTGTGAGCAGAGGAAGGTGATTGGGGCTGGGGTAGAGAAAAGTGATGGGGGGCTACTGGGCTGAGAAAAGTGATGAGAGGCTGAATTTGAGGAAAGTGATGAGAGGCTGAGGACTGAGGATGGCTGGCTGCAGACATCATCCCTCCTATCCCTGAGGCATCCACAGCATTTTCATCAAGAAGACCTTGCAAGAGACGCCAGGCAAGAACTACAGCCTGCATCGTTAGTGACAGACAGACAGTGTGGTAAGTCATAGAGTATTTTTACTTTATATAAAGGCTGGCATATCTTTCAATTACCATTATCATGCTTCAGATATCACACATGCAGGGGAGGGATGTGCAGGATCGGGGGTGAGAAGGTGGCTCCCCCAGAGACATCAGTGTACCGGGCCCCAAGATTGCTGTTGCCCATTTCTGGGGCCACCAGCACCTGCATGGAGCCACGGTAGTTCTTGAGTAACAGCGCTGATGTAATTTTTAATCAGGCACCAGTCGCGAGCCAATAGGAACTCGCAGGTCCACAATTTCTGATTGGCTCACAACCGGGTCTTATTAAAAATTACATCAGTGCTGTTTCCCTATGGCTGTGGCTGCATACAGGTGCTGGCGACCCGGCACCAAATTCACCAAGGCACACAAGAATAGAGGCTGGTGGAAGGACAAATGGGGATGTGAGATGCTCCCAGCTGGACACAAGGGAAGTTGCTGGAGGGGAGTGGGGGTGGCATAATAGCCTAGGTAAGGGGCAATACTGTGTGGCATTACTGTGGGGTATAATGTGTTATAAGGGGCATTACTGTGTGGCAGGGCCTTAACTAGGGTAGTGCGGTCGGTGCCATGGCACAGAGCACCGCAGGGCAGGGGGCACTGTTTGGGCCTGTAAATTTTCTGTTTATTATCATTTGTAGATTCCTCTTATTTTTTCCCCAGCTTCTCATGTTGTCCCCTATCTCTTCCCTGGCCCTTCCCCATGAGGCCATGGCCCTTTTTCGGTGTGTTGTCTACCTATTTAAAAAATAGTTGAGGGGATTCAATGCTCTTTCTGGCACAGGGAACCACAAAGTCTAGTTACGGCTGTGCTGTGGGGGGCATAATGTATAAGGTGCACTACTACTGTGGGGCATAATATATAAGGGTACTACTACTGCATGGCATAATGTGTTATAAGGGGCAATACAACTGTGTGCCATAATGTTTATAAGAAGAACAACTGTGGCATAACGTGAATGGGGGGCCCCTTAAAAATTTTGCTATGGTGCCCAAAAAGTTCTAGTTACACCCCTGCTCAGATCTATTAAACTCATTGCTATCAGTACATTATGTGCTCAGAAAACAGTAATGATATATTTTACACTTCACCTCTGGAGCAATATATCCAGGAGTTCCAGCATATTCTGTGGCAGTCTGGTCACCAAAGATGTTATCAATTGCCAGACCGAAGTCGGCAATTTTAAGATGACCAGACTCTGCCATCAGGATGTTCTCCGGTTTAAGGTCTCTAAAAAAAAAGATTTGTAATAAATGTCAACTGTTTTGTCTAGTGAGAAATATATACATGAATTACCACCAGTAGTATTACAGGCATCACATTATGCAGACAGCTGACCTGCTGGGACAGCGCCACCTAGTGATAACAATGATTTAAATTCTTACCTAAAGCATAGGGTCTGATTCAAAGATGAACGCAATGGTGATTACGGACGCAGATCAAGCGATTTGTTATCAGTGCGCATGCGTATAAGTCACACTGTACGTGCTCAGCGATGGCATTGCAATTACGGATGCACAGAGGAACCACTTTCAAAATAAGTGACAGATAGTCATTAGCTGGGGTTGGTATCGGGGGGTGGTCAGTAAAACGCAGACATGTCTGACCATTTGAATACCATTATATGGGCATGCATAAATTAGCCCTTGCGATCTCCTACACAGTATGAGAACCCTCTGTCAGGAGAGCTGCAGAGTCTGCAGTTGGTCAGATCTGCTACAATGGCGAGAAGGCCTCTCGATGTGCGCTGACGTTACTGACAGTAACGCAGGTAAGCGATGTCATACACATGTAAGAAGGCAGCAGTGGGCGTCCTTATGCTCGGGTGATCTTTGGAACCATTAGCATATTTTCGCAGCTGCGTTGTATACAAAATCGCAGCTGCGATCTCATTAGCGTCCATCTCTGAATCATGCCCATAGTTAGAAGGTGCACATCACTGTGACCTGATTGTGTAGAAAAATGGTATTATTAGTATAATTACCGATGGATGATGCCCTTAGCGTGCAGGTATTGTATACCACATGTGATCTCAGCTGCGTAGAAACTTAAAGAGAAGAAAGGAAATGTAACATATCAATATTAGAGATAGGAAAAAAACCTGTTATCATAAATCTGCTAATAGAGGATCCTGCTCATTCTACCATCTAACTCTTCAGCTGGGTGCACTCTATACAATGTGTGTACCCAGCAATGAAACAGCGTGATGTAACGATACATCGCACATGCCATACACACTGCATTATCCGGTGTACGATGGTGCGATACATCGCTACACTGTACGTGTAGCAGCATGGCGTCATTTATTGCATCATCCCATCTGCTGTGCAGAACAGCCAATGGGACAATGTGATGAAAGACAACCGCGTACAACGGAGAGGGTTTACATACTGCACGATCTGTACGATGTATTGGTCCAATCCACGGTGGAATGTATATCAAACAATGAAGGATATAGTGTATACCCAGCTTTAGTCTGTGACTTTCTGCTTCCCCCCATTTCCCCCCTCATATCATAACACTGCCCCTGTCACATGACACCCTGTTATTATCACTGACATATTCTCACAGCTGTGCCTCTAGCATGATCAGCACATTAACATGTGAGACTTTCTATGACCTGATGGGGCTCACATGAGTCTATCCCCACTCAGTATCACACTGAGGGCTGGATTCAGACCCGCTCGTGAGCGCTATGCGCTCGCAAGCTGGTTGATGGTGGCCCAGTGCGCATGCGCATGACAGAGCCGGCTCCGTCGTGCGCATGCGCGAGACCCGGATAGCGACGGCCAAACCATCGCTCCGGGTCTCGTACAAAAGGGGGCGTGCCTTCGATGTTGAGTGATAGCACACCCCCTTTGGTGAGCGGGCCGGCGGCATGGCTGCCCAGACAGAGGCGTTCCCATCACAAGTGATGTCAGTGGGAGTGCTTTCGGCTCTGTTAGAGCCGAAAGCACTCTGGGGCTTGTGGCAACGAGACCCTACCACAAGGGTCTCGTCACAAGCCCGATGGTCGCCATGGTCTTGACTATCGCGACCATCTTTCTGGTTGCTCACTATAGCTGTGGGTGGTCACCCACAGCTATGTAAGTGGCCAGGAGGCCCCTCTAAAAAAACAGAAGGTCGGCCCTGATTCAGAGCGAGCGCTCTGTCAGAGCATCCTGCTCTGAATCAGGCCCTGAGGACATTCCAAATTAAAACCAAATGAAGGTGATCAGACCCTAGTCAAACATATCTTTATAAAGAGATTACATTGAACATTTGCCAGTCCTTGAGTCATACTCCCCGAGAGTTCACTGGAGAGGGAGGCCCAGGAGGATGGGATGGAGGTGTGGACATTAGGTAAAGGTGTATTTCTAGTATTCACTATATGTAGGGGTAGGAAATATTAAGTGGAATTTACCAAAGCTGTACAACCCTTATACTGTCCCTATCTCTGTACACACTGTTACTATTCATTTTAGAACATGTCTATTCTATGTGAGGTCCTTACGTTGCGCTGGTGATGTCCAAGCAGCCTTTCCTCTGCAGGAACTGGTGGAAGTCCCCGCCACTTGCATACTCCAGACCCATGAAAAGGTGGTTCTGTTTGATTGGACACACACAATAGTCATATAATACATTCTCATAGGAGAACATGGCAACAACTTCCAGGGAGCATACTGACTCATAATAACATTATTACCCAATAAGATATAAAACCTGTATTTATGTTAGATGTGTAAAAATAAATTGAAAATTCTAACTAATGATCTTTGTCTAATAAGAAATACATTGTACCGTGGTCTGGAAGGCAAGATGTCCATGAATGAGGAAGGCGCTACCAGACGCAACCTCTAGCACCCTGCGCTCCACCAACACCTGCTCCCTGTCCTCCAATGGCAGATCTCTCTTTCGGACGATCTTCAGTGCCAGCCGCTGACCAGTCAGAGAGTCCTCCGCCAGCAGGACCTACAGGAGATAGAGACATACACAATGATATTTATACTTAAATTATACCTCTATAAGCACCCAGGTAGCTCAGTATCTTTATAGGTAAGTGTATTTTGTATTACCAGTTTCATTAAAGGAATGAGCCTCCAGAATTTTCGCAGGCTCACAGGATTATAGATCAACCTCCCGATTTGGAGCTTACTCAGGGTCAGTACTGTCATTAAGTTCTTCCCCCCCACTGCATTGTGGTGATGCCTAATGATGCACATGATGTCACCATGCCCAACATGATATAATTCCACTTGTACCTACCCTCCAGGGGTTTCCCAGAGGAGACCTATATAGTGCACATGTTCATGATGCTCCACTACTACAAGTTCTGAGTCACACAGTTGTTGCCTGAGTTGAGTTTAGTAGCCACAGTCACATAACTTACCTTCCCAAAGCTGCCCTGGCCCAGTTGATGGTAGAAGGCCAGCCTCTGGATGTAGATAGAGGCTGTATCTCCAGGAGCAGCTTCCTGAACACCACTTCTTCCTTATGGGCACAAGAAAAAGAAACAATGTAAAATGTATTATTCAGAGTTAGAAGCACATGTAAAATGCATGTACAGTATTGTATTAGCGCTCCTGCAAGGCTGTTTTAGCGGGGCACTGCGCCCTGCCCTCCTTCTGGAGGGCAAAAAGCGCCTTACCCTCCTTCTGGAGGGCAAAAAGCACCCTGCCCTCACAGCCTGCGGGTGCCGTCTACATCCACGGGTCGCAGTGTCCCACGGGTGGGGAAATGTGCAGTGACCCCGTCACCATCGGTGAATAGACGCTGGGTGCATGCACCCGGCATCTATTCTCCTTGTCAGCAGCTCTTTAGGGCTGCCCGGCGTGTCCGTAAGTGCCGGGCATGTCCCCAAGAGTGACAAAAAGGTAATGCGTCTTATAAACACGCCCTCTTTTCAATGGCCATGCCCCCTTCTTCACACGCGGAAGTGCCTTCTCTAGCTCCAGTGCCCTGCCTGCCGCCAGTGCTAGAGTGAACAGTATTATATTATAGTAAACCTTTATGTAGTAGTAATATAGTTAGTATACTGTTGATAGATGTCATAAACACAGCCATACAGATAAAAGGGTGTCATTAATTGCTAATGTAAGAAAAATGGATTTCAAATCAGCACAGGTAAGTATTTGCACCCCAGGTTAGTGTCATATTGCAGGCGCGCACGGAGGGGGGTTTCTGAGTACCCAGAAATCCCCACTGCCCGCCGATCACTAAGTGTAGTGCGGATCGCACTACACACTAATAAACACACCGCCATCGGCACCAGGTAGTACGCTCATGCTACCCAGCGGCAGTGTGTTTATTTTAGCAGCCAATGTGAGTCAGACAGACTCTCATTGGCTGCTGCATCCACGGAGGGAGCCACCTGGAGCTCACTCATGAGCTCCGCCTTCTGGCTCCCCCCGCAGCAGGTGATGGGAGAGACGTCCGTCATGACGTCTCTCCCATAGGTCGGGAGCAACAGAGAGCGGAGGTCGCGGCAGGAGCAAGGATTCAGGTAAGCTGTGGGGTTTTTTTTTGTGTGTGTGGGTATATGTAACGGGCACAGGCACTGACAATGCATAGGGGGGGCGCTTTTGGGAGCACTGTACAGGGGGGGTGGCTGCTACTGGGGGCACTGTATAAATGGGGCCGCTACTGGGGGCACTGAATAGGGAAGGGTCGCTACTGGGGACACTGTATAGAAAGGATGGCCGCTGCTGGGGGCACTGTATAGGGGGGCTGCTACTGGGGGCATTGATTAGGGGGGTGGCCCATTCTGGGGGCACTGAATAGGGGGGACTACTACTTAGGACACTATATAAGGGGCACTACTGGGGGTACTACTGGGGGGACGACTACTGGGAGGACTACTACTGGGGGCACTATATAAGGGGCACTACTGGGGGGACTACTACTGGGGGCACAACTTTGGGGACTACTACTGGGGGCACTGCATAGGGGGGACTGCTACTGGGGGGCACTACTAGGAGCACTGCATAGGGGGGACTACTACTGGGGGCACTGCATAGCGGGGACTACTACTGGGGCACTATATAAGAGTCATTACTGGGGGGCACTGCAAAGGATGGTCTACTACTGGGGGCACTGCAAAGGAGAGACTACTACTGGGGGCACTATATAAGGGGCACTACTGGGGGCACTGCATAGGGGGGACTACTACTGGTGGGCACTGTATAAGTGGCACTACTGGGAGCACTGCATAGGGGGGACTACTACTGGGGGCACTGCATAGAGGGGACTACTACTGGGGCACTATATAAGAGTCATTACTGGGGCACTGCAAAGGATGGTCTACTACTGGGGGCATTGCAAAGGGGAGACTACTACTGGGGCACTATATAAGGGGCACTACTGGGGGCACTGCAAATGGGGAGACTACTACTGGGGGCACTATATAAGGGGCACTACTGGGGGCACTGCAAATGGGGAGACTACTACTGGGGGCACTATATAAGGGGCACTACTGGGGGCACTGCAAAAGGGGAACTACAACTTGGGGCACTACTGGGGGTACTGCAGAGGGGGGACTACTACTGGGGGCACTATATAAGGGTACTACTGGAGTCACTGTAAAGGAGGGGCTACTACTGGTGGCTCTATATAAGGGGCACTACTAGGGGCACTGCAAAGGGGATACTACTGAGGGCACTTTATAAGGGGCACTACTGGGGGTACTGCATAGTGGGGACTACTACTGGGGGCACTACAAGGGGCACTGCAAAGGGGGGACTACTACTGTGGCACTATATAAGGGGTGCTATTGGGTCCATGGCATAAGGGAGACTACTACTGGGGGCACTGCAAGGGGGGACCACTACTGGGGGGAGGGAGGTCTTTAATAAATCATGCTGGCTGTATTTATTAGCCTGCTGCATTCATGTTTTTAAATGATAGAGGTGTGTTGTGTGTCTGTCTGTGTGTGTTTGTGTCAGTCAGTCAGGGCCGGCGCTACCATTAGGCAACATTAGGCAGCTGCCTAAGGGCGCCGGCCACTGGAGGGCGCCCCTGGGTCCACAAAACTAGAAATTGCAGGATGTCTTTGAGAGAGACAACCTTGTTTTACACTGCAATGGCGGTGGCTGTGGGTCTAATCAGCCGCAGTTGCCACTGTCTAGCCCAACCCCACTGTGATCCGTCACCCTCATCTCACACATAGCCTGCAGCAGACTTCAATGCTGTGGCTGCTCAGGCTGTCAGCCTTAAGTGCAATAGCATGATTGTCCACCACCCAGCTCTCCCCTCTCTCATCCCATTCCTTTGAAAGAACAAAGATAACAAACTGCTGGACTGGATGGGCACCGAATCTGAGAATACTGCAACGGCCCTGGGTCCCACCTCCCACCTTCTACCCTACTGACACACCACATGTTACACATGCACCACATGGTACAAATCAGCACACTTTTTTGGGGGGGGAATTAAGTGCTTTAAGACAAACATAAAACAAACATAATACAAAATACAAGGATGTAAGATTAGCATATCATTGATGTCACATTACGATGAGCAAACAGACTAGCATATAACACCCATATACAACAATTGTCCATAAATACATATACATACACACATATACATAAACATATATATATATATATATACATATTTTTTCCCCTCTCGCATGTACCAATAAGTGATTGTGTAGCATTATTACCCCCATTGGTACTATTACATAACAGCACTAAATGAAGAATTGGAAACAGAGAGCTGGTGATGTGCGGTCTGAGCATGAGCAGAATTAAGCCATTTGGCCCATATGTGTTCAAATTTAGATTCGGCGTTTCTAGCCAAGTAGGTATATTTTTCAAGTGCAATTGTGGCAGAGACTAATGATAACCAATCATAATACTCCGGCCCTGTGGAGGCCATCCAGGAGCGGGCAATGCAAACTTTGGCCAACATGCAAACATTCAGTACATACTGACGAGTGTGTCTATCAAGCAAGTGGTCTTCTATAATTCCTAGCGTACATACAATAGGAGTAAGAACAGCCTGCGGGACTCCTGTAGAGGAAATTACCCTGAGTATTTTGTCCCAGAATGACATAATCTGAGGACAATCCCAGAGCAAATGCCAAAAGTTGGCCGATGGGGCATTACATTTAGGGCAATCTGAATCTGACCGACCACCAAACCTAAACAGACGATCAGGGGTCAAATAAACCTGGTGCAATAGGAATAGCTGGATTTGTTGGAAGCGAATTGAGGTGGTAGCTAATCGTGGACATCCCAATGCATCCCGCCATGAATCATCCTGTATTGCACCCAGATTAACCTCCCATTTAGCTCTGAGAGCTGGCAGATCATCATGGTGGTGAGCCTGCATTACAAGGGAGTAGGCATGAGAAATAAAACGACGAGGTCCGCCTTCAGACAAGAATTTTTTGACAGGGGAATCTTGAATGTTTGGGGGAGCATCAGGGAATTGGGTTGCTAGCGCATGTCTAAGTTGCAGGTATCTAAAGAAATGTGACCGTGGGAGGCCAAATTCAGCCTGTAACTGACTAAAGGATTTAAGTACACCTGCATTATATAGCTGTCCCAAGGAAATCACTCCCCACCTGCCCCAAGTGCCCCTGGTCTGCAACGCCAAAAGTTCAGGCAAAGCTCGAGAGCACCATAATGGAGTAGCCGGATCTAAGCCCTGTGTCTTCAGAATTTTTGAGACAGAGTGCCATATTCTGACAGCTTGAGTAAGTATAGGTAACACAGTGTTAGATATATTACCACTAAGTAGTGCCTACAGAGGAGTATGACCCGGAGTAACTTGGGAGATCATAACAGAATGTAGGGCCAGAGGGTCAGTGTCATTTATCCATTGCCACAAATGCGCCAGTTGAGATGCAAAATAGTACATGCGAAAGTGGGGAAGTGCTAGACCCCCCTGTGAACGAGGCTTAGTAAGCACATCCAATTTTATGCGAGCTCTGCGATCCGCCCAGACCAGAGAGGAGACCAAACTGTTTATTTGATGGAAAAGTTTTTGGGGAAGATAGATCGGAGAGTTATGGAGTACATATAACAGTTTTAATTAAGTTGACACGCCCGGTGAGTGAGAGCGGAAGTTTGCTCCATGTCTTTGCCCGAGCCCGTAAATAGTCCACCTGGGGCACCACATTTAAGGTCACATAATCTCGGGAAGCATTAGATATCCAAATACCAAGATATTTAAAGGTATTGACCCACTTAAGCGGAAGTGAAACACTCGGACTTACAGGGCATGGTCCTCTAAGGGGGAGAATACAAGATTTATCCCAATTTATTGTAAGTCCCGAGAAACTACCAAACTGAGTAATGAGGTCAAGAACATGAGGCATGGAGCTGGAATAGTCAGAAATAAAGAGCAACATATCGTCAGCGTACAACGCCACTTTGTCTGTTCAGGCCCCCAGCTCCAATCCCCTGATACTCCTATGTGCCCGAATGAGACAAGCCAAAGGCTCAATTGCTATAGCAAACAGGGCGGGTGACAAAGGGCATCCCTGTCTCGTTCCACGTGATAAAGGAAAGGAAGAGGATATAAAACCATTAACTGACACCCTAGCTGTTGGGGCTGAATATAGGAGCTGAACCCATTTTATAAAAACAGGGCCAATCCCAAAACAACGCATGGTCTCCCATAGGAAGGGCCACTTGACAGAATTGAAAGCTTTCGCTGCGTCCAGCGAGACAACAACTGAGGAGGACCCTTGCCCATGAGAGACCTGCAAATGAGTGAAAAGGCGACGTAAATTTATGGATGTGGACTTGCCGGGCATAAACCCCGTCTGGTCTGGGTGGACAACAGATAAAATCACCCTACCTAATCGAATGGCCAATAATTTAGCTAAAATTTTAACATCTGTAGGGAGAAGGGATATGGGTCGGTAAGAGTCAGAGAGCCTCAGATCCTTTCCCGGCTTAGGCAAGACCACAATAAGAGCCTCTGACATAGATTGTGGGAGAGTAGTGCCCTCATATAGCTGGTTAAACAAGTCAAGGAGACGAGGGACATAAAACTGACTGTGCTTCTTGTACAGCTCTATCGGAACTTCATCTAACCCGGGTGCCTTACCGCCAGGGAATGAACGCAAAGCCTCATCTACCTCCTCCCGAGTCAGGGGAGAGTCCAAGTAATCCCTGTCCTCCGCCGTCAAAGTGGGCAATAACATACCTGCGAGATAGGATTGTACATCATCTAACGTGCAGGTCAGTCTAGAAGTATATAGAGCCTTATAAAATTGTACAAAGACTGCAGCAATATCTGGGGTCTGTATCTGGGCCACCCCAGCAGAATCAAGAACTTCAACCACAGCTACAGGGGACCTCTCTGCACGTGCCAGATTAGCGAGGTAACCTCCCGGCCTGTCAGCCAAGGCATAGTGGGAATGTGCTGCAAACAGCAGCCTATACTGAGTCTTAGCCAATAGTAAGTCACTCCACTCCTTCTGCGTGGCAAGCCAGGCAAGTCTGGAAGAGTCCTGCCCATCAGACAGATACGCTGCTTCCAAAGCCCTGCAGGAGGATTCCAACTCTTTCTCGTGGTGCTTGTAGGAAGATTTTAATTCAGACACACGTCTAATCAGGGTACCCCTTAAGAAGGATTTAAAGGCATCCCAAACTACCGTAGTGGAAGCCGAGCCATGGTTATTAGAGAAGAATTCACCCCAGGTTGCCTCTAGTTCTGACCCCGCTCCCATACGAGTTAACCAAAAGGGGTTTAGCTTCCAAAAGGAATGCCCGCATTGACCAATCAGGTCCAACCCAAGTACCAGTGGGGAGTGATCTGAAATCCCTCTTGCCTCATAAACAACTGACTGAAGTTTAGGCAACAGATTGGGGGAGATCAGGGCAAGGTCAATCCTGGAGAACGAATGATAGCTACGTGAAAATCATGAATATTGTTTCTCCGCAGGATGTCTTGTCCTCCAAGCATCCACCAAGCCAAGCTCTGCCACAAGGGCCCCAAAGTGGCCACTACTAGATGAAAAGGAACCAGAGGCATTGCTCCGCCTATCAAGAACAGGATCCATTACGTTGTCAAAGTCTCCCACACAGATTACCGGTGTATCTGGAAATCTAGCCATAAATTCAGCTGCTCTTTTCATAACCTCAGATGAGTACAGGGGTGGGATATATATAGCCAATAAAAGAATGGGGGCAGCATTTATTCGACATTGTAAAAAGACATACCGTCCCCAAGTGTCACTTTGCAGGGAAACCAACTCAAAACCAAGTGATCTGCGTATAAGGATTGAAACACCCCTGGATGATGAAGTGTGTGAGGTATGGTAGGCCCAGCCAACCCACGGTTTCTTGAGTGACATTAATCTACCCCCCAACAAATGTGTTTCAGTGAGGCATGCAATGTCAGAACCATATTGTCGGAGCTGCCGGAGGACTAAGGATCTTTTAATTTTATCGTTAAGCCCTCGGACATTCCAAGATACAATTCTCAGTGGAGTAGCCATCATCCCAGATTAGTACCAGATACTAGCAACAATAAACAGCGGATAACCCGCAAAATGGCATTAGAGCGTGCGAGACAAACAAATAGACAAAGCAAACATACAATGGTATATGCACAGAAGAAAACAAAAAAAAATTGCGATACAAAAAAAATTAACATGACATCTCTATAGGAACATCCTTTGAAAAACACAATAAAAATGAAAGAAAAACCCCAACCCTTATTCCCTCCCGTATACCTAACCCCAACTTCGGCATACCTAAATCCCTAACTGTAAATCCTAACAACTATCCCGATACAGCAACCCCCCTACAGAGTAAGGAGCAAAGAATTTAGATGACCCCTAGACATGAGGGAGCTCTCCAGCCAATAATGCCCTCGGTGCCCCTGTAAAAAAAAATAAACATACAATAGCAGGGGAAGGTGCATAAACCCACACATAATACATACAGTAGTAAGGTGACATAGACTTGTATAGCTCAATCAGAATGCAATGCAATAAACCGACAGATAAAAAAATAGTCGTTATTTGCAATCAGTAATGATATGAATATAGTGATCTCATAATGCTACCAATCTTATTGTCAACAAAGAAAGAAATAATAACTTGAGGATCACACCAAGCCATAGGCGCCCAGCCTATAGGAGAACAACAATCAGTAACCATAAACTAAGCATAGTTACGTGAGTTCAAGGCAAATTATGATCCAGCTTACTCAATCTTCAGCCACCTATCTGCGACCGGGCCTATAACGATCTAGCCACAGAGCAGCCTCTTTTGGAGACATAAAGAACTTTGTTTCCCCGTCAGCAATGACTCTTAGCTTGGATGGGAATAACATTGCATATGAGAGATTCAGTTCACGCAAGCGTCTCTTAATTGGCATAAATTGAGCTCTCTCCTTTTGCACATCAATAGAAAAATCAGGAAATACTGAGACACGGCAGCCATTCCTTTCCATAGGACCTTTGACACGAACTAGTCTGAGTACTGAGTCACGATCCTGGTAGTGTAAGAATTTGGCTATAAACGTGCGGGCAGGTGCTCCAGGTGGCGGTGCCCTAGTAGAGACGCGGTGAGCCCGTTCCAAAGCAAAGTGAGGAGTAAAAGCCCAAGAACAGGAAGGAGGCCACAGCAGGAGACGGAGCCGCGTGTCCGGGCAGGAGGCCACACACCGCAGAGCCGCGTGGACGGACAGGAGGAGACGGGAGGCGACACAAACTGCTCCCGAAGAGGCAGCACAACTTCCCCCACATGCCAGGTATAGTGGGCACCGCTGGGCAGAAGGCAGGATATTATTAACGGATAACACAGCTGGAGAGCTCAGTAAGGTGCTAGCTACTCCATGTCTGTCTTGGCCATGCCCCCACAAATCAGCACACTTGACAAACGCAGATGCAGCTCCCGGGAGTTATGTGAGTACTGTAGCTGTAAGAATTAAAGTGATTGATGTGCCCGACCAGCAGCAGAGGCATCTAGAGGTTAGCAAGCTGGGGATCTGTAAGTACGGGGTCAACTACTTGTGCCTGTCCATCCAGCAGTGGTGGAACAACAAGTCTTAGCACACCTTGTCAGCTTTATGTGCTGGGACTTGCAATGCCATTGCAGCTTGAGAGTTGACAAGTCATGGGTTGGTGAGAAACATACATAAATACACCTTATTTTTAATGAATGAATTGTTTCTTATATATGGTATGCTATGATGCTGGCTTTACCTTCTTTTTGGTGTATTGCATAGAATTGGAAGAGCTTCTGTCTGTGCAGTTCTGCGGACACTGGGATGATGTTTGTGCTGTATGGTGGTCACTTTAATGATTGTATGGTGGCTACTGCAATGCTGTATGAGTTTTATGGTGGTCACTCTGTGTGCTATACATTACTGTGAATATCAGTATGTAACACATGGTGGTTGTGTCAGAGGCCCAGGGGGTGTGTTTTGCACAATTTTTCTTTTATCTCTTTTGTTACATTATCAATATATTAGGGTCAGAGCCGCTATTTAAAGAAGACAACAATAGGTGCATGCACCAGGACAGCACGGTCAGGTATTCCATAATGGTTTAACACACATTTTCTTACAGCAACAAGACAGGCTGCCAAGGACCCATGCCCAGGGGTGCCGAGAGGGGGGGGGAGCGGGTACAGATTACCCGGGCTTCCTGAGGGGCCCGAGTCCGGCGCCGCTCCCCCCTCCCTTCTCTTTCTCTCAGCAGCCCAGCGTGTGCTGAGCTGCAGTGGGAGACTGCTCGCAGTCTCCTTTGCCTGTGGGGTGGGAGCGATCACACTGATCGCGCCCCCCCTGGCTTTGCGCCGGGCTGAGGGGCTTACTGCGCCCCCCTCCCCGGCGCGCAGCACCAAGCAAAACTTTTTTTTTCCTCAGGGGGGGCGCGGCCACGCCTCCCGCGATTAGGCCACGCCCCCTCTGTACCTGGGCCTGCCGCGGCTCTCTTCGGCCCTGCCCGTGCCCACAGTGCAGATAGGGTAATATTATGTAGTTTTGCCTAGGGCGCCAAGATACCTTGCACCAGCCCTGCAGTCAGTGTGTGTGTACTCTGTGATAGGTTGAGTGGTAAATTTTATTGTAGTGGTCCTAAATCCTGTGTAAGCTGTATCTATCTATCTATCTATCTATTTATTTGTGGCTAGATGTTTTTTCATTGGTTAGGTAACCAAGGATTTGGAAACCCCCCCATTCAAAATCCTGCATTTTTCACTGTATTGTATCGCTTTGGCCCAGTCAGTTAGTCCACTTACATAATCTTACATAACACTGAGGGAGTCCCTAATTAGTTTTAATTTAGTGTACTTTCGTTGTGTCACCTAATTACACCTCTATACCATCTACGATGTCTGTCTGTTCCCTATTATCTGGGTGAGTATGAGTGAGAACATAGCATATTGGAGGAGATGTATTATAGCGGCACTTAACATGCCGATATTTCGCTTCCTGCTCCGCCTCTTTACCGAGGCGAAGCAGGAAGCACTAACGATGAGATGAATGAGTTTTAATTCCCCCCCCCGGCGATCCCTGCCTGAGTACACAGCACATCAGTCTAGTCATGATGCGCTGTGTCTTAGTCCCGGCCGGCTCCACTGAGCATGCGCGGGATCTTGCAAGTATTGCAAGATCCTGCCACCAGCCCTGGAGCCTGCAGCCACCACAGCAGGGACAGCGCTGTTCCCTGCTGTGGGGATAGGGCATTGCCAGGCTGCAGCTGTCGATAGCGACAGATGCAGCGGGCATAACGATCAGGTGAACTGACCGTTCATACATTGTCCAGGCTATCAGCGCTGCTATCTTGTAGATAGCAGTGCTGATAATGACAGGGGTGCATAGCACCGCACACCCTGCACCCATTATATGCCCCTGTGTCCATGCCCAGAATACATTACTAAATTCATTTAATTTAAAACCCTACTCTCTGTAATATGATAGCTATGTGCACTGCAGTGACCTCTAGTGGTTACACAGAGTAGTTTATTTTTTAATTGTCCCTAATTTCTAGGGATTATTTTAGATTTTAAATTGATGTCCTTTGAATTTTTTAACCCTGGAAATGTCACTATTTCTGAGAACTCACCATCTGCACAATAAATTAATGCTATTTTCATTATTCCATTATTATTATTATTATTATTATTATTATTAGCTTTCAAACTTAATGTGCCTAAGTAGTAGATATTTTAAAACAATAACATGTGGGGCAGATTTAAAATGTGCAGAGAGATTTAGGAGGGGTATGTCCAAAATAAAATCTAAATTGCAGTGTTAAAATATAGCTGCCTAGTATTTGTGGGCTACATGCAAAAGCAGCCAGTATTTACCCCACATGCAAAAAAATGTAAGTTTTTGCACCTCATGCATTGCAACATGGTTTTACCAAGTGCACACTTTCTTGTTCTATCTTAAACTGGGAACACACTAGATTGACTTGATGCATACTTGCCTACCTTTTAAATCTCCTCCCCGGGAGAACCCGGGGAGGAGAAGCAGCTGGGTCCCGACGGGGGCAGGGCCAAACGATTCACGGCATTAAGCCCCGCCCCCTCCATGGCAAATTGCCGTGATTGGCGCATATTTAAATAAGGGGCGGGGCTAAATGACACAATTCATGAAGAATCGTGTCTTTAAGCCCCGCCCTGTACACAGGGACCCGCGATTGCCGCGGAAGTTCTCCCCATTCTGGCCACTTCATTAGGAAGTGGGCAGAATGCGGGAGAAGTGCCTACCCTTCCGGGGGTGCGGGGGGTTACCCGAAAAATCGTGAGCCTCCCGCAAAAACCGGGAGGGTAGGCAGGTATGACTTGACGGCTGACTGGCCATTGCAACGACCGAATGGTTGATTCAGGTAAATATACACACTTACCAATCTGCGGCTCGACATGTGATCCTAAAGTCACAATGAGGTGGGCATTTAAATTTGCCCGCACAGCTGGGACCTCAGTCCATGCAGCAAGTGCAGCCAGATGCGGTGATATATCTGCAGATGTATCGGCCATCGTCTGTGCTGCACAACCAACGTGATATGTCAGTGAACAACTTTGTTCACAGACATATCAGGGGTACACACCCACCGACGGGCTCGCGATATATATCGGCAGTTCCAATGAATGGCTAATATATTGCCCAATGTGCAATTCCGTGCAATTCCATCCTTGCTAATATGCAAATGCAGCAGGAGGTGTATGACACCCCATGCTGCATTTGCGATGCCAGAACTGCAACCAAGATCGTAGGCTAGGATCACCATTGCGGCCATCGGTCGCAGTGGTGGGTGGCGCAGGGCCGCCGGCCAGCTAAATAAGCTTACTCAGCCTGGCCGGCTTGCAAGACCAGAAAACTTGCCACTCTCGGAAAACAGGGCAGACATGTCCCGTTTCCAGGAACGCCTGCCGATCCCACCCCCTTACCACCCCTTAAATGTCTCTCCCTGTCAATCAGGCAAAGAAATAGAAATGGTTGTGTGCAATCACGCAGGACCCGTTCTGCATGTTTGCAGAATGGGTCCTGCGCATGCGCATATTGCCTATAATAGGGAATCCGCGCTCAGCATTGCACATACATAAAGATGGCCTCCTCATGACTGAGACCTGTCACCTGACAGAGTTGAGATTGAGGTAGATAATCTGATTTCTAGTCAGGTCTTCTTATAATTATATTTTAATATTATATGTAGGGTCTGGAGAGGACATTAATATATTTATATTTATGTTGTATTTATGATGTGTGTAATCCGAGTAAAACCGAGTAAAACCGAACCCGCTCACCCCTAATGTACACACATGGGTGGCTGAATGGGTGGGCTGGCAGGGACACTGCCCGGGGCACTGCAGCTTAGAGGGCACTGCTGAAGCCTCCAACCTTCTTCCAGATGATGCCTGCAATGGCCGCCACTATCTCCACACATCTCCCCAGTCTCGGCCACAACAGCACTTGCAGGCTGCAGCTGCTCCTGAGTTCTGTTCCCTGCTACCGCACACCCCTCTTCCCCTCCAAGAAGCCACCCTCAGGGGTCTATTCATTAAACCTAAAAATTCGATGGAGATAATTAGGTTTAGAACTCGCATGGAGTTCTACCTAATTATAGGTTACAGCACCCTTTGTGTGCGCAGTAGCCGCACGTGCATCAACAAAGTAGTGCCAAGCGTGCGCTTGTGTCATAAGTAAAGGGCCGGCTGGCTTGACCGTTAAAGGGTGCTGTAACCCCCGAAAGTACACTCCAGTCCAAACCAAAAAAAAAATTATTTTCTGTGTTTGTGAATTGTGTGCGCAGTAGCCGCACGTGCATCAACAAAGTAGTGCCAAGCGTGCGCCTGTGTCATAAGTAAAGGGCCGGCTGGCTTGACCGTTAAAGGGTGCTGTAACCCCCGAAAGTACACTCCAGTCCAAACCAAAAAAAAATTTATTTTCTGTGTTTGTGAATTGTGTGCGCAGTAGCCGCACGTGCATCAACAAAGTAGTGCCAAGCGTGCGCCTGTGTCATAAGTAAAGGGCGGGCTGGCTTGACCGTTAAAGGGTTCTGTAACCCCCAAAGTACACTCCAAAACAAAAAAATATATATTTTCTGTGTTTGTGACTTGTGTGCACTGTGGCTGCACGTGCATCAACAAAGGAGCAGCGCCAAGCGTGCGCCTGTGTCCCATAAGTAAAGAGCCGGCTGGCTCATTTCTTAAAGGGTGGTGTAACCCACAAAGTGCACTACTCTCCAGCAAAAATAAAAAAATATTTTCTGTGTTTGTGTGCGCTTTAGCCGCACGTATATATCAATATAACATAAATGGAGGACCAAACTTTCTCCGATAAAAATAAAATAGGGAAAGATCAAGAACCACTTCCTCCTAGTGCTGTTGCTGCTGCTGGGAGTTGTTCATCATCCCAGAGAGGAAGTAGGAACATCACTACTTTTACTAAACAATTGACCCTCCAACAGTCCCTAGCGATGAGGATGAAGTACGACAGCAGTCATCCTGAAGCAAAACGTATAACTGAGGCCTTGACTGCTATGTTGGTGTTAGACGTGCGTCCGGTATCCGCCATTAGTGCAGTGGGATTTAGACAATTGATGGAGGTAGTGTGTCCTCGGTTCCAAATCCCGTCTAGATTCCACCTGCATCCTCAAAGCAGCAGCGACAAGCATGCGTCTATCTGTTAAAGGGTGGTGACACCCTCAAAGTGTGCTACACAAACAATTAAAATATTGTTCTTTTTTTTTCTGTCTTTGTGAAATGTGTGGGCTGTAGCCGCACCTGCATCCTTAAAGCAGCAGCGACAAGCGTGCGTCTGTCTGTTAAAGGGTGGTGACACCCTCAAAGTGTGCTACACAAACAATTAAAATATTGCTCTTTTTTTTTCTGTCTTTGTGAATTGTGTGGGCTGTAGCCGCACTTGCATCCTCAAAGCAGCAGCGACAAGCGTGCGTCTGTCTGTTAAAGGGTGTTGTAACTCTCAAAGTGCTCCAAAATTTAAAATTTTTTTTTTAATGTGTTTGTGACTTGTGTGCGATGTAGCCGCACTTGCATCCTCAAAGCAGCAGCGACAAGCGTGCGTCTGTCTGTTAAAGGGTGGTGACACCCTCAAAGTGTGCTACACAAACAATAAAAATATTCTTCTTCTTTTTTCTGTCTTTGTGAATTGTGTGGGCTGTAGCCGCACCTGCATCCTTAAAGCAGCAGCGACAAGCGTGCGTCTGTCTGTTAAAGGGTGGTGACACCCTCAAAGTGTGCTACACAAACAATTAAAATATTGTTCTTTTTTTTTTGGTCTTTATGAAATGTGTGGGCTGTAGCCGCACCTGCATCCTTAAAGCAGCAGCGACAAGCGTGCGTCTGTCTGTTAAAGGGTGGTGTAACTCTCAAAGTGCGCTCCAAAAAATTAAAAACTATTTTTTTAATGTGTTTGTGTCTTGTGTGCGATGTAGCCGCACTTGCATCCTCAAAGCAGCAGCGACAAGCGTGCATCTGTCTGTTAAAGGGTGGTGACACCCTCAAAGTGTGCTACACAAACAATAAAAATATTCTTCTTTTTTCTGTCTTTGTGAATTGTGTGGGCTGTGGCCGCACCTGCATCCTTAAAGCAGCAGCGACAAGTGTGCGTCTGTCTGTTAAAGGGTGGTGACACCCTCAAAGTGTGCTACACAAACAATTAAAATATTGTTCTTTTTTTTTCGGTCTTTGTGAAATGTGTGGGCTGTAGCCGCACCTGCATCCTTAAAGCAGCAGCGACAAGCATGCGTCTGTCTGTTAAAGGGTGGTGTAACTCTCAAAGTGCTCCAAAAAATAAAAAACTATTTTTTTAATGTGTTTGTGACTTGTGTGGGCTGTAGCCGCACTTGCATCCTCAAAGCAGCAGCGACAAGCGTGCGTCTGTCTGTTAAAGGGTGGTGACACCCTCAAAGTGTGCTACACAAACAATAAAAATATTCTTCTTTTTTCTGTCTTTGTGAATTGTGTGGGCTGTAGCCGCACCTGCATCCTTAAAGCAGCAGCGACAAGCGTGCATCTGTCTGTTAAAGGGTGGTGACACCCTCAAAGTGTGCTACACAAACAATTAAAATATTGCTCTTTTTTTTTCGGTCTTTGTGAAATGTGTGGGCTGTAGCCGCACCTGCATCCTTAAAGCAGCAGCGACAAGCGTGCGTCTGTCTGTTAAAGGGTGGTGACACCCTCAAAGTGTGCTACACAAACAATAAAAATATTCTTCTTCTTTTTTCTGTCTTTGTGAATTGTGTGGGCTGTAGCCGCACTTGCATCCTCAAAGCAGCAGCGACAAGCGTGCGTCTGTCTGTTAAAGAGTGGTGTAACCCTCAAAGTGCGCTCCACAAACAATAAAAATATTCTTTTTTTTCTGTCTTTGTGAATTGTGTGGGCTGTAGCCGCACTTGCATCCTCAAAGCAGCAGCAACAAGCGTGCGTCTGTCTGTTAAAGGATTACATCGGTGACAGCATCCAAGTAGGCATGTCAGACAGTCCGTACCTGTACTGGCAGGAAAAAGAAGCAATTTGGAGGTCCCTGTACAAACTGGCTCTATTTTACCTGAGTTGCCCCCCCTCCAGTGTGTACTCCGAAAGAGTGTTTAGTGCAGCCGGGAACCTTGTCAGCGAAAGGCATAGGAGGTTGCTTCCACAAAATGTGGAGAAGATGATGTTCATAAAATGAATTATCAACTCTTCCAGGGAGACCAGCCTCCAGAACGTACAGAGGGACCTGTGGTTCCAGCAGGGACAAATTAATACTCTGTGAGGATGAGGATGTACACACTGAAGAGGGTGAAGAATCGGTGGATGAGGAGGATGAGGATGACATCTTGCCTCCGTAGAGCCAGTTTGTGCAGGGACAGATTAATTGCCAGCTTGTTTTGTGGGGGCCCAAACGAACCAATCATTTCAGCCACAGTTGTGTGGCAGACCCTGGCGCTGAAATGATTGGTTTGTTAAAGTGTGCATGTCCTGTTTATACAACATAAGGGTGGGTGGGAGGGCCCAAGGACAATTCCATCTTGCACCTCTTTTTTTTCTTTGCATTATGTACAGTTTGGGGCCTAGTTTTTCAAACTGCCATCCTGTCTGCCACTGCAGTTTCACGCCTAGATGGGTCACGTGTTTGTGCCGCCCACTCTGGTCGCTTAGCATAGTCATCCAGCTACCTCGGTGCAACCTTTTGGACATAAAAACACTATTGTGAGGTGTGAGGTGTTCAGAATAGACTGGAAATGAGTGGAAATTAAGGTTATTGAGGTTAATAATAGCATAGGAGCAGAAAAACCTACAAATTCTGTGATTTTAGCTGTTTTTATGCTTTTTTTCAAAAAAATACAGATCCAAAACACAAAACCCAGAACCCAAAACACGGAAGGGTGGTTTTGGCAAAACCAATCCAGATCCAAAACACGAAGAAAGATCCAGATCCAAAACCAAAACACGAAAAGTGGCCGGTGCACACCCCTAATAGTAACTGCATCAAATTCCGAAAATTCATAATTTTCGGAATTTGATGAATACCACAATTTCCACATCCCCATACTAATGTGGTTGAAGGTAGGTGCTAGCTGTGCCTTCCATGGAGCTAGCCAGATCCCACAGCACAGACCACACACAGAGCACTGATCACACCCCCACATTATTAGTCACACCACCACAGCGCTGGTCACACCCCCTGTAGCAGCACACAATAGGCCCTAAATAAGTTTCAGCTCCAGACCCATTTGGACCTTAATCTGGCACTGCCCATGTGGATGGATTCCACTCCCCATCGCTACTTCAGAGAAGCTACAGATGCAAGTATCCAGAATACAAGCAGCAATGTTAGTGCATCTTAAATCAAATACACTTTACTATTATCAGTGGCTATGACTTTTCAGTGTAGTTGAAGTAAAATGTACAGCATATTCTGACAGATATCCTGACAGAAATTGTAATGCCAAAATAGCCATAGATTATACTGGTATACAAACATCCATATATTACACCTAGAAGCTGATTCACCACATAGAGATTTGGATAAAACACTCAGGTCTAGCGCTGCTAGGAAAAATATCATAGCGATATGGCACTGAACATCACCGTGGTCATCAGCTGCACACATATCCATCATATAAGGTAACCTGACCATCACAATTATCCTGCATACATCTATGGGAAAATCTTACGGTGATGCTGGCCGTGATGTACAGCACCAAATGGCACATCTTGGCAATCATGTTGGATTGCATCACCCTCTTTAAGTGGAATTGCACCATTAAAGTATAACTTCCATCATATTCATAATACCTACAGCTTACAAGATGGATCACTGATCGAGCACTAATTTTGTGCTGTTTTTAATTGTTAATGAATCTATTAATGCATGTGTATATCTATATGAATACAGTCTGTTTATTGATTAAGACACATTTTATCTCTGTAGTTCGTTTTCATAGTGTATGTGAGATGGGCCTTATTTGCAAGGTACACTTTTTCTTTAGATACTAGACTGGGGTCTATGGAGAGAGATAAACTGGGCAGAGATAAAACACCAACCAATCAGCTCCTAACTGTAATTTTTCAAATACAGCCTGTAAAGTGGCAGTTAGGAGCTGATTGGTTGGTAGTTTATCTCCGTCTACTTTATGACTGTCCAAGGCTTAGTACATAGACCCCATTGGCACTAGTCATGTGGAATGAATACCCCCCTATTTATGGCAGGATATCTCCTAATTAGTGGTTTGTCTTACCCCTAAGTGGGGCCGATAATTGCATTCCTCTTAGGGGCAGGAGATATAAAGTCTTGGACAATGCTAAATTGAGCAAAGTGATAAAGACCCAATAGGTGGAAAATACCAACTAGAATATTGATACAGCAAATACCTGCTCCTTCCTGTCTCCTTCTAGAGCCACCATGTCCCCTCTCTATGTCCTCTCCAGCTGTTTTCCTTCTCTTCCTGTCTGCACTCTTTCCACTGTCCTTGTCACTTTCTTCTTTCTTGTCCTGGCTCCTCCCCCTCTTATCACACTTTCGGTTGATGTTATCCACAGAACAATTTTTCAGACTCCCATCATCAGAGCTGTCTATCACTATATAGCCATCTTCCACGCGCAGGCTCATCTTCTTTCTGTTATTATGGGTTTCAGCTGATGGTCTTCTCTTTCGGTTGGTGTTATCCACAGAACAATTTTGATGGCCCCCATCATCAGAGCTATCAATAACTATATATCCGTCTTCCACATGCAGGTCTCTCTTCCTTCCATTCTTGTGAAACTCGGTGGAGGTCCTCTTTCTGGCCTTCTTGATGGACCCAGACTCTTCTGAGCTGTCCAAAATCCTCCTTTTCTTTAAACCCAGCATCTTCTTTCTTCTCTTATAGATGGAAAACTCCTCTTCCGCTACGCTCCTGGCTTCCTCCAGATGTGACGCCATCCTGCCAATGGTCCAACTGCCTCTCTGACTTCCAACTGTCACTCTGAGTTTTGAAAGTGAGCAGCAGCATTTACAGCAACAGGTGATCATGTGACAGCAGCATGGCAGCCACTGGTGGCACCAGTCAGCCCACCAGCACTGATACCCATCTCATGCAGCTACCTTGTAGCTGATACTGTCATTTTTCCTATTGCAATGAATTACTGTTGATAAATGCTTGAAGTTACAAATCAGGTGCATTTATTGGTTTAAGTCAAAGCACAATAGAAAACTATACATTTATATACATTTTTGTTCATGGAATAGGGGTTCTGCGGCATCACTGACAAATCTCTTTGCTGTACTGACTCAGATGGTGTATCACATGCATCTTTTTTCATGGATGCTGCTTCTTACTGAGACAGATTAGCTATAGAAGGTTAGTTTGCATAGTAAAGAATTTAACATTTCAGACATAGAAATGGGGCCTGAATCGGAGAAGGAAGCAATGGTGAAATTTACACAGATCGAGCGTTTGTTTGCCATTGCATGCGTGTAAGTAACACTGGGCATGTATTGTGATTGTTTTACGAAAGCACAGAGGATTCACTAACAAAGTGAGTAACAGGTTGTCAGTGTTTATGGGACGTAACGGGGGGTGGTTAGGCAAATGCATGCGTGTCTCACCATTTCGATGGCGTTTCATGGGCATGCATAAATTAGCCATTGTGATCAATTTTGCAGCATGAGAGCTCTCTGAGGGCTCTATTTACTACAATCCGCATATTGAATGCGGATTGTAGTGTGATATTACCGAGTGAATTCGCATTGCGAATTCAGGCAATATCACAGGGATTTACTATAAATCCCTTGCAGGGACAGAGCTTGCGATAAAGCTCTGTCCCTGGGGATCCCATCCGCACTCTAGTCGCGGTATTTTCGGAAAAAATACCGCGACTAAGAGCCCGCGCATGCGCCGACTGACCACCGCTACTACCCCCCACCGACGCTAAGCCCCGCCCCCGGCGCTAAGCCCCGCCCCCCACGATCGCGGACCCCCGCGACCCTTCCTCCCCCCCCCCGCGACCCCCCCTCCCTTCATTAGACTTACCTGCATCCTCCTGGCCTCCGGTGATCTTCTCCGGGCTTCCCGATCAGGTGATCTCCCATACTGCACTGGGGCCCGATCACCTGATGACCGGGCCCCAGTGCACTGTGGGAGACCAGCTGACCGGAGAGGAGCCATCACCGGAGGCCCGATCACCGGTCCCTGGAGTCAGGTAAGTGAAAAAAAAAAAGTTAAATTTTTTTTTTCTTTTTTTTACAGTTATCAGCTTGCGGTCTGCTTAGACCACACAGCTGATTGCTGGTACCGGCTCCCGCCTCTGCTCTCCCCGTTAGAGCAGAGTGGGAGCCCGGTAACCGGGGGAGACCCTGGATAACGCCACCTTCAGGTGGCGTTATTATCACAGGGCTTTCCCCGGTATTTTTTCACAATTTATTTTTAGTAACTATGGTCGGATCACATTTCCCATTACAATTATGGGAAATGCGATCTGCTTTACTAAAAATAAGTGATCCTGGGGGTTGGAGTAGAATTTTACTAATTCTACTCCAATTGCCCTGTAATAACTACAGGTGAAACTAAAATAATGTGAAAAGAGTGTGAAAACACCCTTTTTCACTTTATTTTAGTAAAAATAATGTTAATAAATAGAGCCCTGTGTGTCAGGAGAGCTGCAGTGTTTGTGTCTGGTCAGACTTGCCTTACATGCAGTATGACCGGCCAATGTACATCGATGGTACCGATGTTTATGCTGTTGCACATTGTCAGACTGATATAGCACTGGGCATCCTTATACTCAGGTAAGCTGTGGAATCATAAGCATATTTTACCAGCTGCGGTCTGCATTAGCGCCTATCTCTGAATCTGTCCCAGAATGCATTACAGAGGCTTAAGAAAAGGTATTAGCAACAGCATGAGGCACAGTCACAGTGCCCAGATCTATTATTTACCTCTTTAGTTGGTGATGCTGGAGTTTTAGAACTATTCTGTTGGCTGCACCTATTAAACTCTTTGGAAAACAGAGTTACCCGGCATAGTTATTTCTCATCCCAAGGGTCTTTTTCCTCTTAATATTGATGACAACAGTTTATATATATAAATAGCCTATAAAGTAATTATTTTATTACTCATAAACATTTGTCCTTCTATTACCATTGGCAGAAATGTGTGTAGTACTTTGATGATCCATTCAGGTGTTTGGTCACTGTATGACTTTCTTACATAGAGAAAAACAGGACTATACAAAATTGTTCCCTTCTATTATTCCCTGCAGTGTATACGGCAATGGTTTAGGGAGGACATAACAGCGAGCAGTAGGATGGAGTCAGTATACACTTATATTGGATTCCGTTACGGTTTTTACTTTTTTAAGCTAGAAATCAGACAATTATATGACACACATTTTATCTATCCAGTACACCCATTTCCACACCCAATCCTTATGTAAAGATATTCATTGGCTAAAAACAGGTCATACCAGTAAGCAGGGCTGATACAAGGTTTCTCGGTGCCCTACGCAATGATTCACCGTAATGCCCATGCACCCCCCAGTTATCTAAATAAAACCTCACTCACACACAGTATTAACCAAACCTTGGGAACAACATTTGTGTGTACACTCTGGACAGTAATATGCCACACAGCTGTGCCTCCATACATATTTATGCCAGACATCAGTGCCACATAATGCCAGACATCAGTGCCCCAACACATATGCTACACAGCCGTGCCCCCAATACATATCTATACCAGACATCAGTGCCACATAATGACATACATCAGTGTCAACTACACATCAGTGATCAGTGTCCCAATACGTAATTATGCCACAGATAAGTGCCCAATATGTAAATACACCACAAATCAGTACCATAATACATAAAATGCCACACATTAGTGTGTTTGTATTAGGGGTGAGCGGGTTCGGATTTCTGAAATCCGAACCCCCCCGAGCCCCCCCGATCCGAGTCCGATCCGAGTCAGGCTCGACTTTTCCCGCCTGACTCGGATCTGAAATCGAGGCAAAACGTCATCATCCCGCCTTCCGAGTCTCGCGGGTTTTGGATCCTATATAAGGTACCCGCGTCGGCGCCATTTTCTCACTCGGCTGTGGACAATGAAGAGGGAGGGTGGGAGTTAGGGCTGTGTAGTGTAGTGTAGTGTAGTGCTGCTGTTGTCCACTACTTCAAAGTCCATAGGGGCTGGCTGTGTTGTGCTGTGCTGCTGTTGTTAATAGGGGCTGTGTCCACTACTTCAAAGTCCATAGGGGCTGGCTGGACTGTGTTGTGCAGTCAGTTCTCCATAGGGGCTGTGTCCACTCCAAAGTCCTGTGCAGTGTCCCAGTCCTAAAGGGGTGCTGTAGTGTTGTCCAGGGGGTGCTCTGTCCATCAGGGGTGCTCCCCCCAAGTGCTAAAAAAATAATATATTTTCTGTGTTTGTGAATTGTGTGCGCAGTAGCCACACGTGCATCAACAAAGTAGTGCCAAGCGTGCGCCTGTGTCATAAGTAAAGGGCCGGCTGCTTTGACCGTTAAGGGTGCTGTAACCCCCGAAAGTACACTCCAGTCCAAACCAAAAAAAATATTATTTTCTGTGTTTGTGAATTGTGTGCGCAGTAGCCGCACGTGCATCAACAAAGTAGTGCCAAGCGTGCGCCTGTGTCATAAGTAAAGGGCCGGCTGGCTTGACCGTTAAAGGGTGCTGTAACCCCCAAAGTACACTCCAGTCCAAACCAAAAAAAAAATTATTTTCTGTGTTTGTGAATTGTGTGCGCAGTAGCCGCACGTGCATCAACAAAGTAGTGCCAAGCGTGCGCCTGTGTCATAAGTAAAGGGCCGGCTGGCTTGACCGTTAAAGGGTGCTGTAACCCCCGAAAGTACACTCCAATCCAAACCAAAAAAAAATTATTTTCTGTGTTTGTGAATTGTGTGCGCAGTAGCCGCACGTGCATCAACAAAGTAGTGCCAAGCGTGCGCCTGTGTCATAAGTAAAGGGCCGGCTGGCTTGACCGTTAAGGGTGCTGTAACCCCCGAAAGTACACTCCAGTCAAAACCAAAAAAAAAATTATTTTCTGTGTTTGTGAATTGTGTGCGCAGTAGCCGCACGTGCATCAACAAAGTAGTGCCAAGCGTGCACCTGTGTCATAAGTAAAGGGCCGGCTGGCATGACCGTTAAGAGTGCTGTAACCCCCGAAAGTACACTCCAGTCCAAACCAAAAAAAAAATTATTTTCTGTGTTTGTGAATTGTGTGCGCAGTAGCCGCACGTGCATCAACAAAGTAGTGCCAAGCGTGCGCCTGTGTCATAAGTAAAGGGCCGGCTGGCTTGACCGTTAAAGGGTGCTGTAACCCCCGAAAGTACACTCCAGTCCAAACCAAAAAAAAATATTTTCTGTGTTTGTGAATTGTGTGCGCAGTAGCCGCATGTGCATCAACAAAGTAGTGCCAAGCGTGCGCCTGTGACATAAGTAAAGGGCCGGCTGGCTTGACCGTTAAGGGTGCTGTAACCCCCGAAAGTACACTCCAGTCCAAACCCAAAAAAAAATTATTTTCTGTGTTTGTGAATTGTGTGCGCAGTAGCCGCACGTGCATCAACAAAGTAGTGCCAAGCGTGCGCCTGTGCCATAAGTAAAGGGCCGGCTGGCTTGACCGTTAAGGGTGCTGTAACCCCCGAAAGTACACTCCAGTACAAACCAAAAAAAAAATTATTTTCTGTGTTTGTGAATTGTGTGCGCAGTAGCCGCACGTGCATCAACAAAGTAGTGCCAAGCGTGCGCCTGTGTCATAAGTAAAGGGCCGGCTGGCTTGACCGTTAAGGGTGCTGTAACCCCCGAAAGTACACTCCAGTACAAACCAAAAAAACAATTATTTTCTGTGTTTGTGAATTGTGTGCGCAGTAGCCGCACGTGCATCAACAAAGTAGTGCCAAGCGTGCGCCTGTGTCATAAGTAAAGGGCCGGCTGGCTTGACCGTTAAGGGTGCTGTAACCCCCGAAAGTACACTCCAGTCCAAACCAAAAAAAAAATTATTTTCTGTGTTTAGCCGCACTTATATATCAAATCGATATAACATAAATGGAGGACCAAACTTTCTCCGATAAAAATAAAATAGAGAAAGATCAAGAACCACTTCCTCCTAGTGCTGAAGCTGCTGCCACTAGTCATGACATAGACGATAACATGCCATCAACGTCGTCTGCCAAGGCCGATGCCCAATGTCATAGTAGAGGGCACATACAATCCCAAATGGCAAAGTTCAGGAAAATGACCTTGAAAAAGACATTTAAATCAGCTGAAGAGAAACGTAAACTTGCCAATATGCCATTTACGACACGGAGTGGCAAGGAACGGCTAAGGTCGATCCCTAGTATGTTCATGACTAGTGGTTCAGCTTCACATGACAATGGAAGCCCTCCTCCCACTAAAAAAATCAAAAGAGTTAAGCTGGCAAAAGCACAGCGAAGAACTGTGCTTTCTAAGAAGATATCACAAATCCCCAAGGAGAGTCCAAGTGTGGTGGTGGTTGCGATGCCTGACCTTCCCAGCACTGGACGGGAAGAGGTGGCTCTTTCCACCATTTGCACGCCCCCTGCAAGTGCTGAAAGGAGCACCCACAGTCCACTTGCTGATATGCAAATTGAAGATGTCACTGTTGAAGTACAACAGGATGAGGATACTGGTGTAGCTGGCGCTGAGGAGGAAGTTGGCGAGGAGGATTCTGATGGTGATGTGGTTTGTTTAAATCAGGCTCCGGGGGAGACAGTTGTTGTCCGTGGGATGAAAAAGCCCATCACGGTCATGCCTGGGCAGAAGACCAAACATTCCACCTCTTTGGTCTGGCAATATTTCTATCCAAATCCGAACAACAACTGTCTTGCCATATGTACCATATGTAAAGGTGAAATAAGTAGGGGTAGGGACGTCAACCACCTAGGAACATCCTCCCTTATACGGCACCTGCAGCGCGTTCATAAAAAGTTACTGTCAAGTTCAGAAACTTTGGCTAAGACCGTAAGCAGTCCAGGGACACCTAAATCCCGTTGTCCTGTTGTATCCAAGCGCCTGCAAACCACACCGTCAACTCACTCCTCGTCAATTTCCTCCTTAGTCAGGATCGGAAGTAGTCCTGCAGGCCATGTCACTGGCATGACTGACTCTCCTACCCGGGATTCCTCCGGAGGATCCTGCATTGCTATGCCTACTGCTGCCGCTGCTGCTGTTGCTGCTGCTGGGAGTCGTTCATCATCCCAGAGAGGAAGTAGGAACACCACTACTTTTACTAAACAATTGACCCTCCAACAGTCCTTAGCGAGGAGGATGAAGTACGACAGCAGTCATCCTGAAGCAAAACGTATAACTGAGGCCTTGACTGCTATGTTGGTGTTAGACGTGCGTCCGGTATCCGCCATTAGTGCAGTGGGATTTAGACAATTGATGGAGGTAGTGTGTCCCCGGTTCCAAATCCCGTCTAGATTCCACTTCACTAGGCAGGCGATACCGAGACTGTACAGAAACGTCAGAAAAAGTGTCCTCAGTGTCCTGAAAAATGCCATTGTACACAATGTCCACTTAACCACGGACATGTGGACAAGTGGAACAGGGCAGACTAAGGACTATATGACTGTGACAGCCCACTGGGTAGATGTATCACCTTACGCAGCAACAGCAGCAGCGTCACCAGTAGCAGCATCTCAGAAACGCCAGCTCGTTACAAGGCAGGCTACGCTGTGTATCACCGGTTTCAGTAAGAGGCACACCGCCGACAACCTCTTAGAGAAACTGAGGGAAATCATCGCCCAGTGGCTTACCCCACTTAGACTCTCCTGGGGATTTGTGATATCTGACAACGCCACCAATGTTGTGCGGGCATTACATCTGGGCAAATTCCAGCACGTCCCATGTTTTGCTCACACAATAAACTTGGTGGTGCAGAATTTTCTGAAAAGCGACAGGGGCGTGCAGGAGACGCTTTGGGTGGCCCGAAAAATTTCTGGCCACTTTCGCCATTCAGCGACTGCGTGCCGAAGACTGGAGCGCCAGCAAACACTCTTGAACCTGCCCCGCCATCACCTGAAGCAAGAGGTTGTGACGCGGTGGAACTCAACCCTCTATATGCTTCAGAGGATGGAGGAGCAGCAAAAGGCCATACAAGCCTATACATCCACCTATGACATAGGCAAAGGAGGGGGTATGCACCTGACTCAAGCGCAGTGGAGAATGATTTCCGTGTTGTGCAAGGTTCTCCAGCCCTTCGAACTTGCCACACGTGAAGTCAGTTCAGACACAGCCAGCTTGAGTCAGGTCATTCCCCTCATCAGGCTTTTGCAGAAGCAGCTGGAGAAAGTGAAGGAGGAGCTAAGACGGAGCGATTCCGCTCGACATGTGGGACTTGTGGATGAAGCCCTTCATTCGCTTTGCCAGGATTCCAGGGTGGTCAATCTGTTGAAATCAGACCACTACATTTTGGCCACCGTGCTTGATCCTAGGTTTAAAGCCTATGTGGTGTCTCTCTTTCCGGCCTACACAAGCCTGCAGAGGTGCAAAGACCTGCTGGTGAACACACTGTCAGCTGAAGCGGAACGTGACACGTCAACGGCTCCTTCTTCATTTTCTCCCGCAACTGGGGCTGCCAGGAAAAAACTTAGGTATCCTAAGCAACCCGCTGGCGGTGATGCAGGGCAGGCAGGACCAAGTTTGGACATCTGGTCCGGACTGAAGGACCTGGCAACAATTTCTGACATGTCTACTGTCACTGCATATGATACTGTCACCATTGACAGAATGGTGGAGGATTACATCGGTGACAGCATCCAAGTAGGCATGTCAGACAGTCCATACCTGTACTGGCAGGAAAAAGAGGCAATTTGGAGGCCCCTGTACAAACTGGCTCTATTTTACCTGAGTTGCCCCCCCTCCAGTGTGTACTCCGAAAGAGTGTTTAGTGCAGCCGGGAACCTTGTCAGCGAAAGGCGTAGGAGGTTGCTTCCACAGAATGTAGAGAAGATGATGTTCATCAAAATGAATTATCAGCTCTTCCAGGGAGACCAGCCTCCAGAAGGTACAGAGGGACCTGTGGTGGTGGATTCAAGTGGGGACGAGTTAATACTTTGTGAGGATGAGGATGTACACACTGAAGAGGGTGAGGAATCGGTGGATGAGGAGGATGAGGATGACATCTTGCCTCCGTAGAGCCAGTTTGTGCAGGGACACATTAATTGCCAGCTTGTTTTGTGGGGGCCCAAACGAACCAATAATTTCAGCCACAGTTGTGTGGCAGACCCTGGCGCTGAAATGATTGATTTGTTAAAGTGTGCATGTCCTGTTTATACAACATAAGGGTGGGTGGGAGGGCCCAAGGACAATTCCATCTTGCACTTCTTTTTTTTCTTTGCATTATGTACAGTTTGGGGCCTAGTTTTTCTAACTGCCATCCTGTCTGCCACTGCAGTGTCACTCCTAGATGGGTCACGTGTTTGTGCCGCCCACTCGTGTCGCTTAGCATAGTCATCCAGCTACCTCGGTGCAACCTTTTGGACATAAAAACACTATTGTGAGGTGTGAGGTGTTCAGAATAGACTGGAAGTGAGTGGAAATTAAGGTTATTGAGGTTAATAATAGCATAGGAGCAGGAAAACCTACAAATTCTGTGATTTTAGCTGTTTTTATGCTTTTTTAAAAAAAATTACAGATCCAAAACACAAAACCCAGAACCCAAAACACGGAAGGGTGGTTTTGGCAAAACCAATCCAGATCCAAAACACGAAGAAAGATCCAGATCCAAAACCAAAACACAAAACACGAAAAGTGGCCGGTGCACACCCCTAGTTTGTATATATATATATATAGAAATATCATACAAACTTATGTAGATGGTGTGGTCACATACCAAGGGCACCCCAGATGGTTGAGTGCCATGGATTAAGCCTGTACATATATACCGGCAGCACAGACAGTGTAATGGTTAGTGTTACTGCTACAGGGTTCGATTCCCACCACGGCCCTACCTGTGCGGAGTTTGTATATTCTCCCTGTGCTTGCGTGGGTTTCCTCCGAGTACTCCGGTTTCCTCCCACACTCCAAAAGTATACTGGTAGGTTAATTGGCTCCTAACACAAAATTAACCCTAGTGTGTGTGTGCATGTGATAGGGAATATAGATTGTAAGCTCCACTGGGGCAGGGACTGATGTGAATGGCCAAATATTCTCTATAAAGCGCTGCGGAATATGTGTGCGCTATATAAATAACTGGTAATAATAATTATATATATATATATAATATATATATATATATATAATATATATATATATATATATATATATATATATACATCAATTCTCACCAAGAAGAAATCATTTTGCAGCAGCTCTAGTGTAGTCTAGAGGGGCGGTGCTTCTTCCATGATTGAGAAGGCTGGGAATCCAAGAGAGGACTTGAGATGATGGAAGAGGTGCCCACCACACTGCCTGCATGTTCCATGTCACTGAATACACATACTTGTCAGCCAGGAAGGTTCTTCTGATAAACACCCAAACTTCCCCCCAACACCACATTGTACTGCACTGCACTCTCTGCATTCGGTGAAATGGAACATGCAGGCAGTGTGGTGGCCACCTCTTCCATCACCTCAGCACACAGCAGCACAGCACACATCAGTAGGAATGGCCATCGGTATGTCTTACATCAATGGTTGCCATTGATGGATAACTTGGGAGAAACCATCAATGGTATGAAAGCATGCAATGTCATACCATCGATAGTTCCTGCTGATGAATGCTTGCGCATGCACGCCGCAGATATCCAAATCACGTGCATTTCTCGGCCCATGGAGGCGGGGCAAGATGCATGTCTCCACCTTGCCGCAGATATCCAAATCACGTGCATTTCTCGGCCCATGGAGGCGGGGCAAGATGCATGTCTCCACCTTGCCCTTTATGAATGAGGGAGTGGGTGGGGCTGCAGTGCTGATAAATAGCTGAGGCTGTCGAGTCAGTACACATCTAGAAGAGAGCAGGCGAGGGAGGCAGCGTCTGGCCCACCCGCCCTGGCAGCACTGATTACAAGTAATTTACAACACTTACTTTAGGCTTAAGCAAATGCAGCACGCTGCCCAGAGGGCTCGGAGCTGGTGCTGCAGCACTACTACTGGCTGACAGCCTGGTAGCCCTGCGCAGCAGCTGCAGCACTCTGTCTACAAGCATTGATAAAAAAATCTGACACATGGCTACCATCGATGGTGGGATAGTATTTGTATCTTTCAGAGACATCCTTTGTTTGGTGGACTCAGCAGCACCTTCCACAGGCTGGCGTCTTTAGGCAACAGCCTAATGGTAGCACCGGCCCTGCCAGTGAGAATAAAAGCATGGAGGAAATATAACAGAAAAATAAAACTGAGCCCAATCAAATTCTGAATATTCCAGACTTTGTTAAAACGTTATTGTTTACAATAAAATATATGACTAAAAAGTCAATGAAATACTGAACATATGGAGATAAGAGCACCTAGTGCCTGGTGCCTGCTCCTATCTCACAGAAACAGAAACACAGGCAGAAGGGGAACTCTAGTTAGTCATGTAGTACTAGTCTTTTCCCTTCCAGAGGTTTCCAATGGCTCACACTGGCAAATCTCAGATTTATAGGCCACATAGTGACACATGGCAACAGAAAACAGAATGCAGACTATGGGGCCTATTCATCATTGAAGGCCGTATGGCCTCTGATGATGAAGTATTGCGAGTATAGCTGCGAGGGAAACCTAAGTATCCAACTCGACAATCAGAAATCCATCATTGCTCCGGTGAGGGGACAGCTGCTCCGAAAAGCAGTTGTCCCCGTTGTTAGTATCGCAGCTACTTCTTTAGCTGCATTACTTCCCTGGTTCCCTTTCTTTCTGGCTACGCATGCGTGACCTCGGGTCACGCATGCGCAAAGCCACCGGGGAGGTAGTGAGGAGGCGGCGGAGGGTTCCACTTGGATCCCTCTTCGCATCCCCAGAACTCCTTCCCATTGGAAGGAGCGAGGCTACGAGCATGCGCCGTCTGAAGATGGCGATTGTTCTCCGCAACAACCTATGAAAACTTTCAGTTTTCGGAGTTTGCTGAATATTAAGGAGTCCTATCGGACCCATGATGATGAATGGCCCGGTAACTTAAATATGCAGAAACTAGTGTTTCCACATGGTTACCGGGTCATTTAGCATTTGATGAATAGGCCCCTTTAGCTATACAATAATGAAACCAGCTTCTGTAAGTAAAAGCCTTTCTTCAGTTGGGAGGTGAATGTCAAAATTCACTGCTAGTGTTATACTCTTTATATGTCTTTAATATCAGATACAGGAGCTGATTCTGAGTCACACATTGCTGTGATATTATGCTAATGTCAGTATCAGCACATTCCCCTCAGGGGCGTTTTAAGAGAGGAGGGGGCCCGTGTGCAGCCTCCGTTTGGGCCCCCTCCTCTCTGACTGTGGCTCAGCGGCACTGAGCGCTGTAGATTCTGGCTTCATGCCAGAATCTACAGCGCATGTGCGGATCTCCGGGAAGATGGCGCCCGTGCCTACTTTCCCGGGGACATCTTTTCTGCGCATTCGCAGATCACTGGGAAAATGGCCGCCACCAGTTTCCCATGAATGTTTGATGCTCTGCAGTGCCGGTCCGGCGCTGTGGAGCAGCACTTTGGGAAGTATAATTACCTATGGGTGCAGGGTATGCAGGCCCCGCACACCCTGCACCCATTAAAGATACGCCCCTGCTTCCCCTGGTGTACAAGCCTGTGTCTTAGGGCCTGATTCAGCAAGGAATGCAGTTGCTTATACGCACGCAATCTGCCCGAGTATTTTGCAATGCGCATATGTGTGCATGAACCAGCCACTGCGATCGGGACTGCAATCACAGAGGCTACGCAGACCCATTGCAGAGTGGTTGACAAGAAGTGCCGTTTGTGGGAGGTGACGGTGGGTGGTCGTGCAAACACAGTCGTTTCACTGCATCTCAAGGGCGTGCATAAATTATCCACTGCGAAACCATAGGCCTGAGGTCTCATAGCGTGCGTGAGGTCTGACCTGCCTTAACTGCGCGTATAGGTCCGATGTTACTCGATGTTACCGAATGTTTTGCTATGTTGCCCAAGTATACATATGTGAGTAAGGGGAAGTGAGCATCCTTATGTTAGGCTGCGATCCCATTGCAAATGCAGACATTTGAATATCAGCAACTGTGTTGCATGCCTATAAGCAAAATAGAAATCTATGTTCAATCCGGCCCTTAATATGCACAGACCTAGTCGCCCACTTTGTGTGTCTTCAGATGCTGTAATAGCGCCTGGTGCGTCTTTAGACCCAAAGTAACACCATTGCAACTTGTACCAACCCCGTATTAGGTGCAGATACTCCATCAACCAGGGCCTAACTAGGGTAGTGTGACCAGTGCCATGGCACAGGGCACCGCAGGACAGGGGGCGCTGTTTGGGCCTGTCAGTTTTCCTGTTATTATCATTCTCACTTGTAGCTTCCTCTTCTTTTATCCCCAGCATCTCCTGGCTGCCCCAGGAGTACCCCTATCTCTTCACTGGCCCTTTCCTATGAAGCCATGGCCCTTTTTCAGGTGCACTATCTTATGTCCCTATTTAAAAAATAAAATGGGAGGGGGGAAGCTATAGCGCTCTCTGGCACAGGGCACCAAAAAGTCTAGTTACAGCTCTGTATGGCCTCCAATGTTAGCGATTTAGGGCCGAATTCATTTAGCCACGAAAAGTACTGTCTGGCAAAAAGCGGGTTGAATTTGCCTGTTTTGCCACGATGATTTCTCCATGCGTGTCCCTGCTTTTCGCCCTATTCAATTGCAAAGCACACAAAAAAGCGGATAGGCGAATGTTCACCAAAGCGAAACTAGCGAAAAGGACCTCTTTTTTTGGGGGGGGAAGCAGTCTGTAACCTATTAAAAGCTTCAGTGACCCTGGCAATCAATATAGTATAGTGCTAGAAGCCCTAATAAAGGTATGTAGTGAACTTATTTTGTTGCAATGGGCTGTTACAGTATATGCATATTTGCATATGTGTGGAAGAATTATAGAAAGCAATGTTTTGGTTTTTTCAAATAACTACCGAGGTTAAATTTGGGGTACCTGAAAATGGGTACTAGTATATTTTGATGTCTCTAATAAAAAAATCTTAAATATACACCTGCTGCAGCCTCATGCAATCCCAAAAACACCTGTCCCAACCATATAGCCCCCCAAAGTACAAGGCCCCCACTTTTTTTCCCATTTTTCAACACTTTTTACATTTTCGCCCCAAAAATGACGTATTTTTTTGGGGATGAATTAAGTTAATTTTCTTTTGGGGATGAATTAAGTTAATTTTGGGGATGAATTAAGTTAATTTTATTTGGGGATGAATTAAGTTAATTTTTAGTCATTAGGGGGCGTGTCCAAAGGGTTCTGAACCAAGGGCCTTATTCAGACCCTCTCGTAAGTGTCCGCACGCTCGCTCTGAGCGATGGTTGCACAACTGCGCATGCGTATGGTTCGCAATGCGCATGCGCAAACCAGTCATTGCGGTCGGAAATCGAACGCTCGTAAAATACAGAGGGGCTGCTATTTTAAGTGACAGAATGTGCCGTTTGTGGGTGGTAACGGGGGAAGGTGCTTAAAAACGGGGGAGTGGTTGTGCGAACGCAGGCGTGCCCAACGGTCAAAAGGGCGTTTAATGGGAGTGCATAATTAGCAAAGGAGCGTCATCGATCACATCACTTGGTTGTCTTTTAGCCTGAACTGCTCGCAGTGTTTACGGGAAGTAATTCATACCTCAAGCGCTGTGAGCAGTTTAGATGCCGTTCGATGTTCCCGATTAATCTAATAAAAACAGGAGATGACGTGATTTGCGAACGGCAAAGGGGGGTCTTTAAAAAATAGCGAGCACATTTAGCGGACGCTCGCACAGACATAGAGGCGTCCTCACACCGCAAAGAGCAAGCACTCAATTTAAATATCCGGACCCTTTTTGAGAGGGAGCGGCCGCAAATAGCATCCGGGTCTGAATCAGGCCCCGAGTCCCCACTTCTGTACCCCGAAATATGGATTTTGCACTTTTCTCCTGCCTTTTGCTGTTTTTGCCTATGAAATTTTTGCGCAGGCGAAAACTCTGGGGAATTGAATACGGAGATACTTTGAAAATAGGCGAAAAGTGCAAATCGGAGAAAACTTTTCTCTTAACGGCACTTATCGCAGCTAATTGAATACGGGCCTAAGCATCTCAGTTCACAATCAGTTCAGCAATATGCCCGAGACACTCCTACATACCTTCCGTATTTCTCTATTTCAGCGGGACAGTCCTGCTTCTTGGGCACTGTCCCACCCGCTGGCCGCAGTGTCCCAAATGTTGGGAGGTATGCTTCTATAACAGACCCATAAGATGGTGCATCTCCAATTATCTGTATAGTCACCTCCCAGTCACCACCCAGGAACATCCACAACATTCCCTGTACATTCACACACTGTGCATCTCATCACAGCTGCACCTCTGTGTGTACATACTATGGGACGCATGTGGTGCATGAGTGTTTAAGAAATTTTGTCACGTACAGTAGCAAAAAGTTGCTCAACTCCATGATACCCGCATTGCAAGCGACTCAGAATCAGGCACACATTGACTGTAATATACAGGGGCCCATTTATCAAAGTGCATTTGAGGTAAATTCCCTGAAAACACCTGTTTTCGGAGGTTTACCTCAAATACTTAGTATCCCCCGGATGTATGAAAGAGGGACTGCAGCAGGTATCTCCGATACCTGCTGCGATCCCTCCATTGCCGCCGGCAGCCGCCTCCTCCATTGGTTTCTATGGGGGATGCGATGCTGCCAAATGTATCAATATCGGGAATGCAAAACATTCCCGATATTGACCCCAGCAGCTAACGCCATCTGAAGATAGCGTTAGCCGCTGTGTCCTATGGGCACTTACCCGCATTTCAGCCGGCGGAGGGGTGGTACTGCATGCCCTGATCGCATTGCAAAATGCGATCCTTAATAAATGGGCCCCACAGTCACAGACTCTCCAACATGACCCCTTCCATCCGGTACAAAAGCTCTACTCCAGGAATTCTCTCTTAATTGATGATTGCAGCCACCCGTGGTGATACACCTGCCTCATCTGTTAACAAGCTCAACACTGGTGTCTGCAATCATTAATTAGGTGGGAAGCCCAGGAGCAGAGCATTTTGTACCGGATGGAAGGGGACATATTGGAGGGTAGGCAGTCATTACTAATACCCCTTTTACACCAACCGAATAACCCGGGTTATTGCCAGGTTGACCCGGGTCGATGCTCTGTGCGCCGGACTCAGACGGTAGGTGTTTCCATGGGAATGCCTCCGTCTGGCAGCCACGCCCCCGGCACGCCCACCAAAGGGGGCGTGCTGTCAGTCACCATCGACAGCACGCCCCTTTGGTGCGAGACCCATAACGACGGCTCGGCCGTCATTATTCTGGTCTCGCGCATGCGCACGACGGAGCTCCCTCCCTCCCTGCGCTCGCGAGCGGGTCTGAATCAGCCCCCAAGTTCGTATCCGGATCAGACCCGGAATTTTGCCGGCGCCAACTTGGGTTATTCCCGAGTCAGCGCCGCTCACACCGCAGTCGGGTCTGCATAGACCCGGCTTTTGCGGAGTGAAAGTGGTCGCTTGGAGATGACGTCATCTCCAAGCACCACTGAAGCCGGACCAATTGGCCGGCTAGCAGCGCACTCCAGGTCATCGTGACCCGGAGTGCGCTGTTCTCACAGTAGGGTTTCACGGGCTACGCCAGTGTTAAACCCTGCTAGTTACCTGGGTTGGATTGCCGGGTCACTCGACCCGACGATCCAACTCTCTCCCCTTTTACACCAGGGAGCTGCCCGGGTTAACCCTTCAAAAACCCGGGTTTTAGCTCCAGTGTAAAAGGGGTATTACTCGGGTTAAGAGCAGGGCTGAACACGGGTTGTTCCCGTGTCATGCGGCAGTGTGAACGGGTGCTACCCTGCTTATTTGACCCGGCTAGCTCTGAAAGATGCTGATTGGAGCTTCTGGGGCACTGGCAGATGATGTCATTTCTCAGTGCCCTGCAGAGAGATGCACATGAAGCCATCGCTTGCCTGCCTAACCTCCTGCACCACAGCAGCCTGACCAGCAGCCACAAAAGCAGGCAGGCACACAGCCTGCCATAGCCAGAACTGCAGCCTGACCAGCAGCCACAAACGCAGGCCCCAGCCAGAACAGCAACCTGTAGCAATGCTGTAATCAGTCCCCACCCCTCTCTTTTGTTGCCTTTTGTGACCATCTTTGTCAGACCTTAAAACAGACCATTTTTAATCACTTCTATAGAGAAAAGCAGGGATTACCCGGGTTCAGTGTGAACGGGGCAAACTCGGGAATAACCCGGGTCAAGTTGCAGTGTAAACGGGGTCTGAAGCCGAGTTCGACCCGGGATTGACCAGTGTTCAAATTCCAGGGTCGGACCCGGGATTTTGGTGTAAAAGGGGTATTATTTAGCTCCTGTACCTCATACTTTGTTATCATCCTACTGCTAGAACAGTTTAATGTGATTAAAACAAAAATAAAATTGGTCAGTTCACACAACACTTTCTCTTTTTTTGAGTGTTTATTAATAATTTTTTTCCATAGCTGTCATCTAGTTGGTTTATTATTACATCATTACTGCTATTACGCCATATATAATATATAGATGATTACAGCAAGCTGGACAACCTGTGTATTACACCTCCAGGTTAGTTTACAACACTTGTAACCAGGCATTGTTATAGTATAGCCCCATACTTTACTCATTATGCATTTACATCCATTTTAACTATTCTATTGAACAGGTGAAATTTTCCTTATTTCCCTAGTAGTTTGTTACACTCAGTTAGCTCATGTTCAGTACCATATATTTTGGAGTGTCCAGCACCCAGATCCATTTTACATGGTATTACTTGATTGTGCATATTTGTAATGTATCCCTATCGCAAACAATGTGGTTGACGTGTGTGCACCTCTACTGAGTAGGCGCTGTAATGTTCTATAAATTTATCTGTTGCTGCTGCTCTTTATGTATGTTTATGCCTCCGTTTTGATATAGTTTTTTGTCACCATGGTAACGGTATGCACAGCCCTAACCACACCTCCCTGCTGGATCCTGGGTGTTGTTACTTATACCCCTTTTACACCGGAGCTAAAACCCGGGTTTTTGAAGGGTTAACCCGGGCAGCTCCCTGGTGTAAAAGGGCAGAGGGTTGGATCGCCGGGTCGAGTGACCCGGCAATCCAACCCAGGTAACTAGCAGGGTTTAACACGGGCTTAGCCCGTGAAACCCTGCTATGGGAACAGCGCACTCCGGGTCACGAAGACCTGGAGTGCGCTGCTAGCCGGCCGATTGGTCCGGCTTCAGTGGCGCTTGGAGATGACGTCATCTCCAAGCGTCCACTTTCACTCCGCAAAAGCCGGGTCTGTGCAGACCCGACTGTGGTGTGAGCGGCGCTGACTCGGGAATATCCCGAGTCAGCGCCGGCAAAATTCCGGATCTGATTCGGATAGGAACTTTGGCCCTCATTCAGAGCCGTTCGCTATTTGCGGTCGTTCGTTCAAAAACAAGGGGTGGCTATTCAAATGATCCGTTCGCAAATTGCAGTCTGTTCACACCTCTAAGTCTGAACGAGCGAGCAAAACATACGCTCGTTTATTTGATAAAAACGCCCCCTGGCCGCTCGCACCATACGTCATGTCCGCTATTTATTTGATTAATCGAGTACATCGTACAGCGTATGAACTGCTCGCTATTCTTGTGGTTGGTTTTTTCAACCGCTATTTTGCGAGCAGTTCTGAGTTTAAAAAACCAAGTGACGTGGTCAATGACGCTGCTGGATTAATTATGCACACCCTTAAAACGCCCGTTTTGACCTTTAAGCACGCCTGCGTTCGAATTCCACTCCCCCCTTTTCAAGCACCTTCCCCTGTTACCACCCACATACGCCTCATTCTGTCACTCAAAATAGCAGGCACTCGCTATATAGCGTACAAACGATTTTCGGCCGCACTGACTGGTTCGCGCATGCGTACTAAAAACCGTACGCATGCGCAGATGTGCAAACATCGCTCGGAACGAGCGTACTGCCGCTAACGAGCGGCTCTGAATGAGGGCCTTTGTTCCAACTCCGGGTCAGACCCGGAATTTAGGTGGAAAAGGGGTATAACTGATGAGTCACCAGGACTCCAGTGTTAATCCAATAACCTCTCAAACAGGACTTTGGCCCTCATTCAGAGCCGCTCGTTAGCGGCAGTACGCTCGTTCCGAGCGATGTTTGCACATCTGCGCATGCGTACGCTTTTTAGTACGCATGCGCGAACCAGTCAGTGCGGCCGAAAATCGTTTGTACGCTATATAGCGAGTGCCTGCTATTTTGAGTGACAGAATGAGGCGTATGTGGGTGGTAACAGGGGAAGGTGCTTGAAAATGGGGAGTGGAGATCCGAACGCAGGCGTGCTTAAAGGTCAAAACGGGCGTTTTATGGGTGTGTATATTTAAAACAGCAGCGTCAATGACCACGTCACTGGGTTATTTTATAGCCAGAACTGCTCGCAAATTTGTGGTAGCAAACACCAACCACAAGAATAGCGAGCAGTTCATACGCTGGTCGATGTACTCGATTAATCTAATAAATAGCGGACATGACGTATGGTGCGAGCGGCCAGGGGGCGTTTTTAACAAATAAACGAGCGTATGTTTTGCACGCTCGTTCAGACTTAGAGGTGTGAACAGACAGCAATGTGCGTACGGATCATTTGAATAGCCACCCCTTGTTTTTAAACGAACGACCGCAAATAGCGAACGGCTCTGAATGAGGGCCTTTAACTGATGCTGAAACAAGAGTATTGACTAAAGGTCTTGGTTATGTACCCACCAACAAATATAACTCATTAAAATGGAAAATTGACCACCAATATCTCTCTAGACATTTAAAATTAAAGATTTTTTTGACAATAAAAATCCAAGACAATGTCAGAAGGCTGAGAATCCTTTCAGAGTGAGAACAAATTTTGAACCTCCAACCAACAATATTGCTATCAATAGTTATCTCAATATCTGGATACTAGGGTTAGCATGAATGTGAATAAAAATGTCAGATTTAGAAACAAGCTTGATAGAAATGAATGGGTGGTGTTGAAGAATTTGAGTGCCTATAGAGATATTGTGATAAGATCAGCGGACAAGGGGGGAGGGGTGGTAGTGCTCAATGTGGAGGATTATTGTGATGAGATATATAAACAACTATCGGACACATTGGTATATGAAAAATTAAAGAAAGATCCTACTGACGTATTTAAAAACGAGATTGATACCCTGCTTGAGGTGGCTCTCAATGGAGGGATCATTACAGAGGATATATTTAAATACTTTACAACAAATTACCCGAGAGTACCACTACTCTATATTCTCCTGAAGGTCCACAAGAACCTCACCCACCCCCCTGTGCGACCTATAGTCTCTGCAAGGGATTCACTCTATAGTAATATCTCCTGCTATCTGGACTATTACCTTCAGCCCTGCATCCAAGCAGGTGATACCTATTTGAAGGACACCACAGAGTTCTTATTGTGCCTGGCAGATATAAATAACATTCCATCTGGTACATGGCTATGTATGCTACACATAGCCAGTTTATATACAAACATACCCCATATTGAAGGAGTAAAAGCTGTTAGAAGATTGATCAGTAGCAACAATCTGTATTTAGGACCAAAGGTTGATTTCTTTATAACATTATTAGATCTTTCTTTGAGAAGAAATTATTTATTTTTTGATGGACAGTATTACCAACAAAAAAGCGGATGTGCAATGGGTTCGCACGTGGCTCCATCCAATGCCAATGCTATATGGCAGAAGTCGAGAGGGAATTTTTCTTTAATAGAAACACAAGAGACAGTATTCTCTTTTTTAGGAGATACATAGATGACGTATTTCTCCTGTGGCAGGGGAGAAGTACTGATCTGATAGAAAACATCAATGTATTGGGTCATCCCATCAAGTTCACATATCAAATGAGCTTGGAAACTATAAATTTTTTGGACGTCACTATTTCAGTGAAGGATAATCAAATTTCAACTAAAATCTTCTCCAAACCGACGGGCAGGAATACCCTTTTGATAGCAGATAATTTCCATTCGAAATCAACGATCCATAGTTTACCGTACTCTCAATTATTGAGAGTCAAGAGAATTACTAGCGATGAGGAAATACTGGAAGAAAAAATGGACAATATGTTGAAAAAATTTGAAGAGAGGGGTTATTCTTCAACAACGTTATGTACAGCAAAAAAGAAAGTGGACCTTGTTACACGGGAAGATACTCTACAACATAGATCTAAGAAAGATACAGACAATGTTATTAATTGGGTACATACTTACTCTACTGCCCATGAGGACATCAGGAAAGTCAATAACCAACTTTGGCCACTTATACAGAATGACCGCGATTTACCCACTTTAAAAAAATTAGAATTAGGTCCTGTTATAAAAGGGGCAAAAATATTAAGGACTGGTTAGTACGATCAGATGGATGCCAGAGGTGTGTGGGCTGCACAACCTGTGGGCATATGATTACGGGAAGTCAATTTGTTCATCCACATTCGGGAGTAACAATTGACATACAGCATAAGTTAACTTGCAGCAGTTCCTTTGTTATCTATTTGATAAAGTGTCCATGTGGACTCTGCTATGTAGGGAAAACCATACGTTCGTTTAAAGAACGTATGGCCCTACATAGATCGGCTATTAGGTCCGCAATTAGTGGCAAGGTTACGGAACAGCCTGTAGCAAGGCATTTTGCCGAATATAAACACAATTTATCCAGCGTTAAACATAGGTGATTGATCATTTTCCTGATGATGGAAGGAGAGGAGACAGGATCAAAAAACTTATGAGACTCGAAGCAAAATGGATCCACCTCCTGGATACTGTCAGACCCAGGGGCTAAATGACCAGCTTAATTATAATTAGGGGTGAGCGGGTTCGGATTTCTGAAATCCGAACCCCCCCGAGCCCCCCCGATCCGAGTCCGATCTGAATCAGGCTCGACTTTTCCCGCCTGAAAAGGATCTGAAATCGAGGCAAAACGTCATCATCCCGCCTTCCGAGTCTCGCGGGTTTTGGATCCTATATAAGGTACCCGCGTCGGCGCCATTTTCTCACTCGGCTGTGGACAGTGAAGAGGGAGGGTGGGAGTTAGGGCTGTGTAGTGTAGTGTAGTGTAGTGCTGCTGTTGTCCACTACTTCAAAGTCCATAGGGGCTGGCTGTGTTGTGCTGTGCTGCTGTTGTTAATAGGGGCTGTGTCCACTACTTCAAAGTCCATAGGGGCTGGCTAGACTGTGTTGTGCAGTCAGTTCTCCATAGGGGCTGTGTCCACTCCAAAGTCCTGTGCAGTGTCCCAGTCCTAAAGGGGTGCTGTAGTGTTGTCCAGGGGGTGCTCTGTCCATCAGGGGTGCTCCCCCCAAGTGCTAAAAAAATAATATATTTTCTGTGTTTGTGAATTGTGTGCGCAGTAGCCGCACGTGCATCAACAAAGTAGTGCCAAGCGTGCGCCTGTGTCATAAGTAAAGGGCCGGCTGGCTTGACCGTTAAAGGGTGCTGTAACCCCCGAAAGTACACTCCAATCCAAACCAAAAAAAAATTATTTTCTGTGTTTGTGAATTGTGTGCGCAGTAGCCGCACGTGCATCAACAAAGTAGTGCCAAGCGTGCGCCTGTGTCATAAGTAAAGGGCCGGCTGGCTTGACCGTTAAGGGTGCTGTAACCCCCGAAAGTACACTCCAGTCCAAACCAAAAAAAAAAATATTTTCTGTGTTTGTGAATTGTGTGCGCAGTAGCCACACGTGCATCAACAAAGTAGTGCCAAGCGTGCGCCTGTGTCATAAGTAAAGGGCCGGCTGGCTTGACCGTTAAAGGGTGCTGTAACCCCCAAAGTACACTCCAGTCCAAACCAAAAAAAAAATTATTTTCTGTTTGTGAATTGTGTGCGCAGTAGCCGCACGTGCATCAACAAAGTAGTGCCAAGCGTGCGCCTGTGTCATAAGTAAAGGGCCGGCTGGCTTGACCGTTAAAGGGTGCTGTAACCCCCGAAAGTACACTCCAATCCAAACAAAAAAAAAATAATTTTCTGTGTTTGTGAATTGTGTGCGCAGTAGCCGCACGTGCATCAACAAAGTAGTGCCAAGCGTGCGCCTGTGTCATAAGTAAAGGGCCGGCTGGCTTGACTGTTAAGGGTGCTGTAACCCCCGAAAGTACACTCCAGTCCAAACCAAAAAAAAAATTATTTTCTGTGTTTGTGAATTGTGTGCGCAGTAGCCGCACGTGCATCAACAAAGTAGTGCCAAGCGTGCGCCTGTGTCATAAGTAAAGGGCCGGCTGGCTTGACCGTTAAAGGGTGCTGTAACCCCCAAAGTACACTCCAGTCCAAACCAAAAAAAAATTATTTTCTGTGTTTGTGAATTGTGTGCGCAGTAGCCGCACGTGCATCAACAAAGTAGTGCCAAGCGTGCGCCTGTGTCATAAGTAAAGGGCCGGCTGGCTTGACCGTTAAAGGGTGCTGTAACCCCCAAAGTACACTCCAGTCCAAACCAAAAAAAAATTATTTTCTGTGTTTGTGAATTGTGTGCGCAGTAGCCGCACGTGCATCAACAAAGTAGTGCCAAGCGTGCGCCTGTGTCATAAGTAAAGGGCCGGCTGGCTTGACCGTTAAAGGGTGCTGTAACCCCCGAAAGTACACTCCAGTCCAAACCAAAAAAAATATTATTTTCTGTGTTTGTGAATTGTGTGCGCAGTAGCCGCACGTGCATCAACAAAGTAGTGCCAAGCGTGCGCCTGTGTCATAAGTAAAGGGCCGGCTGGCTTGACCGTTAAAGGGTGCTGTAACCCCCGAAAGTACACTCCAGTCCAAACCAAAAAAAAATTATTTTCTGTGTTTGTGAATTGTGTGCGCAGTAGCCGCACGTGCATCAACAAAGTAGTGCCAAGCGTGCGCCTGTATCATAAGTAAAGGGCCGGCTGGCTTGACCGTTAAAGGGTGCTGTAACCCCCAAAGTACACTCCAGTCCAAACAAAAAAAAAAATTATTTTCTGTGTTTGTGAATTGTGTGCGCAGTAGCCGCACGTGCATCAACAAAGTAGTGCCAAGCGTGCGCCTGTGTCATAAGTAAAGGGCCGGCTGGCTTGACCGTTAAAGGGTGCTGTAACCCCCGAAAGTACACTCCAGTCCAAACCAAAAAAAAAATTATTTTCTGTGTTTAGCCGCACGTATATATCAAATCGATATAACATAAATGGAGGACCAAACTTTCTCCGATAAAAATAAAATAGAGAAAGATCAAGAACCACTTCCTCCTAGTGCTGAAGCTGCTGCCACTAGTCATGACATAGACGATAACATGCCATCAACGTCGTCTGCCAAGGCCGATGCCCAATGTCATAGTAGAGGGCACATACAATCCCAAATGGCAAAGTTCAGGAAAATGACCTTGAAAAAGACATTTAAATCAGCTGAAGAGAAACGTAAACTTGCCAATATGCCATTTACGACACGGAGTGGCAAGGAACGGCTAAGGTCGATCCCTAGTATGTTCATGACTAGTGGTTCAGCTTCACATGACGATGGAAGCCCTCCTCCCACTAAAAAAATCAAAAGAGTTAAGCTGGCAAAAGCACAGCGAAGAACTGTGCTTTCTAAGAAGATATCACAAATCCCCAAGGAGAGTCCAAGTGTGGTGGTGGTTGCGATGCCTGACCTTCCCAGCACTGGACGGGAAGAGGTGGCTCTTTCCACCATTTGCACGCCCCCTGCAAGTGCTGAAAGGAGCACCCACAGTCCACTTGCTGATATGCAAATTGAAGATGTCACTGTTGAAGTACAACAGGATGAGGATACTGGTGTAGCTGGCGCTGAGGAGGAAGTTGGCGAGGAGGATTCTGATGGTGATGTGGTTTGTTTAAATCAGGCTCCGGGGGAGACAGTTGTTGTCCGTGGGATGAAAAAGCCCATCACGGTCATGCCTGGGCAGAAGACCAAACATTCCACCTCTTTGGTCTGGCAATATTTCTATCCAAATCCGAACAACAACTGTCTTGCCATATGTACCATATGTAAAGGTGAAATAAGTAGGGGTAGGGACGTCAACCACCTAGGAACATCCTCCCTTATACGGCACCTGCAGCGCGTTCATAAAAAGTTACTGTCAAGTTCAGAAACTTTGGCTAAGACCGTAAGCAGTCCAGGGACACCTAAATCCCGTTGTCCTGTTGTATCCAAGCGCCTGCAAACCACACCGTCAACTCCCTCCTCGTCAATTTCCTCCTTAGTCAGGATCGGAAGTAGTCCTGCAGGCCATGTCACTGAAATGACTGACTCTCCTATCCGGGATTCCTCTGGAGGATCCTGCATTGCTACGCCTACTGCTGCCGCTGCTGCTGTTGCTGCTGCTGGGAGTCGTTCATCATCCCAGAGAGGAAGTAGGAACACCACTACTTTTACTAAACAATTGACCCTCCAACAGTCCTTAGCGAGGAGGATGAAGTACGACAGCAGTCATCCTGAAGCAAAACGTATAACTGAGGCCTTGACTGCTATGTTGGTGTTAGACGTGCGTCCGGTATCCGCCATTAGTGCAGTGGGATTTAGACAATTGATGGAGGTAGTGTGTCCCCGGTTCCAAATCCCGTCTAGATTCCACTTCACTAGGCAGGCGATACCGAGACTGTACAGAAACGTCAGAAAAAGTGTCCTCAGTGTCCTGAGAAATGCCGTTGTACACAATGTCCACTTAACCACGGACATGTGGACAAGTGGAACAGGGCAGACTAAGGACTATATGACTGTGACAGCCCACTGGGTAGATGTATCACCTTACGCAGCAACAGCAGCAGCGTCACCAGTAGCAGCATCTCAGAAACGCCAGCTCGTTACAAGGCAGGCTACGCTGTGTATCACCGGTTTCAGTAAGAGGCACACTGCCGACAACCTCTTAGAGAAACTGAGGGAAATCATCGCCCAGTGGCTTACCCCACTTAGACTCTCCTGGGGATTTGTGATATCTGACAACGCCACCAATATTGTGCGGGCATTACATCTGGGCAAATTCCAGCACGTCCCATGTTTTGCTCACACAATAAACTTGGTGGTGCAGAATTTTCTGAAAAGCGACAGGGGCGTGCAGGAGACGCTTTGGGTGGCCCGAAAAATTTCTGGCCACTTTCGCCATTCAGCGACTGCGTGCCAAAGACTGGAGCGCCAGCAAACACTCTTGAACCTGCCCCGCCATCACCTGAAGCAAGAGGTTGTGACGCGGTGGAACTCAACCCTCTATATGCTTCAGAGGATGGAGGAGCAGCAAAAGGCCATACAAGCCTATACATCCACCTATGACATAGGCAAAGGAGGGGGTATGCACCTGACTCAAGCGCAGTGGAGAATGATTTCCGTGTTGTGCAAGGTTCTCCAGCCCTTCGAACTTGCCACACGTGAAGTCAGTTCAGACACAGCCAGCTTGAGTCAGGTCATTCCCCTCATCAGGCTTTTGCAGAAGCAGCTGGAGAAAGTGAAGGAGGAGCTAAGACGGAGCGATTCCGCTCGGCATGTGGGACTTGTGGATGAAGCCCTTCATTCGCTTTGCCAGGATTCCAGGGTGGTCAATCTGTTGAAATCAGACCACTACATTTTGGCCACCGTGCTTGATCCTAGGTTTAAAGCCTATGTGGTGTCTCTCTTTCCGGCCGACACAAGCCTGCAGAGGTGCAAAGACCTGCTGGTGAACACACTGTCAGCTGAAGCGGAACGTGACACGTCAACGGCTCCTTCTTCATTTTCTCCCGCAACTAGGGCTGCCAGGAAAAAACTTAGGTATCCTAAGCAACCCGCTGGCGGTGATGCAGGGCAGGCAGGACCAAGTTTGGACATCTCGTCCGGACTGAAGGACCTGGCAACAATTTCTGACATGTCTACTGTCACTGCATATGATACTGTCACCATTGACAGAATGGTGGAGGATTACATCGGTGACAGCATCCAAGTAGGCATGTCAGACAGTCCATACCTGTACTGGCAGGAAAAAGAGGCAATTTGGAGGCCCCTGTACAAGCTGGCTCTATTTTACCTGAGTTGCCCCCCCTCCAGTGTGTACTCCGAAAGAGTGTTTAGTGCAGCCGGGAACCTTGTCAGCGAAAGGCGTAGGAGGTTGCTTCCACAGAATGTGGAGAAGATGATGTTCATCAAAATGAATTATCAGCTCTTCCAGGGAGACCAGCCTCCAGAAGGTACAGAGGGACCTGTGGTGGTGGATTCAAGTGGGGACGAGTTAATACTTTGTGAGGATGAGGATGTACACACTGAAGAGGGTAAGGATTCGGTGGATGAGGAGGATGAGGATGACATCTTGCCTCCGTAGAGCCAGTTTGTGCAGGGACACATTAATTGCCAGCTTGTTTTGTGGGGGCCCAAACGAACCAATCATTTCAGCCACAGTTGTGTGGCAGACCCTGGCGCTGAAATGATTGATTTGTTAAAGTGTGCATGTCCTGTTTATACAACATAAGGGTGGGTGGGAGGGCCCAAGGACAATTCCATCTTGCATTTCTTTTTTTTCTTTGCATTATGTACAGTTTGGGGCCTAGTTTTTCTAACTGCCATCCTGTCTGCCACTGCAGTGTCACTCCTAGATGGGTCACGTGTTTGTGCCGCCCACTCGTGTCGCTTAGCATAGTCATCCAGCTACCTCGGTGCAACCTTTTGGACATAAAAACACTATTGTGAGGTGTGAGGTGTTCAGAATAGACTGGAAATGAGTGGAAATTAAGGTTATTGAGGTTAATAATAGCATAGGAGCAGAGAAACCAACAAATTCTGTGATTTTAGCTGTTTTTATGCTTTTTAAAAAAAAAATACAGATCCAAAACACAAAACCCAGAACCCAAAACACGGAAGGGTGGTTTTGGCAAAACCAATCCAGATCCAAAACACGAAGAAAGATCCAGATCCAAAACCAAAACACAAAACACGAAAAGTGGCCGGTGCACACCCCTAATTATAATATCTTCCTGTGATATGGATCATATTTAGGGACACCTGATAAATATTTTGTTGTCCGTGAATTAAGGGATGTGTTCTTTTCTTTTATGGGTACTAGCTTCAAATACATATGAATTCATTTTTAATTCATGTTAGTTTGCTTTTGTATGTATCAATTTTCTTGTTTGTACACATTTTTTTGTTTTTTTCAGATGTCACTATCATGTGTTTAGTGTAGGACACTGTCCGGTGGGCGTCGGGTTTCCATGGTGATACTCCGGTCAGGTGATGCGGTGACGCACGTCCGGTTTTTCCCGGAAGTTGAGCACACGAGGCGGAGGAGAGCCAGTGGTGGCCTGGACGCAGAGAGTGTCAAGGGTATTTAAGGTAAGCACTTATGTCATGTTTTTTCTATGTATGCAGCCTGACGAAGGGCAATAAAAGCCCGAAATGTTGCTTTAAGGTCCTGTTGAGAGTCTTCATTTATTTACTAAGACCACTGAGTGCCACTTACTGGAGTATGTATGGGTGAACATTAGTGAGCACCATGGCGAATGTTTATTTGGAAGGAGAGTGCTGCACTATTGGAACTTTTATATATATATATATATCTTCATTCTATAGGGAAAATTCCCACTTTATTATGATGATCTCATTGCAAAGTAATTTAGAAAATTAGATTCCCTATTCTGTTGCTGTGGAACCTCAGTGCCCCACAACTCCCCATAGGAGCCCCATTGCAAGTGCTCGGATTGAAAACCCACATTATGAAGCCTGCAAGCTGAGGTGTATCTTCATCCCACACATATCCTGGTGTGTTCAGGCGTCTGCAGCCCTTCATCAAGCTGTGTTTTGGCATCACAGTCAACAGGGCCCTGGGGAAGTCCTCCAAAATGGCTGGGATCAACTTGAGGAACCACATATGGACAGGGCCGTAGAGAGATTGGCCGGGCCCGGGTAAAGGAGGGGGCGTGGCCTAATCACGGGAGACGTGGCCACATCCCCTTGAAAAAAAAATATCTGCGCGCCGGGGAGGGGGGCGCTGTAAGCCCCCCAGCCCGGCGCTAAGCAGAGGGGGGAAGCAATCAGTGTGATCGCTCCCCCGCACAGCCATAGGAGACTGCTCCGGCTGCTGCAGCAGCCTCACACAGCAGCCCAGCACAAGTTGTGTGCTGAGATGCTGTGAGGGAGGGGGGGCGACGCCGGTAAACTGTACCTGCTCCCCCCCTCTCGGCGCCCATGCATATGGACATTTGTAAGGTGCCAGCAACAAAAAGAATGTTAATATCCTGATCCGTAACATTTATTAACACTGTTTAAAGTTTGAAGTATTAACATCATAAAAATACATTTTAAATATGTTAGTAATTTAAAAGTAAATGATTTATTATGAAAACACATCCAAAGAGCCTGCTAGTTGTAATATTAAACACTGCTCATTCTTCTCAGATTTTTTTTTTTTTTTTATGGTTAGATTAAAAAACCAGAACAGCATAGAATACATAGAGAACAACATAAAAGTAAGCTAGTTATTGGCAAAACTATTTTTTTTGTTTGTGCTTTCCTGTTTTTCTGCTGATACTACTGTATATCTGATTGGTATCTAGAATTTGTATGAAAATTTAAGGTTTTACTGGTAAGACTAAAACTAGTTTACTTGTTTCTATGTATATACAGTATATATGAATGTGCTGTAAACTCTTGACACTGTATTTGCTTAAATGTGCCTTGTACATTGGGATGCATACTGTATGCCAGACATAGTTTTGCTGTCTCTCTATGGGGCCTATTCATCATCACTTACAGTAATTTTCACAAAAGCAGATGAAAATTCACATTTCACCTGCAATTGTAAAAATTAAGTTATCGGGCCATTCATCAAGAAGGTAAAGCAGGAGATATCACAGATATCTCCTACTTACCTTCCTCTTGCAGAATGGCCCGCTGTCCCCATACACTAGTATGGGGACAGAATTCATCAAGCTCCGAAAATATTATATTTTCGGAGCTTGACTGCGGAAGCACAACCCGCTGTTGAATCGTGCAACTGAACCTTTAGTACATTCCTGCCTATAAACCTCTAAGATTCACCTGCCTTGAACCTCTAAGACAAAACCTGCCTATACCTCCTAAAACCATAAGGTGTCGCTAATTAGCGCTGTGTTTTTAATATACCATTAATAAGACTCTAAGACAGTGGAATAGTGGACCAACGCGCTAAAGATTATTATTCAGGTAAAAGTACAGATGTTACCACGCTGTGATCTAACAATGAGCGCAAACTAAATTGTACAAACATTTAGGTCATAAGGTACAGTCAATACATACGCGTGCGCTCTGGGACCAGATACCGGCATCAGTAATGAAACCTTCGTCGAAACAGCATAACAGGACCACCGCAGACTGGCATCTCGTTTCAGAGCACTCGCATATATACCCGTACTGGGATAAGCAATACAATAGAATACGTTGGCAGGTTCTCATTGGTTCCTCTTCTTGCTTCTTCCGTTACGGTACAATTCATAGGTCAGTGCAAAGACTCAAACCAGCCTCTAACAGCCTGATTGTGTCCACTTTCCCGCTGCATAATAAATCTAGTCTAAACTATGGCATACAACATTTCAAGAAGTTATTCTCTCGATCATTCATATTTCATAGCCGCATGTTCTGATCTCCTCACCGATGCCACCGGAACGCAGTGGGAAAAGAGTAGATCAGTACGGCACCAATCACGGTCCATTTGCCATTTACTAAACCATAGTTACAGAAAACATTCATTTCTTCATATGCTGACATTGCGATTAAACCAAATAATAATCATTCCTTTCGTGCTGCGGGACCATTGCTTTTAAATGTGTATGCGGGGAGAAATGACATTAAATTGTGTTGTGCGTTTGAGGGTCTGTGGGGCACTTAGAGACCAGCACTAAGTTGGAAAGGCTTCTGTGTATGTGTGTGAGCATGCCAGTATGGGTTTGGGAAAGATCACTAAAAAGCTGGCTGTGCGTCTAAATAGCTATTTTGCGTTGTCCTATGTTTAACATGAAGTGCAGGGAAAACACCACTAATTTGCTACTTTTTGCTACATCTCGTATGTGTTAGTGAATGCAGGGGAAAACACCACTACTTTGCTACTGCTCAAATATGTTTGTGGTGATTTTAATGTGTTGCAAAGTTATTTTATGTCTGCTAAACACCGTCGGTAGGTGTTTGGGGAAGATTGTGAAAAAGCTGTTCGTGCTACTTTTTAGCAACTTTGCTACTTTTCAAATATAAGTCTGTGATGATTTTAATGTGTTGCAAAGTTATTTTATGTCTGCTAAACACCGTCGGTAGGTGTTTGGGGAAGATTGTGAAAAAGCTGTTCGTGCTACTTTTAGCAATTTTGCGCTGTGGATTGTGTACTATGTATTTTTGACAAAATGGCGCTTGTGTAAGCTTTCTTTTCTAAAATGGAGTCTTGCTGCCATTCACAAGATGGTGTCTTGAGGCCAGTCGCAAAATGGCGTCGTCGCGATTAAATTTTAAACTGAACTTGTCTCAGCCAATTATTCAGCTTCGACAGTCCACCCTTTGATAGCAAACAACATGCTATCACAATCTGCTTTTAGGATTTAATTTAGGCTTACATTTATATATTATTTAGTGTTATTATGGGATGGCACAAGGTGATTCTTAGTCCATCAATAATGTGTCTCTGGGTGGGGACATAAAATTACTATTATACGCACACCGCGGATCTTGGGAGATCATGTGACAGGTGTGGGAATGCACCAGTCTTATAACAGCAGTCTTGAAGGGGAATTTGAGACTTTAAATTTTCTGGGTGTTCTATAAATAACATTTCAATAATATCCTCTATGCATGTCTAAATATTACACATTTAAATGATGGTACTTCCTAGCTCAGGGTTGTAATGCAGTTCTGTAACTACCTCGGTATACATATTATCATTTCTAACCATCATCACAGTTTCATTCCTTCGTTTCACTCTGTTTTTACATTTTCCACACTTCAACACAATAGGAACACACCGGACGCATATGCCAATTACTATGATGACAATCAGTATAAGGATCAAGAATTTGCCTATGCTGGCGATCACTTCCTGGACCCATTCCCCTACACCCGAGAACCATTTCACTGGGTTCAGCCATGACACCCATCCTTCTATCTTTTCCCCTACTTCAGCCACTGAAGCGTTATGGTTCTTGCGAAATTCCCACTTTAGCTGCAGAATTTCATCCATCTTCCGGTCTATCACCTCCTTAGGGTCGCTGGTATCATTGGTGACATAGGTGCAACATTTTACTCCAAATTGAGTGGCCAATGTTATGCAATACCCTCCAGTAACAGCTGTTAAATAATTCAACACTAGCCTGTGTTGCACCAGTTCTTTCTTGTACGCTTGCAATTCTCTCCCTGTGTACCTGAATGTGTCATCGTACATCTCGGTGATATTATCTATTAATTTAGCAAGTTCTTGGATATATCTAAAATTTAAAGTACCCCTCGCAATTCTGGTGGGATCCAGGGCGACTAAAACTTGGAAGCCAGTTGTCTCACTGATTAACTGAGCGGCTTTATGCATATCACCAGGTATCATATTTCTCTTGCCTCTGTGTTCATATTGGGTGTGAAGATATGGTGACGGTGTGTTTTTATGTATACTCAGCATTTCAACATGTGTGAGGGTCATAACTTCTGGGACTACTCTTCCCAGGTAACACAAACCATCGGAACTCGGGGAGAGCCATTTATATGCTTTTCTTCCACATATAAAATATACATTATCAGGGAGAACATAAGGAATGGTATGCATCATTATCATTAAACACATTTCTCTTGCAAACAATCCTATCTCAGGCTCTTCCATCTGGTATATGCAAGTTTCTGGTTGTATTATTTTAGCACAATAACCATCTGGTACTTTACCAATCATTTCTTTGGTGGAACTCAATGTATACCGGTACCTAAAATATTTCCCACTTGATTTAATTGAGCGTAGCAGATCATAGTTTATGGACTCATTATCAGCTCTTTGTGAGAAGGTCATCGTCTGATTATTCCCCGTCACTTCCCAACCTCCGGGTTTATTGGGGTTGGTTATGTTCAAACACAAAAGTGATCTATCTACTTGGAATTGATAGAGTTTGAAATGAGGTGGTTTGGATGAGAGGAATTTTCCATCCAATGTTTTCCCTTTTTGCAATTCTAAAATTTCCATGATATTCAGCGGAAATGGCACCAACCCTACATTATGCTGTCCCTGTGGCACATGTGAACACACCCAGCAATCGGTTTGATTTAACACTTTGCCTACCATGCTATGATAATCCTCTAAAGGATACCCTCCCCAGTACGGATTATATTTTGGTTGGCACCGTTGGATACAGTTCTCATCAACTAGGGACCCACAAAGCTCACAAATACAGGAATCCTCAGACGATAACCCTCCACACCTTCCCCGAGTATCCGGAATGATAGCTCTTTTAACAATAACAGTACTAAGATTGGAAAGACACTCCCCTGATTGGCATTGCACTCCTCCTGTCTCCACTCCATCGGCACTGCCATCAGCTCCCGTTTCCTCAATCGGTCCCCCATCACAGACACTGGATATCCCTGGACTGACCAGAATGGTGAACACTCTAAAAGAGAATATGAAAATGAACACAGCAGGCCTGTCCATTTTAACAACAAGTCCTGCAAAATTTCTCTCGGTTCAAGTATCTCACTACGACCTTTTCAATCCTCCCGGAACAAGCTCGCATGTGACAGGTCCACACTATCAGCCTTGTTTCCGACTTGTTTCTCCACCGGTTGATTGACCTTTTTGCAGTGAGTCGAATGGACCCAGGTATCTCTCTCGGCCACCTTCAAAGATGTAGTACTCATCAGCAGCACCTGGTATGGACCTTCCCACCGGTCAGTCAAACAACGTGAACGCAAGAAATTTCTGATCATTACATATTCTCCTGGTTCAACATCATGACAGTTAGTTTCAGGCATATCATTAGACAACAATTTCAGTTTCTGCTGCTGTTGCTTTAACTGCCTACTCATTGATATAAGATACTTTACAGTTACCTCGTTGTTACCCTTTAGATCTTCCTGTGGACTTATAATCAAATGAGGTTGTCTACCGAACAATATTTCAAATGGGGACAGATTCAGAGGAGGTCTAGGAGTGGTCCTTATGCTATGTAGGACCAAGGGTAATGCTTCTGGCCATCCTAGTCCAGTTTCTGCCATGATTTTACTTAGCTTATTTTTAATAGTCCCGTTCATCCTCTCTACCTTGGCACTGGCTTGCGGTCGGTAGGGGGTGTGAAGTCGGCTATTAATACCAATCAGCTTACACATATTTTGGAAAACATCACCTGTGAAATGGGTACCCCTATCACTCTCGATGATTCTAGGGATACCATACCTGCATACAAATTCCTGAACTATTTTCTTGGCAGTAAATGCAGCAGTATTAGTGGCCGCTGGGTAGGCCTCAACCCAGTTAGAAAATATGTCTGTGCACACTAATACATACTTAAGGTTCCTGCAGGGTGGTAATTGGATGAAATCAATTTGTATCACCTGGAAAGGTCCATCAGTCGGTGGAATGTGGGACTGTTCGGTAGGGATCGCTTTCCCTATGTTCTTTCTCAAGCAGGTCAGACAGGACATTGCTATCTTCTCTGCTTGTGAAGAAAAACCTGGTGCGCACCAGTATGCCCTCACCAACTTGCACATACCCTGTTTACCCAGGTGAGTCAGACCGTGTGCTGCCTCAGCCATGCTGGGGTAATATGCCTTGGGGGCTACTGGTTTACCATGTCCGTCCCTCCAGAGCCCAGAGGACTCTTGCCCACACCCCTTGGACTTCCAAATGGATTTTTCCTGAATTGAACACAAATTTTGCATCTCAATTAATTTTAGCATGTCAACGGTTTGGAATGACATAATTGTTTCAGTTGGAGAAAACATTTTTAATCCTGCTGCCCATTTTGCAGCTTCATCGGCTCTGTTGTTGCCCAGTGACACCGGGTCATCCTCACATGTGTGGGCTTTACATTTAATTACTGCCACTGCCTTGGGCAGTTGGATTGCTTCTAAGAGATGTTTTATGTGTCGGGAGTGTGCAACTGGTGTGCCTGTTGCTGTCATAAAATTTCTCAGACGCCATAGAGCCCCAAAATCATGCACTACCCCGAACGCGTACCTCGAATCAGTGTAAATGTTAGCAGATTTGCCTGCTGCCAGTTCACATGCTCTAGTCAGTGCTACTAACTCTGCCACCTGGGCCGAGTGAGGAGGACCGAGAGGTTTAGCTTCCATGATGTCTGTGTCATTTACAACAGCATAACCTGTACATAACTCACCTGTGTCTGTTTGTCTATGACAACTCCCATCCGTATAAAAAGTTACATCCACATTCTCTAAAGGTGTGTCATGTATGTCAGGTCTAGCAGTAAAGGTCTGATTCAGATATGTCATACAATCGTGCGTATCATTATGTCTGCCGAACTCACCTCCCGCCAGCAACTCTTCTCCTTCCACCCTTTGTACATCATGTTGTACATATGGTAGGTATGTTGCTGGATTCAGCGTACTGCAACGTTTAACAGTAACATTTGCAGGAGCGATTAGGGCTAGTTCCCATTTGGTGAACCTAGCTAAGGAGACGTGTCTGGTTTGAGCTGAGTTCAACAGAGCAGATACAGCATGGGGAGTGTAGACAATCATATCATGGCCCAATACTATGTCCTCACTTTTACTCACCAATAGAGCGGTAGCTGCTACACTTCTCAAACAAGTGGGGAGTGATCTTGCTACCGTGTCCAATTGGGCACTGTAGTATGCTACGGGCCTACTGGCATCACCATGTTTTTGTGTAAGGACACCTGCAGCACAACCATCGGCTTCCGTACAATACAAATCAAAAGGTTTTTCATAATCAGGTATTCCCAATGCAGGAGCTCTTGTCAGACTATCCTTAAGATTAAGGAAAGCCTGTTCTGATTCCTCTGTGTGTATGACACGATCGGGCTTTGAGGAAGAGACTAATTCCTGTAAAGGTAAGGCCAAAATAGAAAAACCTGGGATCCACATTCGGCAATATCCACACATTCCTAAGAAGGTACGAATTTGCTGTTGATTCTGCGGCAGTGTCATGTTTTGTATGGCCTGTATTCTATCTGTTGTAAGGTGTCATAACCCCTGGGTTAGGCAGTGTCCCAAATATTTTACTCTGGATTGGCATGGCTGTAGTTTGTCCTTAGCCACCCTGTGTCCTGTTTGTGAGAGATGAAGTTTAGTTTCATTCAAACATGACATAAACGAGTCAGAACATAGCAATAAATCGTCCACATATTGAATTAGAACAGATCCATTGGCAGGTTGAAAAGATTGTAAACAGTCGTGCAATGCCTGGGAGAAGATACTGGGGCTGTCTATGAAACCTTGGGGTAATCGTGTCCATGTGTATTGTAAACATCTGTATGTAAATGCGAATAGATACTGACAGTCAGGATGGAGAGGCACAGAGAAGAAAGCAGAACAGAGGTCAATGACAGTGAAATGGGTTGCATTTGGTGGGATCTGCATCAAAATGACAGCTGGATTTGGCACTACGGGGAATTGGCTCTCTACTACCTTATTAACACCTCTAAGGTCTTGTACCAGCCTATAGCCCCTCCCACCACTCTTCTTCACTGGAAAGATGGGACTGTTGGCTACACTAGCTGTACGGACTAAAATTCCTTGTTGTAACAATCGCTCAATTATTGGAAACACCCCTAATTCTACCTCTTGTTTTAGTGGGTACTGGGGAATTTTTGGAGCTTGCCTACCGTTTTTTAAGTTTACCATTACAGGGCTTACATTTGCCATTAATCCAGTGTCCTGTCCATCCTTAGTCCAAAGGGAATCTGGAATTAGGGACAACATTTCGTCTACTTGTGATGGGGTTTCATTTACAACTGTAGAGTGATACATTATCCTTTGAGGAGTGTCTAACATATCCCGCACCTCGTATACCATTCTCTCTGGGATATCTAAATATACCCCATCAGGGGTGCAATATATAACACATCCCATCTTACATAACAAGTCTCTGTCCAGTAGGTTAGTAGGAGCCGCAGCAGCCAGAAGGAACGAATGTCTGGTATGCAACGGCCCAATAGTAACCTCTGTGGACTTTGTTAAAGGATAACGTTCCACTTTACCTGTTACACCCATTGTTGGTACTGTCTCATTGGTCACCTGTAAATTAACGTGAGATTTCATCACTGACCTGGTCGCCCCTGTGTCTACAAGAAAAGGATATTCAGTACCAGCTACATCAACCATCATGACCGGTTCTTCCCTAGTACTTCCCGTTAACCTGACTATCTGTAGACTACAGGTATGACCTGACCCCTAGCGTTGGCTACCGTTCTCCAATAAAGCATTTACGGCTACAATTGGAGCTGGTGCCTGTTGAACATTTGCTGGCCTTTGTGCATATCCTTTATGGGGATATCTAAATTTTCCTTGATGTGGGATTCCTACTCCTTTTACTGTGCAGTTTCTACTTAAGTGTCCTGTTTGTTTACAGTTAAAGCATGTTCGTGTTTCGGGTGAAGACATGTGGTGTTGTGAGGTTTGCGCAGAGGGTAAAGGTGGTGGATATGGGTAAGGATAGGGAGGGTAAGGGTATTGTGGGGGATAAGAAGTTGGTGGATAGCTTGGGACCTGTGGTTGCATCGGGTTAGTGGGATAGAGTTGCGTTTGTTGTTGAGTGGGGTTAGTGAGAGTGGGTGTGTGTGCAAGTGCAAGCGTGTCTGTTGGCTGTGATGTTACCGTCATTCCCTCCAGAGCTTGTATACTGACAGCCATCAGTTTCTCGCTCTGGGCTTCTCTCTTTTTGGAGATGTTCTTATCATGTTCAATGGCGGTTTCTATGAGGGTATCTATTGTAAGTCCCCGCCAGCCAGGCTGTGAGGTCTGTACCCGAGTTTTCAAACTCTCTTTCAGACCGTCCACAAGTACTGTGACTATCATTTTCCGGTGGTGAGTGCTATCTTTAATATCCTCTATCCCAGTGTACTGGGTGATAGCCTGCAGAGCCCGATCGCAGTAATCTTCTGCAGTCTCACTCTCTTTCTGTTTAATTGTGAAAATTTTGTTCCAGTTAACTACTACTGGAAAATATATACCCAATTGAGTTACTATGCGGGAAATGTTACCTTGGTTTACTTGATCTGTTAAGGGAACGTCACCATCCAATACACAATCCGTGATAAATTTTGTCACGTCGGTATTGCGTGGCAGACAGGCCCTTAACACCACACGCCAATCTTTATTAGTGGGCTCATGTGAACTACCCAAATTTCTCAAAAATCTTTGACATTTGGCTAATTCCTTTTTGGGATCGGGGAAATCATTTATGATGGAATTTAGTTCTGCTCTTGTCCAAGGACAATGCATTACTACTTCCCTCGTGGGCACTATACCGTTTGCGTCTGCATTTCCATTTGGAACAGTTATTGTCCGAATGGGATGCAGACCGGTAGCGCTGCTACCTTTGACCTGGTTACCTGGCTGGGAGTTTAATCTGCTGCTGCTACGTATGGTATTAACAACTTCCTCTATGGGTGCAGAGTGTGTTAACACTTCCCTTGCTGTTACCGATGGAGATGGCGGCACCACCCGTGATTGTGGTGATGCAGCATCTATCATTTGCACAGCATGGGAAATGGCAGACATTACAATAGGCTCATCATCCACATCATAAACATTTTCTTTATGGTTACTTAAGAGAGGGTACAATTTGTTTGTTACATTTTTATGTTTTTTTTTTTCATTGACTGCACCTACACCCCCATCCGCATAGGGTGGTGGTGGTGCGCGTGAACCATCTGTACTACCTTCTGTGACGCTACCTTGCAGTGCGTGCGCGCTATCAAGCGATGCGTCTGTGGCGCTATTTAGCGTCACCGGCGCATTGCCCGAGACTGTGCCCGCGACGCCTGCTTGCGTCGCGGGTACCTCCTTCAGCCACATTTCCCCCTCGTGCTGCCACAGTTTTAAACATTCAAAATATTTAATCTTTTTCTCTCGGGATCGCATCAAACTGATGTGATCCCGGACATTATCTAACACATTTTTATCAAAACTACCAATTCTGGGAAACGGTCTGACACTCTTCCTCGTCATATTAAACCATAAATCACAATACCTTATTGCATAAGTACCGTATTTGGTATGCATGATACGACGGGCCGATCCGATCAGCGCCTCCATTAGCAGCACATCATTGCCTAACATTTCTACTGTTTGCATGGCTCCCATTCTGGGACAACTCCTACGCTTTCCAATAAAAATTTAAACCGGTGAAAGACAATTAAGATACTTTCACTTACCTGCGGACGATTTAAGTCGGCGGCGCCCACACACCTGGATAAGATTTAGTAAGGCAACTTCCACACCTGGATAAGATTTGAAAAAGGCAACTTCCACACCTGGATAAGATTTAGTAAGGCAACTTCCAAGCCTATGAGAGTTTATATGTCGGCCACTCTCACGCACCTCTATACAACAAAAGACAACATGTACACCTGCTACTGTGTATAGAACGGTAAAGCTGCTTACCGAGCGACTAGGCTAACCCTTGCACCTAGCCCTTAAGGATCATACGATACCCTTAACTTTGTTCAACAAATATTCACTGTTACACACTTTTTTCCTGCGCAGAAAAATACACGTTTAACCCAGATATTGGTAATAGAAAAAAAATATTTAAACCTCAATGGATTTGTTCAAACACGTGGCAGCACAACCGGAAGTACGTGTACACAATTGTGCGACTATTCGCATACACAGTGATGCGACCAGACCCATGTGTTATTACCTTAACGCTATTATGCTACTCCCTCTAAACTTTTATCAACGAGAGAAAATAACTTTTCTCTCCTTGTCCCTGGATTCTGATCAGCGCTTCCTCTACACAATAACCGGCAGTACGCTCTCAGCAACACTGTGGTAATGAAAGACTAATGCGTCTCTCAAAAGGCGCCTCCACACTTTTGCTTAGAGGGAACTGACCGAGTGTTACTGTGTATCAGATAACATAATAAACCTACGAGCCCCCAACTGTTGAATCGTGCAACTGAACCTTTAGTACATTCCTGCCTATAAACCTCTAAGATTCACCTGCCTAGAACCTCTAAGACAAAACCTGCCTATACCTCCTAAAACCATAAGGTGTCACTAATTAGCGCTGTGTTTTTAATATACCATTAACAAGACTCTAAGACAGTGGAATAGCGGTCCAACGCGCTAAAGATTATTATTCAGGTAAAAGTACAGTTGTTACCACGCTATGATCTAACAATGAGCGCAAACTAAATTGTACAAACATTTAGGTCATAAGGTACTGTCAATAAATACGCGTGCGCTCTGGGACCAGATACCGGCATCAGTAATGAAACCTTCGTCAAAACAGCATAACAGGACCACCGCAGACTGGCATCTCATTTCAGAGCACTCGCATATATACCCGTACTGGGATAAGCAATACAATAGAATACGTTGGCAGGTTCTCATTGGTTCCTCTTCTTGCTTCTTCCGTTACGGTACAATTCATAGGTCAGTGCAAAGACTCAAACCAGCCTCTAACAGCCTGATTGTGTCCACTTTTCCGCTGCATAATAAATCTAGTCTTAACTATGGCATACAACATTTCAAGAAGTTATTCTCTCTATCATTCATATTTCATTGCCGCATGTTCTGATCTCCTCACCGATGCCACCGGAACGCTGTGGGAAAAGAGTAGATCAGTACGGCACCAATCACGGTCCATTTGCCATTTACTAAACCATAGTTACAGAAAACATTCATTTCTTCATATGCTGACATTGCGATTAAACCAAATAATAATCATTCCTTTCGTGCTGCGGGACCATTGCTTTTAAATGTGTATGCGGGGAGAAATGACATTAAATTGTGTTGTGCGTTTGAGGGTCTGAGGGGCACTTAGCGACCAGCACTAAGTTGGAAAGGCTTCTGTGTATGTGTGTGAGCATGCCAGTATGGGTTTGGGAAAGATCACTAAAAAGCTGGCTGTGCGTCTAAATAGCTATTTTGCGTTGTCCTATGTTTAACATGAAGTGCAGGGAAAACACCACTAATTTGCTACTTTTTGCTACATCGCGTATGTGTTAGTGAATGCAGGGGAAAACACCACTACTTTGCTACTGCTCAAATATGTTTGTGGTGATTTTAATGTGTTGCAAAGTTATTTTATGTCTGCTAAACACCGTCGGTAGGTGTTTGGGGAAGATTGTGAAAAAGCTGTTCGTGCTACTTTTTAGCAACTTTGCTACTTTTCAAATATAAGTCTGTGATGATTTTAATGTGTTGCAGTTATTTTATGTCTGCTAAACACCGTCGGTAGGTGTTTGGGGAAGATTGTAAAAAAGCTGTTCGTGCTACTTTTTAGCAACTTTGCGTTGTGAGTAGCAAAATTGCTACTTTTAGCAATTTTGCACTGTGGATTGTGTACTATGTATTTTTGACAAAATGGCGCTTGTGTAAGCTTTCTTTTCTAAAATGGAGTCTTGCTGCCATTCACAAGATGGTGTTTTGAGGCCAGTCGCAAAATGACGTCGTCGCGATTACATTTTAAATTGAACTTGTCTCAGCCAATTATTCAGCTTCGACACCGCGCCTTCCCTACGGGAAGGAGGTTCCGGTTGCGATGAGGTATCCTTTAGGATCCCTCTGCCCCTGTCCGGCTCCTTCCGCCGGACATCGGGGCTCTTGTGCACATGCGTCACCTAATGGGTCACGCATGCGCAGTCCCGTCACTGCTCCGAGAGGAGCAGTGACGGGAAGGTGCTCCGACACAGCATGTCAGTCATCCTGTGGCTTAGGGGGGGACTGTGATTGTCGCTGCAGACACAGATCTGCACATGTGCAGATCGCCAAACATCGGCGTTGTATGTAAACAAATGGGTTTGGTGCAACTCTGAATTCTGGCCTAATGTCTTTCTATTTTGAAGAGCTTTGTTAAAGTCACCTTCTCTAGAAGCTAAATAAAAAGTTACAACAAAAATATCATTTATACAATTGCCTCTTAATATCTACAAAGGGCACATGCAAAGGGAAAATGTAATGTGTGCCTTTTAAGAACCACATGTTTATCTGAAGGTGTGATACAGAGAATCATCAAATTTTTAGTGCCCACAGGCTGTTCCATCTGACTTTGTGTTTTTTATTTAGGTGGCTCTGAACAGTGATGGATTAGCTGGCCAAGCTGTAGGACCACTAGCAGCAGCCCGAAGACTGGAGGTCAGTGCCAACAAAAATAAGTACATTAATTAATTTAAAGCAGAGTCGTAACTAGACTTTTTGGTGCCCTGTGCCAGAGAGAGCATTGCCCCCCCCTCCCATTTTTTAAGAATAACGAAGGGCTCGAATGAGCTTGGAGTGGCTTAAACCAGAAGGCTGGGGGCTGGCTTGGGTGATGATCGCATGCAGTCAGTTAACCTATTCCACAGTTTAGGGGTGTGGCTGTTAAAGAGTTTATTTAAGTGTTGGGTTGCAGGCTTTAGGCCTCTTTCCTGAAAATTTGCCTGCCCGTCCTTCCCTAGTGGTTGTTGTTAGCTACTGTATTTGCTTAAATGTGCCTTGTACAGTGTATTGTTTTGGGCGTTAAAGTGCGGCTCATCATCAGCCCGGGTGCAGTTGGTGTATTGGGTGCACTCACCTTCTAGTAATTGTGGAAGAATACTGTACCACCTTTTTTGGGGGCAGTATGGCCATCTCCGGATGGGATTGTTGAAGGTTTGTGTTTAGTACCCTAGTGTTTGGTTTTTGCATCCACTGGGCGGACACCGCCCGCAATGCAGTGTTTGGTTGTTTGGTTTGCATTGTTGGGCTGCTCTGTGTAGGGGCCTTCCTTTCTAGCCACCAAACAATATTTTAAAATTAAAATTAAATTTTTCAAATAAATAGCTGACCTGTTTTAAATCCATTTACTGTCTCCCTGTGTTTATTTTAGATAAGTTTTGGTTATGTATGATGGGGATCGGTATGAAATCCCGACGCCGGAAGACCGGCAAGAGAAGATCCCGACAGGTGAGTTTATTAACCCTATTCCCTAACCCTCCCTTAGGGGTGCATAACCCCCTGTAAGTGCCTAAACCTAACCCCCCCTTCCCTGCAGTCTAAACCTAAGTCTCACGGGGAGGTGCCTAGACCTAACCTGCCCCCGGGGGTGCCTAACCCTAACCTCCCCTTCTCCTAGCCTAACCCTAACCCTCCCGGGGGGGGGGGGGGCAGGGGGGTGCCTAACCCTAAGTCCCCCCCGGGAGCCCTTAACCTAACCCTCCTCCCACGCGGCTGTCTGCATCCGGCTTACCTTAGTTCGGTATGCCGGGCGTCGGGCTCCCAGCATAGGTATAATGACAGGCGTCTGGATTTTGACGCCTGTCATTAGTCCCCTGTCGGGATTGCATAGTCGGGAAGCTGGCGGTCGGCATTTCGACCGTCGGCTTTCTGACTGCATCCCGTATGATGATCACACACCCACTACACACCTCAGGCGTTACTAGGTTTAATAAGGACATAAGATAGTGCACCTGAAAAAGCACCATGGCCTCATGGGGAAGGGCCAGGGAAGAGATAGGGGATGCCAGGAGATGCTGGGGATAAAATAAGAGGAAGCTACAAGTGAGAATGATAATAAACAGGAAAACTGACAGGCCCAAACAGTGCCCCCTGCCCTGCAGTGCCCAGTGCCCTACCCTAGTTACAGCCCTGATTTAAAGTATCTCTTTATGATCTACTGTATGTTTGATAAGTATATGTGCTCTTATCAGAATCTAGCAGAAGGCAGTGAAAGTTGGTTTGATGCTCAGATGTACAAGAATTGGGATCTTCGTTGTTTAAAGTTACAGCCACTTTCCCCTGTTCCAAGGTATGCATCTCAGTATATTATACTGAAGTAAAATGATTAGTGGTGTTAGAGTGCCATGTTGATAGATATGTATTATATTTAAAAAGATTCATATGTCAGAATCAAAATAGGTAACAAATATAATCTTGTCATTCACAAAAAGCACATTCAAGAAGTTGACATACCCTAATGTTGCAGGAGGGCACATAGAAACCTAAAGGACAACTATAGCTAAAAAATTGTTCACTTTATTAAAGCAAAATAATATAATAATTAAAAATAAAATTAATTGGGTATGTAGTTGGGATTCAGGCGCACAGAATGCTGGTGCTGAGCTTCACGGTGCCGGGATTCTGACAGTGGTGAGAATGCCGGCACGAACATCGCGGCACCTACGATCCCAGCAGGTAAGTAGTACTGTTAGGGATAGGAACTAGGGGGGAGAGTTAGGCTGCAGGAAAGGCGGGCTTGGGTTAGGGGGAGGGTTAGGAGTTAGTGTAGGGGTACTTACCTTTGGGCATCATGATTCTGACTGTAGGGATGCCGCTGTCAGATTTCTGACTGCTGTGATCCTGTACACAACCCTTTAATTGTGTAGCTTCACAAAAGCAAAGTGGATATTAATTGGAGTTTGGTAAACAAATGCATTTTTACCAAATGCTGAATATTGCCTTTGTTCCCTGTGAGATATTAAACAATATCCATGTTTAAAAATGCATTTTTGTATAAAAAAAGAAATTCTATATATATATATATATATATATATATATATATATATATATATATACATTAGGGATGAGCGGGTTCGGTTCCCTGAGAACCGAACCCACCCGAACTTCGGGGATCCGGGGCGATCCGAGCCCAAGCTCGGATCTCCCTGTCTGCCCCGGATCCCTCTCCCGAGGCAAAACCTCGAGATCTGCTGTCGGATCTCGAGGTTTTGCCTCGAGCGGCCATTTAAAAAAAAATGCCTTTGCCTTTAATGGGCAAAGTGCTGATTGGCTGACAGAGCCGTCTGTCACGGCTCTCAGCCAATCAGCATTATGGTGCTCATTTGCATGTAGCACGGACTCGTGAGATCCGTGCTACATGCATCTGTGTGATTGACAGTGACACAGAGCACAGATGGGTCAGTGAGACCCGTCTGTGCTGCTGTGTATTTCAATGACACAGATGCACGCACGGACCAGGAGATCCGTGCTACTTGCATCTGTGTCATTGACACAGAGCACTAACGGGTCCGTGAGACCCGTCTGTGCTGCTGTGGTAAATAAAAAAAAAAAAACCTGTGTAAAAAGAGAAAAAAATGGCGTGCCCCCCCCCCAAAAAAAGAGCAACCAGCCCCGGGCATTAGTGACCCAGTGCTGGGTGTGCTTAAATACAGGGGACAAACGACATAGGGGTCCCCTGTACTTAAACACAACCAGCACCGGGCTAGTCAGAACCAGAGCTGGTTGCCAAAATACGGGGGACAAACGACGTAGGGGTCCCCCGTATTCTGCGCAACCAGCTCTGGGCTCTGATCCGGTCCTGGTTCTGGAAATACAGGGGAAAAAAATGAGTAGGGTTCCCCTGTATGTTCCAGAACCAGCACTGGACTTTTTCTAGCGGGGGGCTGATGCCACAGCCAGGGGAGCCCTTTCACCGGGCCCCCCAGCCGCAGCATCAGCCCTGACCGCTAGTCAGCCCAGGCCGGGGATCCCTGGAGAGCTGGGGACCCCCCCAATAAAGGGGTCACCCTCTCCAGGGCACCCCAGGCCCAGGCTGATAGCCCGGGGCTATCCCCGCCACCCCTGGTGGCGGTGGGTGGCGGGTTGATTGTGTGGTGTGGTGTAAATAAAGAATATCAAACATTGTCTTTACAAGTAGAACTGCAAGTCCCAGCAAGCCTGCCCCGCATGCTGGTACTTGGAGAACCACAAGTACCAGCATGCAGGGCATTAAGGGCCCACTAGTACCTGTAGTTCACCTGTAAAAAAATGTTTAAAAAAAACACAGGACACACACACCGTGACAGTATAAGTTTATTAAACATACATACACACACACACATGTACACATACTCACCTATGTAACCCTGTAGCATCGGTCCACTTGTCCGGTAAAGTATCCATAGGGGACCTGTGAAAAAAAACATACTCACCATCTCCTATGCGAGGTTCTGTCCTCTTCGTTCCAAAGTAGGCATCCCCGGACTTGGCAAAAAAAAAAAAACGAAAACGCGATCCACGAACTTAGTACCGTTCTATAGAACGGTACTTCCCGAATGAGAGCTTAGCGGCGGGGTATCACCATGGAAACCCCGCTGCTAAGCGTTCATTGGCTGAGAGAGGTCATCTCCCGTCTCTCAGCCAATGAACGGCTCCCTCCATTGTAGTCAATGCTGGGAGCCGCAAGGTTATTAAAGTTTACCCTGCGGTTCCCACCATTGACTACAATGGAGGGAGCCGTTCATTGGCTGAGAGACGGGAGATGACCTCTCTCAGCCAATGAACGCTTAGCAGCGGGGTTTCCATGGTGATACCCCGCCGCTAAGCTCTCATTCGGGAAGTACCGTTCTATAGAACGGTACTAAGTTCGTGGATCGCGTTTTCGTTTTTTTTTTTTGCCAAGTCCGGGGATGCCTACTTTGGAACGAAGAGGACAGAACCTCGCATAGGAGATGGTGAGTATGTTTTTTTTCACAGGTCCCCTAGGGATACTTTACCGGACAAGTGGACCGATGCTACAGGTTACATAGGTGAGTATGTGTACATGTGTGTGTGTGTGTGTGTGTGTGTGTATGTATGTTTAATAAACTTATACTGTCACGGTGTGTGTGTCCTGTGTTTTTTTAAACATTTTTTTTACAGGTGAACTACAGGTACTAGTGGGCCCTTAATGCCCTGCATGCTGGTACTTGTGGTTCTCCAAGTACCAGCATGCGGGGCAGGCTAGCTGGGACTTGCAGTTCTACTTGTAAAGACAATGTTTGATATTCTTTATTTACACCACACCACACAATCAACCCGCCACCCACCGCCACCAGGGGTGGCGGGGATAGCCCCGGGCTATCAGCCTGGGCCTGGGGTGCCCTGGAGAGGGTGACCCCTTTATTGGGGGGGTCCCCAGCTCTCCAGGGATCCCCGGCCTGGGCTGACTAGCGGTCAGGGTTGATGCTGCGGCTGGGGGGCCCGGTGAAAGGGCTCCCCTGGCTGTGGCATCAGCCCCCCGCTAGAAAAAGTCCAGTGCTGGTTCTGGAACATACAGGGGAACCCTACTCATTTTTTGTCCCCTATATTTCCAGAACCAGGACCGGATCAGAGCCCAGAGCTGGTTGCGCAGAATACAGGGGACCCCTACGTCGTTTGTCCCCCGTATTTTGGCAACCAGCGCTGGTTCTGACTAGCCCGGTGCTGGTTGTGCTTAAGTACAGGGGACCCCTACGTCGTTTGTCCCCTGTATTTAAGCACACCCAGCACTGGGTTACTAATGCCCGGGGCTGGTTGCTCTTTTTTGGGGGGGTGCACGCCATTTTTTTCTTTTTTTACACAGGTTTTTTTTTTTTTTTTTACCACAGCAGCACAGACGGGTCTCACGGACCTGTCATTGCTCTGTGCCAATCACACAGATGCATGTAGCACGGATCTCCCGGGTTCGTGCTACATGCAAATGGGCACCATAACGCTGATTGGCTTCCTGTCTGCCACTGCAGTGCCACTCCTAGATGGGCCACGTGTTTGTGCCGCCCCCTTGTGTCGCTTAGCATAGTCATCCAGCTTCCTCGGTACAACCTTTTGGCCTAAAAACAATATTGTGAGGTGTGAGGTGTTCAGAATAGAGTGGAAATGAGTGGAAATTAATGTTATTGGGGTTATTAATAGCGTAGGAACAAAAAAAGGCCCATTTATGTGATTTTAGCGTTTTTTTTTTATTTTTTAAGAAAAAATCCAGATCCAAAACACAAAACCCAGAACCCAAAACACGGAAGGGTGGTTTTGGCAAAACCAATCCAGATCCAAAACACGAAGAAAGATCCAGATCCAAAACCAAAACACAAAACACGAAAAGTGTCCGGTGCACACCCCTAATATACATATAGTAGAACCATCTGCCATCTGCCTAATATTGTGTAGGTCCCCCTCGTGCCACCAAAACCATTCCTGAACAATTTTTGCAGTGTGGCAGGACCGATCTTCCTGCTGAAAGTGGCCACTGCCATCAGGGAGTACCATTGCCATGAAGTGGGGTACTTGCTCTGCAGCAATGTTTAGGTAGATGTTATATGTCATCCACATGAATGCCAGGAGCCAAAGTTTCTCAGCAGAAAATTGCTCAGAGCATCACACTGCCTCCACTTGCTTGATTTCTCATATAACATCCTGGTGCCATTTCTTCCCCAAGTAAATGATGCCTCCGGCCATCAACATGATTTAAAAGAAAACATGATTCATCGGACCAGGCCATCTCCTTCCATTACTTTATGCTCTAGATATGACGCTCACATGTGCATTGTAGGTGCTTTCGATGGTGGACAGGGTCAGCATGGGCACCCTAACTGGTCTGCAGCTATGCAGCCGCATGTGGAACAATCTGCAATGCACTGTGTGTTCTGACACCTTTCTATCATAGCCAGCATTACATTTTAACAGCAGTTTATGCTACAGTAGCTTTTCGGACCAGACAAGCTATCTTCATTCCCCACGCGCATCAATGAGCCTTGGGTGCTAATGATCATGTCGCAAGTTCACCAGTAGTCCTTCCTTGGTGCACTTTTGGTAGGTACTAAATACTACACCGGGGAACAACCCACAAGACCTGCCGTTTTGGAGATGTTTTGACCCAATTGTCTCGCTGTCACAATTTGGCCCTTGTCAAAGCTGCTCAGGTCCTATTCTTGTCCAGTTTTCCTGCTTCCAACACATCAACTTTAAGAGCTGACTGTTCACTGTCTGTCTAGTATATCTCACCCCTTTTCAGGTGCCCTTGTAATGAGATAATCATTGTTATTCACTTCACCTGTCAGTGGTTTTAATGTCACGGCTGAATACCTATCCGTTTTGTGCATCTATCAATTTCCAGTATCTTAATGTGCATTATAGGATTACTTTTCTGTATTTTATTTTACATTTTTCTATCTAGAATTAGTACTTTTTTTAAACATGGTTTATTTTTTGTAATTTTCATGCTTTGTTATAATTTATAAAATCTCAATATCCTATAGACTTTAACAGCCATTTCTGATTTATTGCTTTCGGCATTGCTCTCACTTGTATGTATTATTTAAGTTATAAATTATTTATGTTATATAAGTACAGCTCTAGCACACTAATTTTCATAGATCTGATGAGGGCCATCTCGCAACAAGAAATAAAAATCTTTCTTCCATTACAGTAGCGCACACAGGGGGGGTTCTGAGTATCCAGGAAATCCCCCTGATAGCCTCGAGAGCAGACACCATGTTACTAAACCCCTCTCCCTTGCGGTAAAATGCTGCGATACGCGGATTAATAAGGAGGAGGCAGAGCCAATATGACACGATTCTATTAGAATCGCGTAATTTGGCTCTGCCTCCTCTTGATTGACCCGTGAATCACTGCATTTTGCTAACAGGGGAAAGAGCCTAATGACATGGTGCCAGCCTGCCAGGTCCCATCCCTGCAGCTGATGCAAGGTAAGTGTAATGTATGTGTGTATATATATATATGTATATATATATATAGATATATATATATCTGTGTGCGTGTGTGTATACATGTATGTATGTATATGTATATATGTGTGTGTGTGTGGAAATCCCCCTGGAAAAATCCTGCATGTGCCCCTGCATTACAGCAAATGCAGGGGCAAACGCAGGACTTCCTGAATAGAACCTTGTTCTAAACAGAGGATTATAACAACAGTGTACACTGGGCCTAATTCAGACCCGCTCGCAAGCGCTATGTGCTCACGAGCGGGTCGATGTTTGGCCTCTGCGCATGCGCACGTCGGTGCCGGTTCCAATGGTGCGCATGCGCGAGACCCGGCTAGCGACGGGCTCTCCGTCGCTCAGGGTCTCGCACCAAAAGGGGGCTGCTGTCGATTTTGATCGACAGCTCGCACCGTTTTGGAGGCAGGCAGGGGGGGTGGCTGGCCAAACGGAGGCCTTTTGGGGGCAGCCCCACTGACATTACGAGTGATGTCAGTGGTGAGCTTCCGGCTCTATTAAGAGCCGGAAGCTCACTGGGGCTTGCGGGAACGAGACCCTACCGCAATGGTCTCATCACACGCCCCGATGGTCGAGGCCATCGCGACCATCACCTGGCCGCTCGCAATAGCTGTGGGTGGTCACCCACAGCTATGCGAGCAGCCCGGAGGACGCACCAAAAAAAAATAAAAACTGCCCTGATTCAGAGCGAGCGCTCTTTCAGAGCGTCCGGCTCTGAATCAGGCCCACTGTACACTGTTATAGCCCTTTTTTCAGAACAAGGTTCTATTCAGGAAGTTGTATATAAACCTCATCCGCTTCATGGCCAAAACTGTTTGGACACCAGACCATCACACCAATATGAGTGTGTTGAATCCAAAACCATGGGAAAAAATTTGCAGAAAAAATGCTTAAAGACAACAAATAATAATAAATAACATGTAATTAAATTTAAAATAGCTAAAATATGCAATTCATAAACAGCACAAATAGGGCATTTGAAAATAGGTAGGACATCAGATATAGGAAATATATGTCTATAACAATTCCTTTTCCTCGAAATAGCCTGTTATCAGGGCCGTAGTGAGCCGGGCCAGCCCATTACTATTGAGGGGGTGTGCCTTAATTGTGCCTGCATGCAGAGCTGGATTAAGGCTTTGGGGGGCCCGGGGCACTTAAGACAGGGGGGCCCTAAAGTCTAAAATTAAAATCATTCGTCATCAATCACTAGAGAGAGAATTACGGTACAATTCGGTGGTAAATATTAATATTATATATAGCTATAGGTATCCTGTAGAAAGGAAAAAGCTGCACTCCACAGACTTTTAAAATAGTTCAAATTTGTTTAAATAGTTACCGATATTTCAAGACCTCTATGAATCTTTTCCTCAGGGTACATATTTACATTAATTTGAAAGTATGTGGAGTGATGCTTCTTTCTTTCTACAGGATACTGTACCTATTTGCGTCTACTAAAGTAGGAGTGCACTCTGGCATACTGTTTCTTTTCCAGAGTGCCAAACTTCACGTTTAAAAAAAACGTGACTTACCGATAACCTACATCTCCAACTCATTTAGCCAACTGATGGCACATCACTTTTGTCGCATCATAGGCATTGTATAACACAACGCGGTTGCTGCGTGCTGAAAAGCGATGCGTTCCACCCGCGGCACGCAAACCCCTGCGCACGTGACCAATGTGTGTTAACCAATGGGCGCTTCAAAAGAGAGTTGCTATGCAACAAGATAAATACACAATCTCGGTATAAAGAAGCAGGGATAAGCACTCAAAAAAACCTGTATAATCCAGGCAGATATCTCAGACTATCTTGTCCAGGGGGTAAAATAATATAGGGACTTGGCCATAGGGACACACAACCCCATCTCCAATTATTGTGTTAAAGTACAAGCATATCACTTCTAGCTATACCAGATACATTTTATATATATAATTTTAGACTTTTGGGCAGCACAGATGGTGTAATGGTAGCATTACTGCCTCACAGCACTGAGGTCGTTGGTTCAATACCCACTACGGCCCTAACTGTGTGGAGTTTGTATATTCTCCCTGTGCTTGCGTGGGTTTCCTCAGGGTACTCCGGTTTCCTCCCACACTCCAAAAATATACTGGTAGGTTAATTGGCTCCTAACAAAAAATTACCCCTAGTGTGTGTATGTGCGTGTGCATGTGGTAGGGAATATAGATTGTAAGCTCCACTGGGGCAGGGACTGATGTGAATGGCCGAATATTCTCTGTAAAAGTGCTACGGAATATGTGTGCGCTATATAAATAACTGGTAATAAATAATAAATATATATATATATACTAGAGATGAGCGGTTCGGATTCTGTGGAATCCGAACCGCTCCGAACATTGGGGATCCGAGTCAACCCGAACCCTGTTCGGGTGTTCACCGCCTGACTCGGATCCCCGTTCGGGGCCGAACGGCGGCCGCCTGATGTCGGATTCTCACTAGAGAATCCAACATCAGGTCTCCTCGCGTGTAGGGCAGAGCGCAGTGATAGCGCTCTGCCCTACACAGACACAGACACACAGCCGCCAGCGGCAGCTGTGTGTTTGTTACAGCAGCCAATGAGAGTCACAGACTCTCATTGGCTGCTGCACGGAGGGAGTCGGCTGGAGCTCACACATGAGCTCCGTCTTCCGGCTCCCTCCTCAGCGTGTGACAGAGCGGACGGCGCGGGAGCGGGGAATCAGGTAAGTTTTATTTTTTTTATTTTTTTACTTGTCAAAGGTCCGGGGGCGCTACTGGGGGGGGGGGTCTGCACTACTGGGGGGGTCTGCTACTGGGGGGGGCTATACTACTGGGGGGGCCATACTACAGAGGGGCCTGCTACTGGGGGGGTCTACTACTGGGGGGGGTCTGCACTACTGGGGGGGGTCTGCTACTGGGGGGGGCAATACTACTGGGGGGGCCATACTACAGAGGGGCCTGCTACTGGGGGGGGATATACTACTGGGGGGGTCTGCTACTGGGGGGCCATACTACTGGGGGGGATCTGCACTATTGGGGGGCCATACTACAGAGGGGCCTGCTACTGGGGGGGGGGCTATACTACTGGGGGGGTCTGCACTACTGGGGGGGGTCTGCTACTGGGCGGGGCTATACTACTGGGGGGGCCATACTACAGAGGGGCCTGCTACTGGGGGGGCTATACTACTGGGGGGGTCTGCTACTGAGGGGCCTGCTACTGGGGGGGGCCATACTACTGGGGGGGCTTACTACTACTGGGGGGGGCTGCTACTGGGGCAGCCTACTACAGGGGGGGCCATACTACAGGGGGGGCCCATACTACAGGGGGGGCTACTACTGGGGCAGCCTACTACTGGGGGGGCCTGCTACTGGGGCAGCCTACTTATGGGGGAGCCATACTACTGGGGGGGCATACTACTGGGTGGCATGCTAATGGGGGGCATACTACTGGGGGGGCCTGCTAATGGGGGGCATACTACTGGGGGGGCCTGCTAATGGGGGGCATACTACTGGGGGGCATTCTACTGGGGGCACTGCATAGTGGACCCTACTACTAAGGGGACTGCATAGGGGGCACCACTGCTGGGGGACATTGTGTAAGGGACACCGCTACTGTGGGCATTGTGTAAAAGGGTCACTACTGTGGGCATTGTGTAAAAGGGGCACTACTGTGTGTCGTAACATAAATAAGAGATACTACTTTATGGTGTAATGTGAATCAGGCCCTATGTGCGGTGTAATGCTAATAAGATTGTGCACTGTGACTCCTAGGGCCGTAGCCCACTTTGTAAACAAGTACTGTGACTCTGCTGGCCGTACCCCACTGGGTGGGTGCACTACTTTTCATTTCTGCCACTGCTGTGTGGCAATGTGTCATAGATGTGCTTTATACTGTGGTGTCTGTGTCGTTGTGCCGCTGCTTTGTCGCTTAGTAACCAGTCAGCTCACTGCAACCTTTGGCCAATAATGTTGAAAACAATATTATAAGCTGTGATATGGTCTAAATTGACTGGAAATTAATGTTATTGAGGTTAATAATACTCTAGGAAGAAAAAAAAGACCAATTTATGTGATTTTAGCTTTTTTTTGTCAATTTTTGTAAAAAAATCCAAATCCAAATCCAAATCCAAATCCAAAGCCAGTCACCGCAGTTTGGCAAATCCAAATCCAAATCCAAAGCCGGACGACGAATTAGAACCAAATCCAAATCCAAATCCGGCAAAAATGGTCCGGCGCACATCCCTAATATATACACACACACACACATGTGCATATACTGTATGTGTATATATATATATATATATATAGGTCTATATTTATATGTAGTTATATATATATATATATATATATATAGATCTATAGATATATATATATGGAGAGAGATCTATATATAGATTTATATGTATATGATATAGATATATATATATCATATACATATAAATCTATATATAGATCTCTCTCTCTCTCTATACATATATATATATACATACACACACATAGATATATATATATATATATATATAAATCTATATAAGAAAAATTGAGCTGCCTAAATGAATAAGGTCTGTCACTGACTTACCCTAACACTGGGACAGACAGTGCACAGACCAGGATGGTGCAGCCCAGACAAACAGGTGGAGGTTGCCGGGTGTCGTCGGTGACTAATTGGCTAATTGTTGAGCCCAGCGCCCGCTCCTCAGTGGTGAATAAGAACAGAGGCCAGGGTGGAGGACCGACACAGGCAGTCGCGCAGCGTCATGAGATGGGAATGAGTTCATGACGCTGACTCGGCGCCGCGCATAACGTATGCACAGCGCAAGCACCTGACCTCCGCCGGCGGCGCCCACAGCCCGTTCAAGTAAGAAAGACGGGGGCCAGGGCCGGCGGTGGAGGCGATGCAGAGTCTCCGCTTGGAGCCTGGCCTGGGGGGTGTTTACACAATCCGCGGAACCGCGGCAGAAAGGTGTTTGGTGCCCTGAGCACTCGGGGCCCCTCTGAACTTCAGGGCCCAGCACAGGTGTGCCCCTAGTCCCCCCGTCGCCGGGCCTGGTGGCAGGGGGCCCTCTCCGAGAGGGGGGCCCAGGGGTACATGCCCGCAGTGCCCCCCCTTAATCCGGCCCTGCCTGCATGGCCATGCCCCCTTAAGTATAAACCCTATTTGCAGCACCGTGAAAACCCCTCAGGCCAGCGCAAATCCTTGAAATCAGTGTGATCGCAACCCCCCTCCCACAGGCAGAGAAGAGGAGACTGCTGCTGCTCAGTGGCAGCAGTCTCCCTGCTCCTACTGCCGCTGCATACAGGTAAGAGGGAGGAGGGTGGCTTCAGACCGGGGCACCCGCTGGGCCCTGCCAACTAGCTTGGGCCCAGGTAATTAGTACCCGCTCCACTGCCATCTCGGTGCCCATGCCTGTTATTATGGCAAAGTATGTGAGTGTATGGTCCTTTAAATATGAAAATTGTGCAACCTTTAAGGTAATAATAATAGGCGCCGGAATAAAGGGGGGGCAAGGGGGCCCTCAACATTTTTTTTTTTTAATTATTTTTATTGAATCAGAGACATATAGACAAATGATTCAAGTCAACATTAAGTCAGAAAGAAGACAAATTTGTGGATATAAATTAACAGACATTTTCAATTTGATATAATCAAAATATCAGATATATATATATATATATATATATATATACATATACGATACAATACATAGATAACAGTGTATTGAAAATAAAATTATTATAAATACTGTAAATAATATAGGTGAAGGGTGCGTCATGTGGGATATCACTATGGAGCCACTGGAGGATCGTTGTCAAGCAGACGTAAAAGGTACCACGAAGAAGAAGAAAAACATTTAATGAGAAGTTGTTGAGTGGTTATTGGGAGTGTAGAAATATAGCTCTCCCATATTTAAAAAAAAATTTCCACCCTAGACTCTTTGTCCAAAGAAGCCTCCACCCAATCCATTTGGAATAATATAACTTCTCTTTAAATAGTGAAAAGGGGGGTGTACCTGGCTGATTCCACACCTGTAAAATGGTTTTCTTAGCTGCCACGCTAACCGCCAACAGCAGTCTGCGACAACCTTTTGTTATATGTTGATCTTGGGGAAAAATACCCAATACTGCCCATAAGGGGTCAAATGGCACAAAATTAACTAAATTATCCATAGTATATTTGCGAACTCTCAGCCAAAATATTCTGATCAGAGGGCAAGACCACAGACAATGAAAAATATCCGCGTTGTCCTCTCCACAACGTCGACATGCGTGTGAAGTCGAGGATCCCATCAGGAAGCTACGATGTGGGCTAATATATGTTCTCTGGTAGACATTTAAAAATAATTCTTGATAAGAGCTAGCAGAGATAATTCGACAAGAGTCATATAAATTTTTAAGTAAAATATCAGGTGTGAGTTGGGGGAATTGGCGCAACCATAAGGGCAAACCAGTTTGAAGAGTGTTGTAATCTAAGCTATCTCTCAAAAATAAGTAATGGTGGGATATCGCTTTACATGAAGGTGGAGGGACTGACAGTAAGGCGTCCAAGTTATTGACCCAATCTTTTTCTGAAAAGTATTTAATGACTTGCTTTATATAATGTTGTGTTTGGTAATAAGCAAAGGGAAAACAAGATAAAAACTCAAATTTCTCTACCGCCCTATGGACCTGGAGCTTTATGAGAGCCTAGACCTGAAATGGTGTCCAAAAGTTCCTCCATCGATATATCCTCCTCCAAACAATCCACCTGATCCCGGGACAACTTGGGACGACAAGCACTATTTAGTAAACTGTCTTGCCTAGCAATATCTACACTTTCAAAACTATATAATTGTTCATAATAAGAGTAAAAATGTTAGGTAATGTCGTGAGACGAGTAAAGTAGGATCCTGTTGATTGATCTCTAAGAGAATGAATAAAAGTTTTTCTTTGTTTAGGCCTGGCCAAATTTGCGAGTAATTTACCCGGCTTGTTTCCCCACCTAAAATACTTATTTTTAACAAAGTCTAATTTAGACTTGGATTGGGACAAAAGGTAAGACTCTAAGAGATGACGGGCTTGTTTATATGATAAGAACGTTTCATCACTAGGCCCATCCACATACGCCTGAAAAGCCGAGGCCATAGTTCTGTGCAAAGAAGCATAGCGAGCTCTTTCTTCTCGTCGTTTTTTAGCAAGGTAGCTGATAATATGGCCCCGCATCACTGCTTTGGACGTTTCCCAAAACAGAATTGGGGTATCCCAGTGACCGATATTATCGTCTAAATAGTCGTTCCACTTACAGGTGAGGTAGTTTCTAAAGGCTTCTGAGTTTGATAAATAGGAAGGGAATTTCCAAAGGTGTGAGGACAACATGGGGGAGGGGTAACATAAAGATACGCTTATAGGGGCATGGTCTGAAATTACGATATCTTCTATGGTCGCATTTTGTACATAAGAAAATAAGGATTCTCCTACTAATATACAGTCAATCCGTGATAAGGAGCGATGGACAGCAGAGAGGTGGGTGTAAGAATGATCGGTGGGATTAAGGATACGCCAAGGATCGACCAAGTCTCACAATGTCATAAACCTAGTTAAATGTTGCCAGGCAGAGCTTCGCAAAGAGGTAGGGGGCGGAGATTTATCAATAAGTGGATCTGTCACCGTATTAAAGTCACCCCCCACCACCAGACCTGGGGTGTCTCGCTGAGCTAAAAATTGGGACAGATCTAACAAAAATGCTGCAGGATTATTGGGATCATAAACATTCAATAAAGTATATTTGACCCCATAAATAAGTATGTCCAAAAGGATAAATCTGCCCTCTGGGTCCAAAAATCGGTGTAATATTTGGTATTGTAATGAACGACTTAATAATATTGCAACTCCCCTAGCTTTGGTGCGAAAGGGGGCAGAAATACATTCCTGGATCCATCCATCCTTTAGAACGGAGTCATCTCCAGCCCTCCAGTGAGTTTCCTGCAAAAATACTATCTGTGCCTTACAACGCTTTAAATGTGTGGCAATTCTTTTCCTTTTAATAGGTGAGTTAAGTCCTCCCACGTTCCACGAGACTATATCAAGGCCCGAGCTCTGAGGCAGAGACACCGGATCCCGCACCAAAGAACAGGAAGTCATCCTATACCTCGAGAGGGGAAATAGCTATCAAAGATTAATAGTGTATGGTAAGGCCTCTCCCCGTCCCAGCCTACGAGGAGATTCAGCCATGACATAGGGCCTACACAACGCTTCACCTTCATAACATTAGGATTCCATATAAAAAAATCGAACAATAATACCATATGTTGAATCCACAAAATAAATACTACATAAGCAATAAAATGGACATGTCTCTGAAAAAAGCAATTTTCTATTTTTCCAAGCAAAAAAAAAATTGAAATGTCTCTTTCGAATATAGAGAAAGAAATTAAAATTAACAATGTTAATAACAAGAAAGCATTAAATCTACGAAGTATTGACACACTAGTTAAAGCCAGCGTATAGAACATGAAGTGGGAACACTCCAGGTCCCCAACCTCCAGAATTCTAATACAAATACAATCATAAATCAATATATGATATCATACCGAGTAATAATAAACAAGATTAAACTTCAGGGTGGTGAGCAGGTGACCGCGGGGGGGTGGGGGGGTGGGGGGTGGGTTGTAGGATGACGCAAACAGTGAGCCTTAGCTCTATCTGGATCCGTGAAAAACCTTGTTTGACCATCTATGTCAACTCGAAGTCTTGCCGGGAAAAGAAGAGCGAATCGAAGATTATTCTCCACTAAGTGACGACAAACTGGAGAAAAGGGTCCCTCAACACTTTAAAGAGGTGCCAGTTAATATACAGTACTCCCTCCCCATAGATCTTCTCAGTCCACCTACGGAGCCCTCCTCCACTCCCTGCACCTAGCTCCAACCAGTGTGTGTGACTAGTTACTGTGGGCTGGCTCCTCCATCTTCCCCTCAGCTCCCCTGCCCTTTGTTCGTCTCCCCTCCTTGCAGCACCCCCCAAAATTGTGGCACCAACGATTCTCCTTTTGTGCCTCGTCCTCACCCACCTCCGTCATAGAACCCGCTGAGCTGTTGGCTGGGCACTGGAAGACTCGGAGCAGCCTGCCCTCTGCTCCCTACCTGTCACAGCCTCCCCTCTGCTCCCTACCTGTCACAGCCTCCCCTCTGCCTCCTACCTGTTAAAGCCTGCCTCCTACCTGTCATAGCCTACCCTCTGCACCCTACCTGTCACAGCCTGTCCTCTGCTCCCTACTTGTCACAGCCTGTCCTCTGCTCCCTACCTGTCACATTCTGCCTTCTACCTGTCATAGCCTACCCTCTGCACCCTACCTGTCACAGCCTGTTCTCTGCTCCCTACTTGTCACAGCCTGTCCTCTGCTCCCTACCTGTCACATTCTGCCTCCTACCTGTCATAGCCTACCCTCTGCACCCTACCTGTCACAGCCTGTCCCCTGCCCCCTACCTGTGACGGCCTGCCTCTGACCCCTACCTGTCACAGCCTGCCTTCTGCCTCCTGTCACAGCCAGCCCTCGGCTGTCAACTCCTTGCAGCCCACTTTGCAGAAGGGAGCTCTGTCAGATGCCGCATGTCAGCACGTGACCTTGGGGAAAGAGTGCTCAGGCGCTGGTCTGTGGCCGACGGCGGGGGCAGGTGGGGTAAGTTCCTTGCCGGCCAAGCAGCCAGCCAGGGCCAGCACAACTCTGTCAGCATATCCTGCACTCTCCTTGCAGCTACTGCTGAGTAAGTTGTTGCTGCTGCTTATCACACTGTATGACAGATAGCGGCAGCCTGCAGCAGAGAAGAGCGGCTGTTCAGTCTCACCCCTTGCTGTTCCCCCTCCCCTCTATTCTCCCTGCTGCCGTGCTGCGCTCCACCTGACCACTCCTGGATCAATGGAACGGGCTTTGAGCCTTGACATTAGACACTGGGCCGAGCCAGGGTCCACAGGCATCGGCGGGACTCGGCTGTTGGAGTGCCGCCATTGGCAGTGAGTGGAGAGTTACCCCTAGGGCATCAGTGCTTAGCAGGCTCTCCCATATACTCCAATAGAGGTGTTCCCATATACTCCCATAGAAGCTCTCACATATACTTTAGTTCCATATTGACTCTTTTGTACTAATTTTGAATGTTAATACTGTAGCAATTTGCCTGTGTTTGACTAGTACTGTAGTACAGTAGTAAAAATAATGCTAAACAGCATTCAGTAGAGGTGTCATTGTTTCACTTCTCTTTCCTGTATAATCTCTTTACCAGTGCACTTTTGTCAATCTTAATGAATTATGATCTTTCTCTGAAATACCCTAGTTTTGTCCTGGCATTGTCCTGTCCCCTCTGTCCCGGTTTTGTCTCCTCTGTCCTGGTGCTGTCACCTCTGTCCTACCCTGCCCTATGTCCTGCCCTGTCACTTCTGTCCTGGTCCTGTCACCTCTGCACTGTCCTTGTCACCCATCTCTGCTGTCCCCACTATTCTGTCTTGGCCCTGTCACTCCTGTCTCATCTTTGCTTGTCCTGTCACCTCTATCCTGGCCCTGTCACCCCTCTCTCCTGCCCCCTCTGTTCTGTCTTGGCCCTGTCATCTGTGTTTCCTTTTTCCTTGCCCTGTCACCTCTATCCTAGCCCCTCTGTCCTGGTCCTGTCCCTATCACCTCTATCCTGGCCCTTTCCCTTCTGTCCTGGACCTGTCAATTCGGGATGTAGTCAGAAAGCAGACGGTCTAAATGCCAACCACCGACTTCCCGACTGTCAAATCCCGGCGTGGTACTAATGACAGGCGTCGAAAACCCGATGCCTGTCATTAGACCTACGCCGGGAACCCAACACCCGGCATACCGAACGAAGGTAAGCCGGGCGCGGACAGCCATGGGGGGAGGGTTAGGCACCCCCCCACCCGGGAGACTTAGGCTGCGGGAACGGTGGGGGGGTTAGGTTTAGGCACTTAGAGGGGGCTAGGCACTAGGGGGGAGGTTAGGGTTAGGCACCCCTAAGGGAAGGTTAGGGGGGAAAATAGGGTTAGTTATACTTACCTTAGCAGTGATCGGGATCTTCACCCCTGCCGGGCTTCCGCTGTTGGGTAAAACATACTACACCTGTCAATTCTATCCTGGCCCTGTCACTGCTGTCCTATCCCCACTATCCTGTGCCTGTAACCTCTGTCCTAGCCCTGTTACCTCTATCATAGTCACATTTGTCCTCCCCCAAATCTTCTGTTACTATCTGGTTGAATCTCTGTTGCATAATGATGACATTGGCTTTATTACAACACAAACAGGTGGCTTCCAGACCATGTGATCTCCTGCATGAATAATAAATACCGACTCAAGACCAGTGGCGTAACTAGGGCAGGGCGAGCGGGGTACGTGCCCTGGGCGCCGTGGCAGGCCCAGCAGAGGGGGGCGCCGCCAGCCAGGACATCATACCCGCACCGCCCCCCCCGCCACCATTGCACCAGGTCCCGGACGACTTTATTACTGTGAAGAGCACTGCCTGCTGTTGCTGCTGGGAACTGTAGGGGGAGCTGCAGCAGAAGTGTGCAGCCCCTCCCAGGCAGAGTTGCTATTCAGGGCTGACGCTGGAGGCCAGGATGAATCTCCTTCCCCAGCACTGTCTCTGCTCCGGACCAGCCACTGCAGCCAGGTAAGTAAGTATTAATATTTTTTTGCTGGTGGGGTCGGGCTGCCAGTGGGGGGAAGGGTAACTTTCAATTGATGTCAGCCTTGTTTTTACTTGGCTGGCTGCATCTATTCTGTGTGAAAGATGTGTGTCACTGTGTGTGTGTATCTGTCAGTGTGTCAGCATGTGTGCGTGTGTGTGTCACTGTGTCAGTGTATGTGTGTCACTGTGTGTGTGTGTGTGAGTGTCACTGTGTGTGTGTATCTGTCAGTGTGTCAGCATGTGTGTGTGTGTGTCACTGTGTCAGTGTATGTGTGTCACTATGTGTGTCAGTGTGTGTGTGTGTCTGTGTCACTGTATGTGTGTCACTATGTGTGTCAGCATGTGTGTGTCACTGTGTGTGTGTGTGTATGTGTCACTGTGTGTTTGTATCTGTGTCACTGTATGTGTGTATCTGTGTGCAGGGCTGCCATTAGAAAGTGTGGGGCCCGGGACTGATGTAATAGACAGCGCCCCCCCCTCCCCTGGGGAAATTTCTGAAAGCAGCCCTAATATGGGGGTGGGTGTGTTGAGGGGCGGTGTCTGAGGAGGGGAAGGGAAACTCCCTAATTGAGCCGGGCAACCAAAGCGTGGTTAATCCTGTGTGTGTATATATATATATATATATATATATATATATATATATATATATAGGTATAGTACAGCTTAACGGCTGCGCGATGGGGAGCAACGTCTCCCCTTCGTTTGCGAACATTTTTATGTTCAAATAAGAGAACATTATGTTTTTTCAGGATTCCGATATTTCTTCTAGCATCCTGATTTACGCCCGCTATATTGACGATCTGTTCATGTGTTGGACAGGTGGGGAAACGAAATTTCTACAACTGATGAATTACATCAATTCCAGAGATTCCTCCATCAAATTGACTTTTCAAACGAGTACTACTGAACTCAATTTCTTGGATGTACAGATTACGATCAGGGGAAACAGGGTTGTAACTAATGTGTATTCTAAACCCACTGACAAGAACACGTTGTTAAGGGCAAACAGCCATCATCCACGTTCTTTAAAAAACGGTTTGCCAAAATCTCAGATGATAAGAGTAGCCCGCATTACCAGCGAGAATGATTCTCTAGAGGCTGAACTAGACAAGGTAGTTCATAAGTTTTGCAACAGAGGGTACAAAATGAATCACCTCACCAAAATTAAAAATGAGGTAATGACCATTCCTAGGCATCGTTTACTCAGTCCCACCACGAGAAACACCGAGGACACTATCCCTTGGGTGAGTAAGTTTAATGTTGCAAGTGCCATTTTACCTAGAGCATCACGTGCTCTGTGGCCTTTGGTGTCTTCGGACAAAAATCTACCTTGTTTTAAACATAAACATCCCATGGCATGTTTCACCCGAGGGCGCAACCTTAGGGACATTATAGTCCATACGATATAACGAAATTTTCCAATCTTCAAGCTCAGAGTGTCTCTTTTTTGTCTAAAGGACCGGGTTGCTACAAATGCCTTCATTGTACAACATGCAACTTTATGGTCACTGGCTCTTTATTTAAACATCCTCATGGCGACCGTGAGTTTAAAATTAGGCACATTCTCTCCTGTACCTCCACATTCATCGTGTATTTGATAGTTTGTCCCTGCAACAAGTACTATATCGGTAAGACAACCAGAACGATGAGGGAACGGATGGCCCTTCATAGTTCTGCAATAAAAGCAGCCTTGTCTGGTAAACAGTCAGAGCAACCAGTGGCTCGCCACTTTGGGGAAGCGAAACATCCATTATCTTCCCTACGCCACATGGCCATTGACCACATACCCAAGTCTATCAGGGGTGGTGATAGGGCTAAGAAACTACTACAGGCAGAGGCACGATGGATCTTTAAATTGAATACGGTGAACCCCAATGGACTAAACGAAAAATTCGCATGGAATGTATTTTGTTAAAGAGAAGTGTACGTGCACCTGTCCATTGACATGTGCGTAAAACCTTTGGATAAATAGGATTATTCCTCTTGTCAACCAGGACGGTAATATTAGAGCACTGTATTGTACTTTCAAAGATAGGGGATTTTCCCATTGTGGATGTAGGTTGTATATATCTCAGCGTGTAGGTTTATGGAACCATATATATTTAATAAGGCTGTGTTTTAGTATTGGTAACATGACTGAACGGTGAGTTAGTTTGTCTGGAACATGCACACACTTTTATTTGCAAGAGCGTTTGTATAAGTTTTGATTTATTGCAATCCTGATTACAAGTTGCTGTCTGTGGGTGGTAGCCTTTTCTAAATATCACCTTCTATTTGTTTTCTATTTTCCACGCTCAGTGTACCCTCGCGACGCCGTTTGGTTACCTAGGACACCGTGACCATGGAACCTCCGACGCCGCGACGTCATCACTGAGCGACTTGGGTAACGGGACAGTCTTTGTGCACCTTTTCGCGGGCTTCTGAACCTTCTTAAGGTAAGCTAACTTTTGTATTTGCATTGTATACCTTGACAAAGGGGCGACACGGCCCCGAAACGTTGGATGTTCTAAATACATGCTGTTGACTTTTGCAAAACCCTGGAGTGCCGCTGTTTTCGTTGTATAATATATATATATATATATATATATGCAGACACACACACATATAGCCTCTTCCCTGTCCGAACCACAGTTCACCCCCACCCCTTATAGGTGTAATGTTTCTCTCCCCCTCACCCCCTCCCGTTATAAAATATGTTGCATTAGTTTCTCCCCCCTCACCCCACTCCTTAAATAATATATATAATGATTTATAGCACCTACACTAATGGGTGGTCTGGGTTCTGCTCAGTCCTCCCGGGCCCCAACATTGCTACTTGGGCAGCTGAGCTCCTGCAGCTAGCCTACTTCTGGCCCGTTGTCTTCTTGGGGTCCCAAGGTGGTGCGGCGCTGTCATCATCACCGGAGGAAGGAGGCCAACAGGAACAGCCAGGTGCCGGCGGTCAGTCATATATTTGTAATTCGCCCGGCACCTGAAGGCAGTTGGATGGGCAGAGAAGCTGGGCTGAAGCATCCTCGCTACAGCCCTGCTTATGTGCAGATGCTCAAATTGGCTAAACACTGCCCAAACGGAGCATGTTTGTATCGGACCAGGCAGTGAGAGACAGCCTGTGTCTGTTGCAGCATGGCAGATAACTGAGGGGCCCGGCACAGAGGGAAGGTGTAGGAGCGGACGGCGGGCTCTTCCTCACTGTCTGAGTGTACGGGCCCGGGACTCCAGTCCCGGCAGTGCCCCCCGATGGCGGCCCTGTCTGTGTGTCACTGTGTCAGTGTATGTGTCAGTGTGCGTGTCACTGTGTGTCTGTGTCAGTGTATATGTGTCACTGTGTGTATCTGTATCAGTGTGTGTGTGTGTCACTGTGTGTCTGTGTCAGTGTGTGTGTGTGTCACTGTGTATCTGTGTCAGTGTGTGTCAGTGTGCGTGTCACTCTGTGTCTGTGTCAGTGTGTGTGTATGTGTGTCAGTATCTGTGTGTGTATGTGTGTCAGCGTGCGTGTCACTGTGTTTGTGTATCTGTGTCAGTGTGTGTGTATGTGTGTCAGTGTGCGTGTCACTGTGTGTGTATCTGTGTCAGTGTGTGTGTATGTGTGTCAGTGTGCGTGTCACTGTGGGTATCTATATCAGTGTGTGTGTGTCAGTATGCGTGTCACTGTGTATCTGTATCAGTGTGTATGTGTGTCAGTGTGCGTGTCACTGTGTGTGTATCTGTACCAGTGTGTGTGTGTGTATCTGTCAGTGTATGTGTCTGTGTCACAGTGTGTGCCTGTGTCAGTGTGTATGTGTATCTGTGTCAGTGTGTGTCTGTCAGTGTGTGTGTGTATCTGTGATGATGTGCTGAGAGACGACACGGAGGGGAGGGATGGTATGGCTGAGAGATGACAGAGGGAGGAGGTGATGGTATGCCTGTGAGACGATGCAGGGGGGGAGATGGTGTGCTGAGAGATGACGCAGGGGGGTAGGAGGTGGTGTTGCTGAGAGACTACGCAGGGGGAGGTGATGGCGTGCTGAGAGATGACACAGGGGAGTCGATGGTGTGCTGAGAGACGATGCAGGGAGGGAGGTGATGTTGTGGCTGACTGAGACGATGCAGGGAGGGAGGTGATGGTGTGGCTGAGAGACGACAAAAGGGGGAGATTGTGTGGCTGGGAGACGCAGGGGGAAGGAAGTTACACAGGGGGAAGGAGTCTCGTTGAACCGCTGTTGTATGATGATGACCTTGTTAATATTCTTACACAAACAGGCATCTTCCAGACGATGTGACCTACAGTACATGAATATTGAATACCGACTGAAGACGCCGTCGTCCCAGGGAGGATACATCTCTTCAGAGGTACCACATTGTGAGAAACCACCGCATAGGTAAGGTGCATATGGAATGGAAAGGAATGTTCCCAGAGTGACTAGAAATGGGTGGTGTGTCATGTCGGCACACCACATTCGGCATGTGGCCACGCCCATTCGGTATGTGACCACGCCCCTTCTGCATGTGGCCACACCCATTTTTTTCCACGCGCCTATAGCGCGCACTTTTTTTGTGTGTTTGTGTGTGGGGGGCGCCATTCTTAAACTTGCCCTGGGCTCCAAAAACCATAGTTACACCATTGCTCAAGACACTGCCTGTCCTGGAAGGATCAATTTCTTCAGAGGTTCCCTCGTTGCAGAGAAATCATATAGGTAAGAAAATAATCATTCACATGATTGCTGTGCTTATTCACTAGACAGAGGGACTGTGGGCATGGCTATCAGCTCCTGGAGCTGTGGGCATGCCCCCAGCATGACAAAAATGGGGGGAGTGGCTTGCAGGCTTATTCACTAGAGAGAGGGACTGTGGGCATGGCTATCAGCTCCTGGAGCTGTGGGCATGCCCCCAGCATGACGAAAATGGGGGGAGTGGCTTGCAGGCATGGCTGTTCACATTAGTCCACACCCCCTGTCACAAGGCCACACCCACTTTTCCGAGGGCCTCTTTTACACTTTTTTCCAGGGCCACTTTAAAACCCCAATCGGCCCCTGCTCACATCCGTAATACTTTGCAAGTCTGCGAAACCATTGGCAACAACAAGTACCATCGGAGCCTCACGCACAATTACAACAGGTCTGACCCTACTCAGAATTTGCTAACCTTATCGCACACAGTGAGAGCTCAAGCTGCGTATGCCATCGCAGTGACTTATTTATGCACGCCCCTGTAACGGCGTTAAAATTAGGGATGTGTGCCGGACCATTTTTGCCTGATTTGGATTTGGTTCTAATTCGTCGTCCGGCTTTGGATTTGGATTTGCCAAACCGCGGTGACTGGCTTTGGATTTGGATTTTTTTACAAAAATTGACAAAAAAAGCTAAAATCACATAAATTGGTCTTTTTTTTCTTCCTAGAGTATTATTAACCTCAATAACATTAATTTCCAGTCAATTTAGACCATATCACAGCTTATAATATTGTTTTCAACATTATTGGCCAAAGGTTGCAGTGAGCTGACTGGTTACTAAGCGACAAAGCAGCGGCACAACGACACAGACACCACAGTATAAAGCACATCTATGACACATTGCCACACAGCAGTGGCAGAAATGAGAAGTAGTGCACCCACCCAGTGGGGTACGGCCAGCAGAATCACAGTACTTGTTTACATAGTGGGCTATGGCCCAAGGAGTCACAGTGCACAATCTTATTCACATTACACCGCACATAGGGCCTGATTCACATTACACCATAAAGTAGTGTCTCTTATTTATGTTACGACACACAGTAGTGCCCCTTTTACACAATGCCCACAGTAGTGACCCTTTTACACAATGCCCACAGTAGTGCCCCTTTTACACAATGCCCACTGTAGCGGTGTCCCCTATGCAGTTCCCTTAGTAGTAGGGTCCCCTATGCAGTGCCCCCAGTAGAATGCCCCCCAGTAGTATGCTCCCCATTAGCAGGCCCCCCCAGTAGTATGCCCCCCATTAGCATGCCACCCAGTAGTATGCCCCCCATTAGCAGGCCACCCCAGTAGTATGCCCCCCATTAGCAGCCCCCCCAGTAGTATGGCCCCCCAGTAGTAGGCTGCCCCAGTAGCAGGCCCCCCCAGTAGTAGGCTGCCCCAGTAGTAGCCCCCCCTGTAGTATGGCCCCCCCAGTAGTAGGCTGCCCCAGTAGCAGGCCCCCCCAGTAGTAGTAAGCCCCCCCAGTAGTATGGCCCCCCAGTAGCAGGCCTCTCAGTAGTATGGCCCCCCCAGTAGCAGACCCCCCCCAGTAGTATAGCCCCCCCCAGTAGCAGGCCCCTCAGTAGTATGGCCCCCCCAGTAGCAGACCCCCTCAGTAGTATAGCCCCCCCCCAGTAGCAGACCCCCCCAGTAGTATAGCCCACCCCAGTAGCAGGCCCGCCCAGTAGTATGGCCCCCCCGCACCCCCAGTAGCAGACCCCCCCAGTAGCAGACCCCCCCCCAGTAGCGCCCCCGGCCCTTGCACAAGTAAAAAAAAAAAAATACTTACCTGAATCCCCGCTCCCGCGCCGTCTGCTCTGCTGTCACACGCTGAGGAGGGAGCCGGAAGACGGAGCTCATGTGTGAGCTCCAGCCGGCTCCCTCCGTGCAGCAGCCAATGAGAGTCTGTGTGACTCTCATTGGCTGCTGTAACAAACACACAGCTGCCGCTGGCGGCTGTGTGTTTGTGTCTGTGTAGGGCAGACCGCTATCACAGCGCTCTGCCCTACACAATAGGAGCCCTGATGTCGGATTCTCTAGTGAGAATCCGACATCAGCGGCCTCCGTTCGGCCCCAAACGAGGATCCGAGTCAGGCGGTGAACACCCGAACAGGGTTCAGGTGGACTCGGATCCTCAATGTTCGGAGCGGTTCGGATTCCACAGAGTCCGAACCGCTCATCTCTAGTTAAAATGTACTGACATGCCTGCGTTTCCCCAACCTCCCCTTGCTATTGCGATCCTTGCTGAATCAGGCCCTAAGTCTGAAGCCTTGACACTTCATGTTCCTTTGCAGGACAAATTCTTCCTAGTCTCATCATTCACACTGAAATGGCAGCCTAAAAAAATTGAATATCTGGGAATTTTCATAATATTTAGTTATGATTACCTAAAATTTTCCTTACAGTGGTGTTTGAAAGTTTGTGAACCCTTCAGAATTTTCTATATTTCTGTTGAAATTTGTCCTAAAACTGCCTGAGACTTTCACAAAAGTAGATAAAGAGAACCAAATCAAGCAAATGAGACAAACAAAATTAGACAAGCTAATTTTTTTACTGAGGAAATGATCCAATATCACATATCTGAGTGGCAAAAGTATGTGAACCTTTGCTTTCAGTATCTGGTATTACCTCCTTGTGCAGCAATAACTGCTTCTAAACGTTTCCAGTAATTGTTGATTAGTCCTGAACATCGGCTTGGAGGAAGTTTACCCCATTCCTTCGTACAAACCAGCTTCAACTCTGTTATGTTAGTGGGTTTCCTCCCATGAACTGCTCGTTTCAGGTCCTTCCACAACATTTCGATTGGATTAAGGTCATGACTTTGACTTGGCCATTCCACAACTTTAAATGTATTATTCTTTAACCATTCTTTGGTCGAAATACTTGTGTGCTTTGGGTCGTTGCCTTGCTGCATGACCCACGTTCTCTTGAGATGCAGCTCATGGATAGATGTCCTGACATTTTCCTTTAGAATATTCTGATATAATTCAGAATTCATTGGCCCATCAATGATGGTAAGTCGTCCTGGGCCAGATGTAGCAAAACAGGTGCAAACCATGATACCACCACAGTGGTTCACAGATGGTATGAGGTTTTTATGCTGGAATGCAGTGTTCTTCTTTTTTCAAACATAAATCTTCTTATTTATGCCAAAAAGATCTATTTTGGACTCATCTGTCCACTAAACATTGTTCCAAACATCGTCTAGCTTGTCCAGGTGATCTTTAGCAAACTGCAGCCGGGCAGCAATGTTCATTTTTGGAGAGCAGTGGCTTTCTCCTTGCAATCCTGCCATGCACACCATTGTAGTTCAGTGTTCTCTTGATGGTGGACTCATGAACATTAACATTAGCTAATGTGAGAAGAGCCTTCAGTAGCTTAGAGGTTACCTTGGGTTTCTTGTGACCTTGGTAACCATTAGACGTCTTACTCTTGGTGTGATCTTTGTTGGTCGACCACACGGGTAATAATGGTCTGGAATATCCTGCATTTGTACACAATCTGTCTGACTGTTGATTGGCAGAATCCAAACTCTTTAGAGATGGTTTTGTAACCTTTTCCAGCCTGATGAGCATCAACAACTCTTCTTCTGAGGTCCTCAGAAATCTCCTTTGTTCGTGGCATGATGCACTTCTACAAACATGTGTTGTGAACATCAGACTTTGACATCCCTGTTCTTTTAAAAAGACAGGTTGTCCACTCACACCTGATTGTCATCCCATAGATTCAAAATACCTGACTAATTTCACCTTCATATTCACCTGGGATGCAATTTCACCTTCAAAATATCTGCTAAGCCTAAAGGTTCACATACTTTTGACACTCACAGATATGTGATATCGGATTATTTTCCCCAAACAAAAATGAGTATGTCTAATTTTTTTTGTCTCATTTGTTTGATTTGGTTCCCTTTATCTACTTTTAGGACATGTGTGAAAATCTGAGGTAGGTTTAGGTCAAATTTCAGTGGAAATATAGAAAATTCTGAAGGGTTAACAAACTTTCAAGCACCAATGTAAATTCCTGTATTGGCCTGATACTGTCAAGGCTGGGTAGGATCATTGCCGTTAAAATGAATAACCTCCCTAAATTATTATACCTCTTCCAAACTCTGCCAAATGCAGTCCCACACTGTTCAGTGATTTACAAATATCATTTTCTAAATTTGTATGGAATGGGAAGAACCCAAGAATCAAATAACTGATCACTTGGATATTGAAACTAAAGCTTTAGCCATCACTTTCTCTGCTTACTTCAGGGACTTTCCAAATGATGTAAACATTTTAACCTCAACCTGCTACCCAATTTTCAATTCTCTGCAAATGTGTGGGGCTTATGTTCACCTAAATGTCATCTCTCAACTGCCATATCCCCTATTACCCCAAATTCCGTCCGGGCGCTCTTCTGGGTAGTTGGAGCTTTGGTTCAGTATATACTGCTATGTCTCTATGAATATTTCCATGTTAGACTTTTTACCAATTAAACCTCCCCGTCATTTACCGTCCACTCCTTCCCTTTAAAATACTTTGCTTGCGCACACCCCTCTGCCGGGTCATTTATCGTCCAATATTTCGCTTGCGAACACCCCTCTGCCGGGTCCTTTATCGTCCAATACTTCGCTTGCGCACACCCCTCTGCTGGGTCATTTATCGTCCACTCCTTCCCTTTGAAATACTTTGCTTGCGCACACCCATCTGCCGGGTCATTTATCGTTCACTCCTTCCCTGTGAAATACTTTGCTTGCGCACACCCCTCTGCCGGGTCATTTATCGTCCACTCCTTCCCTATAAAATACTTTGCTTGCGCACACCCATCTGCCGGGTCATTTATCGTTCATTCCTTGTTTGCGCACACCCCTGTGCCTGGTCATTTATTGTCCACTCCTTCCCTTTGAAATACTTTGCTTGCGAACACCCCTCTTCCGGGTCATTTATCGTCCACTCCTTCCCTGTGAAATACTTTGCTTGCGCACACCCCTGTGCCTGGTCATTTATCGTCCACTCCTTCCCTGTGAAATACTTTGCTTGCACACACCCGTGCCTGGTCATTCATCGTCCACTCCTTTCCTGTGAAATACTTTGCTTGCACACACCCCTGTGCCTGGTCATTTATCGTCCACTCCTTCCCTGTGAAATACTTTGCTTGCACACACCCGTGCCGGGTCATTTATCGTCCACTCCTTCCCTGTGAAATACTTTGCTTGCACACACCCCTGTGCCTGGTCATTTATCGTCCACTCCTTCCCTGTGAAATACTTAGCTTGCACACACCCCTGTGCCTGGTCATTTATCGTCCACTCCTTCCCTGTGAAATACTTTGCTTGCGCACACCCCTCTGCCGGGTCATTTATCGTCCACTCCTTCCATGTGAAATACTTTGCTTGCGCACACCCCTGTGCCTGGTCATTCATCGTCCACTCCTTCCCTGTGAAATACTTTGCTTGCGCACACCCCTGTGCCTGGTAATTCATCGTCCACTCCTTCCCTGTGAAATACTTTGCTTGCACACACCCCTGTGCCTGGTCATTTATCGTCCACTCCTTCCCTGTGAAATACTTTGCTTGCACACACCCCTGTGCCTGGTCATTCATCGTCCACTCCTTCCCTGTGAAATACTTTGCTTGCACACACCCCTGTGCCTGGTCATTTATCGTCCACTCCTTCCCTGTGAAATACTTTGCTTGCGCACACTCCTCTTCCGGGTCATTTATCGCCCACTCCTTCCCTGTGAAATACTTTGCACACACCCCTGTGCGGGTCATTTATCGTCCACTCCTTCCCTGTGAAATACTTTGCTTGCACACACCCCTGTGCCTGGTCATTCATCGTCCACTCCTTCCCTGTGAAATACTTTGCTTGCGCACACCCCTGTGCCTGGTCATTCATCGTCCACTCCTTCTCTGTGAAATACTTTGCACAAACCCCCGTGCGGGTCATTTATCGTCCACTCCTTCCCTGTGAAATACTTTGCTTGCACACACCCCTGTGCCTGGTCATTTATCGTCCACTCCTTCCCTGTGAAATACTTTGCTTGCACACACCCGTGCCTGGTCATTCATCGTCCACTCCTTTCCTGTGAAATACTTTGCTTGCACACACCCCTGTGCCTGGTCATTTATCGTCCACTCCTTCCCTGTGAAATACTTTGCTTGCACACACCCGTGCCGGGTCATTTATCGTCCACTCCTTCCCTGTGAAATACTTTGCTTGCACACACCCCTGTGCCTGGTCATTTATCGTCCACTCCTTCCCTGTGAAATACTTAGCTTGCACACACCCCTGTGCCTGGTCATTTATCGTCCACTCCTTCCCTGTGAAATACTTTGCTTGCGCACACCCCTCTGCCGGGTCATTTATCGTCCACTCCTTCCATGTGAAATACTTTGCTTGCGCACACCCCTGTGCCTGGTCATTCATCGTCCACTCCTTCCCTGTGAAATACTTTGCTTGCGCACACCCCTGTGCCTGGTAATTCATCGTCCACTCCTTCCCTGTGAAATACTTTGCTTGCACACACCCCTGTGCCTGGTCATTTATCGTCCACTCCTTCCCTGTGAAATACTTTGCTTGCACACACCCCTGTGCCTGGTCATTCATCGTCCACTCCTTCCCTGTGAAATACTTTGCTTGCACACACCCCTGTGCCTGGTCATTTATCGTCCACTCCTTCCCTGTGAAATACTTTGCTTGCGCACACTCCTCTTCCGGGTCATTTATCGCCCACTCCTTCCCTGTGAAATACTTTGCACACACCCCTGTGCGGGTCATTTATCGTCCACTCCTTCCCTGTGAAATACTTTGCTTGCACACACCCCTGTGCCTGGTCATTCATCGTCCACTCCTTCCCTGTGAAATACTTTGCTTGCGCACACCCCTGTGCCTGGTCATTCATCGTCCACTCCTTCTCTGTGAAATACTTTGCACAAACCCCCGTGCGGGTCATTTATCGTCCACTCCTTCCCTGTGAAATACTTTGCTTGCACACACCCCTGTGCCTGGTCATTTATCGTCCACTCCTTCCCTGTGAAATACTTTGCTTGCACACACCCCTGTGCCTGGTCATTCATCGTCCACTCCTTCCCTGTGAAATACTTTGCTTGCGCACACCCCTGTGCCTGGTCATTTATCGTCCACTCCTTCCCTGTGAAATACTTTGCTTGCGCACACCCCTGTGCCTGGTCATTCATCGTCCACTCCTTCCCTGTGAAATACTTTGCTTGCGCACACCCCTGTGCCTGGTCATTCATCGTTCACTCCTTCCCTTTGAAATACTTTGCTTGCGCACACCCCTGTGCCTGGTCATTCATCGTCCACTCCTTCCCTGTGAAATACTTTGCTTGCGCACACCCCTGTGCCTGGTCATTCATCGTCCACTCCTTCCCTGTGAAATACTTTGCTTGCGCACACCCGTGCCTGGTCATTCATCGTCCACTCCTTCCCTGTGAAATACTTTGCTTGCACACACCCCTGTGCCTGGTCATTTATCGTCCACTCCTTCCCTGTGAAATACTTTGCTTGCGCACACCCCTGTGCCTGGTAATTCATCGTCCACTCCTTCCCTGTGAAATACTTTGCTTGCGCACACCCCTGTGCCTGGTCATTCATCGTCCACTCCTTCCCTGTGAAATACTTTGCTTGCGCACACCCCTGTGCCTAGTCATTCATCGTCCACTCCTTCCCTGTGAAATACTTTGCTTGCGCACACCCCTGTGCCTGGTAATTCATTGTCCACTCCTTCCCTGTGAAATACTTTGCTTGCACACACCCCTGTGCCTGGTCATTTATCGTCCACTCCTTCCCTGTGAAATACTTTGCTTGCACACACCCCTGTGCCTGGTCATTCATCGTCCACTCCTTCCCTGTGAAATACTTTGCTTGCACACACCCCTGTGCCTGGTCATTTATCGTCCACTCCTTCCCTGTGAAATACTTTGCTTGCGCACACCCCTCTTCCGGGTCATTTATCGCCCACTCCTTCCCTGTGAAATACTTTGCACACACCCCTGTGCGGGTCATTTATCGTCCACTCCTTCCCTGTGAAATACTTTGCTTGCACACACCCCTGTGCCTGGTCATTCATCGTCCACTCCTTCCCTGTGAAATACTTTGCTTGCGCACACCCCTGTGCCTGGTCATTCATCGTCCACTCCTTCCCTGTGAAATACTTTGCACACACCCCTGTGCGGGTCATTTATCGTCCACTCCTTCCCTGTGAAATACTTTGCTTGCACACACCCCTGTGCCTGGTCATTTATCGTCCACTCCTTCCCTGTGAAATACTTTGCTTGCACACACCCCTGTGCCTGGTCATTCATCGTCCACTCCTTCCCTGTGAAATACTTTGCTTGCACACACCCCTGTGCCTGGTCATTTATCGTCCACTCCTTCCCTGTGAAATACTTTGCTTGCGCACACCCCTCTTCCGGGTAATTTATCGTCCACCCCTTCCCTGTGAAATACTTTGCACACACCCCTGTTCCGGGTCATTTATCGTCCACTCCTTCCCTGTGAAATACTTTGCACACACCACTGTGCCGGGTCATTTATCGTTCACTCCTTCCCTGTGAAATACTTTGCTTGCGCACACCCATCTGCCGGGTCATTTATCGTTCATTCCTTGTTTGCGCATACCCCTGTGCCTGGTCATTTATTGTCCACTCCTTCCCTTTGAAATACTTTGCTTGCGCACACCCCTCTTCCGGGTCATTTATCGTCCACTCCTTCCCTGTGAAATACTTTGCTTGCACACACCCGTGCCTGGTCATTCATCGTCCACTCCTTTCCTGTGAAATACTTTGCTTGCACACCCCTGTGCCTGGTCATTTATTGTCCACTCCTTCCCTGTGAAATACTTAGCTTGCACACACCCCTGTGCCTGGTCATTTATTGTCCACTCCTTCCCTTTGAAATACTTTGCTTGCGCACACCCCTCTTCCGCATCATTTATCGTCCACTCCTTCCCTGTGAAATACTTTGCTTGCGCACACCCCTGTGCCTGGTCATTTATCGTCCACTCCTTCCCTGTGAAATACTTTGCTTGCGCACACCCCTGTGCCTGGTCATTTATCGTCCACTCCTTCCCTGTGAAATACTTCGCTTACGCACACCCCTGTGCCTGGTCATTTATCGTCCACTCCTTCCCTGTGAAATACTTTGCTTGCACACACCCGTGCCTGGTCATTCATCGTCCACTCCTTCCCTGTGAGATACTTTGCTTGCACACACCCCTGTGGCGGGTCATTTATCGTCCACTCCTTCCCTGTGAAATACTTTGCTTGCGCGCACCCCTCTTCCGGGTCATTTATCGTCCACTCCTTCCCTGTGAAATACTTTGCACACACCACTCTTCCGGGTCATTTATCGTCCACTCCTTCCCTGTGAAATACTTTGCACACACCACTCTTCCGGGTCATTTATCGTCCACTCCTTCCCTGTGAAATACTTTGCTTGCGCACACCCCTGTGCCTGGTCATTTATTGTCCACTCCTTCCCTGTGAAATACTTTGCTTGCGCACACCCCTGTGCCTGGTCATTTATTGTCCACTCCTTCCCTGTGAAATACTTTGCTTGCGCACACCCCTCTTCCGGGTCATTTATCGTCCACTCCTTCCCTGTGAAATACTTTGCACACACCACTGTGCCTGGTCATTTATCGTCCACTCCTTCCCTGTGAAATACTTTGCTTGCGCACACCCCTGTGCCTGGTCATTTATTGTCCACTCCTTCCCTGTGAAATACTTTGCTTGCGCACACCCCTGTGCCTGGTCATTTATTGTCCACTCCTTCCCTGTGAAATACTTTGCTTGCGCACACTCCTCTTCCGATTCATTTATCATCCACTCCTTCACTTTGAAATACTTTGCTTGCGCACACCCCTGTGCCTGGTCATTTATTGTCCACTCCTTCCCTTTGAAATACTTTGCTTGCGCACACCCCTCTTCCGGGTCATTTATCGTCCACTCCTTCCCTTTGAAATACTTTGCTTGCACACACCCCTGTGCCTGGTCATTTATCGTCCACTCCTTCCCTGTGAAATACTTTGCTTGCGCACACCCCTCTTCCGGCTCATTTCTCGTCCACTCCTTCCCTGTGAAATACTTCGCTTACGCACACCCCTGTGCCTGGTCATTTATCGTCCACTCCTTCCCTGTGAAATACTTTGCTTGCACACACCCATGCCTGGTCATTCATCGTCCACTCCTTCCCTGTGAAATACTTTGCTTGCACACACCCGTGGCGGGTCATTTATCGTCCACTCCTTCCCTGTGAAATACTTTGCTTGCGCACACCCCTCTTCCGGGTCATTTATCGTCCACTCCTTCCCTGTGAAATACTTTGCTTGCGCACACCCCTGTGCCTGGTCATTTATCGTCCACTCCTTACCTATGAAATTCTTCGCTTACGCACACCTCTGTGCCTGGTCATTTATCGTCCACTCCTTCCCTGTGAAATACTTTGCTTGCACACACCCCCGTGCCGGGTCATTTATCGTCCACTCCTTACCTGTGAAATACTTCGCTTGCGCACACCCCTGTGCCTGGTCATTTATTGTCCACTCCTTCCCTTTGAAATACTTTGCTTGCACACACCCCTGTGCCGGGTTTGATTTTAACAATATGCTCTTACATACATCAGAGCTTCACTGTAGGCATGAATGTGATTGGGCCATGGTCTACTATTGGCAGAAAATTAAAGGATGTCCTGATCCTCGAACTCCACTGTGAACATGGAGACGGCCTATATGGTATAAGTCTGGGCCACCCCGGCTCTTTCAGGAGGGACTAAAAGACATGTCCCCTGTCTAATTATATTCCCTGTAACCCCTAACCTATCCTTCCTCCTTTTTCAGTGACGCTATGTCAGTTGTGTTCCGTCTGCGACATCCTTCCCCTTACACACAACAATTTTGTTTCTTCCAACCAACTTCCTTTACTGTTTACTTATCTGCTCACATATTTGCCTTTGTTCTCAAAGGGATAAAGGCAAACCCCCCCCCCCCCCAAGCATTGTGTATCTAGTCTATACTGTTATTACACTGTTTGTACCTATCTCAATATAGATCAGGGGTATTTATCATGCAGCCCTGCAGTGCTGTGGAACTATACATCCCAGCATTCCCAGCCAGTTTTGCTGTTAAAGCACTTCCGCCTCTTGAAAAATGCAGCTCTGGTGCTGAGAAACGCGTTGTGGAAACAGACTTTCTTTGTGAGCTGAGCCTAGCCGCTCACCACTCACACCCCTTGGACATACTGCCACATATTCCTCCGACTTGTATGTTCACAGCAGCTGATGCCCCATGTGACCTGCGCAGCCCCCTGGACAGCGACACGCTAGGAGGGCTACGAACCGGGCTCCCATTGGGGGGACAGCCTTGCCGAACACCATCATCAGGCTCATCTTGCCGGAGCTGCCCATATCAGCAATTGAATACCGCTGGAGCGGCGGGACGGACACAAGGAGTGTGAGTACAGTGGAGCAGTGCATGTTCCTCATAGCGCTACTTAACACAGCTCTGCATCTGGATCATATACTGAAACACGTTGTGGAACACTGCCAGCCATTTAGTTATCTGGGCCGTTCATTCAAATCATCTAATGCTGCAGCAGTAGCTTTCTCCCAGCTCTCAGACACATTGTTGCTAATTGGGCATTTTCAATACCAGGCTCAACATTTGTTCATGTGGATGCATTGGAACTGAGATCTATATTTAGAAGCTGAGCAATACTGGAGAATTAATCATTTTATTGTATTTGTTTATATTTTTTTACATTATAACATTTGATCCTAAGAGATACTGTGTACAGAATTCTATACTCCAGAGAGTTTTATTCATGTTTTTGCATGTTTATTTTAAACTCTGGTATATGAGCTTACATTAAAGATTAATTTATATTACAATCCTTGAATTGTGTTCATGGGCGCCGCCTACTATTCTTGTTTTTAATCTGTTTTTGTTGGAAGGTTGGCAATACTTCCAGTGGGTGTGCTGCCATTGTACATAAGGAGGGGAGTTAATCACACACCATCACTGGCGCTTGGGAAAAATATCTTGCTATTAAAGCATGCTTAATTTCTGGCAGGGCATGCTGGGATGTTTAGTTCCATAGTAGCCGGAGGGCCGCATGATGAATATCCCTACTATATACAGATTTTCATTGAAAAAAAAAAAAAAGAAACAAGGCTGTAGTTTTCATCTAAACATGAACATGAACATAACAAAGCTGCCTAGTGGTAGGAGTGTAAGTGTTACTGTAACATAGTGTAATATATCAGCCACAATAGCTGCAGCCACAGGACTGGGACTATGTCGTAGCAGTGGCTGATCAAGGTCCTGCACCCCAATGCACAGAAATGGGATGTAAGAGTGCTGGACTTTAACTATCACACAAGAGATCCGGACAGGCCTCTTTTTGGAAGAAGAAATATTTTGAACAACTATTGATGAACCACTTACGATTCTGAAATGCATAGAAGCTTTGTTTTCTATATTTGGAGAACTGATTAGGATTTCAATCTCGCTTCAAAGATAGGACTCATTGCAAAATTGTTAAACTAATCTTTAATAAAAATGTAATTAAAATAGTATACTATTCTTTTAAATGTTTGTATAATGCCTGCAAATAAAAAACTGTATATTTGATAGTGACATATTGTTCACAAAACATACACCTTAAAAAACAATTAATATTACATGGATTAGTTGAGGATGAAAGCGATGATCATTGTGGAACGTAATGAGACTTCTTCAGTCACTTGTACCTTAGATAGGAACAGGCGCCTATTGAAATGCCCACCTATAGGTAGATAATTCACATAAACCTGTAACCGTATTATTATGTGAATAATATTTCAGTTTAGTTTTTTCTTTCAATGCACATTGCTATTCCCATGCCACCACCTATACAAAGAGCAGCGACTCCTTTCTTCCCACCCGTTCTTTCCAGAGCGTACAGAAGGGTGACCAAAATGCGACAGCCAGACATTCCAAGAGGGTGTCCAAGGGCTATAGCGCCACCCTGGATGTTGACCTGTAAACCAAGAGAAAGAAATCTGTCTAATGCCTGCGAATGAGATACATGTTTGTCAAGATATAAATTGAAGAGGTTATAGATTAATTCTAGATAAGGTTTTTACCTCTAAATGGAACTAAAAAGTCAACCAAAACCTTTAAATTGCCCAATAGCGCTCCTCAGTGAATAAGGCTAGGTACATAATAAATGACCCGCCAATCCTGCCGATGGTCGGAGCAATTTACCTTCGCCCCGGACCATGGAAGATTGCTGGTACACACTAGAAGACTTAATGAAAGACATAGCGATCACTAGTTCAGTCCTTCATTAATTTGCACTGCACCACATCCGATGTAGCTGACGACAAGCATGAGCGCGCTATCGTGGGTACACATTAGATGTGCCCGATATATCGTTCCAATCCACCTCAACTCGGTATATCAGATGATATATGGTCTAATGTGTAACTAGCCTAAGTGCCGGATTTAGAGGTGGAAGCCCCATGTCTATTTCGGACAGAAGCGGAAGATGTTTCATTCCCAATGGTTACTATTGGGGGACGTAAGGAGACAATTTCAGTGGGCGTTCCTGGGAAGTAACGGAGGTGGCTAGAAAAACGTGGGTGTGTCGCGGCCGACGTCTGTCTTTTTCCTCAGTTGCACCGGTACCGGTGGCCATATTCTGACAGACATTCTAATCAGCCATAGGGTTGCTCTAATGTCAGATGCTGCACCCGATGGCGCGGATTATCAATGCAGCAGGTTGGAGTCTCTGTATATATTCCACTGGCTGCAGCATTAGCATAAAAAGACGCAGTCGCACTGCATTAGCGTCCAACTCTGAATCCGGCCCTAAGAGGAAGCACTTGTTGATCATGTTTGTAGTACATTATCACTGAGCAGCAATGTTTTACATGGTTTACATTCTGCTTTTGGCTCTTTCTTGCTGTGAGGTCTCCAGATTAAAGTTGCTTGGTGGCACAGTACATGCATACACTTTACCATAATGCAGTGGTCCTCAAACTTGGTCCTTGGGACCCCAAACAGTGCATGTTTTCCAGGTTTCCTCACAGAATCACAAATACAATAATTAGCTTTACCTGTGGATCTTTAATATGTGTCAGTGACTAATGAACACATCTGTGCACCTGCTGGGTTACCTGGAAAACATGCACTGTGTGGGGTCCTGAGGACAGAGGCCCTGATTCGGAGCCGGACGCTCTGACAGAGTGCTTGCTCTGAATCAGAGCCGGCCTTCTTGTTTTTTAGAGCAGTCTCCTGGCCGCTCGCACAGCTGTGGGTGACCACCCACAGCTATAGCGAGCGGCCAGAAAGATGGTCGCGATGGTCAAGACCATCGCGACCATCGGGCTTGCGACGAGACCCTTGTGGTAGGGTCTCGTTGCCGCAAGCCCCAGAGAGATTTCGGCTCAAACAGAGCCGAAATCTCTCCCACTGACATCACATGGGAACGCCTCCGTTTGGGCAGCCACTCCCCCGGCCCGCCCACCAATGGGGGCGTGCTGTCACTCCATCATGCGCACTGGGCCACCATCGACCTGCTTGCGAGTGCAAAGTGCTCGCCAGCGGGCCTGAATCAGGCCCAGAGTTTGGAAAACACTGCCATAATGAAATCTATCATTAATACAACCAACCTTATCTGGGTTCAGTCCTAACTCTTTAACAACGGCTAAGGCTTGTGCTGCAAAAGCTTCATTAATTTCAAAAATGTCCACATCATCCAGGCTCCATCCGGCTTTTTCAACCTGTGTGACAGAGTATAATCCTTTTTTATTTTCAGCTGGTGAGAGGTATACAATACAGACATGCTTATATTATATTGTATACACAAATATTATCCATGAATGACCGCCAGTCTGATTATACATTTAGGCTCCTGCCTATTATCCAGTTAGTACTTAGGAGCCCGAAATACTCCTGCTTAGGGCTGCAAGTAGTCTTACTCAGGCTCTAATGACTGACTAGTAAATCTATAAATTACAGTACGTTCACTGAGAAATAGGATGTAATTTCACACAGGGTTTATTATCTCTTACAACATTTCTTGGGTTGGCTACGGGATTCCGACGGTCAGGATGCCGACAGATTTCTGTAAGTATTATAACCCTCCCCCTAACCCACCCCTTCCATAGCCTGTCCCTAACCATCCTGTCCCACAGCCTAACCCTAGTTCCTATCCCTAACCCTCCCCCTAGTGCCTAGCTCTAACCCTCCTGTCCCGCAGCCTAACCCTCCCCTTAGTGCCTAGCCCTAACCCTCCCCCATATTTACTAAGCAGTGTTAGGAGACAGAGTGAAAAGTGATAAGGTGCCAGCCAATTAGCTCCCAACTGTCATCTCAAAGGCTGTGTTTGAAAAATGACAGTTGGGAGCTAATGGTGCGTACACACTGGGCGATAAAGTGGACAACTGAATGATATCGTTATCGTTCAGTCGTCCACTTTATCGTCCATTTTTAAGCCCAAAAAGATGAACGATGATGACGACGCGCGTTCCCGCGGGTCGTTCGTCATCATCGTTCATCGGGCTGACATGCAGGCCAACCGGACGATCTCGTCAGGTTGCTGCATGTCAGGGAATGGGGGAGAGAGCCCGGCGCTGAACGATATCGTTAATGATATCGTTCAGCGGCTGTGCTCAATGTCATAAACGACATTGAGCACAGCCTGCCAGGGACACACTAGACGATATCGCTCAGGGAGCATATCGTCTAGTGTGTATGCACCTTAAGTCTCCTCCTGACCCTAATACTTACCCTCCACAATCTGTTGGGATTGTGACAGTTGGGATGCTGCAGTTGGTATTGTGACCCATGACATCCTGACTGTCGGGATACTGACTACATTCCCATTTCTTGCAGGCCTGGATATAAAGTTAGCTCCCCTTAAGTCTGTTTTTTTCTGCTCTATCTCCACTATACACTAACACCAACTGACCCCGTGTATCATCTATACAAAATAAAAACATATTCAACTATAATTCTATTAAGGGTGGTTTGCCACCCTGGGTCTATGTGGCCTTTCCATAAATCCAAGCTTGAATACTTGGTTAAAATAGGTTTGCAGACTGATCTCATTTAAAACCATGGACCGTTGTTTTTCAAGAGCCTCACATCGTACTCTGGGCCCGATCCAGAGATGAATGTTCATCAGACAATGAACGTACGTCTCCGATTGTTAGGGGTCTGCGTCTGTGCATAACCCGTTCTGTGCATGTGCAGAATGGGTCCTGCGATCTCACTTGCAGACCCCCCAAGCTGCAGCATGACTGACATGCCTAGTCACCGTTCCAGAAACGGGGGCAAATCGCCCCCGTTTTCGGGGAGGGATGAGGCCTGGGTCTGTGTCAATGGAAATAGATTCCTGACCTCTTACGTGACCAGCACTGGGTCAAGCTACGGGAAGCTTCAGCTCCCACAGCCTGACCATAGCAGCAACTATCGCGACAATCCCAGCGCTGAGACCTCGGTCGCAGCGCTGGGATCACAAATGCAGCAAGGAGGTGTCCGGAAATGGACGGATTTGAACAGCCGCTTGTGTGACAACCATCTCTGAATTAGGCTCTCTGTGCTGCTCTCGTTTGCACATAGATATGTGGTGGATTATTGAACTGTGGCAATTGTTGGGATTGCCAGTAGATGTCACAGGCCTGGAAACTCTCTTTCAAAAGACTTCAACAATAAATTGCGTTGGCCAGTAGGAGTGGTGATCATCACCATTCCTACCATTGCTCAAAATTACAGAGCAGTCATCGCTGAGGTTAAAAGGGTGCAGTCTACTGTTATCTTTAATATAGCTGTTCAAGCCAAAGTGAATGCAGCTCAAGTGTAGTTTATGTACAAAGCAAGGCCCATGTTTACCAAAATATAACAATTAACTACATTTTTACCCAATTTGTGACTACATAGGTATTTACATCCTTCATTTGATCTGTGGGAATAAGTAAATGGTGAAACTCACAGCTTTTTTAATAGCTGGGATAGGTCCAACCCCCATAACAGATGGATCCAACCCAGCCTGAGCAGTGCAGACAATCTCTGCCATGGGTGAGAGATGTCTGTGTTGTGCCTTTGATTTCTTCATAAGAATAACTGCAGCGGCTCCGTCATTAATACCTAGAAGAGGTCAGCATTAGAATTGCATTATAGATAAGTAGTTGCAACACATATTGCTTGATTAATTGTTCTAAATGCCCCACTGATGTAACAAACTGATGTAACAACTGATATAACAAACAATCCACTGACCGGAGGCATTAGCTGGAGTTACAGTGCCGGTCCCATCCTTGAGAAAATAAGGTTTTAATTTTCCCATTGTTTCTAAATTGCTTCCGTGTCGAGGAAACTCATCAGCTACCACTGTCACAGGAGCTGGGGAAAATGGGAAATATAGAAATTTGGTCAATAATGGACTTGAGAATATTTTAGTAGATAATCAGGTAAAATGTGGATGGGTCATGAGCAGAACAATGTGTTACAGTAAGCATTTTCCTCCATGCAGCGCTGGCTGGGGGTATGATCTCCATGGGGATCAATATTTTTATTGTTTTCTGTAAACGGCGCTAAATATACATTGGAATGCACCTTATACACCACCTATGTGCACAAACCCAAACACAGAGGAGTTCTGTAACAATACAAAACAGTGAGGCAGCAAACCACGGAACTCTGTGACTAGCTTCTCATTTACAGTATTGTCTGCAGGATCCTTTGTTATACAGAGACAATAGATTTTGACAAAGAAATTAAACAATTTACTTTTAGTGAGAGAAAGGAAAATAAGAGTTATGATAGACTTACCATTGATAACTCTTTTTCTCCAGGTCCACAGGGATACCATGGGGATAATGTGGTTGGAGTGATCCAGGCACCAAACAGTTAAGCTTTAAGCTCCCAGGATGCCCCTGGTCCTCCTCCACATATACCCCACCCCCGGCCCAGGCAATCAGTTCTGTAAAAAAGCTCAAGGCAGAAGAAGGAAGAACAATCGTACACCAGAAACACTCTCAGAAAATGAAGGTATCCGTGCCCGAAAGAAAAATTACCCAATGAAGCGAGGTGAGTCAGGGTGGGTGCCCTGTGGACTCTATGGACCTCGAAGAAAAAGAGTTATCAATGGTAAGTCTACCATAACCCTTATTTTCTTATTAAGGGTCCATAGGGATCCACAGGGATACCATGGGGTTGTCCTAAAGCAGTTCCCCTAATGGTGGAGGACACTCCTGGGCAGTAAAGGAAAACTCGTCGCCCAAAGTAAGCATCTTGAGAGACAAAAGTATCAAAGGCATAAAACCTAAGTGTGGACAAAAGATCACGTGGCTGCCTTGCACAATCGTTCTACATAGGCACCACAATGAAACGCCCATGATGGTTCCACAGACAGAGTAGAATGTGCTGTCGCTATATTAAGGACAGGGAGATCAGCCTTAGTGTAAATCTGGGAAATAGTCATATGTAACCATTGAGCCACAGTTTGCTTGTTGGCTGGCCAACCTCGTTTGTGAAAACTCATATAACACAAAATGATTTTTTAACAGAGGGCCTGATTCAGACCCGGTCGCAAGTGCTGAGCGCTCGCAACCGGGTCGATGGTGGCCCAGTGCGCATGCGCACAACGGAGCCGGCTCAGTCGTGCGCATGCGAGAGACCCGGATAGCGATGGGCAAGACGTCGCTCTGGGTCTCGTACCAAAGGGGGCGTGCTGTCGATGTTGAGTGACAGCATGCCCCCTTTGGTGGGCGGCCGGGGGGGGGGGGTTGCCCAGACGGAGGCGTTCCCATGAAAATGGCAGTGAGAGAGCTTTCGGCTCTGTTTGAGCCGAAAGCTGTCTGGGACTTGCGGCAACGAGACCCTACCACAAGGGTCTCGTCGCAAGCCCGATGGTCGCGATGGTCTCGACCATCGCGACCATCTTCCTGGCCGCTCGCTATAGCTGTGGGTGGTCACCCACAGCTATGCGAGCGGCCAGGAGGCCATTCTAAAAAAAAAAAAAAAAAGACCGGCCCTGATTCAGAGCGAGCGCTCTCTCAGAGCGTCCGCCTCTGAATCAGGGCCAGTGTTTGTACGCTCCACATAGATAGAGCATGAACCCCATCCAGGAAGACTTCACCTACAGAAAAATCTGAAGACTGAAAGAGCTGGAACCACCATTTCTTCATTCACATGAGTTGGGACATTACCTTAGAAAAGTTAAACCTCCCCTGTACGGGGGAGAGCTCTAACCTGGTGGAAAAAAAAAAAAAATGGAAAGCAACAATAAGTGCTGCAAAATCAGAGACTCTGCATGCAGAAGAGATAGCGAGGAGAAATAATGTCTTAGCTGTCAACCTCTTCAAATTTACAGAGCCCAGAGGTTCAAATGTGGGAGCTTGTAGCCCCTTGAGAATCAAAAACAAATCCCACAGTGTTACCGGTGGGACAAAAGGTGGCTGAATTCTGAGAACCGCCTGAAAAAAATAAAAAAAAAGTATTCTAACCTCTGGCAAAGAAGCAATTCTCTTCTTAAACCAGACTGACAGTGCAGAAACCTGCACTCCGAGGGTGGCTAGACTGAGACCAAAGTCTAGCCCAGCCTAGAAAAAATAAGTACCCGGGAAACCCTAAGCCTTAGGGTCATACTTTCTTGTGAGAACACCCCACAGAATGCCAAACTCTGTAATGGATGCGGGCAGAGGAAGACTTTTGTGCCCTAAGTATTGTTTAAATTACAGAGCTGGCGAAAACCTTTTGGCTCTTATGGTGGAAGCCTTAAGAGCTACCCTGTCAAGGACAGACGAGGTAAGTCCGGATGCAGGCAGGGGCCCTGCACTAACAGATCCGGCCATAAAGGAAGAAGAAACTGAATATCTGTCGATAGATTCTGTATGTCGGTGAACCAATGATGTCTAGGCCAAGCAGGAGCCAATAGTATTACTGTTCCGCCTTCCTACTTGAATCTCCTGAGGGCCCCCTTCAAATTTAGAAAACTCCGCTTTTACCACCTTTCGATGTTTAAATACTGGAGCCTTCTTTCTAGGAGCCGGCTCATCATCCCGTATACTTAGGACTGATTTAACCACCCTCGCCAAAAAGACATCCATTGTAGAAGGATGGTCCTCCTCTCCCGGGCAAGACCCTGGAGAAGAACCCGGTGCATCATCTGATTCCTCCGATCATGCGTCTGAACCTACATGCTGAGCAGACTGTTAAAACTACCGCCTGCTCAGGGCGAATTAGCGACTACTAGTCTGTTTGAAACAGCCAACTGAGCCATACTCTGACTTGAGTCGGTATAAACATTCAGGAAGGATGTGTAGAAAGGACAAACATGCTGTGAGTATCCCATTAAAAGGAGGCAGTGTTTATGTAGCCAAATGATCCAATAGCTGCGTCATCACCTGAGACAAGAAGCCACCCAAGATGGCTCCTGTACAGGGGCTAATAGACTGTACTGGTGATATGGTTCTTTATAAAACAGACAGCACATCAACCATCCTGTATACAGGGGCCTCAACCTCCTGTTTCCCTTTCCCTTTTGACATATTCAACAACAAAGGTAATAATGCAATGCAATGTGATAGCTTTCACAAATACTAGTAAATATAAAGTACACAGAAAAAACCCCATCCACTTGTACCAGAGGGATGAAGAGAAAAAAACAGTGATAGCTATAACCGATAGTCAGAAATAAAAGGCAGTATTAACACAGCAGCTGTAACACATTAACACAGTCACATACAATGCATATGTAATTTAATTACAATGGACTCTGAATCAACTACTCAAACACGAGGCTTGGTAGGATATATAGAGCACCATACACCTGACCCGACGGAGAGGTATACAGGGAGCCTGACCCAAAACCTCTCGAGAACAAATCGCTTCAGCAGAGCACTGATAGTGGCCTGTGAGCGTCTCACATACACGAGGAGGGTAGGAGGAGCGACCCAGACGCGCAAAAATCTTTGATGGATTCGCGTCTGGGTCGGGGGAGAAGCTCCCGGGGGAGAGCTTACCTCCCTTAAGCTGTGTCAAATGGCCGGGTATGCCGATCCCCGGCGTCAGACGATAAGGCCCCGGTGGTCTAGTGAGGGAGCGGGCGTCCCGGGCCCTCACTGCAGCGGTTTCAGGTGCGTTTCTAGCCTGGAAGCAAGGACTGCCACACGTGATTCCCTGTAAGCAAGGAATTGCCTTATCTGACATCTCCGTGCATCCAGCTGCAGTCCAGGCCGCAGCATCGCTGCTAGCAAGCTCTGTCGTGACCCTCCAAAATCACCAGAGACGTTACTGATGTCGTGGCCCGGCGGAGGTAGATGGAGTCGTAGTGCAGGAGTCTTAGGGCCTGATTCAGACCCGCTCGCGAGCGCTGAGCGCTCGCAAGCAGGTCGATGTTGCCCAAGTGTGCATGCGCAAGACCCGAATAACGACGACCAAGCCGTCGTTATGGGTCTCGCACCAAAGGGGGCGTGCTGTCGATGGTGATTGATAGCACGCCCCCTTTGGTGGGCATGCTGGGGGCGTGGCTGCCTAGACTGAGGCGTTCCCATGGGAACGCCTACCGTCTGGGGCCGGCCCCACTGACATCACTAGTGATGTCAGTGGTAGTGCTTTTGGCTCCGATAGAGCCAAAAGCACTCCAGGGCTTATGGCAGACGAGACCCTACCACAAGGGTCTCGTCGCAAGCCCGATGGTCGCGATGGTCTTGACCATCACTTTGGCCGCTCGCTATAGCTGTGGGTGGTCATCCACAGCTATGCGAGCGGCCAGGAGGCCGCTCCAAAAAGTAAGAGGGACGGCCCTGATTCAGAGCGAGCGCTCTGTCAGAGCGTCCGGCTCTGAATCAGGGCCTTAATTCAGACGCTCAGCACTGCTAACTCAAAAACATATAAAATGAAATAAATCATAAAATAAAAGCTTGGGACTGTATGAGCAGTCCCTGTTAGGTGCGTCTGAATCTTGCCGCGCCAAATGAACAACTGAATGCTTGTGGCCGGGGTATATGTGGAGGAGGACCAGGGGCATCCTGGGAGCTGAAAGCTAAACTGTATGGTGCCTGGATGACTCCAACCACATTATCCCCATGGTATCCCTTTAGATCCCTATGGACCCTGAAGAAAGCTATAGTATAGTGTTAGAGTTGTCACTCTCTGGTAGGTACAGATGTGTCCACATACATCTTACTTCCTTACGTGTTAAACAGCCCTTCTAGTCGTGCCGTGACTCAATAGCACAAAGCGTCTTTTTACCTTCAATTGTGTCTTATTCGCAAAGTTATGTGAATAGGACGCACTAGCAGCTTCTGCTGATTAAAATAATCTGCGGCATGCCTATATTCTGTGCGTGACCGCAGGTATATGTGCATGCGAAATGCTACGTTACAGTGTTACAGTCGCATCACTTTGCGAATAAGGCACATTTGAAGGTAAAAAGATGCTTGGCGCCTCCAAGTTGTACGGCGCTTGCGCGTTATGTTTAACGTGACTTGTAAGTTATATTCTAAATTTGACATAATACTGATCAATATTGTTATATTTGTTAATCTCACCCATTACCAATGACAAAATAATAAAATATAATATAAGTTTATAAAATAAATCACACAACGCATGCAGAATATATAAAAATGTATTGGGCCATCTGAAAATGAACCTGTAATATCATATACCTTTCCTAGAAGGTACCTCAATGGGTACAATCTCTTTGTCAAAATAGCCAGCTTTCTGTGCAGCCTCAGTTCTGTTCTGTGATTGGACTGCGAGCTGGTCCTGTTCCCCTCTGGAGATCTTCCATTGCTTGGCCACATTTTCAGCTGGACAGATACAGAATAATAATAAAGTCACATTTCAAATTTAGGGCTTTATAGTAGAGAATTAATCATTTCATAGGAATTCTTTAGCGGAAATTAACTCACCAGTTATTCCCATATGATACTTGTAAAATGCATCGTTCAGACCATCACAAAGTATACTGTCTTGTAGGGAGACATCCCCAGCTTTCACACCATCTCGCATGTGGATTAAATGAGGAGCCTGCAAGTGAACACGATTAATTAGGTGTTAGAATAGAATCTTACATACAGGTGTAAAATAATGGTAACAATATGCAAGCACACACTACACACGCAATACCGAGTCAGTGAAACATGAGATGTAGACTGAATTTACCTCCTTCTGTCTGACCATTAAACTTCCTAAGCATAAATCAGTGTGAATTAGCCAGTTAAGATAGGTACACACTGTGCCGATCGTCCACCGATGGGCGGATACGCCGACACAGAAACCGTTCAGATAAGCTATACAGACTTACCGTGTGGGCGCTCAATGTGAGTTCCCTGACATCACAACTGGGTGGGTATTTGAATCTTCCCGCCCAGTTGAGCTGTCAGTCCCTGCAACTTGTGTATGGGCGCCACTATATCTGCAGATATATCGGCTATCTGCTGTGCTGCAGAGCAGTTGATATATGTCTGTAAATTACGTTGTACACTTATTTCCGACATTCTGCTAACAGCCATCAATGTTTGTCTTAGAATCTATGTTGAATTGTTATATAATATGTTAGACTGGATAGGGTTAACAACTATTTACATATGGATACGTTTGATTGGTTGTTTGAAGTATAAAAAGAGAGAGCTAAGGCTGGTGTGTCACCGCTTGTGATGAGACGGCATTGATATTGGCCGAGAAACGCGTCACACCTCTCCATTACATTTGCAGAAGTGTCCGTCACATACATCGGCACGCTGGGATTGTGCTTTGACAAGATGGGTACAGCTACCTTAGCCAGGACACCTCTCTCTATTCGCCAGAGTGACTGTACCCATATTGCCAGTAAGTGTCTCAGTAGTTCACATTAGAGCCATAGATCTTTGCAGGCGGCAAACTTAAAACTAACATCTTGCATAGTTCTGTCAGCGAAGCTGGTTTACAGCCTTAATATTGACAATCAGCGCTCTAATAATCAGCACTTTGTAACACAGACAAGTTCAGACGGCATCATTGAAATGTGAAAGTAAGTTCCTGGGATCATATGTATAAAGGGGCATAAGGAGAAGCACACAGAGGTGGGAATTCAATTAGCCGTGATAAAGCAATAATTTAACGTGCTCTAAATTTTTACCGCTTATCGCGGCTATCTTGCTATTTTTACAATTCTATTATAAAAGTCACAAAGCGGCATTTGCATAAACAGTTTTCGTGTGTTTTGCCACAAAAGTTTTGAGAATGACAAGTATTGGTTTTCACAAAGCTTGTTGCTTCAGTGTTTTAGACCTTTTGTCAGATGTTACTATGGTATACTGAAGTAATATTACAAGCATTTTGTATGTGCCAAAGGCTTTTATTGACAATTTCATTAAGTTTAGGCAAGTAGTCAATATTTGCAGTTTTGACCCTTCTTTTTTGAAACCTCTGCAATTCGCCCTGGCATGCTGTCAATTAACTTCTGGGCCACATACTGACTGATGGACGCCCATTCTTGCCTAATCAATGCTTGGTGCTTGTCAGAATTTATGGGTTTTTGTTTATCCACCTGCCTCTTGAGGATTGACCACAAGTTCTCAATGGGATTAAGGTCTGGGGAGATTCCTGGCCATGGACCAAAATTTGGATGTTTTGTTCCCCGAACCAATTAGTTATCACTTTTGCCTTATGGCAAGGTGCTCCATCATGCTGGAAAAGGCATTGTTCGTCACCACGCATGAATGGTCTCAGGATGCTGTCACTCAACATCGACAGCACGGCCCCTTTGGTGCGAGACCCGAAGCGACGGATTGCCCGTCGCTATCCGGGTCTCGCGCATTCGCACAATGGAGCCGGCTCTGTCGTGCGCATGCGCTCTGGGCCACCATCGACCCAGTTGCGAGCGCTCAGAGCTTGCGACCGGGTCTGAATCAGGCCCTAAGTTCATTGTCATGGCAGAGAGGGACTTTGCAATTAATTGCAATTCATCTGATCACTTTTCATGACATTCTGGAGTATATGCAAATTGCCATAATAAGAACTGAAGCAGCAAACTTTGTGAAAACCAATACTTGTGTCATTCTCAAAACTTTTGGCCATGGCTGTAGGTACAAATGGGATAATCTGCCTATACAAACTTGTTGAGTATGATAAATGGTGCTCCAGCCAATCAGCTCCCAACTGTCATATTTCAAAGAGATGACAGTTAAGGTGCGTACACGCGGGACGATTCGCTCCATGAACAAAATCGTCACGTGTGTCCCCGGCAGGGGTGTGATCAGTGTCGTTAATAACACTGAGCAGATACACTGAACGAAATCAAGAACAATTTCGTTCAGTGGCGGCCACCCACTCTCATACCCGAACATGTTCAACCTAACATTATCATCAGGTTGGACGGGAGGTTCGGGTGATGAAGGGTAACTATCAACTACAAACGGGAGCGTGCATTGGTAGTTATCATTCATCGTTTTGGGGCTGAAACTGTACGATTTTTTTGGACGACTGAACGATAATGACATCGTTATCGTTCAGTTGTCCAAAAAAAAATCGACCCGTGTGTACGCACTTTAAGAAACTGGAGCACCATTATCATACGCAACAATCACTCATTACGTTTGATAAAATGTATTGATCCCTTGAGGCCCTTAGAAAGGGAACAAGGAAAACAATATAGAAGTGTTTTAGTGGCCATAATAAAGAGTATTTGGAGTTCTTAAATTGTGGCAAATGACTGTTATATGCATATTTTGAAAACAGCAAAATAATGATAGAAAGCAGGTGTTTTTGGCAAAATAAATATTCTACTTAAATTGGGCGTGCATTAAAATAAAAGTATATAGATCAGGGGTTCCCAAACACGGTCCTCAAGGCACACTAACAGTCCAGGTTTTAAGGATAGCCATCCTTGAGCACAAGTGACTTAATTAGTACCTCAGTTATTTTGATTCAACCATCTGTGCATAATCATGGATAGCACTAAAACCAGGACTGTTAGTGTGCCTTGAGGACCGAGGTTGGGAATCACTGATATAGATGTATCATTTAAAGACACTTTTAAATGTCTTAAATTTGCCTCTAAAACCCACCTGCAAACTTAAAAACACCGGCCTTTAAGACGGAGGCCTCAAGAGCCATGCCGTCAAAGACAGCCAAGGAAGGTCTGGATACAGGCAGTGACCCTGTATTAACAGGTTCTGCCTTGGAGGAAAAGGCCACGGCGTGTCTATGGAGAGACTCTGCAGGTCGGTAAACCAATGGCGTCTGGCCAAGTTAGAGCTACCAGTATAATGGTGCATACACACAATCAGATTTTTCCTTCAGATATGAACGATAACGATTTAAAAATCGTTCAGTCGTTCATATCTGAAGGAAAATCGTTCATATCTGACATGCCTGAACGATGGACGATCAACGATGCGCGTTCCTGTTTGTCAGATAACGATATCTGACATCTGATGGGTTTGCAGTCAGACTTGGACGATTCCATTCATTTTAATGCAGTCAAAAATCGTTCAATCGTTCAAATCGTTCAAAACTTTGGTAAAATCGTTCAGATCGTTTAATCGTTCAATCGTTCATCTGACAAATCTGACAAGTCTGACAAATCTGACCGTGTGTACGCTCCATAACTGTACTGCTTTCCTGCTTGACCTTGCTGATGACCCTGGGAATACGGGGGAAACAGATACGTCAGTCTGAAATTCCACCTTACTGCCAGAGCGTCCACAAATTCGGCCGCAGGATACCTGGTCCTGGACCCGTACCTGGGAACTTTGATTTAGAAGCAGTGTGCTGGAGGGCAAATTCCTTTTTTCAGTGTTCAGTGTAAACCCCGCCCTTTACAAGCACCTGTAGTATGTCATTAAGCTGATTGAGCAACTACCATATTTTTTGCTTGCAACTCTGTGGTTGTGCCTTGAGGCCATGCGGTCTACCTCTGGAAGACCCCATCTGTCCACTAGGCTCTGAAATAACTGAGGATGAAGAGCCCATTCTCCGGCATGTATATCTTGCCGACTTAGGAAGTCGGCTTCCCAATTTAGGACTCCTACACTGCCGATATTGCCAGGACACTTCTGACATGGCAGCCTGGCTCCGCGTGCCTCCCCGATGGTTTAGGTAGGCTACTGCGATGGCGTCCAATTGTACCTGGACAGGCCTGCCCTTTAGTATTTCCTGAGCCTGAACCAGCGCTCTGAATACCGCCCTTAGTTCCAGGACAAAAGACTTTCTCTTGCCATCCACTTTCCCTGAAAAGTGTGATGACCTGTCACTGCACCCCAACCTCGAAGGCTGGCATCGGTTGCGAGGAGAACCCAATCTGGAATCCAGAATTGGCGACCTTGTTGAGACAACCCGTCTGCAACCACCAAGACAGGGACAGTCGCACTTCTGGCGAGAGACTGATTGTCTGTGCCTTTATTAGGTGGTACTTCTCTCTCCAGTGAGAAAGGATTAACCTCTGCAATGGTCTGGAGTGGAACTTAGCGTACTCCACCATGTCGAAAGTCGACACCATGGAACCTAGGACTTGCATTGCTGCATGGATTGATACTGATCGGCTGAGAAGCAGCTTGCGCATCTTCAGCTGAAGAGCCGCAATCTTGTCTTCTGGCAGATAAATCCTTTGTGCCAGAGAATCGACAATTGCCCCTAGATGCACCATCTGCTGTACTGGAAGAAGCGATGACTCTTTCCAATTTACAATCCACCCATGTCTGTGTAGACACGCTACCGTCAGTCTGAGATGATGCTGCAACTCTTGTGACGACTGAGCCAATATCAGTAGGTCATCCAGATACGGCAGAATCCTAATTCCCTATTACTGCCATGACTTTGGTAAATACCCGAGGGGCCGTTGATAATCCAAAAGGCAGTGCCTGAAATTGGAAATGCTCCTGAAAGACTGCAAACTGCAGGAATTGCAGGTGGGATTGTGCAATTGGCACATGAAGGTATGCATCTTGGATATCCAAGGATGCCATGAAATCCCCTGGTTCCATGGCCAACACAATCGACCACAGAGTTTTCATGTGAAACCTTGGCACCCTGATCAACGTGTTCTGACCTTTTAGGTTGAGAATAGGCCAGAACGTAAGGGCGTACCACTGGAAGACCACCTCCCGAAACCCAGGCATCCGTTTTTGTAAGATGCCAGGCGTCTGAATACTGAAGAAGTCGGCCTCCCACCCTGGGATCCCCTAGAGGGAGGCCCATCCCATCAAGCTGCAGGCTTGACGTCTGACCTGACAGCTGGACGTCTGTTTGGTCAGGACTTCCTAGAATGTGGCTTCCTATAAGCATTGGCTCTGGCGGAAGACTGACCTCTAGCTTTTCCTTGCGGCCGAAAGGCTGACCGCTTAGGTTTAACAGTGGATGCCGAAGGTAGACCAGCCGTTTTAGAGGCTGCCACTGTAGCCACAATTTTGTCCAACTCTGTGCCAAACAAAATGCCCCCTGAGAACGGAAGGGATTCCAGAGCGCTCTTGGACCCTGTATCTGCCTTCCAATTCCTCAGCCAGAGGGCTCTCCGGGCCACCACTGAAACCGCTAATGCTTTGGAGGATAATATCCCTGCATCAAAAGCTGCCTCTCCCAAGTATGACGCTGCTTCCTTAACATAAGAGATGGTTGTCAGCTGTTCCCTGGAAGCTTCTGGAAGAGAAATTTCCAGTGTCTTCATCCATTCCTCAATGGCTTAAGAGACCCAAGCTGTAGCCACGGCCAGTCGGGTAACCGCACCTGACAGAGAAAATATTGCTTTAAGACATGCTTCAAGTTTCCTATCTGTGGGACAAATTAAGCGAGGAAGCAGAAGGTATATACTCTAGATGTGCCACATGTGCGTCCACTGACGGAGGAACCTCCCATTTAGTGCACTGATCCACTGGAAAAAGGTATAAGGCTTCCACCTTCCTTGTAATATGGAACTTCCTATCTGGCAATCTCCATGCTTCCCCCATGAAATCCGAAAGGTGCTCAGACTTGGGAAACTCAAAATTTTATAACCCTCTGGCGTTTAAACCCTGGAGTTTTTCTTTGCAGTGACTCCTCCTCGTCAATGTTTAGCACGGCCTTGACTGCTCTAATTAGATAAGGGACATCTGCAGCTGGAAAACGGTCTTCCTCGTCTGAGAGTGATTCCTGAGAGGAACCCTGTGTATCCCACCCCCTCGTCAGAAGATGTACCAGAATCTGAAGGCTGAATGGTGTGTGAAGCAGACCACCTTCTGGACTTTGGCTGTACCGGCCTAATCGTCTGTTTAGGCTGCTAACCACAAAGCCACATTCTGACTTGAATGAGCATACATGTCCAACCTGGACGGATGCATTGTGGGGAAAAACATAGCAGGGTGCAAATGCTGAGAGGGCCCCATCATTGCAGCTGGCCCAAGGGCTGCCAATCTCTCCACAACCTGTGCAGTAATCTGGGAAAAGGAAGCCCAGGGGGATACATAGTTTGATATATATATTATAACCATATGCACCATGCTCTTTTAGCTACTACCATATAGCCATACATGACACCAACACAGGCCTGGTAGTACATTGAGCTCTGTATAACCTGAACACTGTAGAGAGAGGCATACAGGGAGACTGAGGCAGCCTCCTGAGAACCTAACCACCGAGAACACCTGAGAGTGGTCTCTGGCCGACTCATATAGAGGGAGGCTGGGAGGAGAAACCAGGAGGCGGGAAGTCTCACGACTGAACCAGTATAAAGGTCGGGGGAGGGGCCACCAGGGGATAGCGTACCTCCCCTCATGCTATATGGATCCAACGGGCACACTGACAAGGCCGTGTGGCTGCAGTCCAGATGCCGTGTAGCATCAAGCCCCTGGCTGTGAGGATCCCTCATGTCCCGGTGGTCTAGTGCCGGAGACAGTTTTCACATGGCTCTGCACAACAGCGTCCTCCGGCGGATCTCCTACCGCCAGAGACATGGACTGCCACACCCGGTCGCCCCGTCAGTGACCGCAGGAAACCCCTTACCTGCCGTCCCCCATGTTTTCCGGTTGCAGTCCTGGGCTGGTTAGGCTCGCCGAAAGTACTAGCCTGACGCTAGAGTTGTAGCCCAGCGGGGGAAGACGGAGCAGCGGCACGAGCGTCTATATAGATGCTAAGCTGCTTCAGGTCTCCCCTACATCAGCCACGTGCTGCCACTCGGAGAAAAAAGAAAAAAAACGTGGGGACCCCACTGACCGCATGGTGCTCCTGCACCAAACAGCAAAAAACTGACTAAAGCTGCATAAACATGTAAAGATTTTCTGTCCAACCATCCAACTAGTTGATTGGTTGGTATGCAGTCGGGAAGCCGGCGGACCTAATCCCGACAGCCGGCTTCCCGACTGCTTTATCCCGGCGAGGGTTAAATGGCAGGCGTCTAAATCTAGACGCCTGTCATTTTACCGACGCCGGGAGACCGGTGCCCTGCATTCCGTTCAAAGTGTTTCCGCGAGGGGGGGGGTTGCCTTGGGGGTTGGGTTAGGTTTAGGCTCCTGGGGGGGACTTAGGGTTAGGCACCCCTCCGGGGGACTTAGGTTTAGGCGGCGGGGAAGGGGGGGGGTTAGGTTTAGGCACTTAGAGGGGGGATTAGGGTTAGGCACCCCCAAGGAGGGTTAGGGGAGGGAATTAGGTTAGTGAATACTTACCTTAGGGACGAGCAGGATTTTTACCCATGTCGGGCAGCCGCTGTCGGGATTCCAACCGCCGGGCAAGCGTCCGGCGGTAAATCATACCGATTCCGATTGGTTGGAATGAAAATCTGGTAACGTATGAAAGCAAATGACAATCAGCAATTTGCTCCCAAATGCCGGAAAATGGGCAAAAACTGTTGTTTAAACAAATTGTTTACATCAAACATTTAACAAACTTATCTGAACGACCATTTTTTTGGCATTTAGGAGCAAATTGCTGATCATCATTTGCTTTCATACCTTACCAGACTTTCATTCCAACCAATCAACTAGTTGGATGGTTGGACAGAAAATCTTTATGTGTGTATGCAGCTTTACTGTAGCCAGAGGCGGGGTATGTATGGAGGAGGACCAGTACATCCTGGGAGCTAAAGCTTGTTGACTGTTTGGTGCCTGGATCACTCCAGCTACATCCCAAGGTAATTTCTGTGGACCCTATGGAACCCGAAGAAGAAAATGAACCTACTGAACAGTAGCTCCCCCTTCTGTGAAACATGCAGCAGGTTACCAATAGGAAAATTGAACTAAGTTTAGTATGTTGGAACCGAACAACTATTGCCCTTGCGCTTGGTTTGACCACCTGTGTTGCTGCAAGTCCAATGGGTCAGTACCAGCTGACCCCACAACAGGAAAGCTCACAAATATAGTATATGTACTGGACTGCGTTACTGGTGTGAAAAATTGTATAAATATAATTCTAGATATATTATAATATTATTTGACCGTGAATGAATATCCAAAACAAGGCTTCTCTCAATAAAAACAAATATTTAGGTCTTGAAAAAGTTCCAGGTACAGAGCAAAACGCGTGGGGTTTTGAACCTTCGGGATGCCGCTGTCAGTGTACTGACAGAGGCATCCCTGGCACCCGCAAATCTTGTACCCGGCACCCATAAAACTTGATAATTGAGTGGCATATTTTACAATAGGGTGTTCCTGTAAGGCGCGGCACAAGCAGCGCGCGAGACCTAAACCACTAGTGTCTCTTATGTGTGAGGTGCACAGAGCTGGGGGCAACAGCGTCTTTTAAAGCAAATAACCACCCCCCTTGCTAATCAAGAGGAATGGGCATACTTACCTCTGCTCAGCCATCCGTACGCAGCGGGCACATAGGGACTCGGACACAAGTTGTAGTAAGATGTGGCGAATCGCCCAAAGTCAGAAGAATGAGCATGTCGGGGACCCGGACATTAGACGCAGTAAGCTGTGCCGGGTTCCTCAGCGGCTCCCACGGGGCAGGCAGACTGCCTGCTGTAGCCTTGATAGAAGTTCAAAGCAAAATAAAAGAAAAAGTACAAAGGCTGGAGACTGCCCTAATAAGCACCTGTCTCCCTCGGGCACTTATCTAAAACCGAGTAGGGATGGACATCGGAAGTCGATGGTTAGTAACCATCGATGTTTCCGGTTCCATGGAAATACTTTTTCCATTGAATACCGGAATTCGATGATTGCCAGCCATCGGAAGCAGCTTTCCGATGCCCAGCCGATGGCTGGCTGTAGGAGGGTGAGCACACACCGCATAGCAAATATGCAGCGGGAGAATAAATGTTATGCGGTCGGCATCTTTTCAAAATGTAGGGAGGAGCCTGGGGCAGTCCAGCACCTCGGAGTGCTGGCCACGCCCCCACAGTGACATGGACGGGAAGTAGTGAGACTCCGCCCACTTTGTGCAAGGTAATATAACTATCGCAATGGTTATACTATGTAATTGTTGAGATGCGATGGCTAGTTTGAAAGTAGAGAAAAAAATACTGGACAGACTAGCGTTTGGACACACCCCTCTCTCTGCACGTTTTACATCTGCCCCACCTGAAGTGAACAAGGTTTTACCGAGGTGCTCAGTTACTTGCTCTTTTTTGCTTTGCTCCCAATTCAGAATCAACCCCATTATCCTATATCTTACCAAAACTCAAACTGTGATGTTCATTTTAATGCACATAACATCCTCACCTTACTCATGTTCTCCATTCCACCGGCTACCACAATGTCCGCTTCTCCTGCAAGAATTGATTGGGCTCCTAGGCTTACTGCCTTTAGGCCAGATCCACAGATCATCTGGCAACTCCAGGCTGGAACAGAGTAAGGAATCCCGGCGCCAACACTGGCTTGACGAGCAGGGTTCTGCCCAGTACCTACAGAACAGTTGAAAATAAACAAATTAGAGATAATTTTACAGTTGAAAATCTGAAATCATTACCACATTTAGGTGACTACATTTTGTTGGCTGCCATCTTTCTTTTAGGACTCACTGTAAATATACAGTAAGGATCAGACTACATTGTGTCTACTATGTGTAGATCATAGGGGCACTTTAAAAGCACATACTATGATGCAAACACATAAGAAGTTTTATTTTTCTTAACTATGTGCATTTTGGTTGCTCTCGGCTAACGATGTTTCATCCTAGACTTTACTATGATAATGCCACATACTGGCTACAGCATAATGGACCTCATTCAGACCCGGTCGCAAGCGCTGCGCGCTCGCACCCGGGTCGATGTTTTGGTCCTGCGCACGCGCAGTGGCCACACTGCGCGTGCTGATCACACTGCGATGTTGATGATCGATGATCGACAGCTCGGGCCCATGTTGTAGGCGGGGCGGGGGGGGGGGGTGGTTTCACAAACGGAGCCATTCCTTGAGGAACGCCTACCGTTTTTTGGGCTGCCACACTGACATCAGCAGTGATGTCAGTGGGGAGCTTCCTCCTCAATCAGAGCAGGAAGCTCCCTGGGGCTTGCGGTTGCCGAGACCCAACCTTAGGGTCTCGTCGCAACCCCCGATGGTCGCGATGGTCTTGACCATCGCGACCATCAACCTGGTCGGTCGCTAAGCTGTGGGTGGTAACCCACAGCTTAGCTAGCGACCGGGAGGCCGCACTAGAAAAAGCAAGCGGCCACCCTCATTCAGAGCGAGCGCTCGCTTCTTGCGACCGCCTCTGAATGAGGGCCACTGTCCCTGGAACATCCTATAGCCTACCTGCAGTCAAAACATGGCCGAATATCACTTCAGAGACCTCATCTGGCTGGGTGTTAGCTCTCTTTAACACCTCCTGGATCACCACTGTTCCCAGGGCATGAACAGGTAAAGTAGACAGCGCTCCATTGAATGAGCCTAATATAAAAAAACAAACAAAAAAAACCCACAAAACTTAAAATTAATAAATATAGAACTAGGAATTAGAAGGGGACATCAAATGTGAACAGATCTTTTACATATGAGATGCATTATTCATGTTTGTTGTATATTACTATTATACTTATTTAAAAAATACCAGTATACTTCAAACCACTGTACAGTGAGGGTATAATGATTGTGCTAAATAATATACAATAAAAGGAAACAGAATGTAAATGTCTTAGGGGCCCATTAATTAATAATCGCATTCGAGCGTGATATTAGCGCCCATGATCACATTGCAGGATTCAATCATAACGATGGGATGTAACAACATGCACACGCACACGCAGGGTCAGGGCCTCCGAAAAGGAACCTGTCCCTGCGATGTGCCAGGAGTGAAGTGACTGCCTCAATGATCTCTTCACACCTGTGCCAGGACTCCAGCGGATGGACGGTCTACTGACCACGCATGCGCCGCAGCCATTGCTGGGGGAGGGTTCCTATGGAACCCTCTCCCAGTAGTTTTTACGATGTGTAGCCCATAGGCCTATTCAGATGGCGGTAGCCAATCACCGGAATGCATTGCGTTTCAGAAGTTGGTAAATATGGCAGCATCACATTCCCCATAGAAACCTATGGGGGTTGTAGCTGCCGTTGGGAATGGAGGGATCGCAACAGGTATCAGATATCTGCTGCAGTCTCTCTGTCATACATTCGGGGGATACTAAATATTTGCGGTCACCCCCGAAATCGGGTGTTTTTAGGAAATAAGCCGCAAATATTTATTAATCAATGGGCCCTAAATGAGTTTACAATCCATAAATGAAGTGAGGTACACTTGATACAGAATGTATTGTATTTACAATTGTAGCTGATTGTGTAGTATGTGCGGACTGTGGAGGAGATGTATCAAACCTTCTAAAGAATGTGGAAGTGGACAAGTTGACCCTAGCAACCAGGGATGGGTCCAGGGGAAGGGGGTGGGACTCAGTGCCCCCAGGAAAAACGCAGTACAACATGCAGGGAAAAAGAGGAGCAGCCTCCCTCGACCCTCCTCAGCCCACCACACAACAGCTCTCCAGGGAGGCTGCTGCCGTCTCCTCTCTCTGTCTCTCTATTATGCAACTGCCCCCCCTCCTGGATCCACCACTGATAGCAACCAATTACTTTCTACCTATCATTTTATATAGCATATATATATACTTGATATATGCTAGTTAGCAGCTGATTGGTTTCTATAGGCAACTTTTTGATTTGTCCACTTTATAGAAGCTTTCATACATGTCCAATCTGTCAGCTGCTGTCCCCCAGTATTGTTCTTCAATGTTTGTCATAACTGAGGGCCTGATTCCGGAGAGGACAGACTTGCAAAGCAGCACACCATTGGCTTTGCAATTCTGTCGTGCAATAACACCTCCTTGCTGCATCTGTGGTCTCAGTCTGGGATCAAGCCTTTGGTCAGACTGCGGTAGCTGAAGCTTGCTGCAGCCTGGCAGGGTCAGCCTGCAAGGCCAGGAAGATGTGTTCCCAGGCACTACCCAGGGTGCGTCCAGTTGCGACTTAGACGCATATTCGGCAAAAAAGACACCAAGCGGTAGCAGAATAGCACGGGACTTAGCGGCTCACTCACACCAGGCAAGTCGCGCTACGTGGCGTATTGAGACTAGATGTATGAGGACACATCTGTATATAGACATGGTTAGTAGAAACACAAATACTGTGGGAGCTCAGGCACCTACATAGCTTACATCTGTGACCATGTGGATGAAATGGATCTTTGCACCTTGGCATTGCCTGCTTGGAAAATGTAAAATAAATGCTGCTGTAGCACTTTTTTAGTTTACAAAAAAAACAAAACACGAATATTCTCTGTAAAAAATTTGTAAATTGCCTCAATAAACTCTTTGGGGGCAAATCAATTCAGCAGGATAGCCACGATGAGCACATTCCAGCCAGCAACATCGCTAGTTTTCCCTCACACCTCATAGAGGTGTGCAGGAACACTAGTGATTTTCAGGGTACTGTATATGGCAGATGCACAGCTGAATACTGCAGTATTCGGTGGCACATCACACTAATTTAATCTGCCCCTTGCATTTCTCTTCTTTAGCACAAATGTGTATATTAGGAAGCGGCGGCTTTGACCTGAAAATTTAAAACATCACTAAAATTAAGTGCAAAACATGCCAGGCTTTGAACTTATTATTAGTGTCGCTATAAAATGTTGAGGTCAAACCTGGCACTATACAAAGGGGCATATATAATTGGGAGTGAATTTTCAAAAAATGTTGCGCTTTGGGCATATACAATTGTGAGCGAATTTTCCAAAAATTTGCGCTGTGTGGTTTTTCCTGCAGATGCAAGATTTTTGGTGTGTATAATTGGGTGCAAGATTTTACATTTTTGGGGGGCATGCAATTTCTTTTTGGAGCACCTTCAGAGCAAGTCTAAAACTTTTTAAAATCATTATTTTTAGTAAAAATTGTCAGGACTTATTTCATTTCAACACCCCCCCAATGACTAATTAAACATTTGGAAGTTTCCGATTAACTTAATTAGCCCAATAGTTACATGTCATTATTGGTTGTTAAAAGCAATAATGACTTCAGAATCAGATTACCCCAAATTCTACTTCTTCATTGATTTATGCACCCCACATGTAACTAAAGTATTTAAAAAAATAATAACAAATTGATTTATATTTTTTTAAATTGGCTTAATATTGCTCCCAACTAATTATTATTTTTTTTTAATAAAAAAGTTTGTTTATCTTATTTTTTTTAAGTTTTATTTTTTTTATTCTTGTTGACCTAAAATTACCACAAAATCACCTTTCTTTTCGTAGTTGTTTTTTTTCCTCTTTGTCATATTCATACTAAATTATATATAAAAAAACGTTTCTTTTTTTGGGTGGTACAGGCTGATTGCTCCATTTTTTTCTAATTTTCAGGTGGGTATTTATATATATATTTTGTGCCAGATTTTTTTCTATTGGATACCACAGGTATTGGGAACGTGCATACCCATGGTAATAGAAAATTAGTTGCGATGCCTGTGAATTTTTTTACGGGGAAAACCTTGTGGCCAATTGGATATGCCCCAGTGTTCTATGTTTTGGTGCTATATAAGATTTTTAGGTGTATAATGCTGTGGACCAGTGGTTTGTACAAATAATAACAAAAATGTAAGCATTCTGAACACTTTCTCATAATCTGATTTTTCATGTAAAATAATTTTACAAGTATTTAACTAGTCATTGGCACATATATTTCAGGAGTTTTGAACAGGCTAAAATTTGGATCTAGTTCTGGTGCTTCTCTATATTAACAACATATGTTGTGGAAGAACAGTAAAAGATTTACCTAATACAGTGGTTCCCAAACTTTTCTTGAATCGCGGCACCCTAGAGTATCAGCATTGTTTTCACGGCACCCCTAAGCCAAAGGTTTATTGAGAAAAAAATGATTAAGTAAATTGTGCTTACCTGTCATCCTTAGGGTCAGTTATGTGGTGGTGGACAGGTTTGCACTTCTGTTTGTCCACATATTTACATTACATTGACCATAAATAATTTGATTTGGTGCTGGACCACCAACCTGAGGCACCCCTGTAAGTGTTCCAAGGCACCCCAGGGTGCCACGGAACACAGTTTGGGAACCACTGACCTAATTAAATCATTTACATCTACCTTGGTAACAGAAATTAAAGATTACTAGGCAAATTGTTGCAGACAATAGTGAGTGATCTTATACACCTTTTCTGCATACAGACACCCTTTATTTTTAATATGGTTAGAGTGCATTTTGGTATACTTATCTTTTGGATTCTTTCCAAAATGTGACTACATTTTAACTTGTGCAGGTTGTAGTTTGGACTATGCTATATCTAGAATAAAAGGTTATCTAGGGACTGGCCAGTGAATATAATATTACAGTTGCGTCAGTGAAGCCAGTTACCTCCCCCTCCTATATAGAACATGGCTGTGACATTATGGTTCTACACTGAGTGACAGGCAATCAGAAGGCAAGGAAGGGACTCGGCATATAACCATCCAATCAGAAGGATGATGCTGATATGGTTCTACGCTTTCCAGCCAATCAGCTGTAGTCATCATGAAGGATGATCCACATCTGTTCCAGCGGCACCTCCTTCACTCCACATGGAGCTCATGAATATTCATTAACCCGGATACTACAGTACACACACACACACACACACACACACACACCAAGCAGCAGGTTGTTGCACCTGGATCATGTGCACCAAGTAGCACTCGCCATAGTTTTCGTTCACACAGCAATTACATGCACCAGACTGCATCTCTCATCCCTGTCTCTCTAGTCTCATACCATCTCTCTGTCTAACATGAGTAACATTAAACCACGCAGATCAACTAACCATCAGCTTCATGTCCTTTAATTGCAGAATATATTCCCAGTCATCTGCAAACACATTACCTGTGAATGTCCTTCCATCCTATAACATATGCTACAGATAGTGCACTATGCATATAATGGGATTATTGCAGACATACAATACATGGAGAAGTGCTGTTACCTATAGCAGTACGGGCAGCAGATACAATCACCACTGGATCCTGTGCGGAACTCATCTTCCAGGTCACTCCGGGTCTTCTCTGCTGCAGACACAGTACAGCTCTGACACCAGCTCCCACCCAGCTGCTGATCTGAGCTCTGGCACTTACTGATTGCACTACTGTACTGTACTACCTTATCACAGACAGTGACAGCGTCCTCTCCCTTCCAGACACAGAACAGCTCTGACAGTGACCAGCCGTTACAGTTCTATTGATCATCTGACTGGCTACACTGCGCAGTACTGTACTATCTCATTATCACAGTTTCCTTCGCTCCCGTCCTGGGTTACCTTTACAGAGGTCTGGCTAAAGAAACAAAACTGCCCCACCTACTGGCTTGGAGGTGACACATCTTTTATATGAACACTTTTATGGCCTGATTCATTAAGGATCGCAACTGCAACAGAGGGCCTGATTCAGACCCAGTTGCGAGCGCTGAGCGCTCGCAACCGGGTCGATGGTGGCCCAGAACGCACGCACACGACGGAGCCGGCTCCGTCTAGCGCATACGCGAGACCCGGATAGCGACGGGCAATCCGTCACTCCGGGTCTCACACCAAAGGGGGCGTGCTGTCGTTGTTGAGTGACAGCATGCCCCCTTTGGTGGGCGGCCCGGGGAGGGGTGGCTGCCCAGACGGAGGCGTTCCCATGAGAACGCCTACTGTTTGGGGGCGGCCCCACTGACATGTCAGTGGGAGAGCTTTCGGCTCCGTTTGAGCCGAAAGCTCTCTTGGGCTTGCGGCCACGAGACCCTACCACAAGGGTCTCGTCGCAAGCGCGATGGTCTTGACCATCGCGACCATCATCCTGGCCGCTCGCATTAGCAGTGGCCGCTCCAGGAAAAAAAAAAAAAGACGCCCTGATTCAGAGCGAGCGCTCTGTCAGAGCATTCGGCTCTGAATCAGGGCCAGAGCTCGCAGTTGGCTACTGCATACTGCGCATGCATACACAGGGCTGCCGCTAGGTGTCTCTGCACCCAGCGCCATCCCGTGCTTCCCTTCCGCCTGACCATAAAATTATACCTGCCGGTGGAGGGCGGGGTTTTCTTCAGCCGCACTGACAATGTGTCAGAAGCCTGGCCTGTGCATACGCATCGCACTGCGAGTGCGCAATGGCACCACTGCGATCACGGAGAGCCATTGCAGAGTGACTGACAGGCAATGAGCATTTGGGTTGGTGACGGGGGGAATGGTCGGAGAAACACAGGCGTGCCTGACCGTTTGAACACCGTTGCATGGGCGTGCATAAATTAGCCATTGCGATTGCATACCCAGCTTGAATAGTCACTGCGTGCAACAAGGTTAACAATTTCTAAGTAAGGTCAGCGCTGCTGTAAGTCTGCATGAGGGCCCGATGTTACTCAATGTTACAGATGTTTATGAATGTTTGCAAAGTATTAGATAGCGGTAGTGAGAGGTAATGGGCATCTCTATGCTGGCAGTGCGATGGCATTACAATTTCAATCATTAGATATTTTCGCAGCAGACCTGCATGCGATTACGGAGCTGCAATTGCAATAGCGATCCTTGCTGAATCAGGCCCTTAGTTCAAATGTAATAAAGTACTAAAAATGTTGCTCCCTAGTGGTACATTGCTTTAGTATGGCTTAGAGCAGTGTTTCTCATACTCAGGCCCTGATTCAGAGTCGGATGCTCTGACAGAGCGCTCACTCTGAATCAGGGCCGTCCCTGCTCCTTTTTGGAGCGGCCTCCTGGCCGCTCACATAGCTGTGGGTGACCACCCACAGCTATAGCGAGCAGCCAAAATGATGGTCAAGACCATCGCGACCATCGGGCTTGCAATGAGACCCTGCGGTAGGGTCTCGCTGCCGCAAGCCCAGGAGTGCTTTTGGCTCTATCAGAGCCAAAAGCACTCCCACTGACATCACTAGTGATGTCACTGGGGCCAGCCCCAGACGGTAGGCATTCCCATGGGAACGCCTCCGTCTGGGCAGCCACGCCCCCTTTGGTGCGAGACCTATAATGACGGCTTGGCCGGCATTATTCGGGTCTCGCACATGCGCACGACGGAGCCGCCTCCGTCGTGCGCATGCGCACTTGGGCACCATCGACCCGCTTGCGAGCGGGTCTGAATCAAGCCCTCAGTCCTCATGGAACCCTAATGGTGCATGTTTCAAGGTATCCTCAGGAACAGGGCTGGATTATTTACAAGGCGGTACAGGTGGCCCCCTAGTGCCCAGTGGGTCTGAGAGGGCCTGTTTGCCGCTTGTATGCATTGAAAACATTACATTAAACAAATTATTAATTTTAGCCCTGGCTAGATGGAGGGGGTGCGGTGGGATCGGCAGGTGGCACATGATTGGAGGAGAGATAGGGGGAGATGTAATAAGCCTTGGCGAGAGATAAAGTGGACGGAGATAAATGACTCCTAATTGTCATTTTTCAAACACAACCTGCAAACTGACAGTTGGGATTTGATTGGTTGGTATTTTATCTCTCTCCAAGGCTTAGTACATCTACCTCATGGTGTGTGTGGGTGGAACAGGAGCTATGAAAGGAAATTTTATTACAGTGCATCGGGAAGAGTAGATCAAGGTGGCACTTCAACGGTGCAGGGCCTTAGACAGGCAACGGTGATCTGACTGACCTGCAAAGAGGGAGAGGGGTGAAGTACCTGTCCCCATTCCTCTCACTGGTGAGAGACCTTGGTTGTGGATCCCCCAGCCGATGCACAGACCTTTGGAGGGGACACTTAACAGGCTGCTGCTAAACTACTGGAGCTGGCAAGAATAACAAAGTGAGGGGAAGCTGCATTCAACAAGGGGCGTGTGGGGTGGTTAGGGAGCATGGTGGCCAGGAGAGAACACAGAAGGGGTGAAATTGTTGGAAATGGGTGTGTATGGGTGCAGTGGTATGACAGAGTTATGTACATACCATCAGAATGCCTGATCACTACAGACTTCTCAGTCGTTTATCCAGTAGGATGATTAATTGAAAGATATGTGACGTACAGCTGTACTCAATGTGGTACACTGGTTATGATAGAGAGGAGCGGGATGTGATACAGCTAACCAGCCAGTGACTGTATATAGCTTGTGGGTAGAGGTGTAGGAAAATACGCCGAGTCTCTCAGAGCTGTTTGAGATGTCTGTCTCCCGCTGTGTCACTTTTTCACAGTAAAGACACATGCTCAGTAGTAACTTTGGCAGCCATCTTGAAACAGGGAATAAAGAATCCCTGGAGGAACAAATGGTCGGTGCAGTAGCGCTATCCCTTATCCCCTCCCACGTTACAAGCTTCTCCATGTTACACAAACATTCAATATAAGGTCTTTTTTTGTAGCAACCTAAAAGGGAAACAAGGTTAAACACATACAAAGGCATCAACATATCATGTGACTTTAGTTTGGCCTTCTTGGTAGATATATGAGCAACAGTTCTCTCACTGACAGCATGAAACAGTCTCTTGACTCTCAAACTCAGTCTATCACTATTCTTGATGTCTTTCACATTTGTGACTGTTAGTTCTTGGAAAGTCTCTTTGTACAGTAGATCTGATTTCCACTCACACCAATTGAATCTTGACTTTGGCTTCTGGATATCCTGAGGCTCACTGAATGCAATAATTCCAAATTCCTCCTCATACCTCTTAGGTGGCTTGCTGATATATGACCTTGTAGAAGATAATTTCTGTGGTTGAACTTCCACCGCGGGTAGCTTTTGGTTCATATACATCTCTACCTGCTGGTATGTCCAGTAACATACTTGTTCTGCATGTCAACTTCCAGCTTTTCTACAACTTGTGGTGTTTTCTTGAATATAACATCTCTAGACTTGACAAGTTTTGGTACCTGTGTTCCAAAATCTGTAGCATTGCTTTCACCTTACCGATTTTGGATCCAGCTTGTGTCTTCTTTCCTTTGGTCTTTGTAAATTGGCTGTACTTTCAAAATTTCTGAGATGCTTTACACTTGGTTTTCTTTTTGATCACTCTTCAATAGGTGTTTTGTCCTTTAGGGCAACTGAATAATGGTTGAGATAAACTGCTATGGACACGGCTTCTGCCCCAAACTGCTTGTCTAGGCCTGCGTCCTTTAGCATACATTTTGCCCTCTCCATTAGTGTACTTGTTTTCGTTCACTTACATCATTATACTCAGGTTAGGCAATGGTACACTGATGCTCTATTCCATATATTCTTAAATAATATTCCACCTCTTTATTTAGGTGTTCTGTACCATGATCAGATCTGTGTCTTGAGTCTGTGACCAGCTTAATTTTCTACATCATTTATAGTCTGCAATCCTCTTTGCTACTTCATCTCTGATGAAGAATACATGTGTCATTCTTGTGAAGTCATCTATGAATGTCAACGTATCTATCCACTTACTGACTTTACTTCCATTGGACCACAAACATCTAAATGTACCATTTAAAGGGGTTTTGTAGCTCTACTTTCTTATATGGGAAATGGCTGCCAACTTTGGTTCCCTAATATACAGCTCTCACATATGGGTTTCTTTGCGTCAATCAATGACATTCCTGTGACCATCCTGCTGCATAGCTTTTGTGCCTGTAGATATTAATGTCCCTCTTCTGTTTCGCACAATGCACTTGCCTTTAGAGAAGTGAACTCTATGACCACTCTGTTCAAGGAGGCTGATGGCTAGATGATGTGTTACCATATCTGGTACATAAAGCACATCTCAGATATCTGTGACTTTAATTCTTGATCCAACTTTCAAGCGGAATAGAATTGATCCAACCTTTGTAGCTACAAGCACTTGATTGCCAATCCCTTTGATTGTAATAGGGTCACATTTGGTTAACGTGGCAAACTTTATTTGACCATTTCTCATTTTATTCAAAATAGATTGGATAGATTCTTTAGACACAGAAAACACCATTATTTTTCAAAATATAGGATTAAGTTTACCCAGTATAACTAACACACATATACATGCCTGTTCACAACAGATTAAATTATATGAACTCTTAACTCTCTGTGCTAATAGTGGGGGTCATTCAGACCCGCTCGTGAGCGGCAGTACGCTCGCAAGCGGGTCGATGTTCCCCCACTGCGCATGACGGAGGGAGCTCCGTCGTGCGCATGCGCGAGACCCGGCGAGCGACGGGCTCTCCATCGCTCCGGGTCTCGCACCAAAGGGGGCGTGCTGTCGATGTTGATTGACAGCACGCCCTTTGGTGGGCGTGCCAGGGGAGTGCCTGCCAGATGGAGACGTTCTCATGGGAATGCCTACAGTCTCAAGCCGGCCCCACTGACATCACTAGTGATGTCAGTGGGAGTGATTTTGGCTCTGATAGAGCCAAAATCACTCCAGGGCTTGCGGCAGCGAGACCCTACCGCAGGGTCTCCGTCACAAGCCCGATGGTCGCGATGGTCAAGACCATCGCGACCATCATCATGGACGCTCGCTATAGCTGGGGGTGGTAACCCACAGCTATGCGAGCGTCCATGAGGACGCTCCAAAAAAAAGGTAGGAGGGCCCTGATTCAGAGCGAGCGCTCTGGTCAGAGCGTTCAGCTCTGAATCAGGCCCAGTGTCCATTACAACCTAATGCCCTGAGTTTTGCAAGCAAAAGTCAGACAGACAGAATTTGACAGTGGACGTAGCAATATAAGATTCCTGTGAGTTTGTGGTGTCAAATGCATGTCTATATGAAGAGTGTCATAAATTGAAGTAGTTCTTTCTAAAAATGTTCCGTAGTAGGATGTATGCAACAGGATTAGCGAAGGCACATCATCTTGATCACAGGACACTTAATAAACCAAAAGTACAACAGTCCATATGAGTCACCAGTCTTCTATCAAGTATAATGGTGCATACACACGATCAGATTTTTTCTTCAGATATGGACGATAACGATTTAAAAATCGTTCAGTCGTTCATATCTGATGAAAAATCGTTCATATCTGACATGCTTGAACGATGGACGATCAACGATGCGCGTTCCCGTTTGTCAGATAACGATATCTGACATCTGATGGGTTTGCAGTCAGACTTGGACGATTCCATTCATTTTAATGCAGGTAAAAATCGTTCAATCGTTCAAATCGTCCAAAACTTTGGTCAAATCGTCCAAATCGTTTAATCGTTCATCTGACAAATCTGACAAGTCTGACAAATCTGACCGTGTGTACGCTCCATAAATGTGTATCTTCCTCTTTTTCCCTCCGAGAGAAGAGAAAAATCAACCAATAAGTAAATGTGAATCCTTTTGCTGGGATAACAATATCCTTACTTACATGTAAATTTGAAATCTCTCTCAACTTTTCCAATTCATTAGTTTCACCTAGATGGACTTCTATGAAAGAATCCCGTTGTCCCTCAAAAACAATTTAGAAACAGGGATACTCCATAGTGTAATTCCACACAAAACCTTATTACATACATATAATTTCACAATAAAATGCCTGCGTACCAGAGGGGGCCTTCAGATCAAGGCAGATGATATCAACATATACACCAATGGGCTTTTGTTCCGGATAAAAAGACCATGTCCGTATAGTACCTCTCCAATCCAGTCCAGTCCCCAACAGGCTGCGGTCCTTATGGTCACAGTCACACTAACGCGTTTCGCCTTTATCAAAGTGATAAAGGCTAAAAGCCGAAACGAGTTAGTGTGACAGTTAGTGTATTTTTTTACTATTTTTCTCAAAAGTACAACAGTGCAGACTTTTTCACCAATAGGGTACACACTCACCCTCCCCTGCTGCAGAAGGTATGAAACAAAGAATACCGTGATGGTCTGGGGCTCTTGCTGTCAGCAACTTGCAGTGTTTGGTACCCTGAATCAGAAGGGACTACCACAGCATTTGCATCGCCATGTAATACTCTCTGGTCTTAATTGGTCAAGGGTTCACCCTACAGTAAGCTAATGAACCAAAACATACCTCCAGACTATGTCAGAACTATCTTCAAGGAAAACAATAGGCTTCAAATCCTAGAATGGCCAGCAGTCTCTCCAGACTTAAACCCCATGGAGCTGGTTTGTTACCAACTGTACAGCCTACAAGCGCAGCACATTTGTGGGAATAATTGATTTCCATTGTAGAAAGAAAGGCACAAGTGTGTTCAGCAATTAAATCTCGGCTACTTTGAGGTTTTAAACAATAAAATGTTACACATTTTCTCCAATTGTCTATTTATTCTATGCTGTAATTTCATAGTATATCGAGACATTAAACGGCTTTGATTTTATATAAATGTCCATAACTATGTAATGTAAAGTCCACATAAAAGTTGTCCTTTTCTTTCAAAATAGAACAGTGGAGAAGCTGGATCTTAGTAGGAGCTTGATGAGAATATAGTCATGTCAGAAGGCACTTAATGTACTCAGAGTGCAAATTGATATATATTGTATAATATATATATTTTTTTTTTTAGTTCAACTTATGAATTCCTAACGATCTCCGGCCAAGAGGCAGCCTGCTTATCTTAAGATGATGCAATGGACAGACAATACAGCCCCTAATCACAATGCTTTCAGACACAATTCTCTCTCGGTAAAGCATTATTGCAAATGTGCAGACTAATTTCTTTTTGCTGCACCACTAGTGAGTTACTGCTGTTAATCTTCTTTGAATTTCTATTTAGAAAGGTCATTTCTGCTAGGACTTGATCCAACCATGTGGCGACAGTAATATTTCACCTGCTGCATATGTTCAAAGTAGAGCACAAAGATTGTATTTTCCTTTTGCAAACAATATGTTCATGATATTGTTTTATGCAGAACTCTCTTTCCCTCAACACTTAAAGATGCTTTTACTGGGATGAGACCAAATTGCGATTTATAGAAAATGAACATAAAAAGGTTTGGAAGGGCTGCCATACAACTAGGATATCTAAAACAAAACATTGATATTAAGACATTCTTTCTTGTGTGGGGTGTTTATGTTCTTCCAGTCTAAGGGCTTACCTTCCCATCCAGTTGCTGGTGAAAATTTAAAGCAGCACCCACAGCCAATGTAAAGCACACAGAACTTTACGACTGCAGGTGGAGTTTCATATTTTACACCTGCAACCAAATGCATCATCAATAAAGCCCTAAGTGTGGATCCCTCCAGTTGCTCAATTTCTCTCAATTATATTCTTGTAATAAATTACCTTACTATATGCCATAGACAATTTAGACAAAGCTTCACTGGGGACAAGGATTGATGCGAATAATTATTACCTGTAATAGATCGGTGGTATATAAGTGGTAAATAAAAAATTAAATACTTGTTACAAGCAGATAAGCAATCTGTAACTGGCAAGCAAAATAACAGTTCATCACAGGTTATGAAGTTTGCCATGACTCAGAAGAAAAGGCTGGAGGATATCACAGCCTGACTAAGTTACCAAAATATTTGCATATATAGTAAATTCATGTTTTGGAAATATACAGCCAATGTTACCAATATATATTTATTTTAAATATTAATCTGTACGGCAAGCATAAAATCAACAAAGCTGTATAAAAAGGTGACATTATTAAAAATCTTTATTTTGGTTTGGTAAGTACAGGCAAGGTAATATTGCAGTCACAGTCATATGCATAAACAATGTACAACAGTTTTGAAAACTGAGTAACTGCACACAAGTGTCAAACATTCAACCATCTAAAGGAGGAAAATAAGTAGTATTGTATGTACAGATATTTTGCAGAAGAGGAAAATAAATGGTGTTTAAACATGAAACTACCAGAGCACTTTCCTAATAGTCCAACTCTGTGATAAAACGACATCACTGGGCAAACTTTGGCAGCCAAACCCACAGTACCATGACAAGGTGCTGGTAAAGTCTAATTATGATGGAAACAAGGGGAGGAATGCCATTATACAGTAAGTTTTAGATATTAACAGTTGTACAGACATCATTAATGTGAAGAATTTTCAAAGTTGTTAATCTTTATTCAACATTTTATTAACTGACAAAAATTACTGTCCACAAGAATGGCATTTTTTATTTGCAACTTTCAATGTAATTAACTGTTAAAACGTCCAAATTGGCAGAGGTATTACATTAAGCAACAATGCAAAACAAAACTCGGCAACTTTATGACAAAATATGCACTATTCCTGGACAGTATGAACTTTGAAATTAAATTGTGTATATAAAAAAAAAATAATCCTTTTTACAAAATGGAACTCTGTACATTTGCACCAGAGTCCAAGCCATTCTGAATGTGACGGGAGCTCACAGTTCTGTTGCCCTTTCCACTCCTTGGTTTCTCCTCCAGAGAGTCATGATTGGAGTCTGTGTCATTAGAATGGTGAGTGAGAGAGTTCTCACTTCCAGTAGGTGAGTCTACACTTTCATACCCAGTACTAAGCTGATTCATGTAGCTGCCTCCACCTCTACCAGTTCTCTCCTCTGAGTGGTTTGACAGCTTGCCCTCATTCACAGGAGACACAGGAAAGTCTTCTTCTGCACTACTGCCCTCCCTATAAAGCCCCACAGAGCTGTGAGTTCTCTTATGAGAAGAGCCACCATTGCTTGGTCCATTTGACACACGACTGCAATCCTTACTGGTAGATTCTCCTTCTTCTTTGGGCTCTGCAATTGTTCTGTTAGCAGAACTTTGAGACTGCTGCTGGAACTGAGATAGTTGCTGGCGGGATTCCTTTAGTTGCTGTTGAAGAACTAAGATAGTGCTTTGCATTCCCTCCACCTCCTCGTCTAGCTGAATGATGAAGTCATTTAGTTCTGTTAAATAAAATATAACCACATAATTAAAATAATGAAGCAAAACGGTAAACAGAAAACTAATGCACAGATATACACACTAAAATGCTGGGCTGGAGGAATTTTTAATTGCATACAGTTTTACAGAAAACACAGTTAGTGTAGAGTGCAGTGCCCTGTCCAATTTTGAAGGGGCAAAATGCAGCATGCCCTTTTAGCAGCTAGCCGTGAAAACAGTCTGCCCTGTGCCTTCCCCTCCCACTGGCTGTAGTGTCCCGTGGGTGGGAAAAGTTGTGGTGACAGATCTCCGGATGGGTAAAAAGATGTTGTGTGCATGCGCACGACATCTATTCACCGCGAGGGGAGAGCTTGGGGGAAGCCCAGCACCTTCATAAGTGCTGGGGACCCCCCTAAGTGTGTGAAATTGGGGAGGGGGGGGGGGGTGGAAGGAAGGTCACAAAGACATCCCCTCCCTGGTCAACAACACCTGCAGACTCTTCTCACATCCTCAATGCCCTCCCCTGCCCGCAGTCTAGCAGGAACACTACACAGCACTTACCTTAACATGTCAGGAAGATTGTGTTGACAAGGGTATATCTAGTCAAAAATTTTACCTTAACACATTTGTTGGAACTGTGAACGACTGAGCTACAAAACATTCTGGTCATACTGTATAAATTCCTGTATGCCTTTCGAACAGCACAAAAACACTCACTGACTAGTTAACTTGCATTTTTTGCTTTCTTAAATCAGCATTACCACAATTGGGATCTGCATGCAGTGTCACAGAATGTTAACACAGAATGCAGACAGCGAAAAGTTGAATGCAGACAAAGTAGAAATGTGATTTAAGGGGGAAAATACAATTATTTTAGCCTGCGGCTCTGAATAATGGGTGCCTGACGGAGCAATGCAATTGTTGCTAGAAATTTGCAATAAGTCCTGGTTTTAGTCACCCAAACTGCTGTTCTATACTGCTAAACCCGGTCTAATCAGACATGACAATTAATGGGCATCCAAAAACATTTGAATTGCAACATTTGTCGCCCATTAATTAGTGAGCCTTAAATAACAATGGTTATCGCCTCCTAAATGTTGTAAAGCATCATGTTTAAAGTTCTAATGCAGACCATGTACAAATGCTTTAAAATCACAATACAACAGTCTCGGCATTCTGGGCACATACTCAGTATCAACATTCTGGTTGTCGACTAACTGCATCTTCCACAATTGCATTAGATCAAGTGTATTCAACATATGGCCCTCTAGCAGCTGTGGAACTAATGCTAGCATGCCCTGCCACAGTACCGCAGCAGCTGGAAGGTCGCATGTGGAATACCTCTGCACTAGATGGCAGATTCAATGTTAGGCGATTCCAATGTCTAAGGCAAATGTGACATGAATAGAGCAAATGTTCCAATAGCTTGCACTGGGTTCACAGATCTCTATGGCTATGATACAATTAAACATATGATTCTATATAAACATGGAGAATCAATGGCTATACACTGTCACTCTTTCCCCCCTCATTTTCTGAATGGATAACAAAATCTGTTTTGGTGCTGTGGAAACAGAAGATAAATATCACTGACCCTCAGCTCATTAATTTTGTGTTCACTCCGTTCAGAATGTAAAGGAAGAAAAAGAAAGAAAGAAAGAAAAAAAAAAAAAGACACTGATAGTGTCAGCAATTATTTACATGTAAGGAACAAGTATAAGATCAATGCCACCCAGAAAAATGATATGGGTAGATTTACTATTTCTTAAGTGTAACCACAAAAAGTAAATCAGATCGAAGACGTTTAATGGGGGCGATTCAATTGATAGTGCCGGCGGCTGTCGGTGCCCGACACAGCAACTCGGACGCAAACAGTCGCTGGCATTGGCATTACTACTCGCCCCCTCTTGTGAAGTCGAGCAGAAATGTGCAATAAGTCCTGATTTTGGCCACCCCAACCAGGACTTTAGACTGGTTTAGCCATTTTACGCGACTAACCGGGTCTAATAAGGCGCTACAAGCGCAATCATTAATGGGCGACCAAAAATAATTGAATTGCAACATTGGGCAATCATTAGAACGCCAAAACAATAAAACAAAATTGAATTGCCTCTAATGTGTTAATCACAGGTATACATGAAGCATGTAAGCAATCACCTAGTAAGCATTAGAAGCAACACTAGCCATTTCACTGGATGCCAAACTTTTGCATAAAAGGTATCTCAAAAAGAAACAGATGGGAAAATTGCCCCATGACACAGAAAAGGGACATTTTCTTCTGCACAAGACAGGAGAACTAATAATCAAACTAAAATAAAGCTATACTATTCATGCTTTTTATTAAAAAAAAACAAAAAACACAGAAAACACACAGGGATTTGGATTTATAAAACCCATTTGTAAACACGACCCTTACCATCCTGACTGCTTTTAAGTTCCTCACTATATTTCTTCTGCAAAGCCAACTCTGCCTCAAGTTGAGCAATACGACCCTGGGACAACTGCCTCCCCAGCTCCTGATTCTCCTGGATAAGCATTCGACACTTCGCCATTAATTTTTTGCCTGTTTGGCTGCAAAGGAAAAAGTTAGCTGTCAAAACATGAAGATATTACCTTGCATATGTTGCTGCACCTTAGCCAAGGCTTCCAGCATTATTATTAGCTTTTTAATTTTAAACACAAAATGTATCTTCTCATTAAAACCACGTGGCACATCCCGCTGCTTACAGTTATCCAAATGTTCCTCCAGAGTCTGGTCTCATTTATTGCTGCTTTGGAATTTGGAACTTTGTGGAGTTCCAGCGTGCAACCTTGTAAACTACAAAGGGAAGGAAACTGACCAAAGCTAAATGCATGAAAGAAAACAAGGTCTATAAAAAAGGTTTATGGCTTTATAAGAAAATCTCAGGACATAAGCACACTCTTTTGTAAAGAGATAAATGCCAACACAGTCAGACTAAAATTACTCAAACAGCAAAATATTCTTATAACAGATAATGATGCTATTAAAATTTCCCACATTAATGTTTTACAGTGCGTTTTTGTACAGTCAGATCTTTGGTGTTTTTAGAATGTATATTCATCGATGAGGCAAGAATTTATCATCTTTGATTTCTGATATTCGTTTGTCATCAAACTAGCCGGACACAATTAACTTTCCTTGTTCTGATAATTACAATGTAGATTAAACATTCTGCATTTAAACTATTTTAGCTTAAAAAGGGTGCAAATTGTAACTGAGGAGACCTCCTAAGTATTGTTCTACAGACAGAAGTTGAAGAGAGTGCTTTTTCCGATCTGTGCAGACCACCTAGTTTCCAACTCCAGACAACCTTTTTGTGGCTTTGAGGGGTAGTTATCCCAAAAATGGCAACTTTTGATATTCTAATGCTGTAGACACTAACAATGACTTAATTTTCAGGTGAATATCTTTAAAATCAGGCATGTTTTGTTAAACTGCAGAAAGTATATGAACTTTCTGGCCATACAAATGATGTTCCAAACTTTCTATATAAAAGATAAGACTATCAGGCAACCACCGCAGTAATAAATGATCACAGGTGTTACTGTAAACCTGACTTGCGTAATAACTATTCAAATAAAATTCTCAATGTTGATTCCTCAGATTTACTGCAAATGTGAGGTCCATATACCCAAGGCCTCAAAAAACAATATTCCTATGTAAACTTTCTATGATTTAAAGGGGTGCTGTCCAAATCTCTCAAAAAGCTACACTCATCTTTTAAATACATGCTGATTGGTGAGTGCTCACTAAAAATCTGAGCATAAACAATAGCTATAGGGATCACAATAAAGCACTGAACCGTACACAGCTACATTTTGACAATATGTGAAGCAAGCTTTTCAGGAGTGCTGACTACCTCCTGTTAGCAGTAAATGTGTGACTCAGTGATTCTTTAAGAGGGGAAAAAACAAAACCAAGAAAAAAAAAAAAAAAACACAACACCCCACAACCTACACAAAGGACTGGGGTAAATGTAATAGCCTGCGGACTGCAGGTATCCGAGTTCCATGCGAGACCGCCTGTTATTTTAAATAGTCATTTAAAAAGGCAAAACCAGGTTGATTTTGCCTTTTAAATTCCTGCTACTTTAAAACATCGGGGCAGTCTCACACGGAACTCGCCGATGCCTGCAGTCTTTTAGATTTAACCCTGTGACTGATTGTCAATTTGAGTAAATCAGTGAAATCAAATAACTGCTTTAGAAAAAAAAGGGACACGCCTAGTGAAACAACATTGTATACAATACGTCTCCAGTACCGGCTGTGACTGGGAATCTCCTTTGCGTAGCTGGTAAAATAGTGTCACAATATAATCGACACCGTCTTTGCAGAGGCATATTTCAACAAATCCATGCAATGCAAAGTGTATTTCATGCTTATCCGTGTCTCATTTTAGATACTAAAAAAATCTAATCACAACTGTAATAATGCATATAAACACAATGGGAGAAAGAAAAATTCAATGCGATGGATGTGATGTCCCATTCCAGAACAGCACATCATGTTCACCGGCACCCCATAGAATTCTGAAGAAAAACTTGCAATGTTGGCACTACCGTATACGGGCGAAATGTGTGCAACAATGCCCGTCTGGTTTTCACACCGAATTGAATTTCCCCAAATTAAATACATGTAGGGGTCGCCAACCACAAACATCCTTGTATCAGTTATTTTTACTGAATTACGGGACCGATTCAGAGAGGTACGTTTATTTGATGTTAACGCACCTCTCCAATGTTTGACAGTCTGACATACTGAGTGTGCAGAACTTCAAAGAGTTGATCCGATGGCTGCGCTTTCATATGCAGCATCGATTCGGAGGCAGGCCATGGGGGACTTTTCAAATAATGTGGCTTTTGCAGAATTTTGCACAGCTACTGCACAAAAAGACAGCGACTGCATGAATAATGTCCATCTCTGAATCAGCCCCTATGTACGGATATGTTGGAAAAGGCTCTTGGAAGTTTTTAGCCCTATCTACTATTTGGGTGAATGAGCCACAGACAAATAGTCCATTATTTATGATGCTTATGTTCAATCAAAACCATATTGCCAAAGTTGGACAAGTCAAAAATAAGCTCTCTACATTATGTAGCTTAAATCTATAGTAATTTCTACAAATTTTAACTGGACTTGTTTAGGTTATGACTCCGCAATTTAACAATCGAGTCTGATATTTTTAATTTATCAAGAGACACAGAGGGGTATTAAATATGAAACGTTGACTTCACTGTCGAAGTTTACGTTTCATATCGGAGTTTTTACCTGCGTTAAAGTATCGGGCGCGCTCCCGCTTATACCCGTATTCAATATAAAATTAACGAAAACGGGAAACTCCGAAGTTGGATTTGCGTAAAGTTACGAATTTTTCCTTAAAAAAAATTGTAAGACCCCCCCTAAAGTAGTAAAAACATGGGGGAACACTATGGGTACCCCCGTTTTAGCCTTTAATTGAAAGTTGGGGATTTAAATAGCCGCAGCAGGTGTTTTTTTCCCGACATTGAGGAAGTGATGCAGAAGAGCACTTAGGTTATTTTTTTCATTTTTTTAAGTGGTCCCATCAAATTTGGGGTACATGAAAATGGGGACTAGCATATTTTGATGTCCCTAGAGTAAGTTTTTAAAAATTCTGCATTTGTGCACCTGCCGTTATAATTCTATTCTAGAAAACACCTGCCGCATACTTGCAGAATAGCCCTGAACCTATTTCCCTATTGTTAAACAATTTTTTCCCTTTTTTTTTTCACCCCAATTTTTAAATTCATTTTTTGGGGTGTCCCTATTTTTTTTTTTTTTAACAGTTCTTTTTTAAATGTCATTCCCAGGGGTGCACCCCTAAACCCCAATTCTGCACTTTTTTTCAACACCTATTCAATGGTGAAAAGTTATCCCCGTTTTTTATCAGACTTGTCAAAACTGCGATAATACTTCGATAATGACGTCAAAACTGCGATATTAACGCAAAAACTATGTTATCGCTCACATACTGAATACCCGACAGTCACGTACATTAACAAACACAGTATTATACAAATGACAATCCTATAAACTACCTTAATATGCTACTATACATCCATACTCATAATGACAGTCTGCATCTATACCCGCTAGTGACTCCTTACCACAGAGTTTTTCCCCTCCGCAGCGATTTACCAATAGCAAGGGCAAAACATTTCCCTGGCATAGTGTTAGGATGCACTGTGCTATAGTGTCACCATGGACATGCCAGTCTAGCACTACAAGTATAAAATGTACTACCAAAAATAAATAAATCCCAAACTTACTTTTTTTTTTGGCTAACACCATTAACCAGGTTATCTTGCTCCATATACAAGAATGAGATCTGGTATGCCATAAATAAAATAGTTAGGCAATAACTCCATTATTTATGTGTGCAGTCAGTTGCATTAATTGGGCATTTATATTCAGCTCAAGGACCAAATGACCAGTTGTGGGTAACTACAGCTTGTGTGCTTGACAGCAACAGCTCCACCTTTAATCTAGACCATTGTGCCAGAGTGACATGCAATTTCAATGGTACAGTACAGTAATCACACTGCCTCTGTCCTGAGAAATCCGCTCTTTAGTGCAATGCAATTGTAGGACAAGTATAGTTAAAAATACAGAAAACTATAAAAGGGGTTAGATAGCAAAGCTAACATTGAAACCAAATTAACATATCAAGAGACAGATGTCCTTATTGAAACTGATAAATACATCTACAGCACTTTAATACTACCACTCCTACATTACTTTAATAAAGCCTATTGAATGCCAAAAAATAAAAAAAAACTGCTGACCTGTAAAGCTTTGGGGCGAGTTTTCTGTATTACAGTACCTTCAATTTCTATGCAAACTTTCACATTGCCACCTTGGAAATTAATGTTGCAGGCTTTTCCCACAAAACCCATATTTTACATTACCGTCTACTGTATATACAAAGCACAAAACAGAATAGTGAAACATAACAGGCCATTTACACTGATAGAAGAACAAATGGAAAAACCTGCAGCTCAAAAATTAAACTAAAAGTTGGTTGTCCAATAGCGGCGTCAATATTGAGGTGTCTTTTACCTAACAAAAAAGGTTTTTGCTATTAAGAGGTTGTGCGATTTTCAGGTTACCCATAATTTTATGTACTGCTGGGTCACAAATCCATGCACAGAACAGAATTTGAGGTGCCTTACTTGGCTGGGAGACCCCAGCACTTCATTTCCTGTTTGGTACCCCATGCACATACAACCCTAAGTGTCCAGTTGCCAATAAGTTAAAATGTGTTCTCAGCTCTCCTGACAATTGCAGATCCTTAAAAAGGCACATGAAAAAATGTTATAAAATTCTTGTAAGACAATTCGGCCTTTTGCTAAAAGCATGACAGCTTCACTACATCGAAATATTGGAAGCCCCATCCTTACATAAATCAAGATAGCACTGTAGCTGGAGCAGACAATTTGGCCTCAAAGACACACATTTAGTGACTAGATAGATGGCATTTTAACCACTAGAAACCAGTACCACTGTAAATTCAATAATATGCACAGACGAGGAATGGCAAGCCCACTTTAATTGCACTTCTTTGATATCCCAGGCTTAAATAAAAAGCTATTTCTAAACCATCCCGACATGTGCCCAATGTAAATCACTAGAAATCTCAATTCACTTAAAACAAAGTCTCCTCCAAGGATATGATGGACAGAAGTGTAAAACTGTATCAACAGGGTATAGGTGATAGTATATTTAACTTATGTATTAAAATAGGGTCATTTGAGAAGACATTTTCAAATGTTGTTTAAAAGGAAGGAGAGAAGGGGAGAGGTGAGACACACTTCAAGGACATGAATAGTGTATAACACATATGAATAAACAACTTTCACATACTTGGTGTACAGATACTATTTCAGTTTTATATATACACACATGGCAGTACCCATACACATCCTTCCACTCATTAAAGCTTACTCTACCCACCATGCACAACTTACTTGATTCAACAGGACAGATTTTTCCAATTTGTTTTCTACAGGAGAAAGTTGTTAAACCTTCTGACAGTTCTTTTAATCCAGTTTTGTTGTTACACAAGGTAATTTGCATCTAACAAATGATGTGGCATTTATCGCTTTACAAAGGATTGCACAAGCAGCACCTCACTTGGCACAATTCCTCAACAAAGTGCTGGCTAAAGTAAAAAGCTAAATATTGATCAGAGAATAGGAAATACAGTGCATCCCATTATTTTAGCTGTAAAGAAAATACCAAACAGAATATTAAGCTTCATTTTTTCATGTATGCAAGACCGTGGTTAATCAGCTCAAATGAATGCAGTTTGTGGCACACCACATGCACATGAGGAGTTTGCATTGTACACACACTCATGCAACATTTACTTAATACATGCCTTAGCAGTTTTATTTTATTTAGAGTCAGACACAACTTTACTTTTGCTGCCCTTGGAGACACCACTCTACTTTAGCTTTGGGTAAAATTGTATATAGAGAGCAATATTTACTACAGCGCTAAAGGGTGGTCTGATGAACACAAAAAAACCCATAGGGAAGAAAAAAATAGGAATGTATACAGTAATAGTATAATAAGGGCATGTACAAACAAAATTAATGTCATCTCTAGGTGAAGAATCTCCTTATAGACAACCCAACCACAGCAGTTATGTTTTTGGTGAAGTTTACAATGTTAATAGTGGAATTGGTATTTACCCGACAGTATTTGAAGCCTCCGATTGTCCCACTGTGGTTTCCTTATCATAGATTTAGATAGGCTTAGCTACTAGAATTAACCTAATTCTTACACCGCAAAGGGATCTACCCATTTAAATCCAATGAACTGCAGGCTAGAATTGGGCCTTTAGAAGCTTCACAGACCACATAGATCATACCAACTGTGTATCGTATTTGTTATGCTGGGCTTACACTGTCAGAAAAAATGCCTGTCATACCGACAGACATTTTATCTGGCAGCCTAACACCCTGTGAGATATATATGTGTATGCCCGCGTTATCTGCAGTGTATTGGCCAAGATTTCTGTGCTCCTCCCCTGGGGAGGAGACATTTCCCCGTTACTATCCTGTGAAGGAACAGGGGAAATGTCTGTCGGTCGGCCACGCTGGGCATACACTGTCCAACGTGGCAGACATTTAACTTACAAAATATTGCATCGGATTGACATGCTGGTTGATCTGGCATGCCCGACCAATTGATATTTTAGCATCGATCGGCAGCACTCAGTAAAATTATCGGGGTGATCCACCGATATCAGGCATATAGCCCTGAAATGTATAGTGTATACCCAGCATAACAAGATTCATTCATAACACAGTAAATCTACCAAACATAAGCTTTAACATTGTGGGTGGAGTACTTTTATAACGTTGTGATTTAGATTTGTCAGAAAGCTGTAAATCTCCCATATGGTATGACAAGATCACAATACATCTAAACTTCCAATAGGTTCTAAAGTATTGTGATCATCATCAATGGAATAAAAAAAAAAAAAGTACAATTTATTGTAGAAAACGATCACATATTTGACTTTTAAATGTATGCATACTTTTTTTCACTATGATCAAAATTTTCTTATTTACTTAATAGAACACAACCAGATACTAATGTATTTACTGTTCATGAGGAACAAATGTAGGTCTATGAAACATTTTAGTTAAAAATAGATTTTGCAACTGCCCTTTTTTGTTTGTTAATTTACTCTGACAACAAACAAAATCTATTTTTAAAGCATATTCGGTCAGGACTACACAAATCCCAGTGGCCAGTACCACTTGAAAATGCATCCCAGCAATTGGAGTCCCCTGGCTCTTTGTTCTCCTCCTTTCTCCTGCAGCAGACACGATCAAAGCCCACTCTCCAGTGTGCCTGCCAGGACCCCATAGAATAAGATCTGGTATTAGACACAGTACTCAGTGCTGTGCAGCATTATACCTGTCCATTATAATTATTCCTGCAAAGAGATCAGGGGTAGAGGTGCATTTTCTGGTGATACAGACTAGTGAGTAATGCTTTATTTGGGGGGACACTGGTGGGTGTACAGCCATGGCCAAAAGTTTTCAGAATGACACAAGTAGTGGTTTTCACAAAGTTTGCTGCTTCAGTGTTTTTAGACCTTTTTGTCAGATGTTACTATGGTATACTGAAGTAAAATTACAAGCACTTCATAAGTGTCAAAGGCTTTTATTGAAAATTACATTATGTTTATGCAAAGAGTCAATATTTGCAGTGTTGACCCTTCTTTTTCAAGACCTCTGCAATTCGCCCTGGCATGCTGTCAATCAATTTCTGGGCCACATACTGACTGATGGCTGCCCATTCTTGCCTAATAAATGCTTGGAGTTTGTCAGAATTTGTGGGTTTTTGTTTGTCACCCACCTCCTGAGGATTGACCACAAGTTCTCAATGGGTGTAAGGTCTGGGGAGTTTCTTGGCCATGAACTCAAAATTTCGATGTTTTGTTCCCCGAGCCACTTAGTTATCACTTTTGCCTTATGGCAAGGAGCTTCATCATGCTGGAAAAGGCATTGTTCATCACCAAACTGTTCTTGGATGGTTGGGAAAAGTTGCTCTTGGAGGATGTTTTGGTACCATTCTTTCTTCATGGCTGTGTTCTTAGGCAAAATTGTGAGTGATCCCACTCCCTTGGCCGAGAAGCAACCCCGCACATGAATGGTCTCAGGATGCTTTAATGTTGGCATGACACTGCACGAAGACTTTTGGAGGATAGCCTGGTGTCAAGAAGGGCAGCAAAGAAGCCACTTCTCTCCAGAAAAAACATCAGGGACAGACTGATATTCTGCAAAAGATACAGGGATTGGACTGCTGAGGACTGGGGTAAAGTTATTTTCTCTGATGAGTCCCCTATCAGATTGTTTGGGGAATGTGGAAAAACACTTGTCTGGAGAAGGAAAGGTGAGCGCTACCATCAGTCCTGTGTCATGCCAACAGTTAAGGCACCCTGAGACCATTCATGTGTGGGGTTGCTTCTCAGCCAAGGGAGTGGGTTCACTCACAATTTTGCCTAAGAACACAGCCATGAATAATGAATGGTACCAAAACGTCCTCCAAGAGCAACTTCTACCAACCATCCAAGAACAGTTTGGGAATGAACAATGCCTTTTCCAGCACAATGAATCACATTGCTATAAGGCAAAAGTGATAACTAACTGGCTCGGGGAGCAAAACATCAAAATTTTAAGTCCATGGCCAGAAAACTCCCCAGACCTTAATCCCTTTGAGAATTAGGTGTCAATCCTCAAGAGGCGGGTGGACAAACAAAAACCCACAAATTCTGACAAACTCCAAGCATTGATTAGGCAAGAATGGGTGGCCAGTCAGTTAGTATGTGGCCCATAAACTTAATGTAATGGTCAATAAAAGCCTTTGACACTTATGAAATGCTTGTAATTTTACTTCAGTATACCATAGTAACATCTGACAAAAGGGTCTAAAAATACTGAAGCAGCAAACTTTGTGAAAACCAATACTTGTGTCATTCTCAAAACTTTTGGCCATGGCTGTAGTTATTTTGTGGGGAATCAAAGAGGCTCAGACTTGTGGAATTATGGGTGGAGCACAATACAATGTATAGGCTGACTACAGGTAGGTTTGATGTGCTATAAAATTGTGTTGGGCAATGTTATTTTATGCTGGTCATTTGGGTTGCATACAAAACAATACAATCATTAGATAAATTACTTTTTGGTCATCGCAAGGTACATTGTTACCGCCTTACAATTTACATAACTTCAACCCTAGTCTCTTTGTAAATTTCACATTTTTAATTATAAAATTGCTGGCTCCTAACTTTTGCTTAACTTTTTTGTCGCCTCTATTACATTATCTAACAACAATCAGAGTTCATTCTAGCACCCTCACCTGTCACGTGCAGTTCCTGTTCCCTGCCTGGGGTGTCACTCTCTGATCTTTATCTCAGCAGTTTTGTGTATCAGCTGAGTGCACTAGAAGCACCAGAGAGCAACACTCCAGGCAGAAAACAAACTGCACGAGTTGACAGATGAGGGTGCTAGACTGAACACTACAATCATCTAATCCCATCCAAAGCCACGCTTAATGTGTAGGTAACAAAGGAAGGTTAAAACAGGAATAATTGATCCCTGTGATTAAATAAATGAAAAATTGATTAAGTGCAACAAAGGACGCAGTATGTTTTTTTTTTAAGCAGTCCGATCCGTCCTGTGTTTCCAGTATACAAATAGATAATAGGGATCCATGATTCCTAATGAAAGTTCTGTTCAAGATTCATTTGCTTTTTTTTTTTTTTTTTTTTTAACCTGGTTGTTAAGGTTCAGTTGCTCTTAACAGGGTTAAAAAAAAAAAAAAAAGGTACCTCAGAATGGCCATAGACCCTTGCTTATACATACCCTGCAAGATCTTGTTCATGTGCACTAACAAAAGTAGCCTGTCACTGATCCACGTTAAGCTATTCAGAATCATATGGACTCTTCATTGCATAAGAGAGTGTCACACACCAAATAGATCACCAGCGATACGCAGATCCCAGGGCAGTTAATCAGGGCTCTGTCAGTTCTAGTATGCAACTCAATAAAGTCCATCTTAAAAAGGGCAAAAGAGTGGAAGGGAGATTGTAATCAGGAGACCCAATAAACCACCATTATCTTTATTTTGTGGTGGGCGGTAAAAGAAATGGAGGTACCCCGGGAGAACTGGCAGCATGGAGAAGCCCCTGGGGCCTATATAAAGATGCAGCAAGTTAGGAAATTATTTTCCTATGTAAAAAAACAGCTTTAAATGGCTCAACAGAAATCAGTAGAAATATATCCATCTTGTGCACATTATACAATAGGATAAAATGGAGGTCACAGAAATCAAGCTTATATGTGAAAGAAATGTAATTGAAGAGGGAAGAAAAACATTCCACGTAATTTATACTTAAAAGCGATGGTCTTTGCTGAAAAACTCAAACAAATTCTACTTCATTCTTTATAAAAAAAATACAGAAAACCTTTTAAAATTGCAACCAGACTTGAAGTTCAAAATCTGCAAGTGTGTTGTACCAAGAAAAAAAAATGTATTGCAAGTGCTCAAAGGCTCCTGCACCTGGGCAAGATATTTAAGTAAACAGGTTTAATAATCCTATCAACCCGCTTACCTGATTGTCCAAATAAGAATTTAATTTTTTTAGAATGTATTCAAAATGTGCAATATAACCTATATTTTTATAGCCATTTTTCATACAAGAATAAAAAACAAAAAAAACCTTAATCCAGGTAGAGCCTAAGAAAAGAAAGCAACTGGTTATACAAACACAAACCAAAAACATTGGACTTCAGAAGTCTTAGTCCTTCACAGAAGACATTAGATTAAATCATAAAGTAAGGTGTCTAGGCAACTTAGAAATTAAATTTTTGCATAATTGCAATTGTATAATAATTTTATGCCCATTTTCCTAGTGGCATCCAAGGGAACTAAATATTAATCCTTTAAAAATATGGCTAATATGGGAATCTAAAATTCTTAAAATGCAAGTGTCTTTCTTGACCAAAATTAATGCAGAAAAACACAATACAAAAAGCAAAATTAAAAACAGGCAAACAAGCAAAAACTATGTAGAGCCATATACCAGCAAGCCTGACAAATAAGTTCATGGCATGCTCTTTTGCCATTATTACAGCTAGCCTTGCAACAGGCTAGTCGCAGAACAATTTTATTCCTGTGCCAAAGTCAGTTCCATGGAGGTGAGTAACACACCTTCATTCAATATGGATAATGTGTTTTTTGATGGAGGTCCATTAGATTACCAATCATCAGAGAAGTGTGCTTGAAACTAAATTCCAGCAGTTCACTAGCATTACATAGTTGCTAGCCAAAAGCATGCACTACTCTGGTGTGACTGATCAACATTACGCGCCCAAGGAAGCCCCCCATTAAAAACAAAAATCACCTTAGTTTGAGATTGGGCCCAGCAGTTCATTGAACAATCATGAAATGAAGTCCAGAGTCTTATTTGAAAATACAGACTAAAATGTCTATAAGTCACTAGGCTGAATGTAAGGAGCAATGAACATTCCACCTGTTACACTTTACGGGAATTTTACATGTTCAATTTCATGATTTATGGCAAAAGGAAAAAAAACAACACTAAGTTCTCTCCTCCATATATGGCTGCTGACAATGTGCCAGACTAAAGACTTCCTTTTTCTCCCTGTATTTTCTTCAATCAGAACCATTTTTTGCAAGTGTCTAAGTGTTCTAGAAATGGGGACACTGCTGGATGCGGCCACTTCTTCGGAATAGTCCGACGCGCTCAGGCCTCTGAAGCAAATGAGGGGAGGAAAATAAAAAGCTGAAATACAAGGTTCATCTGATAAGTTTTACATTAAGCATTATAAGCTGGACAATGTAAGAAAGTGGCTTTTTGGCTCACAAGAGTCTGAGTCTTGGTGTGCAAAACGAGTACTTGGCCATCCCACCATAGCATTCTCGCAGTGGGACTGTCAGGGAAGTCTTGACTGGGGAGTATTTGGTTTGTTTACCTATCAGGCGTAAATTTCCAGGCACTCAGTTCATTTTGGGCTTGTTCCAGTTTGTCTTTAGTCTGTTCCAGTTCACCTTTCATTTTGAGGAAAAACAAGTTGATGGCTGGGTCAACCATAGTAGTTCTCAGCTGGGCAACACTTGGCTGCTGGACTTGCTTGAGGTGTTGAATTTGGTTCTGCACAGAGGACCCAAAAGCACAATTACTAGCATGCTAGGACGGCACACAGTAGTTTTTGTTGTAGTAGAAAGTATAAAATGTAAGTAACACAAGGCTTTATGTTGCATAGTGACCAGTTGGTGACCACTGTAAAATCACAATGCTTTCAAGGGACAAGTCTGCATTTTTGTTTCCCTGAACTGCACCAGGAAGCAAATCTAGCTATTTTGCAGGGCCAGGGCACATTAGCCATATCCTATTTTACACACAAAATTACATTTAAAAAAAGTGCAAACAAAACACACACCAAGGGGGAGATTTATCCAACTTTCTAAAGTGGAGGTATTGCCCATAGCAACCATTCAGAATCTATCCATAATTTTATAAAACACACTAAATGATAGGTAGACTATGAATGGTTGCTATGGGAAACACCTCTACTTGTCAGTTTACAAAGGTTCGATAAATCTCCCCTTAATAGTGGAAGCTATGTTAGTCTACTAGGCAGGAGGATTCTGCAAGTCTGAGGCATTAATCAGTCATACCCATTGAAGGTGGAACACAAGCAAATCTTTAGACATGTTCTAGAGCAAAGGGGCACTTTGTGGTTTAGAACCCAATTGTAAGCCAGCATAGCATGTGTAAGCCATTAGATATATGATTATAAAGTACAATAAAGGATATGTCATATACAAATTAAGTAGAAATTACTACTAAAAGTGTTTAAATAGGGGCAATAAATTATAATACATTAGTTGGTAGTACAAAAATTTGCAGATGCTTATGTGGGATACACCCCAAGTTAAGACGCCATGACCTACAAGGTGAACTTAATGTATATTGCTTATCCTTAAAGTTAACAGACTAATCTTAATAAAAACACTTTACTCAGCGCATGCCATCTTATCAGTCAAAGTGGGGTATTTAATTGTTGGCTGGGCACCCAATGGAGCTATTCAATTACTGCTCCATCTGGGCACAGATGCCGCAGACGCCCAGATTTCTGCTTGCACCCTCATGTGGTGGCGAGCAGAAATCTGCAAAAAAGTCTGCCATTTGGGCACACTAACCAGGACTTCAGATGTGTTTAGCCGTTTTATGCAACTAAACCTGGTACATTTGGGTCAGTCAGGCACCCATTACTTATGGGAGTGAACAAAACAATTAAATTCACCCCAAAGTCTTCAACACATACTAAATAAACTTGGACAATTATATTACACTGTGTGCAGCTATGTACGCTGTTTGTGTTCAGACATTCCTCCTAATAAATTACTAGAAAATATTCCCAATCCTTTAGCTTTTTTCATTTCCAAAACACGACAGCAGGTCATATCAGAAGACGATGCAGTTATAACTTTTACATGCATAAACATCTCACACGTTCTTGTAATATTATATAGAATTAACATTTTCAAAGGCTAATCTCCACTTTAACCAATTAAGTATTCAATATAATTAAAGCTATATGTAACCGTTCTAAATTAAGTTGCTCATTAGTGATAGTTATTATTACAGATTATTAGTTGCTTATGCATGTATGTGGTTTTTGTAGTAAATCCACAAACATATTAGGCAAAATGGACTTTTATAAATGTAGCCACAAGACGCAACTGAATGCAGTGTTCTCCCCAGAAAATGTTTCAGCCGGGGGGCATCAGGAAGTAGTCGGGTGGGGGCCTTAATAATAGCAATAATAAAATGTTTTAAAACCTGACCTTATAATGATTTAAACTTTGAATATATAAAATGTTATTTCTTCTCCTTTTCTTATTAGAGGCCCAGTCGTCTGATTATGAAAAAACTGCAAAGTCTGTAGGATCTGGTCCTTTTTTATACAGCTCCCAGATACTGTCCCCACTTTCAGGCTCCCAATGTGCCGGGTGGTGCACCTGCAATAAACATCCTGGGGAGAACACTGTGAATGTGTCATCTGTGCAACCATGTCCTAATGGTGACCTCATTGTCTTAATTCTGGCTTTAGACTACAGCAGAGGTTCCCACACTCAGTCCTCAAGGCACCCTAATGGTCTAGGTGTTAAGGGTAACCATGCTTTGGCACAGGTGACTTAATTAGTATAACAGTCTTTTGAATTAACATCTGTGCTCAATCATGGATATCCTTAAAACCTGCAACGTTAGGGCGCCTTGAGGACAGAGTTTGGGAACCACTGGACTACAGTGTTTAAAAATGAAAACTGTATGCAGATTATGTAGAAGGGCCAGGGACCTCCACATTACACAGTGATCTCACAGATCGCTAACTGTTGCCACACAGCATTTCCCAATTTATGAGCATAACAAACAACTGCAGGACACTTTAATCACGTACCCTGGGCTATTTATATAAAAAAAATACATATTGTATATAATATGTACTTAATAATTTGAATCAGAAATGTAGAAAACATGGAAGTCTCACTAACCGTGCATTCCTGCATCTCCTGCTCTTTTGTGGCCAATCTCATTACTAGTATGTTCTCCCTTCGAGCAGACTCTTGTTGTTGCTGCTTTAGCTTTTCTTCAGATTCCCGAAGTCCAGTCACATCATTAGCTGAAGACAGATTGTAAATATTACACCAGAGAAATCACTTATGAAAGTACCAGTCGAACTGGAATGAAAAAATAAATAAAATGCCTAGCCAGTGTAAAGCCTAACTTTAGTGTAGTTATGAGCACATAACATTCTGGTAATAAATAGTTTTCAGAACTCTCACACTTGCATTTCCTAACTGGCCATACAGCATTGCTGTCAGTGTCCACATACAAGGTAGCAGACTGTTTAGGGCATGTGGGATGTTTTACACCACAATATTAACTTTATTGTGATAATGTAAAAAAACATAGATTGAACATGGTGTACAGCATAGGCCGCAATAGGCTTTTAATTTCGGTCAATCGTAAAACTGCAATAACGCGCCCCAGTGAAATTTTGAGACAAGTCATCCATTTGAGAGCACAGACCAGATTGTTTTTTAATCCAAATGGCCCATGGGATAACCCGATTCTACAGGGAAGCCGCTCCAACAGCTAATTTGCTGTGTGCCCAGTGCTGCCTAACACTGCTCATTTGGGCAATAATCCTAATATTCTAGCCCCAAATCTTTAAATGTGATACATTTAAACTCAACAACTCTGTACAGATTTTAATTTGACATTATTTAAAAAAAATATATAGTGATGTGTGTACACCACCTTTAGCAGCAATCATTTTCTGTATGAGTTTATTAGTCTTTTACAATGTATTTGAAGAATCTTGGCAAGCTCTTCATTTTTAGGGAATTGGTTTATGCACCATTCTCTGAAGAACCCCCACAGAATCTGAATGGTGTTTAACGCAACCTCGACTAGGAAGCTACAAAACCATAATTTTTTTTTTTCAAACTAGATGGACATTTTTTCTGTGTGCGCAGAATAATTGTCCTGTTGCGCGATACAGTGCAGGTCAAGCTTCAGTTACAGACAGACTCACATTTTTCTCTAGAATACTGTGTTATAAGAGGGGCTACCTGGACGCAATGATTACAAGACATCAAAGTCCTGTAGCTGTAAAGCAACACAAAAATCACTACCTGGCTCTATGGTTGTAGGAGTTTCTCATAGAAATACACAGTTTGGTTTTTGTAGAACATGGCATTGTGTACTAAGACCAAACAACGTCCCTTTGGTCTTGTCTTTTCCACAAATCTTGTTAATCATGCAGATGTAACTTTGGTGTCCCCTTGCAGTATGGTTTAAGTTTGAAGAGCTTTATCTTGGCTATCCTCCATGAAAGAAATACTTGTGAGGTTTACCATGGTGGGGGGTGCCTATTGCTCGCTGCAAGCAGTTTTTGGGCTCGTTGCAATTTTGCAGATTGTTATACTTTTCCATCCTTGGGCGAGTTTGTTAGGACTCCCACTCCTAGGAAGATTGTCAACATTTTTCAATGTTCTCCATATGTAGATCTCTCACTACAGAATTATGGACTTTCAAATATCCCTTTCCAGATTGAGAAACAAAACAGTGATGCAAGATTATTGCAGATGTTTTTTCTCCATTACATTTTTCTAACGAAAACCTGATGATCCAAAAGGTCTATCAATAGTTCTGGGTTTACGTGGTGGTAGCATGATTCTTAAATTAGAAAGGGTATTCAACTAGCAACACCTGACTCAAATTACCTTTTTCATTATTTGTGACAATAAACCAGCTAATGAAGGAGTTTAATCTGTTAGAAGTAGTCACAGATTATCAGGTTAGGTGCATCCTAAAATACTAAATTATATCCTAATATGTGAAAGAGGGAGGATTTTTTGTCATAAAACTGAAGGTGGCAGAACCACTTGTTAATCTCCAACCTCATATCATTTAAAACAAAATGCCATCTCTCCACTTCTCATAGTAAATGTCACAATTACTAATGAGATTCCCTGGCTCACTTCCTTACAAACATGCACACACTGAGATGGCAGGCTATGCATGCTGGGCAAGTCTGGGTGTATGACACAATGGTAAACTCAAATTATTTCAGGCTTTTATTTCCTCCTATATTGGGGCTCCTGTTTTTAAAGTTAATTGTGAGTTACTGCTTTATTTCAGTATCAAACAGCTCGTCCATCTACTTTGTCAGCATCCACTCACCTGATTCACAGACAAGAGCAGTAACATGCATAAGATTAGCCCCTGCGGCCTCCCTAGCTCACTCTAACTGGAGCACCTAAACAAACACTATGCATGTCTTGTTTAACAATGTATGCTGACGTCAGTCTATAGCCTTAGGAAGATATACCTCAGACAGCCAGAAAGATAACAGGCGGCACTCCCAGACTGAGAAGGCAAAACAATAGCTGGTGCTTTATTGCAACGTTTTGGAGTCAAATCACCTTGAGAAAGGTGCAGAGGTTTTGTTTTGTTTTTCTTTAAATCTACCTGGATCCATGACTTTTTTTTTTTTGAAGTATATTTCTCCTTCGGTATTTTGTTTACCTATTTTTCGGTTTCATTATGTTGGAATAAGAATAAATCCATATTTTGTAATTATTCATTAGAGAAGTGCTGGTAACTGGTGTGTCTTTTGCCAAGTATGGGACTACTGTAATAATATACCCCTTGGTGTTGGGTCAAAAATTAACTAAAGTGCAGGTTTGCAGAAGTAAAGATGTTGCCCATAGCAACCAGATTCTACTTAAAATTTATCTAGCATCTTATAGAAAATAGTAGCTAGAATCTGATTGGTTGCTATGGGCAACATCTCCACTTCTAAAAATCCACCCTTTAGTAAATATACCCCCAATTCTCAGGTGCATGCACCTTGAGCAAATGATTTAATAAACATTAAAACGTTGGACCAGTTGCACAGGCACTTATCAGCATTGAGTGCCGCCAACCGACCAGTACATGTGAGTGAATGGTGAGGTTATCGATGGATAATGAAATCAAAGGAGAAGGTACTTGGGGGGGTGGGAAGAAAATCAGCTCAGTCTAACGTTAAGTTTAAGAAAGTGCTGGGACGTTCAAGAGGAAATAGACAGCAGGAGACAAGAGAAAGAGGCAGAGGTCAGGGGAGGAGAGGTATATATAGCAGCATATAAATTTCGGAGTCCAAAAGAGCCGATAAGCTTACCTAGGAGAAAAGAAGGGCACCAAGAAGAGAACCTTAAGGGACACTAACTAGAAGTGAAGAGGGGGAAAAAGGAGTTATGAGAAGAGACAGATGGAGCCTAATCAAGAGGTGCGAACTAAAAGCTATGTTAATTCCCACTGACAGCTGCGATAAATTAATGCGGATTTCTAACTGAATAGCAATTAAGACGCAAATTTTTGACCAGCGGTAAGCTTATTGCGGTAAAGTCGCTGTTAACTAAATTTGGCCCTTAAAGACTAAGCTAGCAAGCAACAAAAAAGGCGCTGGGTTTCCAACAGATCAGAAGCAGCGTTAATGCTTGTAATATTACAATTCGGGGGAGTGTCTGGACTGGAATGCTAACATTTTGTTCAGGGAGAAAGTCATTTTTTGGGGGAAAAGGTGGTATTTTCATTACACTTATTGGTATATTTACTAAACAGCTGCTTTAAAACACTGCCACTTGTCAGTGGTTCGGACCATAAAATTTAAAACCGCAATATTATTAAATCTAAAAATCACGCATTTTGAATTATTGCCATCGTTTAGTAAATATAGCACAAAAAAAAAAAAAAAAAGGCTTCCAAAACAAAGAAACATACAAAAAATTAAAGCACCATACAGATGTGTCCACCCACATCTATGACATGGGCACATGAGAGTCGTGTTACTCAGTATCGCTGAGCTTTTCATGCGACTTATCCCTTTCAAATGCACCTTAGTCGCAGTGTCCCGTGGGTGAGTAAAACTGCTGTATAGCAGTCACCACCGGTGAATGGATGCCGGGCGCATGCGCCCAGCATCTATTCACACTGACAGCAGCACTTGGGGGCAGCCCGGCATGTTTGTAAGTGCACGCCGCCTTTCCTTGGCCACGCACAGATGTGCCCTTTTCTCTAGGTCCAGCACCTGACCTACAGTGAACACTAAGCAGCTGATTAAAATAATATGCAATATGTTTATATGCTGTGTGCAACTACAGGTCTTTTTGCATGAGAAATGCTACATTATACTATCAGTGGCTGTAACACTATCATAGCGTTTCACATGCAGATGCACCCGCACCCAGAATATAGGCATACTGCATACCATTTTAATCAGTGGAAGCTGCTAGTGCGCCCTATTTGCATCGCTGTGCGAATAAGACATTAGAAGGGAAAAAGTTGTATGGAAAGATAGAGCATGCGCAATGGCACGACTAGAAGGGCTGTTTAACGCGCAAGTAAGAGGACTAGTGTATAAATCAACATGTTAAAGCACCCTGAAAAGATAATAAATAATGATAATGGATCACATACAGTGCCTGATTCAGAAGTGGACACTAATGCATTTGCGATTCTGTACGCAGCGGTTGTGCAAAAACATGCAAATGTGGCAGCCACCAGGATTTGGATGGAGACTCCCATTAACTGCATCTCAAGTGTGGCCACTCCGAATGTCTGTTGGAAGTTGTCTGATCCTTAACCACTGCATATGAATTTGCAATCACAGACACAACCTCAAAATAGTCGTGACATGACTGTTTGAGTTGCCAATCCCAGTTACCTCTCATAAACGCTCCGTCTGTCAATCACACTGTACCAAGTCTACGTTGAGACTGCAGTCTAATGAAACGGTGCATGCACATTAAAGCAAAACATTTGCAACTGCTCAAACACCTCTGAATCAGGCCCACAATGGCCGACTACTCAATTTGTGTATTCCACGTACCAAAAACACCACGAACAAACATTCAATACAAGCAATATTTTTTGTAAATGGATCTGCAGTACATTACTTACAATTCAGATCAGTGTATTTGTTCTCAAGAGCTTGGACGTATGCTTCATATTGCTTCCACCTTGAATTGGGGAAAAAAAACCAAAAAAAAAAACCCATTTAATTCTAAAATTAGAATATCCAAAATATGCCAATTTAAAAATGTTATTGAATAAATAGCTACAATGTTATTAAGCTGTTACATAGTCAGTAAATAGAGGTCTATGACCTGTGGTCTCCATGAACTGGAGCAGACAGAAGAAAATGGAACATGAAACCATGAACAGAGGTCTAATAAATGAAATGGTTTACCCTAATCTCCTTCAGGTCAAAGAATTATGTACCTCATATTATGACCTAAATTTTTTTTTAAACATTTACTACATGTTCTGCATCTACAGGGTTGCAGGTGAGAATGAGTGAAAAGGAAGTGAGTAGTGCTAGTTAATAATGGCAGGTTTTTTTATTCAGTTTAACTTATAGGAAGTGATGAGGGAAATCCTGACTTCCATTTTTGGCCCAAAAGATGTATAACAAAGTGGAGCATCATAAGCAGCAAAAAATAAGTCCACTTTAGTGATGCCCTCTTCAAGAAAGTGGATATTGAGAGTGGTTGTAGATCTCACCAGGGTTCACACTTACGTGCTATAGCGCATCATTTACACACTATAGGCAATGAAGGATGCAGTTTTGAAAAATGAGCAGGATGCAATGTGATCACTAGTCCTAACTGCCTCCCTGCCTGCCCTTCCCTTTGGCAGCCAGCATTCTGCAATTTGCATCCAGCTCTCCAGGCTCTGCACCTAACTACCCCTCTCCCCGGGTTCAGCACCCCATCTTTCTCTTGGGAATCTCCCGGCTGTAGTAGCAGCGTTGTTGTTCCCATCACATAGGTGGATCTGGCTACCCCCAGCAGCTTGGGGTGGTGTACACACACCATCATGCTCTCCGTCCCCAACTCCTTTAGCCAGCAGGATCTCCCCGGAAGCAGGAGCTCAGGGAGGTGGATACTGCCCGGGTCAGTATAGAGCTGGAGCTCTACACCCTGGTGCTGAGGGACAAGCTGGGGCGGCAACTAATCAAGCTAGATCGAAAACAATATCCCAGATGCCGTCTTTGTGGAGGACACTATGGTGGCGCTGGATGAGATGGCTCTGGTGACCTGGCAGAGGGCTTCCGAAACTAGGAAGGAGATAACTACTGCCCCCATTACTGCCTGCCCCTAACCTCCTCCTTGACCCCAGTACTGCCCTAAATGCCATCTACCCTTACCCCCTCTCTGCTCCAACTACCGAATGCCATTACCCCCAGCTGATTCCTTCCCCCTGCACTGCTTCAACTGCTGCCTGCAATTAACCCCCTCTCTGCCACCAGCACTGCACCTGTTGTGAGATCAAGGCGATATATTTATAAACATTGTCAGTACTGAATGTGACTTGCCATGGTGTAAGTGTAGGGTGGTCTGATGCTATGTTGGGAGCTATATGGGGAGTGCAGAAGCATAATTTTGATGGGACCCAGAAATGGGTTCCAGTCAATAGATTTACAGTAAAAAGGTTGACAAATGTCTAGATAAGACACCAAATGGTAGACGGTCAGTAGGTAGACAGGGACAAAAGGTTGACTCACAAAATGTCGACACAGATGAAGATACAGGTACAAAAGGTTACAATTCAAAGGAAGGAGATAGTGGAAAAAACCTTAGCAAATAGATAATATGTTTGGTCTAATCTAGGTCTAACCCACTATTTAGATGAAAGCAAGACTCAAAGTATGAGGTAATTGTGTCACTTGTGGGGGTGCACCCCAGAGAGTACTTAAGTTGTCACAGGAGAAAGAAAAAAAAAAAAAAAAAAAGAGAAAAGGAACTAATTTTTTTTTGGAGGGCACTCCTATGTAAAAATTAAAAACTTCACTTTTATTTTTTCCATTAAAATAGGAGAATCAAACATAAAAAAATAAATAAATATGATATCAATATTTGATTTCTCTCTCTGTCTATCTATACTGTATATAGGATCTCTCAGTTCAGTATTTAGAGTACCAGTACTCACTATTACTCTGCATACTGAATTGATATCAATATCTTTGCTTGCTACATTTTTTATTATAATACTAATTATATTATATATTTTTTTTTATTTTGAAGTCGGCTATCTTAGATGCAACTCTAATTTTTTTAATTGGAAAGGTAGTCATGTGACATATCAAACAGATGCAGAATTTGAGAAAAACAATGGTGTTCTTAGTTTTAAGGTATCTTTATTTATTCTCGAATTTTAACTGAGTTTTCTTTTGCAGGTAGTGACGGTAATGACAATGGCACTAACACAAACAGAACGTGTTGAGATTGCATTGGCATGTGTGCTATCAAGACAAATTATTTCAACCATCACCCAAATAGGCCACACATTACTCACAGTGCAGTTGCCTATCTCCTTGCCATATAAAAAAACAAAAACTGATCAGTTGCAGATAAACCAAAAAGTGGATGATCAAAAACTGTTACAGATGTAGCAACAACTGCTGTGCTGGCATCAATTTCAAAGAGCCCACAACTAGCACTCGTTGTCTGTCTCGTGAATGTGAGGTTAGTCGTACGGCCATTTTGAGAATTTTGTCTACACATAAATGTTACCTCTACAAGATTCAGATGTTGGAACACCTGACTGAGGATGACCCAGACAGTCGGGTAGAGTTTGCACACTGGGTAACAGCAACTTCAACTGAACCCTCATTTTCCACACCAGGATTGCTTAGTGATGAAGCAAGTTTCTTCATCAATGGTGAGGTAAACCAACAGAACCGCAGGTACTGGTCAGACACAAAACATCACTGGATGGATGCCTGCAGGGTTGTAGCCTCAGCAAAACAGTTGGTATGGTGTGGTTTATGGGGTACGCGTATTGTGGGACCATTGTTCGTTGATGCAGAACGTTACAAGTGGTTGTTAGATGAAGAGATTTTTCCGTCATTGTTATCAGAGGATGGTCATATCCTAATGTCTTCCAGCAAGATGGTGCCCCACCTCATTATGGACTCATTGTGAGGGAATACCTTCATGTTTAGTTTCCCCAAAGGTGGATTGGCCCATAGAGGTCCCAGTCCACTGGCCACCAAGATACCCAGATTTAACTCCATTGGATTTCTTTCTGTGGGGTTACCTGAAAGAACATGTTTATGCTGTGAAGATACAAGATAGTTATCATCTGCAACAACGTATTGTTGATGCTTGTACTCAGATTCAGCAGACATGTTGGTCAAGGGTCATAAGGAATGGGAAAACAGCCTTAACACTGCAACATGGTGTGCAGCACTTCAAACATATCCTAAAAACTTAATGTTAAAACTCAAGAATGAATAGATACGTTAAAATGAAAAACACCATTGTTTTTCTTATGAAATTCTGCATCTGTTCTGCATCATGTCACATGACTACCTTCCCAATTAAAAAAGGATTAGAGATGGCCACCATACTAATAACCCTAAAAAGTATGAAACCCCGGCGGCTTAGTAGCCGGGTGAAATACAGACAGTGGAAGTCCGACATGAGCAGAATCCTGACGGCGCAACTAAGAACTAAGTTTTCCCACTTACCTACGTTCGGGAAGCCGTCCTGCCGGGATTCAGTAGTCGGGCTAAAGATAGGGTCTAGATTTAGATGCCTGTCTTTAGTCCCATATCGGGATTTAGACAGTGGGATTCCGACGGACGGCTTCTCGTCCGTCTGTATATTAATCGTATCCCATAATAAATGTATTATATATATATATATATTTATTTATTCGGGATGTGTCCACACTCTGGTTTTGTAATTTAAAGCTTGCTGGGGTGACTGCCCATAAGAGACCACCAGGTCCTGCATATAGACATGAAAAAAAAGGGGTGCACTCATCAGTCTTCTAAAGTTCCTTTATTCCAACAGTAGAAAATATAAACAGGATCCTGTTTATATTTTCTACTGATGGAATAAAGGAACTTTAGAAGACTGGTGAGTGCACCCCTTTTTTTCATGTCTATAATTTTATATATATTATATATATTTTTTTTTTATTGTTTTTTTAATAGACAAAAAAAGTTGTCTGTATGTTATGGTTTTTTGGTATCCACTAACTGGTACTGCTGCGAAGAGTTGCTGAATTATCTAGCGCGAGTACAGGGTATTGTATTTATACATAGATATAGATAGATATATCTATCAGTGTATCTATGGAAGAAAATATGAAATTATGTTGTAAACAAAAAACAAAACAAAAAAAAAGTGTTCAACAAATCAAAATATGTTTTAGATTCCTCAAAGTACAGTAGCCCTCTTTTGCTTGATGACAGCTTTGCACATTCTTGGCATTCTCTCAGTCAGCTTCATGAGGTAGTCTCCTGGAATGGCTTAGAATAAACAGGTGTGCCTTGTCAAGAGTCGATCCGTGGAATTACTTGCCTTCTTAATGTGTTTGAGACCATCAGTTGTGTTGTGCAGAGGTAGGGTTAGTACACAGTGGACACCACTATTTGACTACTGTTGTAATCCATATTATGGCACCAACCACTCAACTCAGTAAAGAGAAATGACAATCTATCATTACATTAAGCCATGAAGGTCAGTCGATACGGAAAACTTCAAGAACTTTGAATGTATCCTCAAGTGCAGTTGCAAAAACCATCAAACGCTATGATGAAACTGGCTCTCATGAGGACCGCCCCAGGAAAGGAAGACCAAGAGTTACCTCTGCTGCAGAGGAGTACATTAGAGTTACCAGCCTCAGAAACCGCTACTTAACAGCACCGCAGATTAGAGACCAAAGTCTTCACAGAGTTCAAGTAGCAGACAAATCTCATCATCAACTGTTCAGAACAGACTGCGTGAATCAGGCCTTCATGGTCGTATTGCTGCGAAGAAGCCACTACTGAGGATGAACAACAAGAAGAGAATTGTTTGGGCCAAGAAACACAAGGAATGTACATTAGACCAGTGGAAATCTGTACTTTGGTCTATTGAGTCCAAATTTGAGATTTCTGGTTCCAACCGCCGTGTCTTTGTGAGACGCAGAGAAGGTAAGCGGATGGTTTCTGCATGTGTGGCTCCCACTGTGAAGCATGGATGAGGTGTGATGGTGCTTTGCTGGTGATTTATTTAAAATTCAAAGCACACTTAACCAGCATGGCTACCACAGCATTCTGCAGCGCTATGCCATCCCATCTGCTTTGCGCTTACAGGGACAATCATTTGTTTTTCAACAAGACAATGACCCCAAACACACATCCAGGCTATGTAAGGGCTACTTGACCAAGAAGGAAAGTGAAGGAGTGCTGCATCAGATGACCTGGCCTCCACAATCACCCGACCTAAACCCAATTTAGCTGGTTTGGGATGAGTTGGACCGCAGAGTGAACGAAATGCAGCCAACAAGTGCACAGCGCCTCTGGTAACTACTTCAAGACTGTTTGGAAAACCATTCCAAGAGACTACCCCATGAAGCTGATTGAGAGAATGCAAAGAGTGTGCAAAGCTGTCATCCAAGCAAAAGGGGGCTACTTTGAGGAATCTAAAATATAAAACATATTTTGATTTGTTGAACACTTTTTTGTTTACAACATAATTCCATGTGTTCTTTCATAGCTTTGATGTCTTCAGTATTAATTTACTATGTTGAAAATAATTTAAATAAACAAAAACCATTGAATGAGAAGGTGCCCAAACTTTTGACTGGTACAGTATGAGAGAGAGATATATATATATACATACACACACACACACCCGCAGATATAGATCCCATCTAGGTGCGGCACTCCATGTACCCAAAATTAGCACACAATGGGTGCCGTGAGTGCCGCATCTGGATGGGATCTACAAATTGTGAGTGTACGTGAGGGCACCAGGCATATTGATCTAATTACTGATTGCCAGATCTACTTTGACTTTTCTATCCACATATACACACACTATATTATAATATATTATAGCTAGAATGGGGGTAGATTGATAAATTTATTGCTTGATTGAAAACTCTTCGTTTTGTGGTTAACATGTACTGTAATTGGATGTATTACACTTCCCTGTATACTGGCTGGCTCTTTATCTGTCCCCTCAGGTGTTATTTGTGATCCTTTAGTATGGATGCCTTATATGTTGGGCTGCTACGTAGCCATCATTACTTCCCACAGTTTTTACCACTGGATGTCAGCTCTGGGCGAGACATGCGAGTGGCATATAGTTACTCTTAGGGACGCCCCTATAGGTGGCGTCCCTAAGAGATTTCTATACTATTTGTTTGATGACCGTCATGCTAGTACTTATGAGCATCTTATGCTGGTGTATTGAATGTGCTATACCAACGGGGGCGTCAGTATTACTTAATTGAGATATTCCCGTGGAAACAGGACGTAGCTCTACTCCCTGTTCAGAGTTCCATGGCTGGAACTCATTCTGGGACTTTGCATGCGATGTGCCAGGAAGTGATCTCATTTCCGGTTTTGCGCTCCAAGGGTGAAATGCATGCTTTACCGATTGCTACTACCGCTACACGTGGGTGGACATTTAAGGAGCCTGCCAGGCAAGTAAGGTTAGTGACCTGTTAAGCTGGATTCATGCTTCTTTGAGCTTTGCTGTAACTTCCATCTATATTGTATGGCTTGAAATAGGTTGGGAACGCCAACTGAAACGTCGCTGCTGCTTATGCCAGTTTCTGCTACTACATTGTAAGCAATGAATAAATATATCCATAGCTGCATCTATTGGCAAGTGCCTGCGATTTCTTTATACTTGGATATGCTGGAGATTGTTTTCCATCTACTAGCTGCTGTGCACCCCGCTGTTGTGATGAATTATTGATGTAGTGTTGGGAGTGTTGACCATTTTTTGGCAACTTTTTGTACATGTCTATCTTCAGCCATGTCGACCTTGTGTCCCCATCTACCTATTAACTGTCTACCATTTGGTGTATATCTAGACATTGTCTATCTTTTTACTATAGATATTTTATACCAAAACCCCAAGAAAAAAAAAAAGTGTAGTAGGAACCCAATTTTTGAAAGTGAGGCGTCCTTGGGACCTACATTTTTTCACTCAGTGCAATCACTGCTGACATCTACTATAGGACCTTCCATGTTGATGAGGATCATTTCCAACTGAAAATCTTCATGTAGAGATATTCATCTTCATCAATAACTGCAAAACTACTTAAGCAGTCAAATGTAATAGGACAGAGCAGACTTTTGACCGATATCACTACCTGTCCTTCTTCCTATGTCATGGTTTACCCAGTTAATATTTTTCTTAAACTTAATAGTACTTTACTTCATCATGCTATGTGGTGCAGAGTGTGATACGACATACCAGCGGTCGATATGCTGCCCGTCAAAAGACCGACGGCAGCATCCCGATGCTCAGCATGCCGCCAGGGGCTCCGTAAGTATACTAACCCTCCCCCTTCTTCACCTCCCTTCCTGCACCCTAATCTAACCCTTAGTGCCTAAATATAACCTCCCACCGTGGTTCCTAATCCAAACACACCCTACGGCGTAAAACTATACTTACCCGCTATACCTACGTTCGGGATGCCGGATGTCGGCCTCTCAACCATGTTGGGATTCCGGCGCGGGTCTTCTGCCTGTGGTTCAGGATTCCAGGGTCGGGATTTCGACTGCCGGCATCCCGTATGGCGGCATATTAACTACATCCCGTGGTGCTAGATTTTTTAAATTTATTATAGGTCTCATCATCTGTTATTGCTGTGCTGACTGATAGTGATGTGTCAATGTTTACATCACATGCATGTTTTAGTATTTGTTTTCTACGGTATACGTTTGAAAAAACTTAGTAAAAATGTCTTCATTTAAATGTAAGTGAATGTATAGTGTTAAGGATTTCCAATATGGAATATGTTTTTATTTTACCCGTCCTTCCTCTGCCCACCTCTATAGATAGGCATTGCCATAAGATACCAACTTGTAGCTGCACTAGCAGCTCTAATGATTTTCTCATTTTTTCTAAATGGAAATATATTTTAAATGCAATAAAAATAGATACATGTTTGTGGGAAGTACAAACTAGCGACATTAAATATATATTTATAATAAGTATCCACTTTAAAATAATTCAACATCTTCAATAGTGACTAAAATATCCAGACAGTTTCATACACGGGTTTTGCTGGATGAAAAATACTTTTTTCCAGGAACTAATATAGAAGACATGAGCTGCAGCATGCAGGCTCTAAATTTTGAACTATACACTGAGTTAATGTTAAACAAATTATCCTAGATGTAGTGTTATAACTGGATTCTTTTAATATTGGAGGTAAAAGTACTAGGTTTGCATTCCATTTGGGGAGATTTAAACATCAGAAAAGAACATTTTGGTCAAATCATTCCGTCACGGCCTAATATCGATCCAACCATTCTTTACCTCTGAAGAAGCTCTTCCCTTGGTAAAGCCTTGAAATCTGCATCACTGAAACGAACCTGAAAACCAAATTAATGTGTTAGACGTAATTTTAAGAAATGACAAAGCACAACAGGATGCAAGTGGATTTAAACTAACCTTTTTTGGAAGTGGTTCTTCGTTAGTCATTGTGACCTAAGAGACAGAAGATAGATACTTCAGTTACAAAACTTTGGCTTCTATATCTCAATTCTTTTAGTATGAAGTCCACTCTTAAAAAAATACAAACTATTACAGTTAACATGTAATTCTTTAAAGTGGGCATTTCAACCCGGTGTTTAATGTGCCTAGCCGAATTGCAAATCTAGTATGCCAATTTACCCTTTGATCCTGAGCTTATCTAAAATATTCTGACAAATGCACTGTAAAAACCTCAATGGACAGACACATCAGTGCCAATATTATGGCACTTTACTCCTCACTGTCAGATATGAGTGGTGTGCTGGAAACTTGGGAGATGCTGACACACCAAGTGCTCACTGTACCATGAAAATGCAATAAATAAAATAACCGGCTGTTAACAGCTCCATTTTCACTGCACTTCACTTCTGCACTGTTGTCAGTGAGCAGAATAATACCCTGGTACAGATTAATGCACAGTGTCTGTGAGGAGCACTCAAGAGTGACTGGGAAACGGGTCGTCAGTAGAGGTAATGCCATGGCCAGCGGGGAACAACACAGAGCCAAAAGGAAACCGTTGGGAGATCAAAACAAGCAGTGACAGGAAGCCAGTGATGATAACAGTTGGCCATAGTAAATAACTGTAAAAAGAAAACAGGAGGAAAGTACAGAGGTGAGAAAAGAGATGCCAAACAGTTTACTTGGCAAACCGTTTCATAGCGAACGCGCATATCACATGATGTTTTTCTGAATGGTGGTAGATGGGATCATAGATATGGTTTTTATTCTGATTGGCAGAAAGTGGGTATTAAAAGGAAATACTTTTTGAAAAGGTGCATTTGTGGGGAAAAAGAGGGTCTGCGGCCAAAGTTGTAATCATAACACACTGGTGTTTTTTACCAGTATTAGTTTTTTTATTAACATCATCATTAAGCTGTATAGAAGTGTCAGCAAATTAATCCAAAGACAGTTATATGTCGCCATGCAGGTTTGGATCTGCATCCTGGATTATGGATTTAGAAATGGAGGGGCTCAGTTTTTAAAAAATCTGGAAATGCTCTTTAAAATGCTATTCAGGTTCAAGCAATGTACTTTGGGATGCTACTAGAGTGTCGTAACAATTTCCCTTTCACCTCAGTGAACTGAAGCAGCTACCGCCATTCTATTTGCAACCTAGGCAAGTTTACACTTCAGGTGCTCCTATATAGTAACCACAGCCTCCACTGGCCATGTCACTCACTGCGGTGAAGAGGAGCATGGAGAGGCAGAAACAGGAAAGACCAGTACATTTTTATTTTATTTCTTTTTTTAAGCCAAATGCACCAAATAAGGAAGGAAAAACCTTTTTAAAAGTAAAAGATCAGAATGGTGGCAGCATATGCGTTATGTCAATAGAATTCTGCAGCACTCAGTCACCTCACTATGCTGGATGAGAGACAAGTCCAGCCCATAGCCATCTGTCAGTTGAATGGAAATACTACAATATACAATTCTACTTATTTCAAATTTAAAATGTGTAAGTTCTAACATTTAAAGTCACTCATTCTTTAAAAAGGATCTTTGAAACTTCCCTGAAAGCTTGCACAAGCCCAATTGTAAATACATTGGGCTCGATTCAATTCAACGCGAATCGAATAGCGCCAAGAAGGAGCTCCCGAAGCTATTGAATTCAGTGCGCTGTTTTGTCAGAGAATGCCGGTTCTCGCACCCCTCGCGCCTTAAATATGGGTGTTTAGTCGCGAGAACCGGCATTCTCTGACTAAACTGCCCGACACGATGCCATTTCCGCGGAGAAGGGCAGAAAACAGCATTGTGCCTTTAGTTTTGTCCAATTTCTGCTTGCACCCCAGGAGGGATGAGAGAAGAAATCCTTAGTCGGGCTTAACAGTACACTGAATGGAATAGCTATGGGAGCTCCTTCCCAGCGCTATACAATTTGTGTTGAATTAAATCAAGCCCATTATTTTCCTGAACGGAGCATAAAGACTTGCATCCTCCCAAATCAGATTATTCTTCCCATACAAAACAGTTTAACCACGACAGCAACACTGAAAGAACTGGCAAACTGATCAACTAAAAGAAGATCAAAATCAAACACATTACTAAGATTTATATATTTGACAACACGTGTGGACCAATTTAGCTGCATGATTTGGAAGGATACTTTCACCAGTTGGGTGCAGATTTTGACAAGTGACTGCCCCCGCATTTTAACCCAGGTAATGAGCAGGGTTGAACACTGGTTCAATCCAGTTCGCGGTGCCTTGTTAACGGGTAACCCATGTTGATGCGACCCAACCACATTGACAGCATAGGAGGTGCCGGCTTGGCATGTGACGGCGGTAACCTCAACGACATGGCAATTAGCCAGGATGGACCCATGTAAAAAATCCGGGGTGCAATGTGTCAATGCGATGTCAAAGGGGTATGCAGAGCTCTATATCAGCCCCATTTTCTGCTCCTGTCATGTAAGCGATTTCTGATTCCATAGCAACAACCTTACAAAAATGAATGTTGGCGAAAGAAACTTAAATGTTAGCTACAATAGTCCCTTGACTATGAAGACAGGTAGTGCAGACTAGGGCTCCGTTCTTTCCTTTTTTTGAGATCCGCTTTCCTAGTGGCCACTACAACACAGAATGAAGAGCTCAAAAGAAGAAACTCATGTTTGTAATATCTTTTTAAGATTTACCACTAAAAATATTCAACTAACCTTTTAATGACAAAGGGATGAAAAAAAATATGACACTAGTAACTGTTTTCATGTTGTCAATGATCAAAGAACGCATGACAGACTAAGTCCCACCAGGGCAAATGTGTAACAACCCGAAGTTAAATGTTCAAATACAGGATAAATGTGGAATAGTTACTGCAATATTACATTGTTTAGAAGTACATCTTTGGGGATATTTTCTTTATCCCGTAAAGATATTACAAGTAAGCACACCAAAAACCCACAACTAAACAAACGGCTTTTATTACACTAGGGTTTCAAGCAGGGTTGCATAAAATTGGATTTAAAAAAAATAAATAAAAATCAAAAACGGATTTATTTGATTTAAATAGGTTTTTTTTTTTTTAAATAAACGTTTAAAAATTTAAAACATTTACTTAAAAAAAATAATTTAATAAAAAATCCAATTTAAATCCCCAAAAAAATCTGATTTAAATCAAATAAACCCATTTTTTTCTTTTAAATCCAATTTTATGCAACCCTGGTTCACTCACCAACAAAAATGGTACTACTGCTTATGCTGCCCTTAGAGCAGGCAGCTCGCATTACCTCAGATATAGAAGGGGGAAATAAATTGTTTTGCCAATGGGCGTGAGTGGCACAGGCATCCATTACTTATTGTGCACGTTACACCCAAATGCACCGGGATTGGGTCACATAAAGGCGAGGGGGGTGAATTTTTTTTTTATTACCAGCTCGCGCCCACCACTAGATCACGCTCACCGGCATCAACTCAATTGTTCTGCTGTTTGGTCGCCCATAGCTGCGGCTGCACACATTTCTGATAGTAGCCCTTCGTGGTGGCTGAGCAGAAATGTGCGATAAGTACATGGTTTGGACACCCAAACACAGACTTTAGACACTGCTTTTCAGCACCCGATCAGAGTAACAATTGAATTGTTTTGATGGGCGGTGCCCCCCCCCCCTCATAAAAACTGAATTCCCCCCAAGGTGGCTTAACCTTTGCAAACTACTCGGTGCGATAAGCTTGACTCAGAAAGATATCAGGGGTCCTTTTACACCATTAGCCCAAATAAACCCTAACTATTAAATGGCTGCCCACACACATTTTTATGCATGAGTATATTAGCTACATTCAAAAGAAATAAAAGTTGTTGGCATAATCTTCCATACTAAAAAATGGTATCTGCTGCAGAAAATCAATTATGAGCATTTCACTTTGAAGCAAAAGCAGGTGCAATTTAAGAACTTATAATGGAGAATATTTGAGCATCTATGCTCACTCCAAAAGTAAACCTTCCAATGTGTCCTGAATCTTTCTGAAGAGGCTTTTGCTTTACTTAACCAAACTGTGCACATATTGTTCACTAGAATATAATTACAGTGCTTCCTATCAAGGGAGAAGCTTGTTTATCTGAAAAAAATGTGGTCCTTTGTGGCCTGAGTACTGCAACATCTGCAATCTTAAGTTCTACCTGTTCATTAGATAATCGTGTTTCAGAAGAATAGGTCTGTAAAATTCATAACCAATAGCATTTTAGAATATTAAAATATTCCTAAAGCACAAGTTAACCCCATCTGACATTAACTACATTCACTGAATACATATTAAAACTATTTCAGAACTTGAGTATTTCTGCAGAAAATTAGCTTTTCTGTTTTTACCATTTTTACTGCCTGTCTCCTCTCATCTCTTTTCAAACCCTGATCACCGTGCTGTAGTCCTAAGGTTCCTAGCAAAAATTACCATGATTTTTACAAGATAAAACCATGTTTTATTTATATATTAAAATGGGTGTAGTAGGTATTACCGCCGGACGCATAGAGGTCGGGTTTAGCCACGTAAACCAGCTACACCCGACCAAAGTGCTGGGTGTGATAGCGAAAAGTGTTTTGGCGCCCAAACGGTCGCTTTTTGCATATTTCAGCTTGCACCCCCCCATGGGGTGCGAACTGGAATGCCAGCGCGTGATCATGCCCGACAGGAGCAAAAATTGAATAGCTCCGCCGGGCGCGATGGGGGGCTCAAACAATTGAATTCCGCCCTATATATACACACACTATTATACTGTATAAATACTGGGCAGGGATCGGGCCTGCGGGGGACTCACAGAGAAAGCAGTTAACTCAACCATGGTCCTCGAGTGGTTTTGCCCTGAATAGAGAGGAGTGGGGGGGGGGGGGGGGGGGGGGGAACTGAGGAAAAAATATATATATTGGGCGGAACTTAATTGTTTTCGCGGCCCGTATCTCCCGTCTAAAGTGATGGGAGATCGCAGGCCGCTATTCAATTGTTTCAGCTTTTTGCGCTGATGGCGCCCAAAGTGGTAGCTGAAATGGAGCGCTGGCAGCTGATTGCGTCCGACAGGAGCAACAATTGAATAGCTCCGTCGGGCTGGAAACAATTGAATTCTGCCCATTATGTCAATGGGGACGATTTAATTCAACTCGAATTGAAAGCGCCGGGAGCAAGTTCCCACAACCATTCAATTCAGTGCGCTGTGTGGTCAGAGAATGCCGGTTATCGCGCCCTAACAAAGGCGTTAGGGCGCATTAACCGGCATTCTCTGACCAAAGTGCCGCGCACATGGCTGTTAGCGCCGCACTAAGCAGTAAAACTGCTGCGCGCCCGGCACTTTGGTCTGATTTCTCCTCGCATCCCCAGAGGGGTGCGAGAAGAAATCCTTAGCGCGCCCAAACAGCGCGGTGTATTGAATAGCTGCGGAAGCTCCCTCCCGCGGCTATTCAACATCGCGTTCAATTGAATTCCCCCCAATGTTGTCCAAAAATATTCGGGACAATATTGGCACCATTGTCAAATAGAGCCCTTGTATGGTTCTGTACCGATCTATTTATTGTGGTAGGGACATCAATAAAAAGGTGATCACACCAGCTTCCTAGCCCAAATTAAAGGTTTTTAAACATTTTCTGGTTTACCAGAGGTGCAGGTACACTGGAGCACAAGTGAACACATGATTTCAACTATGCTTCTGCAAACAGATCCACAAACATGCAAAATTGGTGAGGTCTGAAGACTATTGAAAACCAGTAGACTTAACTATTTAGATATAAATGACAGAACTCTGGGACCTTGAACAAAACAACTCACTCAGTCAAGTACAAGCAGGCTTGGAAGAGAACAACAATTTAAAGCACCAAGAAACTATACTGGATGCAAAAAAACAAGAAAGAGATTACATAAGAGTTCATCTTAATGAAAATGTAGGATTTATCCAATAAAAATCACCAGCAATGTATATAAGGCTTCCTACTTGGGATTTTCATTGTTGTGATACACTGACAAGTATAGCTAAATAGCAAACAATACTAAATCGAGCAGGGAACCACTACAATTAATACTCAATCGACCAAAACACATATGCAACATGTTAAGAAAATAAAACTATAGCAAATACTGTAAATCACAAACTTAAAGAAATAGCTTCCTCATAGAGCTGCTAACAGGCCTGTACGTACCAGCCTGACCATGGCAAATAGATACCGGGCCTGCCCACATTCCTAATAGGGCATTAATAGAACAGGTATTTTCCACACACATCATGGTAGCCCTATGTACAGTAGCCCTCATAGGCGCAATTGCTGCGACATTACTGCATTTTTACATAGTCGTAAACTATGTAGTATAAGTGCGATTACGATCTCACCATCCCTCCGTACCAACACGCCCTAATGAGTATGTGCCACTGCGGGCATCATTCTCACCGCTCCACTCCCGTGCCCGCGGTCAGGCTCCGGAGGCCGCCAACCCTTCCGCTCCGCCATCTTTAACACTGACACGACAAACAGCCTGGGCGGTCTCCTGTTCCACACACGGAGCACGATGCGAGTGTGCAGCCCGGACATCCCGTATCTGCGCCGGCTGTACCGGGAGATGCAGAGAACCAGACGGGGCGCCGCAGCGCGGCCTATTCCTTACCTACAGCGGGAGCTGCGCAGCCCGGGCGGCTCCTGCTGCTTTACACCGCCCGCTCAGGGAACTGGATGGCGAATGGTGGGTCTCGGTTGGTGCAATGGGGCGTAGATCGGGTCCCTTCGTCACGGTGCCGCCTGGTCTCGGCTCATACACACAGTGTTTTTCGCGCTCTTGTCTTCTCCCCCCCTTTTCCCCTCTGCGCTCTAGTTTCTCTGTAGCAGTGCCTCCGACACAAAATGGCGGCGGAGGAGGAAATGATGAGACACAAGCCAGCCTCCATGTTACACATAGTCACACCCCCGGCCCCCTCTCTCACTTACACTGGCGGTAGCAGCATCACTGCATAGGCCGTCATAGGCTTTATTTCTGTAATGGTCCTTCAGTTCTCAAGGTCTTCTTCTCATGCAAAATGTGATTATTGCATTGCTGTCAGTACAACATCAAAGATAAAAGGAAATTCCGCATTCCGTGCAAAGCTGTCAGTTACAAGCGTGTGTCCTTCTAGCTAGTGCATCTCTGTGCAATCTGCGTATTTCAGATATTGCTTGGTCAACAATGCCTAGAGTTGCCAAGTCAGCTCGCTGTTCCTGATTTCGAATATATTTTTTCTTGTCGAAAGAATATAAATTGTTTTGCAGAATAAATATTCCCTTGTCCTGAGTAATGCATACAATTTATAGTATCTGTAATATTGCATTACATAATGCATACAATTTATAGTATATGTGTAATATTGCATTACATGGTATTTAATTACAGGAGTTTATTATATAATGTTGACATAAGAACCTCATTTATCCTCCATGATAATTGTAGAGTTTTTCAAAATTATTTTGACTATCATTATTCTTAGTGCTTAGAGTGTGCGCCTGCATTTTCTTTTTCATGTATTGTACTTCAAGTGTCAGCATGGTAGCACCTCTTATATTTAATATTAAGGTGTGCAGTCCAAGCACCTTCCCCCTTATATTATGTCAACGTTGACCATTTCGACATGGCCATACTGTCGAAAAATAACTTGTCAATAATCAGCATGTTGACACTGGTGACGTCATAGGGAGGATTCAATCGCTTTTTTTTTTTTGCACCTGATCTGTCTAAAGTGACAGGAGATTAGGGGCCTTATTCAGTTGTTTTGGGTGCCTATGCTCTTAACGCATGTCCCGCCCAAATAAACTGGGTTTAGCCTCATAAAGTGGCTAAACCCTCCTACATCATACTTGCCTACCCTCCCGATTTGGTCGGGAGCCTCCCGAAAATCGTGTGTCGCTCCCGACCTCCCGGGAAGGCAAGCAAGTCTCCCTGTAGCATAATTTTGGCCCCGCCCCCCGCTTCACACTGCCTGTAATATAGGTAGTGGGGGCGGGGCCAAAATGACGCGATCACATGGCTCCGCCCCCCCGCTTCGCCTGCAAACTTGTCGTCTGGCCGCCCCCGCCCCCTGTTTGCTGGCCACGCCCCCCTAGTCAAGCCGATCTGGCTGCTCCCTCCCGGAAGGGACAGCCAGATAGTCGGCAAGTATGTCCTACATCAATGGATCCATTGTGACCCTCCTTATTTGTCTCTCTTCCGAGCTAAATTATTCTATGTGTTCCACATGGATTGTTTGAAGCTTCCTTACACAAGGAGGCACATACTGAGAAATTACTTTAGGTCTGGGAGAAGTTTTATAGACTCATTATCAGGAGATTTAAAAATCCAACTACATAAATGTTTCCATTCTACTCAGTGGTACGAAACTAGCAGTGGCGCAACTTGGGGGGGTCGAGCAGGGCATGTGCCCATGGGGGGAGGGGGGGCACCGCCGACCACGGTCCAGGACAGTGGTTTCAAGTCAGTTTAGAGCGGTCCGCACTACACAGTAACAAACTAATCGCAGCCGGCGCCGGGTAGTACACTTGTACTACCTGGCAGCGATGTGTTTGTTTTAGCAGTCAGTAAGAGTCAGACAGACTCTCATTGGCTGCTGCGCCGATCAGCGGCGCTCCTCCATGCAGCTCCTCCTCAGCAGTGCCCGGAACGGCCGGGTGACATTGGAGCCAGGTGCCCCCTTTAGGGCTGGCGGCAAATGACTCCATTGTCTCCGGGAGTTCTGCCACTGGCTTTGGGCTTACGCCACTGGAAACTAGGCAACTTTTAGAATATGCTCATGTCATTTGATCTTCCTGTAGTGCCGATCACGCCTGCCTGTTTTCACTATTATGGATACTACCCTATACAAGCAAATTGTGGGCCCATTTATAAACTAGTGTTTATAGCCTTTAGCGTTCACTGGGCGGAATTCAATTGTTTCCAGCCCCCATCGCGCCCGACTGAGCTATTCAATTGTTGCTCCTGTCAGGCGCGATCAGCTGCTAGCGCTCCATTTCAGCGCGGAGCCCCAGAGGGGTGCAAGCTGAAATCGGCGAAAAGTGACCTGCTTGGGTGCCCAAACTGCACTTTTTCATGATCGCGCCCAGCACTTTGGTCGGGGTTAGCCAATTTACACGGCTAAATCCGACCACTTTGGGCACGATCAGCGCGAAAAGCTGGCACAATTGAATAGCGGCCCGCGATCTCCCGTAACTTTAGACAGGAGATCCGGGCCGCAAAAACAATTGAATTCCGCCCACTATATTTTCTATATTAACAAACAGCAGGAAATTACAGCTGTTTGTCACTGCGTCGTTGTTGCCATCTTTAGATGGCGATAGTAATGCGGTCCTTATTGATGGCAATGGGGACCCGGCACTACCCTTCCGGCTTCAGCGAAGCCTTCAAGGCACTGCCAGGTCCCTATGTTATGCACATACCTAGGTGGACAGTCGCACATGCGCATTACACAAGACCCTGGCAGCGTTAGGCTACCAGCAGCCCAGCAGAGGACCTCTCCGAGGAGGACTTCGTAGGACCTTGCCGGAGGGGTAAGTATTGATAAATACTAATGGCATTTTCGTTTGTATCACAGTGATACTAAACGGAAAATGCAGCTGGTATTTACGATAGTTTATAAATGGGCCCTGTGTTTGTTTTTCCATTTGATTTCTCTTATATTATGCTACTTCACATACCTGTTATTTATGTGACAGTTCTGTTAAGCTGTCTATTGTATTTCTTAACATTATTGGTCCAAAGATTGTATCATTCAAAATATGGTTAAACCCATCTAAAGTCCTGGTTAATGTGCAAAAACAGTAGTTTGGGCGCTCAAAACCAGGACTTTTCAGCTCACCACCTCAGGAGTTAGTTAACCATCAATGGGCCTGATTCAGAGCCGGACGCAATTTGCGCTCTCAAAAAATAGGGGTGGCTATTCAAATGAACCGTTCGCTGTTTGCGGTCTGTTCACGCCTCAAGGTCTGAACGAGCGAACAAAACTTGCGGACGTTTTTTGGGAAACTACGCCCCCTGGCCGCTCGCATCCTACGTCATGTCCGCTATTTATAAGATTAATCGAGTACATCGACCAGGGTATGAACTGCTCGCTATTCTCGTGGTTGGTTTTTGCTACCACAATTTTGCGAGCAGTTCAGGCTATAAAATAACCCAGTGACGTGGTCAATGACGCTGCTGTTTTAATTATGCACACCCTTAAAACGCCCGTTTTGACCTTTAAGCACGCCTGCAATCGGATCTCCACTCCCCGTTTTCAAACACCTTCCCCTGTTACCACCCACATACGCCTCATCCTGTCACTCAAATTATCAGGTATTCGCTATTTTGCGAGCACATGAATTTCGGCCGCACTGACTGGTTCGCGCATGCGTATAACAATCCGTACGCATGCGCAGTTGGGCAAACATCGCTCGGAGCGAACGAGCTGCCTCTTACGAGTGGCTCTGAATCAGGCCCAATGTTCAATAACTATCAATGGTCATCCATAGTAATGGCTGATGTTCTAGCGGACTGCTGTCATCTCTTTGCATGTATATTTTTTTCTTTTAGAAATTGGAAAATATGTGCTCAAGGAAGGCTTTTCTGTTAGAAGAGATGTAAATAATTTAGGTCAGATATATGAAATAGCTTCTGCCCATATTCTGACATTCAGTAAACATAGGGATATTGGAACTTGTTATTTCACAAGATGGCAGACAGCCATCTTGTTGTATGGTTTCTCTCCTGTGACAATGATTATGCATACTGATGGTAATGTATTGTTCTCTGGTAAAAAGGACATTATTTAATTCTTATGTTTATTTAATATATATGTATTTAATAATATTTCTGTAGTGCATAGGATTTATTTTTATATTTAGTCAACCTAATTTTATACAAAGATTGAGGTGCTTGCTCTTTAACCCTCCAATGTTGCTTGCAGGGGCATGTGGTTAGCATGTCGACGGTCACAATGTTCACATTCATAATTTCAAGAGTACAATGCGCCTGATTTATCACGGATCACAACTGCAACAGCGTACGCAGATTGGCCGATGGTGCGTACTGCGCATGCACCGCAGTTGGCATTGCGATCACCTACGCAGATACAAAACCATCGCAGATCGATAGACAAGCCATCAGCGTTTGGGGGTGGTGACGTTGGGAATGGTTGGAGAAACGCAGGCGTGCCTGTCTGTTTGTACGCCATTACTTCGGCGTGCATAAATTAGCCACTGCGACGGCATACGCAGCTTGAGTACTTACTGCATACGCAAGGCCGGTACAAGGTTTCTGGGCGCCCTAGGCAACAGTTCACCAACCGCCCCTGCTCCCTCTAATTCCTAATATGCCGCGCATCAGTCTCCCCAATGTATAATATGCCACACAACAGTGGCCCTGATTCAGAGCCGGACGCTCTGACAGAGCGCTCGCTCTGAATCAGGGCCGTCCTTCTCTTTTTTTAGAGCGGCCTCCTGGCCGCTCGCATAGCTGTGGGTGTCGTAAAGACCATCGCGACCATCGGGCTTGCGATGAGACTCTTGTGGTAGGGTCTCGTTGCCGCAAACCCTGGAGTGCTTTTGGCTCTATCAGAGCCAAAGGCACTCCCACTAACATCACTTGTGATGTCAATGGGGCCTGCCCCAGACGGTAGGCGTTCCCATGGGAACGCCTCCGTCTGGGCAGCCACGCCCCCGGCACGCCTACCAAAGGGGGAGTGCTGTCAATCACCATCGACAGCACGCCCCCGTTGTAGTGAGACCCGGAGCGACGGCTTGCCCGTCGCTATCCGGGTCTCGTGCATGCGCATGATGGAGCCGCCTCCATCGTGCGCATGCGCACTTGGCCAACATCGACCCGCTTGCGAGCGGGTCTGAATTAGGCCCCGTGTCCCAAATTAATATTATACTATATAGAAGAATATCACACACAGCAGGAGAGTGCCAAAATCATAATGTACCTATAACACTGCCACAAATTCATTATATGACACTCAGCCATGAAATATGCCATTAATTTTTTTTTTTTTTGCGGACTCAGCGGCGCCCTCCAGTGGCCGGCGCCCTTAGGCGGCTGCCTAAGGTTGCCTAATGGTAGCACCGGCCCTGTGCATACGACAAGGTTAGTAATTTCTGAGTAAGGTCAGACCCGTTGTAATTGTGCTTGATGTGAGATAGCGGTGGGGGGTCTCTATGCTGGCTGTGTGATGGCTTTGTGATTGCAGTCATTAGCATATTTTCGCAGCAATAGTGATCCGCAGTGAATCAGGCCCAATGTCCACAGCTACTCATGTCTATATAATCATTGTAAATGTGAATTGCCAACATAAGGTTTAGGATTAGGGATGTCAAAGCCGGATAATCAGCTGAGACAGAATCTGTTTACAATCGGAATCTGTGCGACGCCATCTCACGAATGTCGACAAGACTCCATCTTAGAAATAGATCACACAACGCCATTTTGTCAAAACCACAGAGTAACAATCTTCCCCAGACACATACCGACAGTGTTTAACATACATAAAAAATGACTTATTAGCATTAGAACACTTTTTAGTAATCCTTCCAGAAATCATGCCCTGATGTACACAAAGGGCCTGATTCAGAGCCGGACGCAATTAGCACTCGCTCGTCCAGAAAATAGGGGTGGCTATTCAAATCAACCGTTCGCTCTTTGCGGTCTGTTCACGCCTCTAGGTCTGAACGAGCGAACCACACTTGCGGTCGTTTTTTGAAAAAATACGCCCCCTGGCTGCTCGCATCCTACGTCATGTCCGCTATTTATTAGATTAATCGAGTACATCGACCAGCGTATGAACTGCTCGCTATTCTTGGGGTTGGTTTTTCCTACCACAATTTTGCGAGCAGTTCTGACTATAAAATAACCCAGTGACGTGGTCAGTGACGCTGCTGTTTTAATTATGCACACCCATAAAACGCCCGTTTTGACCTTTAAGCACGCCTGCGTTTGGATCTCCACTCCCCGTTTTCAAGCACCTTCCCCCGTTACCACCCACATACGCCTCTTTCTGTCACTCAAATTATCAGGCATTCGCTATTTTGCGAGCACATGAATTTCGACCGCACTGACTGGTTCGCGCATGCGTATAACGATCTGTACGCATGCGTAGTTGGGCAAACCGCTCGGAGCGAACGAGCAGCCGCTTACGAGCGGCTCTGAATCAGGCCCAAAGCCCATTCTGGGGACAACCTTGATACCATAACAAACACAGGGCCTGATTCAGAGCCGCTCGTAAGCGGCCGCTCGTTCACTCCGAGCGATGTTCGCACATCTGTGCAAGCGTATGGGTCGTAATGCGCATGCGCCAACCAGTCAGTGTGGTCGGAAATTGTGTGTTCGCAAAATAGCGAGTGTCTGCTAATTTGAATGACAGGATGATGCGTTTGTGGGTGGTAACAGGGGAAGGTGCTTGAAAACGGGGAGTGGAGATCCGAACGCAGGCGTGCCAACCACCAGAACATTAGCCACAGCTGCCAGGTTAGGACATGTGACATGAGCCGCAACCACCAGAACATTAGCCGCAGCTGCCAGGTTAGGGATAGGCTTAGGGTTAGGTGGAAGGTTAGAGTACTTGCCTCCACAACTGCCGGAACAGCCGCTTCACCGATTGTCGACATTTCGTCAGTGCCGACATCTCAATGTCAACTTGCTGATCATGTAAACATATACATGACATACCAAAGCTGTGTGCAGTATATTTTGAACCCATAATATAATTGTAGCATTAGGACACAAGGGGGTCAGTAGACCATCCTTTGCTATAACCCTGTGGACACTACTGACATGTAGCCCATTCCTAGCAGACCATACACACAGTGACTGCATATCAGAGCAGCAGAACAGATGAGTTGCTGATGAAGGCTTGATGTAAGGGCACCGGCCATGATTTATGACCTAAACATACTGAAACACACTCATCCTACCCACACCAGCACCCATCTTCTCCCCTCACTTTCACAATCCTCCTGAGCTCCCTGCTACAAGCCTTCCTAGAGGGAGGCTCTTCTCTCATGTAAAAGGGTGCAAGCAAAGGGAGTTACTAATTGTTACTGCTGCAAACACATTTCCTCCTCTAGACTTGTAGGTTGCAGATGCTTCCTAGAGTCTACTAAAAAGGAAAACAGAAGAGCTGGGCACCAAAACCAGACTCCAAGGGGTACAGTATATTTACTAAAGTGCGTGTTTTTAGAAGTGGAGATCAGATTCTACATATTATCTTCTAGAAGGTGTTAGATAAAAGTTAAGTTGAATCTGATTTGTTGCTATGGGCAACAACTCCACTATAACCCTGCACTTTAGTAAATATACCCCCACTCTGCTTCATATACAGAGCTGTCCGTTAAGCAATTGGGGAGACACTGCAAGATTGCTATTGGCCGTGCCGAGCACAGCTACATCCTATTGGACACAGCACGTCTTAATGAACGCACTCATCTTGCCAAACTGAGGGCCTGATTCAGCAAGGAATGTACGGATGCAGACGCACACAATCGGCCGATGTTCACGGTCTGTGCATGCGCCTGGGTCTCAGTGCGCGTGCATGAACCACTCACTGCGTCCACAAGAGCGAGTGCAGTAGATACTCAGACCCAGGGAAAAGTGATTGACAGGAAGTGCCGTTTGTGAGTGGATAAGGGGAGTGGTCGGCCGAACGCAGACATGCCAGTGCGTTCGCACCCCGTTACAGGGGCATGCATACATTAACCACTGAGATGCCGGATGCAGCCTGGCATCCTTCTGCGTGCAGGAAGCCTCTCAACTCCTGTGGCAGGGTCAGGTCTACCCTTAGTCTGCGTGCGGATCTAATGTTACTCGATATTCCCAATGTTTTCTCAACCGTGTGCATCAGTACGGACGTTAGCGGAGGGTAAAGGGGGCGGCATTATGTAGTCTGCATCTTTGTGCTGCATTTGCCGTGTGTATGCAATCATTACCATTTTTCTTGCAGTGGCCGATTGCGTGCGTCTGCATCCGTGCGTTCCTTACTGAATCAGGCCCTGAGTTCCTCATCTCCAATAGCGCATAAAAGACCCACTATAGTGAGTAAGTGCGATCCCTGATTGACATGTACAATATTTTAATCATGTTGACATTAGAATGTTGACAGAGTGACCATTGACTGCTTCACCTCTTTACTGAGATGAAGCAGGAAGCAGTACCGATGAGATGTAAGAACATCTCATCAGCCGGCGTGGGGGAGTGAAAACTCCCCCCTCCGGTGATCCCCATCATTACCCACAGTGCTTCAGCCTCATTGCACTGTCGGGCTCCCGTTACTTTAGACGACACCCAGAAGAATGAAATTACACCCATAGGCTTCGCATTAAAAAAAACACACACATTGGCACTGATAGAAAAATATGGTGGAGTACACAGAGGTGGTGGGCTAAACATGGGTAGTGGGGCACACAGGGGTCATTGGGTACACAAAGGTGGTGAGGCGAGGGTGTTGGGGCACACAGGGAAGGTGGGGTACACAGGAATAATAACTGATGGTATTACTCACCAGTTGCTTGCTTCTGTAACAGAGCTGACATTTTCCAGGCAGGCTGCTGTAAAATGGCGCCGTTCTGACTGATAGGGTTGTAGAGGCTGGGTGGAGAGGAAATGATGAGGAGGGGAGCAGGTAGCAGGGAGGGAGCCAATGGCAGAAAATGTGCTGCTAGGGAGAGAGGAGGAGGGAGGGGGGGAAGCCCCAGCAACTAATACCCCTTTCACACTGAAAATGAAAATCCTGGGTAATTCACTTTTACCCGGTAATTTGCTAAACATTCCGGGTTTTTTTCCTATGTGCAAGGGTCATCCCGGGACTAAGGGCCTGATACAGAGCCGCTCGTAAGCGGCTGCTCGTTTGCTGTGAGCGATGTTCGCACAACTGCGCATGCGTATGGGTCGTAATGCACATGCGTAAATCAGTCATTGCGGTCGGAAATCGAGCGCTCGCAAAACAGCGAGGGGCTGCTAATTTGATTGACAGAATGTACCGTTTGTGGGTGGTAACAGGGGAAGGGGCTTGAAACGGGAGAGTGGAGACCCGAACGCAGGCGTGCCTAACGGTAAAAAGGGCGTTTCATGGGAGAGCTTAATTAGTAAAGGAGCGTCATCGACCACGTCACTTGGTTGTCTTTTAGCCTGAACTGCTCGCAGTGATTGCGGTAGGATAAACCTACCACAAGCACCGCGAGCAGTTCAGATGCCTTTCGATGTACCCGATTAATCAAATAAATACCGGAGATGACGTGTGATGCGAACGGCAAAGGGGTGTCTTTACAAAATAGCGAGTGCATTTTTCGTTCGTTCGCTCAGACATAGAGGCATCAACAAACCGCAATGAGCGAGTGCTCAATTTAAATAGCCGGCACCTTTTTAGGGACGACCGTCCGCAAATAGCGTCCGGCTCTGAATCAGGCCCTAAATTCCTTGTTTTTTTGCAGGGTCATAGACCCGGGAATTAAGTCCCAGGTTGACCCTTTCACACAGGGAAAAAACCTGGGTTATTTAGCAAATTACCAGGTGAAAGTGATACCCCTTTTCCACCTAAATTCCGGGTCTGACCCGGAGTTGGAACAAAGGGCCTGATTCAGAGCCGAACGCTCTGACCAGAGCGCTTGCTCTGAATCAGGGCCCTCCTCCATGAAAATGGAGCGGCCTCCTGGCTGCTCGCATAGCTGTGGGTGACCACCCACAGCATATGCGAGCGTCCATGATGATGGTCGCGATGGTCTTGACCATCGCGACCATCGGGCTTGCGACGGAGACCCTGCGGTAGGGTCTCGCTGCCGCAAGCCCTGGAGTGATTTTGGCTCTATCACTAGTGATGTCAGTGGGGCCGGCTTCAGACGGTAGGCGTTCCCATGGGAACGCCTCCGTCTGGCTAGCATGCCCACCAAAGGGGGCGTGCTGTCAATCAACATCGACAGCACGCCCCCTTTGGTGCGAGACCTGGAGCGATGGAGAGCCCGTCGCTCGCCAGGTCTCGCGCACGACGGCGCTCCCTCCGTCGTGCGCATGCGCAGTGGGGGAACATCGACCCGCTTGCGATCGTCCTGCGCTCGCGAGCGGGTCTGAATGACCCCCAAAGTTCCTATCCGGATCAGACCCGGAATTTTGCCGGCGCCGACTCGGGATAGTCAGCGCCGCTCACACCGCAGTCAGGTCTGCATAGACCCGGCTTTTGCGGAGTGAAAGTGGTCGCTTGGAGATTACGTCATCTCCAAGCGCCACTGAAGCCGGACCAATCGGCCGGCTAGCAGCGCACTCCAGGTCATCGTGATCCGGAGTGCGCTGTTCTCACAGCAGGGTTTCACGGGCTACACCCGTGTTAAACCCTGCTAGTTACCTGGGTTGGATTGCCGGGTCACTCGACCCGGCGATCCAACTCTCTCCCCTTTTACACCAGGGAGCTGCCCGGGTTAACCCTTCAAAAACCCGGGTTTTAGCTCCGGTGTAAAAGGGGTATGAATTACCCAGGATTTTTATTTTCCTATGTGATACCACTTTCAGACAGAAAATGTCAAAAAACCTGGATTAGCCCTGACTTTTGTGTACCGGGTTGTTTTGCCACTCTCTGTCTGGACCCCCCTTCAGACAGAAGAGCAAATTACTGGGTCTAAAATTTCAACCCGGTAATTTGCTGTTTTACACGTGTATTTCTTCTGTCTGAAAGGGTCAATCCAGGACTAAATTCCCGTGTCTCCGACCCTGGTAAATTCCTAGGTTGAAGTCCCGGGAATTTAGACACGGGATGACCCTTTCAGACAGAAAAAAGTCCCGTGTAAATCACCAAATTACCGGGTTGAAATGTTTAACCCGGTAATTTGGATTTCTGTCTGAAAGGAGTATGAAAGGGATATCAGACAGAAAATGGCAAAATGCTGGGTAAAAGCTGGGTTTTTTGCCATTTTCTGTCTGAAAGTAGTATTAGAGGCAGGAAGACGTTCCAGGGCTCAACCAGCTGCTGGACAAACCGTGGCGATCAGTATGAGGAGCTGTCCCATCAGGAAAGTGCAGACTTTCTGGCAGTGGACAGCCGGGCGGCGGCAAAGCAGGGCTCCAGAGCATGACTTTGTAGGTCACTCTGCATGCAGCAGCTTTCCCGCCTCCCACTCAAGCCACACATCCACCTTCAGCCTCAGCACTCCAGTCTGTGCAAACTGACCGGTACACTTCAAGCACTGCATATAGCTTGATAGCTCCTTCACAGATGATTATTTTAAAACAAACAAGGAAGGTAATTTAAAAAAGCATGTATGGTGCATACAGGACAACATCTTGGTTTTGCACTGCTACACCTTGATGATCCATCTAGTGCTCATTGGGGTGCATGCTTACTCAGTTTTTGGGAACTACTTAGGAAAAACTAGAAGGGGCCTTTGTTCCTGATTCAGAGTTGTACATAAACCTGATAGTTTACACATAACTCCGATGTTTAACGATCGGCAAATGCACAGGAACTGTACTCCGCATGTGCCGATCACTGACCGTGATGGCGGTCACAATCCCCAATAAGCTGCACCATGAAAAGGGACGGTGATGGCAGGTGTTCAAGGCATGCCGAGGCCAGTGGCTGGATTCAGAAGAGTGTAAACACCGGTCAGCCTGCGTAATCTGAGAGTTACCCAGATAGCAGATGTTTTTTGGAGCTGATCCGATGCTGCATCCTTGGATACAGCAACGGATCACAGAAACTTGCAGGAGGTGTCTATTTACGCAAGACGCCTCCTGCAGCAGTGGCATATGTACACACAGCAGCTGTACAAAAATAATATAAAAATAAATGGATCCATACAACAAGCGCAGCTCAAAGCAGCCTAATTCAACAAGTAATTTCGGGTGTCACCTAGCACCAAATACCATAAAAGGAAAAATAAATGAAATGCTCAGATATAGGTGCTAAATACCAATGGGGTAACAATATTATATCACAAAGAGGTTTAGAATGATATCGATCCTTCCCGTAGATAGTTCCATAGAATGTCTCATTGGCCAGTCCTCATAGTGCCAGACGAAGAGGGATATGATGGAAGAAAAAGGAAAAGAAAAAACAACGATGTGTAGTTTCTGTGATGTACTTTCCAATATTTCGTAATTGATAAGGGAAATAGAATTCCTATGTCACATTTAAGAACTTGAAAAGGGACGTACCCCACTTACTAACGAAGTAGGCAGGGAAATGCTTATCAAGGTATCTTTATGGATCTGCGTACCATACTCACATCGACCATCCGATAAATCCTCTTGTAAAGGTATCTTTAGAAGACCAGGGCAAGACCACCACGGGGTTAAGGATAGTGCCTTTGAACCTCTATATACCCCTGACTATACCTTCTAATATCCTTCCTATAAACCTCTAAGGATGACGCTAATTTGCGTACGCAGTCATACAGTAAATAAAGATTCCAGACCTAGGACCTGTGGTTCCAAAGCACAAAGTATTATTCAAGTAAAAGTACAGCAGTTACACGCTATGATCCTTATATAATCTGAGCGCAAAGAGATTATACAGACCCAAGTACAATTATACATACGCAAAGCTCTCTGGTCCAGATGTTAGGCATCAGCAAGAAACCCCTCGTCAATCAGCATTCAGCACAAAGACTAGGAACCTAGGGTCAGAGCACACATATTTATACCCCCCAGAAATAAACAACACAATAGAGAAGTTTGTTGCTAATACCATTGGTCCTAAAGGAGAGGGCATATGTTTCAAGGCATTTAACAGGTTGATTCAAATAGACACAACCCAGCCTCTAAAAACTGGGGGTCTCTGGTTTCCTGCCTCATGCAACAACCTAACAGTTGTTCATATAATGTACATTTTGTTGCTTGAAGTCTCTGCGGTCCATAAGTTGAGAATGCATGAGGCGATCTCCACACCGATGGTACCTGTTGAAAGAGTACGAATCAGTACAATACCAATCACGACTTACTTATCATGTATAAAACCTTAGTTACCAAATAATCTTTATTTCACAGCATTTATGCTAAATGAACAAACTTAAATCTTATACTTTAAAGCTTATTAAACCTTTTATGTGAATATGTAAGTATGCGGGGTGTGATGTAAAGACGCTAGTTAACTTGGGGCAGATGCGTGCGCATGAAGCTAATAAACAGCGTTTTCATACAGGATCTTATGCATTCGCTAATATCCGACTAGTTAACAGCGCAGTTGTGCGTATTAATGTGTGTATGAGAAATGGTGCACTTAAATCTCACTTAAACTAAGTAAACACCTAGCAGTGTGGAATGCTGAGCCTTATAGTTCCATGACTTGCTCATACCACAGCAGCCCCCACTCTTTTCAGGCTCCAAAATACTGGTCTTTGTTCTCCCAGGGCCTGTGTGGATGCAAATTAGCACAGCTACAAGACCCAAACCTCAGATAACACTCTTGGCTTTGAAGGTATTTTATTGTAGGAAAGCCTGCTAATGTAAGGTGCTACAAACAACCCTCTTGCTGTATACGAGCAGGGCCACCTGGAGTGAGAGCAGACGTTATGTCCATGAAGCTTGTCTACACAGGCTAGTTGTCACGTGGCCATTTGCTCTGTTTAGCTAATGCAATCCAATTTTGACATACTGTACAGCCATTTCTGAAATATATCCTTTAGGGGAATTAAAATAATATACACTTTATCCAGAGCACCCAAACTTCGTAAAGTCATGAAATGGACTTTTGATGAATCGCCGTAACTTATGGCGATGGTCACAGATGCAATCGCATGATGCTAATAGTAATATCGCCACATGTACTAAAGTGTGAGTTATCTAAAATGGCGCTTAGGCGGCCATTCGCAAAATGTCGTCTTGCGATCTTATTTCCAAGATGGCGTCTTGCGGCCAGTTGCAAGATGGTGTCGCTGCGATTCAATTTTTTACTGATCTTGTCTCAGCCAATAATCCAGCTTCGACAGGGTAGATAGAATATATTCAATTTATTCCAACACAGTTAAAAAAATGGAAAACATTCCATCTGGCTTTAAACACAGCAGGCACAAGAAGATGTAACACCACAAAAAGGTAACTCCTCAAACCACTCCGGATTGGTCAGAGAAAACCTATTGGTCCTAAGAAGTGTTTAAAAGCACTCCAGGAGGTGAAGCAGGAATAAAGTCCTTCCGCCAACGTGTTTCAACCCGAGGGTCTTTTTCAAGGCATCCAGTGGCATGGTCTCGACAGCACGCCCCCTTTGGTGCGAGACCCGGAGCGATGGTTTGCCCGTCGCAATCCGGGTCTCACGCATGCGCACGAAGGAGCCGGCTCCGTCGTGCGCATGTGCTCTGGGCCACCATCGACCCGGTTGCGAGCGCTCAGCGCTCTCGACCAGGTCTGAATCAGGCCCTTGGTGCAGAACCCTTTAGACACTTCCCTAATGACACATTAGCCAAAAATTGTTTTTTAATTACCTTAATTTGGCCAATAATGACATGTGAATTTTTGGGTAAAAACAAATAAAAGTGATGGAAAATGGGTTTTAAGTAGTGGGTCTGGTTTTTTAGGGTACTATATGATGGGACAGGTGTTTTAAACATTGCAGGTGGCTGCAGCAGGTGTATTTTTAATTTTTTTTTAAAAGTGCACTTTTATGACACAAAAGTATGTTTGCACCCATTTTCATGTACCCCCAATTTAACTACAGCATTTATTTTGACCCATTTTTCCACTGTTAGAGAAAAATGCCAATTGACACAATTTAAGATCTCAAATTCCTTTGATTATGGTCACTAATACACTTCTACACTATTACCCTGTCTTAATTTGACTAATTTGACTAATTTCGCATATAACATTGAGGGGGTACCTAATTACCAGCACTAAAATAATTATGATAATTGATCGCGACGGGGTTATCCAATTAGCCCTGAAGTGCTGCCCGCCGCCGCCACTTATCATGGATATTTTTCAGGGCCTGATGTGTCCCGAAAACTAATCCACGATAAGTGCCGTTTTTCCATCACCTACATGGCGAAAACACATAGCTTATCACGGATCCTATGTTTTCGTGAGAAATATCCGAAATAATAGGAAAGGGTGAAAAAAAACATAATCGGCGGAAAATCCCCGTTTTTCGTCGATTACAGCTATCCATTAGCACCCCAACAATGTTCGAGGCTCATTGGATACCTCTGAGAAGTTTTTGGGCGAATGCCGCTTCTCATCTTTTGCAGTAGAATTGCGCGAAAACCTGCACACGCGATAGCACCGATAAGTGGCACATTTGGTCGAAGGGTGCGAAAAGATCACACAAGCAAAAACTTCTAATTGGATATGGTCCTAATGCTGCCCATCCACTACTAGATGCAGGGACGACGGCGCAATTACGACATCATAATCGTGCTGTCATACCCTAGGGACGTTCAGTGTATGCAGATCAATCATCCCCGAACATGGCAACCTGACGGCGGTCGTCAGGTTGACCGGCATGTTCGGGCGATGATAGATGTTAAAAACGACCAGCGGGCGCGCACATCGCTGGTCGTTTTTAACATTTTACTGCCCGATTTGCGGGCGATTACCAAGCGATTAAACAATAATGGTTGTTATCGCTCAATCGCTAGGTTTAATCGCCTAGTGGTGGTTGCAGGGGCGTTTTAAGAGAGGAGGGGGCCCGTGTGCACTCCTAATACGGGGCCCCCTCCTCTCTCCCCGGTTGCTGGCAGCAGACTGACGCGGCTGGCCAGCCACTGGAGCATTAGTAGACTCCGGCACTAGAATGTGCCCGGAGTCTACTGCGCATGCGCAGAACGCCGGGAAAATGGCCGTCGCGGCCATTTTCCGGGGTTCTGTGCATGCACAGTAAACTCGGCACTAGAGTGTGCCCAGAGTCTACTGCGCATGCGCAGAATGCCGGAAAATGGCCGCAGCGGCCATTTTTCCGGTGTTCTCAGCAGCAGTGACACCCGACGCGGGACCTCGGACAGGTAAGTTTTAATAAAATATGGGAGCACTGTGTGCGGAGCGGGGCCCATGCACCCCGCACCCATTATAGATACGCCACTGAGTGGATGGGCAGCATTAACCTGTGTAAGCTGCTGCTTCTCTTAAATGCAGCCCCTTTTCATAGTGAATCTATGTGCCCTGACAGAATTTAGGCATACTTGCACAAATTGTAGAGCACAGCAAATCCAGAACCGCTTTTACACTGCAGTCTGCAAAGTGTATAGTTCATGCTTCCTAAAATACCTCTCACATTATTTCACTCAAAGGCCCTGATTCAGAGCCGGATGCTCTGACCAGAGCACTCGCTCTGAATCAGGGCCTACCTCCATAATTATGGAGCGTCCTCCTGGACGCTCGTATAGCTGTGGGTCACCACCCACAGCCTATACGAGCGTGCAGGATGATGGTCGCGATGGTCTTGACCATCGCGACCCGAAGCCTGCGGTTGAGTTTCTCAACCAAAAGGCCCGGAGTGATTTTGGCTCTATCAGAGCCAAAATCACTCCCATTGACATCACTAGTGATGTCAGTGGGGCCGACTTCTGACGGTAGGCGTTCCCTTGGGAACGCCCCCGTCTGGGAGGCACGCCCCCAGCACGCCCACCAAAGGGGGCGTGCTGTCAATCAACATCGACAGCACGCCCCCTTTGATCAGACACAACGAGCGAAGGAAAGTCCTTCGCTCGTCGCGTCTCGCGCATGCGCACCATCAACCCACTTGCGAGCGGACAGCCGCTCGCGAGTGGGTCTGAATCAGGCCCAAAGTCAATTGTAGTTCCAAAATCTTGAATCTGGGCATACAATGTTGGAGGTAGACAATTAGAAAATGTTAGTTTGTTAATGGTGTCAATAATTACGGGTGTTTTGGGGGAATACACCGCAAATATTAATTGATAAATGGGCCCCTTAATCTGCTATGATGTCTATCTGCAACTAGAAACCACCTAACGTTTTAAGCAAACATAAGCTTTAAATTAGATTTTATTTATATATTAAAAAAAAAAAAAACCTCAAACATTACCTTGTGATAACTTAAAGGATTTGTCAGCTGCCTATAGAATAGCAGTAATATCTACTGCTATTCTATAGGCAGCTGTCAAATCTTTTAAGTAGAGCCGATCTGAGCAGAAACCTGTGTTGTGATGACTGTGGGATGTGGGGGGGAAATCCCCTCCATGTGAGCGTGTGTGATATGACAGCTGCGGCAGGAGGAGGAGGGAGCGCTCCCCGCATGGCCCGGAACTACAACACGGAGTCAATGGGAGGAGATTGTGCAAGGACAGCCACAGTCACACTGATATATTATATATAGGAGGGACAGGTAGCTGCTGCGTGCGGAGTGTCCCCTCCTGTGCCGACATCTAAACACGTTATAAACATGCTGTGCAGACTGAGCCTGTGTGGCAGGTGAGTGGTTGGGAACCAGTGCACTGGCGTCTAAATGCAGTGGCTCTGTATGCTTGGTCACTGGTAGGTGCTCATAACAACGGGAGTCACCTGTCACCAAATAGCACAGGATGATATCCATCATCTGTTTATATAGCAGATCATTTTCTGGATTTAGATTCTGAAAAATGAGTAGGGTGTAAACGAGGTGATTTCTTAATCTGGAAGTTGGCGTCACAGGAATAGTGCGTGTTATGCAACTTTCTAGATGTTTGCACATGGCAATAGGGATGGACATCGGAAGCCTATGGTTAGCAACCATCAATGTTTTTGATTCGATGGAAGTACTTTTCCATCGAATACCGGGAATTTGATGGTTGACAGCCATTGTATGCAGCTTTCCGATGCCCATGCCCATTCGATGGCTGGCTGTTTGGCGGTGGGGGGGGAGTGTGAGCAGCAGGAGAATAGATGCTGTGCAGATGTGCATGGCATCTATTCTATGTGTAGGGGGAGCCTGGGGACAGCCCAGCATCTTGGAGAGTGCTGGGCATGCTCAGGGGCGTAGAGAGCGCCACCGGGCCCAGGTAAAGAGGGGGTGTGGCCTAATTGCGTGCGGTGTGGCCATGCCCCCTTGAGCCAAAAAAACCCCTCAGAAACATACTTTTGCAGCGAGCCCCTCAGCCCAGCGCAAAGCCAGGGGTGTGTGATCGCTCCCCCCTCAGGCATAGGAGATTGCTGTGGCTGCTAGCAATCTCTCACTGCATCAGCTGCTGCGAGGAAGGGAGGGGGGGCGGTGCTGGGCCCCTCTGGAAGCCCGGGTAAATTGTACCTGCTTCCCCCCCCCCCCCCTCTCGGTGCCACTGGGCATGTTCCCACAATAATGTGGAAGGGAGGTTGCCATGAGACTCTGGGCTTGTTTCAGAGGCGCTCGCTCTGAATCAGGGCAGATTTTTTGTTTAAAAAAAAATCTGCCTCCAGGCCGCTCGCATAGCTGTGAGTGACCACCAACAGCTTTTGCGAGCGGCCCGGTGATGATCGCGATTATCAGTGTGGCGATTATCGCGACCATCGGGCTTGTGACGAGACCTTTGTGGTAGGGTCTCTTCTTCCGCAAGACCGAGTGAACATTGACAACTACCCCATTCTGTAGCGAGCCCCAGAGCAAGTGAAGTGCTCACTCGACGCGCGTGCGCACTGGCCGACCATCGACCCGCTTGCGAGCACGTCTGAATCAGGCCCTCTGCCCCTTCCACAGAATAGCAATATTGATGGACATCGGAAGCCGATGGTTAGCAACAGTCAATGTTTTCCAATTCGATGTAAATACTTTTTCCTTTGAATAGCGGGAATTCGAAGGTTGCCAGCCATCGTATGCAGCTTTCTGATGCCCATCTGATGGCTTGCTGTTTTTTCAGCTGCGGATACCTGGAGGTGGTGTCTGCAGCTCAGCTAAAACTTACCGCCCAGCTGTCCAGCAGCTGGTGAATAGATGTCATGTGCATGACATCTATTCACAGTGTGCCGTAGTCCTGTGGGCAGCCCAGCATCTAAGAAAGTGCTGGGCTGGTCCCCACAGTGATGTGTACAGTGCACCTTCTGCACATGCAATATCCCACATCAAGTGCGCATTCATGAAGCTATGACTGCTTCTGCGCATGCACCAAGTATAACCACCCCGATGGTTACACCATCGAATGGATGCGATGGCTAGTTGCCATCACATTGCTGGATTTGATGTCGGAAGACCCGCAACTATTCAATGCTGGGCTTCCGATGTCCATCCCTACTTGGCAACTGTATGAAGCGGCAGTTCCTACTAATTAAAAATGCACAAGCAGAACCGGATTATTGACAAGGCGGTACAGACTGGCGTCTAGGGCACAGTGGTTCTAGGGGGCCCGGTTTCATTGGCTTTGGGACTTGACTACCAACTTGTGGAATCCCTGCAAGTGTCCTGCAGCACCCCAGGATGACTCGGCACCCAGTTTGGGAACAACTGTACTATACTATATGGTGCTGAAATGAATGTTACACTATAAAAATTTGCAAGTTTGGACCGGAGGTGAGAGGGCCCCAAACCGGTTTATTGCCTATGGTCCTATGAAGTCTTAATCCTGCACTGTGCACATATAATCTGTTTTCTTGTGTATTTCATAGCTAATTGTACTGTTTGTTTTGGCGGATATTCTAATAACACTTAGCTTTGAGAGGGACAAGTCGCCTTTGCAATGGCATGGAAATACCAGTAACATCTCTTCATCTTGCCCCCTTGCAGCCTGATCTGTTCTCAAATATATGGATTTTTGTGGCAAATAATAAACTTTCTTACCTGGCACAAAATAAAATAAATTTATGCCATACAAATGTTTACCACATGCACTGACTATTTACAAATAACACTTCTGACCATTATATCAGTGCTTCTCAATTCCGGTCCTTTGGAAAAACACAGTGCTTGTTTTCCATATCTCCTTGCTGGAGCACATGTGTAGTCATTACTGACTGACACATTTTAATAGATCCACTGCTGGTTCTAATTCTTTCACATGTGATTCTGTGAGGAGACCTGGAAAACATGCACTGTTTGTGTGTCCCAATTATTGGATTTGAGAAGCACTGTATTATACAGAGCCCCAGGCCTCTCAGTACTTGCCTTGTTGCTCTTTTGCTCCTCTGTTAACCAGTGAAGAGTATTCACATCACTAATTGATTTTTCCAACCGGAACTGCTGTTTGTTGATCAGCATCTTAAGATAACCTAGAGGAAGCAATCTTACCTGGGTTTAGAAAACTGAGATCACATCAATGAAGGCTGCACTTTTGTCCTTCTACCCTACAGTGGATGAACAATTTGTCCACAAGTGTCTGCTATGTTCTTACTAATCCTGTACATAGCTATGGTCCTGATTCAGCTTGGATCGTAATTTCAAACATCAACTCGGCTGAGCAATTTTTTTTATCCAGTGCGTATGCAGCATACTGCATGCACCAAATCACATCGCGATGGCACTCACAAGGCATCGTATACTTATAAATGATTGACAGCTAGCAAGCGTTTGTGGGAGGTGATGGGGGTGGTATGTTAGTATAACAATGGCGTGCTGGAAATTTTTGTCTAGTCAATGTGACAATGCTGCTGAAATTAATGTTGGGCAGTGCTTGTATAATTCATGTGTGGAGGCAACATTGCTACAGTCAACATTTGTGAGCAATGCAGATCTGAGGACTCTAAAACTAGTACCATGCCATTCATAATGTTGACATCACAATGTTAACAGCTATGATATCCACATTGAACATGGTTGCATTGGCAGAATGATGACCGGAGGGGGACTGTTAGGCACTAGGGGAGGTTTAGGATTAGGCTACGGGAGTGAAGGTTAGAATATTCAAAAGAGGGAGGGTTAGAATTAACGTTCTACTCTCCTCCTGAAACTTTGCTGGATCCGCTGGAAGTCATCACCAGACGGCGGAACTGTCTGGGGCATTAGTGGGAAGGTGCGGTGGTGGCTCCTGGGATGACAACCCTGCCCAGACTGCATTTTACCTTCAGGCTGGCCACTAAATGGTATTTAATCACATATACCACGCACATTCAGTCAGCATAGTTGGCCACTGAACGTATTGACTAATATTTGGCTGGCACCTGACCTGGGAGGCACCTACACCTCGCTCAATCCGCCCCTGTGCTCAGTCCATCCAACAGAATCCACGTCTGCAAGGCCTCCTGAGCTTCTGCAATAGCCAATGGGATGGGAGCTGCTGTAGCTAGGTATGTGCTATAGCTCCCATTTCAGCCAAATTGGTGACACTGCAGCACTGCTCAATATGGAGAACAGTGTCGCTGATGCTACTGGCTCTTCTGCTCCTACTCCTAATGGATGGGCCTTGGATTATTATTATTTTTATAAAATTTCGAACAACTTATTTAGTATACATAATGGACTTATTATTTAAAAACCATGATGAAAAGAAAGTTTGTCATTTTTGTTTTATAATGCAGTGTTAGAGATATTATTAAGTCTTCTAAAAGAATAAATGCACCGATTCCTAACTGTCTATGTTCCCTACAGAACTAGCTTTAGGCTTGCACCTGCTTCAGGATGCCTGACTTCCAGACAGAAGCATACATTGCCAGACTTGCCATATGATTATGGTGCACTACAGCCTCATCTCAGTGCGGAGATTATGCAGCTTCACCACAGTAAACACCATGCTGCTTATGTGAACAACCTAAATATTGCAGAGGAGAAATACGCAGAAGCTCTAGCTAAAGGTATGAAAAATGACTATGCAATAACATCTTCAGGTCCTACCACAATGTAATTATGTGTAGCCATCTGCTTGCCTGGTGGATGGTGTAGTTGGATTTCTTACAAGCAACTAGCTCAGGGTCTGCCACTTTATTCTAGCTCACTCCCCTTTTTTTTTTTTTTTACCAAAAACCAGGCTCTAACCTGGGGCACTGAGCATGGGTTGTAGCTGAGATTTTACCCCTTTCACACCAGCTGTTCACACTGGACCCAGGTCTTCTTGCGTTACAGTTGACGTTTGGAGATATCATATCCAAGTACTACTGAAGCCAGCAAATCCGCTGGTTTGAGGCATGACCTGGGTTGCGCTGCTTACACTGCAGTTACCCGACTCCTTCCTGGGCTCAACTCTGGTAGCGACTAGGGTCGAATTCTGAGGTCAGTCGACCCGGGTTTTTCTTTCAAGGACCCTTTTTACAGTGATCTGCGAAAGGGGTAGACCCAGCAATAACCCGGGTTATTGAGGTAGTGGAAAAGTCGTATCAGTCCCTCTCACTTCAGGTCTTCAGTAAACTAGAATGCTTACACATGCAGGGTTAGTAACAAATAATATCTAAATTATAGAGATGCAGCACCGGTAGCTATGTATAGCACAAATGTCACTTGATGTGATAAAGGGTGCCAGACCATTTTTCTCTTAAATGGGAAAGAACAATTACTTTTTACTCCAGCACAGATATTTGTTACTTGACAGTATTAACTTATGGCAACACTAGACATCGGAGCTTACATTCTTGCCATCATATCTCTAGCACACCTACTTCTTTTCGCTAGATATCAATAATCTGACCAAACTTGGAAAGCTAAACTCTACAGGCTCACTACTAGCAGGTGTTCTCTCCCAATATTACAGCACACAATTCTTAAACAATATAGTACATGCCTGGACAGTGATGTTAGTAAAAAATAAAATTGCATGTACTATGTGAAAGAGACTTAGACCAAAGCATAAAGACATAATAAAAAATTTAAGCTCACATCCATCTCCTTCCCTATTAAAACATGAAATTATAAAAAAACATGCTCTATTGCTTGTTTCCAATGGGACGTTTATAACCTGCAAATATCACATGATTAAAGTAAACACACAGCACAATGTTATAGGATTAATAAGCAAAAAAGCAGGTTTTAATGCTCAGCGCAATGCAGATGAACCTCAGCAGTGATTCCTGGGGAGCCCCGTATCCTAAATGCGGAGACTGGACACTGTCGTCCAAGTGTGGCTATGGTGTACGGTTATAGCTGCTGTTTCTGCACATATCCATATATTCAGCAACTTCCTAAGAAAATTAACAATGATTTTTGTAATCCACAAGTTTGTTGATACAATATTCTACTTACAATATCTTCTTTTCAAGGCCTTTAGCTGTCTCTGAGCAATACAAAGGCATACACTGATGATCTGAGAGTGGCAAGAGTATGTGATTCATACAGCCAATCATCATTATCCGTTCTGACTTTGCACCAAGAGTTGAGCACCCACAAGTGATCAGTCTCCATACATATGCATCTTTCTTGTGATCAGCATGGTGTGCATTTTGAGTGAACACGCCCTTATAGTACTTTGGCCACACTTCTATATCCTCTCCAACCCATGTCCCATCCCCCTTAGCACCTTAGCCAGCACGCAGCATGCACTACAGCAGTCTGTAAACTCCACCGCTGCACCACGGTTGGCGTCTCTGGACACACATGTCGGGCACTGAGGATTCTTTTGCTGGATGCTTTTAGGAGAGGCCTCTCCCAAGATCTACGCTGCAAAGCAGCAATGCGGTACCAGTTTATTGGTTACACAGAGACTGTTAGTCACGATTTAGTGGTTTCAGCAATATATCCCCAGACGTGACTTATATTAATGTTCACTCCCACTACAAATTGATTTTAATTTTGTGGAATAAGTCCATCATTCGGTGGTTGTGCACACTGATTTTATTTTTTATTATTTAAATCAAATCCAACAGACTTTTTGATTCATTTCCATACAATCCTGGATAAAGAGACAAAAAGATAAAACGAAAACTCACATATCTATACTAACATTTATTCATTGGGAAATATCCCCCTTTTTTATGCATGCCAATTTTTTTTTTTGTCTGTTTTCTGTGGCCACAGTGGTTCCTTTCATATTTTTTTTATTTTTATTTTTTATTTCCTTTTGTCATCTATAGATTTGATTTATGGTCTATTTAATATGTGAATTTTATTATATGTATTTTTGTGATTTCATGACTATGGGGTCTATGTACAAAGCAGTGATAAGGAAGTGATGAGGTGCCAGCCAATCAGCTCCCAACTGTCATTATTCAAACACCGCCTGTGAGATGACAGTTGGGAGCTGATTGGCTGGCACCTTATCACTTATCACTTTTCACTCTCTCTTATCACTGCTTAGTACATAGACCCCTATATCTGCGTACATTAAATTTAGACACTACTAGTGTCATTCAGCGCTCCCAGTTGTTTTTGTTTCTACACAATACTAGACATCTATCCCATGACTTTTGGCACTTCAGTGAATGTGTATGAGCTTACGTTTGTCACCTGATATTGTTATGTAAAGTCTGCAATAGATGATCTGGGTGAGTGACTAGAACATGACTAGCAAAATATAGGGCGGAAGTAGAGTTTGTAGCAATATAGCTGTAAATTACTTCATTAAAATCGGCACCCAAAAAGAGCGAATTTGTATATACATCTCAAGATTAGTTCAACACGTTATCTTTGTAACCTTGCACTTGCCCTATAGCAGGTGCAAAATATATACGCATCCCATCAGTCGTATATGTACATAATTGCTGGACTGAGTGAGTAGTATTTAAGTGAATATACCCTTACAGAACTATTGCTCTCTCCCATTCCTCCCCTCTAATCATAAGGTTTGATATGTGCAAAATCTATGCAGGTGTGAATAGCTGTCTGAGTGTCTCTGGGTGTATCCACTTTCTGAGCATGGCATTTTAGTTTTGTCGCTTTACCACATATTTAGCCCAAAACACGATTGCTTTTTGTTCTTTCTCCCATTACCTCTATTTTAATATAAATAGCTATGTTGTGCTCTTTGTCATCAAAAAGAAGACACTCCTGTGTTTTAGGAGTTAAGCTGGGTACACACTATATGATTTGTTCCCAGCCGACAGAACGATGCGATGGCCGTACACACTGCATGATCTAGTATACGACTGTGCGATGTATCGTTCCATGCTGCATGTTACAGCATAGCGTCATTCATTGCATTATCCCATCTGCTGTGTACTGCACTACCCTGTGAGAACACGCAGTCTGACGTACACACTATTTGATCCGTACGATATATCTTCTAGTGTGTGCCCAGTTTTATACATGCTTCATCCAAATACAATTCCATAAATCTAGATTATTTCCAATTCTATATTCAGTTTAACCTAAATTGTGTGCATATTTGTAATCTTCCATCATTCATTACATTTTTAGGTGATGTGACCGCTCAGGTCTCTCTCCAGCCTGCCCTTAAATTTAATGGTGGTGGCCACGTAAATCACACAATTTTTTGGACGAATCTTTCTCCCAATGGTGGGGGAGAACCCCAAGGTCGGTATATATTTCCATTCAAATATTCTTTGTCATGTACACACATATATGACCAGGGTTTGTTTGTTTTCTTTTCTAATGATACATTTCATTGGTACTAGGTGAACTTTTAGAGGCAATAAAACGTGACTTTGGCTCCTTTCAGAAGTTTAAGGAGAAGCTAACCACTGTATCAGTTGCAGTGCAGGGATCAGGATGGGGCTGGCTAGGATACAACAAAGAATCAGACCGCCTACAAGTTGCTGCATGTGCTAATCAGGACCCTCTGCAAGGAACAACAGGTGAGGGGGCCCATAGTTGCTGCTTTAGAGAATTAGGGATATATGTTGCAAGTGGTTTCTTACACATTAATTTCAGCACTAGCTGGGATACCCGGCATTGCCTGTTTTGAAGACTGGACCCTGAAGTACACCTGCAGTCTTCATTTTTTACATTGTCCTCGATTATAACTTGAATAACTATGCAAATTAGGAGTAAATGACAGTGCAGGCAGGTGTATTCTCATACCATTTGGAATGGGTTACATCAGGAGCAGACTGGCTTACAGAACAGAAATCAGTATAGCTGCCAAAATCACTTGAGTTTCAGGATTCACTGCAGAACAGAGGGAGTGATGCAGCTGTGGACAGATATGCTATTGCAGCTACTAACATGTTAGCAGCTGTGATAGTTGTAATATGGTGATGCAGCAGGAGGCATTATGCTTCCTGCATGCATTACTGATCCTAGCTGAGTCCAAGGATGCAGCTTCGGATAATGTGCTTTTCTTCTGCCAGCTGTGACCATAGGACAGTGGTGGCCACCCTCCCACAGCAGCTGGAGTGCCAGGATTCGCCACCATTGCCATAGGGTAACGCAAGCTGGCTGCCGCAGTTGAGTAAGAGAGGCCTCTCCACTCCCCAACCCCCCATCCCCCAACGGTGATGACATGCCTCCATTTTGGGGAACAGAGGCCATCGCCTCCACTTCCCCGGCCAGAAACCGCAGCAGACTGTCAATCACTGACAGTCTGCTGCCAAACTGAGGGCCTGATTCATTAAGGATAGCTATTGCTAAAGCGTATGCAGTTGGCCGATTGTTGCGTTTGCAAAGGCACCACTGCGATCACGCAGAACCATTGCAGAGTGATTGACAGGCAATGAGTGTTTGGGGGTCGTGATGGGGGGTGGTTGTAGAAACACAGGTGTGCCTGACCATTTGACCAGCGTTGCATGGGCGTGCATAAATTAGCTAATGCAATTTCTAAGTAAGGTCAGGGCTGCTGTAATTCTGTGTGAGGGGCCGATGGTACTTGATGTTAACTATGTTTATGGAGGTTTGCAAGCTATTACGGATGTGAGATAGCAGCAGTGGGCTTCTCTATACTGTCAGTGCGACTGCATTGTAATAGGATAATTAGCATTTTTTTGCAGATCTGCATGTGATTACGGAGCTGCAATAGCAATTTTTAATGAATCAGGCCCTGAGAGCGATATAGCAGACCCGTACAGCAGATGCACAGTATGGGTCAGGTGCATGTGAGAATTCCTGATAATCAAGAATCTGCATGATACCTGTCACTGCAACCGCTGAACCTCCCCCTGAAATCACTCTGAAGACCAACATTGAAGACCATGTCTAGCAGGGCTGCCATCTGGGGGGGAATGCCGGAATTGGAATCCTGTTCCCGGACAGACGGGGGCCCGTCTGCAGTGGCAGTTTATGACTGTGATAATTCTCCTCTGCTCTTTGTAATTTCCATATGCTAAGTTTAGCATTTGATCAAAGATTGTGGACTGATTATGCTGTCTGCCACAGTCTGAATGTATCGATTACTAAGCTGCTCATGAGCCTGCCAGGCACTCTAAGATCCCCGGGGTGGCTACTGTAAGATAAGACAGTGAGTGAAATGCAAAAATGCATGCTGTTCAATTTCAGTTTATCATGCAAACAGAGTGCTGACTAACTCATTATTTCATGTATGCGGCTGTGGAAAAGTGATGTAACCCAGCCCCAAAACGTGTAATTTTAAGAGTGTCCTGGTTTTATGGGATTATGTAACAGTGTGTGGCTCTGACAAAGTTCAAATATAGGAAAAAATTTGGTGGAGTGAGGTAAAAAACATCAGACAGACACACACCTTCTCACTTATAGAGATTTTAACACTTGTTCCAGGTGTTGGATTCAGGAAGTGTTTTATAGAGGTGATTCAATTTGCTTTTATTGAAAATAGTGCATGGTTTAACAGATAACATATTTTTTGCCCTTTCCTTCTAGGGCCTGGGGTGCTAGCAAAAATAAGCGATTTGATCAGCACTGTAACTTGCCCAGAACCACATGGTTTATTGAACAGCCCCTTAGCTAGTGGTAAAGATATACTAAACTAAATAGAACAATTCCACACCAAATACTCTTTTAGAAATGTACTGAACCGTGCACTAATCATTAAGATAATTTAAGGTGGTATAAGGAACGGAGTGTGCTGTTAAAATATATGGGTGATAGAAAAGTGTGTTTTTTGTGGTGTCCAGCAATTTGAAATCTGCAAAAGAAATAAAATTTGCCAAAACTATACCAGTCAAATGTTGCTTAACTAAATGTTGTGTTTATTTTGTTTCTCAGGTCTTATTCCTCTCCTGGGCATTGATGTATGGGAACATGCTTATTACCTGCAATATAAGAATGTTAGACCTGACTACCTGAAGGCTATCTGGAATGTGATCAATTGGGAGAATGTAGCCGGAAGATATCGGTCTTGCAAAATATAAAGGTCGATTGTTTTTGCTCCATCCTCGATAAGCACTTAGAACTCATTGTACCTTGTAGCTGGGCCTTACATGCTTTGTGAATTGTATCAGAATTCATATTATGGCATCACACGAGTCATGCCTTGTCACTTTTAGCAGTATTTCACAAAACTGCTATAGATCTGAAGTCCTGGAAAGAGTTGTTTAATTCTTGCTAACAATAAATTAAGCAGCAGATATATAGTGTCCTGTTTGCTTTCTTTCTTTTTTTTCTTAAAACACCACTTTAGTTCCCAATTGGTATCTTGTGAAATAAAATATGTTGCTCACTTTTCGCAGTTCTGGAAAGCATCTGCTTTAATGGGGAGATTCTGCGCATTAATCCAGTCTCTCCAACAATCAATGAATTTAGGAAAGTTCTCCAGTCTCTTGATGCTTGTAGAATTGAACCTGCTGCATCTGCAGGAGTATAGAAATAAGTTAGAATGATGGTTTCTGTAAAAACAAAAAAACACAAACAGGATTGGTAAATTACTTTTATTATACAATACACTGATTCCTCAGAGCATTCTTGGAGAATGTCAAAGTTGCTGAATCATGAATAACATGCATTTAATTTCTTGTGTGCAGAGCAATAAGAAATAAAAGGTATTCCATCCTCTAACTTGTGAGATCGGAGGCATTAGTTTTATAATTCTTTGTTTTGAATCGTCAGTCAAAATAGAAATAAACACAAAGGGTGCAACAAGAGCCCAATACAAACCAAGTTTTAAGAACAATAGTAAGCAAAATAACAAGAGTCAGATGACTAATGTAAGGGAGAGTGGAGTACGGGGATCAGGGCAAAAGAAGGGGGGGGCACAAAACAGTATCATAAGGGTAAATACACAAGAAGTATCCAAAGAAAACCGCATGGGGGGGGAGAGATAAAGAGGATGTGTCTTTCGCTGCCCTTGGGTCCGCTCGTGAGGTTAACACTCAAGTGGAAGGAGATATGGGTCTACGTTCAGTAAGCAGCCAGACTTGGGTAAAAACATATCCTCGATCATGAAGGTAACGTTATCTCCTCCATGGCTGCAACATGCCAAATCTGGGTCTTAAGTGCAGAGAGAGTCAGGGGAGAGGTCTTTTTCCAATTTAAAAAAATCAAGGATTTTGTCGCCACCAGAATGAGTGCGGCTAATTCTCTGAACAATTTGGCGAGGTCTTAGCACAACAAAAATATAAAGGGATCCTTTTTTATTTGAACCTCCAGGAGGGAATTCAGGAGGACATGAACTAAGTCCTAGAAGCAGACAATATTCAGACAAGTACACCATATAGCAGCCACAACCCGGCCAACAATTGGGTAAGGAGGACGTGAACATTTTATTAAGTCTCGGGAGTATAATACCAGCGATAATACATTTATGCCATCTCCTTTATTTTGGTTGCTATAGAGCTTTTGGCTATCCTCAGTCTCATGTCGTTCCAGGCCTCATCATCTGGAGGAGGTCCAATGTCTTGCTCCCAAGTAATTTCATGGTGCCTCACAGGGGGAGGGTTACTCTAGAACAGTGGTGTCAGGAAAAAGGCATAAAGCTGGGTGATCAAGCCTTTAATACAAGGGACAATGTTTACACAGACTCTCAAAAGGAATAAAAGCTCGAAGAACAGAGAGTGATGGAAGGGAGTGTAGAAAATGGTGAATTTGAAGGGTTTTCTGTTGTAGTTCAGACAGAGATAACCATTGACCCTGGTCGTATATATCAGCGGGGACTTTAAATCCTATTCAAGACCAATTGCAAAACCTTTTGGTAGAAAATAAAATGGGGAATGGGATTATACCTAATAGGGGTCAAGGGAGATGTTGGTGAGGTAAGATTCATCCAGAGGCGAGCCTTTTTTATAGTGTTGCATCTTGTGCTGTAATAAGAACAGGCCTTTCTGGGTTTTAGTGACCATATTTTGCAACTATCTATGGGCCTGGTTCAGAGATGGTTGGTAATACAGCTGTGCTCTCAGACCCTAACTATTACCGGGCTAGTACTGTGATAGGTCACCTTTTGCCTACTCCCATGAATACATATCCCATAGCATAACATTGCCTTGCCAGCCTGAAGAGCTAGGAGGATAAAAGGAGCCATGTTTTTTTTGTCTTCATGGCTCCTCCTTTACCATGCACATGGTAGGGCCTACCATCTGCATGGTGTAATTTATACTGTAATTCGTCAGACCACATAACCCATTTCCAATCATTTACTATCCAATTCCTGTATTCCAGCATAAACTGGAGGCGTTTCATCCTGTTCGCAGCAGATCGCAATGGTGTACGTACAGGCCTTCTTCTGCTGTAGCCCATACAATGTAACGAGCGGTGTGTTGATTGAGAAGCCATCGGAATTGCTCCCTTCTTCAGAGTATTAGTAATTTGAGGCACTGTTGCCCGTCTGTGAGACTGAACAAGTCTGCTACACATGAGCATTTAGTAGCCGCTTACGACCACAGACCTTGTGCTCAGGTTTTTGTCATTAGGAACAAAGAAGAGCACAAAGGAAGTTCTATTGGCAGTGCACATAGGGCATATAGTGTTCAATTAAACCTTAGATTAAGTAATGTTATGTTAAGTAATCAGAGGAATCATCTATGTAATGCAAAATATGAAAAATTAAAGAATTGTGCTAGAATGTGAGTGTTAAAAAGTAAAATAAAAATAATATATTGGCTAATAAACGACATTATCAATTCAGGCAGTAGAAAAACTTTTTTTTTTTTAATCAAGTATTTTTTATTACATTTTCTTTTACAAGAGGAAACAATAATTTTTCAAACACAAACACAAATATCAGCAATGTGTCAGCAAAATATCAAAATAAGTGTACGAATTAATCAAATGGTAATCTAATAGATCTATTATTGCATATTCAAAACATAAATTAAGACAATTCAGAAAAATAATGCATATAGTTAACATTAACAAGACTGATCTTGAGAATGCAATATATACTGACTGGCGGAGGACCAAAAACCATAAAAGAACCAGAGATGTTAAGGATCGAGAAGGGCATAATGGGAGTCCTGCCACAGAGACCAGACCTTATCAAATTTATTTGGACCTTTTCTCTTCTGATACATACAACGTTCATGAGAAATTGTTAAACTGACTAGAGCCACCCAGGAAATAAAGGTAGGATCAGATGCCATCCATGTGTGAGCAATACACCCTGACATATAATTGAAGGGGAACAGAAAGGAGCTATTCTAAATCCAATCCAAATAGGCAGATACGTGGAGTCAATAAAGGAACATGGACACCTGTATTCCATACACAATCAACCACTCTAGTCCTAAAAAAGCTACCCAAGGACAGGACCAAAGGAGATGCCAGAAATCAGCAGTAGGGGCAGTACACTTGGGACAAGTGTTCTTAGTAGATCCACCAAACTCGCAAAACTTAAGTGGTGTCCAATAGACCCTATGCAAAATATATAATTTCTACTTCAGGGTCCATAGGGGGTCCACAGGGTTGACCTTGGGGTATAGCTGGATCTGGATCCACGGGCACCACACAGTTAAAGCTTTGTTGCTCCCAGGATGCACTTGGGTCCGTCCTCCTCTATACCCCGCCCCCGAGCCACAGGCACCTCAGTTTTAGTTGGTGCCCGGACGGACGGAGTCGGGTCACCCTGGGCAGTGGGGCTGCATAAGCAGCCCCTAAGCTTTAATTTAATTTTTTTTTTTTGCAAAGAAGATTTTATTATTTTATTTTTTACTATCTTCAGAGCGGCAGCATAAGACTGTCCATCTGGACGTCCATGCTGCCGCTCCAACAGCCCCGCTGGCGCTGCGACGCCAGTACTGATCTGGGGATCGCAGCGGGACCCCGGAGTCAGTACTAGCGTGGCTCCGGGAGCTCCCACTGACTGCTGCCGGATTCTACGGGGCCAGGTAAGCCGCGTGTAGCGCTTCGCGCTGCACGCGGGGGAAATGCAGTCTTTCAGCCGCCGGTCTCTGGGGACAGACCGGCGGCGCTAGTAGCGGCGGCGGGCTCCCCCTCTTCAGGAATACCCCGCGTGACCGCTGGCCCCCGGGGTGTAAGTACCGACGGGGAACCGGGTTCCCCGGGGGTTTAGTACTAGCAGGAGAGGCAGCCTTCCCTGCTTGTGCGGCTCCTCCCCTCAGCCCAGGGCGACTTCTCTCATGCGTGCTGGCATCGCTGGGCTGTTCTCTCCTGGCCACTCCTCCTCAGTGCTCTCCGGCGGCCATCTTCCAGGCAGCATAGCAGAGCTCCCAGGCGGATACAGTGGACCAGTCCCCCTGCGTACCTCTCCCCCTGCAAGGACAGTGTTCGCAGCGCTATAGCCCTCCCAGACACTGAATCTGGGAGGTTGATTGTAGCGGAAGGTGCAGTGAGTATAACTTCCTGCATGGTATGTGACTATTGCTAGTGCTGCTGTCTGTGCTTTTTTCTACTTACTGTCAGCTTTTTACCTATCCCTTTCCTTCTCCTACGGCCCGCAGGTGCGTGGGGGAGGGGTGTTCTTTCTGTATACCTCACTTATATAGATCTACGTATTTGTGAGGTCCGTCACATACTGCGGTGTGCTACTCAGTACCAGATTGTGGGCTGTTTGTGTTGCATACTTGGGAGTGCGCAGGTGTTATACGCCTTACCTCTTTTCGTTGATACATTTTTTATTGCAAAAGTTTTGTGTCATGTCTGATGAGGAGAATGAGCGCTCCGTGGCTCCTGTGTTGTTTTCCTGCCAACGCTGTTCGGCAGGGGTTGACGGGGCGGAGTTGTCTCAGGATGGTCTGTGCGGACGGTGCCAGCTGGTACCTGGTCCCTCTAAACCCCCAGTGGCGCAGGATCCTCCGTGGGCAATGTTTACACAAGTGCTGGCGTCGATCGCGGACCGGCTGGCGGTCCCGACTGCGATCCCTTCTAGGGCGTTGCCCCAGCCTACCATCCCCCGTTCCCCGGGCGTGACACATCTGGTGCAGTCTCCTCCCGGGTCTCAGACTGTGGGTCCTTATGCGGGTTTGCCTGTGTACGTGCAATCTCCCATGGTACCACAGCAGTCGATGGTACCGTTTCAGGGGTATCCTCAAACGGTACCCCCTCCCTGGGTGGATGTCCTCTCCAGCTCTGTTCAGAGCCTGGCGGCTTCGTCATCGGCCTTTCAAACTATGTTGCACAGTGATTTGCCACCAAGGACGTCCAAGCGAACCGTTTCGGCTTCATTGGCGGCACAGTTTACGGACACGGACGTGTCTTCGTTTGACGGGGAGATCCATGAAGACTCTGACTCGGATGCTGGGGCCCAGGAGGTGGAGGCTAAGTCCTCCATTAATGTACCGGCATTGGTTAGGGCGGTGCAGGCCATCCTTCATATAGAGGAGGATGCGCCGGCTCCCAGGTCGAAGTACCCTTGTAGCTTTGACGGTTTTTCCCCTGTCTGACCAGTTAACGGATCATATGGCAGGGGCCTGGCAGTTGCCCAGCAAGAGGTTCCAACCGCAGAAACGGTTGGCTTCAAACTATCCTTTTCCTGAGGCTCATTGCAGGAAGTGGGAAACTCCGCCTGCCGTGGATTCCCACTTTACCCGCTTAATTAAAAGCGCTACGCTGCCTTTGCCGTCGATCTCGTCCCTAAAAGATCCCACGGACAGGAAAGTGGAGACTTGTTTAAAGTCTATCTACTCTCTCTCGGGGGCGGTTGCCCGTCCGTCCATGGCCATTTCTTGGGTGGCTAAGGCCATCGAGAGCTGGGCCAATGCTTTGGAAGATACCTTTCCGGAAGATGCTTCGGAGATCCAGAGAGCGTTGATAACAAATGAGGGATGCGGCTTCGTACATTGGGGAAGCATCGTTAGATGCAAGCCTGCTGACCTCTCGGGTGTCGGCTGCAGCTGTGTCGGCGCGTCGGTCCTTGTGGCTGAGGTCTTGGAGAGCTGACGCAGACTCCAAAAAGGGACTGGAGGCCTTACCTTTTAATGGGGAGTTGCTTTTTGGTCCAGACTTGGACAAAATTGTGGATACTCTGGCTAAGTCTAAATCAGCCTTCCTCCCTTCGGCTTCTGCACCTACCAAAGTATGGAGCTCTGCCTTTCGGTCCTTTCGGGTTCAGGGCAAGGCCAAAGGTCAGTCCTTCCCGAGGCAATCGGCGACCAAGGCCGCTTCTAAGCCCAAGAAGCAGGCCTGGAGTGCCAGGCGCCCTTCTTCCAAGCAGGAGGATAAACCTTCTGCCTGATGGGACGGGCCTCCCTCTGGGGGGCCCCAGAGTGGGAGGCCGACTTCTTCTATTTGCCCAGTGCTGGCACAATACCACCACGGATGCCTGGGTTCGAGAAGTGGTCTCCCAGGGGTACGCCCTGTCTTTTCAGCACAGACCGCCCCACCAGTTTTTCTGCACGAGTCCTTCTCAGGATATGACCAAGACTTTACAGATTCAGGAAGCTATAGAGTCCTTGCTAAAAGCAGGGGTCATTGTTCCCGTTCCTCAATTACAACGAGGGACGGGGTACTATTCTTCTCTGTTTCTGGTGCAGAAACCCAATGGTTCTCATCGCCCTATCCTCAACTTGAAGTCTCTGAACAAATTCCTCAGAGTTCCCAAGTTCAGGATGGAAACATTACGTTCCATCATTCTGGCGATGGAACCGGGGGATTACATGGTGTCCCTGGATATCCAGGACGCCTACCTCCATGTTCCGATAGCACCTTCGCACCAACGGTATCTGAGGTTCGCTATCCTTCAACATAATTTTCAGTTCCGGGCGCTACCCTTTGGCCTCTCCACGGCACCGAGGGTGTTCACAAAGATTATGGCGGTCATGGCCGCACATCTTCTGAACCAGAATGTACGGCTGCTGCCGTATCTGGACGACCTCCTGTTGCTGGCGAGCTCCCCGGAGGTACTGCTTCAACATCTCCACCTGACGATCGCTTGCCTGCAAGCGCACGGGTGGCTGATAAATTGGAAAAAGTCCTCCCTGATTCCATCACAGCGGATGGTTCATTTGGGAGCCCTGCTGGATTCTCGTCAGCAACGGATTTTCCTGACTCCGGAGAAGGTCTCCTCCCTGCAGCTGCGGATACACAGTTGCCTGAGCAGTTGCCGCCTGTCGGTCCATTCGGCTATGAGAGTTCTGGGGTCCATGGTGTCGACATTCGACATGGTGGAATTTGCCCAGTTCTATTCCCGGCCCCTGCAGGGGCTGATTCTATCGGAATGGAACGGGTTACCTCACCGGATCCGCTCTCAGATGCTGGTGTTGTCCCCGGAGGTTCGGCAGTCTTTGGCTTGGTGGCTTCAGACAGCGCATCTGGTCGAGGGGCGCCCCTTTTGGATCCCGGACTGGGTCCTGCTCACGACGGATGCCAGTCTCCGAGGTTGGGGGGCAGTGACCGGCTCATTATCGCTTCAGGGTCGTTGGTCCGCGGAAGAAGCACTTCTCCCCATCAACATCCTGGAACTGCGGGCAGTATACAGGGCCCTGCAGTCGTCCGGCCCCGCTCTTCACGGAAGGGCGGTTCAAGTGCAGTCCGACAACGCCACCATGGTGGCGTACATCAACCACCAAGGAGGAACTCGCTGTCGGGCAGCGATGTTGGAGGTGTCTCGCATTCTTGCTTGGGCGGAGTGTCACATTCCAGCGATCTCGGCAGTCTTCATTCCCGGAGTCCTCAATTGGGAGGCGGACTTCCTCAGCCGTCACGACGTGCATCCCGGGGAATGGTCGCTTCACCCAGAGGTGTTTCAGCTACTCGTGGACAGGTGGGGGCTGCCGGAGCTGGACTTTATGGCCTCCCGTCACAATCACAAGTTGCCCGTTTACGGGTCAAGGATAAGAGACGCAGGCGCCTGTCTGGTAGACGCGCTGTCGGTGAAATGGACGTTTCACCTGGCGTATCTGTTTCCTCCGATATCCCTGTTTCCTCGGGTTCTGCGGAAATTCAAGCAGGACGGCGGCACGCTCGTGCTAGTAGCTCCGGCGTGGCCCAGACGTCCTTGGTACTCCGATCTGAAGTGCCTCTCCATCGACGCTCCGTACCTTCTTCCTCAGCGTCAGGACCTATTGTCTCAAGGGCCCTGCCTTTACCCGGATCCGGGTCGGCTGTCTTTGACGGCGTGGCTCTTGAGACAGCCGTCTTAAGGTCTCGGGGTTTCTCCAGTTCGGTCATTGGTACCATGCTTAGGGCACGCAAGCATGCTTCCGCACGGATTTACCATAGGGTGTGGCACACTTACTTTCGGTGGTGTGAATCCAGAAGCTATGATCCTCAGGTGTTCCGGGTTTCCAGAATCTTGGAGTTCCTTCAATCAGGTTTGGACCTCTGCTTACGCCTTGCCTCTCTGAAGGTTCATGTGTCTGCTTTGTCCGTGTGGTTTCAGCGACGGATTGCTACACTGCCAGATGTTGACACCTTTTTCCAAGGTGTTCTCAGGATACAGCCTCCCTTCGTGCCTCCGGTGGCTCCTTGGGACTTAGCGGTGGTACTACGGGTCTTGCAGGGTCCTCCTTTTGAGCCGCTTGAGTCGGTGGAGCTCAAGTGGCTGATGTTTAAGACCGTTTTTCTCCTGGCAATTGCTTCTGCCAGGAGGGTGTCAGAATTGGGGGCGCTTTCATGTCGCCCTCCTTTTCTGATTTTTCACCAGGACAGAGCGGTGCTCCGCATTCGTCCTGAGTTTTTGCCCAAAGTGGTCTCAAAGTTCCACATTAATCAGGAACTTGTTGTGCCAGCTTTTCAGTCACCTGATCTTTCAGCTGGTGAGGCCTCCTTAGATGTAGTCCGGGCACTTAGAATCTATGTGGACCGGACTGCTTCGGTTAGGAAGTCAGATTCATTGTTTGTCCTCTTCGGTTTTCACAAGAGGGGTTGGCCTGCCAACAAGCAAACGTTAGCCCGTTAGCTTCGTTCTGTTATTTGTGAGGCTTATGCACAGGAGGGTTTACCTGTGCCAGCCTCTGTTAAGGCTCATTTCACTCGTTCTGTGGGTCCCTCTTGGGCTGCTAGACGTGGCGCCTCCGCTGTACAGCTGTGTAAGGCGGCCACTTGGTCTTCAATTCAAACGTTTTTGAGGTTCTATGCGTTTGACACCTTCGCCTCTCAGGATGCATCCTTTGGGCGCCGGGTACTCCTTTCAGCACAGGAGCGTCCCCGCCCTTAGTTGAACTGCTTGGGACATCCCCAAGGTCAACCCTGTGGACCCCCTATGGACCCTGAAGTAGAAGACAGGAGATATGGTAAGAACTTAACTTTGTTATCTCTGTTTCTACGAAGTCCATAGGGTCCACAGGGCGCCCGCCCTGACGCACCTGGCTTCAAATGGGCTGTGTGGCTGGTCACCGGTTTTCCGTCTCCCATTTCTGTGAGTATGGTTTCTTGTGTGTTCCAGTCTTCCTTCTCTCTGTTTAGTCTCCTCCTCCGGCCTTGGCTGCTTACCAACTGAGGTGCCTGTGGCTCGGGGGCGGGGTATAGAGGAGGACGGACCCAAGTGCATCCTGGGAGCAGCAAAGCTTTAACTGCGTGGTGCCCGTGGATCCAGATCCAGCTATACCCCAAGGTCAACCCTGTGGACCCTATGGACTTCGTAGAAACAGAGATAACAAAGGTAAGTTCTTACCATATCTCCTGTTTTAATCTGCTGAAACCTGGAATAAGCTGTGGCGTCCTAAGGAGAACATATAAGAATCTTCCAGTCATCATCAGATAAAATACCCAGATTGCGAACCCATTGAGATATAAGCTTATTCAATCCCTCCGTTCTACTGGACAACAGGAGTGAGAAGTAGGCTATGGAGATTGATCTCCTCGAAGGTAAAGTATGCACTAGTAGACCCACTGGAGCTTCAGAGAAATTAGGAATAATTCCATGAGTGGAAGACAAATACTTATTTGGATGAAGAAACCCATCTTAATACAAATGGCCAATAGCAACCACCTCATATGACCCCCAAGCTGAGCTGCCCTTCAGCCTCCGAAGTTCTGGAAAATGTAAATTATCCAAAAGTGAAGAACATAAATCAATCATAGCTTCCTCAAATTTTTTTTCTGCAGCAAACCAAGGTCTAAGGTCCTGTTGTTGTAAAGGTAGACATCTAGAGAGCAGGGTCTGAGCCAACAAGAACTGTAAGGTAGTAAATTTCAATTCTGCTTTTTCAAGGAGAGCCACGGGAAGATCCCCTCTATCTAATGGGCTGACCCACTCCTTTAACTGAGTCAGCTGAATAGCTAGGTACTAAAGGTGCAGATCAGGCAACCAGACCACCCTCCCCTCGAAGCCAACATAGGGTCTTATAAGCTATATGCTATCTCTTTTTTCCCATATAAAGGAAGTAATGCAGCTAGTAATTACTTTAAACTGGGATAAAGGGATATACACATGGGAATTTTGTAGTATATATAATAAAAAATTTGGTTGAATGATCATCTTGACAAGATTCACACGGCCAGTGACAGAGAGGGGGCTTCCACCAAACTTGAGATTTAATCTTTAAATACTGAATTTGGGAGGTAAGACTTAAATGAAGTCAGCTAGAGTGTTTGAAATCTGTATGCCAAGATACTTAAATTGGGTACAACATCTAAGAGGGAAATCATATGTAGGTAAACCATAATCCACTAACTCGTGGAGAACAGGTAAAGAGCTCCTCATATTTGTAAGGAACAAAATCATATCATCAGCATACAGACCGATTTTTCCCTACTAAATGCAATGCACAAATCACCCCATCCTAACTAAATGCAATGCACAGATTCCCCCCACCATTTCTAAATTAATGCACAGATCCACCCCACTCCTACTAAATGCAATGCACAGATCCCCCACCACAGCCCTTTTCTGCAGCAGCTACACTTGACAGTCATTGTAGCTTACCTTATAACTTAGGCATTGCACCCTCTCCTCCCCTTCAGGGTCCAGGACACTGGGTCTCTCTCGGCTACACCAATGTGTATCTCAGCCGGTGATTCAGCAGCAGCGTCCTCCTGTACCTGGGCCCTGCTAGCATGCTGCAGCTGCTGCATTACTGCCCTTCTGCACTTTTTCACAGGCAGGCACACAGAGCATGCGTGCGGTGTGTCATCATCTCCTGTCACGCGAGTACACTCTGAAAGGCCGTTTATTAGAGGTAGCAGGAGAGGCAGAGCTTGGGACTCAGAGGTTTTAACAATTAGTGTTAGTCTCTCAGTCCTTACTGGATGGGCCGCGGCCCATTGTATTGAAATTCTGGAGTCTGGTTAATGGGTGATCCGGTGCACACTCGGGATCACAGTCAATTGTTGTTTTAAACTTCTAGTCTTCGTGGTCCTCTTCTGCGATGAAGATGCACCCCAGCAGCAGCAGCCCTAGCATGCAAGTATTTTTCTTGGGAATCCTGGATAGGGGAGGAGTCAGTCTTTGCAAAATGGCTGCAAGAGGACTACCACCGATCATTAATGAGGAGGTCCATGATGAAGGTGTTGGGGGTGGAGATTGCATGTGCTGGGATCTATCCATGCTGCTAGTAGCTGATGCTGGACTACTTGTTATTATATTACAGGATTTGTGAGATTTTGCTAAATGATTAGCATGAACTCGCTACAATGATATAACAGAAAGGAGGTGTCTAGATGGCTAATGTCCCTACCTCTACCATCTTTGGCCTCACAAATGGTCTAGATGGATTGACAAATGTCAGGATTTGGGTAAAAATGATTGCACAAGAAAGAAGTTGATTTTTTTTGTCTTATGCCCAGGCATGACAATGTCCTTCTTGTAATCACTGGCAAGAACTTCTGTCACTAGTGGCTGACTTGCTTTGACATAAACAACATCCTCCTAAATTTTAACAACCGCTTCTTGTCTGACACATTCATCAACATCCTCATTAGCGTCAGATACACAAATATCCCCCTCATCCTGTTGCACTTCCACAGTAGCATCCTTATTACTTTTACTGCTACTCATCTTCACATTAGCAGAGAGTGCAGAAATGGTGTAAGGAGGCTTCTCTACAATTACAGTGTTAGAAATGTCAGATTCACACATAACACAAGTGGACACCCTTAGGGGTAAATTTACTAAAGTGAGAATTTTTAGAAGTGAGTTTAGAAGAGATGTTGTCCATAGAAAACAATCAGATTCTAGCTATTATCTTCTAGAAGGTACTAGTCAAATGTTAAGTAGAATCTGATCTCTTCTAAAACTGACGTCTAAAAACTCTCACCTTAGTAAATGTACCCCTTAGACTCCTCAGGGATCTATGAAGTTTGTGAACACACAGTTTGTTCTACTGCCTTAGTGTTCTTTTTGTGTCCTGATTTTCCTGATTTAAATTGACAGGTCTAGGCTCAGAGCAAAAAGGTGTTGCATGTGAGGTTACAGAGGATGCCTGACTGTGTTTGGTACAGGCTTTTCAAGTAGACATTCTAGGACATAAAGCAACAGTAGCAGGACGACCACTCACAAAGAAAGCCCGTGGTCTGAGCCTTTCCTTGCCACTCCATGTGGTATATGGCATGCTGGCAATTTTACTTTTCTTGGCAGTAAAGAGACAATGTTTTCTTTAAAATTGTGAAATATAGTTTAGATATTAGGTGGCCTTTCTTAAACCTTATTTCCCCTTGACCACCTTTAGTAGTACTATGACTGGCAGCAACCGCAGCACTAGTACTGGGTTGCTCATGCTCTACTATCGACTGATCTATGATTGGTTTTATGTTTGACAACAGGACAGGAGTAAAGCTACTGTTCGCCACCACACCAATTGAATGTACAACAAGGAGGTACTGTTACCTTTACCATGCAGTTTTATTAAGACATACAAAACAAAAGAAAGGGCTGGAAGGTCTCCAACTTCACTTATTAAGCTGCATACACACACGACGATTTTCTAAATGAACGATTTTAGTAAACGATTTTCGTTTATTGTGACAAGGGAAAGATGAATGCAAATCGTTTACTAAAATCGTTCATTTACTAACGATTTTTTTGAACTACAAATGATTTTTGTAACTTTCCCTTAATGAAAATCGTTAAGTTGTTCAGTCAGAATGGACGATGAACAACAAACTACAAACGTGAACGCGCATGATCGATAATCGTTCATTGTTTAGGCTAAAAAATACAACGATTTTTTTAAACGACGTCGTTATAGTTAAATCGTTCAAAAAATCGTTGTGTGTGTATGCAGCTTTAGTCATACAAAATTTTTATTAGTCAACACTAAAAATATATTATTGTAATAATAAAAAAGAAAAAACATTTATTTTTATGTAAAACAGCAATATAATACCGGTTGGTAAAATACTATTTTAGATTTAAAATCCAATCCTCACAGTCATCACTAACATATATATATGTCAAGCAACGAACATAATACATATTTGTGCATATATCCCCTTACAGTATATATACAATATCGATACTTTACTTATTCACCCAATCCACAACAAGAAAGTATAAAAACATAAAAATCCTTCCTTATAGATGATTATGTAGCACAGTTTCAGAGCTTAAATATTTCCACACTATTTAGCATCCTATAGTTTTGAAAGTTTGCTGTCAATTGCATTCAATATAAGCATAAAGAGTCACCAGGTTAAAGGTTAGTATAAACCTCACTGCTGTTAATGCCGATTAGTGCAAGCCTCAAAAGTAATGGATTCATCTGTTTCCTAAATATAGCCACAAATGGATCACAGAGCATAGCTTTATATGGATAAAGTCCAATTTCTTTCTTATTTTCTCTTTCATTCACTAGGGGACACTGGAGGCGCTTACGCTGGGGTATAGAGGCGTGGATAGCTGGAGCTGGCACTTTAAAATTTAGAAGTGTGAAGCTCCTCCCCCTCTATGCCCCACCAGCCCTCAGTTTAGAAAATGTGCCGTCGGAGCTGGTCACAATGTGCTGTGCTCCAGCAGGTCACATAATTTATTTATTTTATTTTACACTATTATTTATTTTTTGTTTATTATTTTAAAACATCTTTTACATTATTTTTTAAGTACCCTTCGCCACCTCTATAAAGGTGGGGACCGGGTTACTGGCACCCTGTTAACCTCCTGGGTTACAGGAAGGAGTGTGCAGTGCTTCACCAAAAGCATCTGACAGCTCCTTACTGCCGCACACACACAGCACAGACTGCCTCCAGGAAGCAGGGAGGAGAAGTGCTGATCAGAGGAGCCGTCCAGAGGGGAGCGCAGTGAGTACAATCACTTGCACTTTCCCCGACTCCTGCCCCGCCGCCAGCGCTGACTTCAGGGAGCGCTATAAGCGCTGCTCAATGATTATGCTTCTCCCCTCTCCCCGCTGATGAGCGCGACTAGCGGCTCCTTCTCAGCGGGGCTAGTGCAGGCGGGAGGTTAGGACTGCAGCGTGGTGGCCATTTTCCAGTCCCTCGGACTTGAGGAGAAAGGGGGTGGAGCCTAATAGCACGGGCTCCCTGTCTATTTAACGCGGCAGTGGCTGTTAGAGCAGCGTGGGGGCTGCGTTTAACCTGTTGTTTGCCTGCATCTCTCCACTACAGGTAGTTTGCAGGCACATGCAGAAGGCTGATTCTCCTGTCTACATCCCTGGCAAGAGGCTGTGAGTAACACTGGGGTGTCAGTGCAGGGAATCTAATCTGTGGGAGGGGGTACCTCTTCCTCTGTGTCCCAACCAGCCTTCTATTTTATTTCAAATCACTGCTGTGTCTATTGTGTCTGGGTGACTGTTGTTTATCCATGTCGAACAAAACAAAAGCGGCTCAAAAGATGTTTGTCTGTTCTAAATGTAACCACAAACTATCTAAGCCGCATGCCACTGGGTCCACGTTATGTGATGCTTGTATAATAATTGATCCACCGATGGCTATTCCTGACTCAGTTGCTCCGCCATGGGCCGCTGACATGGTAGGCGTTATGTCAGACTTAATGTCAGAGTTAGCTGAGGCACGTAAGTCTCAACCTCCCTGGGTGGCGGGGCTAACTAAGTCTCTAGACACCTTGGTACAGGTTATGGGCACTGCGGCATCTGCACCATCCACTTCCTACCAGAGACCGAAGCGTACTCTGACGACTGTTCTCCAGACAGAGGAGTCGGAGGAAGAATTCCTTACTATGGAGGATACCGAAGAAGGGGAATTGGAGGTTGCATTACAGGACGATCCTCAGGAGTTAGAGTCCACCTCTCCCGGGGTGGAATCTTTAATTTTGGCGGTCAGAAAGACTCTCAATTTACCTGAAGATATAATTCCTCCATCACAGGAGTTTGAATTATTTAACGAACAACCGAAGAGCTCTGCAGTTTTTCCGTTCTCGCAGCAACTTCAGCAACAGCTTTCGGTAGCTTGGAAACAGCCGGATATGAGGTTCCAGATTCCGCGTCGGTTTTCATCTAGTTACCCTTTTCCTTCATCCATGATGGAAAAGTGGGAAACCCCTCCTCCAGTAGATGCGTCTGTCTCCCATCTCTCAAAGAAAACAGCACTCCCAGTGCCGGGAGCTACAGTTCTAAAAGATCCGTCGGATCGTAAGTTGGAGACAACGCTAAGATCTTTTTATACAGCAGCGGGTGCTCAACTCAGGCCCACTCTTGTTACCGCTTGGGTTAACAAGGCGGTGGGATCAATTGATTACAGGATTGGACTCAGGTAATTCCAGAGAAGAGTTACGTCTACTAGCAGAACACATCCGTGAATCTGCAGTTTACATGGGAGAAGCTTCAAAGGATATCAGTCAGATTAGTGCTCGCATATCTGCTTCTGCAATTTCGGCCCGCAGAGCCCTCTGGCTACGCGCTTGGCAAGCAGACGCAGAATCCAAGCGTGCGGTGGAAAGTCTACCATTCACTGGCGACATGCTGTTCGGGACGGAATTAGACAAATGGATATCCCAAGCCACAGAGGGTAAGTCTTCCTTCCTCCCGTCAGCTGCACCGGCTCCCAGAAGAATTTACATGGGACCTTCGCTTAATTCCTTTCGGGCGCCACATTCCTTTCGTGGTAGGACCAGAGGTGCGCCCACGCAACCAAGAGGTGGCAGAGGTAGAGGTCGTCCACACATGGTTGCTCGTAGACCAGAGCCTAAACCAGCTGAGAAACAAGTGGCATGACAGTCTTCTGTCCCACCTGGGACCATCTGCAGTGGGAGGCCGCCTGCAAAGATTTCAACAAGTTTGGAACCAGACTTCTACAGAACCATGGATCCGAAGACTAATTACCCTGGGGTACCGAATAGATTTCGAGACCTCCCCTCCACCTCGGTTCTTCACTACAAGTCTGCCAATACAGGCAGAAAGAGCCAAGGTTCTACAGGAGGCTATCCAGTCTCTAGTAGTATCTTCTGTGATAGTTCCAGTTCTGGAACTTCAACGAGGTATGGGGTTTTACTCAAACCTGTTTGTAGTACCCAAGCCGGATGGCTCGGTCAGGCCCATCTTAAACCTGAAGTCTTTGAAGCGGTATCTGAAGATGTATCGTTTCAAGATGGAGTCTCTAAAGTCAGTAATAGCGAGCTTCTAACCAGGGGAGTTCCTATTATCCCTGGATATCAAGGACGCATATCTCCATGTTCCCATTTAGGAACCACACCAGGCTTTTCCGCGTTTCGCCATTTTGAAGGATCATTATCAATTTCGGGCATTGCCGTTCGGGTTATCATCGGCTCCCCGCATCTTCACCAAACTCATGTCAGTCATGATCGCTCTCCTTCGGTCATCAGGAGTGAACATAATACCTTATTTGGACGATCTGTTACTCAAGGCTCCATCGGTGCCTCTTCTATCAGATCATGCCTTACTGACATATCACATTCTAATCCAACATGGTTGGATAATCAACTTCAAGAAGTCAAATCTCAATCCGACCCAGAAACTTTTATTTCTGGGCATGATATTGGATACGAAATCTCAGAGGATTTCTCTTCCAACAGACAAGGCCAAGGATATCCGAGTGTTAGTTCAGCTGGTCCTCAAAACAAAGACTGTGTCAATGCTTTTTTGTCTGCGTCTCTTGGGGAAAATGGTAGCTGCTTTCGAGGCACTACAGTTCGGCCGGTTCCACTCCAGGGTGTTCCAGCTGGACCTGTTAGCACAGGGGTCAGGGTCTCATCTGTTCCTACATCGACGGATCCGTCTGAGCCCGGTTACCAGAGTAGCCCTTCTTTGGTGGACACAATCCAGCAATCTGTTAGCGGGAAAACGGTTTGGAATGTGGGACTGGATCATCATAACCACAGATGCCAGCCTTCGAGGACGGGGCGCAGTAGTCCTCGATTATCACTTTCAGGGTCGATGGTCCCCTCTAGAACAGAAGTGACCCATAAATGTGTTGGAACTCAGAGCAATTTACAATGCTCTGATAGAGGCAACAGAGTTGCCAAAGGCTCGTCCGGTAAGAGTTCAGTCTGACAACACGACGACTGTCGCTTACATCAACCACCAGGGAGAGACTCGGAGTCACATGGCTATGCGAGAGGTAACTGGGATCCTCCGGTGGGCCGAGAATCAGTCAATAATCCTGTCAGCGGTATTCATTCCGGGTGTGGACAACTGGGAAGCAGATTACCTAAGTCGACAGGATGTCCATCCCGGGGACTGGAAGCTTCATCCAGACGTGTTCAACGCGCTGATACGTCGATGGGGATGTCCTCAGGTGGATCTCATGGCGTCACGATTGAATCGTCAGCTTCCAGTATACGTGTCAAGAACTCGAGATCCGCAGGTGGAAGCAGTAGATGCTCTGACAAGTCCGTGGACCTACGACTTCGTTTACCTTTTCCCTCCGATTCCACTTCTTCCTCGTCTTCTAAAAAGAATAAAACAGGAGTCAGCCTCGGTAATTCTCATGGCCCCAAACTGGCCTCGGAGAAGTTGGTTCTCGGACCTTCGGTCCCTATTATCAGACGATCCGTGGGCCCTTCCTCTGCGCCCGGATCTTCTACATCAGGGCCCTTTCATACACCCCAACTTAGCGCAGCTACGTTTAACGGGGTGGCTCTTGAAACTGATATCCTAAGACGTAGAGGTATCCCAGACGCGGTTATTCCCACCATGCTACGCACCAGGAAGCCAGTTTCGGCTGCGCATTATCATCGCATCTGGCGTGCTTATATATCATGGTGTTCCAGTCGGGATCTTCCATCTAGGACCTTTCGCTTATCCCGGTTTCTGCTTTTCCTTCAGACGGGTCTGGATTCTGACCTTCGTCTGGGAACCTTAAAGGTGCAGGTTTCTGCCCTTTCCATTTTCTTTCAAAGGAAATTGGCCCTCATTCCTGAGGTGCAGACGTTTCTTCAAGGGGTCTTGCGCGTGCAACCTCCTTTTGTACATCCAATTGATCCATGGGATCTTAATCTAGTTCTGTTCCTTCAGTCGCCCATGTTTGAACCTTTGGAGGAGATTGATCTTAAGTACCTATCTTGGAAGACGGTAATCCTCCTGGCTCTCTCTTCGACTCGTAGGGTTTCGGAATTGGGGGCTCTTTCCTATAAACCTCCTTACCTAGTGTTTCATGCGGATAGAGCGGAACTCCGGACGATAGCTGCCTTCCTTCCTAAGGTCGTGTCGGCTTTCCATATCAATCAGCCTATTGTGGTACCATCGTTGGTGGAGGAGTCTGGTTCTTCTACCTTGGATGTGGTTAGGGCTCTCCGCATCTATGTTGACAGGACTGTCCCTTCTTAAGTTGGAGTCGCTTTTTGTCCTCTATGATGCGGTTCGGAGGGGTTGGCCAGCGTCTAAGCAGACTTTAGCACGTTGGATCCGGCTGACTATTCATCAAGCTTATGTTAGTGCTAACCATCAGCCTCCTTCGTCAATTTCAGCTCATTCCACACGTTCTGTGGGTGTGTCATGGGCGGCCGGTAGAGGAGCATCTACATCACAATTGTGTCGTGCGGCCACTTGGTCTTCAGTTCACACGTTTGTCAAGTTTTACAAATTTGATACGTTTGCCTCTTCGGTGTCCCGTTTTGGCCGCCTTGTTCTGCAGGCGCCACAGAGCACTCCCGCCCGTGGGGATAACTTTGGGACATTCCCAGTGTAAGCACCTCCAGTGTCCCCTAGTGGATGAAAGAGAAAATGGGATTTTGGTACCTACCGGTAAATCCTTTTCTCTGATTCCACAGGGGACACTGGACGCCCACCTCTGCGCTCTATGCCTGCCTGTTCGGTTTTCTTCTGTATGTTGTATGATTCAGTTATTGTGTGTTCTTCTCTCCTTTTCACTCCGCTTGTTCTCCACCTCCTCTCGGTCTTCATTTTCAAAACTGAGGGCTGGTGGGGCTTAGAGGGGGAGAAGCTTCACACTTCTAAATTTTAAAGTGCCAGCTCCAGCTATCCACGCCTCTATACCCCAGCGTAAGCACCTCCAGTGTCCCCTGTGGAATCAGAGAAAAGGATTTACCGGTAGGTACCAAAATCCCATTTTTCAAAACCTTATTGCACAGCAAAAGAGGAAGGACATTTATGAAGTGGGGTTATTTGTTAGCTAGCTGTTTAGTGACATGCACAGATGAAACAATGTCACCGTTTAGTTGCAAGTCCCGAACTCCTTCTTTTATAATGGTATTTAAAAGGAAGCAGCACAGAAAATATAGTAGCATATAGCTTAATCTAGAGATAATCCATCATGGTCATGATCAAAGCTTTAGTTAAAAAACATCTCTTTACCGCAATCTTCCACCCGTTATTTGGAAACTGGACGGCTCACTCTTGGCTGTCTCCACGTGTTTGGGCAGCCCGCTCTGGAGGGTATAGAAATACAGCATTCTTAGTGAGAAAATCGGTAAGTGAGTAATCCCAGCTGGCGTTTCTAAAGTAGTGATGATACGCGTTTTTCCGCCTGCACTAACGTTTCAGCGGTTTCATCGCTCAGCAGACTGATGCTGACTGATCAGGTAAACTAATGGTGACTTTTCTTCCAAAGCTATATCCCACAGTCCCACAACCTCTCCCTCTGCTCTCCTGTGTGAAGGTGGAACTTTCATATGCAATCCAAAACACGTGAGATCTGACTTCAGGAAAATTATGTTTTGCATCACTTTGGGATGCGACCCTGGTGGGAACACCTGTGCCGAGACTCAGATTCACTCGGAATGCTAATTTTGGGTGTGTATTGTTTCTATGAAAACCGATTTGCTCATATATATATATATATATATATATTCTGCTGGTAGGCTCCGGGGGCAGGTGGGAGGAGCAAGGGCTGCTGGGAGATGTAGTTCTCGCCTGTTACAGGGGGGGCACACTGTCACTGGGGGTGGGTTGGGGGGCACACACACCGGGTGTCTCATACACAACACTCTTACACACACACACTTACTCATACACACCGACCAGCACTAACAAACACTCACACACACTGCATAATCACCGCTGCTGCAGATCTGATGCTATATGCCAGGGCCATAACTAGGGTAGTGTGACCAGTGCAATGGCACAGGGCACCGCAGGGCAGGGGGCGCTGTTTGAGCCTGTCAATTTTCCTGTTTACTATCATTCTCACTTGTAGCTTCCTCTTCTTTTATCCCCAGCATCTCCTGGCTGCCCCTATCTCTTCCCTGGCCCTTCCCCATGAGGCCATGGCTCTTTTTCAGGTGCACTATCTTATGTCCCTATTTAAAAAATGGGGGTGGTGCCAATGCTCACCCTGTGCAGTCTAGTTATGGCTGTGCTGGATGCAGAAGACAGCGCTGCAGATGGTAAGTAACTAGGAACTAATTAAGATAATTGGAAACTTCCATTTGCTTAATTAGTCCCAAGGGGGGACTAACCTTGCAGGTGCGTGATTTTTGCTATTCTCACCCCTGATTGAATATGCAACACAGAGTATATAAAAGTATATGCCGAGCCCTGTGAGTTGAAAGCTGCCACCCGCAGAGATAACAACTATACTGTTTGTAAATGGTAAAAGAAAGCCATAGAAAAAAAAACATAACTAGTTGAATTGCGCCACAACCAGTTCCAATGAACATATGATGCATACATGTAATATGTAAATGGAACATATGCAAATAAATATGAAAATATATTGTTTAAGTGAATTAAAACTTTGTGACAGAGTATGTAAATGATAATATAAAGTTGTGTACTCAGTGTAGCCTCCATTTCATTCGTAAGTGTCACTGTGTAATACAGCAGCTTGTGAGACCAGGGGAAGTGGTCCACATTGAGCTTATGGCCTATATTGGGTCACTCAGCATCATTACCTATGGCATCACTGCACTGTGTGTATGCTGGATACAGCCACATCTCATCAGAGGTGTTTTTACCTTGGTGATTTCAGGTCACAGGATTTATTACAGAGATTTTAGTAAATACGAAAAGCATGGAGGAGGATGTGAGGAGTACTAGTTTGAGACCATCAAAGAAAACTAGAAAGAAGAGAAAGATTCCATCATGTCTGAGTAAGAAAGAGGGACCCCTAGGAAGATTGAAGAGGAAATTAGGGAACTGTAGCCCAAGTGGACAGGAGGGGAAGGCACGGAGGGTAGAGGCTGCCACCCCAGGACAGAACTGTCAAGGGCGACAGAAAAGAAGATTGAGCAGTAGAAGAGAGGAGAGTTAAGGTGCGTACACACTGGGCGATAAAGTGGACGATAACGATATCGTTATCGTTCAGTCGTCCACTTTATCGTCCATTTTTAACCCCAAAAAGATGAACGATAACGACGACGCGCGTTCCCGTGGGTCGTTCATCATTATCGTTCATCGGGCTGACATGCAGGCCATCCTGATGATCTCGTCAGGTTGCTGCATGTCAGGGAATGGGGGAGAGGGCCCGGTGCTGAACGATATCGTTAATGATATCGTTCAGCGGCTGTGCTCAATGTCATGAACGACATTGATCACAGCCTGCCGGGGACAACACTACACGATATCGCTCAGGGAGCATATCGTGTAGTGTGTACCCACCATTACTCTAAAAAGGCCAAGCAAGACAGAGGGGACCCGCCATCTCCCAGACAGGAATCAGAGCATGAGGAGCTGAAGAAACAACACAAACGGAGACTCCTATGCAATGAGGAAATAGAGAAGAGCCAAAAGAGGGCTAAACTCATGGGCGTAACTACCATAAGTGCAAGGGGTTCAGCTAGCACCATTGGGTTGTACATAGTAGCCCTTACAAACTTTTGCTATGGGGCCTTCAAACACCTAGTTACGCCCTGGCTAAACTATTTCCCGGACAGAAGGTGAGCCAAGAGAGAGGGGAGAAACGGAGATGTGAGAGTGAGGATGGAGGAAGAGAGGCAAAGATCCCTAGGGATGAGGATGTCAGCAGGCAAGGTAGGTGATTATATGGGAGAACTACTGTAATACATATATAATCAGCATTGTGAGTGCCACCCTTCCCTGTATAACTTCTGTTCATCTTATGTACAAACTGGCCGCCACCTGAGGCCTTGTATAACTGGGACATTGTTATGTGCTTTGAAAATATTAACTATATTTTTAATTTGTTTAAGGGGTCAGTATTATGTCAGTCAGGAGGCCCCTAACATCACCTCTTTCCTCTCTTCACTTTCATACTCTGCTGGGGGCTGGACATTTTGGCAAGGTAGGTCATTTGCTTCTGGAGGTATCATTCTGACTTTAGGATTTAAATAGAGAGTAAAAAACTTAGGGGGTGATTCAGCATCGGATGGAATTGCACACAAACAGCTTTGCAATTCAGTCCTTGCTAATATGCAAATGCAGCAGGAGGTGTATGACACCCCCTGCTGCATTACGAACCCAGCACTGCGAAGTCGTTGGCTTGGATAACCATCACGACCATTGGTGGTTGATGGTCGCAGTGGTGGACGGCGGCCCGGCCGCCGTTCAGCTCAGTAGGCCTCAGCTTAATCAGGCTGGCCGGCTTGTGAGGCCAGGAAACTGCGTCCATCGACACAATTCCTGGCCTTGCTACTCCTGGAAAATGGTATGGACATGCCCCAGTTTCCAGGACTGCTGGCCACCCCGCCCCCACACCGACCCTAAAATGCCTCTACCTGTCAATCAGGTAATAGCACATGGGGCTCTATCTTAGTAGTTATATATTTGGCAGCTGTGGTTCCACTGGGGAAGCATCATAGATGTGTCTTAGTTTTTGTTTTATTTTTTTTAATTCTTCATTATTTGTTCTGCAGGTGATGTTGGCTACATGCCACAGCACCGACACATTAGCAGCTGTGAAAATCCAGCTAATAAAGAGCCTATAAAGAGGGAGTGCCGCGTGCTGGAACTGGCCAAAGACTGTCCCTTTCTCACCTCCGGTCTCTATTACTTCCAGACTGAGGTATGAAAATTAAGTTCCTTATTTTAGTGGTCACTGCACCAAAGTCTGATAACAGCAAAAACTCTTTATTACACTCACAGCAATATAAAAAGGAAATTTCTTACCAGCTTCATTATTATTATTCTGTGGATGACTGTCAAATCCATCTCCTCACTATAGCCTATCCTACACCCACAGAGTGCTAGCCCCACTGGGTACTACTAACAACTACTATCCTGTCCCAATAGTCTCAGCTATGTCTCCCTTTACAGTGTAGGCATCTAAGAGCAGAGCTCCCTATGCCCTCAGTTTCATGTTTGCACTTTGTTTATCAACTTCCAATGTCCTTGTTCTGTTTCTATATATATAATTTAATTTATGTATGACTTTCTATAGCGCTGTCAAGTGCTGCAGAATTTTGTGGCCACTTATAATTAGACAATGATGATGATGATGATTGCTACTGATTTTCTGAAACAGGTGCATTGCTGCATGGTAATGGAGTTTGCCGGTGGAGGGACCCTCAGAGATCTGATGGCCAAATATGTCATCTTTGAGGAATCCGCAGCTGCGTAAGTCACATAGAGTACAGTGTATGATAAAGTAATGGTGTGAGGTTGTGTTTCATTCACACACATTGTGTCATAGTTTACCCTTTTCTCTACTCACCAGATAGTGTAGAGTAAGTATAACACTAAGGGCCATATTCAATTAGCGGTGAAAACAGGTTATTTCGCTGTCGGTGGCAAAATTGGGCGATTTGCGGGGGAGCAAAAATGGCGAAAACAGACTTTTTCACCAAAAAACAGACAAAAAGTTTTCTCCATCTCAGACCAGGAGAAAAAAAAATGCAAAATCCCTATTTTTGCCTAAAAATGTGGGGATTAAGAATTACATACGTTTATAACTTCCAAACTTATACAACCTTGATTAGCTTACTTAACCTTAACTACAAATAAAGACACAGACACCATAGCTTGGCTAAAAAAGGTCACAGCTTTTATTTATAATTGAATCAATTAACCTAACCAGGGTGGCAAAGAGACGCTGCAGACTCAGTTCTAGCTTTTTAACTTACTCCAAAATACTCAGGGAACGCCTAAACCGTTCCCCCTTTCAGACGCACTTAAACCGTGAGGGTCTCACTTCCCTCCTGGGCCAATCCGAGGCGTTTCGTGCAAAAACGCCCGGGTCCCCCCGTGCGGAGCAGGACAAATCCGCCTTGTACATCGAGAGCAAGTGCTCCCACAGTTATCTTGCGTCCCATAAAACCACTGAGCTGCAGCGTACTCCCGCCAAAGCCAGGCCCTAATAGAGACTGGCCCGCCACCCAAAAGAACTAACCAAGAAACGAAAACAAATCCTGAACAAAAAGATTCATACCCAGTCCGTTCAAATGCACGCCATCATGACGGAAGAAACGTACAAGATCACCCTCAAAAAAGCCATGACGCACCACCAAGCCACCTATCGACACGACATGCTTAGACACTGCCACGTTCACCTTCCTCCGTGTTCTTTCCAATGCCCCAAACTTTCGCACTCCTCTCCACGTCAAGCGGGGTGTCATCTCTGACCACACCATCTGAATGGATGGCCATTTTGTACGAATCGAATCCACAATCTCACGCAGACTCACGATTAAACCCACGCCTGTCAGCTGACCAACATCATTGCCACCAACGTGAAGCACCAGCCTTTCGGGCATTCCCCATTTTGCTACCGCAGAAACAATCAGTGCCAAAACACCGTCCACTCGCAAACCTCTCACTCCAATCCAACGCACTTTCCGACTACCAATTGGCAAGCCACTAGTCCGACCCGAGACATGTTTTTCCGCCCAAAAAATGTAGGAGTGGCCAACCAACCACACCTGCCCGTCTTCTTTTGTCAACACTGCAAAAGAAGAAACCCTAACATGAGAAACCACACCCAACCTGGATCAAAACGACACAACTTAGAACAAAACAGAGCAACTAACTAGCAGGGATGCCAAAAAAGGGGGAAACAGGAACCCGAGTGAAGAAGAAAAAACCAAAAATCTACCCGTGAACCAAATTGGGCCAGATCATGGCTAACGGGAGGAAAATTAAAAAATCCCCTCACACCCCCAATTGTTGAACGCTAACCGTTCAACGATTGGCAGGTAAACAACGTTTTCGGGTTTTCGCAGGGTGCGCACCTACAACTTGTCGCAGCGAACATACTTCTTATAACACCCTGACTTCCAACGCCCCACCTTTTGAATATCCGAAGGAGATGCCCCTGCAAGCGCTGCACAAGTGGCTGCCCCTATTCGAAAGGAATGGGTGCCATAATCTGTATGATCTAAACCCAATTCTATTAAACTTCGCTTAAATACGCAGTGAACTGAAACTTTGTGAGAGGCTTAGCATCCGCATGAACCAACCACTGAATCCCCCCAACTGGGCGCACTAACATGTATTGCGATGCTAAATGAACCGGGCAAATATTGCAATCCTGCTGCTGCGCAAGCGTGACCCATTTACCCCTACCTGACTGATCCGTTTTAGAGAGACGGGGCTTACAAAGCACCGCCGCATCTCTAAAAACAATGTCCTTATACAACAACCCGGAGGACTCAGATAAACTATTAACTGCCACTAATTCGCTAACCCTGAAAGCTCCAAAAAACGCAGCAGAAAAAGCTAAACGAAAAAGAGCAGCCTCAAACGAATCAGAAGCTACCTTCTCCATAACCTTAAGCAATGCTGCCAAAAGCTGGGTGTCCACCGGCCGACGGGAATCGGCGCGAGCAGGAGCCTGCCTAGCCCAACCTTTTAGAGCCTTAGCAAGAAGAAAAGACCTGGTTGGGTCAAGCAAACCTTTTAGTTTGCAAAAAAAAGAGACTCCCGCGAGCGCCGACGCCACGTAGGCCCTGGACCTCCCCTGCTGATATCTCTCCCACACAAAGGATGACAGCAACTCCTTCGGAGACTTACCCTCCGAATCTTGGCGCGCGCAGTGACTGCTCCAATCCCGCCATGCGGCCGAGTATTTGCGGAGAGTTGATGGAGCGAGCGATTGCATCGCCAAAGCCTCTAAGCCGGCCTGATTATCTGCCACACAAACGGGGGGCATGTCAAACCAACAGCAGAAGCAGACGGTGCAAGCGCCCGAAAACGTTCAAATTGAAAACGAGACAATGCGTCTGCAATCTCGTTAACAACACCCGGTACATGACGAGCTCTAAAACGTATGTTGGCCTCTAAACAGCGCAAAATTAAATGATGAAGCAAACGCAAAACTAACGGAGAGGACGATCGCTGGTTGTTAATAGCATGCACCACCCCCAAATTGTCGCACCAAAAAATTACATGCCGGTTACTCAGACGCGCTGACCAGAGTTCCACAGCAACGACAATTGGGAACAGTTCCAAGAGCAACAAATTACTAGTTAAGCCTTCGTCGCGCCAAACTAAAGGCCAAGCAGTAGCGCACCATTCCCCATTGAAAAAAGCCCCAAAACCAGATGATCCAGCCGCATCAGTATACAGTTGCAATGACCCATTTGCCACTGGAGGCACTGGCCAAATACGTTCGCCATTGAACTGAACCAGAAACTTGGTCCAAACCCGAAGATCTTGCTTAATCTCTGACGACAAACGAATATGATGATGCGGCTGTCTCGACCCAGCAGTGGCCCTCTCCAATTTCCTACAGAAAACCCTGCCCATGGGAATTATGCGACAAGCAAAATTAAAGAAACCCAGCAGTGACTGAACTCCACGTAATCTTACCGTGTCCACTGCTAAACAACCCGCAATCTGTTCTAACAATCTAGCCACTTTGTCGCTTGGTAACCTACAACAACCCGCAACCGTGTCTATCTCAATTCCCAAGTACGACAGACAGGAAATGGGACCCTCCGTCTTATCTTGCGCAATGGGAACTCCTAAACTGTGAAATAGAGCTTGAGCGGAAAACAGGAGGTCTGCACAGACGTCGCTCTCCCCTGGACCTATGAAGAGAAAGTCATCTAAATAGTGTGCCACGCCCGCTTGTCCTGTGCCGGCATGAACACAAAGAGCTGAATTTCTCAAAATAGGCACAGGAAACCGCACAACCCATAGGCAAACATTTGTCAACAAAGTAACCTGACTCTAGTTTGAATCCCATAAACTGCATAGCGTCTGGGTGCAACGGCAATAAACGGAAGGCTGACTCAATGTCTAACTTAGCCAGCAGCGCGCCCTGCCCAAAACTGCGCACTAAACCTAAGACTTCATCAAAACTTTGATATTTCACTCTACAAAAACTATCAGGAATGGCGTCGTTCACCGAACGCCCATCAGGATATGATAGGTGTTGGATCAAACGAAACTTCCCAGGGGCCTTCTTGGGTACCACACCTACCGGAGAGATACAAAGATCCTGCAACGGAGGAACAGGGAAAGGACCCTCCATCCTCCCCAGCAGCACCTCAGCCCTAACTTTCGCTTGCACAACCTCTGGGTAGTCCCTGGCCGAGCGCAAGTTACGGGGAGACCGGACCCATAAAGGACCCACTATTGGCAGAGAAAAACCGAACGCAGCTAAACAAATAGGCGAATGAGCCTTAACCAGCTCCTTTTGACCCTTCACGATCCTGGGTGGCACTAGCAGACCCTCTACGGCAATCTTTGGCTGGATGTTCCCCCCCGCAGAGACGACAGGAGTGACGAAAACGACAGGACGACCCCCGTGTACACCGGGAGTCGTTGAAAGCAAAACACTTGCCCTTCATAACTCCCGTCGCCCCCGTCCTACCACTAGCATAACCCTTGCGAGGATGCATCCCGTCCAAAGGGGGCCGACGCTGCTGCAACACCTCTAACCACACCTCTACGTCTTTTGCTCCGAACGGAATAATCTTGCTGCCATCATGCTTTCTTCTAAATTGCACGTCGTATTCCCGCCATGCCAAGGCCCGCGAACGGACAAACATGTCCAGCACTAAAAAAATATATCTCACTATGTTTACATGTTCATCCGCTCGCGTCTCCAAATAGCACGCCGCAAATACCAGCATGCCCTTCAACCAACTGGTGAAACTACAGAAAGCCTCCTCGCCCATACCCCCCGCCTTCTTAGCCTGACCAAAAGCCTTTTTCATATCTTCGGTAAGCGTAAAGAAGTCGACAAATTTACCTTTACGAATTCTCCCCCTCACACTCTTTCGCAGGCCGCGAAGAACGGCGGTGTTCGCACAATGCACTGAATCAGCCCCTGCCGCCACTGTAGCTAGCTCCACACTAACGCCCTGTGCAGCTGTACTCACTGACTTCTTGGCTAAACGCCTGGCAACCATTTTGGCTATTTTACGCGGGCGCGCAGGGGAACCAGAAGAATGAGAAGAAGAGGAGGAGTCAGACATAGACGAACAAGAAGACTCATGCTCACCAGCACCAGATGGACCCGGAACAGCTCCCTCGACTTGCTCATTCGTCGTGGCCGAAGACTCGCCTGTCGTCCCTTTCTCCGCGCACACCGGATCAGCTGCTGCAACAGTGATTGGTTTGCTTGACGGAGCCTCGATCGCCCTCCGATTATCTGCAACCGGGGTAGACTGGTGAACAACAGGACTGGAAGTCACTACCATCTGCGCGGGGGGGGGTGGGAATGCCGGGCGTAGGCGGAAGGGGTGCAGGCGCGGCTAACAGACGAGCCGGAGGCACCAGCGTGAAGTCGGGCGTCGCGGACAAACTGGTGGAGGTTTGACTGTACATGACAGGAGATGCGGAAGGTAGCATCGGCATGGGAGCCGATGATGCGCTTTGCTGCGAAATTGGCAAATAAGGGAAATAAAGCTGCGGATGAAAACCTGAGAAAGGGTAAGGTCCAAAAGTGGCCCCAGAGTAGTTGGGATAAAAAGGCGGAGAGGACACAACTGAGGTGGAGGGATAAATGGGGGGGGGGCCGCCCCGGAGCTCCATGAAGCCTGACCCCAGGATGAGCCGACTGACAAGGGGGGCGCATTATAAATGGGAGGTGGGGCACTGTTGGCGGGGAACCATGGATTCTGATAGGTGGAAGGGACAGCTTGCCTAGGCCAAAATTGGGCAGGTTGACTAAGCATGGGGCTGATAGACCCAGGGGTGCTACTCAAAATGGCCGCCAGGGTTAAGATGGCCGCCGGGCCCGAAGTGCAGACCAGGCCGGCGGGACCCCCCGCTCCCCGGGGACCAAAACCTAATGACCCCACGTGACCCGTGACGCTAACCGCCGGCGGGCCCAATGCAGAGTAACCAGCGGGAGGCGCGAGCACTTGCGCCCCCGCCGGTGCAGCGTAAGCGGCAGCCGACGTGTGGCTGATGGGCGCCGGCAAGGAGCGTCCATCGGACGCTCCCGACGGCGGGCCCGATGCAGAGTGACCAGCGGGAGGCGCGAGCACTCGCGCCCCCGCCGGTGCAGCGTAAGCGGCAGCCGCCGCGTGGCTGGTGGGCGCCGGCAAGGAGCGTCCATCGGACGCTCCCGTCGGCGGACCCGAAGCAGAGTAACCAGCGGGAGGCGCGAGCACTCGCGCCCCCGCTGGCGCAGCGGAAGTGCCAGCCGCTGCGTGACTGCTGTGGGACGGCGAGGAGCGTCCATCGGACGCTCCCGCCGGAGCCGCGTGGGGAGTGAGTCGGCCCGGGGAGGTTGCCGAGTGCACAACCTCCGCCGGGGTAGCAGGACCCGCATGATGCGCTGGTGCAGCCGCACCAGCGTGCACGGGAGGAGGGGGAGCCGATGGGGAGGACGGCAGCATCAGAGGTGAGGTGGGGGGGGAAGGAGGACGTGGGGACAGCACAGGTGGGGAAAGGGTGGTGCGCGGACGCGCAGGGGGCAAGCTGAGGGGGCTAGCATAATCAGCTAGCTGACGGGGTGGGGGAGCAGAGCGACGTGGGCGAGGCATGATCAAATTAAGCTGCTTGGGCTATGGCACAGGGGCACTGGTACTTAGCTTTCAAAATTTCTTTCAAAGAGGCTGATCCCAAGGACCACAGGCTCCTATATAGTCCCCTATAACCACTCCCCCAAACTATATGACTGGCCCTTGGAAGCAGCTGATCACACCCAAACTAATACTCAATTTACCCAGCAACAAGGCTGTCATTCAAAACACACTGTCAGTAAAAACTAATAATCTTAACACTCCTCAATCCTATTCATATTTCGTCATTCATTCTTTCAGAACCCTTTGGACACCCCCATAATGATAAATTAACCCCAACATTTTTCGTAAGTTGTGTACTCTGGCTAAAAACGACCGTACAAATTTGGGGTGAAACAAAAAAAATGTTCAAAATGGTTTAAACGTATTGGATCTGATTTTTCGGGGGGTGGTTTGGATTCCTCAAGTGTATTAAACATTGCACGTGGTCGCAGCAGGCGGCTTTTTAACAATTTTTCAAATTGTATTTTTCTGACACTAAAATATACTTGCACCCATTTTAACTTAACCACCAATTTACGTGAAACAGTAATTTCCTGGGAAAAAAATAGCTTTCTATGATTTTAAATGATTTTTTTTCCACCCAAAATTTGAGGCCTGTTTTTTTGCCAAAGAACACAACTTAAGAAATATGTTTGAGGTAATTAATCATTAGGGGGGGTGTCCTAAGGGTTCTGAAAGAAATCCCCACATTTTTAGGCAAAAATAGGGATTTTGCTTTTTTTTCTCCTGGTCTGAGATGAAGAAAACTTTTCGCCTGTTTCAGTCTATCCTATTATATCGGGTGCGATAATATCGGCCAAAAAATTGGGCAAAAATTGGAGGATATTATCATCGGCTATATTATCACCGCTAATTTTATCTGGCCCTATGTTAGTGAAATAAAGGTGCAGTATATGATTAGGGCTTGTGCTCCTACCCTCTAACAATGTATATCTAGGGGGACACTGGTTGGTGAGGAGTCCACATGGAACACTTGATAATTGGCCCTGAGCACTCTATAAATACAATATGTGTAAGAACTGAATGCCTACCTCTGAGTAGGAAGCAGGAATGGTTTGCATCCCATTAGGCCGGCCAACTGTGTTACTGGTCACACCTATACCTTCTACCTTATATACATCAAAAGGAGGGAGGAAAAATTATAAAACCAATACAAACACAGGGAAAACATATAATACCTACACAGATAGGGCCCTGGTCAGAATCAAATCCATGGCCCTAGCCGTGGTGAGGCAGCAATGCTATCCACTATGCTGCAAAACCAGTGTCCTCATATTGTGCTTTGCTTACATTATAGTTTGTCATGTGTATTCCATCATGTCTCTCTGTCATTTCCTATTAGGTTTTATTCTGCATAGATAATTTGTGGAATCCAATTTTTGCATATGCATGGGATAGTTCATAGGTAAGTGCTCTATCTACCTCTCAATATACTTTCCCTTTCTCTGTGGTTCCTGTACTGACCTACTGCAGGCTTGCCTGCCCTCCCAATTTGGTCAGGAGCCTCCCGAATATCGGGTGCTGCTCCCCACCCCCCGGAAAGGCAGGCAAGCCTCCTGGCTGCCGCCTGCCTTCCCGACTACCTACTAGAAACCCCTGCTGAATTGCGTCATCGTTGCTCCACCCCCTGCTTCACAGTGCATTTATTTTCAGCACTGTGAGGATCGTGCGGCCCTGCCCCTGGCTCGGCACCAAAAACGGACCCATTGCCCGGCCACTCCCCCCGCTGTATGCAGGCATTCAGCTCCCTCCCGGAAGGAGGGAGCTGAATGTCGGCAAGTATGACCCACTGTAGTTATTATGCTTCTCATTCAATAGGAAAATTGTGGCCTAATGTGTGTTTATTGAATTGTACATTTCTTAAGACATGTGCAATTCAAAAATATTGTTTAAGTATGCATGTTTCCCAACTGTCCCGCTTTTGGCGGTACAGTTCCGCTATTCAGGGACTGTCCTGCCATGCCACCTGCGGGCTACAGTGTCCTGCTGTGGGGGGAAGTTGGGGAGAGCACTCTCATCACTGCTCTGCTATGCAGAGCAGCAGGGGAACAGATGCTGTGCACACAGCATTGATTCACTATATGGGTAGAGTCTGGGGGCATCCCAGGATCTTCAGGAGTGCTGGGCTCACCTCCAAAATGATGAAAATGGGGGCATGCCATGAGGCCACGCCCCTTTACTGCTAGGCCATGCCCCTTTTTAGCATGCAGGGGTCCTGATTTTCACAATATTGGGAGATATGAGTATGAGGCCTTTTAAAGACATGCTTGAAGCAAGGTAAGAACTGTCCAAGCAGGCTTGGTGGGAATTGTAGTTACACCATATTTGCCTACTCTCCCAGAATGGATGGGAGACTCCCGATCACCCGGAAAAGAAGGCAAGTCTCCCGGCCCCCTGGACCCTGCATCCACCCACAGAGAAGGGCATAATGACACGATTTGCACTGGATCACATCTGGCCAGTTGCAGTGGTGCATTTCAGGTGGCATAAGTGACTGTACAAGTGATAATGTCCAAGCAGTTTAGGCTTGATGAGAGTTGTAGTTACACCATAATTGCCTACTCTCCCAGAATGGCTGGGAGGCTCCCGGCCACCCAGAAAAAAAGGCAAGTCTCCCAGCCCTCCAGGTTCTGCATCCACCCACGGGGGACGACGACAATGACACGAATCATGTGTAAGCAGTTGCAGTGGTGCATTTCAGGTGGCATATTTTACTGTAATGCCCTTACTCATAGCCTTAGAGTTTCTCTTCTCTGCTCATTGTGTCCTCTCCTATGTCAATTTCTGTCTATTTGTCACTATTATAACACTTACATACAGAATCTGTTATTCCTTTGTCTACTTCAGAGACCTCAAGCCAGCGAATATCCTAATTAATAATGAGGGGCATGTAAAAATTGCGGCTTTTGGTATGGTTGTAGAAAATATCTATGGAAAATCAAAAACGTCCGGTTTTGTCGGGACCATTAAGTATATGGCCCCAGAGGTAAGTTGTATCAGGAGGTTTTGCAATAGCTTGCCCACTAGCTCTAAAGTAATGAAGTATTCTAGAGATGTCTTAGACTTTATCAGGCTAAAAAGCTGCTATGGAACTACTGATTCCATCATGTCCTGTTACCAAAGCACTAACAGGGCATTCTGAGACCTGTAGTTACATGACAGCTGAAGAGCTTCAGGTTACCTACATTGGTCCTGATTCAGAGTTGTACGGTATTGCAGCAGCTACAGAGAAGCAGCTGTATCATACCATTCACCTTATACGCTAATGCAGCAGGAGGCGTTCTAAGATAAAAGACAATTCTTGCCAGCATCGTATGTCTAAGTGTTGCATCCTAATGCTGGGTACTTAATGGGCAATATATTGGCTGTTCAATCGAATGGACGATATATCATGAGCGCGTTGGCGAATGTGTACTCCCGATATACCTATGAAAGGAAATCGCTGAATGACAGACTGCCAGCTGCGCGTACATTTGCTGCAGGGACTGACATCACAGCTAGGTGGGCAATTTTAAATGCCCACCCACCTGTGAGATCAGGACGACATGTCAAGTGGCCGATTGGCAAGTGTGTATACTTACCTAAATCGGCTGCTCGGTCAGCGCGAAGGCCAGTTGAAGGAAAAATATTTCAGAACTTGCTGAAATAAGAACAGCTTTGTGTTATGCAAAAACATTTCTGGAAAAGTCCTTTCCACAGGGAGATATTTCTTACATGGATATAAGTATTTTTAATTTGGGGTGTTTTCTTTTCTTCTCATCCCAGATCTTCAGAATGGAGCAGTATGGAGCATCTGTTGATTGGTGGGCACTTGGCATCATCTTAAGCATTATGCTGACAGGAAAGCCTCGATATGAAGCACCAGGCACAAAATATTAATCTTACATGAGAACTATCACCTCTTAAAAGACCATCGATACAAAACGGCTTACAGACCCTGCTGCTGACCTCCTGACCAAGGTGATTGTTTTACATTAAAGGTGCCTATAGTAGGTGTAACCCTAAATTTGCACCTTTTCCATAATATTACAGAACAATCACAATTCTACCATCAGCTCTGATCTTATAAACTTCACTAATTGTCTTGCTGTAAATTCTCATATAACAACACTGTCCTATGGTTTAAAATGATTACTTTCTCCCGATTTATCCAGCTCCAGAATAAGAACAGCAAATTGCACCTTGGGGTGAGAGGAGACATCAGGGGTCACCAGTTTTACTCCAATACCAACTGGAAGGAATTGGAGATGGGACATATTGCTCTCCATTTCAGCCAACACTGGTAAGTATGAAACAGAGACAGACAGACAGACACTTTTGTTACTACTGTTATTATTAGTAAACTTTACATTTGTTTTTGTTTTTTTCTGATCTCCATCTACATCATACAGAGGAGCCCATCTCAGTTTTGGTGTCCCCCGAGACGAGCTCCAGTCTACCAGATTATATCTGTATTTCTGGGATTCCTTTCTGTCATCTGACCCGGGATAACTGAATGACTGAAGGACTCTAGTACGTTTATAACATGTGTCAGGTATGTAAGTCACTGATCACATAGAAGAAAATAATACACAAATATTAAGTAACACTGTGTTCCTTTGTAAATGAAGGCTGACTTCTATATATACTGGGATGAGATCTGTTATATAGAAGGCCGGGGAATTGAGGGTTTGTAAGTAAGAGGGTTTTGTGTCATTTGGAAAATTACCCCAATCTTTCCTCCTACTTCCACTTACATGATTTTACATTAAACACAGTATAAACTGAATTGAAAAATAGCCAATTTCAGTTAAACTTAGTAATACACACTCAAATTATTAACGAAGATCTGTCCTCTCATAGATAATGGGCCTTATGTAATAGCCTGTGAGATGCAGACATGCATGGGCAATGCAGGATTTGTAAGAGGGGTTCCAGAGAGGGGGTGGAGCCAAGCACGGAGGGTGGTGACTGAGGTGACCTAGTATATGCTGAGTCCGTTACACTACTGTTTATATAATATATATATATATATATATACCAAATATAGGAAGGGGCGCTAATAGTGGTTTATAGTCTATAGATGAGGAATTATCTCAGACTATTCTTTTTGTAATTCAATCTATTACTAGAAGAAGATACGGTGATGACCCAGAAATCTTGTTGTCTTCTCTGAGACTGCATGATCGACGTTGTAACCTTTCTCTTGAAGGGATTTTTCACGTGAGTAACCTTTTACTAAAAATAAACCCTTGCACCAAGGGAAAACACCCAAAATATAATAAGTCAACAGTTCATATGAACATGAATATATATTTATTTCAGCATAATGCCTCACCAGGCCAGAAGATGGAAATTCTCTGGAATCCAAAGCTCAAAAATCTATACAATGACAATAGTATTGAGGTGCTCATTACTATTGTCAGGGCTGAATTTACAGGTCCAGGTGCCTTTCTGGTGTATATATGGTTCTATAGGTATACCATCAAAAATAAGTGTGTCGCCTTGCTTAAAATTTGCATTGTATAGATTTTTGAGGCTCGGACTCCAGAGAATTTCCATCTACTGGCCTGGTGAGGCATTATGTCTACGTGTTAAAACTACCCCTGAAGAAGCCCTTATTAGGGCAAAACGCGTCAGTTCCAGTTTGAGCACGCCTGTTTTGGGTCCCCACAATTTGTGAATCAAAGAATTTGAAGGTGGGGAAACCTTTTATAAAACCTTTTATGAAACATTTATAAACAAATGCTATGCTATATTCTTATTCTGAATTTTACTGTTTTGTTATGAAAAATATCTTGTAAAGAAAAAATAAAAAAAAATAAAAAGATTTTATGCTGGAATAAATATATTCATGTTCATATGAACTGTTGACTTATTACATTTTGGGTGTTTTCCCTTGGTGCGAGGGTTTATTTTTAGTAAAAGGTTACCCACGTGAAAAATCCCTTCAAGAGAAAGGCTACAACGTGGATCATACAGTCTCAAAGAAGACAACAAGATTTCTGGGTCATCACCGTATCTTCTAGTAATAGATTGAATTACAAAAAGAATAGACTGAGAATATTCATCATCTAAAGACTATAAACCACTATTAGCGCCCTTTCCTATATTTGGTGTGTGTTCTATCTAATCCTTCTAACAGGGGATTTTATGAAGGGAGCAGCTTGTGAACTTATTAAATATTATTATTAATCTTTAATATATATTTTATATTTGAAGTGCAAGTTGAAGGCATTTTTTATTATTTATATATATATATGTATATATATATATATATATATATATATATATATATATATATATATCAGCATAGGTGGTATTCCTTGCAAGTAAGAATGAACCAGGCTTTCTTGCATGAAATGCCTCCATATGCTGGTTTGGTTTTGCACTTCTCACCCATCAGGAGTCTTGTCTGGATGCACCTGCATTAGTAAATTTGTAGTTACCAAATACACATTATCAAGGAGATTTCTAGTGCTATATAAGTCAGATTTCTAACTCTACATTTACATCATGTTCTAATGTGAAAATGACACAAAATCACTTAAACATATTGCTATATATGTAAAAATAAAAGTTTTTTTATCTAGCGTTAATATTTTACCAACATCATACAGTAAATGTAAACATGTGACCAGAGCTATAACAACATCAGACCCCATATTTAATAAGATTTGTCCAGCAGCCTTTCCAGGTCTAGGAGTATGAGTTATAATTTCAGCTTTAGGATCACACATTGTCTTGTACTCCATGGGGCAAACCTGTGTATAAAAAGGTGAATATAGTCACAATACAGGCCATGGAATATGTCTTACCGTGCACTTACATCACATACTATAATTACTAATTATACACTTGTTACACATTTAGCAAAAATTATCTTATTGTTCCATAATTTGTTGGGGATAATGTATCATCATATGGGGCAAGACATTTCCACATGTGTCATAATAATGTTACTGAAGCTAATTATTGAAAAGAAGTTTTTACTTCATGTTCAATTTTAGATATATTTCAGCTCATGTTTTTTTTGTTTGAAAAGGTCACTGTAAACAACATAACAATGGAAAAGAACTGGACATTGTGTAGTGACCACCTGCAGCACTTCACCTTCATATACAGCTAAGACACTTGTTCGCTGCAACCTTTCCGGACTTACTCTGGCTCCTATCTAACCATCACAAGATTATTGGTATACATACAGTTGGAGCTATATTCCATTCTAAGTCTGAAGATTATACCAATATTACCTTATACATTTTTACACGTGGTCTGTTTATTACATTGGGGAATATGAGACTTGACAGCTTCTGCTATTGAAAGGCAAAAGACAGGTCCCAGGTGGAGCTAAAATTAACTAAATAAGATGCAACTGCCCTTAAAGAAGGATTGTGCAGGACCTTTAACAATTCTAAAAAAGGCAAGGACAGTAAGGACTGTGCCAGTGTCGGACTGGGCATGAAGGGCCCACAGGGGGAATGCAAGAGTAGGGCCCCCCTGAGTCACCTTATCTGAGTGATCCTTCTTACCTTCTGGCACAGTAAAAGGGGCCTGGGTGTAATTTTTAACCAGTGTGTCTCTGCTCTCTGGCCCCTGCCATCCACTTTTAAATAAATAAATGGGCAATACTGTGTGCACTAGTAGTTGGTAAATATTAGTCGGCTGCGGTCCCTCCATGTTAAATTCTGGGGGTCCTTAAAATTTGCAGGTACCCCCCAAAATGGGTGTTTTCGGGGGAATATCCTCCAAATATTAACTGATATAGTCCCCTACTGTATGTGCTATTTTAGTTTGTGGCTGTCTATTAAACAGTGTAAACTATGGCTCCCCAGAGACAGTGATAAGTGTAAAGTATCATTGGCTGAAAGCCACCTACCTTACAGCATGCAGTCTGCCTCACCTCTCTAGCTTCTCCGGAGCAGTGCAGGGGCGGATTCCATTCACATGGCTAGCTTGCATTTGGTGTACAAAGTAAATTTCATATTTTAAGGGCTCTCTATAATAACCCTGAAAGCTCCAAAAAACGCAGCAGAAAAAGCTAAACGAAAAAGAGCAGCCTCAAACGAATCAGAAGCTACCTTCTCCATAACCTTAAGCAATGCTGCCAAAAGCTGGGTGTCCACCGGCCGACGGGAATCGGCGCGAGCAGGAGCCTGCCTAGCCCAACCTTTTAGAGCCTTAGCAAGAAGAAAAGACCTGGTTGGGTCAAGCAAACCTTTTAGTTTGCAAAAAAAAGAGACTCCCGCGAGCGCCGACGCCACGTAGGCCCTGGACCTCCCCTGCTGATATCTCTCCCACACAAAGGATGACAGCAACTCCTTCGGAGACTTACCCTCCGAATCTTGGCGCGCGCAGTGACTGCTCCAATCCCGCCATGCGGCCGAGTATTTGCGGAGAGTTGATGGAGCGAGCGATTGCATCGCCAAAGCCTCTAAGCCGGCCTGATTATCTGCCACACAAACGGGGGGCATGTCAAACCAACAGCAGAAGCAGACGGTGCAAGCGCCCGAAAACGTTCAAATTGAAAACGAGACAATGCGTCTGCAATCTCGTTAACAACACCCGGTACATGACGAGCTCTAAAACGTATGTTGGCCTCTAAACAGCGCAAAATTAAATGATGAAGCAAACGCAAAACTAACGGAGAGGACGATCGCTGGTTGTTAATAGCATGCACCACCCCCAAATTGTCGCACCAAAAAATTACATGCCGGTTACTCAGACGCGCTGACCAGAGTTCCACAGCAACGACAATTGGGAACAGTTCCAAGAGCAACAAATTACTAGTTAAGCCTTCGTCGCGCCAAACTAAAGGCCAAGCAGTAGCGCACCATTCCCCATTGAAAAAAGCCCCAAAACCAGATGATCCAGCCGCATCAGTATACAGTTGCAATGACCCATTTGCCACTGGAGGCACTGGCCAAATACGTTCGCCATTGAACTGAACCAGAAACTTGGTCCAAACCCGAAGATCTTGCTTAATCTCTGACGACAAACGAATATGATGATGCGGCTGTCTCGACCCAGCAGTGGCCCTCTCCAATTTCCTACAGAAAACCCTGCCCATGGGAATTATGCGACAAGCAAAATTAAAGGAACCCAGCAGTGACTGAACTCCACGTAATCTTACCGTGTCCACTGCTAAACAACCCGCAATCTGTTCTAACAATCTAGCCACTTTGTCGCTTGGTAACCTACAACAACCCGCAACCGTGTCTATCTCAATTCCCAAGTACGACAGACAGGAAATGGGACCCTCCGTCTTATCTTGCGCAATGGGAACTCCTAAACTGTGAAATAGAGCTTGAGCGGAAAACAGGAGGTCTGCACAGACGTCGCTCTCCCCTGGACCTATGAAGAGAAAGTCATCTAAATAGTGTGCCACGCCCGCTTGTCCTGTGCCGGCATGAACACACCAGTGTAGAAAAGAGCTGAATTTCTCAAAATAGGCACAGGAAACCGCACAACCCATAGGCAAACATTTGTCAACAAAGTAACCTGACTCTAGTTTGAATCCCATAAACTGCATAGCGTCTGGGTGCAACGGCAATAAACGGAAGGCTGACTCAATGTCTAACTTAGCCAGCAGCGCGCCCTGCCCAAAACTGCGCACTAAACCTAAGACTTCATCAAAACTTTGATATTTCACTCTACAAAAACTATCAGGAATGGCGTCGTTCACCGAACGCCCATCAGGATATGATAGGTGTTGGATCAAACGAAACTTCCCAGGGGCCTTCTTGGGTACCACACCTACCGGAGAGATACAAAGATCCTGCAACGGAGGAACAGGGAAAGGACCCTCCATCCTCCCCAGCAGCACCTCAGCCCTAACTTTCGCTTGCACAACCTCTGGGTAGTCCCTGGCCGAGCGCAAGTTACGGGGAGACCGGACCCATAAAGGACCCACTATTGGCAGAGAAAAACCGAACGCAGCTAAACAAATAGGCGAATGAGCCTTAACCAGCTCCTTTTGACCCTTCACGATCCTGGGTGGCACTAGCAGACCCTCTACGGCAATCTTTGGCTGGATGTTCCCCCCCGCAGAGACGACAGGAGTGACGAAAACGACAGGACGACCCCCGTGTACACCGGGAGTCGTTGAAAGCAAAACACTTGCCCTTCATAACTCCCGTCGCCCCCGTCCTACCACTAGCATAACCCTTGCGAGGATGCATCCCGTCCAAAGGGGGCCGACGCTGCTGCAACACCTCTAACCACACCTCTACGTCTTTTGCTCCGAACGGAATAATCTTGCTGCCATCATGCTTTCTTCTAAATTGCACGTCGTATTCCCGCCATGCCAAGGCCCGCGAACGGACAAACATGTCCAGCACTAAAAAAATATATCTCACTATGTTTACATGTTCATCCGCTCGCGTCTCCAAATAGCACGCCGCAAATACCAGCATGCCCTTCAACCAACTGGTGAAACTACAGAAAGCCTCCTCGCCCATACCCCCCACCTTCTTAGCCTGACCAAAAGCCTTTTTCATATCTTCGGTAAGCGTAAAGAAGTCGACAAATTTACCTTTACGAATTCTCCCCCTCACACTCTTTCGCAGGCCGCGAAGAACGGCGGTGTTCGCACAATGCACTGAATCAGCCCCTGCCGCCACTGTAGCTAGCTCCACACTAACGCCCTGTGCAGCTGTACTCACTGACTTCTTGGCTAAACGCCTGGCAACCATTTTGGCTATTTTACGCGGGCGCGCAGGGGAACCAGAAGAATGAGAAGAAGAGGAGGAGTCAGACATAGACGAACAAGAAGACTCATGCTCACCAGCACCAGATGGACCCGGAACAGCTCCCTCGACTTGCTCATTCGTCGTGGCCGAAGACTCGCCTGTCGTCCCTTTCTCCGCGCACACCGGATCAGCTGCTGCAACAGTGATTGGTTTGCTTGACGGAGCCTCGATCGCCCTCCGATTATCTGCAACCGGGGTAGACTGGTGAACAACAGGACTGGAAGTCACTACCATCTGCGCGGGGGGGGGTGGGAATGCCGGGCGTAGGCGGAAGGGGTGCAGGCGCGGCTAACAGACGAGCCAGAGGCACCAGCGTGAAGTCGGGCGTCGCGGACAAACTGGTGGAGGTTTGACTGTACATGACAGGAGATGCGGAAGGTAGCATCGGCATGGGAGCCGATGATGCGCTTTGCTGCGAAATTGGCAAATAAGGGAAATAAAGCTGCGGATGAAAACCTGAGAAAGGGTAAGGTCCAAAAGTGGCCCCAGAGTAGTTGGGATAAAAAGGCGGAGAGGACACAACTGAGGTGGAGGGATAAATGGGGGGGGCCGCCCCGGAGCTCCATGAAGCCTGACCCCAGGATGAGCCGACTGACAAGGGGGGCGCATTATAAATGGGAGGTGGGGCACTGTTGGCGGGGAACCATGGATTCTGATAGGTGGAAGGGACAGCTTGCCTAGGCCAAAATTGGGCAGGTTGACTAAGCATGGGGCTGATAGACCCAGGGGTGCTACTCAAAATGGCCGCCAGGGTTAAGATGGCCGCCGGGCCCGAAGTGCAGACCAGGCCGGCGGGACCCCCCGCTCCCCGGGGACCAAAACCTAATGACCCCACGTGACCCGTGACGCTAACCGCCGGCGGGCCCAATGCAGAGTAACCAGCGGGAGGCGCGAGCACTTGCGCCCCCGCCGGTGCAGCGTAAGCGGCAGCCGACGTGTGGCTGATGGGCGCCGGCAAGGAGCGTCCATCGGACGCTCCCGACGGCGGGCCCGATGCAGAGTGACCAGCGGGAGGCGCGAGCACTCGCGCCCCCGCCGGTGCAGCGTAAGCGGCAGCCGCCGCGTGGCTGGTGGGCGCCGGCAAGGAGCGTCCATCGGACGCTCCCGTCGGCGGACCCGAAGCAGAGTAACCAGCGGGAGGCGCGAGCACTCGCGCCCCCGCTGGCGCAGCGGAAGTGCCAGCCGCTGCGTGACTGCTGTGGGACGGCGAGGAGCGTCCATCGGACGCTCCCGCCGGAGCCGTGTGGGGAGTGAGTCGGCCCGGGGAGGTTGCCGAGTGCACAACCTCCGCCGGGGTAGCAGGACCCGCATGATGCGCTGGTGCAGCCGCACCAGCGTGCACGGGAGGAGGGGGAGCCGATGGGGAGGACGGCAGCATCAGAGGTGAGGTGGGGGGGGAAGGAGGACGTGGGGACAGCACAGGTGGGGAAAGGGTGGTGCGCGGACGCGCAGGGGGCAAGCTGAGGGGGCTAGCATAATCAGCTAGCTGACGGGGTGGGGGAGCAGAGCGACGTGGGCGAGGCATGATCAAATTAAGCTGCTTGGGCTATGGCACAGGGGCACTGGTACTTAGCTTTCAAAATTTCTTTCAAAGAGGCTGATCCCAAGGACCACAGGCTCCTATATAGTCCCCTATAACCACTCCCCCAAACTATATGACTGGCCCTTGGAAGCAGCTGATCACACCCAAACTAATACTCAATTTACCCAGCAACAAGGCTGTCATTCAAAACACACTGTCAGTAAAAACTAATAATCTTAACACTCCTCAATCCTATTCATATTTCGTCATTCATTCTTTCAGAACCCTTTGGACACCCCCATAATGATAAATTAACCCCAACATTTTTCGTAAGTTGTGTACTCTGGCTAAAAACGACCGTACAAATTTGGGGTGAAACAAAAAAAATGTTCAAAATGGTTTAAACGTATTGGATCTGATTTTTCGGGGGGTGGTTTGGATTCCTCAAGTGTATTAAACATTGCACGTGGTCGCAGCAGGCGGCTTTTTAACAATTTTTCAAATTGTATTTTTCTGACACTAAAATATACTTGCACCCATTTTAACTTACCCACCAATTTACGTGAAACAGTAATTTCCTGGGAAAAAAATAGCTTTCTATGATTTTAAATGATTTTTTTTCCACCCAAAATTTGAGGCCTGTTTTTTTGCCAAAGAACACAACTTAAGAAATATGTTTGAGGTAATTAATCATTAGGGGGGGTGTCCTAAGGGTTCTGAAAGAAATCCCCACATTTTTAGGCAAAAATAGGGATTTTGCTTTTTTTTCTCCTGGTCTGAGATGAAGAAAACTTTTCGCCTGTTTCAGTCTATCCTATTATATCGGGTGCGATAATATCGGCCAAAAAATTGGGCAAAAATTGGAGGATATTATCATCGGCTATATTATCACCGCTAATTTTATCTGGCCCTATGTTAGTGAAATAAAGGTGCAGTATATGATTAGGGCTTGTGCTCCTACCCTCTAACAATGTATATCTAGGGGGACACTGGTTGGTGAGGAGTCCACATGGAACACTTGATAATTGGCCCTGAGCACTCTATAAATACAATATGTGTAAGAACTGAATGCCTACCTCTGAGTAGGAAGCAGGAATGGTTTGCATCCCATTAGGCCGGCCAACTGTGTTACTGGTCACACCTATACCTTCTACCTTATATACATCAAAAGGAGGGAGGAAAAATTATAAAACCAATACAAACACAGGGAAAACATATAATACCTACACAGATAGGGCCCTGGTCAGAATCAAATCCATGGCCCTAGCCGTGGTGAGGCAGCAATGCTATCCACTATGCTGCAAAACCAGTGTCCTCATATTGTGCTTTGCTTACATTATAGTTTGTCATGTGTATTCCATCATGTCTCTCTGTCATTTCCTATTAGGTTTTATTCTGCATAGATAATTTGTGGAATCCAATTTTTGCATATGCATGGGATAGTTCATAGGTAAGTGCTCTATCTACCTCTCAATATACTTTCCCTTTCTCTGTGGTTCCTGTACTGACCCACTGCAGGCTTGCCTGCCCTCCCAATTTGGTCAGGAGCCTCCCGAATATCGGGTGCTGCTCCCCACCCCCCGGAAAGGCAGGCAAGCCTCCTGGCTGCCGCCTGCCTTCCCGACTACCTACTAGAAACCCCTGCTGAATTGCGTCATCGTTGCTCCACCCCCTGCTTCACAGTGCATTTATTTTCAGCACTGTGAGGATCGTGCGGCCCTGCCCCTGGCTCGGCCCCAAAAACGGACTCATTGCCCGGCCACTCCCCCCGCTGTATGCAGGCATTCAGCTCCCTCCCGGAAGGAGGGAGCTGAATGTCGGCAAGTATGACCCACTGTAGTTATTATGCTTCTCATTCAATAGGAAAATTGTGGCCTAATGTGTGTTTATTGAATTGTACATTTCTTAAGACATGTGCAATTCAAAAATATTGTTTAAGTATGCATGTTTCCCAACTGTCCCGCTTTTGGCGGTACAGTTCCGCTATTCAGGGACTGTCCTGCCATGCCACCTGCGGGCTACAGTGTCCTGCTGTGGGGGGAAGTTGGGGAGAGCACTCTCATCACTGCTCTGCTATGCAGAGCAGCAGGGGAACAGATGCTGTGCACACAGCATTGATTCACTATATGGGTAGAGTCTGGGGGCATCCCAGGATCTTCAGGAGTGCTGGGCTCACCTCCAAAATGATGAAAATGGGGGCATGCCATGAGGCCACGCCCCTTTACTGCTAGGCCATGCCCCTTTTTAGCATGCAGGGGTCCTGATTTTCACAATATTGGGAGATATGAGTATGAGGCCTTTTAAAGACATGCTTGAAGCAAGGTAAGAACTGTCCAAGCAGGCTTGGTGGGAATTGTAGTTACACCATATTTGCCTACTCTCCCAGAATGGATGGGAGACTCCCGATCACCCGGAAAAGAAGGCAAGTCTCCCGGCCCCCTGGACCCTGCATCCACCCACAGAGAAGGGCATAATGACACGATTTGCACTGGATCACATCTGGCCAGTTGCAGTGGTGCATTTCAGGTGGCATAAGTGACTGTACAAGTGATAATGTCCAAGCAGTTTAGGCTTGATGAGAGTTGTAGTTACACCATAATTGCCTACTCTCCCAGAATGGCTGGGAGGCTCCCGGCCACCCAGAAAAAAAGGCAAGTCTCCCAGCCCTCCAGGTTCTGCATCCACCCACGGGGGACGACGACAATGACACGAATCATGTGTAAGCAGTTGCAGTGGTGCATTTCAGGTGGCATATTTTACTGTAATGCCCTTACTCATAGCCTTAGAGTTTCTCTTCTCTGCTCATTGTGTCCTCTCCTATGTCAATTTCTGTCTATTTGTCACTATTATAACACTTACATACAGAATCTGTTATTCCTTTGTCTACTTCAGAGACCTCAAGCCAGCGAATATCCTAATTAATAATGAGGGGCATGTAAAAATTGCGGCTTTTGGCCTGGTTGTAGAAAATATCTATGGAAAATCAAAAACGTCCGGTTTTGTCGGGACCATTAAGTATATGGCCCCAGAGGTAAGTTGTATCAGGAGGTTTTGCAATAGCTTGCCCACTAGCTCTAAAGTAATGAAGTATTCTAGAGATGTCTTAGACTTTATCAGGCTAAAAAGCTGCTATGGAACTACTGATTCCATCATGTCCTGTTACCAAAGCACTAACAGGGCATTCTGAGACCTGTAGTTACATGACAGCTGAAGAGCTTCAGGTTACCTACATTGGTCCTGATTCAGAGTTGTACGGTATTGCAGCAGCTACAGAGAAGCAGCTGTATCATACCATTCACCTTATACGCTAATGCAGCAGGAGGCGTTCTAAGATAAAAGACAATTCTTGCCAGCATCGTATGTCTAAGTGTTGCATCCTAATGCTGGGTACTTAATGGGCAATATATTGGCTGTTCAATCGAATGGACGATATATCATGAGCGCGTTGGCGAATGTGTACTCCCGATATACCTATGAAAGGAAATCGCTGAATGACAGACTGCCAGCTGCGCGTACATTTGCTGCAGGGACTGACATCACAGCTAGGTGGGCAATTTTAAATGCCCACCCACCTGTGAGATCAGGACGACATGTCAAGTGGCCGATTGGCAAGTGTGTATACTTACCTAAATCGGCTGCTCGGTCAGCGCGAAGGCCAGTTGAAGGAAAAATATTTCAGAACTTGCTGAAATAAGAACAGCTTTGTGTTATGCAAAAACATTTCTGGAAAAGTCCTTTCCACAGGGAGATATTTCTTACATGGATATAAGTATTTTTAATTTGGGGTGTTTTCTTTTCTTCTCATCCCAGATCTTCAGAATGGAGCAGTATGGAGCATCTGTTGATTGGTGGGCACTTGGCATCATCTTAAGCATTATGCTGACAGGAAAGCCTCGATATGAAGCACCAGGCACAAAATATTAATCTTACATGAGAACTATCACCTCTTAAAAGACCATCGATACAAAACGGCTTACAGACCCTGCTGCTGACCTCCTGACCAAGGTGATTGTTTTACATTAAAGGTGCCTATAGTAGGTGTAACCCTAAATTTGCACCTTTTCCATAATATTACAGAACAATCACAATTCTACCATCAGCTCTGATCTTATAAACTTCACTAATTGTCTTGCTGTAAATTCTCATATAACAACACTGTCCTATGGTTTAAAATGATTACTTTCTCCCGATTTATCCAGCTCCAGAATAAGAACAGCAAATTGCACCTTGGGGTGAGAGGAGACATCAGGGGTCACCAGTTTTACTCCAATACCAACTGGAAGGAATTGGAGATGGGACATATTGCTCTCCATTTCAGCCAACACTGGTAAGTATGAAACAGAGACAGAAAGACAGACACTTTTGTTACTACTGTTATTATTAGTAAACTTTACATTTGTTTTTGTTTTTTTCTGATCTCCATCTACATCATACAGAGGAGCCCATCTCAGTTTTGGTGTCCCCCGAGACGAGCTCCAGTCTACCAGATTATATCTGTATTTCTGGGATTCCTTTCTGTCATCTGACCCGGGATAACTGAATGACTGAAGGACTCTAGTACGTTTATAACATGTGTCAGGTATGTAAGTCACTGATCACATAGAAGAAAATAATACACAAATATTAAGTAACACTGTGTTCCTTTGTAAATGAAGGCTGACTTCTATATATACTGGGATGAGATCTGTTATATAGAAGGCCGGGGAATTGAGGGTTTGTAAGTAAGAGGGTTTTGTGTCATTTGGAAAATTACCCCAATCTTTCCTCCTACTTCCACTTACATGATTTTACATTAAACACAGTATAAACTGAATTGAAAAATAGCCAATTTCAGTTAAACTTAGTAATACACACTCAAATTATTAACGAAGATCTGTCCTCTCATAGATAATGGGCCTTATGTAATAGCCTGTGAGATGCAGACATGCATGGGCAATGCAGGATTTGTAAGAGGGGTTCCAGAGAGGGGGTGGAGCCAAGCACGGAGGGTGGTGACTGAGGTGACCTAGTATATGCTGAGTCCGTTAAACTACTGTTTATATAATATATATATATATATATATACCAAATATAGGAAGGGGCGCTAATAGTGGTTTATAGTCTATAGATGAGGAATTATCTCAGACTATTCTTTTTGTAATTCAATCTATTACTAGAAGAAGATACGGTGATGACCCAGAAATCTTGTTGTCTTCTCTGAGACTGCATGATCGACGTTGTAACCTTTCTCTTGAAGGGATTTTTCACGTGAGTAACCTTTTACTAAAAATAAACCCTTGCACCAAGGGAAAACACCCAAAATATAATAAGTCAACAGTTCATATGAACATGAATATATATTTATTTTAGCATAATGCCTCACCAGGCCAGAAGATGGAAATTCTCTGGAATCCAAAGCTCAAAAATCTATACAATGACAATAGTATTGAGGTGCTCATTACTATTGTCAGGGCTGAATTTACAGGTCCAGGTGCCTTTCTGGTGTATATATGGTTCTATAGGTATACCATCAAAAATAAGTGTGTCGCCTTGCTTAAAATTTGCATTGTATAGATTTTTGAGGCTCGGACTCCAGAGAATTTCCATCTACTGGCCTGGTGAGGCATTATGTCTACGTGTTAAAACTACCCCTGAAGAAGCCCTTATTAGGGCAAAACGCGTCAGTTCCAGTTTGAGCACGCCTGTTTTGGGTCCCCACAATTTGTGAATCAAAGAATTTGAAGGTGGGGAAACCTTTTATAAAACCTTTTATGAAACATTTATAAACAAATGCTATGCTATATTCTTATTCTGAATTTTACTGTTTTGTTATGAAAAATATCTTGTAAAGAAAAAATAAAAAAAAATAAAAAGATTTTATGCTGGAATAAATATATTCATGTTCATATGAACTGTTGACTTATTACATTTTGGGTGTTTTCCCTTGGTGCGAGGGTTTATTTTTAGTAAAAGGTTACCCACGTGAAAAATCCCTTCAAGAGAAAGGCTACAACGTGGATCATACAGTCTCAAAGAAGACAACAAGATTTCTGGGTCATCACCGTATCTTCTAGTAATAGATTGAATTACAAAAAGAATAGACTGAGAATATTCATCATCTAAAGACTATAAACCACTATTAGCGCCCTTTCCTATATTTGGTGTGTGTTCTATCTAATCCTTCTAACAGGGGATTTTATGAAGGGAGCAGCTTGTGAACTTATTAAATATTGTTATTAATCTTTAATATATATTTTATATTTGAAGTGCAAGTTGAAGGCATTTTTTATTATTTATATATATATATGTATATATATATATATATATATATATATATATATCAGCATAGGTGGTATTCCTTGCAAGTAAGAATGAACCAGGCTTTCTTGCATGAAATGCCTCCATATGCTGGTTTGATTTTGCACTTCTCACCCATCAGGAGTCTTGTCTGGATGCACCTGCATTAGTAAATTTGTAGTTACCAAATACACATTATCAAGGAGATTTCTAGTGCTATATAAGTCAGATTTCTAACTCTACATTTACATCATGTTCTAATGTGAAAATGACACAAAATCACTTAAACATATTGCTATATATGTAAAAATAAAAGTTTTTTTATCTAGCGTTAATATTTTACCAACATCATACAGTAAATGTAAACATGTGACCAGAGCTATAACAACATCAGACCCCATATTTAATAAGATTTGTCCAGCAGCCTTTCCAGGCCTAGGAGTATGAGTTATAATTTCAGCTTTAGGATCACACATTGTCTTGTACTCCATGGGGCAAACCTGTGTATAAAAAGGTGAATATAGTCACAATACAGGCCATGGAATATGTCTTACCGTGCACTTACATCACATACTATAATTACTAATTATACACTTGTTACACATTTAGCAAAAATTATCTTATTGTTCCATAATTTGTTGGGGATAATGTATCATCATATGGGGCAAGACATTTCCACATGTGTCATAATAATGTTACTGAAGCTAATTATTGAAAAGAAGTTTTTACTTCATGTTCAATTTTAGATATATTTCAGCTCATGTTTTTTTTGTTTGAAAAGGTCACTGTAAACAACATAACAATGGAAAAGAACTGGACATTGTGTAGTGACCACCTGCAGCACTTCACCTTCATATACAGCTAAGACACTTGTTCGCTGCAACCTTTCCGGACTTACTCTGGCTCCTATCTAACCATCACAAGATTATTGGTATACATACAGTTGGAGCTATATTCCATTCTAAGTCTGAAGATTATACCAATATTACCTTATACATTTTTACACGTGGTCTGTTTATTACATTGGGGAATATGAGACTTGACAGCTTCTGCTATTGAAAGGCAAAAGACAGGTCCCAGGTGGAGCTAAAATTAACTAAATAAGATGCAACTGCCCTTAAAGAAGGATTGTGCAGGACCTTTAACAATTCTAAAAAAGGCAAGGACAGTAAGGACTGTGCCAGTGTCGGACTGGGCATGAAGGGCCCACAGGGGGAATGCAAGAGTAGGGCCCCCCTGAGTCACCTTATCTGAGTGATCCTTCTTACCTTCTGGCACAGTAAAAGGGGCCTGGGTGTAATTTTTAACCAGTGTGTCTCTGCTCTCTGGCCCCTGCCATCCACTTTTAAATAAATAAATGGGCAATACTGTGTGCACTAGTAGTTGGTAAATATTAGTCGGCTGCGGTCCCTCCATGTTAAATTCTGGGGGTCCTTAAAATTTGCAGGTACCCCCCAAAATGGGTGTTTTCGGGGGAATATCCTCCAAATATTAACTGATATAGTCCCCTACTGTATGTGCTATTTTAGTTTGTGGCTGTCTATTAAACAGTGTAAACTATGGCTCCCCAGAGACAGTGATAAGTGTAAAGTATCATTGGCTGAAAGCCACCTACCTTACAGCATGCAGTCTGCCTCACCTCTCTAGCTTCTCCGGAGCAGTGCAGGGGCGGATTCCATTCACATGGCTAGCTTGCATTTGGTGTACAAAGTAAATTTCATATTTTAAGGGCTCTCTATAATAAAAAAGACCCTTGCCTACTCAGTAAAATAAATGGCTAATACAATTTATGGCCAAGTACTGTAGGTGGGCACTTTCTTATGTATTATCGGGTTTTAGACCCGATAATTACAATTTCTTATCGCCTCTTATATTGGCAATAAGAAATTCTTTACCGCCTGAATGTATTAATAATCACATCCAGAGACAGGGTCTCTGACAGGAAGCTGTCCTGCAAAGTGTAAAGTAAAGTGATCGCATCAGAGACCTATTGCGAGTGTGCAGTCATCACACAGTACATACGCAGTGCCTATTACCAGGGAGAGATCCGGAAGATCCCTTTTCCGGTAAAACCTGCAATATGTACCTATGGACTACAATAGGTAACGCCATCATAAGATAGTGTTAGCTACAGGGCCAAGCCTACTAAATCTCACAAAATAGCAGCCATAATAGAAACCTATAGCGATCTGAAACAGGAGACCCACAGAAGATCCCTGTAATACAACCAGGGGATACATACATTTTATGGATGTTTTCGGGGGATTTCCGCAAAGGTGGCTTAATAAAATTGCCCTTTAGGATTCTCAAGATTTTGCAAGAAAATCCTAAATTGAGTGAAAACTATTGTTTTTGCCAGTGATAGGACTACTTCCTATTAACAATGGAAGACAACAAACGCTATCACTGGCTGCTTGCTTTAGAAGCATCTCATCTCTTGATCGAGATAGTGTAGGAGAAAAGGAGGAACAAAATACTTTATTAAATTAAATAAAGCATTTTTTTCATTGATAGTTATATTAAATAATAATATTCTTATTATTTATCTTTTTAAGCAATTTGTTTTTTTAAACTGCTACTGGAAGTCCTAGTCCATGCTCTGAGTGTAGTGCGCATGCATGACCTGGAAAATACTGGGTCACATATGCGCAGAAGAGACCTAATCTGGCTGGCAATATGATGTCTCTTCTTCCCGCCGCCAGCCAGTATTGCCAAATTTTCAATGATAAATAGTATCATTAGATTTATCTTTTGCTGTGATAAGAGGCGATACTACTGCCACATAATGCCACAGGGATCATTTGCAAAGGCAGATCTGTGCATCTGAGACCTCTTCAGCTCTCTCTCTCTATATATATATATATATATATATATACAGTATATATTTAAATAACACATATTAAATCGGTACTTAGCTGGGCGCCCTCACATTCGAATGATGTAAACAGATCACAGCGGGGGTGCGGCACTCCAAGCTCCAAAAGAAGATCACTGAACAAATGTGGTGAAGATCAATGTTTTAATGCCTTTAATTACATGGCACTGTCATCATGATAACAGAATAGAAAACAGCCTTACCTTAAATAAAACCATCCACAAAGCGCCATTGTCCGAGGCGCATACCTCCCAACATGACCCTCTCCAGGAGGGACACAGGGCCTGATTCAGAGGCGCTCGCAAAAAGCCTGTGACCACCCACAGCTGTAGCGGGCGGCCAGGTGATGGTCACGATGGTCAAGACCATCGCGACCATCGGGCTTGCGGGTCTCGCACGGCTGCATTTGCACGGCTGCATTCGCACACACCCGTTAGCTGCAAAATCATGCTAATGAATGCAATCGCAAGGCAACCGCAGCACTATACCAAGACGCCCATCACTGTATAAAGCTGCCCACTTCTCATGACATACATCCGCAAGTGAAAACATTGATAACATCGGAACCATTCACACAGTTGTGGTTGACCTGACCCTACCTCACAAACTGCTAAACTTCCTGTCGCCATCTAGACCTCTGCCAGCGTATACAATCGCAGGGGCTTAATTATGCACGCCCCTGTAACGGCGTTTAAACACACAGGCACGCCTGCGTGTCTCTGACCACCCTCCGTCACCACCCTCAAACGGTCACTTCCTGTCAATCACTGTGTGAAGACTCTGCGTGCTCACTGTGATTGATTCCCGATTGCTGCAGCCTGTTCGCGCATGCGCACTGCGATGCATATGCATGCGCAGATTGCAAACATCGATTGGCTGCATACGAACGCAGCCATGCAATCCTTGCTGAATCAGGTCCTAAGTACATACACTGTGAATCCTGATGCAAAACTGGCACAGGAGGATGACACTAGGAGATGGTACTCGGATGACGTACCGAGTATGCACACTGTGGTTCCAGATGCAGAACTGGCACAGAAGAACTACACTTATGAGATGGTACTTGGATGACGTACTGAGTACGCACACTGTGATTCCAGACGCAAAACTGGCACAGGAGAATGACACTTAGGGGATGGTACTCGGATGACGTACTGAGTACGCACACTGTGCTTCCAGACGCAAAACTGACATAGGAGAATGAAACTTATGAGATGGTACTCGTACTGAATATACACACTGTGAATCCAGACAGGCCTGCCAAGAGCCGCGGCAGGCCCGGGTAACGGGGCGTGGCCTAATCGCGGGACGTGTGGCTGGGCTGCTGAGAGGGAGATTGGGGGTGGTGCTGGACCCGGGCCCCCACCAGGCCCCTCAGGAAGCCTGTGCCCGGGTAATCAGTACCCGCTCCCCCCCCCTCTCTCTGCGCCCCTGGATCCAGATGCAGAACTGGCACAGGAGAATGACTCTTAGGAGATAGTGTTGAGTACACACGCTGTAGATTAACGCTAGGAGAATATCACTAGATGAACAGAGCTTAGAACCTGGAACATTGCAACAGTAAGTATTCACTGGAAGTAAAGACATTGTACAGGCAACTTCCTGTTGTACAGAGCCTGGCTAAGTACCCTAAGGCCGCAGTCCATTGGAGGACAGTGTCAGCTGACAGCTACCAATGCTACCATTGAGTAAAAGGCTAATTAGGTGATGTAGACTGTCATGGCTGCATACATGATGGTAACCGCAGAAACGGAGCAGCACATGGATGTCCTAGCAGACCCCGGGGATAATCCTCAGCGCGTCACTCGCCGCCACACCTGGCATCTGACCGCTCGAGAGTTCAGGGAAGCCATCGCTGAGGTGAATAACGGCCGATCCTAGGCTGCAACCTGACAGTACCCCCTCCTTTCAGGGTGGACCAGACACCCACAAGGCTTATCAGGAAACGTTTTGTGAAAAGCTCGAACGAGCTCTGGAGCATGGACATCAGATGCCTAGATCCATGTTCGTTCTTCAGGTCCGTACCGCTTCCAATCAATGAGATACTGTAGATGATTCAACTGGTGTCGACATTTTCGATCCGTGAACTTCTTGTAATTACTAGAAGCTTTATTTAAAGAGGAGTGAATATCCTTCCATATACTGTACCAGAAAATGAGTCCACCAGATTAGTGACGGCAGGTACTTCCATAGGAGGTAACGCTTGGAAATCTGGAACATGTGGATGTCTGCCATATACTGTAAAAAACGGAGTACAATTTGAAGAGGAATGGTACCTGTAATTGTGGACAAACTTTGCCCAAGGTAATAAATCGACCCAGTCATCTTGAGATGAGGACACGAAGAGTGTAATAAACGTCTCCAATTCCTGATTCACTCTCTCTGTTTGACCATTTGTTTGCAGGTGATAGGTGGATGAAAATTTCAGATTAATTCCACAAGAAGCAAATAAAGCCCTCCAGAATTTGGCCACAAATTGCATGCCTCTATCAGACACTGTCTCCTTAGGTAGTCCATGAAGACAGAAGATGTCACGAATAAACATTTTGGCCAATTGTGGTGCAGAAGGAAGTTCAACCAAGGGAATAAAATGGCCCATCTTCGAAAATTGATCTACTACAAATCGTATTATGCCCCTTAGAGGCTGGTAACTCAGAAATAAAATCCATCAACAGATGAGTCCAAGGAGCATCAGGAATGGGCAGAGGATGCAAAGGGCCTATAACTTTGTTGCGAGTGGATTTATGCTGGGTACACTTGGCATAGGCAACAAATCTGGAAGTCTTCCTTCATAGTGGGCCACTAGTAGGAGCACTGTAAAAACTTAAAAGTCTTGAGGATGCCCGAATGGCCAGCAAACAAGGAGGCATTAGCCCAACTTAATAAGTTCTTACGTAACTGAGGTGCTACAAAGATCTTGCCAGGAGGAGACAGCAGTTGGGTTTGAGCAAGGACAAGAGGATCCAGAATAGGATGAACTTGAAGTTGATCTTCTTCTTGCAGAGGCAGGAAGGACCGGTAGAGTACATCATCTTTTTTTATTTTGAAAGCCAGGACAAAATTGAACCTTGAAATCAAACCTGGAGAAAAACAGAGACCAGTGAGCCTGTCTGGAATTCAAACGATGAGCTGTTTTGAGATATAAAATATTCTTATGGGGGGCATGGCTTGGAGGTTCTTTGGAGCAGATGCACCCATCGTGAGCTCCGGGCGACAAAGGACTTTATATGAAGCTTATCCCTGCACTGGGTACCCATCTGCATCCGGGGAACCTAATAGCCCCCTGAACCACCCGTCGGGGCTCCGACGACTGGCGAAGACCACCAGCTCATTAACCCGCCCAGAGGCCTACTCGTGACTTCTGATACCCGGCCTTGAGTGAACATCTGAGCTCCGGCCCGGCTAACAGCGGAACCCTGCTGCCACGACTTACCTGTGGGATGCCCTCAAGCTTGCTCCCCGTGTGGCTCCCTGGAACACCCGCTATTAAAGCTCTGGTCCACATGATACGCCTGGCGGAGCTCCCGTGATTTGCCGCAACTGAAAGTGGCCTGCCGCCCCACGTGGTCCTCCCGCAGCGCCTGACTCCTGGTATCAGGTGAGCTCTTGGGCCTCAGCTCTCCTCCCTTAATACCCCTAACAGCACTCCTGCGGGGCTCTGGAGACCATTATAAAATCTACAAAAAGTTTATAAAGTAGCTGCAGCCTGATCAATTGGAAGGCCTATTAGTGACACCTGGTCCCTATCAGAGTGCCTCAGCTTAAGTGTTTTCTTAATCTGCGCAACGACCTACAGACATCCCCGTGGACCAGGAGGAACTGTGATTTCTATATTAAGTAACTGCTTCACACTATAACCTTGTGATTACTCTCTTTACTAGTTTGTTATTGCACTCCTCCCTGGCAGCCTATTTGGAATTTCTCCAGACCAGTGCAGCGTGACGATTCACTCCCCAGTTACTTCTACTAGTTCTACTGAGGTGTTTTTGTTACCGATGGAGCATTGATTTCCTCCATCCCTGGTCTGAAATTCATATATTGGACTTCCTGCTTTACTTATACTAAATGTGATGTGACTCCCCACCTGCCGCTATTCCTACCCTGGAGCTACTAGCATGACCAATTGCCTTTTCTTTTTCTTTTTCTGGTGTTTTCCCCTATATCAATATATTTTTTCATAAGATATTATGAGTAGAGAGAATACCAGAGCCAATAAAGGTGGCACGCAAGATATTATGCAGCACTTCTCCCGTCGAGACAAACAATCCTCTGTCACATCGCCCATTTCTTGTACACCACCTCTAGTGATGGATCCTGCTTCAGCCCCTTCCACCAAAGAAGATATTCAGTCTCTTCAAGCTATGATTCTAGACCTTAAATCATCTTTTACATCAGCCCTTAAATCGGCCATTGGAGAACTCAAATCTGATATAGCGGCCTTGGACACCGGGACCTCATCCTTGGAAGCCTGTGTGGATAAACATCAGGAATTTCAAGAGATAGTTGGCCGAGATATGGACTATTTGCATAATGATCTGAACTTCCTTCGTGATAAAACGGAGGATCTTGAGAATCGGGAGAGGCGGAATAATCTGCGCATATGCAATGTCCCCGAATCTATTAATACATCTGACCTGGATTCCTATTTTAAGAGATTATTTGTTTCGCTAGTACCATCACTGACAGTGGACTCCATCCAGCTAGAACGGGCTCATCGTGCCTTATGTCCTAAACCTAAGGATTCGGATCCTTCCCATGATGTGGTTCTTAAATTTCTGTCTTTTAAGATCAAAAACCATATCACGATGGCGACTAGGACGACTACCTCGACTCTGTTTGAAGGTTCTCAGTTACATATTTATCAGGACCTGGCACCTTCCACCAATGCAAAAAGACGTGACTTTCGTGTAGTTACCACTGTACTCAGAGACAATGGATATAAATACAGACGGGGATTCCCCTTCCGTCTATCAGTGGAAGAAGGGATGCAACTTCCGTTCTGTGGAAGAAGGGATGCAACTGCTTCGTAAACTTCGCCTCACCCCCTCCTCTGGTTCTTGTACTGACAGACCGGACAACTCCTCTTACACCTGAGACATCCCCGTTTAGGATTTGATAAGTATCCAATGCATTATATGTTCATGTTATAATGATATCACTGTTGTTCCTTATACATCTTGGGTAAATTGCTGATTTACTAAGGTCTTACTATGGCCAATCTTTGAGGCCAGTTTACAGTATGTAATTATTGAATTATTTGCATATTACTTAATGTTATGTACTATAACGGTTTTTGGTTTTGATTTATCTTACTGTTTTACACTATTTTCTTATATATGTATTTTCTTTTTATTATTTAATTTTCTTTTCTTTATTGGTCTCACTATTGTTCATTTTTATTATGTAATGATTGATTTTGTTTTGGATTCAGCTCTGGGTAGGTTTCGATGGGTTTTCCTCCGGCTACCTCACCCTCCCAAATTTAGGGATTATTGTAATTTAGGTTCGAAGAGCACTCATAGTGAGCCCTTAGTCAGTTATTAGTTTCAATTCCGCCAGTGAGATTCTCCTTTTGCAGAGCTCAATTTTAGTGGCAGATCTCCCGGTACATTGGGTGATTCTCGTCACTTATTAGTATTTTAATTTTGTTAAGGTTTATTTCTTTTTTTTTTTTTCTCTTTCTCTCTTCTCTTTTTTAAGTCCACTGAGTCTGTAGTGTTGATTCACTGTATAGGAGCCCCGTATAACTAGTTATAATGCCCGTCCCTTGTCTTTCCATCAATGCCAAAGGCCTGAACACCCCCCAGAAACGTTCACATCTCCATATGACCCTCAAGTAATGATGTGGAGATGTGATATTTTTGCAAGAAACTCAATTAAAAAAAGAATCCCATCCCTCACTCTCCTCAAAAATGTTTCCCAATGTTTGGTACTCTAATCATGTTTCCAAACGTAACGGGATGGCAATTCTCATCCAAAGTTCCCTCCCATTCCAATTGTTGGACATAAAAACTGATACTGAGGGTAGATATATTATGATACGTGGTAAGATTGGACATGAGGAGGTCACGCTGGCTAGCCTGTACGCCCCTAATACTGGCCAGTCCCGTTTCTTCCGCAAATTCTTCCACATACTCTCTCTTTACAGAAGTGAAAAAATACTAGTAGGTGGCAACTTTAACTCAGTTATCACCCCACATCTTGATAAATCAGGCCTCCCCTCACATAGTGGAGCGGCACTGAATTCTTCCGCACTCCATAGATATATGGCAGAGGCTGGTCTGTTTGATGTTTGGCGTTCCCTTAATCCCACCACCCGAGACTATACTTTCTATTCGCATCCTCACGATGTTTATTCTCGTATAGACCTCTTCTTGTGTTGTGCCCCCCTATCACAAACAGCTCACCGCTCTTCTATCATTCCGAACACATGGTCAGACCACTCTATTTTAATAGTGTCCTTTGACCTTTTGGAAACGACAGGGGGTAGACCATCCTGGAGACTGAATGAAACATTGCTGAAAATTCCCCAGTTCCAGGAAAGAATTAAAAACAGTATTCAGGATTATTTTGCTCTGATTCCCCCAGGTGAATGTAACATGTCCACGATCTGGGAAGCCCATAAGGCCGTAGTGCGAGGAGCTATAATGCAATATGCTTCCCATAGAAAAAGAGAGCAGGAGCTTCGTATTAATTCACTGACGACTACAATAGCGAATATAGACAGAGAACACAAACGCACCCTTTCAAAAATAGTTCTCTCTCAACTATCTCAGGTTCGTGCTGAGCTACAATCTATTCAGGCTGAGAAAGTAGAACGTTCTTTACGTTGGACCAATCAAAAGTTCTTTGACAAAGGTAATAAAGCTCACACCTTACTGGCTAATAAACTCCATGCGAAACGGGCCTCGTAAGCTATTTCCTCTATCAGAGATCGTTCTGGTAAAACGAACTACGACCCCAAACGAATTAATGATGCTTTTTTCAAATACTATGAAGCCCTATACAATTTACTCCCTGCTTCCGACCCACTTGTTCATATACAGAAGTGTCAGGACTATTTAGACTCTTGTAACCTGCCACGAATCGATTTAGCGTCTTGTCAAACGCTTAATGACGATATCTCGCTAGACGAGTTAGAAACCGCTATTAAATCCCAAAAACCTTCTAAAGCCCCAGGGCCGGACGGGTTTCCAATGGCATACTATAAATCATTTGCCTCCCAACTTAAGCCCCATATGATTCATTTATTCAACAAAATTATGCACAGAGACCCATTTCACTCTGAAATTATGGCTTCCCGGATTATAGTCATCCCGAAACCAGAAAAGGATCCTTCCCTCTGCGCTAATTACAGGCCTATATACCTTACTAAACACTGACCTTAAACTTTTCGCCAAAATTCTGGCTAACAGATTGAATGGCATTTTGGCCTCTCTTGTGGATCCTGACCAGGTGGGCTTTGTTCCGTGTCGACAGTCCTTGGACAACACGAGAAGGACAATTGACATAATTCATCATATCAATGCTTTCTTCATTTGTCTTTCAGGGTCATTTTCTGTCTGCAATCAAGGCTTTATATTCTAACCCTTATGACCAACGGCCTCTGCTCCCCAAGGTTTACTCTGTCTAACGGCACACGGCAAGGTTGCCCACTCTCGCCATTAATATTTGCTCTATGTATTGAACCACTGGCGGCGCGCATTAGGACAAATTTGAACATTGGAGGGATCACAATAGGGCAAAACCAATACGAACTATCATTATTCGCGGATGATGTTCTTCTAACGCTGTCTAATCCATTAGTATCTCTTCCCAATCTCCAAACAGAGCTGTCGTTGTATGGTACCCTCTCGGATTACAAAGAAAATCACTCAAAATCGGAAGCCCTTGCTTTAAATGTTCCCCCTCGAATTCAAGCAACTTTGACTTCTAAATTCCAATACCTTTGGAGACTTTTATCCATAAGGTATCTAGGAGTGTCTATTACTAAAACTTATTCTTCCCTTTACAAAACAAATTATGTTCCTATGATTAAGACACTTACATAAGACCTAGATAGGTGGACTAATATGTATATTTCGTGGATAGGTAGGATTAATACAACTAAAATGAACTTCCTCCCTCGTTTGTTGTATTTATTCCAAACCCTTCCGGTAGCTGTTCCTTGTTCGGCACTTGCTTCCCTGCAGAAGCTATGTAACAAGTTCATATGGGCTGGACATAAGCCTCGTACTCGTAGGTCTATCCTAGCTAAGAGTACAGTCTCGGGTGGTCTAGGACTCCCCATTTTGCTAAATTATTACTCAGCATGTCAACTCAATCATATTGTATCGTGGCATTCTGCAACAGGGATTAAGAAATGGGTTGACATAGAAAACTCCTTAACTCAGGGAGGATAGGTTAGCTCACTGGTATGGCTTCCTGGATCATGCAGACCAGCCTCGGTCTTTTCGGTTCAATCAGTATATTTTACTATCCGATTATGGGATAGACTCCGCAGTTCTTGTGAATTAACTTCCCACCCGTCGCCCCTGACCCCGAAATGGAAATATCCTTTGTTTACCCCGGGCTGTGACAATAATTTTGCTGCTTTGTGGCGTAATAGTGGCATTGAACGATTCATCCACATTAAAGGGGCAATTGCTCCTTCCAATTTCTCAGATTTCCAGGGTCGCTATGGCCTGCCCTCCTCATGTCACTTTCAGTATCTTCAAATTTGTAGCTTTGTTCATTCTCAAACCAAGTCATCTACTTTACGCTCGCTTACTCCTTTAGAACGGTTATATTTATTCTCAATTGGCCGGAAGGGTAACATTTCATTAATTTACAACTCAATTTTGACTACTGATCCCTCGAGAACCCCATGAATTGGCTTGGGAATCTGACTTATCTTTAGTTATGGCGGATGAGCAATGGGATGAGATTAGATTGCGCACAGCGAAGGCCTCTATTAGTATATCAATCAGAGAAACATGCTACAAAGTTTACTCCCGTTGGTATTTAGTATCCACCAAACTCCACGCCATCTTCCCGGCTACATCCAATTTATGTGGAAAAGAAGGCACCTTCCTCCACACCTGGTGGTCCTGTCCCTTTATACTCTCTTTTTGGAATCAGGTCCGTTCATTAATTTGCCGTGTTCTTCGGATTGGAGTAACTTTAGATCCTGTAATAGCCCTATTAAATGCTCCTACACCTGGGATCTCCAAATCCCAGGACAAACTGCTCGAAAACACATATGTAATGCAGCCAAATCCCTAATTGCCAAACATTGGAAAGACCAAAACCCACCTCCGTTACCTGCCCTTATAGCAAATATTAACTTTATTGCCTCTATGGAGTATATTACCAGTTTACAAAATAACGGGGTGGCAAAGTTTCAAGCGATTTGGTCTCCTTGGTTCCAATCGCAGTCTCTCAATATTCCAGGTCTCCGCTGACCTCTCTATTTTTTTCCACACTACAAAATTTTTTTTTTTATCTCTTCTTCTTTTCTTTCTTTTCTATTATATTTCTAATTTTGTTAAGAAATATGTTAATATTTTTGTACAAGCTAGTATCTGATTTTATTATAATTATTTTTTATACTAATGTTTGGAAGTTTGAAATTATTTCCTATGTTTAAGTATTCCAATTTGGATATGTACTTTGGATATTCTCCACTTATATTAATGTTTTATTTTGTATTTGATTTTTGTCTGTACAATTTATCTCAACAAAATAAAAAAAAATTTTGTTTTAAAAAAAAAGATTCTTATGGTCAGTGATGATCGTAATAGGAAACTTAGCGCCTTCCAACAAGTGTCTCAATTCCTCTAGTGCCAATTGCATAGCCAACAAGTCTTGATCCCCTATGGCATAATTCCTCTCGGCCAGGGAGAATTTACGAGAAAAGAAACCTCAAAGATGATTCTTTCCATCTTCAGCCACTTGGGACAGTACAGCTCCCACTCTCACCGAAGAGGCATCAACTTCCAATGTAAAAGGGTTCTCAAGTTGTGGCTGACGAAGAATTGGAGCTCTGGAAAAAGCTGTTTTAAGTGTTTAGAAGGCAGCCATCACTGCAAGAAACTGTGGTTCCGGACACAGAACTGGCACAGGAGAATAACACCAATGAGATGGTACTCGGATGACATACTGAGTACACACACTGTGGATCCAGACGCAGTACTGGCACAGGAGAATGACACTTAGGAGATGGTACTCAGATGACGTACTGAGTACACAGACTGTAGTTTAACACTAGGAGAATATCACTAGATGAACGGAGCATGGAACCTGGAACGCTGCAACAGCAACCATTCACTGGAAGTAACTACGTTGTACAGGCAACTTCCTGTTGTTCAGAGCCTGGCTAAATACCCTAAGATAGCAGTCCATTGGAGGACAGTGTCACCTTCTAGCAACCAATGGTACCATAGGGTAAAGGGTTAATCAGGTGATGTAGACTGTCGTGGCTGCATCCATGACGGTAATTGCAGAAACCAAATCACGTAGCAGCACATGGATGTCCTAGCAGACCCCAGGCATAATCCTCAGCGCTTCACTCGCCGCACCTGGCATCTGACCGCTCGAGTGATCAGGAGAAGCTGGCGCTGAGGTGAGTAACGGCCGATCCTATTGATCCAGTATACACAGTCAGAATACAACATCAGCAATGAAAACATAAATGTAACAATAAACTGGATCATATCATGCAATTGCAGACGGTAGTAGGCAAAAAGTTATAGCAAAATGTATAATACTTAATACCAATATATTTCAAGAATAATGCAAAGGACCAATACTTCCACGATTGTAATATATAGATGCCACATAAGCCAACTGAAAAAATTAAATCCAGTATTCAAGGAAAAGAGAAGACATTTTGCAATTTGCTGGACTTCATCAGGAGGGCCAAGATATAATTTAATTTTGGCGCCCCTAAATCACCGAATGTCGCCTCCTCAGTGGCAGCTGGAGTAACCTGCCGTACCACCTACCTGAAGACAGATCAGTAAACCTTTGCTTTAGCGGATTTTGCTCTGTATGCAGCTATTACTGCTCTCTCCCAGTCTCCTAGCTCACAGACATAACAAAAACACAGAACTACTGTGCAGCTCCGTGAACACATGCACCCAAAAGCACGTCCCTGTACAGTCAATTAAATTAATCAGCCCCAGGAGAGGAAGACGGTTACCCTCGTACTGCCGGGAGTTGTAGTTTGGCATAGACAATGGAGCTTATCGTTACAGTGCACTCTTGCTCTATGACTACAGAGACCATCATGCAATGCAAGTTCGCCATGAGAACGGCTCACAGGACCCTACTCACACCTAATAGGACTGAGCCCAGTGTATGCTCCCTGCTATTCCCTGTACTATGTACCACTGCAAATATTCTGTAGGTATAAACCAAGAAAGTAAGACAAGGATGAAAAAAAAATATACATATCAAATGCCGAAAACTTTGGCCCTCATTCAGAGCCGTACGCTCTGAGCAGAGCGCACGCTCTGAATGAGGGCCGCCCTCCATGAAAATGGAGCGTCCTCCTGGACGCTCGTATAGCTGTGGGTCACCACCCACAGGCTATACGAGCGTGCAGTTTGATGGCCGCGATGGTCTTGACCATCGCGACCATCGAAACTGCGAGCCGGAGCCTGCGGTTGAGGTTTTCAACCGCAAGCTCCGGAGTGATTTTGGCTCTATCAGAGCCAAAATCACTCCCACTGACATCACTAGTGATGTCAGTGGGCCGGCTTCTGACGGGAGGCGTTCCCGTGGGAACGCCCCCGTCAGGGAGGCACGCCCCCGGCACGCCCACCAAAGGGGGCGTGCTGTCAATTAACATCGACAGCACGCCCCCTTTGATCAGACACAACGAGCGAAGGACTTTCCTTCGCTCGTCGCGTCTGGAGCATGCGCACGACGGAGCTCCCTCCGTCGTGCGCATGCTCAGTGCACATCATCGACCCACTTGCGAGCGGACAGCCGCTTGCGAGTGGGTCTGAATCAGGCCCTTTGTTCTATCTGGCCGCCCTATGTACAGACATGAACCAGCACATATAGTGACTACAACATCAGACTCCACCCAAATACAAACATAGCGACTCTCAATTCCTCTAATCCAGCAATTCATGAAACAACTAATAATGCAATAAGTTTAGCACAATAGGTTTAGTACACGTTGCATCCATGCTACCCATAGGATTTATTATCAGACCACTAAACACACTATGCTGGGCTGGTTACACCCAGAGAAGGAGACATGCTCAGACTTCAACTTATAATGACCAAACACCACCAACAAACATTTTCTTATTAAAAAGAAAAACAAAAAACCTAACAGATTTCAGTAGACTATAAATAGCTGCACATTTAAGTTGGTTTTGTTTAGTCCTATTAATATAGTTAGGTGTCAATAGTATGAATTGTGATTGGCAAATATGGTTAAATATATGTAAAGTAATTTTCCCTAAACTTATCCTCTAGTGAGTCAGACATGTTACATACAGGTGTATATGTGCATCCACCATAGTAATTACCTCACTGCTTCTGTTTAATACAGGGGGCTCCATTGTTCCTGAGCAGGTAGCTGCCTGGGTGTGAGGCATGCCTCCCTTCCATGAGGCTGCTACTGCTCTCTCCTAGGAATGCCCATCATCCATCGATGATTATCAAAAATCGATGGTTAATCACCGACGGTCACTTGTTTTGCCATTGGTGGCGGGGATCCTCCATCATTGATGGCTCAGAGTCCCACAATGTTTTTCTTTGCCATCTCTGATGCCGGGACACAAAGCATAGCTCCGTCCCCGGCGTGACCCACGAAGCCCCACCCCTAACCTGATTCCCCAGGAACTACTAGAACAGGACTGACCATCAATGTGTGAAATGATCGATGGTTTCCCTGTATATGGTTATACACCATCGATCTTTACCACTGATGGTACCATGTATGGTAAACATTGGTGGCTAACCCACTGATGGCCATCCCTATTCTCCTCTACAGGTCAGATGGGATGTAGTTATCAGACCAGCAGATGGCATGGCACCAGTCTGAATCCCGACAATGAAAGTTTGACATGGGATTTAAGAGAGGCGTCTATTTTAATCCCAATGCCGGTATCCAGGAGGACGGCAGCCCGAACGAGGTAAGTTCGGGGAGCCCTTAGCATTAGCCGCGGGGGGGGGGATTGTTAGGTTTAGGCACGAAGGGTGGAGACTTAGCTTTAGGCACGGGGTTAGGGTGCGGGGTGGGGAAGGTTAGGGTTAGGCTAAAAGAAGGGAGGGTTAGGGGGAAGGGGAAGTATACTTTCCTGACCCCTGTCGTGATATCAACCATCAGGATGTCACTGTCGGTATTTTGACAGGAGGCACTCCGACAGCTGGTATTACATACCGATTCCGGTTATACAAGCATGTGATGAGCTCCACCAATCAGGGCTCAGCACATGCCTCTCTGACCTTTTGTGCTAAGCCTCATGGGACTCAGCACCCAGTAATGCACTGGGAGCTGAGTATTGTAGTACATACAGTCGTGTACTTCCACACTGTACAAACATACAGCTGCAAAAAATAATTGCTGTCACTTACCTAAATTGCTGATTTTACCCTGCCCTGTGGTTCTTTCAGGGCTACTGTGGCTCCGCCTCCATGGGTTTGTGCTGCTGTAGCTCAGTACAGGAGCTGCCTGAACACCTGTAGGCAAAAAAGGGAGGGCCTGCAGCAGCCTGGGCTAAGCCCCTCCACCATGACCTCCCCACTGATTCTGAAAAAATGGAACCAGTGATGTTACAGTTAGAAGGAGCTGGCTGCTGGACCCCGCTGCCCACCACCCACAGCCTGCAGCCTCTGCTGGGTCAATCAGCAGCCTCTGATGACTGCCCGGCAAGCAGCTGCACAGTGTAAAGAATGTACCAGCGATGTGGGTTAAGCCACACCCTCCCACAATAGAGGGCGTGGCTTGGCCCTCTTTTCACTGCTCCTTTCGGAGCAGTGACTGGACTCTGCATGCGTGACCTGCAGGTCATGCATGTGCACAAGAGCCTCGACGCCCAGCAGAAGGGGCATTACAACTGTGGGCATAATGTGTATGGAGCATTACAACTGTGGGCGTAATGTGTATGGAGCATTACAACTGTGGGCATAATGTGTATGGAGCATTACAACTGTGGGCATAATGTGTATGGAGCATTACAACTGTGGGCATAATAAGTATGGAACATTACAACTTGGGCGTAATGTGTATGGAGCATTACAACTGTGGGCATAATGTGTATGGAACATTACAACTGTGGGCATAATGTGTAAGGGGCATTACAACTGTGGACATAATGTGTAAGGGGTACTGCCCTGTTTAGACTATGTGGGGGGCACCAATCCTGTCTCTGGCACAGGGCACCAAAATATCTAGTTACGGCTCTGGTCTTAGTCCTTGCACATTCAGATGCATGGCTGTGCACCATGCAAGGAGTTTGCAGCGGCATTGGTATAAGGTTGCAGATGCAACTGCGACAAAGGACACACAGATGGACGCTGCAGCATCCCACTCAGAATCAGGCCATATGATAAAATAAGGTGCTGTTCAATTCTTTATTTCTACTTCAGGGTCCATAGGGTATCCACAGGATACCTTGGGGTATAGGTGTGACGTCAGTCAACGGGCACCATAAAGTTAAGCTTTCAGCCTCCCAGGATGCACTAGGGTCCCCCTCCTATACCCCGCCCCCGAGCCAAGGCACCTCAGTTTAGTTTGGTGCCCGGCCAGAGTCGGGTGCACCTGTTGGAGTGGGGGCTAAGAAGAGCCCCTGAAGTTTTCCTGCATGCAGCCGTGGCTGCACATCTGGATGTACAGCATGGACAGTCAGTCCTGACGTCCATGCTGTCTTCCCTACACCCCCGCCGGTACCAGAACGCCGGTACCGATCCGGGGATGCTGGTGAGCATTTGGGGTCACAGCTAGCGGTGACCCCAGATGTTCCGGACCATGGCCGGAATCAAGGGGGACAGCAAGGTAAGCAGCGGGGTCCCGCATTGGGTCCCCGCTGTTACATGGTCCAGAGTCCCCAGGCAGGGGGCTCCCTGGGGACTGGCTGCAGCGTGGAGCCAGGTATGTAACCTGCGCTTCCACTACCCCCCTGGGACAGCGGACTGCAGCAGAGCGGTAGCGCTGCGGCGTCCCGGGGGTTAAATGCATGCCAGGGGAGCACGCCTTCCCTGTCTCACAGCCGGCGCCTCCCCCGCTGCACACAGCCCTCTCTGCACACTGCCGTCTGGCCCTGTGGCAGCGCTCCTCCCCCAGGCCAGCCTCCTCTCTGCTCCTCGGCGGCCATCTTCCTGAAACACATGGTGAACACTGCTGGAAGCCTGGACGGAGGCATCGTGGTCTGGGTCCCCCCGCATACCTCTCCTCCGCTGTGGTCAGGTCTGTGTATGCAGCGCTGTGTCCTACCAGACTCTGTGATGCGTAGTTGATTGATCAGCGCCGGTTAGTGCAGGAATTGATTTTCTTTGCATTGTATGTGACTGTGCTAGCGCTGCTGCCTGTATCTTCTATTCTGACTGTCAGCTTTATTACTGTCCCTGTTCTTTCTGCTAAGCCCTTGCGGTGCGGTACTGCAGGGTGGTTTCTCGCCTCTTTAAAAAACAATTGGTGAGAGGGGTCACGTACTTTGTACCATCATGTCTGAAAGTGATTTTCCTCTCCGGCTACAGTGTACTACGTGTAAAGTACCTTTAGCTGAGGGGGAGGGTAGCGTGGAGGGCCTCTGCCAGCAGTGTTTGTCAATGGCGCGGCCTATTAGGGTTACAGCACCGGTACAGGAGCCAACCTGGGCTTGTTTCGCTCAGGCGCTTACAAGCTTAGTGGGCCAGTTAGCTCCGCAGCCCGCGTTTACGCAGATGGGTTTGTCCCAGCAGTCAGTGGTGTCGTCACCCATGCAGGGTTTCCCAAGACAATTGGTGGTACCCCGCAGTCTCCCTATTTCCCCCCCTCCCGGTTTCTCAGGAGCCGGCGTGGGTTAACTCCCTGACGAGTTCTGTACAGCACTTGTCGGATGTGTTGCAGGGGGAGGCTGTGATGCGGCCACATAAACGGCCGGTGGCATCTCTGTCGGCTCCTTATGAGGATGACGAAGGGACGTCTGATGATGGGGAGATTCTGGATCCTTACGATCATGAACCTCTCCATACTAAGGACACTGATGCTAGGTCCAAGGTGTATATCCCTGGCCTTATTCGGGCGGTCCGCACAGCCTTGGTGATTGAGGACAAAGTTCCCCCAGTGGCTAAATCCAAGTATGCCTTTTTTAAGGATGTGAAGGGTGAGCCACAGTCTTTCCTCTTTTGGGTCAGTTAGTGGACCATTTAGAGGAGGCGTGGAAACAGCCTGGCAGGCGATACCAGCCGCAGAGGCGCCTGGCGGTGGCTTTTCCGTTCGCGGATAATTATTTTGCTAAGTGAGAATCCCCTCCACAGGTGGATTCTCATGTGACACGTCTTGTCCATAGTGCCACATTGCCGATGCCATCCATGTCCTCCCTTAAGGATGCTACGGACTGCAAGGTGGAGATCTGCCTGAAGTCCGCTTATTCCCTTGCGGGGGGGGCAGCGCGGCCGACTATGGCCATTTGCTGGGTTGCCAGAGCGATGGAGCGCTGGGCGGATTCATTGGAGGCGTCCTTTAATTCCGACTGTCCGGCCGAACAGACGGAGTTGATTGGTAATCTCCGTGATTCGGCCACTTATATCAACGAGGCGGCCTTAGACATTAGTACCCTGGTGTCTCGAATTTCTTCGGCAGCGGTGGCTGCTCGTCGCACCTTGTGTTTGCGATCCTGGAAGGCGGACGCTGATTCCAAAAAGGGTTTGGAGGCATTGCCCTTTAACGGAGAAGTTCTCTTCGGTCCAGATCTGGACAAGATTGTGGCCACACTGGCGGCAGCCAAATCGGCATGTCTCCCGTCGGCCGCTGTTCCTTCTGGTTCAAGACCATCGTCCTTTCGGTCTTATAGGGCCCAGGGCAGGCCCAAACCACAGTCCTTTCCCCGACAGGCTGGTCCCAAGAAATCGGCCAAGCCCCGGAAGCAGGCATGGAGTACCAGACGTCCGGCCCCTAAGCCTGATGACAAGCCTGCGGCCTGACGGTCCAGGCCTCCCTTTGGGGGATCCCAAAGTGGGAGGCCGCCTGCTGCAGTTCGCCCGGTGTTGGTCGGTCACCACGACAGACACTTGGGTTCTCGAGGTGGTCTCCCACAGATACGCCCTCTCTTTCCGGCACAGACCCCCGGCTCGATTTTTCACCACGGGTCTACCATCAGACCGGAACAAGGCCACGGAGCTGTGGAAGGTCTTGCACACTATGCTCCAGGCTGGAGTTATAGTGCCTGTTCCATTCTCCCAGAGGGGCCAGGGTTTCTATTCAAATCTTTTTTTGGTGCAGAAACCCAATGGTTCGTATCGTCCGATTCTCAACCTCAAAGCTTTCAACAAGTCTTTGCGGGTGCCGAAGTTTCGGATGGAGACCCTACGGTCCATCATTCTGGCGCTGGAACCTGGGGACTACATGGTGTCATTGGACATACAGGACGCTTACCTGCATGTCCCTATTCTTTTGCGCCATCAACAGTTCCTCAGGTTTGCAATCCGCAGCGACCACTTTCAGTTTCGGGCGTTACCTTTTGGCTTGGTGACAGCACCGCGTGTGTTCACCAAGGTGATGGCGGTCATGGCGGCTTCTCTGCGGCTGCAGGGAGTCCGCATGTTGCCGTACTTGGACGACCTTTTATTAGTAGCAGGATCTCCGGAGCTCCTTCTGCGCCACTTGGACCTGACCATTGCGCTACTGCAACGGCACGGCTGGTTAATAAACTGGCAGAAGTCCACTCTACTCCCGTCATGGCGGATTCTGCACCTCGGAGCCTTATTGGACTCGGGACAGCAGAGGATCTTTGTGACAGGGGAAAAGATCTCTGCTTTACAGTCGAGGGTGCGCAGTTGTCTGCACAGCCGCCGGGTGTCTCTACACTCGGCGATGAGGTTACTGGGCTCCATGGTGTCGGTGTTCGACATGGTGGAATATGCCCAGTTTTACTCCAGACCTCTGCAGCACCTGATCCTGTCCAAGTGGAATGGGCTGCCTCAGTCTCTAAAGTCCCAGACGATGGTGCTCACCCCGGAGGTTCGCCTGTCCCTTGCCTGGTGGTTACAGACGACCCATCTCAGCAAGGGACGTCCGTTCTGGGTACCAAATTGGGTCCTGTTGACAACGGATGCCAGTCTTCGGGACTGGGGAGCAGTGTTGGGTCCACACTTGTTCCAGGGCAGGTGGACTCCGACAGAAGCGGAGCTTCCAATAAATATCTTGGAACTCCGTGCGGTCTTCAATGCCCTCCAGCAGGCACATCGGGTTCTCCAGGGTCACCCGGTGCAGGTCAAGTCGGAAAACGCTACCACCGTGGCCTACATAAACAGGCAAGGAGGAACCCTAAGTCGGGCGGCTCTCGTAGAGGTGTCTCGGATCCTGGTATGGGCGGAGCGCAATCTTCCGGCCATATCAGCTGTCTTCATCCCGGGAGTGCTAAATTTTCGAGGCGGACTTTCTAAGTTGCCAGGACGTTCATCCGGGGGAATGGTCCCTGCACCCGGACGTTTTTCAACTGCTGGTGGACAGGTGGGGTCTTCCAGAGATCGACCTCATGGCGTCCCGGCACAACAACAAGTTGCCGGTGTACGGGTCTCGCACAAGAGACGAAGAGGTGTCTCTGGTGGATGCTCTGTCCGTCCGGTGGACGTTCCGTTCGCATACCTGTTTTCTCCGGTTTCCCTTCTTCCACGGGTAATCCGGAAGTTCAAACAGGAAGGAGGGACGCTCCTGTTGATAGCTCCCGTGTGGCCCAGACGGCACTGGTTCTCAGACCTTCAGGGTCTGTCCGTGGACAGTCCTGTGCGGTTGCCGCTACGACCGGACCTTCTGTCGCAGGGTCCTTGTCTTCACCCGGACCTGACTCGGCTGTCTTTGACGGCGTGGCTGTTGAGACAGCCTTGTTGAGGTCCAGGGGGTTTTCCAGCTCTGTAGTGCGTACCATGTTACGAGCTCGGAAACCGTCTTCCGTGAGGATATACCATCGCGTGTGGCATACGTTCTTCCAGTGGTGTCGACCGAGAGGTTATGCACTGCGGGAGTTTCGTCTGTCTAGGATACTTGCCTTCCTACAAGCGGGACTAGATCATGGGCTTCGCCTTGCTTCTTTGAAGGTACAGGTTTCGGCCCTGTCTGTCTGGTTTCACCGTAGGATTGCTACAATCCCGGATGTGCGCACCTTTATGCAAGGTGTTCTCCGCATTCAGCCGCCCTTTGTTCCACCTGTGGCGCCTTGGGATTTGGCTGTGGTCCTGAGGGCTCTCCAGGGACCGCCGTTTGAACCACTGGGCTCAGTGGATCTTAAATGGCTAACAGCTAAGACTGTTTTCCTTCTGGCCATAGCTTCGGCCAGACGTGTTTCTGATTTAGGGGCTCTTTCTTGTAGACCCCCTTTCTTGATTTTTCATGGGAACAGGGAAATGCTCCGCACTCGGCCTGAATTTCTTCCCAAAGTTGTTTCCCAGTTTCATGTTAACGAGGAAATAGTTGTTCCGGCCTTTAACTTACCTGGTCTTTCAGTGGGTGAGGCCACTTTGGATGTTGTGCGGGCCTTAAGGACTTATGTTGACCGCACTTCTTCGTTTAGGAAGTCGGACGCCTTGTTTGTCCTCTATGGCTTCCGTAAAAAGGGTTGGCCTGCTTCAAAACAAACTTTGGCAGCCTGGATCCGTATGGCGATTTCTGAAGCTTATCTTCATGAAGGTCTGCCGGTTCCTCCTTCTTTGAAGGCTCATTCCACTAGGTCTGTGGGTCCTTCGTGGGCAGCTCGACGTGGTGCCTCTGCAGTCCAGATCTGCAAGGCTGCTACGTGGTCCTCTGTCCATACCTTCGTGAGGTATTACAGGTTTGACACCTTCGCCTCTCAGGATGCTTCCTTCGGGCGGCAGATTCTCCTTTCAGCACAGGAGCATCCCCACCCTTATAGGATACTGCTTTGGGACATCCCCAAGGTATCCTGTGGATACCCTATGGACCCTGAAGTAGAAAATATGAGATATGGTAAGAACTTACCTTTGTTATCTCTATTTCTACGAAGTCCATAGGGTTCCACAGGACTCCCATCCCTGTCGCACCTGTGCTGCAGATGGGCTTTGGTCTGGTCACCGGTTTTTCCGTCTCCCTCTGGTGAGAGTGTGATTCTTGTGTGTATCCAGATCTTCTTTCTCTCTCTTCCTTCTCCTCCTCCGGCCTATGGCTTGGTAACTAACTGAGGTGCCTTGGCTCGGGGGCGGGGTATAGGAGGGGGACCCTAGTGCATCCTGGGAGGCTGAAAGCTTAACTCTATGGTGCCCGATGACTGACATCACACCTATACCTCAAGATATCCTGTGGAGGTAATTTCTTACCATATCTCATATTTTCTGCAAAGCAATATCAATATTTTAAATGTGTTGGGCGATCCTGGGTGGTTACAGGTGGTTACTAATCAGATGTAGATGTAGCATAGTATGGGCATTTTATTGGAAGGTTGCGAGTATTTGCTGAAAGTAGTTGCGTACACTTCAGGCCATACGGATGGATGAAATGCAACTTGTATATTGCTGGTGCAACCGATGGTGGCATCTAAAAGCGCACCAAGCGTTATTGTGGCATCTATAGACGCTAAACGTAGGCGTCTCAGTCCTTGCACATTCTGACACTGCTATGCACCCTGCAAAGGGTTAGAAGTAGCCGCGACTGCATCCAATTAGAATCAGGCCTTATAACAAGGGAGTATCCCTTTCCATCATTAGGACTGCTTTAAAAAATTTCCCGGGCTGGTTTACCATCCCAATCTGCCCCTGGTGTTAGGGGGAGGTTAAGCTTAGGCACCGGGGAAGGAGGATTAGGGTGCGGGGAGGAGGGACTTAGGTTTAGGCTTGGGGAAGGGGGGGTTAGGTTTAGGCACTTAGAGGGGGATTAGGGTTAGGCACTGGGGGAAAGGTTAGGGTCAGGCACCAATACAGGGGTGCCAAGAGGGGGGGGTGGGTACAGATTACCCAGACCCAGGGCATGGCAGGGGGCCCGGGCCGCTGGAAGCACACCTCAGATTTTTTATTTTCAACTTTTTTTCTTCAATAGCCACTTCTCAGCCATCGCTGGCTGCGGGAGCCTGGCAGCGGGGAGGGGAGGGGGGGATCGGGTGTCTGTCACTGCATGATCGCACACTGTCTGTGTGTCAATTGTACACAGACAGTGTGTCACTACTTACAGCCGCGCGGACGTCATCATCTCGCGAGGCTTTCATCACCAGAAGGCAGCGCGGCTCTGTGTGGCAGCGGCGGGTGGGGCCTAAGGGATCGCAGACAGAAGAGGTGACCGTGGGAGCTGCGCGGGCATTAATGTTGTCTGAGTGGTGCAGGCAGCACT